>JAWNOY010000104.1:0-1388679 GCA_035045545.1 Drosophila gaucha
TTTCAGTCAATTTAGCCGAAAGTTAGCTCACCGCCAATTCAAGTGGACACACTGAGGCGTTTAGTGCATGTTGCTCCGCCAGATTGTTTTCGGTTGAAGAAGAGCGTGGTGATTTTTAAACAAATTCCTATTTTAAAATAAAAATGGAAAACTCTGCGACAGGAGTCGAACCTGGAATCTTCTGATCCGTAGTCAGACGCTTTATTCCACAGCCATTGGTGACCATTTTTGTTTAGTTGGCATCATAAGTAATACAAGCTTTCAACGATGATTTCATTAATTATGTTACTATAGTTAGCAGAGCGAAGTAAATGTTGACAGTTTGTCTGAGTTTATAGTTTGTTTTAAGCACCTTAAAATTTATGTATTTTCTTAAAAATCAACACATGTCTTTTTATATTTATTTTTATTTTTTATTGATTTCAATAGTATAATTGTGTTCATAAAATTTTTTATTACCAACGCAATTAAAAAAACAATAAAAATATCCTGCCAGAGTCGAACCTGGATCTTCTGATCCAGTAGTCAGACCGTATTCATTGTTACAGGACACATGTCGGCACGATGTCGGTAATCAACTCAAAACTGGCAGCAACTTGTACAAGTTACCGGGAACCGCATTATCGACAAGAACGAAGCAGTTCAGTGAACACTCAAATTTCTGCTTAAGCACGCTAAGAAAAACTGCTTAATATATATATTTACTAATTTTTAGTTTCATAAAAAAATGTATTATAATTAAATTTAAAATATTATGCAATAAATTTAGGCATAATTTCATTATAAATATACAAGTGCTTCTATTTGATTTTGTTAGCTTATAGTAAGCTTTGCCAACTGTTAAATTATCTCCATTATCCTGCTTCTCACCCGAGCCTGGGGTCAATTCCCGGTGGAAGTTGCTGATTTTTTTATTTCTTCTTTATATTTATTAAATGTTGCGTTTTTCTGACATTGCATGTAAATATCAATTTAAGCTTTAATTTGCTCTAAATGAATAAGCAAAAAGCATAGCCACGCTTTGTATATTGTTTGAAAGTGAAACATTAAACGCGGGGGTAATATTTTGCCTAATTCCAACTCGTAGAGAGCAAATCACTTGTCGGCATTTTGGTTCAGTCTGTTATCAAACTGGAAATGAAGTCGTGTAGGTGCACTTGTATAAGACGCAGCTATAGCTACAGAAATCAGAGCCGCTCGTAAGCACTCGGAGCCGTAAACATGACTACAGAATTCTAAGCTGCTGATCGCCACCTTAGTTAGTCGTCTCTATATTCAGTGACAACTCGCTACCGAAGAAATGGGTGTGAAGTATAGAGAACCATCTCCTCTTTGCACTGTGCAGGTTAGTTTACGTTAACATCTCGAGCAGGTCTCTACACCAAGCAAAGGATTCGAAAAAGGAGCCATTGTTGGGGTCTTTATGCAGTATCGACCTCCATGGTGATCAAAGATCTTGACCCTGATCAAAACCGTGATGATCAGAAGAGCACCCATTTACAAATCGTGCTGTCGCGATCCATTGGGCTATAATAATTGTTCTTTGTACGCAATGAGTGGAGTGAGCTGCGCATATTCACCTGCCTCACCTTCGGCAAGATCATGCAGATCATCCCCGATGGTGGAGGTGTGAATAAATAATATTCAATAATTGTCAATTTTTTATATATTTTAATGTTACATTTTGCAGATTGGAAAAGAGTATTTTGAAAGAATAATTTGAGGTAAAATAAGAATATTTGCTTGCGCTTAACCACGGACTAAGGTACTCATAGCATTTGGACTTAAGGCCAATTCTTTGAAGACAAGATGAAGATGGCCAACACAACCACAAGGGTAATGGTGATGACATAAGTCGAGCGAGGACCATCACATTATCTCGCCCATGTTTGCTGGCACGAGTTAGCTCTTTTCTAAGAAGTCTCCGATCATAGACAAGTTGCCAGCGTTCTTGCCGAGCGTGAAAACCGGGACAGCGCCGAAATGATTTAATGAGATAGTGCTGGTCTGACGAGAGAGCGAGGCACAGCCTGGAACTATTAAGAATGATCCTTGTTAATGGATTGCTCTGGTACTCCAGGCTGCTGTCTTCCTGGACAGGGGCTTTGAGACGAGCTCCTCCACAGACAATGACTATTCGAGTACACACCCGCAAGGATCGTTTGCGAGCGGGGTGAAGGAATGACAACGATCACATTGACTACGAGCGCATTCAGGAGATGCCCTATATGACACAGGTTGCGTGCACGCTGTGCAGCACCCCAGTAGGGATTATCCTGATCTGAACCCTGACTTGCTTAAGAACCTTCAGTCTGAAGCCCTACTACGACGTGATCAACTCAAGTCACGTCCTTGGCCATACAGCGATGAGAGTGTTCTCTTTGGTGATGTATGAATCCTTTCACTAAAAGTTCTATTTTTCTGTAGTTGCCAGAGACCCGAATAGTTTGAATACCGAGTTTTGCGCCAGTGAATCTCGTGGTCTTAACATGGATGCTTATATGTCCTTGGCATAGGTCCCAGGAATTCGCATTGGCATGCGTCTTGGTCTCCTTCAAGTAAATGTCAACTGTTTGCTGCGCAATCACGAGTCAAAGTGCGATGACACGATCTATAAGTTAGTAGTTTTTGCACCTCTGCTCAAAAGAAGAAATCTATCTTGTCAAGAGTTGTACTTAAAGAGAATTTTTTAAATTTCTAAAAGAGGTCTGTTTGAAAAACTTATAAAGTTTTCAAACAGACCTCTTTAGAATTTAATAAAATTCTCTTTGAAGCTAAGCTCTTTGCAACTTAAGATAGATTTCTTCCTTTGAGGAAATCAGAGGTGCAAAACTACTAAACTTAATAGAGTCGATGGTCTTATCGCACTTTACGACTCGATGATTGCGCAGCAAATGAACCAGACCCAATTTAACTTGAAGGAGACCAAGACGCATGCCAATGCAATTCCTGGGACCTATGCCAAAGGGCATATAAGCATCCATGTTAAGAGCAGCTCGATTCTCTGGCGCAAAACGTTCGGGTATAAACTTTTCGGGCTCTGGCCAGTACTACAAGGAAAAATAGAATTTTTTAGTGAAAGGATTTATAGATCATGGTTTCATAAAGAGAACTTACTCTCTCATCCCGCTGTATGGCCAAGGCGGAGACATAGACAGGTATGCCAACGGGCAGGTCCACGTCGTAGTAGGGCTTCAGACTGAAGAGTTCGCCAGTCGAGATCGGGGTAGTCTCGCGTTCAGCATACCCTACAATGGGGTACTTGCGCAGCGTCTCGTTTACAACCTGTGTCATATAGGGCATCTCCTGAATGCGCTCGTAGTCAATGTGATCGTTGTCACCAAAGTATTCCTTCACCTCCGCTCGCAAACGATCCTGCACCTGCGGATTGAGTGCACACTCGAATAGAGTCATTGTCATTGTGGAGGAGCTCGTCTCAAAGCCCGCTGTCTGGAAGACAGCAGCCTGCGCCACCAGATAATCCATTAGCTTGGGATCATTCTTAATAGTTCCAGGCTGTGCCTCGCTCTCTCGTTTCATGGCCAGCAATATATCAATTAAATCATTTCGGCGCTGTCCCGATTTTTCACGCTCAGCAAGAACGTAGCTAACGCTGTGCCTCATGAAATCGGAAGACTTCTTAGAGAAGAGCTTAACTCGTGCCAGCGACACAAACATGGGCAGCATGAAGATAATGATGAAGTCCTTCGCTCGACTTAATGTCATCGCAAATATACCCTTGTTGTGTTTGTAGAACTCACTATCTTTGTCTTCCAAAGAATTGGCCTTAAGTCCAAATGCTATGGTCGCTATAAGATCCGTGGTTAAGCGCAAGCAAATATTCTTAATTTTTACCTCAGAATCTGAAGGTATTCTTTCCAAATGCTTTTCCAGATTTTTTCCAATCTGCAAAATGGTAACAAAATATATATAAAATTGACAATTATTGAATATTATTTATTCAACTCACCTCCACCATCAGTGGATACATCTGCTTGATCTTGCCGGAGGTGAAGGCAGGTGAAATCTTATTGCGCAGCTCCTTCCACTCATTGCGTACAAAGAACAAATTATTATAGCCCAATGGATCGCGATGCGGATCGGTTTGTAGTGCACGATTTGTAAAATGGGTACTCTTCTTGATCATCACGGTTTTGATCAGGTCGAGATCTTTGATCACCAGTGCAGGTCGATGCAGCATATAGACCCCAACAAGTGGCTCCTTTTCGAATCCTTTTGCTTGGTGTAGAAAACAGACCTGCTCGAAGATCGAGGCACGGGCCAACAGCAAACTGCGCACATTGCCAAAGAAGGGAGATGGTTCTATATACTTCACACCCAATTTCTTCCAGTAGCTGAAAGTTTGTCGCTGCCAGATATAGAAGACGATGCCTAAGGTGGCGATCAGCAGCAAGAATTCTGTAGTCATGTTTACGGCTCCGAATGCTACGAGCGACTCTGTTTACTATAGCTATAGCTGCGTCTTATAAGTGCACGAATACGCGACATTCTCCTAGTCATGCTAACTTGTTTCCATTTCCAGTTTGATAACAGACTGAACCAAACATGCCGAGCAAGTGATTTGCTTGCTACGGGTGATTAGGCAAAATATTACCCCCGCGTTTAATGTTTCACTTTCAAACAATATACAGAGCATTATTATGCTTTTGCTTGATTCATTTAGAACCCAAATTAAAGCTTAAATTGATATTTACATGCAATGGTCAAGAAATAAAGCAACATTTAATAAATATAAAGAAGAAATAAAAAAATCTTCAACGATTTCCCATACCGGGAATTGAACCCGGGCCTTCCGGGTGAGAGCCGGATATCCTAACCACTAGACAATATGGGAGATAATTTAACAGTTGGCAAAAGCTTACTTAAGCTAACAAAATGTAGACAGAAATTATATATAATTAAAATAGAAGCACTTGTATATTTATAATGAAATTATGCCTAAATTTATTGCATAATATTTAATTTAATTATTAATACATTTTTTTATGAAACTAAAATTTAATAAATATATATATTAAGCAGTTTTTCTTAGCGTGCTAAGCAGTTTGAGTGTTCACTGAACTGCTTCGTTCCTGTCGGTAATGCAGTTCCCGATGGCAACACATAGTTGCTGCCAGTTTTGAGTTGATTATGACATCGTGCCGACATGTGGTCCTGTGGCGCAATGGATAACGCGTCTGACTACGGATCAGAAGATTCCAGGTTCGACTCCTGGCAGGATCGAATTTTTTATTGTTTTTTTAATTACGTGAAAGTAATAAAAAATTTTTATTAAAAACAACAATTATAAACTATTGAAATCAATAAAAAATAAAAATAAATATAAAAAGACATGTGTTGATTTTTAAGAAAATACATAAATTTTAAGATTGCTTAAATAACAAACATAAACTCAGACAAACTGTCTTTATTTACTTCGCTCTGCCAACTGTATTAACATAATTAATGTAGAAATCATCGTTGAAAAGCTTGTATTACTTAATGAGCTTTTGCCAACTAAATAAAAATGGTCCTGTGGCGCAATGGATAACGCGTCTGACTACGGATCAGAAGATTCCAGGTTCGACTCCTGGCAGGATCGCAGAGTTTTTCATTTTTTATTTTTAAATAAATTTGTTTAAAAATATCTACACACCACGCTCTTTAAATTTCCCAACGAAACGCAAATCGTATGAGCATGGATACGTGCAGCATGCGCTACATTATTTTCTTACTTCGAGTGTGATGCACTTGAATAGGGATTGGCCAGTCAGCGGACGAGGAGCTCTCAATGACAAAGCGAAGCTGCAGTGGCTAAAAGCAAATCAAGTGGCGTCGTGTGGAGTGTGTGGATTATGTGTCGTTTTATGCTAAACAGCGGAAATGTACAAAGTTTTCTTATACAATAGGGGAAACGCCAGCTGTGTGTACAATTGAACGTCAAGGACTTTTAAGGTGAAATCCAAATGATTCTTGTTGAAGGACATGTGCTTGTGCATGTGTGTGTGCTGCAAATGACTTTCTATCCACTGTAATTTGCATAATAGCAGAAAGTTGTAATCGAAGAATATGCTACTCATTTATGCTATTTATAATTGTCTGCAGAGCAGAGATGCAAAAAATACATATGATTCAGAATTGAATTTACAGCTTTGCCCAAACATGGAATAATTTGTCGAATAATTTGTTACCACAATAAATATAATTTATCAATTTTAGTTTAATAATAATAAATAATAAAGATCAAAAAAGTATCTTCCCATACCGGGAATCGAACCCGGGCCTTCTGGGTGAAAGCCAGATATCCTAGCCACTAGACCATATGGGAGGCGGTGACTGAGAAGGAGAATAACACTATATAAAAACAACGCATGTTAGATCTACGTAACTTTAATAATAAAATACACAAAAATATTTATTAGTTTGGTGTAAGTTTAAAAATTATCTTAAGCATTTACTCACGTAAAGACAAATCAACAACACTTACATATGTAACAGAAATGCGCAAATATAAAAGCAAATTGAATAGGTATTTTTTGTGAATTAACTGACACCGCAATGATTTAACTATTGATTGTAAATATTCAGAATTTAATTAATTTTTTTGCAAAAATATAAAAATTTAGAAAAAAATTCGATCCTGCCAGGAGTCGAACCTGGAATCTTCTGATCCGTAGTCAGACGCGTTATCCATTGCGCCACAGGACCGCTTGATACGTTCGTTTCAAATACTCACTATGTCAAGCAGTTCAACACAAGCATACAAATTGAATACTATATTGGTGTTTGACATGAGGCTACATAAATTAATTTATAAAAAATAAATAAATATGTATGTGCGTTTGGTAATCAAGAACTTATCCAATTTGTTGAGAGAGTTTAATAAAAAATAAAAAAGCCCGATCCTGCCAGGAGTCGAACCTGGAATCTTCTGATCCGTAGTCAGACGCGTTATCCATTGCGCCACAGGACCGCACGACAGACGAACAGCATAACACTATTTAACAGCTAAAGCCGTGCAACATGAAAATTTGGAATTTCAAGAAGAGCACCAAAGCAGTATAAGCAAGCAGTCACTGCTAAGAAGCTCACCAATGGAGCACAATAAGACAATTTATTTTAAATGATAATATTATAGATAACTATACTATTAAATAATTATTGTTAATTTTAAAATATATATTTTACAAATGAACAAAAACCTTCTAAATTGCAAACTGAACAGTGTTGCCATAACAAATCTGCTCTCCCGCTGCCGCCACAGCGACGTCAAAGCGTCTGCAGCAGCAGCGGCCGCCACTGTTGGCGTCGACAACAAACGTTGAATTCAGTCTCTCATTGGCACTCACAGTGTGCAGTTCAGTGGCAACGCAAAGATTCTGCGTATTGGACGCAAAACCGTTGTACGTGTGCGCGACGTAAGCAAGTGCGAAACATACATAAATAAAATACAAGAATGAATCTCTGAGCAACAAAATATAAAGCAAATATATACATACAAGAAATTGTTTATAACAAAAAGAAAAGGCCAAGAGTAAAGGGTGCGTGTGTGTAAATATAAATAAATATTGTGTATTGTTGTGAGTGCGTGTGCAATAATAAATCAAAATAATAATTGATGCAAATGCGAATAATAAACGTAACTATATGCAGTTATTTCGGTAAGTGCAGTTAAAATGCCGACAACGCTAACCCCTCCTTTCACACTGCTCCCACTCCTACTGCTGCTGCTCTGCTTCTTCGTCTTCTTCGTCTTTTTCTCTTTGTGGCGCTTATTCGTATTGCCTATTCTGTTTTTTTCACATACGTTTTTTGTTTTCATCGTCTGCTTCTGGCTCGGCGGCACAAGCAGCAGCAGCAGCGTCAAAGCTCAAAACTCAAATCTAATGAAACGAAACGAATGGAAACGAAATCGTTTCGAACAAGAACAAGAACGAGAAACAGTGGGCAGGCATAACACGTAAAAGCGAAAAGTGTAAAAGCGAAAAGCTCAAAGATTGGGGCCTAGGGCTAAAGCAGACGCCGTTTGTCGTTGTTTTCGACGTTGTTGTTTTTGCTGTTTGTTTAGCTGTCGTTTCTCCATTTACATATGTATGCGCACGTGTGTGTGTGTTATGATATGTTTATTTGACTGTGTGTGTGTCTCTATGGATCTCTCGCGTCTGTGAAACGGTCACGCTGTTGTTTCTTTGGCGCTTACTATGTTCATGTGTAGTGCATGAGTGTGCCTGTGTGTGTTTGTATGTGTGTATGTGTGTTTGTAGGCCTCCACACAGGCATCAAAAAGCGACCTGCTGCCGCCGCCGTTGTCTCTCTGTCTCTGCCGTCTCTCTCTCTCTCTCCCTGTCACTCTTTTAGTCGGCATCTCCATCTTTTGCTACTCTGGCCGCCGTTAACTCGTTTGGCGACTTGTTTTGCCTGCTGCTGCCGCCGCACAATAAAACGCCGTAGCACATAAAAATAGTCTGTGGCAGAATTGTTGACTTCCCCTTTTGACATATGTATGTACGTGCCGGCCCACAAGCGATGCCGTCCGCGTGTACCTATCGAAATGCCTAGCATTGTATGCACACCCCAACATACCAGGCGCTACAAAATTGCCATAGTTTAAATTACACACACAGCTTACATTTTCAGTTTTATACTTCAACAGAAGAATAGTTAAGCAGAAAACTTCCTCAACATTTACATGTAGAACTCTTCCGGTCTCACCACTCACATAAAAAATAAAATAAAACAAAAGACAAAAAGGTACACTTATATACATATGTATATATATACCCGAACATATATCAACATATGTTTATATATTCATAGAACATTTATACTAGCTTTAACCGATTTGATCCAATATCTTCAAAAATTTCTATGATTTACCGCCAATAAACAGTTAATGAAAAAAGCTCTTTTTAAAAGTTATTTTTTTTATTTTTTTTTTGGCTAAGCTCAATAATGGCTAAACTTTATGACAGGTGTATATACTAGAAGCAATGGGATTTGGTTTTGACTTGCAGGCCCATTTAAAATGTACAGCATTTATATAACTTTAAGAGACCCACAAAAATGTATGAATATTTACAATATATTTCGCTAAAATATAACATGATTTTCTAATAACTCATTATTATATTGTTATTTAGTCTTCGGAATACCACATATATTTTTAATTTAATTATTCATTGAATTTCTTAAGCTTTAGTAGGTTTAATATATAAAAAAAAACTAATAATTGTTAATTGATCTATATAAAGTCTTTTAAATCTATCTAGTTCTTAGATTTGTAGTATGAGTGCTATATAATTGGTTTTCTCCCAGTGAAAGATCTCTATAGAACACCGTATTATTCGTCCAATCTTTTGTTTTACTGTTAAGAATAAGTTTTTTCAGTGGAACCGCATTTTAATTTTTTATTAAACATATCTCATATTTTCTTGTACAGATGTACAATGTATAAGTATATGTATGTATTTAAGTATTTGGCTTTTTACATACAGAAGGCGCGAAAAATAGGTAAGACTACAAATATGTTGTCTCCAAGTGCTAAAATAACTGCGAACTAAGTACGTATATACTTGCGTAAACTTTGAGTCTAAAATGTACCGTTATGTATTTTTTTATCTGAATAAAGTCTACTTGTTATTGATCACTAAATTTTTGGATATGAGAAAATTATGTACATAGATCTCACTACGACTTTGCCCGCAAACTTCTTTTTTTGAATTTCATTATAAAAAATACAAAATAGGTAAATAAATCTTACACTTTAGAACTATCATAATCCGTATTTTGACTATTGTTTTGAGTAAAATGGCTTAAAAACCGATTATGGTAAAATTTTCAAAGATATTTTCAAAGTAAGGCCATATGCCAGAGGTAGAAAATAAGCAATGTTAACCATTTATTTTAAATGATATATAGAAACGTATCACGATATACAGATGTATAGCTAGAGTTGCAGGTGTTTGCTTAAAAGATATAGTGTTAACTTCCTTTTCAGACTTCCTTAGTATATAAGACATCAACTTGAATCAGAGATATGCACATTTTTGATAGATTAAACTCCTTCACGCAATCCTAGCCCAATGTATCTGTGCATCTGAGGAGTTCGTATCCCATAGCCCCATTAACCTGCTCAATCGAAAACTTGTCTGAAGCATTAAAAGCGTCAACCATTTTGGGCTGCAGCTTCGTTGAAAGCGAAAATAGCGCAACGGAGAGAAAAAATGGTGCCTGGTGCTTGGGCTCGAAGTTTGCTTTGCGAATGTATCTTGCAGATACATATCTAAAATTGCCACATAGCATGTGCAGTAAGAACCAGACACAAGTAACTAAATATAACACACACACACATAGATCCGATACATACTAATGTGTGTGTGTGTGTGTTTGTGTGTGTGAGTGTTTGTGTGGGGCTGTGTCTAGGTTCCCGCTTGCAATTTCATTTTCATTGCAACTTCATGCCCCTGACATCGGGCCATGCCAGCCTGTCGGCTTTTCCTGCATGCCGCGACCCTTGCGAAAGTGCACACACACACTTGCATAAACTGCTTTACACTGCTTTATTTTTGCGCTGTCTGCAAGTTTCTACGCTCATTCTTGTGAAACTGCAAGTTGCTGCCGCTGCGTTGCGTCGCGTCGCTTCGTCGGCCTATTGAAGCTCTCTGCCTCGGTCGCTGTCGCTGTCGCAGTCGCAGTCTGCTTCACGCTGCTAGTGCACTCGGCCATGCAGCTGCCTGCCTGTCTGTCTCTCTCTCTGTTTCTCCCTCTCTGCTGTTTCTGCTGTGTGCAAGCGAGTAAGCGCGCACGCTGCTTGCCCTAACCTACACCACAGAAAATTTATTGCGTCGGCTCTACTTCCACACACACTTCACTTGATTTCATATGCTTGTATATCTACGAGGCATACATTTTTCAGTCTGCTTCTCGAATTTTTTTTACGTTGTTGTTATTGTTTTTTTATTTCTTCATTAGTTTTCGTTGAATTTCATTGATGCAATTTTTTTTTATCATTTTGATCTAATTGTCTGAAATTTTTTCATTGCAGAATTATAATCAATCGATCCGGTCAATTAATTATTCTATTTAAAGATAATTTATAACCTTTTCTGGCGGGCATGCGTGCAATAAATTAAATCGTAATACCTTAGGCCTACACTTCAATTAGTCCGCTATACGGTATTTATAGCTCTTGTTGGTAAGTAAAATATTTTATATCATCTTTAGCTTGACCAGCAATTCTGTTTGCATGGATTTTGATTTCGATCGTGAGGCCCATTAGCTCAGCTGGTTAGAGCGTCGTGCTAATAACGCGAAGGCCGCGGGTTCGATCCCCCCATGGGCCAGTACTGTTTATTTTTTTTAAATCAATATTAATACAGGAACCGAAAACTTTATTTTATGAAGGTCCTGAAAACAAGGAACCGTTATATGGCCCATTAGCTCAGCTGGTTAGAGCGTCGTGCTAATAACGCGAAGGCCGCGGGTTCGATCCCCCCATGGGCCAGTATAATAATTTTTTTTTTAATAAATATTGAATGTCGATATTTTATTTAAACAAAAAAAAGAATTTTTATATACACATCTACTTTTACTAATTCATGTATTGACGTATCTGAACTAGAACCTTAGCCAAAGGATGCAACATGGCCCATTAGCTCAGCTGGTTAGAGCGTCGTGCTAATAACGCGAAGGCCGCGGGTTCGATCCCCCCATGGGCCAAACAAAATTTTTTAGAAAAGTAATTCATTCATTCATGTCGTCCACTGTTTTACGTACTTATTTATTAGTCTTACGAAATTTCTTTTCTATGAAATTAAAAAATCGCATAATTTACTTTAAAGTATCATCAATCTTAAAACAAAAAAAAAACTGGCATGGCCCATGGGGGGATCGAACCCGCGGCCTTCGCGTTATTAGCACGACGCTCTAACCAGCTGAGCTAATGGGCCAGATGTTCTGATGCCGGCAAATACTATTCTTAAAAGCAAGCACGTGACTTATATTGACTGTTTTTGTTAAAGCTTTTTATCTTGTAATAAATACACAAAATGGTTTTAGATATTTCCAAAATAAAAACAAGTAATATTTCGCCCAACGTGTATGTATGTGCGGAGGCTTTATATTTGATAATATAAATATTTTTAATAACCTATGAAAACAAAAAATTTAATGCTCGCCCAACGTGGGGCTCGAACCCACGACCCTGAGATTAAGAGTCTCATGCTCTACCGACTGAGCTAGCCGGGCTTGGTGGACGGTTCTGGCCTACACAGCATGTCCCTATAAGTGGGAGTTCTATATACGTGGCAGTGCTGCATTAAAGTTTCTGACTTTATTTATAGGCGCGCTCTTCGTCTGGAAATACAGAAACAGATTGTAGTCTTGATTAGCTCTTCTCTTCCCCTATCAACCCACTCCAGCTATTGGGCTCTGACTTTGTAATTGTTTTCATGCTGGCCCCTATTGTGTGGTGCATTTTACTGCTTCCTAATGGAAATGATGTATAAAATTACGCGCCTACCTCAATGCAGAATATAAAGCAAGAAAAAGGAGAGGGGAAAGGGTTGCTGCACAGACCACAGCCAGCCACCCCGTCGGCAAAGTAATTTGCTATAAAATATTAAAACGAAACAATGTGCGAAAGGAAACAAAACAAAATACCAGCAAGAATATAGAAACAGAGACTGACAGACATTGTAAGTGGGGAAGGGCCAGGAGACTCAATGGGTGCAAAAGAAACGAAGAGAGGCGGGACAAACGGGACATGCGGACGTACAGACAGGCAGATAATCAGCCTGGCAGACGGCTTTTCGGCTGCGCTACTTGCAAGTTAGTCGGGCATATGAGTGTCTAAATGAAGACGGACTGATTAGGTATAACAATTTGTGAATATTAAAATGGAAAACTTAATCTTGTATGCGCATATATACATTTGTATACTATATAATTAAGCATTTTAAATATGACTAAAGATGAGGTCTATTTTTTGCTTTTAATATTGCTTACATTGTAAAGTAATTTTATTTTTTATTTATTTATTATTTATTTATTTTAATATTTATATTAAACAGATTTTTTAAAATATAATTTATCATTAATAACTCAAGAAGTTTATATGTAAAATATAATATTGAAATAAGTGTATATGAAAGCTGGAAACCTTTTGAAAATATAGTTACTCAGACCTACATATGTTTTTTCCAGTTGATTTGTATGCTCTTCTATTTTCATTGTGAAAGGAACAGAAAAATGGGAAAAACGAGGCAAATGAAAGGCAAAGCTTATTTGTGCAGACAAATTGTTTGTGTTTATTGTCGTTGTCGGCTACTCAGCGACCTCCGTCTAGACCTGCCTCGCATAAAGCCCTACACACACATACATACACACACGAATATACAGAAACTCCTCTGCTCTCTCTCGCTCTCATTGTATCTTTTATGAATTCGCTAGCAGCGTCTGCGGCAGACAAGGCCAAATAAGTTAGGGTAGGCTCGCAAAATAAGATAAACAAAAGTGTTGTTTGATTAACAACTGGCAACAAAAACAAAAAATCTCGAATACATGGCTGACATTTAGAAGTGAAATTTAAAAAAAAAAAATGAAAACAAAAAATTGATTTTCGCCCAACGTGGGGCTCGAACCCACGACCCTGAGATTAAGAGTCTCATGCTCTACCGACTGAGCTAGCCGGGCACTTGTTAAGCGGTTGGAAATATCAACAGATGGAAATGATTGATATTCTATGTATGTATGTATGTATATCTCTATAAATAAATATATGTACATATGTATAAAACACGTGTTCGAAAAAGCTTGAAATGTTATACAAATTCAAAAATAGTTTTATCTATTATACAAAGTTATGAATTTTGTAGGCATACAAACATACAAAAACTTCATATTTATTATTGTAATTCAATTGTTATATAATACATACACATAATATTTGCTAAAAATTAAATGTATTTTCATATATGTGTATTTCTCTTCTAAGTACACAGCGTAGTAACAACTGTCAATGATAACACACCTGTACTCATAAAACCTTGAGAATAAAAATTGAATAAACTTGATACAGATGTGCACGCACACGAATGTACAAACATACATTCATATATATCTAGTAGTATTATAAAACGTAAAACGTAAAGCTAGAATTAATACAATTATAAATTTTACATTAATCCAAAATATTTTTCAAAAGAATATTATTTTATTTCATTCATTTCAAAAATAACAAAACAAATATGTTTTTAAATTGATAATATTTTCCTTAAAATCCTTTGCCTAGAATTCAGGTAGACATTATTTTTGATGATCTTCACACCGCCCGGCTAGCTCAGTCGGTAGAGCATGAGACTCTTAATCTCAGGGTCGTGGGTTCGAGCCCCACGTTGGGCGAGCTTTGATTTTTTCCCCCATCAATTTATTACTTTATTTTATTGAACCTTGTGAGTTGAGTCTTGCACCGAATGCAATTACAACGGCATTGCATTGTTTAGTAAAAACAAAACTGATGTCTATTATAAAAGAAAAAGCAGAAAATTGATTTCAATATTGAAATGATATGAAATGCGAGAATCAATGGCAAACGATTGATAGGCTGTGGAGAGAGAACCACAGAAAGCGAATGTAAATAAAAGCACGTTTAGAATATGCATAAATTTGAATGCATAACATGGCACTCAATACAAAAATACGAGAGGCGTAGAGTAGAAATATGAAAAACGTTTTTGTTTGTCATGCAAATATAATGAAACGAGGCGAATGACTGAACTTAACCTTAAAACAACACATGCACACATACGCACACTGTCATAAAAATACCTCCATAAAGCAGACATACGTAATTCGTTTATATATATGTATGTATATAGCTGTAGATTTCCTATATGGACTTGGACTTTTTGTTTTTGTTTAGACATCGCGAATTGCGGTTAATGCACTGCAAATTAACAACTAAACGAATTCAACACACAAAACGCAAACATTGCAACATTTTTTGATGAATGCAAATATGAATTGGAAATTGGAGGTAAAACAAAAATATATATATATATATTTAGAGGCAAAAGCTGATGAAAATGTGTACAAATATTGGCATCTCTTTAAACATCTCTCAGACTGTATTGGTCATATACTGATCATTAACGCTTGCTGTTTAGTTTTAGCTATAAATATGTTTGAATTGTCTACCACTTCTATTTTTACACGTGTTTAACAACACTGGCAGCCAAATTAGAATTTGTAGAAGGAAAAATCACCTCCCATATTGTCTAGTGGTTAGGATATCCGGCTCTCACCCGGAAGGCCCGGGTTCAATTCCCGGTATGGGAAACATAAAAATGTGTTTCATTTATTTTTTCTTATTTTATTTTTTTTTTAAGACTGTCACAGATATTTTGCATTGAATGGCCAGGAAATATCTCCACAATTTTGTTAAGTTAATGAATTGTAGAGAAACCAAATATCAAATGGTTACCAAAAAGTTTTAAAGTTTTTGATACTCTTCAAGTCGATTCAAATTCAGAACATGCTCTACTATATAATTCGTATTATGGTTCTGAAAAGTTCTGCATTTCTTTTTTTCAAAATTTTTTTTTAAAGTTTCGAATGTTTATTAGGTATTTTGTAAAATTTATTTGTACAAAGCTATAATTGCTTTTTCCATTCTTGGAATAATTATAAGTAATTCTAAATTGTTAGTAACATTTTTTTTATAAGTAGTATAATATACAAACATATTTTAATTGATTTTAATATATAATATTTGATGCAGTTTATATTTTATATATTTTTTAAAATCTTTCATCTTTTTTATAAGTAAATTTTTTTTTTTTACAAACTTCCACTTAATAGGTAATTGAGCAGCTGTTTTTAGTTATACACCATCTCAACTTGTCAGTCACATCTCCGGAACTCCCTTAAGTTCCGTCTCATCTGTTAACGCCCCATTTTTTGACGTTCCCTTTCGCATTTAGTTGCCGTTCGCGCGTGACGAAATGCTTTAGGGCACTTGCTAAAAGTTGCTCCACAGACGATCGACCGATAAGTCTGGCATTATGTGCGGAGCCAGTTTTAAGTGCACATAGTGGACATGAGCTAAAAACAAAATAAAACTCGCTCTACAGCTTGCTGTGCAAAGTTTGCAAAAGGGCCGTTCGACAAGTTTCTTATAAGTGACCTTGGCGAGTTCGTTACAGCGCGTGATCAGCCAAAAAGTTTTGTAAAATGAAAAAGCTAAAAAAAAAGCAAAATAGAAATCGCCCCCGGGTGGACTCGAACCACCAACCTTTCGGTTAACAGCCGAACGCGCTAACCAATTGCGCCACGGAGGCTGCTGAACGCTTGACGAAAATATACTTAACAAAAACTTGTTCTTTAAAGAAGCTCAAATCCGATAAGTTATGTAAGACAGTTTATAAACATCGCAAGTAAATAACAATTTGTTTATTAATCATTAGTTTAGAGATACCATGAGGCAACTGTTTAAAGAAGTCAAACTTATGAAAGAAAATACAATTTTAAAAAGTAATAATGTCAGCTATAAATGTAATTGTAAATATTTATTTATAAATATTCAAATATATTTGTTATTTTAATGAATAAAAATATAAAAGGAATTCTGCGATCCTGCCAGGAGTCGAACCTGGAATCTTCTGATCCGTAGTCAGACGCGTTATCCATTGCGCCACAGGACCGATTGATCAGCATGAAATCTAGTGCGCTACTTAAAGCTCATTGGCCAGCTGAAAGCTTAGAAGAGTTCTAAATTGTTTTTGTTTTTGCTTAAGCCGGTTCAAGTTTTAGCTCTTGTAGCTTTTATATTATTTCTTATACTATTTGTTTTTATACACTTATTTTATTGTATATGTATGCTACTTTTGCACTATGGTAATTTATGCAAGTTCAGCGATTTTAGCAAGTTATTGACGTCATTAACAAAGGCCGCAGAAGCTCTATCTTCTTTTACAAATAAGTTTTACATTAGCTAAAAGTATAAAGAAGAAAAGAAAACAAGTTTTGAATAGTAGCAAAAATGTAAATAGATTGACATACATATAAGCAAACTCAAAACAATTTGTTAAGATGATAAATTATGTCTATTTGGGTTCTATACTAATTGGTTCTTTATGTTATCAAGAAATACATTAATATAGAAACGACTTCTAAAGGTAATTCCTTACGAAACTCTAGATTCTCAAGAGTTATATAAGTGATATGTCTATATGTATAAATACATATATATGAATATATACATATAACTAACTATGTACATATAACTAGTTCTCTAACAAGTATATAAAAAAAATAATAATTTTAAGAAAAATAATAATATTATATACATATGTACATGTACATATGTCTGTACTTACATACATATGTACATATATGAAAGTTTTTTATATTTTGCCTGTGTATTTTTATCTGCACACATAAGCTTAACGTACATACATACATATGTATGTCTATCATAGATATTACCTCATCTTATATATAATTTTTCTTAAACATATAGTATATTAATATATTTCAAATCTTTTGATTTCAGAATAAAGAAAAATGTATAGCTTAATTGATTATGAGGTGAGTAAAGTATTAATTTATGTTTCTAATATATATAGCTCTTTAAATATTTTTGTATAGGTCATGAATTATGATCGATATGGAACCCTTTTAAACTTTAAAGCTTTTAAAGAGTTTATGTTGGTTTTAAAACCTTAAAGCTAAGAAATAGTAGAGCTCGTATATATGTAATTACGAGTTGCGTGCTACAGCTGTTTATTCACAGAATTATTTCACCTCCTCGAAGGCATAAACCCTTCGAAAACTAAACTCCTTTTATTCCACTTGAAAGTTGTGGCGCTTTTATGTGCCTCTCTCTTGGCCGTAAAATATGCAAAATATAAAACTTTTCAACACGTCATTTAACAACATGCTAACTGGCCACACCCACAAGGAATTAGAGGGAGGTTGCACATGAGAAAGAGATAGAGATAAAGAGAGAGAGAGAGAGAGAGGGAGTTAAGTTCCTTCTAGTTTGCACTTGTTTCCAACAAAACGCTTTCGAATGCTCAAGTGAAAATTTATCGATTTTCTTTTTGCAGCATTTTCAATTCCATTTGGCGGCGCGTCTAGAGGCGCGTCCTTGCCCCTCCCAAAAACGTCGTCGCATTGGCGTCTGCCTCCCCGCCAGGTGGAAGACCTTTCCATTTCACATTGATATTCTTTCGAGTTTTTCTTTTTTTGCTGATTTTGATTCTTTGCCTCGTGGTCATTGTCAACTACCAAACAGCACTAAAAACTGTTTATGCCCTTTACAAAAATTGCACAAATAAAGGGTATATGAAATAAAGTTTTTTTTTGTTTATGTTTAGCTGGTTATGTATTAGTTGATAATTTGTAATGCACAATAACAATTTGGTATATTTTTGGTAGTTTACGACAAAAAAAAAAATATACTTATAATATGTATAATAATTCCAATAAAAAGGTCCAATAATAATTTGCTAGTTATAATTCTATTTTAATAAATAATTGTTTTATTTAATATTAATATTTTTTTATATATTGTAATATATTTTTATATATCGTAATATATTTTTATATTTTCTTATATATTGTAATATATTTTTATAAATTTTTATACATTTTTATATATTTAAAAATATTTTTATATATTTTAATATTTTAGATTCATTTTTCAAATTTTTTTTTATTTATTATTTAATGTTATATTTGTAAACGCACAAAAATTCTAATACCAAATTTATGCCATATTTCTTCAACAACCCTTAATGTAATTACTATTATAATTCCCAACTGCTTGTTCTCGTACACAACATACATAATGGACTCTTAGTCATTCGTCTTTCGCCAACGACCATACCACGCTGAGTACATCGGTTCTCGTCCGATCACCGAAATTAAGCAGCGTCGGGCGCGGTTAGTACTTAGATGGGGGACCGCTTGGGAACACCGCGTGTTGTTGGCATCGGTTAACAACTTTTTTCTTTTTTTTAATAAAAATTCTTTTTCTACTTTTGAAGTTGTATTATTTTGATGCAAGCATGCTGACTTAGCAACTTTTTTTTTGCTTTTTCTAGCAAATTAAATAAATCTTTAGTAAATTTCTTACGCAATTTACTCATTCAGTTTTTACATTTTATATATTTATTATTTGGTTTGTTTTTCCATTACTATTATTGAGGGTGTTATAAATTTTGTGTTTTGTTTTTTATTCATATTTTATTTTTATTGCAATAAAATAAAATTACAAAGATAGAAATTTGGAATAGAAACTTAGTTTTTTGTTAATATTGTTATAATTTCGCATTTCCTAAGCTGCAATAAATATTTTAAAATTTTGTTTCAATAATTGTGTGATATAATTTGATTTTTAACTATAATTTTTTGCAGAAACATAGAAATTTTAGTTTGCGATGATTAAAAAGTTAAAAAAAATATAACAGTTGCACATTTCTTATAGTCACCAATTTAAAAGTATCAATTTATCATTGTATCAATGTATCAATTTTATAATCTGTCTCTCTTTAGATTTATCAATTTATAGAACTGTCAAGTTATCAATCTATCAATCTAGAAATCTATCTCAACAAGTTTCTAACCCTATGTCCAATATACATTTACATGCATATGTATACTATTATGTATGTACATATCCTATTTTAATGAACAGCAGAACCCTCTTTCTATTTTAAACCTATAACTTCCGAATCTGAACTTTCTTCTTTAACATCTTTACAAATATTGCATATAAAATATAAAGTATTTTATTTGCAAAATGAGTTTACAGAATGTCATTAAGTCTAAAAGTTTTTCTCGGACCAGTTTTTCATTGCATTTTCATTTAACTTTTTTGCTATTCGTCGTGGCGCCCATGCGCCCAGCTTTGGCCCACAAATTGGCGCATTGTTTGGGTCAAGGATGCGGCAGCAAAAAGGAGACGTCACTTGAATAGTCGTGGGGCAGAGGATTCCGAGGGGAGGGGGCCTAGAGGACAATGCACATTTCAGCGGCACTTGACTTGAAAAGCTTTGAACTTTTGAACGGGCGTGTTGAACACATTGCAGGCCCATTCCAATGATTTTAAGGGTGTTTCCCACCCCCTTCCTTTGGCGAGGGGTCAGTTCGGGGTTCACGCTTTGACTGCTCATCAAAAATGTGCGTCAAATGGTGGAATTTATTTGCATGCATAAAACATAAAGAAATGTCTGCTGCAAAAATGTCAATAACCAGATCAAGGAACTCCAAAGATAACCCCTGAGAAAAAATAAATATTAGTAAGGCTTGATATTAGAAATACTTAGAAAATTATATTGTTTTACTATTTTTTTTTGTTTTTAAGAATTTTTAAATTTAATTTAGCTTAACTTCTTTACCTCTTTAGTTTTATATAAACGAAATTGACAAAATACTTAAGACAAGATATTTTTAAAAGTATTTTATTTTGCATATCTTCACTTCCTTAATCTTTACTAATGGAACTGACTGAAATGATATTCCTGATACTGTATGATATAATCCCACAGTAATCAAAACTACATATCTAAATGCCTCAAACTCATTGCCAGCTAATAACAAAAAAATAAATAAAAAAAATTGTGACCTACCTGTGTCATTTACACAGGTGTAAATGGCAAGCACGACATTCCACATACCATGCTGGTCCTCATACAGCCCCCTCCCCTGTACTCCCCCGCCCCTTGCGACTGCCACTCGTCGTCACATGATGCATCCGCTGACATAGCAAACCCCGCTGCTGCAGCCATCCCCGCTCCCCGCCCTCTTTCCCACTTCCGTTTGTACAACGCCCTAAAACAAAAAAAAAATCAAAAACAAAAAAACTAAAACGAGAGTGAATGCAATTTTGCCGCTGCCTGCTGCCTCTGCCGCCAGAGCCAAAAATAAACATGCAACGTTAAATAGGCCGCCCCAAACTACTCGCTAGCTGTATTTGTGTTTGTGGTTGTAGTTGTAGCTGCAGTTGATGGTGCTCTCAGCCTAGACGCTCGTTGTCTCTCTCTCTCATTTTTTGAGCTCTCGCCAAGTGCAAGAGCAGCAGGCCTCAGCTTCGCTGTATTTTACGTCATGCACTAGGCCAGCTAGTTCCCGCTCTCTCTCTCTCTCTCTCTCATACTCTTCTACACATTGCTTTTTGGGCATTGCTGCCGTTAGCGTAAGTGTGCGTGTCTGTGAGTGTTTGGCGCTTGCAACACTATTACAAATTTTTGTTTTTTTTTTCTGCCATGCTTGAGTGCTTTGCTCTCGCTCTCCAATATTCGTTTTGCTCACCTATACGGCGAGCCGCGTGTCCATTGTAAAACGCTGTAAGTTGCATGCTCACATTTGCATGTGCATGCGTGTGTGCGTGTGTGTGTGTGTGTGCTTCGAGTGTAAAATTATTCATTTTTTCTAAGGTTCAGTCGCAGAGTTGAAGGTCAGTTGATGTTTTATGTCATTCAACTTGCCGTCGTCGTTGCCGTCGCCGTTGTCATTGCTGCTGCTGCTGCCGCTGCTGCTGCTGTTATTGTTGTTGCTTTCGTTGCTTTTACATTTTCGCCACTGCAGCGCTTTTTATTTGTAGTTGTTGCTACTGTTTATAAATGTTTGCAGCAATTCGCTTGCGTGTTGTGCCATACACTTGGGGCGTGGATCATTCCATTCCCTTTCCCATTCCTATTAATTCCCTTTCCCATTCCCATTCCCAAAAACGAACCCAAATGCATGAATAGTTTAGGAAAAATTAAGGAGGTTGCTAAAAATTAGCAAATTTTAATTTGAAATACAAATATAAATATATTTGAAATATAAATATATTTGACAAAAAAATATATATAAGCCAAGTTTATATAAAAAGTAAATTTTAATTTAAAATATTAATATTTGACAAAAAAAATATATAAACTAAGTTTAATGAAAGATAAAATCAAAAACACTTTTGAGAGATACCAAATAATACATGATTCTTTCTATAGAAACTCAAAAACTAAAATACCCTGAGCTAAAAAATATGTATGGCATATACTATAATTAAAAATTCCGAAAAACGAACCCAAATGCATGAATAATTTAGGAAAAATTAAGGAGGTTGCTAAAAATTAGCAAATTTTAATTTGAAATATAAATATATTTGACAAAAAAAAAAATATATATAAACTAAGTTTAATGAAAGATAAAATCAAAAACACTTTTGAGAGATACCAAATAATACATGATTCTTTCTATAGAAACTCAAAAACTAAAATACCCTGAGCTAAAAAATATGTATGGCATATACTATAATTAAAAATTCCGAAAAACGAACCCAAATGCATGAATTGTTTAGGAAAAATTAAGGAGGTTGCTAAAAATTAGCAAATTTTAATTTGAAATATAAATATATTTGGCAAAAAAATATATATAAACTAAGTTTAATGAAAGATAAAATCAAAAACACTTTTGAGAGATACCAAATAATACATGATTCTTTCTATAGAAACTCAAAAACTAAAATTCCCTGAGCTAAAAAATATGTATGGCATATACAGTGAAAGCTCTACTCGTGGACAGCTCCCGCAGGCGGACGTCTCCCGTAACCGGACGAATTTTATAGTCCCAAGATTTTTAGCATGATTTTCATACAAAATCCGTTCCCGTGGGCGGACGCTCCCTGGGTCGGACTCGGACACGATTTTTTGGAACATTTTTAGACAAAAGTCTCTTGCAGGCGGACAAAAAACACTTAAATAGATCATAATTAAGTTTAATTTCAAAATTTGGAAAAAAATGTTGAATATTTTTTAAAAGTAAATAGATCTTTACCCACAGACGACAACAGCATTGAAATTAATATTACTAGTCAAAGTGATATTGAACTAAGCGATTCAGATGAAGAGATTATTGTACAGCCAATTCCTTGACATCTCCCCCAAACGGACATCTCCCGCAGGTGGACAAAAAATATTGGAGCCGTGGCTGTCCGCCCAGGGGAGCTTTCACTCTACTATAATTAAAAATTGCCAAAAACGAACCCAAATGCATGAATAGTTTAGGAAAAATTAGGGAGGTTGCTAAAAATTAGCAAATTTTAATTTAAAATATTAATGTTTGACAAAAAAATATATATAAACTAAATTTAATGAAAGATAAAATCAAAAACAGTTTTGAGAGATACCAAATAATACATGATTCTTTCTATAGAAACTTAAAAACTAAAATACCCTGAGCTAAAAAATGTGTATGGCATACTATAATTAAAAAACTTTTCCTTTCCTAACTTTTACACTAAAAGAAAAAAATTAACCTATGTATGTGTGTGGCTTTTTTGTTTCTCGTAAATAACCTTTGACATATTATTTTGAACTTTGCCATGTGCATTTTTGCTCAACACTGGGTCGTTTAGTTGGGCGCTTTATTGGATTACCCTTGGGTAATAGGTTCAATAGACGATTATTGCACACAGGTTGCGGGTGAGAGTGTGTGAGTAAGTGAGGTTAAGTGCGCCCGACTTGCATGCAACCGGGAAAGTCACGTAAATGCAATAAAGCACCGTTAAGCCATAATATGTAGAACTAAAGTGAACTTTATAGACCACCAATCCTGATGATTCCAAGCAAGTGAAGCACCTGACCTTTTCACTTGACTTGAAGCGTTGAAAACAAACTTCAAAAATTGCCAAATTCCCACGAATTGAAGAAAGCAACAACAACAACAGCAACAACAACAACACGTGTGCGTCTCATTGTCAGTCGTAATCTTAATGCACTCTGAAGTGTGAGCAGTCCAGACAGACAGAAGAGAGCGGCTAAGCAGCCAAAGTGAGCAAAAACATACATACATTCACACACACACACACACACACACACACACAGACATAAATTCCATTAAGCAAAAAAGAAGCATTAAAATCAAAAGTCACATAGCAGCGGCGTCGCGGCGACGTCGACAGCGAAATCAACACAAAAAGTGTGTTACAAAGTCAAAAGCACAACAACAACAAGCAACAACAAGTAGAGCTTAAAAACCACAGCGAAAAAGAAACCAAGAATACCGCCAACAACAACAACAACAACAACAACTACACACAACAAAAATGGGCAGCAGCAGCAATAACCAACCAGTCAGGCAAACACAATGAGCCCGAGTCGAAAACCAGTTTTTTGAAAAGTTCCGCACGCTGGCCCCAAAATTGTATTTGTATGCGTGCACACTGGGACGCAAATGCAAATGTCAACCATTTAGAATAGTAATTTTAAGCTTTGTTTATTTAAAAAAAAAGTCCACTAATAGTTAAACAAAAAGGCAATTTTAATTAATAAATCTGTTAATAATCTGTTGTGCAATAAAAATCAACAAAAAAAGTGCATGCAAACATGCCTCACACCACAGTGCATATCGATAACAGCCGACTGCTGCCGCTTTGGCTACTGCACGTATGTTGTAGCTGTTGCTGTTGTTGTTGTTGGTTTTCGCGTTGCTGTTCGCGCGAAAGTTGAGCGCAGCTTAAGCAAAGGCAAAGGCAGCGTCAAAGCATTGCCAAGCAAAAATATTGAGAAGCGCGCATGCGCCGTAAGCAAAAGCAACACAGCAATAACAATTGCAAGTTCTCCACACTCGCCCCCGCATAAGCAAAAGAGATATGACAACTAAGAGAGAGAGAGAGAGCGTTAAAAGAGCGCCAAGAGAGGCAGCGCGCCCGTTTGGCTCCGACAGCAACGCAGCAGCAGCAGCAGCAGCCGCAGCAACGGGCTAACGGCAACGGCGGCCTTTTAGTTTTAGTTTTTATGTGCGGCTCTCGTGTAATAAAAATTACATTGCGCGTCGTTTATGTTGCTGAAAAACTGCAGAAAAAAAGGAGGAAAGAAATAGAAACAAATTGTGTGCTAGAAATACCAGCATAACAAAACGTAAAGTGAAACAAATTTTAGTTTAATTAAAACAACTCGTGTGCCCAGCGTCATGTCTCTGTGTGCCTGCGTGTTTACGTGCATGTGAATTTGTTATTGTTGTGTGTGTGTGTGTGTGTGTGCGTGTTTGTGCGTTTAATTTGCTTGTGAGAAAAGTTCTGTTAAAGAAAAACAACAATAACAATAACGATAGCATTTCGAAGTATTGTTAGTTACAATACATGCATACAGATGTATGCAAATATATATGCATATATGTATGTAAACTTCTAAACAACAGCAAAAACTGTGCCGTGCCAAGTGTTATTGCTGCTGCTGTTGTTTTTGTTGTTGTTTGCTGCGACTGGCGAGTGACGTTGCCCTCCCTTTCCCACCCACATGACAGTTCCATGCATTTGTTGGCGCTTGTTTACACTGAGACAGAGAGAGAGAAAGAGAATACGCTCTAACAACTGAGAGCACAAATGAGTGCAGCAGAATGTGAAGCTATTGTTATTATTGTTGTTGCCGATGCTGCTGCTCCCAGCGAGTGACGTTACCTTTCTCCCTTTTAGCCACCCACACGTCACTTTCATGCAGTTCCTGGCGCTTGTTTACTCGTGCGCTCGCTCCAGAGAGTGAAATCGAAGAGCGTAACAAACAGAGAGCAATAAGAGAGAGGGAGAGTGAGAGAGTGAGAGAGTGTGAGTGCAGCGTGTGCGTTTTGTTGTTGTCGCTCTTGCTGTTTCTCTCATTATGGCGCGTGTAATGTTTAACAAATCACAGAAATAGCATTTTAATGCAATTTATTAACGAAGCACATTGAAGAAGTTTCATTCAAACATTTTGCTGCGCTGTGTGTTTTCTTCTTCTTCGTCGCCTGTCAATAAATATGCCAAAAATGCACGTGTCTGAGTGAGATAAAGAGAGCGGGCAAGGGGGGTGGCCACTCCGTCGGCGTTGCCATTTGACTGAGACCCAATTGCATAGCCAGAGCCCCATTGCTGCAAACGTTCTCACGCTGCCGCTCTCTCTCACGCTCTCTGAAATAAAATGCAATAGCGCACAGTGTGTTAAATGTCATTTATATGATATAATTATTTAAAAATTAATAGACATTAAGGAGTCAAAAATTGATTTGATAAATTCATTGAGCGTATGTTGTTTGCATTTATTTACAGATTTTTGGTGCATATAACAACAAAACGGATAATTAGAAAAACGTAAACAAAGTGAAATAAATAAAACAAAATTTAATAAACTTTGGATATAATGACACGGTTAGATTCATGCAAAATTGGTAAGTTAAAACAAAGCAGAAATTGATTTTATTTGCATCGAGTTAGCTTTTCAACTGTATTTTTATGCAATTTTCTGTTTATTTTTTGGGCTTTATCTTTTTATACGTAAAATTTATACTTACAAACAGTTGTAAAGGCAGCAAAAGCTACTTTTTCTCTATAGTTATTTAAAAATTCCGTGTACAACTATGCAAAAGACTTATAGAGACCCTTTCGTCGCCTTTTATTACCTAGCAATTGGAACTACAATTCATTGCACTCCAAAGGGGAAAATAAGAAGAGGAAAAACTGAAACTCTTTCGCTAATTGTAATGCACATACATAAATTGCAGCTGTTTTGTGCAGCGCCAATTGGCAATGCAGATGAGTTTTGAGTCGTCCTCTTTTTATTTTTTTTTTTTTTATTTTTCCCTCTTTTTCAAAAATAAAACTGCTACAATTTTCGCAGCGGAAATGCATCGTTTGCGACGTCGGTCCATTGGTCAGACAGTTGGTTTAGTCATACGATAGACAGACTGCATTATATTTAGATATATGTATATCTATATATATATATATATCACCCGATTTGCCGGGATCATTTTAAAATGAGTGCAAGTGCAACATGTCAGCGACAAAAGGCGAATAAACTTTGCCAATTGCAAAAAAGTAGAGAAAAAAAACGAAATTCTATTTTCATCTGTGTGTCCAATAAATAGATTTCAATCTGCCAATTTTTTATGCCCTGTATAAGCCAGAACAGCTAAAAAGGGTATATTGAACTTGCGATTGAATATGTCAGACTTTAAAGTAAAATGTTTTATGGTTATATATCATTTTATTTCCAAAAATACTATTTATTTTAAATTTAAACGTTTATTCACAATTTGAGCTTGCAGATAGTTCCAAAAAATGTTATATAAAAAGCTAAGTAAATAAATATATCGATAAGCTAAGTAAATAAAAAAATAAAAATAAAATAAAAAGTAAATAAATATATCCGTTTCTCTTCACATTTTTTGCATTAAGACATTCATATTAAGGGTAGAGATAATTTCGTGAAATTCCTTTCTAAACATTGTGTAGTTTCCTTTAGTCGAATATTTTGCCTTTTCTTATATTTATAGAAAAAGTAACAATAGAGAAATTCTTTGTCCAATTGTACAACTTGATTGCATTTCGAATAGCAGCCACAAGTGTAATAAACATATTATCGAAATTGTGCTCTCACCCTCTTCGAAGAGGGAGGGTAAGATCCTTACATAAGCAAAGCTATAAGGAAATTAGGTCAACGTCGAAGTGAGCGACCTTATCAAGGATTCTGGGTCAATATGCTTACGCCACGCACAGCTCCCATTGTGTATATATGTACAATGTATGTATATATTTTATATATCTAGCTAATTGTATGCGTGTGGGCGTGTAAGCTGTGGGGGCGTGGTCTTGCATTCTCTTGAGAATACAATGTAAGCTGCCAGACGATGACGCTACAAACAAAGATAAAGGGTGGACTTTTGTTGTGTTAAGGGTGAAGAGGGGCTGGGTGCATGGGGTCGTGCAGTTTGCAATTATTACGAGTACTTAAGGTGCATTTAACTGCTGCATTGACCTCGTTTAGCGTCAGGTAATTGAGATTTGGTCATGCAAACTAAATAAATGTAAAAGCAAAACGCAAGCTAATTGATTGTGTGAAGAAAATATTAAAGCAATATCTAAAAAGGTATTAAAAAGAAATAACAGCAAAGTTTGTATTATATTATTCATATGTAACCAAATAATGATTCGTTATTAAAAAATATAAATATTAAATAAAAAGTTAGTTTCGCCCCCGGGTGGACTCGAACCACCAACCTTTCGGTTAACAGCCGAACGCGCTAACCAATTGCGCCACGGAGGCAGTTGCTATGCCAGTGTCTAAAGTCGAATATATTAAGCAGTGCATAGAACATATGAAGCAGTTCAGTTGAAAAAGCTCTGCTTCGTTCTGAACTTCAAGTAGCTTTTAGTATGCTTTGTTATTCAAGTATTAACAAATTCTGCGCTGTTTCCGCAGCCTCCGTGGCGCAATTGGTTAGCGCGTTCGGCTGTTAACCGAAAGGTTGGTGGTTCGAGTCCACCCGGGGGCGTGAATTAAATTTTTGCTTTCTATTGCTATGAAATTTCGCTTTACAATATAACTAATTGGTTTTTGTTTTTTGTTTATTTGCAGCGGCACGACACTTGAGAAAGTATGTAAAATAAAATGCTTATAGGCAACATGACGGCGTGGCCATGTTGTCATACGCCATTGCATCAACAACAACAACAACAACAATTAACAACTTGTAAGAATAACGTGCATGCAACATGTACCGTTTGAATGCCACACAACAGCAGCAACCACAACAGCAGCAGCAGCAGCAACAACAACAACAACAGCAACAGCAACCAACAACCAAACAGAAACAATCAACAATACCCAGTCACATATTGTTGCAGCAACAATTAGCAGCAGCCGCTGCCGCCGCCGCCGCTGGCGCTGGCAACAGCAACAGCAATGTTGCCTTGACCTTTCAAGTGGCCAATGCAAATGGCGGTGCAGCAACAACACCAACGTCTGCAACTGCAACTAGTGTTGAAGATAAATTAAAGCTATTGACAACTGCCACAGCGCAGCGAGCGCTGACGCCAACGCCTGCGCCGACGCCGACGCCGACGCCAACGCCCGCTACAACAATTAAAACCGAACCCATGCCTGACGTCATCGCCTTGACCACCAACAACAGTAACAACAGCAATAACAACAGCAATAGCAGCAGCGCAGCCAACGCCAGCAGTGGCATTGCGTCAACGTCGGCCGCTGCGGCCGCCGCCGCAGCCGCGGCAGCAGCTTCTTCCAATGGGCATTTAGTCTTTGTGCCCAACAAACGCGCGCGTCTCGATGCGTAAGTTCTAACAGAGCTTTCGCATTACTCTCTCTCTCTCTCTCTCTCTCTCTCTCGCTATCCTCTCTATTTGCTTTTGTCTGCATTTCTCACATTTCTCTTTTTGCAGGCCTGAGGATTGGATGTCGACACCCAGTCCTGGCAGCGTGCCCAGCTCTGCGCCGCCGCTGTCGCCGTCACCCGGCTCACAGAATCACAGTTATAACATGTCCAACGGTTATGCATCTCCCATGTCAGCTGGCAGCTACGATCCATACAGTCCAAATGGCAAAACAGGTAAGAAACAGAGTGAGACAGACATACACAGCTTTCGCTTCAGCTGTTCTACAGCGCCATCTTTTGTTCATTTGTATTTAGACAAGTTGAGTGTATTAAGATGTAGATGGCGCTTTTTAAGCAGTTAAATACTTTCGTTCATTGAGAGCGCTGCTAAAAAAGCTTTTTAGTTATTTCGATGGAATTTACAAAAATTGTAAATAAAAGCAGAAAAATAAATATGTTAATACAAAGCATATATTAAATATATTAAATCTGGACTACGTTGGTAACAACTGGTAAAATGAAATTAAGTACAATTTTTAAAAATTTCATCCATATTTTGATATGAAACGTATTTTTGTCAAAATAAAACAAAGTATTTTTAAGTTCATTTCGCAAATTGCTTATTCTAATTCCGATTAAAATTTACTTACGATTTACCAAATATTTGTCCATGATAGCATAATGTCTTAGTTTTATAATTCCCAACTGCTTATTCCGATATACCACATACATAATGGACTCTTAGTCGTTCGTCTTTCGCCAACGACCATACCACGCTGAGTACATCGGTTCTCGTCCGATCACCGAAATTAAGCAGCGTCGGGCGCGGTTAGTACTTAGATGGGGGACCGCTTGGGAACACCGCGTGTTGTTGGCATCGGTTAACAACTTTTTTGTTGCTGAACAATTTTTAAATTTATTTTATTTGAGTAACTTAAGGAATATTTGAATTTATTATAACTTATTATGATATTATTTTATTCGATGTAGCTTACAATTTTTTTATTTTATTGAATATAAAATAAATAATTCTCCAGTAGCTTAAAATGTTTTTTGTTTTTATTTTTTTATTAAGCTCCAAGCTTCTATCAGGTTGAATATATTTTCATTTTGCAACTTTATTTCTTGATATATATTTTATTTTTAAGAGCTACTTACTAGTTCTTATTTTTAATGCAGCCTTCTTTATTTTCGTCTATATTTTTAAGTATTTTTAGAACATTCCATTTATCAAAGAGATTCAATATTTTTCCTGTTGCTTAAAATGTTTTTCTTTTATTTTTATATTAAGCTCTAAGCTTCTGTTAGATTGATTATACCTAAATTTTGAACATTTTTTCTTGATGTTAGTACTAAGTATTTTTAGTATTTTCTTTTTCTAAACGGTTTCAATGCCATTTTCTTTAAGATGTTTGCTTAGGCATACGTTGTTAGCAATTTAAAACAGATTAAATGCGTCGTTTGCACAAAACCTTTCCCCACCTTAAATTCAGCGAATTGAAACGCAGTTTATTAACCTGCAATGTGTCTGCGAATAAATAAACAAGGCGAAATTTGTTGCCCCTAAAAAACAGGACGAGGAAAACCTTAACAAAGCTAAATAGAGACCCAAAAGTGAATTAGACACGAACGCAAATACAAATATATATATTTGTATATATATATATATATATATATATATGCTATAAGTACACCTGTACACACTCAAGAACGTGCCTTTCACCTTTCACGTGCAAACGTGGCCATTTTCAAGGTCGCGCAAGGCAGACGCCCAAAAACAGCTCAAAGTGGTTTCCCCACCTTCTGATGAGCTAAAAGTAAGCCTCGAAATTACCAAAACGCGCCGACAGACAAGCTAGGGAGTGTTAGATGTGTGTGTGTGGGTAGGTGGTTGGGTGGTTGCGTGGGTCTGCCTTTGCTGTCTGACTGACAATGGCAATAAAGTTGAAAGTTGAAGGTCACCAGACAGCGTCGACGTCGACGTCGTTTTTTGGCATCGCCGCCAAGTTGAAGGCTAAACAAGCAGACAATAAACTTTGAGGTAGACACCCAGCCCGAGTCCCGCCCCCGCCAGACGGTTTACATGCAGCTTCATTTCCAGTTGAGAACTTCCAGTTCTTTTGGCTCTTCCTTTTCATGTCCCGAAATTTATCGATTGCCTGGGCGCCTATCCTACGCAAAGCCCCGCCCCACCCCTTGCATTGTGCGTGTACGCTTGAACCCGAAATCCAAATTGAGAGAGCAAAAAAAAGAAGCAGAAGAAGAAGAAACCCACTCGTCTCGCTTTCACTCTGGCTGCTTGTGGAGGTGTCTGGCGGTGCGCGGCGGGGCGCATCTGACGTCGGGCGAAGGACCAAGCGAACGACCCACAAAAGCGCAGGATGCAGGGGAAAGAGGAGCAGCTGTAAAAGGAAAGCGCGTAATGTAATGAAATCATGCCAAGGCTGTTTTGTATGCCATGAATGCCAGACAAGGACGCAGGATAACGCTGAGGGACGCACAGGCTGTGGCCAACTGCTGCAAACGAGGCACTTAAACGGGGCGACGCATAAAATGCCCAAAATGTGCCACAGGGAACGATGAAAGTGCAGAGACAGAGGCGACAGACAGAGGCATGGCTTTTGTCTGCTATGCCCTAACTGAGAAGGGTATTTTCAATTCAGTGACTAAATATGTAACACTTTGTGGGAGAGAAGATAATCTATATGAAATATGATTGACTGACTGATGAAGTGACTTAGGGGCTGTGTGATTGACGGAGAGACAAGATATTCTATATGAAATATGATTGAATTAGTGAGTGATTGATTGACTGATGGACTAGGCTGTCTGATTGATAAAGATACAAGATATTCTATATGAAATATGATTGAAGGAGTGAATGATTGATTGATTGATGGACTAACTTAGTGGATGTCAGATTGATAGGGAGACAAGATATTCTATATGAAATATGATTGAAGGAGTGAATGATTGATTGACTGATGGACTAACTTAGGGCTATCTGATTGATAGAAAGACAAGATTTGAAATATGAAATATGATTGAAGGAGTGAATGATTGATTGATTGATGAACTAACTTAGGGGCTGCCTGATTGATAGGCTAACTGATTGACTGGATGAAAGGTTGATTGAATAATTACTTAATGGCTGACTGAATGACTGTCTGATTGAATGCATGAGTTATAGACTTCTTATTTGTGTGGGAAACTGATTGATTATCGGATGGACTGACTGCCTGATAAATATTCTGATTGCTTGCATTGAATGGATTTGATTGATTGACGACGTGACCGACAAGTCTGTCTGTCTGTCTGACTGACTGAAGGAATCACTGAGTGATTGATTGATTGACTGACTGATTTAGTATCAGAGTGACCAATTGCTTGATTGATTAATTGATTTATTAGTTGATTGACTGATTGACTGATCAATAATGTGACTGTCTTAATAAATGACATTGAGTAAATTGCTGAAGGAGTGACTGAGCGATTGCTTGACTGACAGACTTTTTAATTTGATTGACTGATTGACTTTCAGTGTGACCAATCGACTAACTGACTGATTGATTGATTGATTGAATGATAAGTTGATACACTGAATGTTTGACTAACTGTCTTAGTAACAGACTGACTGACTGATAAAAATGCGGAGAGACCGAAATGAGTAAGAGAATCTATGACTGACAGTTTGATTGATGGGCTGGTGGCATGAATGACCGACTGTTTGTTTTAACTGACTGACTGATGAGTGACTGACCGAGTGGCTACTTGATTGATTGAGTAATTAACTGATTGAGTCGACGCTTTTCTGATTGAATAACTGCCGAGGTGTCTGATTGATTGACTGAGTACCAGGGTCAGAGTGATTGACTGACTGATTTATTGCCTTTCTGACTGACGGACTGAACTGACTGACTGTATGTCTGACTCACTCATTGACTAATTGACGTATTGACAGTCAGTAGTGATTGATTGACAGACTAATTTACTTTAATTTACTAGACTGACTTAAATTGGTATACCCACTTCGAAACCTGATTTCAATAAGTGTATACATAGTTCGACTTTGCTTTCATCTTCTTTACTATATCGTCTGTTTTTTTTTTATTTTTATTTGCTTTTCTTATTTTGCAATTTCACTGGCAATTGGTCTCTGCCTTCCTCTGCTGCCTGTTCAATGTGGCGTATGCGCAATGTCTGCAAACCCATAAATCGCTCCCATGAAACCAAAATGAAAAGCAGCTTCGAATGCTGCCCTTCGATTCGACGCACATTTTCTTGACATTTTCATGCGATTGCGTTTTGGCATTTCTACTTTTGAGTTATGCATGCGAATATATATAAGGTCTGGCATCTGAAATTGGTTATTTATATGTATGGAGCTTGAGTGCATTTTGTATGTCGGTGTTCGGCTCATTAATCTTATGCTAATGACAGCTACAAGGTCGTCACAGTTCACAACAGATGGGCCCAGAGAAAAATTCGATTAGACAAAAAGTTCGAGAAAAGTTAGGAAACAAAGGACGAAGTAAAACATGGCAAATTTGGCAAAGAAAAAGGGATACCAAAGTAAAGGAAAAAGTAGAATATTTTGCAACTGGCTGGAGAAGTAGAATCGCAGACAACTGTATAATGAAAAAGGAAAACTTTGTAGACATAACACGAGCAAAAAGTTGTATAAACTGTAATTGGAGTAAGAGCGAAATCTTCTTATGATGAATAACATTAAAATTAATAAGCATTAGCATCAGAATTTAGAATTTGGAAAGCATCATTTAAGCAATAAATTGATTATATCTTTGTTTATATTCTTAATTAATGAAGAATATCTTTCTGAATATTATTAAATCAGTCCTTGAAACAGTCTTTCGAAAGTTTATCAAAACTTAAAAGAATTTTTTAAATATATAAAAGTAACAAGAAAAAAAATAAAAAAAAGTACTCCTTTTACATAAAATGATGTAAAAGAAATTATAATATTATATGTTAAAAAATTATGTATGTTAGATGTTAAAAAATGTTGTTAGGCAATATATTTAATTGAAATAATATATAAATTGCTCGAGTTATAAATAAATTTGGGAACAAAAGCAGAAGGGTTAGAGAGCAATATAATTGAAAACTAAGGAAAAAAATTTTAAAATCTTTAAAAATCTTTCAAAAAGTATTTAATGTTTTTTTTGTGCTTATTTTATTTTTATTTTTTGTTTGTTTTATTTTTATTTTTATTTTAGCTTTTGTACTTAACTCTATAGCGCATGTTTGCTGTTACTTGTATTTGTAATTAGGCTGGCTGCTAGTTGGTTAGGGTGGGCGGATATTCTATCCGCGTACCGTGAGTTGGTGCTTATAATATGGGAAAAGTTAGTTTAGTAAAGGAAGCCAATGCAGTTATAAAGAAGCCAATGACGTTATAATATTTTTACAATAATACAATTTACAAACTTTGTGAATATTGTATAATAGTTTAAAAAAAAATACTAAATTTCTATTCAATAGCAAACTTTGAGTTGGGAAATATATATATTTATATATAACATATAAATAATATATAATTTATAGTATTTCAGTTCGGAATTCATAAATTGTATAAAAATAATAAAAACAAAAAATTAATAATCATAAATCAATAATAAATAAAAATGTTTAGAAAAAGTATATATTTATTTAGAGAAAAGAACAATTAAGAAAAATGTCCTAGGGTAATAAAGAGCTTACGTACTTAACAAAAATTATTAGATAGAAAGTTAAGAGAGAGATTTTACTAATTTTTTTGAGTTAGAAATGCTTGAAATATTCTCAAAAAATAGAGATTATACAATACAATTTTCTTCAATTGCTCTTTTTTCTTTTAAAATACAATTTTCACTCATAAATAGGTTGACTAAAATATACGCATGCTACGCAATATAGTAATCTTCGGTACGTTAGTAGGTAGAGTTTTTACTGTATGTACTGTAAGCACAATGGCTTAAGCATACATAGATTACATGTTTTAAGATCAGTATATTAAAACCAAAAAAATGGTTTTTTATTAAGAAAACATAATTATTTATTATTTATTAGAGATGGGATCGAGAAAGCAATTCGTTATCGACTTATCCCGTCCCGAAATAATTTTTGATTTTCCCTCCCGATTGTCCCGACAAATTTTTAATTTTTCAGTCCCGACATAAAAAAACAAGTAAGAAAGATCTAGTCGGGTCTGCCCGACTACGAGATCCCCTGAACCAAGTCCGAGCTGATGTTTTAAACAACCTAGCTTACATATTTTATCTATACATATTATCTCTGCGCGCATATACACATGCACACATACACACATGCACACATATACACATGCACACATTTGTATACACATGCACCCATATACATACCATGCACACAGAAGCACGCGCGCCGATTACTGTGTAGTTCATTTGAATGTATGTGTGCACACGTACAGGCTGCTACCGCGTGCTTATACAATGTTTCCTTTAATAACTTATGTATTACTTAACGGATTTGAATGCAATTTTCTGCATTGAATGCTATTAATTTATTGAAAATACGGGTTTCACTAAAAAATTTGAAAAAATTAAATTGTGGCTTTGATAAGTTTTTTTTTTAATAAATTTTTTTTGTAAAATGTGGAGCCGGTATCCAAAATATGAAAAAATAGAAAATGTATTTTATTTATAGCTGTAGCTGTAGCTAAAAATATGTAAAAGATATGGTCAAAATACTGAATCTTGATAACGTTTTAAATCGATAACATTGAAACGGAAATATTTATCGAATATCTAAAACAAACTCGATATTTTCGCTGTATACACAGACCATCATGCAAAATTTGAAGTCTCTAGCTCTTATAGGTTCTGAGATCGACGCGTTCATACATACGGACAGACGGACAGACGGACAGACGGACGGACGGACGGACAGACAGACGGACGGACGGACGGACAGACAGACGGACAGGGCCAAATCGACGCAGCTCGTCGCCCTGATCAAGAATATATATACTTTATGGGGTCTGCCACGCCTCAATCTGCCTGTTACATACTTTTTGCAAAACCATTATACCCTGATTTCCCATTTTCAATGGGTTCAGGGTATAAAAATTTGTGAATATTGTATAAAAATTTAAAAAAAATGAAGACTATATTTCTATTCAATAGCAAATTTCGAGTTGGGAAATATAAATATTTATATATAATATATTTAAAATATAATTTACAGTATTTCAGTTCGGAATTCATAAGTTGGATAAAATTAGTTATAACAAAAAAGTAATAATCATAAATCAATAATAAATAAAAATGTTAAGAAAAAGTATATATTTATTTAGAGAAGAAAACGATTAGGAACAAGTAAGAAAGCTCTAGTCGGGTCTGCCCGACTACGAGATCCCCTGAACCAAGTCCGAGCTGATGTTTTAAACAACCTAGCTTACATATTTTATCTATACATATTACCTCTGCGCGCATATACACATGCACACATGCACACATACACACATGCACACATATACATACCATGCACACAGAAACGCGCGCAGATTACTGCGTAGTTGATTTGAATGTATGTGTGCACACGTACAGGCTGCTACCGCGTGCTTTTACAATGTTTCCTTTAATAACTTCTGTATTACTTAACGGATTTGAATGCAATTTTCTGCATTGAATGCTATTAATTTATTGAAAATACGGTTTTCACTAAAAAATTTGAAAAAATTAAATTGTGGCTTTGATAATTTTTTTTTTAATAAATTTTTTTTGTAAAATGTGGAGCCGGTATCCAAAATATGAAAAAATAGAAAATGTATTTTATTTATAAAAAGCTAAAAACAAAATTTGGTAGCTGTAGCTAAAAATATGTAAAAGATATGGTCAAAAAACTGAATCTTGATAACGTTTTAAATCGATAACATTGAAACGGAAAAATTTATCGAATATCTAAAACAAACTCGATATTTTCGCTGTATACACAGACCATCATGCAAAATTTGAAGTCTCTAGCTCTTATAGGTTCTGAGATCGACGCGTTCATACATACGGACAGACGGACAGACGGACAGACGGACGGACGGACGGACAGACAGACGGACAGGGCTAAATCGACTCAGCTCGTCAATCTGATCAAGAATATATATACTTTGTGGGGTCTGCCACGCCTCCTTCTGCCTGTTACATACTTTTTGCAAAACCATTATACCCTGATTTCCCATTTTCAATGGGTTCAGGGTATAACAAGTAAGAATGCTCTAGTCGGGTCTGCCCGACTACGAGATCCCCTGAACCAAGTCCGAGACGGTGTTTTAAACAATCTAGCTTACATCTTTTACCGGTACAAATTACCCACTGCGCGCACACACACACGCACACATATACATACACAAGCAAGCGCGCCGCTTACTGCGTACATAATTTAGCGGCTGCGCTTGAGCTGCATTCTGGGCAGCATTATGAGAAATTCATTGTTAGATAACTTCGGTTCTAGACCTACTTTCTTAATGAAATTTTCAGGACATAATATTGACATCTAGAGGTGTATATATACAAAATCCCAACTCTCTAGTATTTGAAATACGTTTTTTCCACTTATGGGGCTAATGGGGGGAGGTATCCAAAATTTAAAAAAATTATTATCTATATTTACATCACAGCAACTTACGTAGTCAATTTGGTATCTCTAGCTATCATGGTCTATAAGTTATAGCTTAAAAACAAAGTCAAAATATCGATTGTTATCGATAATAAGGAAATGGGATGAGTTATCGAAAAAAAAAATAAACTTGTACTGCGTATGGTATACAAGAATATATATCTAAAATCTCAAGTCTCTAGCTTTTGTGGTTTACGAGATCACTGCGTTCATACGGACGGACAGACGGACAGACGGACAGACGGACAGACGGACAGACGGACGGACGGACAGACGGACAGACGGACATGGCTAGATCGACTCAGCTCGTCGTCCTGATCAAGAATATATATACTTTATGGGGTCTGCCACGCCTCCTTCTGCCTGTTACATACATTGTCACAAAACCATTATACCCTGAATTCCCATTTTCAATGGGTTCAGGGTATAAAAATATCCTAGGGTAATAGAGAGATTTTACTAGTTTTTTTGAGTTAGAAAATATTTGAACTTATCTTAAGTTTAACATGATTTATGTAAGAATTAATTTCCTAGTCAATATCATTCATCTGTTCTTTGATTAATACAAGTAATTTTATATAATATTAATTTTCTTATCTGGACCCGCGGGAATCTCGGGATCAAGCACTTATCCCGACCCGGACTATTTCAGAATCTTTCCCATTCCACCCGCTGGATTCCCGAAAATCCCGATCCCGACTTCATCTCAATTATTTATACAAAAAAGTATTGGCTCAACAACATTTTCCAAGTTCCGAGTGTTATAACTTTTGACTGCTATGTCAGGACGACATCCAAACTTAAAATGCTTATGTATAAAACGGCATTTAAACTATTGATTTCTTAAAAACAAACTCAGATATTTATATTTGGTCCAATACTTAAACTAATTCCAGTGGAAAAACTCACAATTTGTAAATATATCAAATTTGTATATGTATATTTCTTTAGATTATATTATCGTTGTACTTTTTTTATAAAGACAGTTATATACACCATATTTGTCTATCAAATATCTTAATCTCCAACTAACTCATTTCCAAATTCTTTTCATTTCAGGTAAGGCATTCAAATACCTACACATATTTAATTTTAGTGCAAATACGAAGGTAAGCTACTTATATAATATCACGGACAAACAAACACCTCCTTAACTGTTAATTGCATAAGGAGCATGGCCTGCAGCACAGTTAGCTGCCTCAAATTTCAAGAGCTCTACAAATTAGCATAAGATTCGCTTAGCTTCAGGCACTTTCCAAAGAAACCCAATCGACAAAAAAAAAATGGAATACCCCTGTTGCTCTGCTCCTTCTGCTCGATCGATGGGCATCGATTGAGCAATGACTGCAATTAGGTGCGTACCAAATGTCTAGACGGCCAAGCCCCGAAGAAACAGAATCCAGAACCGAGCCCAGAAACCGAAACAAAAGAAGAAGAAGGAGAAGAAGAAGAAGAAGACGGAGAGTGCCTTAATCTGTGCAGGACACGCAAAACTAAAGTTAAAAGTTCTTTTTTCTTTTATGTTTTCAAGGTTTTGCAGCGATGAATTTCAATTTCAATCATGTGCCTGAAACATGATAACACGCCATGTCCCCACCTTCTCTCTCTGTCTCTCTCTCTCTGTTTGTGGCTCTGCTGCTCTCTCGCTGTCTGGCTTCAAATATAAAGTAGTAGCAGGCTTTCATATAAGAAACCGGTTTCATCTTGTTGTTTGTGGCTTGCATTTCCTGATTATGCCTTAGAATTTGCTGCTTGACCAAGAATAAAAAAAAATACGATCTTTTCTGCTGCTGCCAAAAATTTGTCGCTGCGGTTGTTTTTGCCAATGTTGTTGTTGTCTGGACTTTTGTTCAAGGTCTCCCGACAGCAGCTGCTTTTTTTTTGCAACTTCTTTCTTATCTGCTTCTTAGCAGGTACACTTGTCTGCCCATTGTCCAAAATACTTGATCATCATCATCATCATCATCATCATTATCATTTGCGGCTGGCTTTAGTGTGTCAAATGGTCTGCAAAAAAGGGGTTGTTCGTCCAAAAAAAACTAAAGACCCAGAGGACAGAAAACAAAGTTCCATTGTTTATGCCGGCACATGTTTGCGTTCTCGCTCTCTCTCTCTCTCTCTCTGTTCTCTCCTCTCTCTCTGCTTCTTCCTTTTAGTGCTGTATATAAGCTTTTGGTATATAGCTTGACCTTGATCTTGAAAACAGTCGAAGCTATATACATATGCATGTATATACATATATGCATGGCTGTGTATGTGAGCATATGGGCTGAACGCGTGCAACACATTTTTTTGATGTGATTGCAAGTTGGTATTGAAGTACAGGGTATACAGGGTGTCTGTATAGTTCTTATTGGAATGCAAAGTGAAACTAAGGAAAAGGTACTTAAAGTTCATCAAATGGCTAAAGGTTCCTGTAAATGTTATTTTATAGTACATTATATTTAACAGTTTTTTCAGTAAGTTGATGATTTATATCCTTATTGACAAAGGGCTGATCTAAGTCCCATTTTGACTCTATGTATAAACAAATATATATGATATGTATGCATATATGTATGCTTCGAATACACGAATATGTATTTTTATCCAATAATTCCAATAAATCGAAATAAATATGTTCTCTTGAAAAAAAATAATTAGAATTCCTGTTCGATAAATCGAATTCCTGTGTAATTAGTAAAAAGTGTGACCCACTTAGCATTTGTATCCGAAATATCTGGCTTTGGTTAAGATTTAACAACATAGAACCCCATTTTATTCCGATTTTTGTTTTACTTTTTATATATTATAATATATTTTATAATATTTTATATATTTTAATAGATTTTGTAATATTTTATTATATTTTAACATATACATATATGTACAAATATATTTTATTTCTTCGTAATATTGATCAATAAGATATATAGAATACTTAAAACTGGTACATATTCAAAAACTTAAGATGATAACTCTATGTTAGCATTATAAAGTAAAGCAAGATATGTTCAAGTTTACATAAACATGTCTTTATGTACTTAAATATGTATATACATTAACTTAAGATGATAATATTTTGATAAATATTATATCATATATATATTTTTATATATTTTTGGATATCCATCAGTTTTAAGTACTTTATATATCTTCCTATAGCTTATTTTTGTATTTTTACTATCTAAAGCTCTCAGTAAACCTAAATCGAACACCCTGTTAACCCACTGCGCTTGTAACCCAATTAACTTTCAACTGCAGAAACGACGGCAGCTTGAAAAAGCATAAAAAAGTGAAACTAAAAAAAGAAATTGAAAATTTACCCCGCGCCAGTTGAAGGGTTAAAAACAAATTTGAAACCCCGGAGCGCAAACGTTACCTAATATCCCAAGCTAAATGGAACTGTGTGTGTGTGTGTGTATGTGTGTGTGTGTGTGTGTGTTTATTGAATACGTGGAAGCATAAATAGGCCAAATGCCATTAGCACACATGAGAAGTTGACGCTGAGGCGGGTTTTGGCTTTCCTGTTTTGAACGCGCATATCAAGCCACACTCACACATATACATACATATATATTATATATATAGAACTATATATACACACAATAAGTGCAATCGTTTGTGTCTGTGTGCGTGACGTGCAGAGAACCCGCACAATTAATTCCGGCAAAAAAAAAACGAGTGAAAAAATATATTTTTTTTTTGTAGTATATAACCCAACCTCAGAACTTAGTCGAAAATTGTGCAGAGTTTCTGAGTTTGTCCTTGAAATTCATGTGAATTTTAAAATAACATGATGATGATCATCATAATGATGTTTTGTTAATGCTTTTTAGAAGCCCAATAAAAAATGGTCGTGCCACGCCCACAGCTGGAGGCCTGGAAGATAGAGCATTTTAGACCAAATACGTGAGCTACGTGCCACAAATGGATTTTAGTTGCTTGTGCCCCATTGCCCCATTGCACACACACATACATACACACGCACAGGATTAAAATACACTGTTGGGGATTTTGTTGACAGTTCAATTTGCATTCGGTTTATTTAGTCGTAAGCCTTGCGCCTTACTCAAAACGGGGGATTTACTAACGCAACGGCTCAAATTTGGTGTCCGATTGGCATTTTTTTGCACAGCATTTGATTGGCATTAATGAGGGAAAAACTTTGAGGAAACTCGTAACAACAAAAAAGCAAAGCACAAATTGTATTTGGAGAAAAATACTATAGGGAAATCATTTGCTGTTATCCATAGAGACCAGAAGGAGCGAAGGGAGAGAGATATCTAAAGCACATAATAATAAGAATAGAAATTGTAATAGAAATAGTGATGATACTGAATAATAAGGATAATGACATTGATAACGATCATGATAATGCTAATGATTCATGATTCATGCTAATCATTTATTTTCACATTAGATGCTTCTGGACTCAGCTCTTTTTAGCATATTATGAAACTACTTTCGAAAATACTTAATCACAAGTGATGTTTTTGTTTAATTAGTTCCAGTTCCATATTTCGGAGATAAGTTTTCATTTTCCGTATTTCTTATTCAACAATTTTTTCAGTTATTTGACGACTGCACTGAGAGTTCTTCATATCTTTAAAGATCTCATCTCTTTTTGCGCAGCAACTTACTCGCTCCAGATATGTCAGATATGTTTACCCATGAGAAGAACTCAATTTTTTGATAGTAAGCTTCAAACCTCGGGGTTAGGAACCAATGGACTGATCCTAAGATCGATCCTTGTACAACTTCTCTGTTCCAAAAGCATTTGGTTTTTGTCTTTGTATCATACACAAGTACGTTTTACATTGGTTTCATAACACCAAGTCTTGGAACCATCGTTTCCTCTTTGCCGCGTACTGGCTATTGCGAACCATACTGTGTGGGTCTAAGTCACCTCAGATCTATAAGAATAATGATAATGATTATAATAATCGTATAAATAATGATATATCTAATGATAATGATAATAATAATGATTATCAGAAGAATAATGAGAATGATATTCAACTTAATATATAAGTTCATTAAGAAATCGAAATGATTGACATGAATATATATAATTTCTTATGATATGGTGATTAAAATAGAGTAAGTTCTTGAAATTTTCCACAATATCTTGTAATATTTAAATTCTTTTACATTAATTACCATATTTTGGATTGGTAATAACAGTAAATTATTATTAAATTGTATATTTAGCTGAATATCTCAAACAGTCCAAAAGTATTTACAATGATTCATTTGGCAACTGAAAAAGCTTTGCCCCATTGATGAGCTGAAATATTTTTGCAGTCTCTATTTACATTTTGAAATATAAATATATACATGCTAGAGCTGAGTGCACTTTTTGTTCTTAATTTGTTGTTGTTTTAACATATTTTGTTTTCGTTGTTTTTAATTTTACTTATTTTCAGTTGCGCTTTCGCTGTCTGCGCTGTATTTCGTTGTTGTTGTGTGTGTATGTATGTATGTATGTTTTGCACTTGGCCTTGAATTAATACAGCGAACTTTGGCTTTTTATATGGCGCAAAAGTTTATCGTACATCTCTGTAAAAAGATAATTAATTTCATGGGAGGCAAAGCGAGGCGAACGTGGCGATAATTGCGAGCGCATTTCAATTTAAGCTGCCTGCATTTTGTCAACGCCAACAACAACAGCAGAGCAACAGCAACAGCAACAACAGCAACTTTCATTTCATCAATACACTCAGACAGGCACACACACAGATACACACACACACACACACACACACATTCGCACACAGAACACGCGCGATAATTTCCAAAAAATGTGGCAACAACAAAGCAACCGTTTTCAAGGTCACACACACTGCCTCACAAGCACACACACACACACACGCACACAGACAACACGCTCTGATACACACTCACACACACACACAACCATTCAGCTCCCTCGAGAACGCCAAAATATAAACAGACGCTGTTGATAATATTTTTTTCGCATTTATTTTTTTGCTCATTTTTTGCTGTTTGCGAATTTGCCGTAAAAGAGGCGTGTGGGGTATATTGAACTATAGAGTGGGCGTGAACACAGATAGGCATATGCGACGACGTATTTATAGAGCGCTTAAGCTAGGCATGGTCTGAAAGTGTTTTAAACATTAAAAAATATTAAAAACATAAAAATGAAAATATATTTTTAAAAATATTCTATTAAAAATTTAATAAAAAAAAATGTTACATTTTACGAAAAGATATAGTTTTTAATGAATTTTAGTATTAAAATCCTTTACTGCTTAGTTGTTTAGTCAGAAAACTTAAACTGTGTCTAATCAGATTTTTCTCAAATTAAATTTAGTACATAAAATATATAGTAAATTTGTCTTATAAGATTTTGTTAAAAATGGAATTAAATTTTTTTGAACATTCTTTTTTTTATTACTTAATGTTTTCTTTGAAATTTAGAATTATTATTAAAATTATTATTATAAATTTATAAAGCAGTTACCTTAAGAAAATTGCATTTAAAATTTTGAGTTCACATTTGTTTTTTTTTTGGGTATGTTTTGAAAAGGAATTGCTTAGGTACTTCTGTTCTACTTTGTGTTTCGTTTGTTGTCTTTTTGTATACTTTTTATAGAAAACTCACGCTGTATATATGTATATAAAATACATTTGATTTTTTGAACTTTTCGAATATTTCGCTTTTATTTCTTAAAAATTTGTGTGTTCTCTTAAATTTAAGTCATTTGTTAAAACAAGTCATAAATTGAGTAGATAATTGCGCTTCTTTAAACGTTTTCTTTTAAATGTGGGACAGTTATTGCATTAATCAAATAAAAGAAATAAATATAATAAATGTCTAAAGTACTTAACTGAATACACAGATATATATTTACTGTTTCTTTTATGTTTTTTTTTTTTCAAATTAAGAAAATATGAAAAGGTTTATAGATGTTATTGGATTACTTAAAACTTAAAGTTTGCACTTTTCATTCATAAAATAAAACATTTACTTCTGTAAAAAAATGTTGAAATGCCTTTTATATAGAATGTTTGAAGAGGTTCTTTAACTGAAATGTCTAGAAAATTAAACATGATAGAAGTAATCTATACTCTGATTGGGAACACAATGGAATTGAAACAGAAATCGATTGCATTTGAATGGAATTAAAACATGGAATTGAATGGTATTGAAATAAAAACCACTTGAAGACCAACCTGAATTTCTAGAAAATAAATTTAATGAAACTAAACTATTTCTTGATAGGAAATACAATGGAATTGAAACAGAAATAGCATGAAAATGAAACAATGCTTTACGCCTGAATCTTACATTGGAAATGAATGAAATTGAAACATGGAATTGCAAATTGAACGCAATGGAATTGAAATAAAAAACACTTGACGGCCCATTTCAATTTATAGAAAATTAAAGTTTATAGAGAGATAGAGTTAACATATATCTTGATTGGGAATACAATGGAATTGAAACAGAAACCGCTTGAAAATCAAATATATTTGCTTTTATACTGAATCTTATATGAGAAATGAATAGAATTGAAACGGAAAATGAAATTGAAAATATAACACAATGCATCTGAACTAATTTTCGCTTGGGAACGCAATGGAATTAAAATAAAAACCACTTGAAAATTAAATAAATCGCACTTGACTTGCTTTTTTGCACATAAAATTTGATAAGCAAATATGAAAACGATAAAAAATCGCTTTGTAATTTTAAATGCCTATTAAAAACAAGTTGCGAAAATCTGAAAAAATATATACAAAATAAAATAAAGAAATCAAAATTAAATTGAGCGCAACTTGAGTCGATTGCAGTTTATGCGTATACAAAGCGCGTTTAAATGAAAATATGTATATATTTATTTGCCTTGTATATACACACACACACACACATACATCACACTCACACACTCTTGCGGAGTTGTCATGATATTTATTATTATTAAATCAGGTCAGAGACCCATTAACACATATAAACGTATATAATACAAATTTTTTTCGGGTAGCAATCAACACACGTCTCTATGTATTTGTGTATTTCTCTGTATCTGTGTGTGTGTGTTTGTGTATTTCGTGCAATTTGTCTGACAGTATGTCATTCGGTGCCCGCGTCATCAAAATGGCCGCCAAAAGCTAAAAGCAAAAACAAGTTGAAATGCCACAAACTAAATATAAGTCGAAAATATTTTGGTTTTTCGCTCTTGTTTTATTTTCTCTATGTTTTCTTGTTTTTTTGTTTTTTTATTTTTATTTTCTTTTGGTTTGCGCAGCTAATTGCCTAGGTGCGAATATTTATCAATGAATGGGATTATCATCTGGCACATTAATAACACAAAAGATGAGCTCATCTTACAGCTGATGACAGTTCAGAGAGGGTGATAGAGAGAGAGAGAGGAGAGGGAGGGACAGAGAGATAGAGTGATAGATAGATGTGCTAAGCTATTTATAGTTTTTTTTTCCATTTGAGCTCAAAGTGTTGCCTACTTTTAATAGGTTTTCTCTATTTGTGCTTGGAGAATAAAATCTATTTTGTAGTAAGAGAATGTCGTAACATTAAACGATTTCTAAGAGTCACAATTTCACACATTATCCGTCATTGAGGGTGGATTTGGAAAGGTTGGTAGAACTTTTAAAATGTAATAAAAAAAGGTATAAGTTATATGGAATTTATAACTTTTTTATATTTATATTTTTCAGATGATTAATATATCATAAGGAAAATAATATATAAAATATATTGCATTTCTACTTTTATTTTTAAACTGAATTATTGTTATGCATATTATGTTTATATTATTTAAACTAAGCTAAATAGTAGACAGTTGGAAAAGATTTATAACGACATTTTATTTTAGTCATTATCAATTTTTCAATATTTTTGAATCTAATCTTTTTTGCACATTTAATAATATATAGATATTATAATAATATCAAATATATTATACCTCATTTAAGCAAATATAAAACATATGTAAATATATATATTTATAAATATGTATAAGAACAATGTCTTATAAATCTAATATCAGCTTCGCAGGTATTTAGAGAGCATGCAAAATCGCTTCGTAATGCCAAATGACTAATAACAGCAAAAATATTTTAACTAGAAGTCAAGTTAAGCAGCGCATGTATTACACATATATATAGATAGATATTGCAGTGGCAAATGCGCACACATAGACATACATATACTTATGTATATATACATGTGTGTATAAATATTTGCACTTGGTAAACATTCATTATGTACTTTGTATACTCTCGCTTTCAAATTGAAATGAATTTAACAGCTCGAAACGACGCGTCGACGCTTATCTCAACAAATGGCGCAACCGAGTGCAACGAATACATACCCCTAATATATAACTATGTATATACACATATGTTTGTGTAGATATAGTAAAAGTTTTAGCACAAACAGAAATACAGAAATATAGAAAACAACGTCCATTAATTAAATGTATGGCAAGAAGGTGTTGGCACCGAGGGCATTTGTTTTGTTTGTTTTTCTTTCGCTCGATATTTGATTGATGTTTTATGGCCCTACCTATAGGTTCAGATAGGTGTATTGCTGATGATTAATGGCTAAATAATGCGAGCCAATGCACCCGCAAATAATACGAACTGCACAAAAATCAAAACAAAAGTTGACAGTTATTAAAGCAAACTACTTAAAAAGAAATGCTTTTCTAATACTGTTTGGCAGTAGTTCAACTAAATTGTACTCTCAATTTGGAGCTCTTGTGAGGAGAGCAAGCATGCGGCATGTTATGGCAATCAGCTTTTGTGTGGCAAAGATTGAAAGAGGGTGAAGAGAAGAGATATTCAGGAGAGCTGTAAATATAGTTTGCAATAGAAATTTTAATAAAATTTTTAGAACTTTAAAGCTAAAACTAATTCATATATCACTAAATTTCTGAAAATTTGAATAGTAGAAATTTAAAATATTTAGATTTGCTTTTAATTTTTGTCTCTTTTGAGAAATTTAGAAGCTGAAAGTACATCAAAGCGAATATATCAAGTAAAAGCCTTACAGTTGCAGTTAGAACTGTTTTTTACATACATATATATTCTGTATTTATAAAGCCTATATCTTTTTTTTAAAATATATGTTTAAATCATCAATATCACATACAAGTTTTCAGTTACAATAAAAAGCTTGTATATATTTATCATAAACGCCCTGCGAATAAAAACAAATTCGTGTGTATTGCACACACTTTTTCAACCTTTTTTTTTGACTTTTTTCCCTGTGCTGAAAACAATGAACCTAAGACGCAGTAAATTCTGATAATATATACCTAAAATGGCCAAAAAAGAAAGAAAAAGAAGAGACAAACGAAAACCAGAGCAATAAAAAGCAAACTGCATGTGTACCTAACAGATACGTATGTTACTTACAGATACAGATACTTATGTAGAGCTACAGATACAGATACTTATACCACATGCATAGGTATTATATGCATGTGCGAGTTTCGAACAAAGCATTTCAAATCACAGCACACACACACATGCACACACATATAACACACACATGCACACACATATAACACACACAACACACAAAATGTCAGAACAAAGGCACACGAAAATATATATAAAACAAAAAAAAACACGAAGAAAAGTACGAAATGTGAAATGAATAATCTGGCAGCAGTTCGAGAAAGCCAACAAAAACAAATATATATAACAAATGAATTTGTTTATATGCACAAAGAATTTATGTATGTGTATATATTAAGCAGATTAATGCATATTTACATTTGGCACATAAGCTATTTACAGTTATTCAATGCAATTTGGTGTTCAAATTGGTTTTTATGAACTATGCGAATTTAAAGAAAGTGAATGATTAATTGAAATTAAATTTTACTTAAAACAAATTCAATGTAATTAAAAAAACAATAAAAAAGTTTGATGTTTATGAAATTGTTGTCTTACAAATTCGAATATAGTTAAAGTCTCGTTTTTTAACTGTTTCTCCAAATGTCTTCATCTAGATTTTCATTTAATTTGTATTTTATTTTTAAATCGAATGTATTTATATAAATTTTCAATTTATTGCGCATGGTTTTCACAGAAAATATTGCAAAAATATTTTCTTTGCACAAAAGGCGCTAAATCTTAACTCTAGACTATATAATATTTAAATGTATAATATTTTCTTAGATAAATGCAAGGCGATTCGATAACTCAAAGATTTGATAACCTTAAAAGTTGGAAAACTCGGGAGTATTTTGGAAAAAGAAAAAGCAAGATAAAAGTTTAAAATAAAAAAAAAATATATAAAGATAATCGTGACGTTATAACTGCATAATATAATTACGATTATCTTTAACTGTATAATTATATTATACAGGTTTAACGCCATCTAAATTATCTCAAAATATTTTTTTATTTTATTTTTAACTCTTATCTTGCTTTTTCCTTTTTTGATAAATTTTTTTTAGTAATTTAATTTAGTTCAGTTTTTTTTTTATATTATATATACATATATATATTTATTTACATATTTACAATTATGAGTAGTTTCCTGTTACCAATTTTGGGCAACTTAATCTAATCGGATTTTTTGATGATTTTTTTTTCAAATAGCAAAGTGCATTGTAGGTTTTTAGCTAAGGGAAACGTTTTTCCTTTTAATTTTGGTACAGGTTTAGGTCAGTTGGGATTTCATATTATTACTCTTACATATTTCAATAGCTTAGTTTAGCTTCGGGTTCCGGATGTAGCATAAATAATTAAAGTTCCAGCCTCACAACATTTTCTACTTAAATTTAGCTAGCACTCTTATTCTAGAGCCTTTTTGTGCTTAGCCACCTGAAACTTGTATGTATTTTAAATTTTATTTATTTGAAAATGACATTGTTTGAATTCATTTACTATATTAATTAACGTAATTTTTATATACAGTATTTTCACTACTTTATTTTATATGTAATACTACTTTGCTTTAAAAACTAAATTTTTAAAATAATTTTCTTTATTTTATTTATTCTCTTTTTTGCTCCCAACCGCTAAAAATTGTATATACTTATGTAATTCAAATATAACTTAAGCCCTATTTTTTCCCACACTTGTTTGGTTGGAAATGTGATACGCTTTATGCTAAATAAAATTCATTGATTGTGTGCTTCGCAGACTACGCGGCGTATGCGTAATGAGTCATGCGTCGTCATACGCACCGTATACACACACGGACACTTACACGCAGACATTCAATACTCATAAAGCTGTCTGCATGGAATTTTCGCACTTGCATAATGTGTGCGTGCTGCCAGTGTGTGAATGTGTGCGTGTGTGTGTATTGTATTGTGTGCGTAAAAAGTGCGTGGCATGAGCCGGCGCCGGCGTCGCTTGCTTTATCGCAACTGAAACTCAATGAACCACAGACAAAAAAAAAAAAAATAGAAAACTACTGTTTCTATTAAGCATGCATCGCTTGAAAAATACCCTGTAAATGTTGTGCTCAAAAATTTATTTATAAGAATTTACAGAAAGTCTACAATTCATAACTAATTTTTATATAAATATTTTAAACGAAGACTTAAGCAACTTTTTGTATATAAAATATATTTTAGAGAATTATAAGAATTATTATGAAAATATATATATGTTGGATATTCATATATCTGTAACTATATATGTGTGTATGTGTGTGTATATGTGTTTAGAACTGTATACTTGTTTTCCATTTTTAGCTGGCTACAGTTCTTATAATTAACAGAAAAAATTTATAAGGATTTTCTTTTTTGACTATACATACATATATATATATATATATATATATATATATATATATGTACGTAGATATAGATTCAAATAGCATGTTCGACAGAAATATATTTTAAATAATAATACTTAAATTCCATAAATGTCGCTGTTTAATCGAAATACATATAAATATGTCATTCTGAGTGAATGTCCTTTTATATGTGCATAAACTTTTTTTTTAATATATATAAACAGATATATAACTTTATAATATAAATAAGCACTTAAGACTCCTCAACTTAGACTTAAAAAAATGACTTATAATAAAACTAAATCAAGTATAAAATTGTTTGACATTCTGAATGAAACTTCTTTCAAATAATAACATAAAATCAATTTAAACCCAATTATACTTCCATTAATACCCTGTGTAAAACTAACAAATACCAAATAATAATAAAATAAATCAAGACCAGCAATATAAACACACACACAAACACTACTACTCCATACACACACAAGCGCGTAAAATAGCGAAAGAAAGCAGGCAACAACAACATCAACAGCAAAATTCGCCATAAATAGTTGTTGTTGCTGTTTTAGTCGCTGCAGTCGCTGGCGCCGTCGACGTCGACTGCGACAAAAGGGGTACACATGAAAACTATTGCGGTGGGTCAGGGTGAAATGAAATAGAAATCTATGAATAGTTGTTGTTGTTGTTGTGCTCTTGCTGCTGCTGTTTGTAGTTTCTATGCGAAGAGCAGGCAAGCGTGCGTGCGAGCGAGCGAGAGGTGGCTAATGAATGCAAGCGCGTTTGTATGAATGAAATGCCCAATGAAATTATAAATGCCAACCGAAACTGATTAAAACACATGGAAGAGTGCAATTAAAATGCAACTTACAATGCAATTACATGCATTTAAACGGGGGTCGTAAGGGGTGTTAGTTGTGCTTGTAAGCACTTGTAGATAACTTACAACTACAATGGGACTACGTTTCGCTAATCAGCCGACGAGGGGCTGGAGTGGTGGAGTGGGGCAGGTAAACAGGTAATCAGCGATATGAAATCAAGTGTTGAGCTGCTAATTAGTTTGACCTGAATTGGAAAGAACACAAAATTACGCATACGCAATGTGGCCTCAATTTGGGCTGCCCTCCTATAGCCACAGCTAATCGAAGGCGTGGGCGTTTTTATTTATTTTATCTCACTTTGCTTGTTTATTTGTTTGACTAGCTATTTTAGTTTTTTTTTTTCAAATTCTTAGCATTTTCTATGTTCTCCTTTTTGCTTGCTCTGTAAATAGTTTTTGACCTGCGTACAAGTTAAGTTTTGGACGGCTGATTGCCAAGTGCCCGGCTAGCTCAGTCGGTAGAGCATGAGACTCTTAATCTCAGGGTCGTGGGTTCGAGCCCCACGTTGGGCGAAAGTTAACTTTTTGGTTTTTTAATTTTTTATAAATTTAAAAATATATAAAAATTTAATTTATGTTTATTAAAACAATTTTTTGACTTGATTTTCGTAAGTTAATTGTTGTAATATATTTTTTTAATTTTCGGTGTAGTCTGTTGAAGCGTGTTTCTGTGTAAGCTTTTATATCGCTAAGGAAAGAAAATGTCGATTTATTTTTTTTTTAATTCACAATGAATTACAAAACGAAAAATGAAAAGTAACATCATATAGCTTTTGGGAATATAAAAATGTACATTCCTATCTATACATATGTATTTTGCTTTGAATTACATACATATGTACATAGGCCGTTTCACAACAAATATTTATTTTTTAAAGGCATTAAAAAAGAACGAAAAACATAATTTAAAAATATTTCGATCCTGCCAGGAGTCGAACCTGGAATCTTCTGATCCGTAGTCAGACGCGTTATCCATTGCGCCACAGGACCGCTGCAGAAACTTTAAGAAAACTGTATTTATTAAGTAAAATTATATTTATTTCAAAAAATTTGAACAATGCCCAAAATTTATGAAGTTAATTTTGTAAAATTTTCCAAACACGCCGACAAATCAGTTATTAAAACCGCAAAAGCAAAATCAAAAACATGTTAAAAGGGTATTGTAAGCCAATAAATAAAAAGCTGTAGACAGACAAAGCGAGAGAATTGCAAATATGTGTGTAAATCGAACAAGTAGAAAAAAAGCAACAACAAATTTGACATCAACACGTTTTTGCGCTTCAGAGAACAAGAACAACAAAAAGTCGATGGAGGCGACGACGACGACGACGGCGACGTCAGCGTCGACTGCGATATTCTGGGCGTATGGGCAAGCAAAAGGCAGGGGGCTTGTGAGCTGCCGATGGGGGTGTCAAAGCGAAGGCGCGAGAGGCAGCAGACAGCACGTCAACGACAACAACAGCAACAGCAGTAGCAGAACAATGGCAAAAATGAAATTGCCGAAAAAAAAAACAAAATGGCCGGCGGGCTGCAATGTTCTTTTTTTTCAAGTTTCGGTTGTTGTAGAAAACGAATGTCTGGCGCAAGACAAGGACAGCTATAAAGAGTGTGCTTAAGCGTGCGTGTAAGAGACAGAGACAGACTGCACAAAAGAGCATATTTGCGCTTTTGGGCAGCATTCAAATGAAATTAGAATTGAGAGTCATGAGGTGACTTTTGGGCGAGCGGGTGCTAACTGCATAGGGGCGAGGGAGTGGCAGATAAGTCAATCTGTATTCACCAAATATTTTCGCTTTCGCATGACACAGAAACACACACACACACAGGCACACACAATAGCAAGCTCCAGACAGGCGGATAAGAAAGCAGCCAAATGTCGTCTGTCTCGCTCTCTCTTCGTCCCGCTGGCCTGTCTGTCTGCTGTCGTCATTTGCCTCTAGCCCTGACCCTAATTTTTGGGTAAATAAACATTTCATTGAGCGCGTTGTTCTCCTTCTTCTCATTGTTGTAGCTGTTGTTGTTGTTTTTACTTTTGTTCTGTCGTCATTGCGACACCGTTTCATCGACTTTGAGGCATATCTTTTAAGCCCTTATCTGGCTAATCGCCCTGTTTTTTACGGCCTGTCCATTTCTGTCCGCATCTGTTCGCCCGGCTGTGAATGAACTGTGTTTGCGGTTATGCATTGTTTAGAATCTTTTGCCTGCTGGAATAAGGTGTCAACGCTCGACGTTCGAATGAATTTTTTATATTTTATTTCATACATTTTTTGTTTTATTTATTTTTTGGCTAAATACCCGCGTCAGTCACAAACTAGCACATTGACCCATAAACACAAATGCCTGTTATATACCCTGTAGAAAATACTTGTGGAGTTTTGTTTTGTAGCAAAGATCATGCAGTTGGTTCTTTAATTTCATGTGAATGCTTGTTACTATTATCGAGTTTTATGTTATATTATATATTATATTATTTATATATATTACATTATATTTCATTATTTTATAAATTGAGTTTTAAGAAAAAGCTAGGTATGAAACTAATGATAAAAGGTTTAGATGTGGAGGAATTTTCTTAAGTTATATAAAGGAGGATAGGATGTATGATAAGATTAGAAATGGTCCTGTGGAAAATATAGAATATGATAAGATACAGGTATAGGTCTGGCGTAAAGAGTATATAGCTAGTGGCATAGCGTGGGGAGGGGGACAACAGGGACGGAGTGCTACTGTATAGAGCATAGTATAGGGTGTGGTGGATATGGTATAGGGTACAGGATATATTGTATGGGTGTTTAGGGAATATAGTTTAGGGTATTGCATATATGGCACAGGGTATAGGGAAAATTGTATAGAATATAGATTAAAGATCATGGGGAAAGGGTATGGATTAGAGGTCATAGACTATATTGCATACCTCAAGGTATAGCGTATAAAGAGCTTTCAGAACAATGCTTAAGATGACATATTAGACATTGTGAATCTATAGGAACAGTTGGGTATATGTATAAATGTATATAGGACAATTAGGAAATGGTCATAGACCAAATAGGGAACATAAGGAATACATATGTATTAATGGATACTTATCCTAAAGAAAGCCCATTTGACACATGTATGTAGAGTATATTTTGTGTAAATAGTGTATATGAGATACATAATGAAAGAATATGTAGGAATAAATGGAATATCAGAACTAAAGGAATATTATAAAACATATAAATAAACACATTATTTTATTAACATGAATTGGAGCCCGACCAGTTGAAAAACCTAACGTATTAAGTGGACAAATTTTAACTGTAGTTTATTTCTTATATTAATTAATTAATCCTTTAGTTAATAAATGATGAGATAATTTATTAAATCAGTAAATGAGCTTGAACAAGCATATGTTTTGAAAACATAAGATATAAATTTTATTTTCTATTAACTTTACTAAATATAATTCGTAACAACAAAGAAAATAACAAAATCTTAAATCCAATAAAAAATAATAAATAATTTAACGAAAATATAGGGTATTAGCCAGCCTCCTACTTTAAACAGTTGCATTAATTATTCCTTTCCTATTTCCTTGCCTAAGCTACACATATTTGGTCAACTTTTATTATTGTTGACATCATTTTTTTCGTATTAACAGTGCTGTTATATATTTCTATGCCAAAATTCGAGTTCAATGTTTCTTGCCATTTCTTTTTTGCAATATTTTGTTTTGGCATATGACGCATGTGAATCTGTCAGCTGTTTAGATATTCCAGGGAAATAAGCATCGCGATGTTATTGAACTTGCTGCAACAGTTGTCAACTTTTTGGGGGCATTTCAGAAAACAGTTGATTGAATTTTTATGACGCCGTTTGTCAATGCTGATTTATTTCTCTCAATTTTGCATTCGAGTTCAAAAAATGTTTTTTTCTCTCTGTACATCGAGTTGATTTTTATTGAAAATTGAAAACTGGTTGCTCGCTAACAGAATTTGATTATCGTTCCTTTTCCTTTCCCTTTCCCTTTACTCTTGCTCTTTTCAGTGCATTTACACAAGTGTTCAATTTGCGGACATCTTAATGACTTAATAAATATGTACTTTTTATCAACTGTTTGTTTGTGTGATGCGATAATATATGTACAAATGTAGATATATATAAATATATGTATTGTAATATATGAACACATATTTTAATTAAGTAAATAATATTTACCAAATTAATTAATTTTTATTTATAATATGTATATGCTTTATAATAAGATATTTAAAAATTAGTAATATTTAAAAAAAAATCTTTTTAAATTCAAAAACAAAATATATAACATAAAATTAGCAAAATTAAAAAAAAATATCTTTTTGAATATTACAAATTGTGTAATATTCGATTATAAAGTTGGAAAATTATCAAAAATTTATTTAGGTACTACAAAGAATAGTAAATATATGGAACATATTTATTTAAAAAAGTTTTTTTGTGTAATAAATAACACCATTTTTTTTAAGAATTATAATTTTCAAATATAAATTTAGAATTATATATGTACATTTTAAATTATATGCATATGTATACCTCCTACAGTATTTTAATAAAATATATATACATACGTATGTATATATACAATATTATATGTATATATACTATTTTAAATATTTATTATTAATTTAAAAAAAATAATCCGTTTTGAAAATAATAGATCTTAATAGTAAAAATATTTTTTTTAATCTTTTTTTATATATTTTTTTAATATTAATTTAAATTATTTTATAGTTTTTCCTAAGTTTTTTTTTAAGAATCTTAAATGGTTTTTATTAAATTCTTAAGATAAAGAAAGTGTTTTGCATATTTAAGTCATTTCTGTTGCTTGTTATTTCACACTGAGCCAAATAAGCTGAAATCTCTAAACATTTCTTTTTCTATGCAATTTTATATGATAAATAATACTTTAAACACATATTGCTTTGTGTATAAACTATATGGATTGGCCTTTGCATTGCCCTATTTTATTGTTGTTATTCAATTATAATGCTCATTGTAAACATTTAAAAAGCTCATTTTAATTGTTGTAGAGCCGGTTCCTGGTTCATTTAGCAGCTAAGCAAAGAATTTCACTCGAATACAAACACAGATATCTGCATAAATGAGGCCATTATCTCAAGGTCGTTTTCAATTAATGTTGCGGTTTCGCTATGGGTTTTATTTATTTTTTGGTGAGGGGTATTTTCAATATATAGAGAAGTGTGTGACAGATGGGAGAAGAAATCGGTGAAGGTGTTAAGACATATATTATATATAACATTAATCTTTTGCTCAAGATTATGTAGACAGGTTACTAAATATATCAGCATCTTCTGGATTATATTACTATATTATGACATATTGGTTGAAGATCAGATCTCATATAAGAAATATGTTGATAGCTAATATAATATTTTTTTCAAATAATCTTAATTATATGCTTCAAATATATCTTATCATACATATCATTCAAATTCTATGTTATTAATTTTAGATAGATAAATATACTATATAGCATAGTTTCAAGCATCCAAAAAGGATCCGTGCTTTTTAACATTATATATATATACATATTATATATACTAAATATACAAATTTTAATCGACAAAAAAAAGTATATATATTATATTTATTTTAGATAGATAATTATACTATATAGCATAGTTTCCGTTATAACAATAGATCATTTGAAAATTGTGCAAAAATAAAAGTAGATTTATTACTTATATATAGATTTATTTTTTATATATTAATTTTACATATATTACATTATATCTTACATCTCTTTCCAAAATAATGAATATAAAATTCTGAAAAATTCAGTTGATCAAAATCTTGTTTTATTAGAAAAGTAGTTGAGCTATATGTATGTGTATCTTTCGTATATATCAAAATAGTCTTTAATATTAGTATATTTCATAATTTTATATTGAAGACTATTTAAATCTATAAATAAAACGAATCTTGTATAGATTTAAAAAATATACTATAATTTTCATTATACTAAATTATTTTAATTTTTCATTCTTTCTAAAAATAATATATATATGATATATAGATCTTATCTATATATAGTATAGTTCATAATCTGTCAATTCAATTTCATATATGTATAAAAGAGTATTTAAGCTTCGTTTACTTAATGATAATTGAACTCTCTCCCTCCTCTTTTTCTCTCTCCCTCTCTCTCATTGAGGTTTGGTTAGGTTTGTGTTTGCGCATTGTGTGAGGCACTTTTATTATTATTATTTAAGCACCCACATGCTTTCGATTTCGCTTTCGTTTTGGTGTCTGCCTGTTGCTCTTTTTTATAATTTTATTGTTTTTTTTTCTATTTTTTTTGTGTTTTTTTGCGAACAACCTTGATAAACTATTTTTATCAGCCAGAGAAATGGGGCCAATGGCAGAGGCATGCCTGTAGCCCACTTGTTTGGGGGTTAGTGTGCCAATTAACGATTAGATTTCTATTCTATTCCATGCCATTCTCCTCTCTCTTCTATTTGATTCTCTTCTGATAAATAGGTTAATGGCATATGGCAAAAAAAAACGTAATTCGGGATAGGTAAACAAATTATCTATGCAAATCTCATGCAAATGAAGTGCAAAGTGCGTCGCAGTAGCAATTCTGTAAACTATGTTGTGGGCGTGGTCAAGTGGGTTGGGGGAGTAGAGGGAAGTCTCTCTATAAATAATGCAAATTTTGAATGCAATTGATATTTGTGTTGAGCTTATGCGAAAACAATGCAAGAGACTGCGTCATATCTGGCTTTATGTAAGCGCCGAGAGCAATGGGGAGTACGAAGAGACGCAGGTAGGGGATGAAGTAGGGTGTCAACAAAACAATTAAAACACTAAGCGCAAACCTCTGGTCTACATATTTATATATATATATATATATGTGTGGGTGTGTGGGAGTATGCGGGTGGTAAATCGAATGACGTTGTCGACATTGTTAGCCATGACCCAGAAGTTGTGCGCAGTGTAATTTATAATGGAACAAAACAATGTGGCAAAATGCTCCAGGGGTTGTACTGTGGCAGTGTTGGTAAACAATGAAACCATATTAAGCTCAGCTATTAATGGACTTACTACAAAAATATGTGAGCAACAGTTGAATGAAGATTCGGAAGTGAGAATTGTATTGTATTGTAAAAATAGTAGAACACAATGAATTATTTAATTATAGATACATCCTGAAACCTTACAAAGCACCTTTCAATATATTAAAGTAAAGAAGAGACTTAAGTATAGGAAAGAACTTGAAGTAATTGATTAAAATTGCGAGAAATGAAATACAATCAGACATATATGCGAAGAAACTAAAAGCTAGATCTTAATATAAGAAGACTTTAATGTATTTTAAAACAAAATATTAGTAAAGTAATTTGATTTTATTGTTTTAGCAGATTGACAGAGTGAGGCAATAGATAAGTTATGATAAGATACTATTTACTCGCTACTTGACTATAAAAGAGTACAGTAAAAAATACCCTTAAATTTAGGACAGTGCTTGGATGTTATGAATATGTGAAACATTTGGGCCTAATGTATATAAGTTGTAAACTATAGAAACCTGAAAAGATTGGGATTGGTTTTGATTTAAGAAATTTTTAAAATGGTTCAGAAAATGGGTCAAAGCAAGATTTGTGATGTTTAAATTTATTTTTTTTATATAAATTACAGACGAATCCCGATAATTTGTCCACGGCTAAATCGAAAACCTTAATAACTCGTAAAATATTTGTTCGAATTCCTGTTCGATAAATGGAATTCCTGTGTAATTCGTAAAAAATGTGATACCTTTGCCATTTCGAATTATAGGAAATTTCTAATTATCCAAGAAAATATCTTTTGGTTCAAAGAAGAATTTGAATCTATGCATTTGCCTTCGCTTTGTGAAGCTTTACAAATATTCTTCAAACAATTTTTAAATAAATTACAGTGGTAAATAAAGTACAGTGGGTACAGTAAACACCTCGATATAGTAAACGTCCAAAATTTTAACATGGAATACTCTAAACAGTGAGCAATCAAAAATCTCTAAATAGTCAAAAAAATTTAGAATGAAATTTCAAGCAAAAAGCCACAAAAACCAAGAAGAATTCAAAATTAAAGAGGGTATTCCCCTAATTTGGATTTTTCCTGTTGATCGAAAATCTTTCAATAAGTATAGCTGTATGATTTTTTGTGGTTTTTGTTACTTTAAATGTTTCAAAACTCTGCTCTCTTTTTTTGTATTTAGGCATTAGAATTCCATTTAATCAAATCAAATTTATAATAAAATAATACAATTCCACCTAAATTTTCATTGCTAAACGAAAAAGTCATCAGCTCAGTGGAATATTTCCATGCAAATCCTGCAAATGTTTGCAATTTATAGAAAAATATACAAATTATGCTAAAAAATGACTTTTTTAAATTCGATTGCCAAAAAGTATTGTTGTCTAGAGAGCTCATTAGGCTTACTTGCCGCAATCAGCGCTAATCGATGGGCATGCCACACAGACGCCAAAGGAAAAAAAACCAAATAATAAAAAGCCTCGAAATTGTCAGTAAATACAATGGAAGTGCATTTAAATGGCAATAAATCTAAATTAACAAAAGTGACAATAAAAACAAATATAACAAAAAATGTACCCAGACTTGGCCAGACGGGCAAATGACCCAGAAAAAAAGTAACCAAAAAAAGGAGAAGAAAAGAAATACATTAAAATCAAATGAAAAGTGAAATACAGTTAAAAAAGCAAAGCACAAAAACAATCACAAATGCAAATGCAAAAAAAAGAAACAAACAAACATGGCGGCTGTCAATATGTGTGTAAATAAAATGCAAAGCAATCATTGAAGAAGAGTGTGCAAGAGCGAGAAGAAAGTGGGTGACTGTGTGTGTGTGAGAGAGAGAGTGTGGGGAGCGCAAGGGAAGAGGTTTGCTGTTAACCTTGAGCCAGCGACTGATTACAAAATTGCACCGATAACTGCCACTGACCCCAGCGCCAATAAAGCAGATAACTAAGAGAGAGAGAGAGAGAGAGAGAGCGAGCGGGAGCGGGAGAGAGTGGGTGGGTTAGGGGGGTAGACTTACTCTGATAAGTCATCATCACGAAACGTCATCGTTCCGTTTCCTGTCTGCCCCCCGGCCCCAGCCAGATGTTGACGCTTCGCCTCAGCTGGCAGCAAATAGAAACGTTTCGGGTTTTACGATTTCATCTGAAATTCTATAAATTGTTTTCTTAAGCATTGACATTTCCTTTTCACATAATTTATGGCGAAGGATTTTTATGCTTTGACATATGGCATAGAGGCAAAAACTTAAAGAAAATACAATTATTTTTACGTTTTTAAAGAATTTTTCAGAAATTAGTTGCTTTTAAATTGATAGTTTTTAGCATATGCCTAAAAAGAATATATATAACACTATAGTTAAATAGGAATATAAATACAAATATCTTCCAATAACTGCAAATTTATAAAAATCATTTTAAAAATATTAGAAAATAAGCCTTGACTTTTTAGTTAGATTAATGACATGAGAAAAATTTGTTGATAAACTTTAAAAAGTATTTCAACTTGAACGAAAATGTAAATTCAAAATTTAAGAAAATTTTTTAAAACTAAATTTGTTTTGATATCAAAATTCTGAAGTATTCAAAAAGTTTTGCTGTAAAACTTAGAAAAATAACCTGCGCATAAAAGAGATATGAGAAACAAAGAGAAATATACAAAGGACGCAAAGGAATGTGATAGATATCAGTTATAATTCCCAAACAGTTCTAGATTCAATACAAACACCCACAATGAAAAGACGATAAAAAGTTCGAATTCGAATTCATAATGACTTTTATTTATGTAATAACAATAAATATCACATAAATCACTAATATACCATCCGAAATGTTTGTAAATATATATTCTACTTAGATCGCAATTAAATCTGCATCATTTGGCTGGATGTTTTTGGTCTATTGAACAGCTGATTTCTAATTTGTAAGATAAGAGAGCTTTCCTAAGTTCCCGTTAGGATGTACCAGCATATTGTATCGTTTTTTTTTATCTAAGAAGATAATAGATATATGATATAGAAATATAAAAGATTATGTCTTTGGCTTACCTTTTTTTTGGTCAAGTGTAATGCTGGTCGTATGAGAAACTATTGTAAACCTAACAAACATTTTTTTTGGAATTGCTTCGATTAGTAAAAATCTCTCTGAATGTCAATAAACGAACGAATGAAGTTAAATCAGACCTGAAAATTAAATATTGGAGATTGAAACTTATTTAAATATAATAAGACTCTATACCCTGTAATTTGGCCAATTGCTCGGTGGTCATGACAATGGGCATCATGTGTTCCGGATCGCCATTTAGCACCAACTTTGGATCAGCTATGGGTCCCATATAGCATTTGCGCATCTTCAGATACTGAACCCAGACATTAAGCGATTTGTCAACCGATTTGAAATCCTGTCCGCCCACATTGCGCAACTGGCGATCGAGTTCGGCGTGTCCGTCGTTGAGGAAGACCTGACGAGTCAAGTGAATATGACGATTGGTTATATAGATATTCGAGGGCTGTTGATCCTGAACACGTTGAGCCAAGCCCTGAATCTGTTGATCCTGCAGCACAGTGCGCATGAAATTCTCACTGATCAAATGTAGATTGCAATCGCGTAGATCTCGCATCGATTGTTCCAAGCCCCCATTTTTCTCACGCAATCCCTGCAGCTGAGCATCCAGTTGCTTTTTGTCCTGTTCGTAGAGCTTGAGCGTCTTCTCCCATTCCTCGTTGAGGACGCGTATATCCGAGCTGCGCTCCTTCGAAGCGATCTTGGCGCTCAAGTAGCGCTCCGATAGCTCCGTGAACTTGGACAGTGCATAGATGCATGCAAAGATCCAAAAGAAATGCAAGTAGACGTCGATGGAGCTCGTTTTGCAGCTCTCCGCAAACTCATCTAGCAGTTCCTTATCTAATGTATTATTTGAATCCATATTATACATTGTTCATTGTTGTTGTGTAGTGTGTATTTATTTTTTGGTTTTATATGTAGCTATATATTTTCTTTTGATAGGCCTGCTTTGATCTAAAGATTTGGACTTACCCATTTGTGCTTTTTCTTCTTCTTGTTCAGCCATCAGCTCTGAGTAGTAGAAGATGGTCCATACTATAAGAGCCAGACCCAAGCTAACTATCCAATTTGCAAAGCCCCTCATCTTAGAGATTTACTTTGCTCTACTCTTCCCCCCCTTAAAAATTAGATGCGAAAATTTAGTTTCGGTTTTGCTGGAGTTATTAGTTTGTGTAACTTTTGAAATTTTGACTTATATTTTACTTGCAAGGCCCCATCAATCCCGGGCTTGGCATATTTTCAAATCTATTTTCGAGCAAAAAAATATTGTAATATATATAGCAGAACAAATGCCGTTTTATATTTATTTGAATAAAACATGGGGTAAAAATTAGAAAAATAAATGAAAAAACATTTAATGCTAGGCTTGTTTTGATCTTGGCATTTTGTTAAAGGATTTTCATCAACTAGTTACTTAATTAGTTTATATAATTAAATCTTCTTAATAAATTAGAATTTAAGTTTCAAAACTATTTTGAAATATTTGTAAACTTATTTTTATGTAAATTCTTTTTCCTGCATAAAATATGAGTGTAGCTTTAAAAAAAAAACTGTATTATATATATTAAATTACATTTAAAAACTGTTTTTTTTATTGGTAAATTCACTTTAAAAAATATTATAAAAAATTAATTTTTGTTTTGTTTTTTAATTTAAAATTTATTTCCGAATTCCGTTATTTTCCTAAATAGAAAACCTTAATAATTCGTAAAAAAGCTGTTTCCTTGAAATTCGTTCGAATTCCTGTTTAATAAGTCGAATTCCTGTGTAATTCCTAAAAAATGGATACCCTTGCCATTTCCAATTATCTTGTTTTGACTGTCTAAGCTTACGCTTCTTTGCATAATGCTTTGTTGTTAAACTTATGTAAGATTGCCTTGTTTCTTTTAGAATAAGTTCTATTGAACTGACTTGTCAAATGAACTTTTTAAACAATTTCAGTGATTTGTGAGCAATTCAGTTTACTCGAATATTAATGATACTCTCTCTAAGCTCAGCTATTTGATAGATCATAAATGAATCGTTTGACTTTTCAGTTCATAATAGAGATGGGAGTCGGGATCAGGATTTTCGGGAATCCCCCGGTCCCGAAAAAAAATTTCGGATCGGACAGGATGGGAAAGATTCTGAAAAAGTCCGAGACGGTCGGGATAGCTGCTTGATCCCGAAATTCCCACGGGTGCCGATAAGAAAGTTATTAATCAATAAAATTACTTGTATTTATCAAAGAACAGAAGAATGATATTGACGATTAAATTAAATCTATTATAAATCACGTTAAATTTAAGTGAAGTTCAATTATCTTAATATTTTGATAAAAATGCAATGAATTTCCATTGATACAAATGCTTGCTAGGCAAATACTTGATGTTCCAACATATTCGGCAACGAGTGAGAGTTCTACTGAGTGAGTATTCTACTTCTAGTAGAATTTTGGAAGAAAGAAAATCACATCTTAGAGACGAAAATTTTGAAATTATTATTTTTAAACTTCATAATTTATATGTTTAATTATATTGATCAGCTATTCACGCACTATTATTTCTATTTAGCTGTTCTTGAACTGTTCGTTCTTTTGAGCTAGTCAGCTTAAACTAATTAAAACGAATCGTTCCTGAACGCCCGGAAAGTATCTTTCTTTCACGAACCAAACTGGTGAATAACGTGAACGTTCTCTTAAGTAAAACTTAATCATAAAATGGAACTTCAACTCCCTAATTCCAATCCCAAGTCATTTTGTTCATATTTTCAATAACATCTTAAGCTCTTTCCTTTGCTTTTGCACCCACTCTTTGGATTTGTCAGCTAAGCTAATTAATGGCTTGTCGCGCTAATTTGCTTCTTCTTTGTAAATTATGACACCAAGTCGTATAAACCTCACAGACAGACCCGCTTAACTCCTTCCCAAGTTGCGACTGTCTGGCAGTTAGTTCAGTTAGCGTTTGCATGACTTGCAAATACCCTGCATGTAATGAGGACAAATTTGGAAATATAACTTGCAAATTTATATAAATGCAGCAATTAGAGACAGAATAACAAATAAGTTGACTAAATTAGAGCAGGTAAGACTTGGAAATACCCTGTAATGGAAGATGGTTGTAAGGCATATTAGAGAATATGAAATAATGTAAAATAATAATATGAATATTTTTCTGTAAAACTTAGTTAAGAAAGTTAGAAGAAGAATATCAAATAAATAAGTCAAAATAGGGTAGGATATATTGGGAAATACCTCATAAGATATAAAGTAAAAAAAATAATATAATATAATATAAAACTATAAAAAGATGTTTTTAAATTATATTATTTAGATCTGAGAATTTTATTTAAAGTCAATGTGTAACATTAAATGTATATATATGTATATTCTATATAATATTTAATGTATGGCAACTATGTGTAAAATTTAATTTGTTTTTAAAAACTTTTAAAGATAATCGAATTTACTTCAAATTAGAAAATCTAGAATAGCCTTCAAATGATATCTTTAATACAGCTACATCATACCCACTCTTGCAAATTTACAGGGTATCTAGCATAATAAGCCAAAACGTCGCCAACATGTCCCGACCCAATTAAAATGTAAGCAAAAGGCAAGAAGGAATATAAAAACAAATTTCATACTTGTCTAAAACTTTTATTAGGATAAATTTGTATCAGAAATTGTGATATATTATTGCAGACAGACGGACCACCCCCAATTTGAAGCCTTTTCAGTCTGTTGCGTCTGCTTTGAGGTCCTTTTTAGCGTTTACTAATAAAATTGTTTAATTTGATTAATTTTTATATTTTTTTGGCGCGTTTTGGCTTCATAATTGCATTTGATTATAAAAAGCTTTTGTTTTAGACGCGTTTAAGAGGTGAGTGTGTGTGTTGTGTATATGTTGTGTATGTGGTTTTTCCACCGCTTTGTTGATTTAATTAGGTAAAAACTTTGCGGCGCACAAAATGCCAAAATGAGTAACAACCGCAGTCGACAAGTCGTTCATTGAACTGGCGGGCGCAACTAAATGAGTGTGAATCTGAATACACACACTCACACACACACAAACACACAAAAATATATACATATATATTGACATATGTGAGTGCAAGGAGAAGGGCCAGAGGGCAAATGGCGACATCTGCGGCCTCTGTTTGCTTCGTCTGACAGCCAGTTGTCAAGACTCTATATATGTATACATATATATTTATATGAATGCATATATACATACATATGTATATATCCAGTTTATACTCGAGTTTCTACGACTATTTGCATATATGCAAGCACAAAAAAAAACAAAAATCAAGTGATTCACTATTTTTCGTGGATTGCACAAATATTTGTCATGCGCACATAAAATCCGTTAAATATTTGGGCTTTATTTTGTTTTTAGCTAAAGTGCATATTCTCCATATTTTAGAAGGCAAACTGGTTTTCATTTTTAATTATTTAACATTTTTTTCAAATTTGTATATATATTTTATGATGTCAAATATAGATAAAAGTTTTTTTAGATTTATTGTTGCACAAATACTATATCCTATATATTATTTATAAGCCAATGATTTAGCGAATTGGGTTTCCCTTACTTGTAGCTTGCTTACCATGCAGTTTTCTATAATTGAATCAACATTTTTTGCTTGCTCCTAAATTTGACATATACAAGGGAATCCCGATAATTCGATTTACAGCGGTATTCGATTTCTCGAACAGAAAGTGACTTTTTTAAGGGAACACCATTTTTTACGAATTATTGAGGTTTTCGATTTAGCGAGGGACGAACTATCGGGATTCAACTGTATTTGTTTACTTAAATTTTCAATAGTTAGTCATGTTTATGAATTTAATACCATATTTTCAGCTTATTTATCGATAAGTTGTAGTCATTGTTAAAATAACACTAAATTTATCGAAATATTTTTGTTTTTTGATTTGATATATCTCGCAATATTTTCTAGGTCTTAAATATTGAGTTGCTTAGGTTGTCTTATACCTTGTTTTTAGTTCTCTCAAATTGTTAAAATACTTTTACAATGCCTTATTTCTTGATGAAAATTTATCGATAAGCAATTTACGCCATATATGTATACTTTAATTTTTAATATCGTTTCATCGATAATTATTCATTATTTTAATTAAATCTGAATATTCTGAAATGGCCAATTATTATAATTAATATATCGATAAATATACATTATTTCGATATATCATTCCATTTTTATAAAATTCCTTAAATTTATTATTAAAACTTTTTTTTTACTGTTAGCTTAATGGGTCGCAAAATAAATTACTTTTAAGTTTAAACTTCGCTTTTGACAGCTGTTTAAATATTTGTGAACTTAAAAATAAAATTTACGTGCAAGCAGTGGATGGCAAGTGGGCGTGGCATGCGGTTAAGGCGACGCAGATTGCGTGTGGCAAGTGCAGCCAAATGCGTTGCTATTTCAGTTTGCCCTTGCCACACTCACACACACACACACGCGTACACACGCCCTTTTTGGCTCGCGGGTCCATGCCACAAAGTGGGGGCAAGCCCCAATTGCGTCGCCATTTTGACCAGCACAGCTCAAAGGGCCTTGAGCCGGGTGGGCGGCGCGTGTTGGGGCCGCGTGTTGGGGCATGTCCTGCCTGCAGATCCTGTAATCCAATGCCAGCCCGTGCAGGGCTCAACTGTCAAAGGATGTGCAAACACACGCGTTGGCTGCCTGCAGCAAATGCAAACTGAAATCTAAATTGCAACAGGTGGCACGTTCGCTCTACTATTCATAACAGTATATACATATGTGTGTGTGTACGTGTGTGTATGCATGCCACGCCCACAATGTTCGCGACTTAATGTACAATCAGTTCGATTTTAAATGTGTTTCTGCATCGTTAGCTGTCAGTTTCCATTACAAAATCACAGCAAAGAGTCACTTTATTATGCTTGTCATATGCAGATACCCTGTAGGAAATCACTAAAGAAATAGGGTGTTATTAAAACATTAGATAATTGAACGCATGCTTTTATGTTTCATCATGAAATCATCTGATAAGTAATAATTTTTTTAAGAATTTGTTTAAAAATCATTTTGTTAAGAACTTCATCTCTGCATATACCAGAATTTGTAATGATCGAAATATATATGTTCACATGTTAAAATACATTAATATTATTATATATGCGCTATAATAATTTGATAAAAAGGAGAGCTAATATAAGTTTGTTGATTTTGGTAATATATTGTGTTCACAAAAATAGCAGTGCAGTAGACGCTAACAAAGATGGCAATAATTACTACATTTTCTTTACTTAAATATTTATTTATTTATTATTTCATTCTTCTGATTTGATTCTGTTGAAAAAGCATTTTGTAAAGAATTTAATCTGGGTAAATCTCTGAATTTGTGAAGATGTGGAGGTATACATATGAAGAAGAAGATATATTTATATCAAATAAAATAATTTGATATAAAATGAGAACTTAGATAACTATTTTTTATTTTATTATTATTTAAGTTTCATGTGGCAAATGTTTCAATTTTTTGGTTAAGAAATCATGAAACCCTCCACAATATATAGTTATAAATTAAATTTTCTATTTATAGTGAGTAATAAAATTGATAGAAAAGGTAAGGTACAAAGGTGATTCCTGGGAAGCTTCCAAATTTTCTCTTGTAAAGTGCCGACTATTTGTAAAGCTTTGCTAAAAAATTTCTTAACTTTGTTACGATTTGCTCTAGATGGATTTCACGTACATATAACTAAAATATATTATATATTGTCTGAAGAAAAAAAAATAGTTTAAAGTAATATAATAATAGTATAATATATATAATATTCATAATACTAAAACATAAAATAATACATATAAACTTAAAAAAAAAAAATTATTTTTTTAAATGTTATATTTAGCAGCTTACATGATATTTAAAGTGCCATCAGCTGTTTTGTTGGCTTTGACACTAGTTGATTTTCATCAATCTATATTCTACTTAGCCAAATGCAATTGTCACATTGAATGAAGGAATGTCACGCAACTTGGCATTAATAATAAATAATATTAATAATATGTTCTTGCATACGAATATAAATCTAAATCAACCCAACGTCAAAGTCTGCAGCAGAGGGGGGATATATATATATATGTCTGTGTATAGTTGGGGCTTAAGAAATTGCACGGCATCCGTAAATTATTTTAATAAAATTCCAGACAGCTAAATATCAGGCGAACATTATTTGTGAAGCAATCGCGCCGGACGTCTGGCCAAACAGCACAAAAAAGCAAACACAAACAAATGAATGTATGTATATATAGCACGCATTATATATGTATGTGTGTGTGTAGCTAAATAATGCATTTCGTATGGGTTCAAACAGAGACGTTGGTTGCTTTCGAAGGGGGGTTCTTATGATCTAAACAGGTTTGAAATGTCTTTAAGCTTTATTTATTTCATTTACAAATTTATCTTTTAAACACGAGCTCTTAATAATTGAAACCACTTTTTCAATTCTTGTCTACGTGCATGGTTAAAAAAATTTTAAAAATTTTTTTGGAATATTTAAATATTAAAATATAGTAAAATAATTAAAATATAAAAAAAAATTTATATTTACTTAGATAAAATTTTTGACTTACGCTGATTTTTAAAATAGTCCTAAACAAAATACCTTAAAGAATGTGATATTTTTTATAGACTTTAGTTTAGTTTAAGATTACTCTAACTTAGTACAATCATAATTATATAACTATATCATACTACTTATTATATTTATAAGAACAATTCTGAAAATGACTAAACTCATAGTATATACATAAACAAATAAAGAAAATAAAAATAAAAGTATTGTAGCTATGGCTTAAATATGTTGCCTTAAGTTTTGTAAACTGATGTCAACTCTTCAAAATAAATAAATCCTTTTGAAGTAGTTTCTTGCACGCCTCTGTACAGAGCTTCAATTGTTATATAAATTTTTAATTAAAAATATTTTATGAATAATTCAAGCTTAAATATTTATCTCATATTTATATCTAAAATAAAATATATTTAAATATTTAGTTATTGTCAAATATAACATTTTTTTGTCTCCAAGCCCCCTCTAAACTAGTTTCTTTCTACGCCCCTGCCTAGAACTTAGTATACTTAGCTATGCGACTGAATGGTTATTATTATTATTATTATTTTATTTTCTGTCATTCTTTTTCTGTTATTCTGTTTTTTTTTTTTGTAGACAGCTCGTCAAGTGTCGCCTCGTTGAGTGTGGCAATTTTCAATTTGAATTTGCATTTTGCATTTAACTCGATGTGTCGACGTTGACATGAGAAACGTGCACAAATAATAAAGTTATCAGACAGGGGCACAAATTATAATGCAGAGAAAGAGAGAGTGAGAGTGAGAGAGGGAGAGACAGAAAGAGATCTGCGACATGTTTACGCAGATGCCAAGTGGTCTACAAAACGTTTTAATCATGTTTTATAATGCAAATTCTTTGCTTCAATAAATTACGAAACTTCAAAATGTTTATGAATAATTTGAGCATTTTAATTAAAGGCAGCCAGTGAAACGTTTGCAAAAGAGGCATAGGGAGAAATTTAAAATATAAATAAAGATTCGTAATAAAGTAAATAAAGAGAAACATATTGAATATAGTAGATGGAAAGCTTGCCTATACTCAAGTCTTAGTTCCAGCCAGTGAAATTGTTACGAACAAAGTAAAAGGAGAAATCACAATAAAGCAATTGCAACAGCGAGTAGATAGAGAGAAGCAAATCAGACGGGAATATGCAGCGATGAACTGTACTTGAGTATTTTAGGGCAACAGCCGTCAGTAAAACGTTTAAAATGCGCAAGTGTGAAGAAGAAATTGAAAATCATATGTAGAACTGTTTGTACTTGATAAGGTAGGATTATTTACAAAAAGCAGTGTATATCTACTATATCAATGGCAGCCAGTGAAACGTTCACGAATGCCACGTTTTGAGAGGTGTAGAAGGCGATTAAGACAACGTCTTAGAAAAGCCCTAAAGTGGAAGGAAACTTATAGAGTATGTATTACTAAAGATTCTCAGGTTTACTGTTAGTTTGTAATGGAAATATTGGATGTAGTGGCAAAGTGCTTAACTAATGATGGTTATCATCTCAAACAAAGATCAGGCTAAGAAATCATCCATATACTTCAGCCTTGAGTTCCAGCCCAGATTCTTGTTGCTTAATTAATTTTAAAGCAACTTAGACAACTTATCTAACGAGACAATAGGCATATCTACTTCTATTTCAACTTTTCTACTTCAACTTTTAAACTATTCTATTATAAACAAGATATTTTATTCTATTTCAACTTTTCTAGTTCAACTTTTAAACTAAGAAGATATTCTATTATAAAGAAATATACAATTATTATACAAAGATTTTTCAGTGAACTCTCAGTTTTCTCAATAAAGTTGTTAAACAAGTTGAGAATTATAGAAATATATACTATATATAATATAACTATATAATGTATAACTATAAATATAGCTAACATTAAACTAACTAACCAATTTTTTCTCTTTATATCTTTATAGGTGAGTCGATTGTGCTGTTAAACAATAATCCAATATATTATGATTAAGTAAGTATTTATATTTTAAATTATTGTATAAAAAGCAATTTAGTTTTAGTTAAGTTCCATATTGAAACTCGACCAACTTAATGCGACCCTGCACTTGTCTGTGGTTCGTAGTTCTGGCTGCAACAATCAAAAGGCAGCCATAAAAAGACATGAAAATAAATTGCGCTGATAAAAAGCAATTGAAATGTCAATATGCAATAAAAAATAAACAGAAAAAAAGTGGGGGACGAAGGCAAAAGCCAACATGAAGTTTATTTAAGTGAAAAATGCACGCACATAAAAATTGGAAATTGAAATAACCGAAACGAAACGAAACGAAATGAATCGAAGCGACAAACAAAGTTTCCTAACTGACGGTCAATTGTAGTTGACCCCCTCCAGCAATCCTCAACTATTCCCCCACTATTCGAACTCTTAAATATTTTACTGATAAGCTGACAAAAAATGCATTTCAAGTTGTCGGTGGCAATGACAAAAGTCCAATTATCGTTTATGGAGCTGATATATTTAGTATAGATACTGATATGCTAATGGAAAACGGCTGGGAAATTGTTAAGTGGATTTTCCCAAAACTATCAAGTGTGCTTTATATTGCTCGGATTTGCAAACTGAATATAAATGTTATTTTTTTTTTAAACCTCGAAAGAGCTACTTAAAGTTTTGGTTTATAGTACAAAATAAATTGGAATTTCTGATTTATAGCGTTATGTTCCAAAACATTTCTAATTTTATTTGTAACATATGCATATGCATATTAAAATTATTAAAACTTCAGTGAATACTCAAAAGTTATCAAACTACAATACAATTCCTGAGTTTTCAATTTTAATAAATACAAATCCAATGAAATTTATCAGAATATTAGGGCAAAATATTTTAAAATAATAGAGCATAATCTCGATAATTTGTCCCCGCTAAATCGAAAAAAATACTGTCCCCTTGATATATCGTATTGCTGTTTAATTCGTAAAAAATGTGTTACCCTTGCCATTTCGAATTATTGGGATTTGGCTATATAAACAATAATATCTATAAATAAAATTCTATTTTTCTTTTTTAAGGAAACAAAATTAAAAGAAATATAATATATAAAATAAAAATAAAACGAGAAGAATAAGAAAATATATATCATAAAAATATTTTAAGAATCTGTTCCAATAATTATATAATAACTGTTATTGTTTGTATTAACTAAGTTATTGACCAGTTATCGGACATTATTTTGACATTTGATAACCATGTCCTAATGCACTATTTGTATCTGTGCTACTTTTTTGCTTTTTTGATAGATAGTTTATATAAGCGTATACGGAATTCGATTAGTTAGATTCACTTTTTTTAGTGCTTGATCGATAAACTGAAATAAAATTATAAGATAAAGTTACAATGTAACAAGAAAAAACAAAGACATTCAGATTCGAATCAATTTTTTATTAATTCCATCCAATTGTTAATAAATAAAAATATATCAAAATTTTTTTAAAAATTCAAAATAGTCATATTTTTTAGTTTCTACATTCTGTAGTCCTTGTGTAAAATTCCTTCCAGGTTCTTCATAGCACATATGTACGTATATAGATTATCTTTACTTAGAAAAGCTTCTTCTAGTTAAATCGATAAATGCAAATGACCCTAAATATGATCGATTAAAACTGTTTTGCATATATCGCTTCAACTACAACCCTTAATTAAGGCTGCATTATGGAAGTATTTCAATGGAATTGCTTAAATAGATTAACTATGCAAACTGCTATTGTTAGCGCTGGGCCAACTCCTCCGTGTTGTTGTCGTTGTCATTTCTCGTTGTTCACGTTGTCTCTGCCCACAATCAGTGGCAGCCCACTTTTACAGCCCCCTTCCACCCACCTCTCTGCTAAATGCAGTCGAACCGACTCTTGGTGGGCTGCCTGTTGTCCCCCTCCCACTCTCTTCGTCAGCCGCTGCCTGCCTCAACTGCAAATGCCGCGCGCCACTGAACGACATTAAACCTGACTTTGTCATTGTGCCTCTCGCTCGCACTTACACTCGCTTCATAGCTATCGATATCGCTCACTTCTTCTGCGTCGCAGCCAAAGCCAAAGCGGACCAAAGCAAAACCTAACCGAACAAGGCAAACCGGGCAAAAGAAAATACAACAACAGCAGCAACAACAAATTATTATGATTATTATGTGCATGGGCTCTATGCATTTATGACCAAGAGAGAGGGAGAGCGCTTTTCGAACGGGCGCCCATGGATAACACAACAAACACATCGACAGTGCGACGCCAGCAGCGCAGCAGCAGCGAGGCTGACTGCATTGTCGGTCGCTCGTTCAGTAGATTTGTGTGTCTTCGCATAAATTTAGCAGCTTGTATGACACGGCATCGTAGACAAGTTTTCTGCTTTTTCTTTTATACCAGATACAGCAAGCTGTACATATGTACATATGTATGTGCGTGTGTGTGTGTGTGTGTGTGTTTGTGTTGGCAGCGGCTGTGACTGTGACTGCTACTGTGTTTTTTGCTATTTGCCGGCAGCGAACTACCCCAACAAATGGCAGCCGTGACGCCCCACACGCCCTACCAAGCACACACACACACAGTCACCCACTCACACTCACGCGCACACACACACAAATCGAGACTGACTGTTGCACTCACACCCAAACTGCTCCAGTGTACTACTGAACGTTTGGCAGTCGGCCAAAGCAGTGGAGTCACACACACACACGCACACACATGCACAGCAAAACTCACCCAGAGAGGCGTTTTATGTGCAGAGCGAGAGAGAGAACTATGTCCCCCGCTCCACACCGCAGTTCATACTCAGCTGTCATTGTTGATATTTTGTGTTTTCATCTTGAACTTTTGTGGTTCAATGTGTCTAGCCAACCCCCAAAATAAAAAGCTGCCAAACGCCAAATTCACCACACACAGCTCATACCCCCAAGCTGCAGCTCCCGCGCTCGCTTGCACTCGCACACTATCGCAGGCTCTCTGGCTGTGTTGCCCTTGCCTTCTTTTGCCGGCTTTTTTCTATGCGTATGCGTAGACGCTTTCGCTCTTTGCGCTGTCGTTCGCTCTCTCACTGCGCTGCTGCTGCTGCTGCCGGTGCTGCTTGCAGCGCTCTATTGCATTCTACACTTGAACTTGCCCAGCGTTAACTCAACACACTCACACATAAGCAGACAGACTGTGTCTGACTGTCTACAATTATCTGCTGCCCCCTTCTATCGGTATCTGTGTATCTCTGTTTGTTTGCCTCAGCGCTTACTTTTTAACCACATTGTATTTGAAATGTGCAATTTCATACGTTGACGTCGTCGCCGTTGCGTTACGTAGAATACTTTAGTTTTGTTGTTGTTGTTGTTTTTGTTGTTGTTCTTATTATATTTGTTGTTCACTGTTTGCGCTGTAGATCTTTGCCTTTCATCAATTACGTCTCAGCACGTCGTCGCTTTATACACGTACTTCTAGATACAGATACTCGCACTCGTTCGCATACTCGAATTCGTTTTCATATTTGTTTTCTCGTGTTCGTTTTGCTATTTACTTCAAGGCAAAACATTTTTTGTATTCAATATATTTGTCTTAGCTTATATAAAAATTATATTTCATTTAACATGAAGTTTACCAGTGACTTTATCTTAAGTTATCTATTTATATTTAATAGAAATCGTTTCAGTAGCTCATTTATGTATCATAAAATCCACTCTTAGCTTTATGCAATTTACAATCTTACGTTGTAAATATTGTTTATCTACTCCAATTTAGATAAGTTCAGGTTCTAATCGGTAGGGAAGCAGTTTCAAGAAGTTACAGCACAATTATTTTGCACACGAAATTTATATAATACAAACAAAATGGATTTCTGAATGATTTCAAAAGTTAGGTATCTCAAAGAAAATAAAGTGCATTTAGATAAAGTCAAAAAGATAAGATACGTTCGTATTTAGGTCGCTAAGATATTGCAAGAGAGAGAGATAGAGAGAGAGAGAGAGAGATGGAGATAAAGAAAAAAGAGAAAGAGAGAGAGAAAGATATAAATTTAATTCAAAATTAAAAATATTCTAAAGAAAAAAAAGATCTCATAGGAATTGCTTACCAATATTGATTTACATGAAATATTTTATTTTTAAAGAATATTTCTTATCAATATGATTTCTTTCTATATATGACTATATTTCCGTTTTACATTTTCTAAATCTTTAGAGATTCTTTTTTTCTATAATACTTTACACTCGATATTTAAATAAACCTATCTAAATTATTATGAAATTTGTTTATTTCGAAACTGCCTGAGACTAAGTGGAGACTTTGGAACTAACTTACAAAAAAGTTTTTCAATTTTACCTAAATTTATTTCTCAGTCAACTATCTATCTCAGTTTCCAGGCATGTTTGCATAAAAGTTCTTCAACTCCAACTTCTCCAAAGAAAAAAAAAAGAAGAAAATTAACAATAAATTCCCTTAGCTCTCACTTGCTTGTTTACAAATTTCCATTTCCATTCATTTTCAAGCATAGTATGTAAATAGGTATCTACACACACACACATGCACACATATTTACATACATACATATGTAACTGCATTTGTACTAGAAAATTCCAACGTCTCGGCTGCAAAGGCAGAGCAAGTTCCCAACTTCGGATTTGCCCTTGTCTCTGGCGTCTGTCACCGTCTGGCAATGTTTATAATAATCGTTTTTGTGCCACTGTGCGAACACATTTCGAATGTACGTGTGAATTTGCACTTGTGCACCCGACGACGACGCCAGCAGCAGCAGCACCAGCAGCAGCAGCGGCAGCAGAGCTAACAGCACACACACACAAATACACCACCAACATGAAAAAATCAACGAAAATAAAAAGAAAACAGAAATTAAAAGGAGGCAAATATAAAGGAAAGCGATGATGGCACTCGCACGCACACAAACGCAGACACGCCTCATTATTGTGAATGTGGGTGTACAGTGTACACGCAGCAGTGGGGGAATCAACGCTGCCTCTGTGTGAGCGTCTCTCTATGGATGTGTGTGTGTACGTGCCGGAGAGGTAATACGAAGAGCAGCGTGCGATTGCATCGGCATTTTCATTCAAGCTGCTCGCCGCTGTCCAAGTGTGCGTCAGTATGTGTGTGTGTGTGTGTGTGAGAGAGCGTAAAATATTTATGCGTGTGTGCTGCTGCGCTTCACATTTAACTTTAGCGCTGATTCCGTTTTCGACTTTGTGAGCGCATATTTGCGCTGGTGTGGGTTGCTGCCGACGCGCGCTTACTCTCGCTCTCCCTCTCGCATTGGCGGTGGTGGGTTTCGTGGTGAGTTTGGCCGCACTTCATCATTTCGAATTTAACAGAGCAATAACATTTAGTATTTGTTTGGACTTAACATTTAGTATTTGTTTGGACTTTGTCGTTAACGGTTCGTTCTCCCGTTCGCTCGTTCGTTCGTTGTGTTTTTTGCGGTTTGCTTTTGAATAAAAACAAAAAATTTAAAATAAAAAATAAAATAAAATAATACAAAACAAATTTAACAAAATAAAATATCATTTAAGAAAGCATAACGGTTGAGCCGAAACTCTTAGTTATAACACGCGTTGCAACAAAGTTACCAAAATTTTATGCTATACAAAAGAAAACAAATAAAAATTGTTAAACACAAGTGCAATTGAAATAAAATATATATATTTATGTACAAAAAAGTGCAAATGCATAGTATCTGAGGAAAACAGTAAAAAGTGCAACAGTTTTATATAGATATTATATATATACAAAGATATATGAATTGAAATTCTGTCTCTCACAACCGCAGCATGCGGCATGCTTTAAAATAGCAACAAGCCAAAAAAGAAAAATGAAAAAACAACAACAACAACAACGGGACAAAATGTGTAAATAAAAACGCACATGAATCTAAACATTTTACAGTGAAAGCAAACACACCACCACCACACACACACACACACACACATGCACACCTACAACAAGAACTATCAAACATCAACAACAGCCGCAGCGGCAGCGACGCAGCGTTTATCATACAGCGACGTCGACTGCGCTACGTAATCAACCCAAAGAGAGGAGGGGGTCAAACGCAACAAAGAGGAAGAGCAACAGCCGCGTGTTAAACGGCGACGGCGACGGCGACGCCAACGCCATCGTCGACGACGACGTCAGACAAACGTCTGCAGTTTGTCTGTCTCTCTTGTCTGGCATGTCCTGGCGTCTACAGCGAGCACCCACTAAGGCAAACCTCTAAGCTGTTCGACTGACTGATTGACTAACTGCCCGACTGACAGCCAGAGTGCTCTGTCTCGCTCGCACACCCGCATTCACAGTGCTTCACAGTTAAAACAGTTCCCAAAAGTGCCCCAAAGAATACAAAAAATAAAAAAGAAGAAAGAAAATCAAAGAAATATAACAAAAAAGTGTACAGTGTATAAAAATCCTTAAGCCCCCCATAAGAATTATAGTGCAAAAGAGTGCGAAAAGAAAAACAACAGCAAAGAAATTGCTCGATTTTTATCTTGAATCTATAACTTTGTAAATGGATAACGATTTATATGGATTAGTAGCTGACTTAAAGCATTTCATTGATGCTAACGGTAAGTTGGAGGAAGCCTTAAAGCAGAGGAAGAATTTAACTATATTTGCGTGCAAACTCGTTGAAAAGTGAAAGAAAAGAAAGAAAATGGAAAGGGTTTGAAAATGAAAATATGGTAGAAAATATTGGGTCGTTCAATATTTTATAAAATAAAAAAAATTGTGATTGAATTGCACTAAAAAAAAAACGAAATTACTTAGTGAACGACCCAATATATAAAATATGGTAGAAAAGTGAAAAAATAGGAAATATAAAAATGTAAGGAATTTCAGAAATTTCTTAATATTTATTTCTTAATGTATTATACTATTCTAATTGTCAGATAAACTGGGGAACTTTTTGGATATGCTAAAAACTGGACTCTCTCTCTGTAGAAAGTCGATTATATACATATATATTTAATAAGTATATATATTTAATAAGAGTTTATAGAAGAGTAAAAGAGAGATTTTTAGATAGAGTTTGTACTTCATAAACAGATAGATGGATACATTATTTATAGATATAGATAGATATTATTAACAAAAGATAGATATCTAAAGCTATACTATAGACTATAGACTATTCCTCTTGATTTCACTTCTCTCCCCTCTAAACTGTTCGCCTTCTTCAAATGAATTGGGCTGTCATCTGTTCGACACTTGTTTATTTATTTTTTATGCGATCTTGATTATTTACATTTGACCTGTCAACCATTCAATCAGATACAGATTGAGTTTGGATTTGAGATACATGCGTTTCGCTTGAGAAAACAAGCTACGCATTTCCTTTTCGTCCAGCTGCGGCAGAATGTAAAAAGAAAATGTGTTGAAAAATTGGCCAGCATGAAGCCGTTTCTATGCCAAGATACACACAGAGCACAGATTCCTAGATACATAGATACATTTGTATCTGCAGATACATTTGTGTAGGCACGCCAAGTACACATGTTTATGCGCATAAATTGGTAATACATTAATTATTGTCATGACAACTGACAGACGGCCAATTAAAGCGCATTTGCTGAAATGTAAATTTATATTTTTCTAACACACACACACGCACACGCACACACACACATTTTTGAGCACTTCGAGCACTTGGCACATGTAATTGGCATCGAACAACCGAATTATACAAATAAATTGCGCTGCTTATTGACTTTTCAAGTGGATAGGTCTCTATTTTTTCTTCTTCTTCTTCTTCTTCAGATTTTCTGCGTATTTTGTTGCCTTGGTTAGCTAGCTTAGGGCCTAAAATGATTATCTATCAAGCAGATTGGAATTAGGCAAATTTGCCGCATTTGTAATATGAGAACATTTCAAATATTTGAGTTTAAGCTGTTTGTGTGGACAAGAAATTGGGAAATTTTGTTACATTTCTTTAAAAGTAATAGAAAGATTTATTGTTTTAAACTGTAAAAGTTGATTTTAGTGAGAATTTACTGAGAATTAGATATATATATATATGCCAGAATATGACATGCTTTTGGATTGCATGTTTAAGTTGAATTTAGTTAGAACTACTTGCGAATTATAAATGAAATGCTCTTGAACTACTTTTGATTGAGAATTTAGCGTAATATTGTTATTTTAATAAGCACTAGATATAGTTACGAATGAACATCGGGAAATGTTTTTGGGCAATCGAGGTTCAAATCCAGTTTATGTTCATAAGAAATATAATTTGTGACTGGAATCGAATTAGTCAGAGCCCGGGACGGAAGACAATTATGCCGCCTTCTTATTCAAGCAATTTCAATATAATGTAAAGTATACATTTCGATAGAGTAGTAAGATGAATGTAGTGCAATAAGGAGCGAACAAAAGGCGCAATTCTTTTCGGCAAGCATAGTCCAATCACTATTTTATTATATTATTTATATATATATATATATATATATATATATATATATATATATATATATATATATATATATAAGAAAATGAAGTTTGAAGTACAAGTTTTCATTATGGACAATAAATGCTTTTCTTATGTATTGGATCTATTAAAAAAGTTTTGATCTTTCTCTGCTCCCCTTTTCTTTACTCCATATACAAACCGATATGCTTTTAAAATCCATCAAATTCGAACCCTTTCTTATGTAAGCGACAAATTTGTAATCACCTTTGCTAATTGATGTTCATATTTTAAGTGCGCCATTTAATCAAGCCCAGGGGACTATGATTCCTATGAACACACACAACCACACACATATATATATATATATACACATACATATATGCTTCCATTAAATGTGCTTTGCTGCTTCTTCTACCTTGCCACTCAGTGGAAATGTAATATGATTCAACCTGGACAACGCGCATATCAAACGTCGCAGACAACAAAACAGCAAAAAGCAAAAGCATTAAGCGCCCTATCAATAATACCACGAGCTCTACAGGACACCAAAGCCTAATGATGTTCATAATGAAGTTCCCCATCAGGCTCTGATGATGATGATGAACGCGATTGCCTATTAATTGTTTTGGGTGGTTTGCGCGTGTCGTAAGTTCTTCTTCTCTTTTTTTTTTGCCAACAATGTTTTTCAGTGTCTTTATTTTCGTAGTGCTGTCTATTTTTAATGTTATATACACTGGGAGAAAAAGATAGCAACTATTTTAATTACCCAAGTATTCAAATATTTCATTAAAATTGAGTAATTCCACGAAAGCAATGTTGAAATTACAAACAAAACTTTTTAGATTTTTATTTTAAGTTTTCAATTTATTTTTTAAAGTATTTTTATACTTAAATCAAGCAGTTTTCTTAATTCTAAATGAATATTATATCAATTTTTATAGCATAAATTATATATATTTAAATTTGTAATGAAGAAAATTCAATTGAAATGCATAGAAAAATGTTTCGAAATCTTGATAGATTTTTTTTAAGTTTATCCCTAAACTTTTTGAGTTTGAGTTAATTTTTATAGCATAAATGAATCATATTTCAAGAAGGAAATGTATATAAATGTATATTCTTAATGCGAACCCACCTTGTCATTCCTTAAGTGTATATTTTAATTTTGTTATACACACTTATTTTTTTGTTGTATTTTCAATTAGAGTACGGTCACATTTGAAATTGTGTCCGTGCTTTAGTATTGCCTAATTCCGGGCGCCTAATGAGCCAAAAAGCCACATTAACCAACTCGCATTAGTTCGGACTAGGCGCAATTAATTTGCCTGTCGCAGCGACAGAAGACGAGAACCTACGGCCCCCGATGAGAAGTTCACCCCATCCTCAAAGAAGCTCCACTTTCAGGGTCTGCTGGCAACCTGTCTGCAAGTTTTTCATTTCTTTTTGCTTTTTTTCTGCCTTTGCCTTTACTGCTATAAAAAAAGTTACTTGGCGTCGTTGCTGTTTGTTTTATGGTACATTAAAGTTGGCAAAATGGCAAATTTTAATGCCATTTTATGCAAATATATATAGCCCATATGCATAGATATCTATATACATGTGTATATATTCATTTGTACATGCGTGTGTGTGTGTGTGTTTCGCTCTAGGCGCACATTCCAAAGTGTTTGCTTCGTTTCAGCTCTTCACATGCATTGACAAGCTTCTGGTTTTAATGGGCCCGCCTTCAAATTGTGCTACATACATACGCATATATCTATCTATAAGTTGTTTGTCTATGATTATCATAAGTATTTGTCTGTGTATGTGTGTGTGTGCGCCTAATGTGCGGGCTTGCTCATCGGAGCGATCTCTCGGGCAGTTACTTTGTTTATGTTTTTGCGCATTTCTATGCCTAAAAATGACTTGCTATAAAAATATAGCAAATGTTTTTGGCCCGAAAACTACATTGGCAATGCTTGGAAAAGCCGAGCTTGTTAACAAATATACCTTGTGGTTGATTTAAGACTTGCTATAAAATTTATAGTAAGTTTCATTGACTATTTAAGCTGTTGATTGTTTTATGTGCAGTCCAAATATAATTTTATAACATCATTTGATCATTGGAGTTGCTATAAATTGTATAGCAGCTTCAATTAACTCATTTAAATACATGAAACTCAGTTGGCGGTCTTTATATTCGTGCTATATTTGATATGTATCTGTGAATGCAGTGTGTTTAAATTGCAAACTTGCTATAAAATTTTATAGTAGCTTGATTTTACATTTACAATATTTGTATTATATATTATAGTAGAATTTTGGCTTGTGAGATTCTCCAATATTATTGCGCACTATTTAGAGTTTCTATATTATTTATAGTACATTATGAAAAGACATACCATGTCTTAATATTATAACTATCATGTAAATTTGTGGCACTAGCTTTCGTTTACGCAGTATAATGTATATATTTGTAGCCATAAAATTTATAGCAACTTTAAAAACATATAAAATGGAAAACACATGTGCTAAAGGAAGTTTCTAGTTTTAAGAAGCCAGAAACTCATGTGAAATTATATTTATAGCAAGCCGTACTAATGTAGTCATCAGTAGAAAAACCTTGAAACAGTTTGCTATAAAAACGTTTCCTAGTCGGCGCCGCTTGGCAATTGACCTGCATTGTGTGCATCTTAAACAATCAGACACCTGCTGCAGGGTCACGCCCGGGTTCAATCAATAAATCAATTTCTAGTTGTCGCAGCATCACTCTTCGCAGACTGATTGACTGACTGACTGATTGACTGACTGACTGACTGACTGTCGACGACTGGGTCATGAGTCATGCACAGGTTCAACCAGATTTCGTTTGCCAACCACCCTTAAAGAAATAAAAAGGCGAACAGAGAAATAAATTTCAACAATTGCGAAGCGCATCAAACAGGTTCCCTTTATTATTTTCATTGTGCGTCTTATCTTGTCCGTTGGTTGGGATGTTTCCTGTGACTACCTGTGTGATTGTGTGTGTGTGTGTGTGTGTGTGTGTGTTTGTCTCTGTTCTCTCTGTCTGGACATACATTGTGCAGCTCGCAGCATTTGCGTCTGCAGCTCGCTGGAAAAACCAGAGCAACTTCAGCTGCATCTCTGCGTATGTGTGTGTGTGTGTGTGTAGCGTGTGTGTGTAGCATTAATTAGCAAAGTTTTGCCATAAAAGCGGCGCTTGAAACGAGTTTCATTGCAACGCTTTCACATTGCTCAATCCACATAAAAAAATAAGAAAAATATCAGAGAGAAGAAGCAAAAAAAAACAGCGAACTCCAACTTGGCTGTCAACACTTTCGCAGACAATTACCACGGACTTTCCACAGTTTTCCATCACAGCGAATGAAAATATGTATCTGCTGTAAACATATGTTAAGCTGTGAAGATAATAAATTATGGCAGCTGATTTATGAGATCTGATTAGGTTGTTGCTATCTCTTGATCAATTGTAAAGTCTGTCGAACTGTAAATTCAACTTCTTGTTTCCAACTTGTTTTACTAAGAATTTCGTCCCTCTAATATTTGCATAGAATTCATGTTTGTAATATTTGCTTAACCTTTTAAAATATTAAACTTTTACTTGCCAATCTGTTCATAAGGCTTATATTTTAAGTTACTATTCCCATTCCTATTTTAATAGTCGCAAAACTCATCCTCCTTAATCACAATATCTCTTCATTTTTAAAAGATTGACTTCCCAAGCTTTTCTTTTAAACAAATACTAAAAACCTTTTGATTTTAGCGACCACAAAAAGCTAATGACCTCAGCTCAACTTAATTTGACAAAAACCTGATCTTTTTTATGACTCATACCTAAAAGTTGATCAATATTGTATTTCAATGAATTAATTATAATATTTTTTGTTTAGCAACAGACCAAATACATTTTAGGCAGAGCAGTTATACAAAATTAAATGAAAATCACAATTCAAGGTCAAACTGTGTTATACATATACATATACATACATATATAGGCTAAAGTTTATATGAGAATTATACTAAAACAGCTGAGTTTTGGTTAATTTAGAGAACCCACCAAAAAGTATAAGGGAAAGAATGAAAAATAACTTCATGGCCAATTTTAACATGCATGTTAAGTTTTTTTTTTAAGTAAACAGCAAATGCAATGCTCTGAAAAATTTGGTGTACTTTAAAAAAACTTCCAATAGCAATTCAAACTTCATGGTAATTTTTAACATGCATGTTAAATAGATATTTCTTTACTACAGAGTAAATGCCATGCTCAAAAAAATGTTGCGTAATTTAAATATGCTTTCGATAGCAAATCCAACTTCATGGTAAATTTTAATATGTATGTTAAATAGATAGTTTTTTAATAAACAGCAAATACCATAATCAGCAAAATATGGTATAGTTTAATAGAGTTTCATTACCGACTTAAACTTCATTGCAAATATAAACATGCATGTTAAATAAACTATTTAGGTAAAATTGCAAATCCCATGCTGAAGGAAATTTGGTATAACTCAAATGTAGTTTCATTAGCAATTCAAACTTCATTGCAAGTTTCAACATGCATGTCAAATAGATTTTGCAGTGTATAAATGAAAAAAATACTCAACTTGGAGTTTAATTAATTCAATATTGAAATTCTACTGGCAAATGCCATATGCAAATGCTAACTTGTTTCAAGTGTATCTCGAAGCTTCATTGCAAATTTTAACAAGAATATTATACGAATTTTTCAACAAATTAACTTTTACTTCAGTTAGCAGGAGATAAATATATTTCTATAATTCTTACCTTCAATAAAGTTGTCAAAAATGTATATTTATTTCTTTAAGAACTTTCCAAAAGGTCAGCTAAAAATCAAGCAAGTTTATGCAAATCATATCTTGATAATAAATGCAAATCGATAATGAATACGTACATAAAAAAAAATATAAAAAAAATTATACGAGTCTATAAGAAAAATGAGCTGAAAAGAGAAACGCGACGAAACCGGAAAAGGAAATGATTCAAGCGCATTTTGAGTGTTCGCCTTTTCGGCTGGTTTCTATTTTTTTTTTTATTTGTATATGCAAACACATATATTTTTATTTATTGTTAGTTTCGATCTTGTTGTTGCCTCAAGGTTGTATCATCTTTTTGTTTTTGTTGTTGTTGTTGTTGTCATAATGTGTATCTATAAGATACCGCTACTTTATGTGCCCTGTTGTTGTTTCAAGTTTGTATTCTATTGCTCCCGCATAATTTGTGTCAGTGCAAAGAACTTGAATAAATATTGGCGCTGTGTTTTTGGCAATTTTTTTTTATCGCGTTAATCCAAACGCGTGCCCTGTCACAACAATTTGGGCAATTAAGTGCTTTATTTTTTGCTGGCTCCTCCTTTTAATGAAAAGCCGAAAATTGCGCCATAAATCTGTTTTTTAAGATGTGTTTTCTCATTTTCTTTTTCTTTTCTGTTTGTGACTTGGCCTGGATACATCAGTTGACCATTAAAAAGTTTGTTTATGCCGTGGCATAAGGGCTTTATAACTTTTCTATACAGCCAAAAAGTTTTTTAGCCTATTGGAAAATTCGAGCGTGAAAGAAAAACTAGTTTATAGATCAAAAAGATTAGATTTCAAATAAGAAATGTTTGCTTCATAGATTGAAGAACAAAATATAATTTTATGGAGAAAGAAAACTTTATGCTTTAAGAGTGATCTTATCTAAAATAGAATTTTATAACATTTATGACTATGATATATATATACAACAAAAATAATTTTCTAATATACTCAATTATAGTTTTTCTTAGAAAAATGGTGACTAGAAATTTGTGTAGTATAAAAAAGAAAAGATTGACACATAAAATTCAAAATTCTGTTGCTCTAAAAGCTCTTTAAGGGTATTCCCACTTCGTATCGCAGTTCACACAACATTTTTCCTCAACTTGTTTTCATTGTTAATTGGTTTGGGGCCGAACATTCTTAATAAGAAAGCAACCAAACTGGAGAAAGGACTTACATGTAAATGATTTTATGATTTTATGGCAATACACAGACTTTTGCGATATCATAAACATAAGCTGCTTGGAAAAAAGGACAGCTGGGCTGTAAAATACATGCATTTATATGCGGCAATAAAAATCAGAAAAGAAATGCGTCATATAAACAATGAAATGCCAAATGCTGCTGTCAAAGCTATTGTTAAATGTTGACATGTGCTTTGAAGAGACTTTAAAATGGAAACAGATTGATGAGCTGTAAAAAATATATCCTGAAATAAATGTGCATCATTGAAACCAAATAAATCACAAATGTTGCTGTCAAATTTAGACAAGTTCTTTGTAAGCAAGTGTAATGTTGTCTTTCAGCTGTGCCGAAATATATATACAGAATCAAAAATGAATACTTAAATCATCAAATAATATAAAAGACAAAAACCTGCTGTCAAAGCTGCTGTCAAAGTTAATCAACAACATTAACATTAACATATATTGATATGCTGTAAAAGTATATATGGTTATGGTTATAAGAAGAATTGTTTTTTGAAAAAGCAGTTGTCAAAGCTGCTGTCAAAATTTTTAACAAGTACTTTGAATGTGACTTCAATGTTGACTTTAACTTTCAAAACGATCCATTTGCTTTCTGTAACATGAAACACCAATTATTTAAAAAGCTGCTGTCAAAAGTTTAACAGCTAGTTTAAAGGCAAGTTGACTTAACTTGCAGAACGATCAATGCTTTGTAAGATATAAATATCCATCATTTAAGAAAAAAGAAAAGCTATTGTCAAAACTTTAACATCTACTTTGAATGCAAGTTAAATGGTGATTTTAAAATTTAAGAATATATATATGTATACGATACGAAACGATACAGATTGATAAGCCAAAAGCTGTTGTCAAAGTTGCTGTCAAAACTTTGTACTTTGTACTTTAATTGTAAGTTAAATGTTTCTTGCACTTGCCTAACGATCGATATGTTAGCTATAAAATAACCCTCATTTAAAAAAAACAGCTGCTGTCAAAAGCTTAATTGCTACTTTGAATGCAAGTTAAATGCCACCTGTTGCTTCGCCTATTCGAAGTACCTGTTCACCTAGACTGTGAACTGTATTCGATATGTGTCAATTGAATGGCACCATTTTTCATGTTTAAGCAAATCAGCAAACTTCAAAATAAAAATAAAAAATAAAATAAATAATGAAAAAGAAACAGAAAAAATTCGCGGAAAAGTAAAGCGCAACCAGTTTCGGGTTTTTTTTGTCCGCTTTGTTTTTGGCTTGGTTTTGGGTTGTATTTTATGTGTTTTTAAACAGAGAGACGCACACGAAAATAACCGTTAAGTCTGTCTGCAGCCATGGCTCGAACAAGATATATATACATATATATATAGAGAGTGAGATATAGATGTGGTATGCTCCATGCGGTTTTTTGGGCACGTGTGTTTGCACAGACCACGAGAAAAGAAGCTGAGAAACTGCAAACAAAAACAAAAGTTCGACGCGAAAAAAAACAAAAAGCCACAAAATAAAATGAGAAACGAGGTCAACTCTGTTGATGTTGCTTTCGGTTTGATTCTGTCGAACTTCGAGTGGCTGAGGAACTTTCGGTGCCGGCCAAAATTGGGCATTCGATCAAACTTCATCAGTTATATATATATATATGTATAGTGTTAAGGCCTAGACTTTTGGGCTGTCAACATTTTTTTGACATGTCTCGTTTGTTTACCAGCCATATGTTAGACTTTTTGCTTGCGGTTGAAATAAGGACGGACTAGAAAATACCTGCACCTGCCCAAGACTTTTGCGAGAGTAAAAGCTAATACTTTTCTCTTTAGATAAGTTAAAAAAATCAATGTTATTGTTAGAGGTTGTAGAATCTGTGGAAATGTAGTCTATAATAAGAAATTCACTCTTTGATAAGATATATATTAAAAAAGACTTTAATACTCAAGATAAGCTTCAATCTATTTTGGGAGAAGTACCTTTAATACTATAAGTTCTTAAATAGTATAAAATGATATATATGTATATATACATATACATAGATATACATCTATTTACATATGTCGAAACACAGGAAAAGGCTTTGAAAGTAGGAAAATCTTACTACTTTAAACAATGTTCAAGGTCTTTCTATAATTGAAAATGTTTTAAGAGTTTCTTTGATTATTTTCAGAGTAGAATTTTAAAAAACTTTACACATAACTTTTTGTAGATATGCAGATGATTAGAAACAATTATTAAACAAATAAGACTATTTACATTTCTCTAGATTTTTTTTTTTCTATTTTACGCATCTTTAAAATTCTTAAAAATTTCGATTTTCTTACTATTTTACGTATAGTAAACCCTTAAAGATTTGAATGCAATTAAATATTATAATAATAGATTTGAAAGTAGATTCTAGTTTCGAAATCTGCTTTGATGAAAAATCTTAATAAAACATAAACCATTGAAAAAAATATATGAAATTTTAGTACTTATATTTATTAGAATCTTTTAGAATCTGTTATATTTAAAAATCTAAGAACTACAGTTAAATACAAATGAAACTTTAATTATGAAGAAAGTGGTTTATAAATATTAACTAAAAGTCTTCTAGCTCTTCTCTATCTCTTTTCTAAAAACTAAAAGTTCTTAAGTCTTCCATAGTTCAGCCACAACTTTTACTTTTTACTCTTTAAGACCAGCATACCCCACCAAAACCTCTCAAATATATTTAAGTATTTCATCTAAGTAATATTCTACATATGTTTTATGTTTTTCTTGCACACACACACACACACACACTGAGAGAAAAAACCCAACAGGAAGTCAATCTCAATGACAGTCATTAGTGCATGGCATAAAAGCCTTTTTTGCTCATTCGATGAGCTCTGCTCCACACTCCAGAAACATTAGCTTCTACTTGAACCTGGACTTGAGCGTGTTTCGGGAGCTATTTGTTAGAGAAAGAGAAGGAAATTCTATCTCTCTCTCTCTTTCACTCTTTCTTTTTGGGTTGGCTACACATTATTATTAGATTACTTTGCTTGAGGCAGGCTGGCACAGTGTCCATGTGACACATGGCGCTGTTGTGCGTTGTTTATGGGAATATGCCACATGTGCACAACACACACACACACAGACGTATACACGCATACACACGCACAACAAGCCCTCGCAATACCCTGTCAAGATGTAAGCAAATGGAAATCACGCGGCGTTTGCGCTACGTGCATAAAAATAACAGCAGGAAATTAAAAGGATCCATATGTGCAACTGTATGTGTGTGTGTGTGTTTGGACGTCTGTGAGAGTGTGCGCGTGTGTGTGTCTAGGCATATTGTAGACCTATTAGGGCTCTTTGCTTAGCTGGTCAACGGAGCCAGCAAGCGGAAATTTAATTGTTTTTTGCCTGCCGCTTCCTCTCTCTCTCTCTCTCTCTCTCTCTCTCTCTCTCTCAATCCTTCGAGACATGGCCAATGTCCACTCCCAATCGTTGTTCTCCTACATTTAATAAAGTTTATTGCATTTGTAAGCTCTCAGGCCAAATGGCAAACGACAATCGCGTGCCAGACATTGACATACTTCCAAGTACAGTGAATACTTGTGCACTTGAATCAATTATTGAAAAAGGATGTCAAACGCCACTGTCTCAGTACGCTTGTTAAAACGTTTGTGTTATGATTAAAAACGTATTAGGGTTACACTAAATGTATTATGAATCAACACCAATAGAGAGGAGGTCACGAAAAATTGTTAAAAAATTCATGAGAAATGTGGAAATCATGAAAAATGGGAGAAGTTATAGATATAAGTATAAAATAAAATACAGTCTTACAATAAAATGTAAATAGAAACATAAAAAGTATTTTTATTTAAAAAAAAAACATTATTTTTTTATATAATATAAACTTGTCAATAAATGACTCTTTGATAAAGCTCTTTTCAAATTTCTTAGAAGCAAGGCTATTGGAATTTTTATGAGCACTAACTTTAAGAAGTCTTTTAACTAAACCAAATCAATCAGTTGCCTCTCTATGCGATTTTCAACTAGTTTATTATTAAATAATATGCTGGTGCATTTGTGATATTCAGTTATCTAAATAAAAATTATAAATATAAATATATAGAAATTTCAAAAGCTTTCAAAACTAAGTAAATGAGAAAAAAAATTGAAAAATATTGATTGTGTTTCGATTTACAAGTATACATAGCTTTCTGATAACAATAAAGAAAACAATTTTCAAAAGCTATCCAAAATAAACTAAAAATATTAGTATAAATAGTTTCCAAAATTAATAGGTTTTCGATTTACAAGTATTCTTAGCTTTCAAATTACAATAAAGAAAGAAATGTTCAAAAATGTTCAGAATTTCTATAGATTCTTCATTAATTTTTTTAAAAAATAAATTTGTCTTACAAAATATGTATGTATATACATAAATGTGAATAATATAATTTGACTTTGGCTTATAGGTTCTCTATAAGAAACTGTTTAACTTTTCTCAAATCTTTTATCTTAATTTTAATATTTTTGGATAACTCTTTTAGTAGAGTTAAATGTACTAAGATAACGAATTCATTTAGTTGTAAAAGGAAGCAAGCTTCAATCAAAAATCTAATACTAATTCTCTCTTACTCGAAGTAAACGTTTCTTTCACACGACCTTTCTATGCAATTCTCATGACGCAATGCAAGCTGTTCGCCTGCAAAGCTACCTCAAGTCGGCAGCTATTGTACTTAGTTAAGACGATGCTCATTCGTAAATTAAGCTTTAAGCCCTCAAAAATTACACGCGTTACAAATTGACTCTAAAAAAACAAATTTCACAATGCGTCGCAACAGAAGCGCTGACAAATTACAAAAAAAAAGCAGAACTTTACGGCAATTACGCGGCAAATAAATGAAAGAGAGAGAGAGAGAGAAAGAGAGAGGGAGAGTGTGTGTGTGTGTGTGTGTGTGTGTGTGTGTGTGTGTGTGTGTGCGTAAGAGTGAGTGAGTTAGATATAGATAGAAAGGCAAAGACGTTTGCGGCTGCGTGCTTTTTGCACTTGCCTTTTGGCTGGCTTTTTGCTTTGTCTTTCAGCTTGAAAAAAGCTAAAAGTAAAATGCGCAAAAAGCAACAACAAGCTATAAAAATGCCTTAAATGTCGTTTATATATCACACATATATAGTATATATATGTATCTGTATCTGTAGCTGTCTGTAAACTGGATGCGTCTTCTGCTGCCGCTGCCGCTGCTGGGCAAGATTTTTTTTGTAGACAACAAAGCAAACAGAACAACAACAACAACAACAGAACAACCTGTTTTTTTTTGTTGCTCGCTCATATTGAACGAGATACGTCGACGGCGACAGGTTTTTTACGTTTCTTAATGCGGGCCAAAATCTCAGCAATGTGACGGCCAAAACACTGCCACCCCCTGCCCCGCCCTTCCTCACACTCTCTCCCTCACTCTCTCTCTCTCTCTCTCTCTCTCTTGGCCCTTCTCCGCTCTCTTCTGTGTCGCTTAAAAGCTTAGACTCTCTTTGTTGTTAGCTACTTTTTGATTTTGTTCTAAGCTGCTGCGCAAGCGAGATGGCAATAGTGATAGGCTGCACCGCTCTCTCTTCTGTCTCGCTCTCTTGAGACGTGAGTGGACAACCAAACCGGTTTTGGCACTTTGAAACAAATTATTCACTCTTTGTTGTAGTCATGCAACCGGGTATATTGATTTGTTTACTAAGTGATCTGAAATTTATACTAGATGATGATTATAATATATTGCGCATTTGCTAAATGTATGGTTTGATCATCTATCTATCATGATAGCTGAGAAAGGGATTCTTATTGTGAGAAATCATTACTATCACACAGTTCTTCTTCAGGTATTTTACAGATCTTTTAAAGCATTTCTTAGACAAACTTTTAAATATTTTGAATCAGGCTTAGCTCCTCCATATTCCTTAGACTAAAGATTTGCCAATCTTTGAATAGGCATAAGAGGTTTGTTAAATTAATTGTTGAGCAATTTAAACTAGATTAAATTGGCACTAACAGAAAACTTTTTCAAATCAAATATACAAATTTTTATAAAAAAAAATTAGTATAATTTCTATAAAAATCTATAAAATTTCAAAAAAATTGTTGATAAAGTTATAAAAATTCTCAAATATTCGTATTTCTTTTGGCAAGATTTTAAGCTTCCAGTGGATATTTGTTGGAATTATTAAAAGGCCTTGGCTTGAATAGTATTAAATAATATTAATACTTTTTTTTCTGCTTTTTGTCATTTGACTCTATATCTTATTAAGCCTTGATTTTTAGGATCGCTAATTTGCGTTTCTGACTACAAGGCTTAGTTGTTTGGTTTCTTTGTATGTTCTAAGTTCTAAACTTCTAAAGACAAACACAATACAATTATGCCCATTGACTGGGCTCGAACCCGGGTTTTTGTCAAACGAATTGCCTTAAGTTCTGGTAACTTAGGGAAAAGACTTTTTCTTGGATTTGCTCTTCCACTTAGTATCCAATTGGCATTTTAACAACTTGCATCTTTTGCATTTGAGAAAAGTCTCTGTTTATGATTTTTTCAGTGTTGGTTAATGAGAACCTTTAATAGTGATTAGCTTTAAGAAAACTTTAAAAGTTTTACTGTACGCAAGAAAAAAAGAGAGTTAAATATACTAAAAACTAGTAGATAGTTAACTCAAGCACAATCTATCTGATTGAGCCCTAGTCTACAGGGTATTTAAGCTGCGGCAACTTCAAAGTTGTTGGTAACAAAGCTTCGCTTATTAACAACACTCATTGTTGCTGCTGTTGTTGTTGTCGCTGCTTGCCGGTCTTTTTATGCAGCGATTCGTTTCGGCTTGGCAAATGTATTTTCAGCTCGCCTTTAAGTTCAACTGTCAAATGATGAATCAGATGAATCACCTGTTTGTTGTTCACTTTGAAAATGATTCAAGTGCATTTGTTTTCGGTTAAATCTCTCTGCTGTAGACCATGACCGCGTATTACCAACAGTTTATTGGCCATAAGTCTATTGAGTGTCTTACTCTCTAGTCGCTCGCACCAACTTTCACTAATTAAATGCCATTAATTAGGCGCATTACGATTTGTGAGCTCTGTAATTATGATTGTCTTTGTACATCGGAATCTCATTAAGGCAAAAAATTGTGACAATGCCTAAGTGGATTGTTGATTGTTGGATCATATGTGTATGCATAAATTACATTTATAGTTAAGTGTCTGTGTGTGTGTGTGTGTAGCTTATAGCAATTTACTAGTCAGCTCAATGCGTGAAAAATTGCAGAACGAGCGAAATGTATATGAAAATGTCAGTTGAATCAATTCTGTAAATTGATTATGTTGATGCTTACATTAATTTCATGTTAATTCTTACATTATTTGCTTTGCACATTGATTCGTTTTTGTATTAGCTACTATGAGTTTTTTATTGTTCAGTAACTTGTTTGAAATTCGAATAGAAAGGCGCTCTTTTCATAAGAAGCAGATTTTCTTTACTGAAAATCATTTGTTAAATATAAATCGAGCTTCCATTTCAAGTTTTACTGAAATTTTAACTTTAAAATAGTATTTCTGGTATATTTAAACTTTTGAGAATTGCGGAGAAAGGAACTCTCTGAACTGAAATCAGACTTTCTTTAAAAAATGAACAAAATTCAGTCTGGTATTTAAATTAGAATTACCTACCTTGTTATTAAAAGCTACTTATTGCATATTTACATTAGCTGCTCTTGTGAGAATTGCATAGAAGGGCGAATTTTATGCCTAAGTCACATTTCTCCTGTCAAAGGCTTACATAAATTTCATTCTGAATACTTTCTGATGGTTTATTCGTAACCATGAATAAACTTGAATCTTAGTTAATATTTTTGATAATTTTCAACTTGGCTATTTATGAGATTTGCCTAGAAGAGCCTATTATACGTTTTAGTCTTATTTCTGCTATCATAGACTTGTTGAAAAATCTTTATAAATATTTTATAAAGTTTTCCTTTTATAAGAAACCTTAATCTGAATTTAATGCTTAGTTTATAGCATAGTTTTTTATTTTGAGAATCGCAGAGAAGTGCGCATTTAGCAAAAGCACTTCTATCTGCTGCCAAATACATAAATATTTGTTTCAGAGTATTTATTGAACTTATATTTTATAAATATAATATATATTATAATATATTCTATATATATTACAGTTCTTTGCATATTCCTCTATTTGAGAATTGCATAGAAGAGCGCATATCATACTAAAGTCTTGTTCCTGCTGTCATATTTTTCAAAATTCTTGAATTTCCCCAAGAATTTCCCGAAGGTTTCTTTAATTTACAAATTCAATCTTAGACTAATTCATATTATCTATGTACCCAAATTTATCTGAGTGATATGTCTCACCTTTTCCGCTGTCGCAACTTCCTAATGCGCCCCATGTTAATCGTAAATAGTTTCAAGGCTTGCAACGCATATCTTCTTGTTGTTGTTGTTGTAAAGGTTGTTTGAGTTGGAAACCTGAATAGACGAATGTGTAAACAAATGATTGTAAAAATATTTAGATAAGTGCGACAAGTGTACAAAAAATTCCAAGTGGGCTTCGCCCCAAAACACAGAAACAGAATTCCAACAACAATTTCTATATGCGCTTTGTAAACAGGGGAATGAAATTGATTGGCTCAGCGATGCGTAAAAGGTTCGTGAATTATGATTTGAACTTTGATGGATTATAATGCCGACGATAATAATCAATTAAAATTTGACACTTTGGATAAGATCTGATGACCATTAACAATTTCTCTCGAGCAGCCTTTAAGCTTTTCCTTAACTCAAATCTCAAATCTATGGCAAAACTTAACTTCTCTGACTTTGATTAATTAAAATTTGCAAATAAAATTATGGGCCAAGCATATGACAATAAATTTGCTTATCAAAACCTTGCAATCTTCTACACAGAAACTGGTTCAGCTAAAGCCGCCGAGAGATGCCGGCTTGAGATATAGAGAAACCCCAGAAAAAGAAGAACTAGCTAGACATAGAGCCAACCGCATTTTAATTTATTTTTGTTTAGGCTAATTCAAATTAATTAGGTATTTCTACAGTTTTTTTTGTTGTTACTTAATTTTTTCCGTGTTCTGCACGGTTCAAGGCAAAAAGGTGAAAATTAGCAAACGAATTAAAATGAAAATGAAAATTTCATGAGCTCAACGCAGGGGTACATTGAACTTTTGCTGAAGCAATTGGAAATAGTATTTTTTTGTTTTGTTTTCTTAAAACAATTCAACGAGTTTTGCGAGCACAAAAACATAAAATCTTAGCTTAACTGAAATTGAAATTTTTGCAGCTTTTGGGACGCCATGAAAATGTATTTCGTGCGCAAGCAAGTGCGTAAAAAATACTAGAAAAATACTACAAAAATACCAAAAAAATAATTGAAAGAGTAGCTAAAGCTACATATTTATATATATATATAAAGGCGGAACAATTTGGACCGCTAAAGAGGAAATTTGTTTTGGGCATCAAAAGTTTTGGACAAAAAGGCAGCACAACGGCGACCATCGGCTATCAAATGATGAAACGACGTTGGTCGAACAATGGCGGCTTTTTGCGCATCCAGGAGGAGTCCTCCTCGGAGGTGACATCCTCCAGCAACGGCCTCGTCCTATCGTCGGGCATCAACATGTCGCCGTCCTCGATGGACTCGCCCGATTACGGCGATCAGGAATTGTGGCTCTGCGGCAACGATGCGGGCCAGCATTTTGGCAACACTTTGGGCCACGGCAATGCCCAGCAGCAGAGCGTCATTACGTTGGCCATGCATGGCTGCTCCAGCACGCTGCCCGCCCAAACCACCATAATACCCATCAACAACAACAACAACAACAACAACAACAATAATAATAATAACAATAATAATAATAATAATAATAATAACAATAGCAATGGCTATGTGCCGGGTGCCACGAATCTGGGCTCGCTGACGAACGGCGGGCACATGGGCAGCCTGGTCAGTGGCATGCAGCAGCTGCAACAGAATGGCCACAGCCTGATCAACTCGACCACGCCCAATGCAACGTTGCACATGCAACAGAACGGCATCAATGGCAACGGCGCCGCAACAGTCGGCGGCATGTCCGCCCTTGGCTTGGGTCTCAATGCGCTGCATCACACGAATGGCAATTCGAATGGACTCAGCTCTGGTCCAGGCAATGGGGCAGCAGCTGGCGGTGGCCTCAACGGCGGCGGCGGCGGCGGCATGGGCGGACCCATGGGCATGGCCATGCAACATACGCCACGCAGTGATTCAGCAAATTCCATTTCATCAGGTTAGTGGGCTAAAAACATATTCAAATTGCATTCTTCCACAAAAGGAAATTTAGTTAAGGATTTGTGAATGAAATCAAATGAAGAAAGTGCAGTCGCTGGTTGGTCGAGAGTTTCAGATATATAAGATATGAAATTATATTATATTTATTATTATATTTCTCAAATTAAGCTAGACTAAGCAATATATAACAATTCCAGCTTAAATAATATTTAATTTTATTTATCAACTCTTATACCATATTAATTATTTTATATATAAATATACATATCAATTATATATAAATATTTACATAGCATATATGTATATAATTCATCTATTTAATTCCGAAATACCTTAAACAGCAAACATAGTTATAATCGCTTATTAAAGCCCTTCAATTTCAGAATCAATTTAATTATAAGATTTAATTTTCTTTTAGACCTGTAGGTATGCGTTGGCACACAAGTCATATGAAATAGGGTTCGAAATCTACTGAGTTCGCAATTAATACAATCAATTCTATCATAAAGGTTGCTTGACTTCATAAACAACATGTGCAAATGGAAAAAAGAAAAAAAAAAGTTTTTTTCTTAAAGAAAATATGCCATTCAAATAAAAAATAAAAAATTGGAAAAGGTAGCCAAAGCCAAAGCCAAGTATTATATATAACATAATATAGCAAAACCAGAAAAAAACATATTTTATAATTTCCAAGCGTTAACTTTCAGTGTTGATAAATTGAAAATAGTAAATTTCTTTAGGATATTGAATATAATGCTCATTATCAAAGTCCAGAATCTAGGAGAACATTAATAATATTATCAACAAATTTATGTGTAACCTAAATATTTTCAATTTAAAGACCAGTGTTGGTAAATTCACTTAGTTAATAATAAATTTGTTCATATTTTACACATATATTCTATAAAAATATAATTAGTAATTCTCTTCAAACATGTAGCTGCATTTATTTCAAGTCCATTTCCAGTGTTGTAAAATTTACAAATTCACTTTTTCCAGCCATTGATTATGATTAGGATTATGCGAGTATATAGCTAAAATGCAAATAGTCGCATTACATTTTTATGAGCATTATTTATTAAACTTTGCTCAAGCCACGCCTCCTTTACTACCCCAGCCCTGCCCCACTCGCATAGCTGCACACTGAACTAATTAAATTTAATTGCATTTATATATTTTTTTTTTATGATGCTCTTTTTTACGAGTTGCATTCATTGCTTTTTGTTTCATGCACACAAATACATGCATACATGTGTGTGTGTGTGTGTGTGTGTGTGTGTGTTTACATGCATAATGCGAAGTCCACTGGGAGCAGGGAGCAACACGAGGGTTGGAAAACAACAGCAACGGCACTTAAAGACTTCCCGGGCAGTGGCGTGCGGGGGCGGGGGAGAGCTGCTGCATTTATTGCTGTTGTTTCGTTCGTGCGTTCGCTTCGCACTTTATCAGCCAGCGTCATGGCAGGCTGCATCACGCACACACACAAACACACACATATACATATATGTATACATATAAACAATGCAATATGCAGCCATAAGGGCGGTTGCTGTAACTCGAACCTACCTCAAGCTGTTCTATATTTAGCAAACAAACACGCTCTCTCTCTCTCTCTCCCTCTCTCTGTCTGTCTGTTTGGCTCCTGCGGGCTCGGGCGTTTCGATCGAACTCCAATGTCTGATGACGTCAGGGCTTCGAGTGACCTTCGGCTGCCGGGCAGGCGACCTCGTCCACGTCCTCGTGCCCAATTGCATTGGGCGGCTGCTGCACTGCAAAAGCGGGTCACAGAGCTTGTGCAGGCCAATTTGCATGCTGGATTGTGACCCAATTTCAGGAGGTCAGAGGTCAGGGGCAACTGTTGCTGCTGATGCTTCTGATGCTGCTCCAGCTGCCGGATGTGACACAGTTTCTCAAATGTCCCTGTTCCGGTCAGCACTTAGGCAGCCACACATTGAGTGAGCTCCATGTCAGGGTCAGGTCAAGGAAGGATTAAGGCGAAAAAATATTGCTAACATCAAATTTAGATGACCCTGAAACAGCTTTAAAGTTGAGCTTAGAACTTGCCTGAATTCTAGAAACTTTAAAAAGTATCTTAGAGTAGATGTTTAGTAATATTCCATTAGCGTTTAATACGAAAACCAGTTTATTCCTATAAAAATTAATTACAGATATAGCTTTGATTAAGAGCTTTATAATATTTATAGAAACCATTCAAAATATTCGTATTATTTTTTATAAATATATAAAATATAACTTTGTCATCATATAATATTTACATACATATGTATATTCGAAATTCCCTAATGAAAAAGTCTTCTATCTATAATAAATATTCTCAAATTAACATTTGGATTCGTTTTTGAGCAGAAATTAAAAATAAACTCAATATTAACGGTACTCAATACGTTACACTAGCTCCGAATTCTAGGCGGGATCTCAACTTAAACTAAATTCATATCTTAACAGTGCTCAAAATGCATTCAGAAAACTGTTAATAGATCATAACCTATTTCATCTCAAGCAAATATAATCAAATTTATTTACAGTTACATTTTTAAACTCAAACTAAATTTTAAGTCATTTTAAACAGCGCTCAATATAATATAAAAAAGTCCAATTACATTTATCTATTCGTGATCTTTAAAGCAAATTCAATCAAAAGTTAACTCAAAACTGAACAAATCAGAAATGCACTCAAACAAACTGTTGGTAAGTCATTCAAAAACTAAAAAAAAACTCATATTATTCTCCCTTCCTACCTCTCTCCCATTTCCACTCACTCATTCACTCACTTTAAAGTGAAGAGTAGCTCAGGCAGCTGTGCTGCGCTTTGTTATGATTCTTCTTCTTCTTCGTCATTTCAAGTGGCTTTGAACTCAACTCGTAATTTTTGAGTAAATTTGGGTCACTGGTGCAGGCCCAAAAAAATGCCGTTGCTCACTAAAAACCGCAAGGACAAAGCTGTCGAATGTGCATATGACTGCACACATTTTACAACTCTCTCTCTCTCTCTCACTCTGCTCTCTGCACAGCTTTACGTGCCATTGCAAGCGTTGCAAGCTCAAGTACATGACCTTACCCCTGCAGACAAGCAAAGCGCAAAGCAAAGCAATACGATGCTAACGACGACGGCGACGTCGACGTCGACAGCGACGCTAAGCAGCTACCGGTAACGACATCAGCTTCAGCTATTGCTACTCTGCTGCTGCGACGTGTGTGCGTGCTTTTTGCACAATTGTTTTTGGCCGGCTTTGAGCTTATTATTTGCAATTCTTTTGTTAGATTTCGGGGCATGGGTTTCGCGCTGCTGTTAGGGTGGCAAGCATAATATTTAGGGTTGCTCTTATTCGATGCCTTGCCATGACATAATTTCTGCTGTTGCTGCTGCGACGATCCTATGCGTCAAGGACAGCAACAAAAAAAAAAAAACAAAATTTGTTAAAAAAAAAAATAAATAAAGCAAACGTTTTATATGGCAACAGCAAATAAAAGCGATAAAAAAACATTACGATAACAGTCGGAATTGACGTTGCCGTCGCCGTCGCTGTCGCAGTCGAAGTCAACATAGTCAGTTGACGGTTTTCAGTCTTGCACTCACTCACACAACTGCAGCTCATTTGTCACACACGTGTGCGTGTGTGTGTGTGTGTTTGTTTGTGTGTATTCGCATGACGAAAAAATGAGGTCAATGATTTTGTGCGCCGCCATCGTCAGTTATCGACGTCGCGATCGAGCAGTCGGCCGAAGCGCACTTCGTATGCAAGCGCCAAGAATCGAGCCGCAGCAGCAACAGCAGCGGCAACGATTAATGAGCGTAAAGCGACTGCGCTCTCGCGCTCTCCAACTCTCCCACGGCCGCCCGCAAATCGAAATGGACTCGCGTGCGCGCTCATATGATTAACAGCGCTGTTATTGTTGCTGCTGTTGTTGTTACATGGCGTGCACAAATTTTTATTCATGCTACTAGCTCAACTACATTTTGTCTACTTTGTATAAACGAGATATTTGTTGTTGTTGCTGTTGCTGCTGCTGCTGCAGTTGTTGTTGTTGCTGGCTGCTTGTAATTACGCCGTCTCTTTCGAACGCTTTGACATTGATAAGCTTTGCGCCTTGCTGCCGACCGCGCTGCTGCGGCCAGTGCATGACAGTTGCGCCTGACTTTGACTTTTAGTTTGTGTCTGTTGGTTTTTTTTAGTTTTGTTAGCGATTTGTCATGGCAAAGCAACGCAAACATTAGCGATTTGCATATGAAATGCTTATCAGCTGCTTTACAGTAACATGATCAGCGGCTACTGTGTTTAAATTAACACAACACACATATATTTAATATTACATATGTGAATGTAAGCATGTATGTATGTACATATGTGTGGCTAACCTCATCTCAAACATCGAGACGTTCGTTAGGCAGTCAAAAAAAAGTGCAAGCGGCGACCATTTTGAAAGTTACTCACATGCGTGTGACGTCAGCCTGAGAAAGCTTTGCCAGCACAGCACAAATACAAATTCACGCCCATATGCATGTATGTATGCATGTATGCACACGGCTGTGTACATGTGTTCTTTCATGTACTTGTGTTTGTGCATTCTTAATATGTTGTTTTTTTTTGTATTTTTGGCTATTTTTGTACACTTGGCATTAATTTGCAATCAGATGAGAAACGCAAAGAAAGCGTCAGCGTCGACAGCGCAGTCGCTGCTGCTGCCGATAGCCTTTTTTGCGCTTGCCTTTAATCAACGTCAAGTGCATTAGCCGTTGACGCTGACAGCGACAGAGTAGCCGACGCTGACGCCGACGTAACTAGTATTTGTTTTGTGTGTGTGTGTGTGTGTGTATGTGCGTATGTGAGTGCATTTAGCGAACACGTTTTTATAGGTTAATGACACAACCGGCTGTCTACGCGAGCGACAACAACTAGAAACTATTTTATATACAATTTAATTAAATTTAGTTTTGAAAACAACGCGCAGCTGCGCGGCTAGAAATAATATAAAAAGTGAAATTGACAGCAAGCTGATTTGCTGATAAAAGAAAACATACAAATACATACCTACATACATACATATTCATATTAATGCTCCTTAGTTTTGCGCCACTGTGCGGCTAAATATAAATGTAAAATTAAAAAAAAAAACACAATAAACATATTTAAGTAGCACGCAAACTATGTCAGTAGTGTGTATGCACAAATGCCTCTCATACATACATACATAAACATGTATGTATTTATGTATATTTAAGTATTTTTATTAGCCAAAGAAAAAAAAAACAACAACAAATTGAAATAAAAGTGGCAGGAATTTCTGTTCGAAAGCAAAATGAACAAACAAAAAAAAAATGCTAAGAATACACTTTTTCTTATTAGGCAACAACAGCAAAGAGAGTGAGTGAGAGTGTCGCTGCGCTGCGCTCTCTCGGCGCACGCAAGAGCTTTTGTATTGAGAACGAATGCGCAGACAGACCAACTAACACACAATTTAAGCTCGCCTCGTGTCTTGCCCTAACTGTTTCGCCCATTAATGCCTGCATTCTGGGAGAGGCAAACAACTTTCTAACATGCTGTCCGTAAGCGCAGCTCAGCAAACAAGTTTCGCTCACTCACACAGGCGCGAGCAGCTCTGCGCTCAGTCACACACACTTACACATGCAGACAAGCACACTTATTCTTTACTTTCTTCTTGTTCAGCTTCTTTGGCTGCTTTTATGGCTGCTCACTTTCTTTCGCTGGCTTCTAGAAATGCGTCGCTGCAACAACAGCTATTTTTTGTCTCGGGTGAAAGTTGTTGTTGCAGCTAAGCGTGATTTTCCACTTTTTCTTTCGCAATGCAGCAGGTAAAAAATTGTTAATATTTTTTTTATACATCTCTCTCTCTCTATCTGTCTCTCTCTCTTTTTAACTCTTTTGATTTATGCTGCCGCTGATTGCTGCCAATTTTGATTTTTGCATAAATTTCCCATGCATTCAAATTTGAAACAACAGCAAAAATATGATTGCAACCAATTTGAACTTGAAATCAGCTGCCAAGCTCCCAATTAGGCCCAAGCGAAAGGCGCCAAGAAGATAACAGTAAATGGCGTGACTGTAGCTACATGTGGAAAGTGTGAGAGAGTGTGACAAAGAGAGAGAGAGAGAGAGAGAGAGAGAGAGAGAGAGAGAGAGAGAGAGGGAGAGAGAGAAAGGTAGCTATCGATTATGATCGCGATCATCGGCTGCGATAAGTGCATTCACAATGCATGCCCGACAGGCTGATTATAGTACAAAATCCTCCGATCACGTTTGCAATCGATGTTGAAATATAAGAAAAAATGGATAAATATAAAGAAAAATGGGGTCACAGTTGTAGAATGTTGACCAATTAGTTGGCTGATTTGCATATGAATGAGCCATGTCAAAAGTTAGTTTGGAGTGCTATAAAACAAACTATTTGCTATAAAAATATATTGTAACTAGAGATGGGATCGGGATTTTCGGGACTCGAAATTGTCCTGAAACAATTTTCGGACTGCTTGGGAAAGATTCTAAAAAAGTCCGGGACGGTCGGATAAGTGCTTGATCCCTAGATCGTGGTGGCATGGTTAGAGATTCTAGAAATAAGCTTATGAGTAGCTGTGGGCCTCGGGATCGAGATTTTCTGGACCGTCTCAGGGCGTATCTCTCGAATCTCTTTTTATATTTTTATTTTTTTTATTATTTTTTTATTAATAATATATAATTTAATATCAGTATTTTTGCTTATTATTATTTTTATTTATTATTATTCTTAACAATTTTTTTGGAAAATTAAATTTTATTAAGAATTTTTTGTATTTCACAAATTTTATTTAGTTTTAATTCCAAAAAAAATGGAAAGTTTTTTATATTGAACAATTTTTTATCTATTTTTTTATTGAATTTGAATTTTAAAAATTTATCTTTTTTTTATTTTAAAAACAATAAATGTAATTTTTTTATTTTTTTACCTATTCTTATTCTCATTATTTATTAATTAATCTACAATTTGTTTATTAATTAACTCAAGTCGCAACTGCGAATTACAAAGTTCTAAACAGATATTAAATATTTTGCTAAACGCTTCCATGGCTAACTTTTTATAAAAATTAAAATGAAATATATAGATTCTTAATCGCAGCACAGTTTCACTTTTGCCTTCTGCCTTGACATCAATAGGCGCCCACAATTATTTGCAAATCAGAAAAAATACTATGTAGTATATATTTAAATTGGCAAAATTAAATTAATCACAAATATATGCAAAGTTTATGTCAATTATTATTTTTATACGCTTGCAAAAAGGGGTATATTAGCTTTGATCAGAAGTTGACAGACGGAAGGAAATATGTATATAAAGTATATATGTTCTTGATCAACATGATGAGCTGAGTCCATCTATCTGGATTAACGCAAAATGCTTTCAGAGTTTTGAAACTTACGGATCGAACAACTATAATATATAGCTGCCTTAACTTTAAGAAACTATTTTAGTTGGGAAAACATTTTTGTTTCTTTTACCTTGAATATCGTTTGTTGTTTGCAATTGGAGAACATTTGGAATTTGTAAGGGTATACAAACTTCGGCCATGCAGAAGTTGGCCCAACCCTTTGGTTTTTTTTGCTCGTCATCGCTGGCAATGAGAACTTTTTGTCAAAAAAAAACCACAAAAATAAAATTTAGGAGCTAAAATTACATTAAAATTTAGTATTTTTTGGGTATTTCATTTTCGTGCTCTGTCCGATGAGCTCATTAAAAATGATTTTTGCGCAGTATTCACAAATAGTGGAAGGTAGTCGTATATATACAATAGTTGCTTTTTTTTATACCCTGAACCCATTGAAAATGGGAAATCAGGGTATAATGGTTTTGCAAAAAGTATGTAACAGGCAGAAGGAGGCGTGGCAGACCCCACAAAGTATATATATTCTTGATCAGGGTGACGAGCTGAGTCGATCTAGCCCTGTCCGTCTGTCTGTCCGTCCGTCCGTCCGTCTGTCCGTCTGTCCGTCTGTCCGTCTGTCCGTATGTATGAACGCGTCGATCTCAGAACCTATAAGAGCTAGAGACTTCAAATTTTGCATGATGGTCTGTGTATACAGCGAAAATATCGAGTTTGTTTTAGTTATTCGATCAATTTTTTAGGTTCAATGTTATCGATTTAAAACGTTATCAAGATTCAGTTTTTTGATCATATCTTTTACATATTTTTAGCTACAGCTACCAAATTTTGTTTTTAGCTTTCTGTAAATAAAATACATTTTCTATTTTTTCATATTTTGGATACCGGCTCCACATTTCACAAAAAAAATTTATTTAAAAAAAAATTATCAAAGGCACAATTTAATTTTTTCAAATTTTTTAGTGAAAACCGTATTTTTAATAAATTAATAGCATTCAATGCAGAAAATTGCATTCAAATCCGTTAAGTAATACAGAAGTTATTAAAGGAAACATTGTATAAGCACGCGGCAGCAGTCTGTACGTGTGCACACATACATTCAAATCAACTACGCAGTAGTCGGCGCGCGTGCTTCTGTGTGCATGGTATGTATATGTGTGCATGTGTATGCAAATGTGTACATGTGTATGTGTGTGCATGTGTATATGCGTGCATGTGTATATGCGTGCCTGTGAGTATGTGTGCATGTGTATATGCGCAGAGGTAATGTGTATAGATAAAAGATGTAAACTAGGTTGTTTAAAACATCAGCTCGGACTTGGTTCAGGGGATCTCGTAGTCGGGCAGACCCGACTAGAGCTTTCTTACTTGTTTTCTTTTTAGGTTGTTAATTAATTATAGCTAAGCGTATCGCGTGTAACACCCTTAAGCCTCGCTCTTTTTCTTTGTCTACTATGTATCTAAACCTTAACCCTTAACGAGCTTCAATTTCTTGACTCTTGAACCCCCTCAGTTGAAGCATTGTGGCTGACACGCAATTCACCTTTTTGGCCAGGTGAAAATTGAGTTGACGCCCCATTTGCACTGCCATAAAACTCGCTTTATATACATACATATATATATGCTTCGATTTTAAGTTATTGCATTGTGCGACTTTTTACGATGCAAATTTAATGAGTTCTATAAAAAGAATCGCATCGTAAAAAATATAAAACTGCAAAATGCGACAATTAATAAACTTGAATGCAGTTTTACGACATGCTGCAAATAGTTTTCTATAGTTCTATTAATGGATTCGCCATTAAAATATTTATGTTCAACTTAGCAAATGTTTTTCTCTCTTTTTTATATAGAAGTCCGAGCTTTGCTCTGTGCACATTAATTAAGTAATTAATTGATGTGGTTGAAGAAACGGGCTAGAGATTTTTTTAAAAGCAAATCAAAAGGTGATCACTTATGAGAGTAATTAATGCTGAGTTCACATTAAACTTAGCTTTTTTTATTCTTTATATACTAGTTAATCTAAACTTAAAAAGCGATATACCTGGATTTAGTAAACTTGTCCATTTCGATCTGTGATCTATAATCATCGCTTTGTAGTTTTTGCTGTGCAAAAATCATGGATCTGTCAATCATTCACAGCAAACTAATTTATATATAAAATATATACATATATGCATATTCTACAAATTCAATCTATATTACGTTACTCTAAAAAAAATGATCTATACTTATATTTTTTTACTGAAAAAATGACGGAAAAAATACCAAAATATATCAAAATTCTTCGGATTAAAAAAAAAATATAATATTATTTATAATGATTTTTTATAAAGAAATGTTTTTATTTAGAGATTGTTGAAATAAAAAATTAATAATATTATTATACTAATTTTAATAAAATCCAAATTTGTTTCTAAGAATATTATTAATTTCTTAATATATTCGCACACCTACGTATAAATGTCTTAGCATATTATAAATAATTTTTAATATACATATTCCTAAGCCATAAATACCTTTTATTAATTCATTAAACAAAACTGATTGATTTATTACCTCATTCTCTATCTTACAGGTATGTTCCATTTATGCAAATCGCAACTTATCAAAAGTCCCCACAAATTACAGGTAAGCCAAATAGATATGTCAACGCAGACAGAGAAGGTAGCTGGAGTCAGGTAAAAAGAGAGATAGAGAGAGAGAGAGAGGCATGAATTAGCTAGATAAGAAAGTAGTGCCAAAAAGTAGGTCAGCAATTTATAAACTAACTCTAGCCCGTGTTTCATAATCTGATCGATGGGTAATATAATAATATTTATTATATTATAATTATTTTAATTTTACCTAAATAACAGAGTGTATACTATAGAGAGATGTTAAGAAAGGGAAAGAAGAGAGGTGCAGAGAAATGGAGGGAGAAAGCTTGATAAGAGAGAGAGTGAGAGAAAGATAGGTTATATAATCTTAACTCTAGCTAATAAGAGCGACATGGGGTAAAAGGTAAAGCGAGAAAGAGAGATACAGAGAGAGAGAGAGAGAGAGAGAGAGAGAGAGAGAGATAGAGATAGAGATACAGAGAAAGAACGGGAAAGAGAAAGAGAGAAAGAGAGAGTTAGAGAGAGAGAGAGTAAGAGAGAGATAGAGAAAGAGAGAGAGTGTGAGAGAGAGAGAGAGAGAGAAAGAGAAAGAAAGAAAGTGACAGATGGAACATTTAGGTATCAGAAAAGTATTTGAATAAATTCCTTTAGTTCATTTTCGATAATTCTATCATATCGATAAGCAAATGTTATCAAAACTGATCTTAAATTAAAGAAAGAGAGTGAGGGAAACAGTTAGACTGCAAGAGCGAGAAAGAGAGGTTGACTTACGTAAAAAATCAAAAATTCGTAAACTATCGATAAATTCGTAAACTATATAATAAATGATATAAGCATTACTTTATCAGATAAGAAAAATGGGAAAGAAAATGATTATGTCAAGCACTATTTTAATAGAAATATAATTCCACAAAATAGGTCAATAATATGTAAGCTATCGATAAATCGATCGATAGGTAATGTAATCATAGCTCGAGCTACTCCAGCTCCTTCAGTCTGGTATTAGACCATTTGGCTGTGACCAATTGGTTGAGTAAACAATTCGGTTCCATCTGGTTGGGAAATTTATTTCAATTACACGCACAAATCAAACGCAAACGCAAACGCAATCGTCTCCAGGGCCGACTTGGGGTGTAATGAAATTCCATTGTGTAGGTACTTGGACGGAGCATACTTTGGCCCCATCCGCCTTGTTTCGTCAATTAAGGCACCCCTCGCTTAACCCCCCTTACCGCCGCCCCTGTGTGTATTTGCTTTGTCTGTATTCAATTGTATTGTATTTCTAATTCTTATATGCACTCACCGCATTTGCCCGAAAAGAAGAGGAAAAAAACAACAGAAGAAACTGTTTAGCGCAGCAGAAAGTGAAACACATGACCCCAAAACGAAAGAAAAGTGAAGCAAATGTAGAACCCAAAACCCAAAACCCCAAACTCAACCGAAATCGAACAGAACGGGGCAAAAAATGAAATACAAAAAATGAAGAAAAATAAAATAAAATAAAGAAAAATCATTCCACAATTGCAAAGATATTGAATTCAATTGTAAGTGTTTGCTTACATGGCCCGCTTTATACGAGAGGGTATTACTTAGTTAGGTTTTCTTATCACGTTCGATTTTAAATGGAACTTATTATATTATTTTATGGAAAAATTTAAAATGTACATGAAAATAGTTAATATGTACTATATATTTCTATATTGTAATGTAGACGTCAGCTTTACATGTATTTGGAACCTTTTAAGAATTGCTTCCTCTTCATTTACCTCTTATTAGAACATTTCTGTGTACAGAATATAATATTTTTTAAAGCTACAAACTGGTTGCGAATTATAAGGTAAAATTTCATAATTGTTTAAATTATATTTACCTTATATTTCCGTCTATCTGTTGATTTTTATTCCATAAAGGAATGCAATATATTGATTTTATTTCTTTATTTCTATAAATCTTTATTTCTATAATATTATCACATAATATTGGATGAATATTTTTAATAGAAAAAAATACTTTGATATCTTAAAAGATGGTAATTTCCTTTAAAAACAAACTCTTCTCTGTTTTAAAATGTTTTTATTAGAACTTAAACCAACAAAGTTTAATTATTTCTTATTATAATTTTTACTTATTTATAATTTTTAAAGTGATTCAGAAATTTTTTCAAAATATATCAGATTTTCATTTTTAGACTCTGTTCCCAAAGGGAAAAAGAGTCTATTGGATTTGTGCAATGTCCGTCTTGCTGTCTGTCCGTCTGTCCGTCTGTCCGTCTGTCCGTCTGTCTGTATGAACGCGCAGCATTTGGACACTATAGAAGCTAGAGACTTGTAATTTGGAATATATACTCGTGTGTATCCGCGTCAGATCAAGTTTGAGTATTTTTTCCGATACGCCCACAGGGGGCGTGGCAAATCGGGAAATGCTATATCTATTAAGACTAAAACGCTGTTATTTTAGTCAATATTGCAGTCTAAGAAATGGGGTTTAGAATATATATTCGTGTACACCACGCGGACGTTTTAATATATAGAATGTATATCTACGCCCATTGTGGGCGTGGCAAATCGGATAAAACTATATCTTCTACAGCTTTGAAGCTAGAGCATCCAAATTTGGCATGTGGGTTACTGTTGACCTTCCCTTAAGTTACATCAAAAAGTTATATACCCACGCCCCCTGGGGGCGTACCAAATCGGGAATATATATATAGCGATTTGTATAAATCTTATAATATTTTGAGCGTATTAAGAGCTAGAGACTTGAAATTTGGAATACATGTGCAAGTAGATCACTCGGAATCAAAAATATATATTATAGATATTTACGCCCATTAAGGGCGTGGCAAATCGGATAAAACTGTATCTCCTACAGTTTTGGAGCTAGAAGCGTCCAAATTTTGCATGTGGGATACTGTTGACCTCCTCTTAAGATAAGTCAAAAGTTATGTATCCACGTCTTCTGGGGGCGTGGCAAATCGGGAATTACTATATCTTTTACTAAAACCGTGATAATTTCGGCAATATTTCCGTCAGAGAGTTGGGACTTGGAATATATATACTAGTATCCTACCTCTACCCAAAAATGTATGTTATATATAGCTACGCCCATTTGGGGCGTGGCAAATAGGGTAAAACTGTATCTCCTACAGTCTTAGACGTAGAGCATCCAAATTTGACATGTGGGTTACTGTTAATGAAATTAAAATTTACGAAAAAAAAAAAATAATAATAATCATAATGTAAGCCTCCGTAAAACAAATTCTAGTTGACCTAACTGGGGATTGAAGCAGGGTCTTCGCTACCACAACGCAAGTCTGTTTAACCAAATCAAAACACTTCCAAACTCAGTTTGGCACATAGCCACGCAAGAGACGCCGTGGTGTTGTGGGTAGAGATGTGGCATGCGAAGCGCGTGACCTAGGTTCGATTCCCAGCGCTGACGCGTGATATTATCATTTAATAAAATTTTTTTTTATTTTTTTTATAACTTATATGTTATTTAATGGATTTGATAAAATTTTCAGCATAAATCCTTATATTTATTAAAACAAATTCTAGTTGACCTAACTGGGGCAAGTCTGTTTAACCAAATCAACACACCAAACTCAATTTGGCGCAAGAGACGCCGTGGTGTAGTGGGCATGCGAAGCGCGTGACCCAGGTTCTATTCCCATCGCTGCCGCGTGATATTATCATTTATTAAAATGTTTTTTTTTTATTGTAACTTCTATGTTACTTAATATAATATAATTAATATAATTTTGATAAAACTTTCTGCATAAATCCTTATATTTTATTAAAAATACGGTTTTACCTAAAAAATTAAAAAAAATGTAAATGTGGCTTTATTTGCAACTAAACTTTTATTAAATTGATTTTGTGAAATGTGGAGCCAGTATCCAAAATATATAATAAAAACCAAAATAGTATTTTATTTTAAAAAAGCTATATGTAAAATTGTATGACTGTAACTAAATTGATGTAAAAGACATGCTCAAAAAGGAATATCAATAATCTCGCATTCAAACATACGGAAAGACGGACGGACGGCCTACATATTTATTGAGCCTACACACCTTTAACAGGAACAGAGTCTGACGCAGTCGGTGGCGCCCGACTGCAACGTTCTTACTTGTTTAATGTAAATTTATATTTATATATATTTTTCAAACTAGAATTTCTTCAATTACAAACTCTACAAATACTTCGCTGCTAAAACCATTTGAGAATTAAAAGACTTCATAAGAAATTTGCAGCTTTACCTACAGTTATATACCCTTTTGAAAGCTAATCTAACTTAATTCACATACTAAATGTCATAAAATACACATTTTTGTTTACGTAGGAAGCAATTTATGGCAAAAAGTGCGCTTGACTGACTCGGCTAAGCATTATTATTTAGTTTATCGGTACCAGAAATGCAAACTAAACATTGACCCAAATATGTCAATTAACCCAAATGGAGCAACAAAAGTGAAAAAAAAAGAGAATGAGCGAACGTAAATAGCTCTGCGATCAAAATTGTGCACTCGTCACATGAAAATTGACCGAAAAGACAGCAAATCAGCCAAAAAAAAGTATGCTTATAGAGCTACCTATGTAAGGCGGCTTATCAGACTATGCCGGCTCTTTTTTTGGTTTTTATTGGGTAGCAGGGGGCGGGGCAGGGGCGATTACTTATCGTGCCGGTCGCATCTCGTGGCAGAACATAAAGGAGCTGGAGGCAGACGCACAAATACAAAAAAAAACTATAACAAAAGAGAAGTTTTAGATTAAACAGGTCGAATCGTAAATACTCTATAAACATATTTTTTCCAAAAACTTAGATCTTATACCTAGGATAAGAGAATAACAAGAATAAAACGAACTAAATTTAGTTTTCAAATAAAAATTCTTATAGATAAAGAAATTCTTTTTCTTTTAGATTCTTTCTTTTTTCTTTCTTTTATATAGATAGTTTGATATTGATATATACTCTTTATAGAGAAGTAAAATGCATTTATAAGAAATTTCAATATAACTTAGCCAAGAATTAACTAATTAATTAAATTTCTGGCAGATGATTGTTTTGACAACTTTATGATATAAGAGTCGAATCTCTTCAAATCTTACATAAGTATTTAAATAATAGGAAAATTTAAGCTAGGCATACTTTTAGGAAAGCTTAAACAAGAGTCTTTAGCTAGCTAGATTATATAGCTACCTAATAGAGTCCACTTTTCCTTAAGTAACATATTTTCTGACCAAATTATAATACCCACTACAAGGGCATATAAACAAGAGTACAAAAATTCTAATCAGCACAATTGTGTGTGTGAATGTGTGGGTGTGTGGGTGTACATCTATGCATATATATCTGTGTGTGTGTGTGTGTGTGCGTTGACTATCTCAGAAAGTAGGGCAACACACACAAATAATAACCCAAATTTCGAGCGCACGCATTTCCGACTCGTGCTCACTCAAAATAGTGCGTCAGACTGAAAGTGTGCGAGAGAGAGAGAGAGAGAAAGAGAGAGAGAGCGACACACGCACACCTACTCGTCATCTTTCACGGCTCTTTCGTAATGCTAATGGGCCGGCCAACGAGGTATTTTGGTTTTCAAAATAAAAGTCATTCGGAGTGGGAGAACATTGGGGTAGACCCCCACGTAAATACTTTTTCTTTTCGTTTCTTTCTTTTTTTCGTAATAGTCTACAGGGCTATAGGGCACCTATGCATATAACTAGGTGCTATTCTACTTCCTGCTGCTGTGTGGGCCCTCAATGATTGGCAGCTCCATAAAAAATAAGAAAAATAAATATAAACTGCTCTCAGCGGCCACTTTCACAATCCCCCCATCTCTCTCTCTCTCTCTCTCTTTCTCTTTCTTGGTCACTCGCCCTTTTATCGTGATAACTAAATATAAACAAAATGTAAAAGAAATATGTATAGCTTGTTTCATTTGCTGGATTCTCCACCTGCACCGTTTGCTGCCACATTTCCTCGCATGCTAATTCCAGGTGTCACTCGAGAGTGCTAAAAGTCGTACTAAATCCATTCAACGGGCAAGAAACTAAAGAGAAATCCATTGAAAACGATACTTGAGCAATATTTATGAGCTCTATGAAAGAGTTGTACTAAATACTTTTGTTTTAGTAACATAAGCTTCAATTTGTAAACAACATGTTAACATAAAACACTTCAGTTTTATGTTTGGTGTCTAGATATTGAGTGTAAATTTGTTTACTGTTAACAAAGTGAAAATTAACTTTTTCGTACAATGTACTAAAAAATTCAACATAGTATGGTATAACCTATTTGACACCTTAAATATACATTTAGGCTTAATTATTGTTTTTTAGTACAAATGAGCTAAATTACATGCATGTGCTAAAAGTGATCTAAATAAAAAAAGCGCTGTATGCTGATGTCTTGGGCACAAAAAAGTAAAAATACAAAATAATATCGCATTTTTAGGAAACTGTACTAAAAAATGTTAAGCGCACTAAGGCTTACGATAGTTAGGCAAAATGAGACTAGCTATATAACTATGTGTGCGAAAAGTAAACCATATGCATATGCACATTTTCATAATAAAGTTATAAAATATTAATTAAAATTTCAGTACCCTAAATAGGGTTTATAAAAGAAATTTGAAGTGTCATTCTTTGCGTAAATTTCTTTATAAGACAGACAAGACTTTCTAAAAGTAGTTGTAGATCAACAAAGTATTTTAGCTATACACAGCTAGCTAAAATATATATGATCTAAAAATACTTTATTGATCCAAAACTACTTTTAAGACTTGCGCTGTCACCAAAAACTTAAGTTAATCATTTAAGCCCAAAGCAATCCACAAACAATATTTAATAATTATAAATACATTCAATAGAGATCTACAGAGTTAACCTGTTAAGCGACTCATAATTATTTAGTACATTGTACTAAATATACACCACGCAACGCTGCGGCTGCTAATGGCTAGCAAATAGTAAATATCAAGCAAGTACAAACATAATTCAAGCATTTCAATATGTAAATGGCTTGGTAAACTGAATAGAAAAAGACAAGAGACTAACGAACATTTCCTAAAACAAGTTTTGATCTCTTTGTTATATTCATTTATTTTGTTTTTCCCTCTCTTTTTGGTTGAAAAGCCATTTGGCCTTCACACTTGGCCCAAGAGTTCACGAACTAGCTGGAAAACACACAGACTTCACTTTTTTTTCTCGTTTTTGCTGTTGTTTTAATGGTTTCAACTAATTTTGCTTGGTTCAAGTTCAGGGTCGGTGTGTACTAAAAAATACTATGCGTACTAAAATGTGAGCGTTTAAGTGCGGAAGCTACTCAAGAAACAAGTTCATTCAACCTATGCAATTCAATGGAATTTCAATACATGAAATATTTCGCTTTTAGTACAGACTTGCTTATAGTTGGAGTCCAATTGGATTGCCGGCGGGGGCAGCTCTAACTCTAATTGGAGTTGATGCGTGCTTTGCGTGCTAGGAGTAATATCTGTGTGTGTGCGTATTCGAAGTATTTTCTTTTTTCGGGTGCTTGCTTATCAGAACAGCCAAAAATGAAAAAAAAAAAATGCCAGTCAACTTACGGCACAGATAACACAGTGCCCCACAATCGGACGGTTCAAATTGAGGTTAATGCGCGTGTGTGCGTCTGCCAAACACACACACACACACATGTGTGTGTGTTTGTGTACTATTGAATTGCTATGTCGCTGATAATGCACATTTGTGCTATTTATTTTGCTATAGCGAAATCTTTTCTTCTTTTTTTTTGTTTTTGTTGCTGAGCACATGAGCAACAATATAAACAATTCTTGTTTTTTTTTTACAGTCCGCCAAGCTTTTGCACTTTTTAGTCGTCGCAGTGCTGATTAGATAAGCCAACAATTGTATTTAATATATATTTATATATATACATATTGTGTTTTTTATAAAGAACGTAGCTCTTAGTGAAAGCGAAACTTTTGCACAAAAATGCAGTTAAAAAGTAATTTTTATATACATAAAAAAGCAAAATTTGTTTACTTTGTTTACTAAAAATTATATGGAGTAGCAGAATAATAGAAAATAGGGCTTACAGCTGTCTAGGCGGGATTTTCGATTGACAATGTAAAAATAATGATGAATCACAAGCAAATTTATTTATGTTATAAAAATGTACAGAGTTATTATCAGAAGTTCACTGAAAAGTCTTGTTTTGGCTAATCTTTTAATAAGATTTTCATGGGATTTTTAAAAAGAAATTTGATTAATTTCATGAAAAGTCATTTTACAAAATTAGCCAAATTTTACAAACTTAAAAATTTTTAAAAAAATATTATTTTGTTTTACAAACACATACAATGCTAGCCAACTTCTAGATATATGTTTATAAATCGTATATCGATATAAGGAATTGAGTGGCATCGTAAGTGCTTAAAAAAATATTTAAAAAATTATAAGAAAAGTTAATTGAATATTTTTACAAAGCTTTTACAATGCTCTAAATTTAAATTTAATTTTCTAATTTGGGCTTAGGTAATTTTGGCAATTTTGATCTTAATGACTGATAAGGTATTTAATATATTTATATTTAAAATCCAAATTGATTTTTGTCAATTTTGATCTTAGATTTAATCAAATTTAATATATTATTTATGTACAAAAAATTATATTTTTTATATAATCAAAAAAATTTTTTTCAAATTTTGTTCTTAAAATTTTCAAAAAAAATACTCTAAAAGTTTTGTCAAGTATTTTATTTGTTTTCTTGATATGTCAATTTTATATTGCTCGGCTAACTTTAGTTTACTTTGGGCTAAGATTTGAATAGCCTAGATTTGAATATATCTATTTTAACCCACTTTATATGTATCCACTCGATAGCCTTGTGGCCCACACCCCTCAGCTGCCAAGAGAGATGCTTCAACAGAAGCTGCGAGTGTTTCATATTAATTTATTTGCAATTAAAAAAGAAAGTGCCAGCCAGCTGCTGTGTGGGCGGGGCAGTCTCATGTGTGTGTGTGTGGTGCAATTACTGAGATTTCTTAATTGCGAGCCACACACTTCACTTCAGACTGAACTCAAGTGAAGCCATTGCCGCGGCTCAATTCAGCTCAAGTTAATCATCATAATTATATATGTAAGAAAAAAACAGGGTATAAGAAAAGATAGAAAAGACAACAACAAATGTGCAAAGCAGGCCTAACACAAAGTAAAAGTAAAAAAGAAAAAAAAAATGTTTTTTTAATGAAACTATGCCATGTTTAACCGCAAGGCATATTTTTTACTTAGCCAAACTGAAGGCCGCTTTGCATTTCTCTAAGGCGTTTAAAAACTCGCCAAAAAAAAAAAACGCGTGGAAAAAATCGCCATCAATTGCGAGTCGTTGTGGGTGTTGCTTTTGTAGTTGTTGTTTTTTATTTATTCAATATTTTTTTTTTTTAAATTTGCTTTGTGAAGGTTTCTCGCATTGCAAAAAAAAAGAAATATTATCAAGCTAAACAAATAGTGGGCAAAAAACATAAAATAAAATAAATTGTTAAAAGGCACGCACTTGCCTCGTTGTTTGTTTAGAAAACAAAATATCATAAAGACAAAAAAAGAGTAGGAAAAAATACAACAATATTAAAATTGTTACAAGGTTAAGCCCTGGCTGGCGAATTTATTGTTTAAATTGAACAAATAAAAATTAATACTCAAAAGTAATGAACGCACTCGCAAAACAGATTATTACGAATTATTGGCCTAATTGTGCGGATCATATAATCTGGTTTGAGGTCCATATACATATATGCATAGTTTTATATATATAATATATAATTATATATATTTCTGCAAATTTATTGTCTTTGCCTTTCATATTTTCTTGGAGCAAAAGTTTTTAGCTACAAAGTTTGAAGTGAAAATGAAATGAAAAGAGCTTAGAGAAGCAACTATAGCATTTAGAGAAGATGAGGATTGTCATATATTTATATATATTTATCAGACCTTTTATCATATATATATATATACCATGAATAAGGGATGAATTTAGATTAGAGAGTTAAGTCAACAATTTTTTTTTTAAATAATTGATAGATTTTAAAATTTGAAGTAAGACTTTAAAGAAGAGACTTTAGAGGACCAATTTTATAGAAGAGATATTTGGATGAGTAAAGAAACATTAAATATTATTTTTATTATATTGGATTGTAATCATTAACTAGATTGTAGTTCAAAATCAATAATAATAAATAGCAAAAACAATAAATGATTTAAATTATATCTTAAAGCTTGAAGATAAGTTAAGAAAGATAATCTAATATATTTAATCCAATCTTTATTAAATTGTAGCTTGAACATAGACTTAAATTGATTGACAATTGTAGAAATCTTAGAGAAGCCATACTGAAACTTAAATAAGTTAGGGAAGTTAGTTTTCAGACTTCATTTTATTCAAGAATTGTAAAAATCTTGAAGAAGCGATACTATGTAACGATAAGTATAAATAAGTTATAGAAGATATTAAATGAATATTATCCATCTCTATTGGCTTAACTATCACTAGCACTTTTAGAGAATTGGAAAATAGAGAAGTTAAGAAATATAAATAATTTGTATTTGTATCATTATTTAACTTCTCACAAAGTGGAACATTTTCAGCTCCTTCTATTGAGCTGTGAATTGTGTTACAAGTTGACAAACCTATAGCTTGCTTTCATATAAAACATGTTTAATTTCTTGAACATTCAACTTTTTATTTTCTTACTCTCCACTTCTTTCTTTTCTCACCGCCCTTTATTGCTCTTCCGCATTTTCTGCTGCCTTTGACCTTGTCGCGCCGCCTGTCAGCGCTTGATTGATGTCTTTTCTCTGCGCTGCGTCGCTTTAATAAACCAAATCAAATGCCGAACAATCAAGTGCAGAGTTTAATTAAAATCTTAAGCGTAAATTTACAATGCGAAAATTTACTTTGGGCGTAAAACCAAAAAAAAACGCTTAGACAAATTGCGCGAAACAATGCAAAAAATCCCCATTCAATTTGGAATTGACCTTTACCTTTACCCGTATTTTGCGTATTGTGTAATGTGATATGTTAAATGTGGCTACAGGCTGCACTGGCTACGAACGACTCGTGTTGATTGAAGCGCGTTTACTGCGACGACTTTGCCTTTCTGCCTGGCTAAGAAAACAACAACAATAAATAAAAGTAACGCATAATGAAGGCAACAACAACAACAATAAGATACAATCAAGGTATATATATATATAGTACTGGAGTCTATATACACGCAAAAACGCGAATCATTCCAATCTGCAGTCACACATCATATATATACATATATATATATATATATATATGTATATAATTCAAGTACGAGTCGCGTATTTTTTCGTCAATGCGAATCGAAATTAATTGTAGGACCGTGCCTTGGCCGTTTCCCCTCTTTAAGAGCGGGCCTCCACCCACCCCCTCTCCACTCACTCACTCCACACACAATTTATTCAGCAACAATTGAAATTCACAGTAAATAATAAAAATAGGGAAAAGCACACAAAGCGAAATGTTTTAAAATGTGTTTTTTTTGCGCTCGCTTGTGTTTCAAGTACAACGCGCCAAATGGCATTGCCAAAAAGTAAAAAATAAAAATAACAACAATAATAAATAATATTGAAAGCGTTATAAAAGTCAAAATATTGATTGACCAGGCGCTAAAACGTGCCCAAAGTTTCTGCCCGACAAAATGGGCCAAGATGGAAATGGCATTGGGCTAGAATGAAGACAAATTGTGCTTCTATAGAATGAAGAACGGGTAGTCCGAGTTTCATATACCCTTTGTAGACAAATAGCATATTTTTGAGAACTTTTCTTATTGGATTTATGTAATATCAAAGTTAGAATGAGAAGTTTCTGACTTGTTTAAAGTATTTTAAGAAACAAAAACACTTTTCAGGCAAAAATCAATTTTTGAACAATTTTTTCTCTGTAATAAGGAAACTTTAATCAGATTTGACGATTGTAGAGTTAGGTAAGGTTAGCGATGGCATGTGGTATTTATATTACGCCAGGTTTAAGTGAAGACTCGGAACAGAAGGTCTTGAGGATGGTGACGTCTGAGTCTGCTTCTATTTCTGCATCTTTGTACTGCGTCCAGAATCCAGTCTCCTAATATGTCTTTAAGAAATTAGAAATAATCGACGCATGCTAAGAAAAAATATAGTTTTTTCTACTTTCTATATACTTAACTACTTTAAACCGGCATATATTATTTTATTATTTTATACTGTGTTTAATAGAATGCATTTCCTAAGGAAAGTTTCATGAAGAAAGTCTTTAAGATGAAAGACAATTTGGGACATGTGCTATATTGTCTTAGTTGTGAATACCTATCATGAAAAAATACACAAAATATGTTAATTTAAATTTTAATATATAATAATATTATACCCAATTAGAAATTACAGAAAATATGTAACGCTAAAATTAAATGAAATTGAAAGACAATTTGCTAAATGAAGTATATGAACCAGATGTTTGATCTATTTGCATTTCGATTCGCTTTGATTTAAACAAATGAAAATCTTTAAAGAAGATTTATGTACTCTTTATTATAATAACACATATTTCAAAATAAATGTGACCATATGAGATGAAGTCAAAGTTCAACAAAACACAAATTTTTAATTCCATAAAGAAACTTAAAGGAATTAATATAACTAAAATAATAAAAATCAATAACAAATAATATAAACAAATTAATTAGCTGCAAATTGAATGATTAACAAACATTTCTTCGTACAACACTTCCTATCAAAAGCCCCCTGAACAGCTGCTATACAAAATAACGTATACGCCGCGTCTGACCCTAACAAAAAATTGTTTATCGCTCAAGTTACTAACTATAAAAAATATATATGCATAATTTTGTTATTGTTATAATTAGAAGGGATTGTTGTTGTTGTAGTTGGTAGCAACTAAAAATCGTTAGAATATTTTGGCCAAAACGTTCATTGACCCGCGCGTTCAAGGTTAAATGCTGATGCGTAATAAACTACAAGCAACAACAGTGCCAACTACCACAACAACAATGGCTACAAAGACCTGGTTCACACTTTTTTTTTGTCCAGAAACACGTTGCCATAAGAGCGGCACAGCAGAAGCAGAAGAAGAAGCACAGCTCTAAGAATAATAGAAGCCCCCACCATGTGCGTGGCTCTCGACGTCGAATCGAAATTGAGCTTTGAGAATTTTTACTATTTCAGCTTTTACTATAAGACGTGGGCCTTTGCTATACATTATATATATAAATATATATATATATATATATATATATATATACGTATGTATTTACTTATTCTCTTATTATTTTTATTTGCTTATGTTGTTGTTGGGGGAGTTTCTGCTGCGTCAGCGCACACGCGATTTCTATTCTTTGTGTTTGTGTTTTTTTTCAAGCTTTAGGATTTTCGTTTGGTTTTTTGTAGTTTGTAATTTCGTGCGGCATGATTATTATGTTGATTATAATGATCGTTGGCCCAAGCAAATTAAATTTTATGTTTACTTTGTGCCTAAAACCCACTGCTCTCCCCTTCTCTCCCTCTCTCTTCGGCTGCCTTTCTACACGCGTTGCTTTTTATTTATTTAAGCCATGTGCTTCAATTTTACAATTTTGGCAGGTTTTGTTGTTCCAGTGGGCTTTTGTCTAAAACAGCGTATTATTATTATCTATATTTATATATGTGCATGCGTGTGTGTGTGTTTTTGTTATTTTTTTAATTAAAATAACAATGCGCACAATCAAAAGTGATTTATTAAATTTTTCTAACCATTTTCTGACGCCATTCTTTTCGGGTTTTCAAAAGTTCTCGTTCACCAAATCTCTTTTTCCTGTTTCTTATGTGAAGTTATTTTTCTGAACGAATTTTGTTTTGACAGCAGTTCGTTGCCTAAGTCTTTTGTTTTTTTTTTGCCTTTTGAGAGGAGAGCAAAAAAGACGTGATTAGAAAATTGTTTGCCAATTAATTAAAAAACAAAAAAAATTGTAATGTTTTTTGTTTGTGATAAAATATGTTGAAATTTGTATAAGGATATCCTTAAATATATTAGAAATGATAATGAAATAAAAGAAGTTCATGTTACTTGATATTCGTCCACAAATATATTATTATTTATAAATATATATATATATATATATTTATTTTCTTAACAGTATAAAATACACACCTATAGACAACTATTCTAACAATTGTAAAGCTAAATATGAAAGTAAAACATAAAAATATTTTTATATTTTTTTATAATAAAAAGTAAACAAAAACAGAAAATAAAATAATAAAAAATCAAAATAAAGTAAAAATTAAATAAAATAAATTATATAGAATTAAAAAAAAGAATATAAATAAATAAATAATAAAAAAATTAAAAATAAATAAAATAATAAAAAATAAAAATAAATAATAAAATAAGCTAAAATACTAAAATTATTAGTATATTAAAAATAAATAAATTTGTATTATACTATTATGAAATAATAAAAAATTTATTGTAAATACTATAGTATACATACAAATTTATAGCAACAAAACTTATACAAAAATCTTTTATAATTTATAAAATTTAAAAAATAGTTAAAACTGGTTTTCAGAAGTGGGATTCGAACCCACGCCTACAGAGTAGACTGCGACCTGACCGCAGCGTCTAAGACCACTCTGCCATCCTGACTTATTGCCCCGCTTGTGAATTGCGTACCATAAAAAAGAAACTGAGACTATTTATAGTAAATCTTATTTGATAAAAAAAAGATACAAAAAGCTGACCATTTTAGTGGATATTTTTATTTGTAGCGCCCACTCTACAGTCAAGAAACTGGGTTAACAATTGCTCTATTGTGCGCACAGCTATATATCCATCTATATATCTACTGCCTGGGTGTTAATTGCTGAAATTTCTACATTTCGCCAAATATTTGTCCAAACCGGCAGCTAGGGCAAGTATTTCAATTAGCAACTCGTTTCGAGTCAATCTCGAGCATCAGCTGAGCGTGTGTAGGAGCTGAGTACCCCTACCTTCAGCCTAACGGTAAATTCGGGCATTTTTCCACTTTTATGGGCATGCTGAGCCATTGAAAACGATTAAAACTTGATTTTCTGTTTCTACTTTTTGCTTTTGCTGCGCAGGTGGGCCATAAAAATCAAAAACTTGACAAAAATCAATGTTTGGCCTACTGAATGAGAGTTGGTAACAAGATGGTCTCTTGAGATTGACTTGAATTCATAAAAACTATTTTACTTTTAATTTTATATATTTTTTTAAAAGGTTTCTTAATTAATTAGAATATATGTTAAATGTTATTAGGATTCTTAACAACTTCTATCGTCGCAAAAAAATCACAAATATTATCAGATATCATAAATTAATGAACCATTATTAAACTTAAGTTCCGGACAGTAAAAAAAAAGCCGTCTAGCAAAAATAATATATTAAAATCATATACAAAATGTTGCGTGAAAGAGTTTTTTGAAGAACTAAAAAATAACAAGACAAAAAAAAAGGAACTAAAAACTTGTTTAAAACATAAAAGAAGAGGCACGACAAATAATAAAAAAAGAAACAGAAAACCTGACATAATTATGAATATAATAATTATAATGCTGATAATGATGCAAAAAAAAATACAGGCAACAGCAGAATCTCACGAGAGTTTCACTCTCTTTCTACCTTCTCTCTCTCGCTGTCTCTCTCTTTTGCTGGCTGGCACGTTTTGCGAATTGCTTGGCTAGCTATTTTCTTTAATTTCCGTCGCATAATTTAGATCCAGTATCTAATTTTTTTTACAAAGTAATTATCTGTAATTTTGTGTTTCTTTTTCTCTTTGGCTGAAGTTTATAGGTTTTTTATTTGTATTTCTGCTTTTTCACTTTTAATTGCTCTGTTAAGAGTTAGAACTTTGAGCTGCGGGTATTTTGTATACATATATTATACTTACATTCTATAGCAGCGGCAGCAGCAGCAGCTGGCTCTTTTTTTCGCAGTTTCTAGCCTGACCTTAACTTTAGTTTATTATCTCGCTGTCAAAATATGTTTAAAGGCAACAGCAGCTTGAGCCAATTGCAATTGGTTAGACCAAATGTCTTGGGCCCCTAACGCTATCGGGGCCAAAGCATCAGGCCACCTGCCAAAAAGTTTTGCCTGCCAGCCAGCCAGCCAGCCAGTCCCATGGGCCAACCGGAACCGCAGCTCTTCACGCATTTTCAATGAGGAGGCTTTGGCCAACTGTGGCCAAAGGGCAGCGGCTGCTTTGTGTCGTGTCTTAAAATTGCCTAAATTTATTTCAATCCTTTAAGCACTAATTTTAAATTAGATTCCAATTGCTGGCCTCTCTGTTCTGGTCTGCTCCTGTCTTTGTCTTTGCTCTTCTTCTTCTTCTTTTTCTGGCTGGCAGCTGTTGCTGTGGCCCTCGTTTGCTCTTTGGCATCTGCTCAAAGTGTATCTTTTGTCTGTACTTTTTCTTCTGTTTTGCGCGATTTTTATCGCATCGTCGAACGTTAATTGGCAAACAATGCATAAAATGCAAAGCGCTTCTGGAGTTGTTTCTTGCGTTCTTCATTTAATCAGCACATCAATCAAATTGTAACACGCAAAGTATTGTTTCATTCAATTACTCATGCCATAAATAAGCATCATAATAAATACGCACATTACGCATACGCCATGTGTGCGAAGAAAATTAATGAAACGAAAGTTGTCAGCCAAATGTGAGAAATTGAAAATGAAATGTGACACACAGACTTCTACTATATGCATATACTAGAGGCGAAAGTGACTGCGTCTTATTTATATATATATTTAATGCCCAGCAAGACCTAGACCTAAATACTACATATAAAATTATATATACATTTATATATATATACACTCCCCAATATGCTTTTACTCACTCATTATTCAAAGACAGACACCGAGGCGCGCCCGAAAAAGTGTGACATATGTGATATATGTTATTTGAAGGTAACAGTCGCATTGTGTGTGGGCTGTAGTTGCGTGTGGGTGCTGTAGGAACTTGAGCCTTTGCAACACTGGTCAAGTGGAAGTATGACTTTACAGCACTGGTAGAATGAAAATTTAAAAAAAAAATTAACCAAATTTTGCTGTAAATCAAGTTAGTCAAAGTTATCTCTTAACACTTTCAAAATTTTTTTAATATATATTAATTACTTGATGATCATATAGCTGAAGTCTTTCTGAATACTTTGATTTGCAAATGTTTGTAGAAATATTTCCTTATTTGTTTTAATTTATATATTTTGACTAGTTTTATGAATATTTCTTTAGCAAACTTCTATACAACACTAGTAAATACACATTGCTAAACACTATTAATATGTATTACATTTTATATTAAATTTATAGCTATATTCTAGCATATTGAAATCAGATTTAAGGCATTAGCCTCAATGTCTTTCAAATATTTAGCAACACTTATTTGCTTTAAAACCACCTGTGCAGCACTAGCAAAGACACATGCTTGTACAGTTGTCAATTTCAAATATGGTTTAAATTCAGGTTTAAGTAAGCTTTATATATGCTATAGATTGAAAGGTATTTCGATTATTTTATTAGAATATTTCATTACTTTAGTTTTTTGCCTTTTTCCTTCACATTTTTCTAGCGTTTTGCAACACTCAATATTCACTGTATTCAAGGACTTTCGCTACTTTAAATAGAGTCGGGATAACTTAATAGATCTTATGCTCTTTGGCTCTCTCATCAGCCTCTCCCACAAAGAGATTTTATTTAAATTTTCCTTCACATTAGTTTTTTGTCACTTTTCCTTGAAATTGTTCAAGTGTTTTTCAACACTCAGTATTCACAGCATTCATCAACTTTCAATACTATCAATAGAGCTTAAAGAACTGCATAGATCTTCTGTTCTTCCTGCTCTCTCACTCTCTTCTCAGCTTTGCGGCTCAAATTTTATCGTGAATAAATGATTCCCCCTTATTTATACCACATTTGCCAAAATCTTAATTATTAACTGTGTTGCACCCAAAAAAATAAAATGCAAAAAAAGAAACAAAACACCAAAAATTTGTCACACGCATTAAAAAAGCGACAAATTTTTGGTCGATGCAGTCAGCCCTTTGGACTTGAAAGGCATAATATAAAGATTTGTTGTATAGAGCAGGGCAGCGGGGCACTCAACAATACACACACACACACACACACTCACAAATGAGAATGTCAAATGAGCCAGGGCTTTTGATTTATAGGCTGTGCATATTTTTGCATACATGGCCTCAGAATTTCTGAGTCTCCATTCAGTTGTCCATCTCGCAGTCCATTTGTCCAAAGGCGATTTTGTTGTTGTTGTTGTGTTTTTTGGTGTTCAACAAGCGCGACAACTTCTTCACTTTTTGCCAGAGTTTCGTATCTCTCTCTCTCTCTGTCTCTCTCGCTTTGCTGGGTCAGAAAAGAATACTTTTAGCTAAACGCATAATTTGCATTTCGGGCGAACGTCGAGCCTCGAAATTGATAAAGCCCGTTGCCCCGTTGCTTTTTTGTCAAATGATTCAATTTCGTCGTTGACTTGAAATGCACTTCAAATAAAAGTAAAAAAAAACTTTAGTCAGAAAAATAATACAAAATAAAGAACGAAAATTGTGATTTTTTCTGCTTAAAAATTTTTTGGGTGTGTTTTTTTAAAATGCAAGCGGGAATCATTTGGCTTCACTGTTCTCTCTCTCTCTCTCTGTGTGTGTATGTGCCGTATCAAAAGTCAAACACACACACACACACATACTCAAAGTCCATTTCCTTTCATCTACCCCTTGGCTGGGCCTGTCAGCGTTTACATATGTCGGCTTTTAGCCTGCCTTCAGTTTTATTTATTTTATGATTTTAGGAAGGCGCAGTTTGCGTCTGTTTTTAAGTTCGTTTTCTTTTCTTATGTTTTTTTTTGTTTGTGCGTCTCTTTATTAGTCATGAGTTGTTGCATGGCTTATGACAATTCCTTTAGCCGCTTGTCACGCCCCAAAAATGTGCGTGCAATTAATCAAAAAAGGAAAAAAAAAACAAAATCCACGAAGGCCGCTGGCAAAAACAATCAAAAATTTACTCAAAATTAAAACATGGAAATTAAACAAAGATCTTTGTTATTAGCGAACTTTGTTTCATTGGAGTTCAATTAAAAACTTTAAGAGAAAAAGAAGTTGTTTAACATCAATGTGATATTTGGGAACCATGCAAAACTCTTTGAATTCAATAAAAACTTGTTGGAAATATGCAAAAAATGGATACAATAATAAATATATAAATAATAAATTTCTTGCTCGAAACTTATTGAATATCTATATTAAGGGTATTCCCATAATCACTTTATGGTATCTAACTATCACTTAAATATGCTTAACTCACCTCATTTTAGCATCTCTTTCTTGCTTTTCTTTTAAATAACTCTCACTCGCAAATTTATGCAGGTTCTTCTTCTTGTTCAAGCCAATTTTGTATGCCTTTTTTTGCATTTGGTTTCAAGAGTTTTGCGTGTTTTTATGTGTTTTCTGCACAGCGGGCAATTTTGTCTTTTTTTGTTGGGCACAAATAATTTTTTTTTAATAAAAGTTTTAAGTTTATAAAGAGTGTGAGAGTGTGTGCGTGTGTGTTTGAAGTTCGGACAGTTGGCAAAAATTGCGCGCGTTTATTCCATTAATCATTTAGTGCAAAAGCAAAAAACGCAAAGCTGAGGCAAAGGTTTAGTAGCCAAGTTCAATAGAACTTGTTTGAAGTTAACGAGTATTACGAGTGTGTGTGTGTGTGTGTGTGTGTATGTGTGTTTGCCTAAAACATGACCAAGCAATTTAGAGGCAGCGAGTGGAGTCTCGCTACGATTCGTATCGCGAATCGAGTCGAGTCGCTTCGAGTCGCGTCGAGTCTGTGGGGCCGTGATCTGTGCCTGCGGCTTGTCTGCGAAACTTGATTAAAAATTCAAGGCCATATTGTGGCAGCAACGCGCATTTGAAACGAAAGCCCACTCTGCCCGCTCCTCTAGCCATTGCCCGCTGCCCGTTGCCCGTTGCCCGTTGCAGCTGGCTGAGGCATGTTTAGAAAGCGGTTACAAATGTGGCTGCTGTCTGTTGCCTGCCCCGCTTGCCCAGTGCACTACTCGGTGCACTCGGTGGCTCTCTTCTTTGGCAAAACTAGTTGGCGGCTCGGACTGGGTCTGCGTGGACGCCATTGAAAGTGGTTTTGGCGTGGCCACCTATTTTCATTTAGCTTGATACACTTTCAGTGGCTCCCATAAATTTGACACGGCATGAGTCAGGAAGTCGCTGAGATAAAGTCTAATTTGCTTGGTATACTTGAGAATAATAAAAGAGTGGGTTTTTTGGTAGATGTTGTAATTAGTGTTGGTAAAGATTGGTATTAGTAATGGTATTTGTGTAAGTGTATTGGATTAGTATTAGTATTAGTATTGGTATAAGTATTGATATTAGCACTAGTACTACAATAGCATTATTAATAGAATTAGTATTGGTATTAGTATTGGTATTCATATTGATATTAGTTTTGGTATAAGTATTAGTATTGGTATTAGAATTACTATTAGTATTGGTATTAGTATTGGTATTAGTATTGGTATAAGTATTGGTATTAGTATTGGTATTAGTATTCGTATTAGCATTGGTATTTGTGTTAGTATTGAATTAGTATAAGTATTAGTATTGGTATAAGTATTGGTATTAGCATTGGTATTAGTATTGTTATTAGTATTAGTATTGGTATAAGCATTTTTATTAGTATTAGTATTAGTATTGGTATTAGTACTGGAATTCGTAATGGAATTAGTATTGGTATTCGTATTGGTATTAGCATTGGTATTAGTATTAGTATTGGCATTATTATTGTTATTAGTATTGTATTGTGCATTAGTATTGTTATTAGTATTCATATAAGTATTTGTTTTATTAATAGTGTTACTTTTATTAGCAGAGTTATCAGTATTACTGTTAGTATTCCCTATTATTATTCATGCATATTTGGTAACTCAAACTTATATATTTTAGAGCTGACTAAGGAACTTACGTACTTATGGAGTATGTAATTCTTGTATAAGATAGATACTTTATGTAATAGTTATTTGTTAGGCATACTATAAACTACAATTATATGTAATCTGCTAGGGTATTCATTCGTCGATACTCTTAAGTTGCAACTATTTAAAACTGTATTTTATTTTGCTATATATATTTCTCTTTTTATAGTAAATTATTTGCAATTGTTTTCGCATCGCTTGCATTGTTTTTGTGCAGTCAACAGTTTAGTTTCATATCTCACAAAGTAATTAAACATTAAACATTTGCCGTGTGCCGCGCAGTCGCCATTTTTCCATTTTCGTATTCATTCATCGGCTTTAATTGCACTTAATTTAAGCCGCTAGTAATTGAAATTAGCCATAAATAACTCAACTTGAGGCTTTTCCATTAAGTTGTCTACCAGCTGCTCGCATAAAACGCATAGAACTGAAGTTTTTTATTGGCCACATTAAATTTACCTAAGCTAAAACTGAAATTCGAAATAAAATTTAGCTAGTTAGGGTAATTAGTTGGTTTAGAGCTAAGTTGATTTATATCTAGTTTTTTGTGGTGGCAACATTGTTGAGATAGGTGGCAACGCTGTCATACATTTTAGTGGCGTGAATTGTAAAATCTAGCTAGTTTTTTAGAGGAAACTCTCTGTATAATACAAGGAATTTCCACTTAAATTCCTATTGAAACTTACGGAAATTGATTTGATGCAAGTTCCGCATTTCCCTTTGTTATTATTCTCGTTATTTATCATTCAATTAATTTGAGAAAAACTTTTTGTTCTACAAATCAGTAGCTATCTCCCTCTCTCTCTCTCTGTCTCTCTCTGTCTCTCTCTGTCTCTCTCTCTCTCTCTTTATATTGTCCGTAGTAAAGCAGCTTCTCATGCTGCCTTCATTAACCCCTATATTATGCTTAGTTAGCTATTTACAGGGTATTAATTTCAGTTCAACCACGCCTTCAGGTGTTTAACAAGCAAATGACAGCCCACCTGCGAATGTGTGTGTGTGTGTGTGAGTGAGAGAGAGTGTGCAGCTTTAATAGCCGCAATCTTTTGCTCGTTCCTCCAGATTCTTAACGCTTCTTGCTACCATTTGCTGCTCCTCTTTGTTGTTGGCCCTGTTTGATGGGATTGAACATTTCTTGGGGTTCCTCTTGTGCTTTTCGCATGATGATCGCATGTTTATAAATAGTTGGGGACGTTAAAGTAATATGTATATGAAATGTCGATTTCAAAGTGTCTACAATTTCCATGCACACACATGTGTGTGTGTGTGTGTGTGTGAGTGTGTTGTGTTCTGTCGGTGCTTTTGAGCTTTACCTTGAGTTTTGGTTTCATTTACGCAGAGCTCGAAGCTCGAGTAAAGAAAATTGTCGGTCGTTTGGCATTTGCTTTTGTTACTTGTAATTAAAGTTGCCAGCGGAAGTTAGACGAGCTGTGAAGTTAACTTAACAAACATATATATACATATATACATTCTGTATGTACTATATACGTATATAGTGTAGCTGATTCTTTTACTTTTTTGCAATTGCGGAAATGTAATCTTAGACAGATGCGCTAGGTCGCAACTGCACTCCAATTGTTATCTTTTATATATCTATATATTTTTATAATATTTGCTATTTATGCTAATGCTTATTCTTTCTTCTCTTTTGCAGGTAATATATACATACAACCATACAAAATATGCCTAGCCACAGGTAAAAGCCCTAAGCACATATATATATAACTTATATGAAATTGTCTTTCAACACGCCCACACACACACACAGCCTTTACGCAATTTCTTTTAGCCACAAAAAAAATGTAATTTGACAGGCGCACAGAAATCATATGACTGACAAGTTGCCCCTTGACACACTTTTTGTCATAGCAACAAATATAATAAATTGTTTTTACTTTTTTCTACTGCATATATATATATATATAGAAAAAAACAAATATATGTTAACATTTTGGCCAACAATTCGCACTGGTCGGTTAGCGGGGGCGGGCAATTTTTTTTTTTTACCATTTGTTGTTGCCTTTTAAATGAGCCAAACAATTTGGGCCTCCAAATGAGCCACTTTACCAATGCCCACAAAAAAAGGGAAATATATTTGAAAATTTAAAAAAATATATATATTTGCATATGCCAGTGTTTTTTCTAAGCCTGTAATATAATAATCATGTAGAGCTTCAAGTTAAATATTGAAATACATTTAAAATTTTAATTTAGCTGCTTAATATCAAATTTAAAATTTAATCCTCAATTAGTTTATCAGGGAAGCCAAATACTTTTAAATTAACTAAAGTTATTGCAGTTAATAAAATTTCTCAGAATTCCTTTTTATAAGAAATATGAGTTTAATATATTTCCACCCATTTTTCACTTTCGCAAGTGAATTCCATTCAAATGGTCAATCAATCAGGATCAATATTTATTAGACTTAAGCAAAAGAGCATTTAATAGCTCTTTTGATCTTAAAGAATGTGTTTAATATTTTAAGATTCCATTTTAAGACTCAAAATAAAATTTAATCCACAATTGTTCAAAAATATGCCAAGACAATTCGCCAGTGGAATATAAACAAATTGCTCGAGAATAAAGACCATAAATCAGGCAGGCATATAGTAACTATGCACAAGACTTATAAATATTACAGTAGCTCATCATTATGATAAATCTGATGTACTTAAGACCGGAACCAAAGAAAAAAACCAAATTTTGCTAGGGAATTTGCGCAAATCGTTTGGTCTTGTCCCTTTTCTTTCACTTTTTTTTGCTTCATGTCAGACAATCGTCAGCAATTTTTCGAGTGATTTATTTGCCGCAAAATAAAAAGCAAAATGATGTGAGAGAGAAGCAGATACAGAGAGAGAGGGAGAGAGATAGAGAGACTGAAAGACGCGAAATGCGAATTGGACAGGTGTTCGAAACAAAACGAAAGTTTTGACAATTTGTCGCGCTTTTAGAGATTAATGCGCCTTAATACAACATATAGACAGGCCTAAAGCTGCTATCAAAATATATATGTACAAAGCAGTTAGTGAAATTTATAATTTCTTAATTTTTAACGCAGCTTATTTTTTGCCTGGCGCTGCAAAAAAAAGAAGAAACTGAAAATCAGCAAGCAAACAAATTGATAATCGCATTAAGTTCACATTTTATATTTATACTTTATTTCTGTTGTTCATTTTTTGGCGCTTTGCTTATGAAAATTCCTGGAAATGTATTTTGTAATATGCTCGTATAGCTCCCCCGTTCTTTTGTGCTCGGCTTACAAAGTGCCAGCGGTAATGTAATACCCCCGCCCAAAAAAAAATAAAGAAAGAAAATACACTTTCTGCTGCACTCGACAAAAGAATTTCCCACAATGTCACAAAATTGCGCATACGCATCGTAGCACAGCTTGCCCAACGCCAGGGGCCAACAAATTTCGGTCGGCAAATAAACTAAAAGAAATATGCTCGTTTTTCGCCTGCAACTGTGGCACGATTTGCACTTGAAACGCAGCCACCACAAAGCACATGCATATCGCAGCCCTCCCCCTCCCCCTCACCTTCACCCTCACCCCATACGCGACTGCAGTTCAATGCCTTTGCCAATGGGCCAGAAACGTAATGAGAATTGGGCAAAAAATATGTTTGCAAGTAAATATTGAATGACATTCAAGAGAAGTCCACGTTAAGAGGCGCCTGCATGACATAACTTCCTATAATGTTTGTGAAAAGTTTGCTTTATATAACAGCTTATAATATATGAGTGTGATTCTAGATTGCTTATCAAATTAGTTTTATAAAAGTTTACTTAGATAATTTTAGGGGCGATCTGACGTAAATTATTATTATTATTTATATATCTGAATTAAAATATTTAGCTAAATTTATTTACTAAAAATGATTATTATTATTAAATTATTAATTATTAAGCCTCACTTCATCATATCATTTCTATCTCCATGTTGCTAAAACTGTTTATAGTGCTCAGAAAAGTGTTGCAAAACGTCGGCAGAAAGTCAAGAGCAGCTATTCTATTTCTAAAAGAGATAAATGTGGATAAAATTTAGAAAGATTGAAATAAGAGAATATTTAAATGGAAACATTCTTTTTTGAACACAAAGTGAATATTCATAGATATAATAGATCTTTTGTGAATATATTATTACAACGTATCAATTAGTTATAAGCCATAATTTTGACTTCTTTGGGTAAATAAGAAAACTTATCTGTCTGTGTGTATATTTAAGCTCTTAGAGAACAAATAAGATATTTCAACTAAACTTTCCTACACAGTTTGAGCAGAAAACAACAAGAGAACAAGAAATAGTAAAAAATGTATTTAAATTTAAAACATCCAGATTTTATGCTAAGTAAAATTTGAGTTAAATCATTGATCAATCAGTTAAATTTGCTTAGTAATTAAAATATATGGAAATTTGGGATTTTCTTTATTAATTTTTTTTTTTTAATTTAAAATATATACATTTTTTATTGATTTAAATTAAAATTATTATCTTTGAAACATCAGTTAAATTAGCATAGTAATAGAAATACATAACATTTTCGAAGCTATTTTTAAACTTTAATTGAATCAAGCTAGAACAACTTGTGAATTATAAGCCAACAGTATTTTTGCTTCTTTTTCTGCATTCCTTTTAGAACTTTACAGCCTATTTATATCCCAAAGCTAAGCCCACTTGGCCAGCTGACAACTGAAAGGCGTCTGTCTAGGCTCTTTATCCTGTGGCTTATATGCATCAATGATTTCGCCTTATACTTTTGCGCCGACATCATAAATTGAGCTGCCGCCCCCAAAGTGCGTAAATGCGAATGCTCAATACGAGATCGTATTGGGGGGTAATCCCCTCGCGCCACTCCCGCGTTGGCCAGGCAGCAGCTGCATGCATTGTCAACTGACGTAAATTACTTCAAGGACGCACAGTAACCCGCGCAGCAAAAAGCAGACAGACCAGACAGTTATAATAATAAAAGACGACAGCAGACGCCAGATAGAGAGAGAATGAGAGAGAGAGGAGAGCAAGGCGGGGAGGCATAACCAGAATAAGAGCAAGTCGAGTCGTGTCGCTCAATAAAAATCACTGACCATCAACAATGTGGCTGATATTTAATAAGTCTGCAGTGCCACAAGCGACGACGACGACGACGACGATGAACACAAAGGGAAAAGCAGGCAGGCAAGGGGTTGTAGGGTGTTCAGGGTGTTCAGTGAATAGGATGTCGTTCGAGCTGCTTGGATGCTGCATAACAAGTTGTATACCAGCTGTATAACATGTTGATAATGTAATGGATAATAACAATAAAAATATATATAAGCTAGACCAGACAATGCTATAAAGACACATTCTCTCTCTCTCTCTCTCTCTTCTCAGTTCCCAGAATGCATTTGACTTTTCCCATAAGCCACAAGGTCGTCAGCAGGCAAAACATTTTAAATATATTTTTCATAAATTTTCCAACAATTTTTCCATAGTTTTTCACACAACATTTAATTAAAAACTTCCTGCCACAAAACTTTTCAACTCCAACAAGAACTGCACTTGAACATAGCTTATAAATATTTTGTACTTTATTCACATATTTTTTTGAGTACGTTACGTGCAACGCTTGAGTGATTAATGCAGTCAATCAGTCAGCGAGAGAGAGAGAGAGAGAGAGAGAGATAGAGAGAGAAGTGCGGCAACAGAGCATCGGGTGCAGCACAATGAGATGCTGTAATCGATACAACGCTGTAAAGCTGATTGCATCGCTGCCAAACTTCAGCACAAAAGCCAGAGCTCTTAAAACAATGTCCATTGTTGAGGCAGTCTCTCAACATGGAACAGCAATTTGTTCTATTTACAACTGAATGCTCTGTTGCCAAATTTCATAGCTTACTATATATATATATATATATATATATATATGTGATATATATATGTATAAGCCTTATATATGCATTCATAATTCAGGATTTGGTTTTTTACCATGTTGCCAACCTTCACTCTATAAGTATAAGCTTCTTTAACACTGTTGCTTAACTTTACTTTGTTGCCAAACTTCACGATAATATCATGCCAGTCGCAAAGGTAAACTTCTTTTATTGCATCGTTGACAGACTTCACATAGTATTCAGACTCGCTGTTGCCAAACTTCATTAAAAATGCATGAGCAATCAAGTTGCATTGCGCTGTTGTCAAACTTCTTTGCGCTGTTTTCAAACTTCACTGCAGAATATATTTTATTTAGCTTACACACTGTTGCCAAACTTCACTTTATGTTAAAACCTTACTTTGCTGTTATATCTCACTTGTAGAAAGACACTGAAAACTTCAGCTCACATTTGTGCTATGCATTGTTGCCAATAGTTCACAATAAAATTGCCCTCTATTTGTTAGTACACTGTTGCCAAACTTCATTATGCGTTAATGCTTGGAGTTGCTAACAAACCTTACTTCACAATTTCAATTGACATCTAAGTTTTGCGCTGTTGCCAAACTTTTCAGTAGAAGTTTTATATTTTCAGCACACTGTTGCCGAACTTCAGTTTGTTTTAACGCTGAGAATTACTGACAAACTTTGCCTGATTTAGTTGTTAGAGCTAATAGTGGCTGTAGACACCCTCTGACATACACACACATACACACACACACATTACACACTACATTTTCAAAGTTGTCAGTTTTTTTTTGCTTTGGTCGCACTGTCAGAAGCATTCGCTTAGAAACAGAAGCTAGCAGAACAATTGGCGTAGCGACTTTTGTTTAGCTTTTTTTTGCGCTGAAACTTCTTCATCTATTTTAGCCTTTCTCGCATATATACATACGTGTGAGTGTGTGTGTGGATGTGTGTAGTGTGTGTTTGTTAATGGCTTCACTACATTGCCATTTGTTTTAGCGCGCCTTTGTTTTTGCTCGGCTTCTGGAATACATTTGTGCTTCTTCTTGTTTTTTGCCTGTAAATGAATGCACTATGCCACGCCCCCATCTCCACACTGCTAAGCACTTTAACATTTCGCTAAGTGTTTGGCAGTGTTGGTAAACGAGTTGCAAAACGAATGGCGCATAAAAACAGCGACGCATTGCAAAGTGCAATAAAAGAGGCAGCTGAACATGTCGAACATATGTTGGCTATAAAAAGCCAACTGTAAACAAAGCCAACTGTCTGTGTAAAAGTGTGTGTGTGTATAAAAGCAAACATGTGCATGATTAAAGGCGCATATAAACAGAATATGACAGCCCAGGCATGCCATGAATGTGAGTGAGCGAGAGAGAGAGAGAGAGAGATAGAGAGAGAGAGGTGGAGGTGGGGGTAAAGCGAGTGCGATATATTGTGTGTGGCATGCAATTTTCTGCTGCATAGTTCAAGGCGCGCGCCTCAAAGCAAATCAAAGTCAGGCAACTACAAAAAAAAGCTGTTAAAAGGCCTGGTACGCAGCTCGCGAGCTAAAATTAGACGAAGCTCAAGTATGAAAAAAGAGTGAAGAGACTTTGCCAGCAATCAATAGATGTGGTCAAATTTAACGAACTAAAAGACTTTTTCATTGAGTTCTACAGTTTTTTATTAAGATGATCTATAGAATTTAGATCGGATTTAAAAATATATTAAAAATAGATTACAAGTTTCTAAAATTTAAAGGCCTCAAACAGCTTTAATTTACTTTATAACTTTTGAATCTCTAAGCAAATTTAACAATAAAAAAATTTATAATTTTCTCTATAATACATATGATTAATATCTGGATAATATTCTAAATTCAGAGAAAAACATTTAGCTTTAAATTTGTAGTCTTACAAGACAAAAACATATGAAACTATATTTAAAGAGTTTATAGCTCTGGGCCCTATAGCTAAATTCAATATAAGTCAATAGATCAATATAAATCAAAAGAGTTCTACAGGTTTTACTTAAGAAAAACTATGGATCTTAAATCGAATTTAAGAATATGTCTGTAAGAAATATTTGCTATAGTATTTTAGATATACAGGCCGTAAATATAGCTTATACTCGCTTAGATCTAATTTGCTTGCTTTATGACTTTTGAATCTCTATCCAAATTCTACAGCTGAAAAATTGACTAAATTATATAAAATATGACTAGTAGCTAGATAATATTCTAAATTCAGTATATAATCAAGTAAAAATACTTAGCTTTAAGCTTTTAGTCTTATAAGACTAAGAGTTTATTCAAAAAATACTTCGAACAATGCTTAAGGAGTTTACACTTCTATAATCTTTAGCTAAAAATTACCCATAAACTCAATATACACCTACATAAAAGTTACTTAACTTTTAGATCTTGAAAAGCATAAAAATATATTTCAATATATTTATATATATCGATATATTTATCTATATACATATATATATATATGTCTAATATTTATCAAGCTTTAACAACTTTACAGAAAGCTTTAATAAGTTTAGTAATTCCTACCTATTGCATATTTAGTTACTTTGTTTGCCTTTAAGCCATTTCACTTCATCCCAAGCTTTTATTCATTTCTTTTGCTCTGCACAGCATACCAGCCTTTAAACTTAAGATGGCGTTCCCTCAAGTGCTGTCCACTCGTTGACTTTGTTCGGTTTTGTGTCGTCGATGTCATGTCCAATGCACATTTTTCCTTGAACTCGACAGACGGAAACGGAAACCATTCGAAATACTTTCGTTTACCTGCGAGCCATGTCTTCTTCATCTCTCTCTGTCTCTGTCTCTCTCTTGGTCCTTCTCTTTCTGGCTGCGTTGCCTGCTTGGCGGCCATTTTTAAAATTACAGACACCATAAAATGGCGTCGCTTTACTTGAATATTTATATGTAAATTATTGGCGCATTCTTCTTGAAATTCAGTTTTCGGCAGTTGCAACAAAACACTCACTAAACGGTTCCACTCTGCCCCATCCGCTGTTTGCAGCCCCCTTTGGCGGTGTCTTTTAGCCAAGCAAAGCCAAGGTATAAGCCCAAAGGTCATGCGACGACCCTCGCTAAATGTCGACCTGTGTTTTAAGTAGGTTAAAAACCATTTTCAGCCCTGTTTGCTGTTTGCCGTGCTGCACTCCAATGCAACCCTGTGGTCAGTATAGGGCAGGGGCGGTACTGGGGGCTTTGCTACCCCCTTGGACTAGGCAACATGCCAACGAACTGAAAAAATCAATTTTTTGTTGTTGTTGCTGCCGCATAGCAAAACGTGCCTAACAACTGAGAAACTCGTGCAAAATATATTGCAGCCTTGCACTAGAACCCTTCTATTTAAAGGGGGCTCTACCCCCTGCACCCCTGAGGAGAGAGCGAGAGCGAATGAGAGAGCCTGAAGAGCGTTGGCAAATGCACTTGCCATGCGCTGCTGATGGTACAGTTTTTCAACTCCAGCTAACAAACTGGCGCTCGGCCAAAATGCACAGGCACAGCCCTATATATAAGACATAATATACCCCCAACCCCCTACCCCTAACCAACCCATTCAGAAATTAAGCTTTATGTTGATGTTGGACTTAAAGCCAAAGCCAAAACCAAAGCCAAAGCCAAGGTAGAGAGAGGGCGCACGACTGGCTGTTGGGGTTGCTATGGTTAGGCTCGCAATGTTTTGGCCCCAGCACGTTTTGAGTTAGGGTCGTCAGCCCTATTTATGTAATCGGCTGTAGCCCCTGTGTGTAGGGCTATTGGTCAACAAGCGATATGGATAAATGTGTCAATGGAATGATTTTTGATTTGCCTTTTGACCAGCACCAGGGGCAACAAGTCATAATTTGTTTGGGAGGTGTTGCGGTGAAATATAGAACTAATGTGAAATACAATCCACAAGGCATGCGAAATGGAATCCACAAGTAAGCAATTGACATTTAATTTAAATTATAACTAAACAGCATAATTGAAGATTACATAATACATACGGTTCACTTGCGTTCCACTTTAATGCATATTCATTTGTCAAATTATATTCGTTACACATACGATCCACATACGTTCCACTCTCATTTGTCTTCAATTGACAGCTATATGGGGTACACATAGAGTCCACTTGCGTTCTACAGTATTTTATTTGCATTTATTTTCGCAATGTATAATCCACTTACGTTCCACATGAAAGAAAAATAAATTCCAGCTTTTTAACTTATAAATAGACTTATTTCAGTAATGATTATATATATATTACATATGTATGTATAAATATATATGTATATATATATGAGTATATGATTCATGGCCTGACATTCGCAATGAAATTGCGAATGCATTCCAAATCTAAATACAAACCACACACACATACATATTCACTAAAGTAATTCGCACGAAATTTCAAACAGCTTCTGTAAATGGAAAAAAAAATATCTGACGCGACGTTTTATTTGATTTTTTTCTCCATATACATATATATACATATATACATATGATGGGAGATGAGATATAGATACTCTGTATGCATATATTTATATATGTGTGTGTAGTTGTGTGTATTTGTGTTTATATTGTAGCTACAACTCAACTGCAAATCGTACAAGCAAACAAGCCAACAACTTTCTGTTGTTGTTGCTTTTGCCGTCTGACTTTTTCATGACTTTCAGTCGACTAGATTTCAACTTGCTAATATAGCAGCAGAGCGGCAGCAGTGCAACAGCAGCGCAGCAGCGGTGGTGCGGCAGAGCGGGGTTAGAGCAGCAGCAGAAGATGGGATCTACAAAGAGCGCCTGGCCACTTGCATACTCACATATTTATTTTGCAGCCAAAGGCGCTATTTGCACATTGCTTCCCCCTCTCTATTCGCCCTTCAACACCACACACGCACACACACACACAAACACACACATACACACAGTAAAAGCCGCTTAAAAATATGCATTGAAGCAAGCACAAATAGAAGAAAAGAAACAAAACATTTTGCCATAGAATACGACGACTAGAGTAGAACACAAAAATAATATAGAAAAAAAATAAAAGATAAAAAAAGTTTCAATTCTTGGCATAGAACAAAAAAGCACGCAAAACGGACGACCAGAAAGCAGAAAACAGAAGGGAGAACTTACCTATACCACGCTCAAACTGTGTGCGACATGCAATTCACACACACACACACACACACACACATACACTCAGAAGACCAACAAACAGAGCTGCATAGCCCAAGAGGGGGGAACTACGCTGGCAGCGCTGCTTGCAGTGACAGTGGCAATGCCAAAGGCAAAGGCAAACTGCATATTCGAGGCCTACATCAACATTTTTCTGCTTTTGCAACAAGGGCGCACTCCCAGAGACAGAGAGAGAGAGAGAGAGAGAGCAAAGCGTGAGAGAGCGCGCGCCCGTTGCATATGCGAGCTGTTGCGGTTGTTGTCTGCGTGTGTGTTAGTGCTTGAGCGCCAGCGCAGCGGCTGGCTGCTGTGCTTGTTGTTTGGCGGCTGGCAGCGGCGACGTCGACTGCAGTTTCCCAGTTTGTGTTGTGCTCTCGTGGCCATAGCTATGGCTTCTGTTGCTCTTGCTGTCGCTGTCGCTGCCCGTTCCTCTGCCGCTGCCGCCGCCACCGCCACCGCCGCCGCCTTCGTCACCATCTCTGTTGCCGCGTAGCTTTCGGACGTTTACATGGATTATGTGGGTATGTAGTGCGGCGCAGCGTTGTACCGAGACCGAGACCGAGAGACGACCAAGCACAATAACACAATGAACTCCAAATGTGGGCAGAGGCCGGGCTCGGCTTTTGAATGGTGTGTGGAGTGAATGAGAGGGATGCATGGAGGCCGCTGCCACCGCCGCCACCGTAGCCACCGCCGCTGGCTGCCTTTTGTGTTTTGTTTTTGTACTTTGCTTGGCGTCTATATTTCCGTTTATTTTTTCACTTCTTTCTCTTTTCCTCTTTTCATTTTCCCATTGCCCGCCTTTGTTTTGTTACTTCATGGCGTTCTTTGGCGCTGGGCGAGTTGGAAAAATGGCTTTTCATACTACAAAAATGAAATGTGGCTCTCTGATTGTGTTTGTTGTTGCACTTGTTGTAGTTGCTTCAGTTGTTGTAGCTTTTATTATTTTGTATATGAAATATAATAACTCATCTGGCTGATGCGTTACACTGGAGCACATCGCCTCCAACCTGCGGTAATTGCAAACGCAAAATGGCGGCCAATAACTGCTGACGCAGCTAGCCACAAGCGCAGCTGCTCTAGCGCCACCTGGCGCCAACTTCAGCGTGCAAGTTTATAAATTCACTCAAAATATCCACATGACTTTTCAATTGGCCCTAATGTCGTTCGTATTGAGCGGAAATATTTTTTTTTTTTGGATTGTAATAGAAAATGAAAAACATTCTTTGGAATTGAATCGAAAGTGGTTTAGTGTGTGGATAAACTTGGATTTGTAGATTAATTTAAGACTTATTAGTTGCTTTATTTGAAAATGAATGTGCTATCTATAAGTATGTACGTTCCACATGCACTCCACACAGTTTTCTGTGTCTTTCTCAATCAGTATATGTTCCACATGATGATTTAGCTGTCTTTAAAAATTCCCAAAAATTATTAGCTTAAGCTAAATTAATTCAAAACTTTAAAATTACAAAAATTTAAAAAAAATCTATGATATATGTTCCACATGCAGTCCACATTCAGAGATATTAGAACTTTTTTTGCCTATGGAAAGTTCTGTTCTTATAGAATGAAATTTTAAATTATATAGAAATATATATATATGTATGTATATAGAATGCAAGATAGATAAACCTCAACAGATTATTCACTGTAAACATACCGATATGACTTTACCATTAGCATACACTCCATATACAGTCCACAGTCTTTTCTAATATTCTAATAAGTAGTTAATAATTTCAGTTTAAATCCATTGCAATAGTTTAATAAATATCTGTAACTAAATCTTTAGCAGATATTTAAATGCCTAATTAACTGTCTTTCAGCTCAAGTTAATCTTTTCAAGCTTGCCAGGCCGTAATCAATATTGTGTTCGATCCAAAGAAATTCCATAAAAATTTTTAGCTATCAGCGCTGAAGTTTAACTTGTCGTGGCTCAAACATGGTGATTAAAATAAGTTGCCTAGCTGTTGTTGTTGTTGTTGTTGTTGCATAGCTCAAACAAGCCATGAAAATGCCAAACATTGCATGACGTTGTCAGCGATAAAAAAAAACAACGCCTAGGGAGCCACACACACAGTCTGTATGTATGTACGTGTGTGTGTGTGTTGATTGTGTGGTTGGTCAGGTTTTTACTTTTTTCTTTTTCTTTTTCTTTGCTGCTGCTGCAGCTGTTGTTGTTGTTGTTGTTGGTACACACTTTTTCTTTGCCGCAACAGCAATTTACTGCATTTTTCATTTAGCAACCACACACATGCCACACGCTGCACGTTGCACGTTGCAGTGAAAATTTTTGCAGTCAAGTTGGCGTCGTCGTCGTCGTCGTCGCTGAAGCAGACGAAGTTTGCATGACGCCGCGTTTTATTTCATTTTATTTAGCGCGAGCTTTTTTCTTCTTTTCTTCTTTGCTTTTGCTGTGGCAGTGAAATTGAAACGGGGCAGCAACAGCAACAACTCTCTGCCCGCCTGCCAGCATAGGGAAAGTGGGCGAGGCGGGTGTACAGGGCGTATGCGCAATATATCATTGCAGCAGTAGAGGCAGCATAGGCAGCAGCAGGTGCAGCGTGTGGCATGCAACGAATGAAAGAGGAGCAAAATGAAAAAAAAAACTGTGTTATGCCGACAATGCACCGCGTTGCACTCATCATTGTGGGCTGCAATGGGTGGGCGTGGCAAAGCTTTTGCACTTGTAGCCCAAGTGTTTTTTAGTGCTCGTGCTTTGGCTTCTTAGCCGAGTGTCTTGCTGCTTGCTGCTAAGCTGGTCGCCTGCTGCACGTAGCCGTAGCTGCAGCAACGCCTCTTTGTCGTATCTTTTTATCTACTTAGGAGACGCCCCCAACCGCCCATCTACCCATCTGCCCAACCAGCCAACCATCCATCCAGCCATCCATCCATCAGGCTGCCCGATTATTACTGTCTTTGCACACAACTTGCACTTGATATGCTTGTTGGCCCCCTCTCTCTCTGTGCCGTCTCCTAATGGGCACCCTGAACGTGACTATTTGTATAAATGTGTCTGAGCCAGAGCTCTTCAGAGTCCACAGTCCACAGTTTCCTGTCCGGGCCACGAGTCAATATTCAAATCGATACAACTTGTCTTTTGTTTTCTCAACTAACTAAAAAATTTTAAAAAGAATAAATTATATTCAGAAGCGAAAAAATATCTAAATCCACATAGCATACACATACGATCCACATACAATGCACAACAATTGAAGACGTAAGCTGTAAATAATATTATTTATTTCTATATTAATATAGTTAGATATGCATTAGTTTCATATTCCGAATAGCATCCACTTAGAATACACATACGATCCACATGCAATATAAAGTGATGAAGGACCAAGGCAATATAGAATTAGGCATTAGGCAATAGCAAAAGTCATTAGTCCAGATTTCCAATAGCATCCACTTAGAATACACAAAACTTAAATATATTCCACATTCCACATATTTAGCCTAATTATTTAATTTTAAACTCGCAGAGTATATACAATACATAGAATCCACATCATATATACGAATTCTGATTGGCTTACAATCCACATGAAATCCACTTCGAAGTCTAATATCATTAAATTGACAAATTTGTATATTACAGCACTTATGATCTTATCTTTAAGATTATCAAGGCAAAACCACATAAATTTGTTAACTAAACTAGATTCTCAAATAAGTTCCACATGACTTTCAAAAAGAGAACTTTTGTTGAAGTAGTTTCGAAAATAAAAAGAAAAAATTTGAATGAAGTTTTTCCGTTGACATTGACAAACTGTATACAGATTTTTACATTTTCACCACCTTTTCTGTTTGGTTTTATTTTTTTTTAATATTTTGTACCTTTTATATAGTCGAACTCTTTGTTAGCGATGATTTTTGCGCGACTTTGAGCGCACGTTAATTGAATTTTAAATCTCATCGAATTGTTGTACGTTGCTCCGCTTAGAGACCCCGTTTGCAGAAACAGATACGAATACAGATACAAATTCAGATAAAGATACAGATACAGATACAGATACATCTACAGCTATTTAGAGAATATATATTCTTATGTAGATATACAGCTAGACGGTTGGTTGGCTTGGTTTGGAAGAACTTGTGGCTGTTCGCTGGGGAATTTGTTTGTGAATTTTCTCTCTCTTGATTTTAATTTTGTGCATGCAAATTCTCTTGAATAAAAATTTATTTATTTGGGTCTAATGTTTTATGTAAGCCAACAACAAATCGATTTATATTTAAAAATTCACGGAAATCGAAACGAAAAAAAAAAACAAAGTAGAAATGAAATAAAATTAATTGAAATGAATTTGGATCTGTTTTGCAGGTCGCGATGATCTCTCGCCCTCGAGCAGCCTCAACGGCTACTCGGTCAACGAGAGCTGCGATGCGAAGAAGAGCAAGAAGGGACCGGCGCCCCGGCTGCAGGAGGAGCTGTGCCTGGTCTGCGGCGACCGAGCATCCGGCTACCACTACAATGCGCTCACCTGCGAGGGCTGCAAAGGCTTCTTCCGGCGCAGCGTGACAAAGAACGCCCACTACTGCTGCAAATTCGGGCGGGCCTGCGAGATGGACATGTACATGAGACGCAAGTGCCAGGAGTGTCGGCTGAAGAAGTGTCTGGCCGTGGGCATGCGGCCGGAGTGTGTGGTGCCGGAGAACCAGTGCGCGATGAAGCGGCGCGAGAAGAAGGCCCAGAAGGAGAAGGACAAGGTCTCCAGCTCTCCCAGCTCGCAGCACAGCGCCGGCGGCCCCGCCGGAGCGCTCCATGGCACCCACGACTACGTCAAGAAGGAGATACTCGACCTCATGACGTGCGAGGCCCCACAGCATGCCACAATTCCGGTAAGTCTATCTATGCATTTTTACAGTTATCGATAGCCGCTTATCGATTAATTTGTATTTACAGCTACTACCTGATGATATTTTGGCCGAGTGTCAAGCGCGCAATATACCTCCATTAACGTTCAATCAATTGGCCGTTATATATAAATTAATTTGGTATCAGGATGGCTACGAACAGCCATCCGAAGAGGATCTCAAGCGTATTATGGTAAGTGTTGCACACTAAGGGTATTACCCAAATATAATTTATAGTAACAATTTATTGATATTACAAAATACTCCAAAAATAAACTAAAGTCAATAGAAAGGAATTTTATGAATTAGAAAATGATTATGAATTATTTTTAAATACTAGAGATACTCCTGAAATGGATTTAGATAAATGGGGAAGATACTCTAGAATTTGTTAACAAAATAAACATATAAGAAAAAGATATATGAGAAATAATTATACCTAAAATAGAGATACTTCAGAAATTAAATATTTAATATAAGGGATACTCCAGACAAGTACTAACAAAATACAAATATTTACAAATATTAACTGAATTAAATACTCTTATAAAACTCTAGAAATGGCTTCAAAAATTAATAACATTTTTTTTTTTTATAAAGTAATTGCTATATAATATTTGAGAACTAATTTTAAGTTCTAAAGATACCACAGAAATTGAATATAAATAATAGGAATACTCCAGAAAAGCACTCAAAATAATTTAAAAATATTTACAAAATTAAGTACTCTTATAAGAGTATAAGGGCTTTGAAATAAAAAAGGAATTACGAACAATTGTTTTTAAATATGAGAGATACTCCTAAAAGAAATTTTAAAAATGTGGAACATTCTCTTAAAATTGTTTACAAAATAAAAAAAGGTTTTTAAAATTAATTGCAAAATATATTTTAAAAAAATTGTAAGTTTTAGAGATACTTCAGAAATTGAATATTAAATATTAGGGATACTCCTATAAAGAACTAAAAAATAATTTTAAAATATTTACAAATTGAAATACTCTAATAAAGATTTTTGAAATACAAAAGGAATTACGAAGAACTTAAACTATTCCAACGCATCTCCATTCTGTTATCATACAATAACTAATTTTGTCTCTCTCTCTTTCCTATAATGCAGAGTCAGCCGGATGAGAATGAGAGTCAGACGGATGTCAGTTTTCGGCACATCACCGAGATAACCATACTCACAGTGCAGTTGATTGTGGAGTTTGCGAAAGGATTACCAGCGTTTACAAAGATACCCCAAGAGGATCAGATCACGTTACTCAAGGTGAGTATTCGTTTACTTATTGTTTGTTGTTGTGGAATGTGTTCAATAATAATTGATCGATAATTATCGATTGCTTGCAGGCCTGCTCATCGGAGGTGATGATGTTGCGAATGGCCCGACGCTACGATCACAACTCGGACTCCATATTCTTTGCGAACAATCGATCGTATACGCGCGACTCGTACAAGATGGCCGGAATGGCGGACAACATTGAGGATCTGCTGCACTTCTGCCGGCAGATGTTCTCGATGAAGGTGGACAACGTGGAGTACGCGCTACTCACTGCCATTGTGATCTTCTCGGACCGGCCGGGCCTCGAGAAGGCCCAGCTGGTTGAAGCGATACAGAGCTACTACATCGACACGCTACGCATTTATATACTCAATCGCCACTGCGGCGACTCCATGAGTCTCGTCTTCTACGCCAAACTGCTCTCCATACTCACCGAGCTGCGCACATTGGGCAACCAGAATGCCGAGATGTGCTTCTCGCTCAAGCTCAAGAATCGCAAGCTGCCCAAGTTTCTCGAGGAGATCTGGGACGTGCATGCCATACCGCCCTCGGTCCAGTCCCATCTCCAGGCCCAGCAGGAGGAGCAGGAGCGACGCGCCGAACGCATGCGCGGCGCCGTTGGCGGTGCCATCACCGCCGGCCTCGACGCCGACTCCGCCTCCACATCCTCCCAGGCGGCACTCGCTGCCGCCGCGCAACAGCAGCCGCAGCATCAACAGCAGCAGCATCAACAGCTTCACACGCTGCCCGTGCACACACTGCCGCTGCCTCTGCCGGTGCACACACTGCCGCTGCCCCAGTCGCTGCCGCTGCCCGGCGGCTCCGTCTCGGCCGTTAGCACCAGCAGCGATTACATAGGAGGCGGCGGTGCTATGGGACCCACCACAGCAGCCGCCAGCTCCAGCACCAGCATCACAGCCGCGGTGCCCGCCAGCTCGACGACCGCGCCGGTGGCCAACGGGGGAGGGGCGACTGTCAACATGTATGCCAATACGCAGGCGGCGATGGCTCTAATGGGGGTTCCCCTCAAATCGGAGCAATCGACAACAACAGCATAGCCCCTGTTTGACAACATGGGCGTGGCTGTGGGCGGTCTGCTGTTGGGCAGCATTATTGAGTGAGCGGGGCAGCTGTATACACCTACACCTACACCTACACACACACACACACACACATACACAAATAGACCGAGCTGTACCGTTAGGCACTTTGATAATAGATTCAAACGATTTGTATATAGCCGGAGAAACTGTCAAATTTTGCATATTCAAAATAGTTTTTTTTTTACCGAGCTAAAAAAACAAGGCGCGTGGATTTAATACACAAGTGCGTAACGGCACAATTGCTTGATCTAAAATATATATATCTATATATATATAAATATATATATACACACAGCATGAAAATCTGGAGAAAAACATTTTTGAGTAAGCGTAAAATGCAGTTATTTAGTGTTAAGCCTGCAAATATTAGATCTAAGGCATTATGAGTATATATACAGAATAATAATATATATATACACACTGACACACACACACACAGACACAGACACATCTAATTCTATTTAACAAATTCTTAACTAAAACAGATAATGCTTAAAACACAAAATAAAAACAAATAAATATAAATACAAAATTGGAAAACTCTCAAGCAAAGGGCAAAGAATTCATGCAAAGGATACCTTAAAACACACATATATATATATATATATATATATATATATATATATATATAGATAAACTATATATAAATATTAAAAAATTGTATTGAATTTTCTTTTGGTAATTTCCAACAAGAGTTACGATGCCTGTCAAACTGTCATGCAAAAATATATAAAAACAATATAAAAAACAAAAGAGAATAAAGATTGTTTATATTTTAAAAATATAAAAAAACAAACACATTATATAATAATACAAAAAGAAAACACAAGTGTATAATATTATATATAAAAACAAAACCTAACTGTACATCTAATTCAAAAGCAGCGAGTAAATTTGATTTAAAAACCTTGAACTATAAACAAAATACTAATTAATTAACAACAACTAATTTAAGTTACATAATTCACAATACAAAAACGAAAAAAAAAAACAAACCCAACTCTAAACAAAACTAAAACTAAATCTATAAAAAAAACACACGCAAACTTGGACTGATTTTATAAATATTTTTTTAATCATATTAACTGAGTAAAAAAACTGTATAAAAAAATAATTAACAAAATGAAATGGAAGAAAACGACATACATATATATTTTTAATTATGCCCTCCTTATATTTTTTGAATTAACATGAAATTGAGAATTTACAGTTTAATTTTTAAAAACTTTCCTTTGGCGAAATTGAAAAAAAAAAACATTGTAAAGAAGAAAAAAAGTGATTGGAGTTTTACTCAAAAATTAAAAAGGCATTAACGGTATTAATTAATTAAAAACAAAATAAAAAAAAAACAAAATTCAATGCACATTTTTGCTGGCAAAAAAGTTTCAATCACACCCACACACTCCCACAAACACACACACGCACACTCACACACACACACACACCAAAAGACTTCAATATTAATTTATAAATTAAACATTTTAATTCAAAATTTAAAATTATTTGTAAATTATATAGCGTTTAAATTTTTTAAAATTAACATTTGGCATAATCAAAATTTTGTTTTTAAACAAGAAAAAAATACAACTACAACAAAAGTGCAACAAATAAATTTTTGGCAATTTTTTTTCTTTATTTGAAATTTTTGTTATGCAATTATTTTTTTTCGTTTTTTTGCTGCTTTTGCTTTTAAACTAAATAAAAAAAAAACGAAAAAAGAAAAACAAATATAAATTGTTGGCCTTATTTTAACTTAAATCAAATTTATTCTAATTTTAGTAGCGATTTGTAAAATACGACAAACAAAAACAAAACATGTAAAATTTAAACAAATCATTTTTTAATTGTGTATAAAAGTGACAGAGAAAATTTTTTGAAATGTGCAATTTTTTATTTTTACTATTATTATTATTATTATTATAATTATGATAATTAAATATATACATATATATATATAATTTTCACACAAACACACACACACGCAGACATTTAAGTAAACTTTTTATACAAACAATAGAAAATATTGAAAAGTAGTAAAGCAAAAATATTAAAATAATTAGAAACTAAATGCTTTAAACAATTCAATTCAAATTTATTTGTAAACTGCACTTGAAAAATGAAAACAAAAACGAAAACAAAAACACAGTGAATAATTTAATTATAATATAATTAATACCAACCTATTAGTGGACGAATTATCAGAGAAAAACAAAAAACAACAAAAACAAAACTCACTCTTAAGTTTCTTTACATTATTTTAATATAAATTTGATTTAAAGCTTAAGTTTTCTTATAGTATGCCTAACGCGCGTTTAATTATTATACATATAATTTGTTTTGTAGTTTTACTATTATGTAAAAAACAACAAAAAGTCTATCATAATATATACATATATATATATGCATACATATATAACAGAATATATATATATATATATCTATATATATATCATTAATTTTTACTATTTTACGTAAATGCGAAAATGGAACATGCAACAACAAAAACAAAAATATACAAAAATATACACAATATATATGAAAATATGTTGAACGAAAAAAAAATCAAACATAATCAGAATTGCGTTTTTATTTTTCATATTTTTTTATATTTATTTCAATTTTATTTTTTTAAAGATTTAGCAAGAGGTAGGAAATAGGTAAAAAAAAGCAAAATTTAAGTTTAAAAAAAAAAATATACTGACTTTTTTTATTTTAATTTTATTTTGCTTTTGACAATACTTTGTAATCCAAGAACAAGGTAATTTATTGATAAATACAATGTTTGATTAATCGATTATACCGAATTCGAATGAGAAATGACAAGCATTGGTACAAAAATTTTTCTTTTCTTATTTGAAATATATATTTTTTCTAGTATTTTTAATTTCTATTCTAATGATTTGGGATTAGTTTGAACAAAGAAAAAACTCGTTGGAATAAGTATCGATAAAACGATAAATCTATAAAGGATACACAGATTTTGAAGTTTTTTTATTTTACATTTATTTTAAGACAGTTTGAAAATCTGGAGGAAGGCAAAGACTCGTTAGGATTAGTATCGATAACATGATAAATCGATAAATGAATAGACTAAAAAGAATAATTTTTATTAATTTTTTTAAATTTTTAAATATTTGGCAAACGTTTGAACTCGAAGAGGCAAGGGGAAGGCAAAGACTCTTTAGGATAAGCATCGATAAATCGATAAGTAACGTGCAGAATTTGAACGCAATTCGCTGAAATGCGAAGAAAACGGCTGTGAAGTTGGCTTTTCACCGAGTGTGAAAACTATAATGAAAATTATATTGGAAAAGCAAACTGAGAAACAATTTTTTTTCGAATATAGAAGAGAAAGAGGAAAGAGTGAAAGAAGAATTATGGAATAAAGAGAGTATTGCGAAACAGCTTGGGTTAACAAAATGGAAATTCAATTTGTTTATTATTTTCTTAGTAGTCCAAGTTTTAGTTTTGCCAATTACAAAAATTGGAATAAAAAGACAGAAATGATTTTGAAATGGGTGAAACTTAAGAGTAGAAACCCAATAAAACATAATTGAAACATAAGACGCGCTATAAAATAGCTTTAGATGATACTTAAAAATAATTTGCTAAAAATCTTTTAATTCGAAAAAAAACAAGCTCTAATTTATAAATAAAATCAAATATAAAAAAAAAATACTTAAACAGGCTGATGTCATGTCAAGTGTGAATTAAATATATAAGTTAAGAAACCTAAAATAATCTTAAAAGAAAACATTAAATAATTAACAATTAAATTCCTCGCGCCCTCGCTAAAAACATTTCTTTCAAACTTTGATAATACCATATATACATATATACATAATAATACCTATAAAGAAAAAGAAGATTAATACCCAACTACCCTAATACCTAAGTCGAACTGTAAATATGTATGTACGTAACTCTCGCTCTATATAAGGCAGCATTATGACAAGCAACACAAATACGAAACATACAAAAGAAAGCAACCTGACAAAATTATAAAGATGAACATAAGCTACATTAATAAAGTAAATAACTTGTTGAGATATCCATTCATATAATAACAAACTAAACACAAAACAAAAAGAAAAAGAAAACAAAAAGAAACAAAAAACAAAAACAAAGAGTAAGAGAACAAACAAATCGTTATGTAGATTTTTGAAATTCAAGAAAACGACAAATACAAGAACTTTATTTAATTTTTATGCACTGTTTTCTGTTACGTGTAACTTGTAACTTGTTTTGCCCAGTAACTAAATGATGATACTTAACCCCCTAGAAGATATGTCTATGATCCGTAAAAGATAAAGAAAAAGAAGAAGAAGATGAAACCCATATTAAGCACACAGCTAAGCCTAACCTTAACAAAATGAAAAGCAAAATTGATGAAAGTTTTGTGTTCAACTTGTAGATATTGAGATCCTGAATTGAAAACTACCTCAAACGAAACATTCAAATGAAACACGATTGAAAGGTTTTTGAGCATTAATAATAAACGTAACTACAAGCGAGACCTTAGCATCAGCGCTAACCACAAATATACATTACAAAATAACATACAAAAAAAGAAAAACAAACAAACAATATGATCTTTGTGTTTCGCTTAAATTTCTAAAAGAAAATGAAGAGAGAGAAGTAGTAGAAATCCAATTTTCTGTTCCAAACATAATGATAACAAACTCCTAACGCCTTTTTAGAGGTACCTGTTTTGCAGCACTCGATCTGAAATCTAAACGAAAACAACAAAACCAAATGCATATTCTCTTTTATTTTTCTTTGAATAAAATGAATGAAATTCGAAGTCGATTTGCAGTTCTTAAAAAATACACATATGAAAATATATGAAAAGCTTAATCCAATCACAAAATAAATTTTTAAAAAAAATTTTAAGTTTTTTTCTCACTGCCAAAATTGAAAGAAAAACAAATTATATTTAAATGAAAAGTAAACAATAAATGAAAATTTAATTTAATTATTATAAAAAAGAAGTAAGTCGGGCGTAACTGACTGCATTATACTCGTTCACGGCATAAATAAATGAGCTAATATATAATTTTTTTTGTGGGTATTCGTAGAGGAGATCGCTAGAGTGATCTAATCTGGCTTTAAGACATTGTTCTTAACGACTTGCCACGCCCCAAAAGGGAGTATTTATAATTAATGAGAAATAAATTTCTTAATTTTTAAATTTTTAAATTCTAGATAAAAAACTGCAGAAAAAACAAATTTTACCGATTTGCCATGCCTCTAATGGGCGTAGCTATATATAACTATATCTTTTTGTTCGGGCTTGGAACATATGAGTATATATTCTAGACTTTAAGTCTTTGACTTATGTCTTAAGAGATATAGTAATTCCAAGTATGCCACGCCTCTGGTTGGCATATCTATCAAATCTAAGCCCACTATAATAAGGCAAGAGTATACAAGAGTATATATTCTAAATATCTCAAATCTCTAGCTTCAATAGCAACATTCATAGACAGACAGACAAACGGACAGTGAACACAGAGAATATACTCTTTCCACTCCGTGAACGAGTATAAACAGAAATGTCAATATTTGAAATTTGATTTGCAATGTGTAGCAATCAGTAATATACGATTACATAATTATCTACAATATATAGAATTACTTAAAAAATACAGTTCAAGTCTACATAGATACTAATATTTAAAAAATACGCATCTTTGCAAAAAAACAACGCACATTTAGCTGAAACAAGAAGGAAAATAACAAATATATACTTTTTTGAAAGATGAACCCGGAAAAAATACAACTTAAAACTGAATTGATGGCATTTTAGAGTTACAAACAACTAAATAAAAATAAAATAAAAACAAAATATATTCAATTACATATTCTAAATGAAAGGCAGTTGAACAAAAAAAAACAAAATACGTAATAGAACTTGAAGAGAACTTAAAAGTTTTATAACAATTCCAACAAGCAAAATTCCATTCCTTATAATTTAGCTCTACTTTTAATTTAAGCGCTACACTGCCAGAAAAAAAGAGAAATTCTTTTATTTATATCTTAGCTTTAAATTGAAGGCAGCCAGTCTTTTATTATTTGGCAACTAAAATACCTAAATTTCCTGTTCACTTCTTCCTGTTTTTATCATTAACTGAAAATGAGAGAGAAGTAGAGATTGTTAGCATTTAAACCGAACAAACAATTAAATATGCATACTTAATTATTATATTATGATTATTGTTTTTCTATTAAGAACTTAAGGTGCATTGATCTATCTACATAGACACACACATATATATATACTTATACTTATATTATATATATATATATAATTGCCTATTCGTAAGTGCATCTATCAAACTGACATTTAGTTTTGGGGTAATTTCATTATTAGTATTGCTAAATTACAACAAAATACAACTTTTATACTTCAAGAAGATCTACGAGTAGAACTTGACTTAAGTTTCAGATGAAAAGTATATATACATATATATACATATATACATACATTAACAGATATGTACAAGTTAATGTAATTTGCTATATTTATGTGTGACTTTTGGGCGATCGAGTGGCAGCGCATTAAAACTAAACAAAACTGAGTCATATGCAAGTCTATGGGCGCATAAAAATAAATTTTTGAAAATTAATTACATACGAGTACATTAAAGATTTACATAGGCTTAGAGACTACACAGAACAGAACACACTTTAAATAGTTTTAAAACTAAGCTGTACATATACGTATAAATATAATAATAACAAACAAAAAGTCTATATATACGATATATATGAAACGTGTAAAAACAAAAATAAAAAATATATATATATTTAAAATATGTTCAAACGATTTGCAAGTTTTTATTTCAAATTTTGTGAGCCTCATCGACTTATCGAAGTGAATTATCGTTTGTTCTATCAACAATTGCTTTTTCACACAGCAACTTTTCAACAGTCTGGCAGCACTATGTTGGCAGTATATCGAAATATCGATAATAAATACTGTCATATCTACATCTTAACTCAGACGCCGCACTGAAAGACAAATAAAAGTGGAATAAAGATTAAAAACTAATCAAATAAAAGGTAAATTTACTAAAATTGACATATAAGAGTTTGGTAGATGGAATCGCAGTGCTGCAGACTGTGTTTACATTTTCCTTTCGCTTAATATTGTTTCTGTGACAACACGTAAGCGTTTTTTCCATACGAAGGCGGCAAGATGGCGGCATTCGCTGTTCTATAAAAAAGAACAAGCAGATAATGTATATTTGGAATCGCCCTAGTTATTCAGCCGTTACCATGAATAGAGATTATTATAAAATTGCTCACTGCATATATACAGTCAATTAGAATGGGTGCTAAAACGAATTTGAGGTTATGTATGTATATGCACAGCGCCAAAAAGTGAACCACGGTCCAACTTTCACTTGCTGAATGATAATTAATTCTGTTTTGCTTTGCTTTTTACAGACAACCACCAATGGCTGATTCGGATGATGAATACGATCGCAAGCGGCGCGACAAATTTCGCGGCGAACGCGACACCTACCGTCCCGAACGTCGGGACGACCGCCGACCCATGGGCGGAGCTGCCAATTCCCGGGATGAATGGTCCGACCGGTAAGTAGAATGTGGATTGAACCGTCATTGAACCGTTAACACTGCTCTGCTTCTATCGCAGCAATCCTTTTCGCGGAAGCGCGGCGGCTGGTGGAGCTGGAGGCGGTGGCGGCGGCGCTCGTCATCGCCCGGATTACAGTGACTATCGAGGGCCCGGGCCACGACCGCGCTACGGCTCGCCGGGCCGGGAAATGCCGCCAGCGAAACGCATGCGACCCGACTGGGGTGACAGCGAAATGAGATCGAATCCGCGTTTTGGTAAGACGTTCAAGATTTATAAGCTTAGTTTTTTATTGAATTTTGCGCATATTGCAGGCTACGACCCGTACCTGGTGCAGGCCTGGAATGATCATTATCAGTCGCTGCACTCGGCCTACTCGCATGCGGGCCACGCCTCCTCTGCCCGCGAATCAGCGCCTGGCGGAGGCGGCGGGGGCATTAGTGGGGATACACAAACGCAGCCCGCAATGCTAACGCTGAAACAATTTCTGGACACACAGGACGAGAACATATCCGATTCAGAGGTGATGCGTAAATACACCGAATACAAGACGGACTTTAGGCGACAGCAGCTAAACGAGTTCTTTGTGGCGCACAAGGACGAGGAATGGTGAGTAGGAATGGGTCTTGCCCAGCTAAGAACAATGAAAACGACAACCGAAGCAAAGGGCAACAGGCAAGCAGCCTCAACTTCATTGCGCTTATAAACAATTTATAAATATTTTTGAACTTTTTATTTAATTGCAATTATCTCTATCAGTGCGACTGCATTCACAAAATTCATAACCCTCTTGTATACTTATTATTAAGTTTTTCTCTGCAGCTTTTTATGGGTTTTATGGCGTTTTGCGATCTGAGACTCAGAGACGAGACACTGACACAGCCTCAGCCTTTGCCTCTGTCTCAATAGAAAATGAAAGAATAACTTAAAATTTAAATTACCCGGCGAGCAATGCCGTGGGTTGTGTTTATATTTTTGAAACCGCGATCTATTTAAACTCGTTGCGAGCAAATGCCTAAATATCTATATATAAAGTGTATTATATATATACATATACACATTATGAATGCGCTTGCAAAGGTAAGACCTTGGGTAATTTGTATATATGCAACAGCTAAACCTAAAATTCAAATCAATTCAAATTCTATGTGTACCACTAATTAAATCCTTGATGTCTATTAGCCAAAGGATGCGACGGAATCGAAAACTACATACCTGCTATAAACCATATATATATAGCGTACATTAATCTTTAAACATATTTATAGAATTTAAATTTAGCTTTCACAATAAAGTTTATTTTTAAACTGAGCTTTGTCTTTCGTAGGTTCAAAAACAAGTATCACCCAGAAGACAGCGTGCGACGCAGCGATGAACAGCGAGGATTTCTGAAGGTAAGCAAATCTTTACATATAGGCAATTAGAGCGCTACCATATATGTATTTTATGATCTATAGAGACGAACAGATGTCTTTCTGGAACTGCTGGAGAACGGAACTATTGCCAATGTGAAGGTCGATTCCTCGCAAGCTGAAGCCTTGGTGCGTGTTTTGGACACTTGTGTGATTAAGCTGGAGGGTGGCACCGATGAAGACCTTAAGGTGCTCGACGAGAAGCCCAAAGAGCCGCCGTTCGTCTACGAGCGCAAGTCAGAAACAAGTGAAGTCGTGGCAAAGCGGGAGCCTGAGAGTCCCAAGCAGACAAAAGCCGAGAAAGATGATGAGGATTTGCCAGAGGTTGTGTCGCCGCAGCCTAAAAGCTTGCGGCCCGTTAACTCCGATGAGGAAAATTGGGATGAAGATGAGCTGATGGCAGCACAGCCAGAGGCAGACAAAAATACCGAGAAGCAATCGGTAGAGGCCGTTGAGAAGCCACCCAAGGAGCCCGAGGAATCAGTTAAGACTGACAGCGGTAAAAAGCAAAAGAAGAAGAAAATCAAGAAGCGCAATCGGAACAGCAGCGATGATGATAGCTCATCCTCTTCTAGCTTCGACTCTGAGACAGAATCAGACGATGAGAAGGTGAAGGCGAAGTACGATGTGGAAGAGGGATTGCGCGCCGATCAAAAGGCGGAGGCACTAAAAGACAAGGAAGAGGCAGCTAAAGCCAAGCAGCTGCCACCAGCAAGTCCCCAGCCAGAGGACCAGGCAGCTGCTACCGAGGTGGTGGAAATCAAAAGTGAAGTCAGCGATGAGCCGAATGAGGAGAAAACCGAGCTGCCAGCAGACCAAAAGGAGCAGCTATCAATGGACGAGTCAGCAGAAAATAATGGTGAAGAGGAGGGGGAGACGATTGAAGACAAACCCGAGTCGGAGGCTGCCACTGCGACGGTAGCAACAGCAGCATCAGCAGCAGAGGATGAAGTGACTGAGACAATTGATTTGGACAAGCTAAAAGATGGGTCACAGCCACGTGCATTGCATCGCACTTCGTCCATATTTCTGCGCAATTTGGCGCCGTCAATAACAAAAGCAGAGATCGAAGCCATTTGCACACGCTTCAGTGGCTATCTGCGTGTAGCTATTGCTGATCCCCTCGTCGAGCGACGCTGGTATCGGCGCGGCTGGATCACCTTTACACGTGACGTCAACATCAAGGAGATCTGCTGGAGCCTTAACAATCAGCGCCTGCGTGACTGCGAAATGGGCGCAATTGTCAACAGGGATTTAAGCAGACGCGTTCGTCCTGCCAACGGGATCACAGCGCACAAGCAGATCGTGCGATCCGACATCAAACTGTGCGCAAAGATTGCCATGAATCTAGACGATCGCTATAAGCTGTGGAGCGAAGCGGTTGGTGCACAGGAATCAGATGCGGCGAGCCAGCAAAGCCAGGAGGCAACCAATGGCAGTGGCGGCAACAATTCGTCAACATACGGCTTTAATTCCAAGAATCCGGTGCTGCAGAACATAACCGATTACCTCATCGAAGAGGCCTCGGCCGAGGAGGAGGAACTGCTCGGCCTGGCCGGCGACAATAAGGATGGCGAGGGCGAGCCCATCGATCGGGATGAGCAGCTAATTACGGTTCTCGATCGACTAGTGCTTTATTTACGCATTGTTCACTCGGTGGACTACTACAATCACTGCGAGTATCCGTACGAGGATGAGATGCCCAATCGCTGTGGCATCATACACGCTCGTGGGCCGGCGCCTATGCGCGTCACCAGCAACGATGTCCAGGAGTACATCAAGGCATACGATGGGAAGCTGCAGCAGTTCTTGACCAAGAGCGTGCAGCTGAGCGATAACGAGATCAAAGAGCTGGGCGCCAAGAATCCCGAAACCGAGGTCGAAAAATTCGTCCAAGCCAACACACAGGAACTGGCCAAGGATAAATGGTTGTGCCCGCTGTCTGGCAAGAAGTTTAAGGGTCCCGAATTCATACGCAAGCACATCTTCAACAAGCACGAGGAGAAAGTCGACGAGGTGCGGAAGGAGGTGCAATATTTCAACAACTATTTGCGTGATCCCAAGCGGCCGCAGCTGCCGGAGCATCCAGGCAGTTCCAAGCGCACCGAATCCGAGTCTGGACGTGGAGCTGGCGGGTGAGTAGGCATCTACATGAGCTCCTCAACACATTTTAAATACTTTTTACATCTACAGTTATCGCCCGCCTATGTATCCGCCCTTCTCGACCATGCCCTATGGATTTGCACCGCCTATGATGGGAGGCGGACGAGGTGGACGCAACTTCCCGCCAGTGCGCAGGTCAGTAACTCAATTTGTTTGCATTCATATGCATAGGCTTAAGTGCGTTAGGGTATGGTAGCCTCAAAGAGGCTTCATCAGCTAGGAGCTCACGCAAAGGCTTAAAAGCAGCTGCTCCCATTTAGATTAGAATTGGATGTCTATATATACATTTTGTCTGTCTGTTTAACCGGTATATTAACCGGTTCATGGTTCTTGCTTTTTGCATTCCTCACTCTCCCTACTTCTGCCTAGGTAAATATGTTATTTATATATTTTAATGATTTTTAAATTTAAAATGCTTTGATTCATTTCTAGTCATCAATGCTCGATTTACCCCAATTTTTATATTTTGTCTATTCGTTATATATATTCAATTTTGTCTGAGCTTTGTAATATAATTATATACGGACCACATTTATTTCTTAAAACGCTTATTCAACGAATAATTAAACAAATGCTTATATAGTCTAATATTTTAGCAGAATAATTTTCGGAGAGTTGATTCTCTATTCACTATTCAGCAATCAGACATGATTTTTCTTCAACTATCTTCCTCTACATCCAAAGAATTCGAACTCAATAAGGAACCTAGTGTATGTGTCCCGATTTCCATATGCCTTCTATAATTTGCTTTCATTTTTGTTGTTGTTGGTCTTAAAACGAAATTTGTCACAACTTTCTTGTGTCGCAAATTTTTTGCAGAGAATTGCCCTTGGAACACCAACGCCGGCTTATCGGTTACCATGATTTGGATGCGCCCGTTAATTCCGATATGTTTGACTAATTCATTAATTGATTAGCACAAAAAGCAGAAACCACACTCAGATAACGCAAATACAATTTTCAAGCTCAGTTCTAAAAAGCAATTTAAGCCAATTCCTAGCCAATGGGGACTACAAAAGCTATATACAAATATTACATAAATTATGACTAAAGAAATTTTATTTTTATCTTTGTACAATATGCCGATTGTATTTAAAAAAAAGAAGAAGAAAAACTGAACTAAAACTGAAAACCTCTGGGGTTTGGATTTAATTAAGGATTTTGATTTTTTTCAATTAATAAAACATAAAGATTCTGATGCTTTCAACTATGCAATTACATGCCGCAGTAAATGTTTGTTTTACTATATAAGATTTGTGTAAATAATGCCAAAATCTAAACCACATTCATTCTCGTTGCTTGCAGGCCCGGTGGTTTTGATTATCGCGCCAGATCTCACTACCGGGACTTGGACGCGCCCCAAGAGCCGTACTAAGCTAATGCCCCCACACACAATAGACTATAAACAAAATAAGTTTATAATAAAAAACACATAGCTCACTCATCAAACAAACAATAAACCCAATCAAGCGGAGAAGTCAAAAGTCATTTCTAAGCTAATTTAAAAACTAAATTATTTAAAAAAAAAAAAGTTTGTAAAAGAAAAAAAAACATTCTTAAGATTAATGTTTTACACGGTTCGGATCTGATGTATTCTAATTGTTTTGTATTCCTTGAAGAAAAGAGAACTAAATAAACGTTAGTTATCATATTTGGAATTTTTCATTTAATTAAAGGAAATGTGTGAAAACTAAAGAATTTTTGGTATATAAATATGTTTATGATATGAAACTAGGATTTTGGTATTTAAAAATACTTATAATGAGATGATATCGAATATTATAAAATCTTTTGGTAAAGGATTAGCCATGTTGTATTTGGATTTTACTCTTAAGGGGTGATCATTCATAACTTTCATATCTGAAGATCTTTGATATATGGATACGTGAAAGGAAATATTTTAATACTCTTTGTTTAAGGATATCGATTTTCTCCATTTGATCTAATCTGCTTTATAAAATAATAGTCTAAAATGAAATTAAAAGAAGCTTAAAATAATATGAATCTTTAGAAATTCTATCATTTTATTTTGTAAAGGAGAATGGAATACAGCTTTAGGCTAGCAGCATATTATTTTTATTGGAAGGCACGCAGCAGCCATCTCACAATTACAATGCCAATGCAGAGCAAACTGAACTGCAGTAGTCGATGAAGTATGTAAAAACTGAAAGTGAAATAAAAATTGACTCAATTCAAGGACAACTTTTCTTTAGACGTTCGACATACCGTTTTGCTATCTGACGACCGGACTTTAAGGACTCTTCAGTGGGCGGCTCTTTGGCTAGATAGGTTCTCATACCGTAGAACGCTTGATTGAAATAGTTATCCCAGTTCAAAGAATTCAAGTCGAACTCGAAGAGCTTCTGATCCGCTGCAGACATGCTCTGCCAGAGCCGATCCGCGTTTGGAGTTTCGAAAGTCCAGCTGCCAGTCAGGAAGGCCTGCAGCACATCCATGTTCTTATGGATCTTGTCGTAGATGCGAATCATCTTTGGCTTCTGACCGCGCAGCCGCAGAGCCATATCAATACAATAACCAGGCACCAGGTGGTAAAAGATGGTGGCCAACTTATACAGCCAGATTATCGTGGTGGTGTGCAGGAACGGGTGCCAAATAGTCTGCGTGAGAGGGTAATCGAAGCGTACCTTCTCCGCGGCGCCAACAAAATCTCCATTTGTGATTCGATTCGCCCCGCTGGGCACATAGTTGTAGATGGTCGGCGGTGCCGGTGGTGCAGCTGTCTCCTTTTTACGTTGAGCCGCCTCCTTAGCCGTTTGCCAGGCGGTGACCAGAAGTAGATTGCCACAGCAGTCCACGGGCACAATGTTCGATGGAGCCTGCTTATCAATAGGGGCGACACGTAGAACACCAATGGCGACGCCGTACAGCACAGCAATGGGTCCGTACAAGTTATCTATCCAGCCGGAAACGGGCTCCTTATGGCTCGCAACGACTGAGAATTGGGAACGAGAGTAAAACCAGAGGTAAGAGTGATCTACATGGATGTGCCCGGCTAGAAGAAACCATAACCCATAGCTCAACGACGATCTATTCTCATGAATTCTATGAACCTGTATATAGGTAGAATTTAAATAAAGTATCCGGAAAAATTTACAACAATTTGATTTGTGTTTTTCTATCCTCTTCATGTTATAGCTAAGAATTTTTTTACCGTCCAATTTTCCGTTTTTTCCAGTTTTTCAAGAGATTGGAGGGAGTTCCAAAAAAGTGAAAGAGATCGGATCTGTGTCATACGTAAAACACCAAATCTAAACCCCCTTGTCTGTTTTAGGCTATGGAAATGAAAACTAAGCTGAAAATCGATTTTTAGTTCACAACTGGAAAATATTGGGCAGTATGTTTAACCCACCAAGGTCTTACAGTCTAGACTCTAGACAGATAAAATAGATTTGTCTCTCTCAGGATAAAAATCGAATAATATTGCTACCTACTAGCAGTTGGACGAAAGATGCACACCGGCAAGTCTCCGGCCTCCGTCTGGATGAGCTGCTCCGCCAAGGCCTTCGTGTAGGTATAAGTATTAGGGAACTTGTCAACTAACGCCGGAGCCATCCGATCAAACAGGTCCGTGCTCAGCATTTCTCGCAGTTGCAAGACCTGGTTCACATTACAGGTAAGATGCTCGGGATAGAATCGATCCGTAATGTGAGAGATCACGCAGTTGGAGTAGGCCGTGGAGACATGCACGAAGGACACCAAACGGGACATCTGCTTAGCCAGCTGTATCATGTATCGAGTGGCTTTCGTGTTGATATCCAATGCCAAGTGAAGTGGCTCGGCAAAGTTGACGGTGGCCGCGCTGTGCACCACCACCTCCACCTGCTGCACGAGTAGCTCCCGATCCGCCGGACTGATACCCAGATCATGATCCTCACAGTCTCCGGCTATAGCAAAAACGCAATCCAATGCGTTGGGCTTGGCCTTGAGCAGCACCTCAAAGAGCTGCGGAGTAGGAAGATCTATTGCTGTCGGTCTGGCTAACGCTCAATACTCACTGGATCTGTTTTCCAGTCGGCAATGCGCTCCTGTATGTCCTTGCCACGCTTGGGTCTAATCATTGCATAGATGCAGTTCACCTCTGTGACGCGCAACAGCTTCTCGATTACCACTGAAAGATTTCAGAATTTTAGACTCTGAACCTAAGTTCACAAATTCCAATTCCAATTATTTAAAAATATTTAGATTCACAGCTTTTCGATCACATTTCATATCACATAACTTTCTAAAAAAGTACTTTTTGTACCTCTTCCTAAAAAGCCACTTGCACCGGATAAGAAAATGGTTTTATCCTTATAAAACTTTTTAATTTCAGATTCCATTTTCCGTTATGTTCGAGGCACTTTAACAAAAAAACACAAACAGAGCGTTAGTCGAAGTCAAGAATCAACTATATAGTGAAAGGTTTTGGACATTTGCCGAACCTTTTATAGACCTAAAACGGGAAATGCATTCCTAGACTTTGGGATTAATGAATTCATGAATTTTAATACACTTGTTTCACACTTTACACTTAACACACTTTCCAGTTTTAATTGATGTTTGCTTAAGCTCACATTATATTAGAATCAATTCAAATGCATTGTTGTACAGTGTAAACATGTCAACCTGTGTACGAATTATAATATTATTAACCTCAATCAGAACATTAAGATTTCAAATAATTCAAGTTTAATTTGCAAGCTATTCGCCTAATTTGAAATCGATTTAAAATTGAACGAATTCTTTTTACCTTGAAATCTAAAAAATCTAAATACCTGGAAATAAAAAAATAGTACTTGATATAATTATAAAGTATTTAAATTATGCTTCCGAGGAAAAATTAGAAAATAAATAAGCATAATAATATATATTTAAAAAAATATATTTGTGAAATTTCAATTTCCATATCCGACTTTCCACAGTGCATGCAAATATCTTAAAGAGCTTTTCACATCATTTGGGAAAGAGCAGAAAGAGTACTTCGCATAGTTTTCGAGTGGGCCGAGGGATTTGTTTGGATAAACATGCTAAATATAAACTGTGAAAAGCCCATCGAATTGCATGCGACTCTGCTCACATAAGATCAGTGCGAACTGAAGAGTCATCGAGCGATCATTGGAATGACGTTCCCGAGTGCCAACTGTGCCGTCTGCGATGTGGCCGCAGCGCTCACCTGCACCCGCTGCAAGCTCGTGCGCTACTGCAACGGGGAGCACCAGAAGCAGCATTGGCCCCAGCACAAGAGCTGCTGCCGGCCCTTTCGGGAGCAGCAGGATGCCCAGCTGGGGCGCTACCTGGTGGCCACGCACGACATCAAGGCCAAGCAGATCATATTCGTGGAGGAGCCCCTGGTCGTCGGCCCCAAGTGGTTTCTCACCGAAGACGAGAAGTCGGCCAACGTTGTTCCCTGCGTGGGCTGCTACACGCCCTGCCGCATTGATAAACATCTGTGTCGCAAGTAAGTATAAGCTAAAATATGTATCTATATGTATGGAAGAACAAACTGTTTATATGAGTCTGTATAGAAAACGGGCAGTGCATTTATTTCTGCATACATATCGTGTAGTATAGTGTTTTTTACCATATAGTACTACTATATACATACCTATCGTGTGGTACTTTACCATGACTCTATACACATATCGTGTAGTACAGTGTATTCTTGTATATGTTTTTATATACATATCGTGTAGTACAGTGTATACTTCCATTTCTTTCTGTATAAACATTGTGAGGAGAGTGTTTTTTCCTAGTGAACAGAAACATATCGTGTAGTAGAGTGTATTTTTACCATATGTTTCTATATACATATCGTGTAGTACTTTACCATGATTCTATACACATATCGTGTAGTACAGTGTATTCTTGTATTTGTTTCTGTATACATATCGTGTAGTATAGTGTTTTTTACCATATGTTTCTATATACATACATATCGTGTAGTACTTTACCATATGATTCTATAGACATATCGTGTAGTACAGTGTATTCTTGTATTTGTTTTTATATACATATCGTGTAGTACAGTGTATACTTCCATTTCTTTCTATATACATATCGGGAAATAAAATGTATTCTTGCATTTGTTTCTGAATGCACATCGTGAATAGAGTGTTTTTTTCTAGTGAACAGAAACATATCGTGTAGTAGAGTGTATTCTTCCATATGTTTCTGTATATACATTATATAGTACAGCGTGTTCTTTCAATGTAAAGAAACACATCGTGTTGTACAGTATGATCTTCCAATGTACAGAAACATAATGTGCAGGACAGTGTATTTTTCGAGTGTACTATACGATATGTACAGCTTATTCTACCAGTGTACTATATGTCAGGTTGTTTTAAGGTTCGGCTGTATAGTGTATCCATCGACATATCTTGAAGTATAGTGTATACTTCTGAGTTATTCGGACTGCATTAAGTGTATTTTCAACATTCGTAACTCAAATTTTGAAATCAAACGCAACTAATGCAAAATAATTCAGCTTGTGATTGGTCTTTCTTTGCACTCTGTAGTACAGTGTAATATATAATTTCAAATACTCACCTACTCATCGAATTGATTGTGACCAAAGCATAGAAGCGAATGTGAGCTTGACTTGACGAATTTATGGTAAATACTTTGTAGTACAGTGTAATCTTTTGTATTCAACAGTTGTCGCTGGCCCGTTTGCAGTGCCGGCTGCGAGCACGAGAAACTAGAGTGCAGTGTTCTCAGCCTGGGCAGTGCGCCCAAGGCCAAGTCGGATGCACGTGCTCTGGTTGACTATTACCGACACGACGCTCTTCTGGTGCTGAAGTGCTTGCTGCTGCAGCAACAACAGCCGGAGCGCTGGCGGGCGCTGCTGGAGATGCAATCGCATGAGAAGGAGCGCCTGGGCACCGAGCTGCAGCAGGAGGCGGAGCAGCGAATCGTGGCCTATCTGGAGCAGCGTTTCCTGCAGCGCATCAAGCAGAGCAAGCAGCGAGCGAGTCTGCCCCATGACTATGAGCCGGAGCTCTTGCATCGGCTGTGCGGCATCATCGAGACCAACTATATGGTCATTGAGCTGGCCACGGGCGTCGAGCTGAGCGGAGTCTTCCGGCAGGCCTGCATGATGGAGCACGCCTGCCAGCCCAATTGCTACTTCCAATTCGATGCCGCCACGCAGCGCATTGCGGTGCGCGCCGGCTGCGACCTCAAGAAGGGGGAGCACCTGAAGATCACCTACACGAACATATTGTGGGGCACACATATGCGGCAGCATCATCTGCGCATGACCAAGCACTTCAGCTGCCGCTGTGACCGCTGCGAGGATCCCACCGAGTACGGCAGCTATGTGAGTGCCATGCGGTGCCTGGGCGATGTGTCCAAGACGTGTGTGGGCGTCCAACTGCCGGTCGATCCAGTCGACGAGCAGACCCAGTGGAAGTGCGACACCTGCCCCATGATCGTGGATGCTGCCTACGTGACGCAGGTGCAGACTCATATGACCGAGCAGGTGGAGCACCTGTTGGCCGGTCGACCCACAGCCAGCCAGGTGGAGCTGCTGCTAGCTCGACTCTCCCAGCTGCTGCACACCAATCACTTTCACATGTTCAATCTGAAGCACACGCTCGTCCAGCTCTACGGCCATGAGCCAGGCCTGGAGCTGCCCAAGCTCAGCGATCTGCAGCTGGGCCGCAAGCAGCGTCTCTGCGAGGAGCTGTACACTGTTTGCCAGCACCTCGATCCTCACAGCATCAAGTTGGCCATCTATGTGAGCATCATACTCATTGAGATGGCCCACACACTGGAGGAGCAGGCGCGCAGGCAGCCAGCAGAGGCGGCAGCTCAACTAAAGCTGGCTGAATTGCGTCTACGCGAGGCGCAGGATGTCCTGGAAAAGGTGCAGGACTCAGTGGCTGGGAAGAAGCTGAACGATAAGCTGCAGCAACAGCTCGTCGAGCATTACAAACTGACGCTGGCTCACGGCCACAGCCAGACTGCAATTTGAATAAATGACATTAAACATGTATAGGCTAAATCTTATATTTACAATTGAATCATTTATATAAACCTATTGCTGGGCAGCGTGCAGATCCACACGCTGCTGCTCCAAGAGCTGTGGATGCGCCTTGAGCACTTCTTGTTGCTGTCGCAGGTTCTTCATGATGCCCGGCAGGTGCCAGCCATGTCGCAGCAGACTCTCCGTCACATCGAAGTGGGCGTGGCGTATGCAACGCAGCTGCGAGCAGTGGGCCACAGTACGCAACTCAATTGCCATATCGTGGATCAGGGCTGCCATATACTCCTCGCTCTCGTTGATCGCATGCAGCTCGAGCGTAAAGTGGGGTCGGTCGAAGTGGATCAACTTGATGCCATAGACCACAGGCTGGCTTTTGTCGGCGGGTCGTAGGAGTCCCTTGCAGGCCAGCTCGTAGGCTGCCTGCGTCTGCAAATCCACGCCGCAAAGTTCGTACATTTTGCGCTGATGCGAGGCTTGCAACGATGATACCAATCCGCTAATGCGTTCCGCTGTGAGGTGTCGATGATTGGCACGCACAGTCACACGTGAGTCGGGCAGGTGAGTCTCTGTGGCTGTGCCCATCCGAGCGGTCACGTGGTAAACTCGCACTGGACGATTCCGCTGGATGAGGCTCGATTGCTGCAGTCCCTTATTTAGGCCAAACACTGAGAAGGTGCTGTGAGTGTTTGGAGTTCTACAGTAATATACATTACTTACACAATACGCCGCTTGTGTGGTCACCCAGCGTGCCGACAGATGCGCAACGAATATCACGTGGCAGGTAACGAGGCCCACTCGACAGAACGTGATCCGAGAGATCTTCATCGGAGGCTATCTTATGCAGCACAGTGTCGGCCGCAGTTCCAGTGCCCAGCAGCAGTCTGTCTTTGGGGAGCTTACGTGGCTCTCTCTGTTTCAGCTCATTGAGTCCTGCAAAATAAAAACTACCTTAAATTTATCTTATAACTCTTACTCACTTCTCACTCACCTTTGCATATGTTGCTGAGTATAGCATTGCGCACGTGTTGGACTTTCATGCCAGCGGGCTTGTAAACATTGATGATGCCATTTAAGTGCTTAAACACAGTAGCCGCATCATAGACTTTAGTTAGCGCCATAATTAAAATTAATTATGTAAAAATCAGGACTTCAGCGTGTATTTGTTTTGAAATTTAAATCCGCCAGCTGTTTAACCGATATATATATATAACTCATCACTAGTGTCTGCTATACGATTAATTATCAGTGCTGGTCAATTCTGCATGTTATCGTTTTGCGATATAGGGTTGTCTCGCTCACACACATTTAGCGCTGCACGTGTTGCATTTGTTTTGCCTTCTCGCTGTCAGTTGCGAGTTGTTTTATTGTCTAAAAATCATTTTAAAGGACAATTTAATAGCATGAAGTGGACTACGGCGAATCTTAAACATGCCAACTATACAGCCAGACATGAATTGTTTGTGGGCACGCACACCGGCTCCTTTAAACGTAGGTTCATACCGCATGCCCTGCTGCTGGCGCTCAATTTACTTATTTTCTTGCAGATTTGCTGCCCGCTACGGAGAAGAATCCATACACTCAGTCAAATCTTAGTGATTTGACTGCCTTGGACAAAGAATCGCGAGTGACTTCGTTGGCCTTTGGCAATGAGGAGCAAACGGAAATTCTACTCGGCCGTGGTAAGAATGTGGCTGAGCTGCATTCGATTGGCGTTAGCGGTGGGCTCAACACACGTAGCGTTAGCTTTGCCGGCGCTCCAATTGTGGGTCTAGCTCGCTATAACAACAACCTGATTGCTGGCTTTGGCAATGGCAATATACATAGCTTGTCCTTGGATTCTGTGGACGATGAGGAAGAGTCTACAGCGGAGCCAGTTCTCATAAGCACAGGCGACCAAATGGATCATCTCCGTCAGTGTTCCACAGCCCCGCAGATTGTGGCTACGGGCGGAAAGGCGCGACAGAATAACCTTAAGGTCTACGACCTGAGCGCCGATTGCAAGCAAATCTTCAGCTCCAAGAATTTGCCCAACGATTACCTGCAGCTGGAGGTGCCCGTGTGGGACAGCGATATCGGTTTTGTGGATGGACCCAGCGTCTTGGCCACCTGCTCACGCCATGGCTATGTGAGGCTCTACGACACGCGCAAGCAGCGGCGGCCTGTGACGCACTTTGCCAGTGAGGAGCACGGCATGAGCTTTGCGGCACTCGTTGCAAGCGGCAACTACATCTACACGGGCACCACTATGGGCGTGCTGAAGGTAAGCACTAACTCATGCTAATATTTGCTTACCTTACTCATTCAGTTTCTTTGCAGGCTTTTGATACTCGCCGCATGAAGACCCATGTGCACACCTACAAAGGTTTCACGGGCGGCATCAGCGACCTGCACTTGGATGTGACGGGCAAGTACTTGAGCTCCGCTTCTCTGGATCGCTATGTGCGCGTACACGATGCCGACTCGACTGTGCTGCTCTATCAATGCTATGTAAAGTCAAAGGCAACCAAAGTGCTCATCAAGCAGCTGCCAGAGCAGAAGCAAGAGTCCAACGAGGACGACAGCGAAGTCGAGCGCGAAGTGAAAGCGTATAAGAATAAGAAAACCAAGCCAGAGCCTAAGGCAGCGCCGCTGGACACTGAATATGAAGACATGTTTGAACAGATGCCCACCGTGGGGTGAGTTTAACTAGTATATATAGTATACAGTATATAGTATGTTGACAAATTTTATATCAAACACAGCGACAGCGATGAGGAAGCGGACGAACAGCAAACGCCAGCAGCCAAAAAGCGAAAAGTTGTCAAGCAAACGCAGAAGACAAAAAAGAAAAAACAATAATGTCGCTTGTTGAACTAAAACCCCTTTTTAAAGTTAAGTTATATATTAAAGAACAAATATATATGCTATGTTTAATTGAGACTACTTCCAAGCCTCTTTCATAAGCAGCTCACTTTGCAGCTGATAATTTACATACAAGCGATAAGTGCAGTAGTAGAAGAATTCCACAATGGAAATCATGCTCAGGCCCAGGCACAAGTTGAAAATGCCTCCCAAATCAGCTGCAATTGAATTAAATATTATAAACCGTTAACTGAAGTGGACAAGCACTTACACAACAGTCCGACCCAGGACATGACAGTCACCTTTCGTATCACTGGCACCACCTGCTTAGCCAAATAGACGCGCAACACGAAGCTATCATTGTTGAGCAGCTCCTGTTTGCTGAAGGATTTATAATTAAGTGTATTACAATTTAAATTCGAATTGTGTTAAATTGTATTGCATGCTTACTAGAAGCTAGCCACGGAGTACTGATGCTGATTGAGATCCGTTTTATAGGACAGCGTTGAGTATGTGACGTCATAACAATTAGGCAGGCATTGATCACAGCGAACGCTCTTGAAATCGTCTGCAAAAGAATTGTTATATGCGAGATGGAATGAATATATGAAATAATGTCTTCTGATAATATGCATATGGTAAAGTTGAACAGGACACCTCCTTAAGCCTGAGTTCAATTGCTCACTGATCCCAAACCAAGCATGCTAGAGAAAGTGCTAGAGTACTTTTAGATCCCCCAAATTTTTGCAGATTTTTTTAAATTTTTTTTTGTTAGTAGTAGCCAACTTAATATGAATTTATTAACTATAATAAAATGGCCTTAAATTTAAAATTTAAATTGAATCTCTAATTTAAAAATTTAATCTCTTGTTTGGCATCAATGTGCAATCAAAAATGGGCTTAAGGAGTATCCTATTCAACTGGCGAGGAGTTAATTTATAGGAAAAATCTAAATAAATATTCTGTAAGAAAATATCGAATTTCTATAAGCTGGGAAAACTTTAAATTCTATAGAAACATTGTAAGAAAAGAGAAACTTGGTTTATTTATAGTGGAAGCAGCTGCACAAAGATCTAAGCACTCTTCAATTTACTCTATCAATTTAGTTTCATTAAAGTTAAACTATAAATGTATATTTCATACAAATGAAACAAGAATGTTCTCAAGCCTTTTAGTAAGCTTTAACGTTAAGTCGTTAGACAAATATTCACACAAACATATATGTACATATGTTAATAGTAAGAATTTTAGCAGACACTTGCCGAAACATGTTATTTATGCCTCAAATATATATAGTATAATGCTTATGGGTTTTGCATACCGAAGCTCCTTTATGGACGAGTTGTGAAGCAATTTCTAAGTATTTCTGGGAAGGAACACTTAAGCGCACGGGCTGCTGGCGCACGCATTGTGAATATTTAATATAAATTATAAATGATGTAACTGGAGCAAACAGAGAGCAGAACATGGCATGGAGACCACAATGTATGAAATAAACAAGACGAGCTACACGGCGCGTCATGGCAATGACATTGGTAAATAGGTAAATACCTCAAGCGATAGTGAAAGGAGATGAAAGCAGAGGAAAGCAGGCATCTTATTCAAGTTGAGATAAGCCGCAGTCAAGTGTTGGAGTAGCCCTCTCGACTCACCATAGTTATTCGCATAGCAGAAGGTATCGTTTAGATCGCACTCCTTGAACATCGTGCTCACAGTGGGCAGGAGGTAAGGATGGCAGCCACAGCGTTTGCCAATCGCCTCCGTCTGGCAGGCGAGCAGGCAGGCTGCCTGGCGATAGTTGCGTAGCTGTACATCATCCGAGATGAGGCAATCTCGCTTATTCTCTGACAGCTCCAGCACCTCCGTCGAGGATGTTTGCACGGTGGGCGAGACCTCGACGAAGCTCTCGGATCTAGCAGTTATTGTGACCGAGGCAGCTGTCTCCGTTACATAATCCATGGGATGATGGACAAGCACAATGAGGCCGGTGCTTAGATTCCGCTCCGAGCCCTCGGCGCCAATAAAGGTGAGACCGCCGTCCATGCCAAAGATGTTGGACGAGAAGGGCAGAAAGCTCGTATTGCGCGGATTGTAGTTGAAGGAGCAGCAGGGACCAAGAAATGCCGTCGTCGGTATAAAGGATAAATATTCGTGGCTCTGATTGCACGGAAACTCCGAGTAGCCCCAAAAGCAGCGCTTCACGAAATCCGAACAGCCCGGACTGACAGCCATGGCAGCCTCCCACACGGAGACGTTGTTCAGGCGCAGCGCTGCATCCGTTGCCTTGTAGCTCTCGTGCGAGGGAGGCACAAAGCTCTGATCCGTAAAGGCATTGAGAAACTCAAAGCCAGCTGCCACATCGGATATGTTGTACTCCTCAGGTATCTGGCTGCAAGAGAGGTTAAGGGAATCTCATTTAGTTTCTTTAAGGAATTCTCTAATCTCTAACCCACTCACAGCGTCTGGACATAGCGCTGCACTCGCTCCGTGTTGACTGTCTTGGGACTGCAGATGGTCACCCCAGGAAAGGCCACATTCGTAATGGAGAGTTCATTCGAAATGGTGTTTAGTATGGGATACGAGTAGAACTTGAGCCAAAGCAACAGAGTCAAGTAGATGCTGAGCAGCAACAGCTGCACCAACACCGATGACCAAATCAATCTGTAATGGAAATCACATATAATTATTTGCGAAAAATATTATTTTTATTTTTTTTTTTTCTCAAAATAATTAAAAACTTGTAATACCCTTGCAATTTTTAAGGATATATATAAATAAAGTTTTCTCTGATTATTAAATTTATTCTGATAAATTTGTAGAAGAGGTCATTATTAAGGTATTAGTTAATTTTTGGGTCTCTCTCTATAAAACTGTAGGAAATAGAGGAGGGCAACAGTGCACTATAACATTTTTCACCCTGCTGCCCTTTTCTGCTCGCCTGGTACTTCAGAAAAATGTTCACCCAAATTCGGTGCCCAATTGTCGCAGCGGCTGTCCGCCCCGTGAGGCTATGCAAAGATTTTAAACACTTCAATTTATTTTTTCACGAACCCTTTTTAGTACTTCCATTTTTTGTTGCATACTTTTGAGCGTAAAAATTAAAGAGCTGCTAACAAAACGGCTTTATATCGGCTATATATCTTTGCACACGATGAAAGGGCGTAGTGTGTTTGGTTCGGGAGGATCAGCTTCATCAATTCCCATTAAAATATTATGGGGTCATCTAAGGATCCAGGACTTGTGGTAAATCAGTTCCAGCATAGCTGCAGCGGCCTTGGACATGCAAAAAATACTCAAAATCCCTTTTATCTCGTAAAGCACAAGGGCTCTGTCGATGTCCTTTTATCCACTGATAGTCCTTGAGACACAAATTAATTTGAGGGAATCCTGGAAATTCTTTAATGCCAACTAAATTGAGGGTGAATCTAATTCGCAAAGATGTTAATACATACATATTCATATTGAAATATATTGAAGTAATAACTTTGATGACTTTCACAGATACCGATTCATAGATAGCTTTTCAGTCACTCACCTGGACAAGCCGTGAGTGCGATTGCGACGCAGCAGCCACATGCCGCTCACCTTGGTGCGCTCCGTGTATTCCCAGAAGGTGTTCGCAATTGCCAGCTTTAAGGGATGACTCCTCCAGTATTGGAGCAGTCTTTGCCTTTCACTTCCGCTTGGAGGATACTTTACTATGTTGGCCATTTCTTTAGCTCTGCAGCAGTTGACAAAGCGAGGTACTTACTTTTATAGTCCTGGACAGGACTGCTTAAGTGCTAATTATGGTCTAATTGTTCTCTTAATTTGTTCAGCCAGAACAAGTTTGTCACTTGTAGCGCATTAGTTATAATGATATGGTCCGAAGAACCTTTATTAATTAAAGTCGAGTTAGGAACAGTAAAAGCAAACTACTGAAGCGTGCTTAATGTGATCATTAGAGGAAGGAAAAAGCTTCAAGAAAGCGAATTATTAAAATGTGACAAATATAATCTTTTAAATAATCAAAAAAAAAATCTTTAATATAAATAATATAATACAAAATTAATTTAAAAATAGGAACAACTGTTAAATTGTTCAAAATGTATAATAAAAGCAAAGCCCATGCTGTCAATCGACAACAAAAATACAAAAATTTTGCAATTATGTTGGTTACATTTTCAATTTTTAGATTAATATATATTAAATTGGATATTCATATAGAATACGAGAATATTCCTAACCAGTGTGATGGCTGTCCCAATTATTCAAAAGGCTTTTCAATTGAATGAAAAGCTAACTAAAAATAATATATTAAAAATTAAATTGATATATTTGAAATGATATATAATGAAATGAAAAGCTTTTCAATTGAATGAAAAGCTAACTAAAAATAATATATTAAAAATTAAATTGATATATTTGAAAAAATGAATATAAAACTAAATAAAAAATTAAAAAAAAAAACATTTTTATAATTGACTGACTATAAATATAATATAGAATGAATATAAATGAATATAACATAAATAAACTAATTTAGGAAGAGTTTAGCAAAGCAGATGTAAAATATTTATTCAGCAATTTAATAGTTTAATTGTTTAATTTACAAATTTGAGTTTACAATAAAATAATTCAATCGAAGCTATAAATGAAACTAAAACTTCCAATAAACTAAAAAAAATATGTTTTATACTTTACAAAAATTTAAGATCCTTAAGGAGTAACTCAGTCTAAGATAAGGCATTAACAATTTTATTTAATTATGGCTCAAAATCTAAAATGTGTAAGAAAATGTATTAAACAAAATGATTAAAAAAGAAAATGACAAAAAGAAAATGTTTCTGAAAGACAAATACAAACTTAGAATGGATAATCTATGCTAATCGGCACTTAAGACCGAATTATTTAGTGTTAGCTAACGACTAACTACTTAAATAAAGTTCTGGAACCTTGTTTGTGAATCCACTTAAATGCTTCGCACAATAATTTCACTTGAGTTTAAACTGCAATCCTTTAACGGACCATCGGTATTCGAGTTCAACTTTAACTTTCCCCAACTTTTGTTCTGACTATGTGTGTTTGTGGACAATTGTCGAAGTATTCACAGGCAGCTGTTGGGTCGAAGAAGTTTTTCATGTACAAATCTTCAGTTCTTAAGCAATGGCAATAAAAATCAAAAGTTGTGCGGACAACAACATCCTGCAGGCAATCAGAGCGAGGACAACAAACTAACAGCTAGGAGAAACAATTTACTCGAACTAGAATAAGTTGCAGTTCCTGGAAGTTCGTGGCAGATCTTTATGCGGCATTAGTTGTTGACTTTATGGACATGTCTTAAGCAGATGAGATTCAATTTTAATTAGACGCAACTTTCACTCGCATTACTTTTATGCTAATCAACACAATTAAAAAACCATAGCGCTCAAATGAGCCAAAGTAAAAACATGTCACGCCACGCCCAACGCCCACGCCTCTCGGCCAACAATCAAGCACAAACTTTAACATGAACTACGCAAAACTTTTCATTTCTAGCAGGGAAAATAGGGAAAGCAAATGTGAAGCTCGTGGCAGCCAAGAAAATGCCTTCAACTTTTCAGCTGCCTTTTTATCAGAGGCGCGTGTCGCATCCCACATAAAAGTCTGATATGCCATACACACACACACACACGCTCACACGTACACTATATAATCTGCGTAACTGCCGAGCAATTTGTAAAATTTGTGCGGCCGATAAAGGCGGCGAACATTACGTGTAGCTGGCTTTAAAGTTGGCCAATTGAAATTCGGGCAAATGCGGCAACCTTTTAGCGCTACGAATTTCTTGCCGGCTAACACATTTTTCAGCTGCCCGAGCTCCATATTTTCTGTTAATGACCCGCCGACCAAACGATTTAGGGGTCTACAGTGGAATACGGAAATTCAGAATATTCATTTTGAATACCCTGCAGAAGTATTGTTATTATATAATATAATATTTTTGAATATTTTTTATTATTTTTTATATAATTTTTAGCAGCTTAAGCTTAGTGGTAAAAAAGTTTACAGCAGTCCTCGGAAGTCAGGCTTTGTGACATATTTAGTAAGCCGACTAGAATTCTGGTTGGAATCTCTGGCTAGAATATGTAGGTATTATAATCTGAGTCGAGGGCTAGGACTTAGTTTAATATATTATAGTTTCGCTTACTAGCAACAAGTCTGTAATTCCGTTAACAAATAGAACCATTCTCCTGCATATTAAAGAAATATATTAATTATATTATCAAATATATAAACTGTTCTTGAAATCAGTTTAACTGTAATTTGATATTAGAAAATCTATTAAAGTACTCGCCTTTTCAGCTTTATTTATTTTCATTCTCTGTTTCCTTTGTTTTAAACTATTCCTAGAGTTACAAACACAACGAGGACTTCTCTCAACTTACTCTCCTAGCCACAGGCTATCTAGTAGTTAAGCACTCTCTACTCTCACCTTCTGCTCTGCTTTATTTGCTTTGTTTGTCAGGAAGTTTGGTTCGCCTGTTTGTCAAAGTGTTTTTTTTTGTTTAAAAAACTTTTGTTTGTATGAAAAAATAATTTTGGCTTCAGTTGTGTTCGGAGTTAAGTTGAGTTGAGTAACTGTTTTTGGTTAGTTGACTTTCGGTGGCTGCTGTGGCGGCATCTCCGAGTGGCTGCAGCATAGCTGTGGCAGTTGCACCGTGTTTTTGTTGTAATTCTTCATATTAAGTTGCAGTTTTTACTTGGCTTGCGACACATTTTTGAAATTAGTTTGTTTGTCATTTGCGAAAGTTGTAAAATTTGACAGTTGAGCGAATTTCAGTTGGAAATTCACAAGGTAAATGTAGCAGCTAAACCAATTTAGTTCCGAAAGAGTTGAAAGTTATGTTAAATTACAAATCTGATAATTTGATTCTGTTAAGTTTACAATAACATAAGTTTAACAGTAGGTTATACTGGCTTTGACTTTTTGACAGTATGATTAAAAAACTAATTTAACATATCTGTAATGTTATTTTGGTAAGTTTAAATTTACAGACTTTTAACATAATGTTGTATTGTTCGCAATGGCAAATATTCAAACTAAGCTCATTTTTGACTTTGTGCTAAAAATCTTAACAGAAATCAATATGAAATAACAAATCTGTTAGGATTACATTAACATACCTTTAACATAGTCAAACTAAGCTAACTTTTTAACTTAAATTAACAATTCTTATAAATGTTACAATGTTAACATGCCCTTAACATCATGTTATTCTGCTTTTAATGCTTATAGGCATCTTTTAAAATGTTGTATAGTCAAATTCATGAGCTTAAGAGAAACCTTAACAGTGTTCGCTCTTGGCTATTTACATTTTGTATACAATAAGCGCAATTTGTATTGCTCAAGTGTCAATTCAAATAAATATTAGATTGATGTTTGGCGCTGGCACTTGGAGGCGAAATTTTGTTTTTGATTATCGGTCGTAATGATAAGCCAACAAATGCCAAGTGACAATCAGGCATATCAATCAAGGCAGCCAAGTGGAATGGCCAACAGGGCGAACATGACGAACATGGCCGGCGGTTATTGTGTTTGGACAGCACTTCGGATAAAATGTGTCTTACCAGGCCCTCGGCGCCATCAACATCAGCTGTCCGCACATAAAAAAACCGGATGCCAATCGCATATTTGCATACACATTGAATTGTGAAAGCCACAATGAGCCCAAAGACGCGGCCATAATCGTAAAATAAAAACAAATAATTCACTGCACTCGTCCACCCGGACACTCAGAGTCCCATTGCAGGCGGCACTTTACGATTAAATGGCCCACTGAAAGAGGGTAACTGGGCAACGGCCCAAATGGCACAAGCGAGGGGGCAGATCCTTCAGCTCGTTGCAGGCGCCAATCGAACTGTGGGAGCCAACTCTCAAGGGCATTAAGGATATATTGAAGCGGAAGCGAGTACGTTGACAGCCACACCAGAGATTTGCCAAAGCAACGAGATTCTCGTGGCTGCCTGGCGTCGAGTCAGCGAAAATAGTTGCCAAGGACAGTGCACAGCAGCCGGGGAAAAGGATTTGCGGGCAAAAAAAGAAACTGCAAAGTCGAAACTTTAATACTCATATAAATGTTTTGCTTAGAATAAGTGGAAGACAAGTGTAAGTGGTATACTTACAGTTAAAGTCGATTGAATTACGAATATATATATATATGAATACGGATTTTGTGGAACTTGTTGCTCTACTATTTACTGTAGGTTAACAGATATGTAATTTATGGCATTATGTTTTTAGCTTCTACTTTTTATTTTTCTAATTTTATGGTATAAAATAATAATTTAGGCAATATTGATATTTTTTTTAAATTTCCTGATATATTCCATTTTAATATTGTATTATGTAGTTATGAAGAATTTATAGAAACTGGAAATTATTTAATAGAGAAGGTGTACTTCTTGTTGATCTTCCAATACAATAGTACTTGATTTATCTAAATTCCTAGTTATTTTAGAAAGTATTCTTCTTTTCTTATTCGGCTCTTATCGTTCGAGTTAATATTTCCTAATCCTCAAATGCGTTTCGTTATCAGTGAAATCTTTCGCTCTCCAAATGCTCTTAATATTCTCTCTTTCTTAAAAATTTAAATGGATACCGTAACTTCTTTCATATTGCAGAAATACGCAATTTAACATGTGTTGTCAAAATACTTTTCGCCGCCATTGTATATAAAATAACAAAGAAGTGTCTAACGGAACTCTTTTCGAATTTGTCTTAAAAAGTATGCTATGTTTATTTTTATAAAATTATTTAGTTCACATGTAGTTTCAAAAATACATTAAAAAAAATATATATATTAAATATCATAAAAATAATATTTTAAAAAAATAAATAAAGTAAAAATTTTTTTACATCAACTTTAACATTTGTTCGTAGCTTTTTCTTTTCTAAATAAAACTAAATATCTTAAAAATAAATTCCATTCATTTTTTTACGTCAACTTTAACCTTTTCCTTAGCTGTTTTTTTCTAGGTATGAATGTAAGAGTTCACCTGAAATTTTCATGTAAAAGTCAAAGCCACTTGAACCCTTTAAAAGGGTATATACTTTATACATGTGTATAAGTGATCTGGATAAAATCCAAATACCGGGTTATGCGGCCAGCTTTTGGACCATTTGCGTAAAGTTGAGAGTCAATTTAGCGGAATGCAAAGCCAAAGACAAAATACTTTTATTTATTCGGCATGGGCAGGCCTTGAAAATCTTTGTTTTTGTTTGCTTTACGTTTCCCTCTAGCTCTGCCGAGAAAGTTTCCACATACGCCTACTCGTATGTGAGGGCACTTTGCATTTTTTGGGGCCAATTGATTTTTAATGACTTTATGCTCTACTGGAATAACAAATGGAACTTCGAGTGCCCTCGCAAGGGTTGCCAAATATTAAAATAGCTTTTCGGCCCACATGCAAATAAAATTGAATTTCAAGTGGAAAAAGGGATCTTTGTGTTACCTTTCAGCGTGGATACAAAATCTTTAATTTCTTTGCAACTTACTTGAGTTATTTTTCAACAGATTTAATATTGACCTTCAAGCTTTCCACAAAAATCTCATTAATACTCAATAAAGCGATAAGGACGAAGGTCGCGTCATGGTATTAGCTAATTGCGTTTTGTTTTTGTTCTGCTTGCGTGGAGGGTAAAGTGTTTCGAGGAAAAAGCTTAATGAACTTTTATAGTAGATTAAGTAAGAAGGAAGGTACTTAAAAAACTGCTCATCATAATATAATATATATGTCTAATAATAAGATAATGATTAAAATAATATTGAAAAAGTTGAAATTAATGATTTGCAGATTTTGTGTCTACGAGAAAGTGAGGTGTGTAAAGTTTTTAATATATTGGCTATATATAAAAACATTTTCTTTTATATTTGCATCTATAATGTTTTTTCAGATACCAGGAAATTTCAGTACTTATAAAATGAAAAGTATATTGTTTTAAGAACTGCAAAACTGAAAATATGTTGTCCTTGCTATGAGCAGGAAGGAGCCCAGCCTTTAAGTCATTTATGCTCTGTAGTTGGGTTTATCATAGAGGATTCATTTATTATCAGCCAAAACAATTTTGAATACATATATATAAAGTTCGGTTGAAAGAATAAAATTGATGTCATTTTTCGATTTGGTATAAAATGACTAATGATAAATATAAAGTTACAATTTTACTTTTATAAAAAATCAATTTAAAGTATCATCTTTATTTATTTTCTCTTTTTTTATAAGAATAACTTAAACTAAACTAATTTTAATTAGGATAAGTAGGAAGACCTTAAGCTTTTAAATGGTTCTGGTTGCCAGGTACTGCCTCTATCGTCTCACCATCCTGACTCCTCACCTGGAGTTACAGATATACATAAGTGAACAGTAAGCTACAGCATTAGTTTTATATATTATGTTTTACCCGTTTTTCACATATTTTTTCATATATTTATTATAAATAATTGTATTTGCGATTTTTTTTAAATAAGCTGTCAACTAACTTGACTCGTAGAAAAGGGTAAAAGTGATATAAGGCGACTTCTATTTGATGTCTGTGCGTATGGCTTCTTCCTGCTTGGCTGCGTCCTTCAGAATCGGCATTTTGATAGAGGTGTAAAAACTGTTGGGCGGCAGTGTTCGCTGTGTGGGAGGGAGTGAGGCGAGGTACATGCAGTCGCAGGCACTGTGACAGCACTTGGCGTTGTTTTTGTTGCTGTCATTAAATTAACGCACTTTGCATTTAAGCCGGCTTAGGGGTTGCTTCTAAGCCTATTAACTGTACACCTGTCCAGGTGCCAGACACCCATTGTGAAAGGTAGCGAGCAGACACAAGCTGCCAATTTGTTTAAAAATAACAAACTGTTAAACTGGGAAGCTCTGACATTTGGCCTTCGACCTGCCTTACGCATTTGCTTTGCAAAGTGATGAATCTGCTTTCATAATTGCACGAGCAGCATGTTGATGGATTGTTTGGTCCTTTTTGCTGGAATTTCGAAATCCCTATCTCAATGCTCTCGACATGGTTAATTTCTACACATCGGGAATTCGTGTATCTACAAAGTTTAACATAAATCCATTTGGGCATATTATACCGTTGAGTGCCACGCCCGCAATCCTTTCCAGCACTTTGGTCCTTTCGGGCCAAATTCAATTTATCGTTGACCCTTTTTCCACATAACTTTTATTTTATTCTGGCTAAATTGGTATCCAAATTTAATAGCCAATATTAGGGAATATCAAATGGATAATATTCGATTTCAAATGAGTGAATAAAAAACATAACAAAATTATTTGAAAGTATTAAAGCAATTTAAATTCATGATGTTTGATGTTAACTCAACAAAATACGTTTAAAAGTCAAATAAAAGAACTTCAAAGTAATTTAAATAGAGGTCAAATTTCAAGTTCAGTTTATAAGAGAAGTGAATAGATATTATTACAACTAAATGTTTTAAGCAAGTCTTAATGATGGAACTATAATAGTATTAACTGGAATGCTCTTATAGATGAATTCTATATATTTATATTTATTAGGAGACAAGATTAGGTATATCAAGATTTCACCGAGGTTTTAAAATATTGGCAGAATGTTTGAAATCTTATTTGGTTTAAGAAGATATATCTTTATAATAATATGGGTATATTTTAAATAAATAAAATCTTGTAAATACCTATATACTTTGTTAGTTATCAAATTGAAATATGCTCATAGTTTACAGTGCTTTAGTCTAAAGTGTCAAAAGTATAATAATAATTTAAACAAATCTCCATTTAACTAAATATTAAACTTTAGTAGTTCCAACAGCTCGAGTCAGCAAAAATAAAATCAAATTTCTACCAGATAACTGGTATTCCACTATTTGGATATGAGCGTATGCGTTTGTTTTAAAGTAAGTAATGAAAATATATAAGCTAACATATTTAAAACAGCAGCTCAGTACGGGGCATAGGGTATAGATATAGGGTATCCGCCTTCCGAGCACTCTTTCTTTTTGGTTATGCATATATTCCGATGCAAAGCGTAAAAACTTGGGAATACTTCGATTTCAAACAACTTTTTTTTCTCTCTCTCTCTCTCTCACTCTCTCTCTCTCTTTCTTTTAATGTATTTTTCGCATGCAAGCTAAGTGTTGTTGGAGTCAGATTTTGTGGTGAATTTCATCTTTTATAAAAACCTCAAATGATCTTATTTTAAATATTTTAAAATGTATTCCATTAAATACATATCCATATGTATATCCACTAAATTCGACTTTCAGAATTAGCAAGCTTTCAATTTCTAATTATCAATAGTATATTGTATTTATTAAAGATATTTAGTTGTTTGTTTTATAATAAAAAAAAAAAAAATAAGATTTTGCTATTTCTCAAGAATTTTAGCATGTTGAATTGAAATCAATATCATTATGTTCATTGTGCATTGGTCTTAAAATTTCTACTGCATGTCTCAGAATTCGAAATTGCAAGCAAATGAAACTTGAATTATTTGAAATCTTATACAACATCGAATTTGCCAAAAGGTGAGGCAAGGTGAATCCTAATTGATTTGGCGTTCAGAGAACTTGAACAAACTTCAAGCAAATCTGAATAGTTGTTCAATAGTTGAGTCAAGCGCTGCATTAATATTCACGAACTCGTGTTTCAAAGTTTAATAATGCCTATACAGCTCGGCGATCTATAAAAGGTTTTGCAAATATTCGAAACTTTTCATTGCAATTGAGTTTGAAGAACGCGGTGCTTGTGATAATTTTGAAAAGAAAGGGCAACACAAATCGAAATGGAATCTGAAATAAAGAAATTTTACAAGGATAAAACTATTCTTTTAACCGGTGCAAGTGGATTTTTGGGAAGAGGTACAAAAAGGGTGCTCTAAAGAAATGAACGATAAAACAAATCATGTTCGAATTCGACATACAGTTGATACCTTAATCTCTTCTAGTCACAATCGAGAAGTTGTTGCGTGCCACAGAGGTAAAGCGCATCTATGCATTGATTAGATCCAAGCGTGGGAAGGATGTACAAGAGCGCATTGCCGAATGGAAAAGAGGTCCAGTGAGTGTGGAGAGTTAGCTTAGGCGAGCAAAGATAAATATACTTCCTACTCCCTAGCTCTTTGAGGTGCTCCTCAAGGCCAATCCCAATGCACTGGATATCGTTGTTGGCATAAACGGAGATTGCGAGAAACCTGATCTGGGCATCAGTCCCGCGGATCGGGAGCTACTCGTTCAGCAGGTGGAGGTGGTGGTGCACACCGCGGCCAGCTTGAACTTTACCGAGCCACTGCACATGGCGTTAGATACCAATACGAGAGCCACTCGCTGCATGCTGCAACTGGCTAAACAGATGCCACGTTTAGTGTCCTTCGTGCACGTCTCTACGGCCTACTCTAATTGCGTGATCTCTCATATTAAGGATCGCTTCTATCCCGAGCATCTTACCTGTAATGTGGATCAGGTGTTGGAACTGAGAGAAATGCTGAACACGGATCTATTCGATCGGATGGCTCCAGCTTTAGTCGACAAGTTCCCTAATTATTATACCTACACGAAGGCCTTGGCGGAGCAGCTCATCCAGACGGAGGCCGGAGATTTGCCGGTTTGCATCTTTCGTCCAGTCGCTAGTAAGTTGCACTTTTAACCGAATTCAAACCTGAAAAAAGTATGTAACAGACAGAAGAAGGCGTGACAGACCCCATAAGGTATATATATTCTTGAGCAGGACGACAAGCTGTGTCGATTTATCCTTGTCTGATTAGACTATAAGACCTTCCAGTTATTTACAACTTGTACGTAACTCTCTATTTGATTTGATCTAATTTCTGTGCCATAGTTCTTAGTTCAAGCTATGTAGATAGATACCCTATATTTGGCATTGCTAGATGTAAATACAAATCTGAAATATTTTGTTTTTTTGAATACTTCCTACTCAATCTTCCTGAGCATATATAGATGGATACCTGTACCTATACATATGTATATATCTGCTTACACAAACATATTTAAAGATATAAAAATACTTGTAATAGTCTTCAACTCTAGGATATATTCTAGTCGGGCACTTCTCCTCATACTTCTTTTATTTGCTCTTTCGCTCTCTTTTCTCAGTTGTTGCGACTCATAAGGAGCCCGTTTCCGGCTGGATAGATAACTTGTACGGGCCCATTGCTGTATTCTACGGCGTCGCCATTGGAGTTCTACGTGTCGCCCCGATCGATAAGCAGGCGCCAGCGAATATTGTGCCCGTGGACAGCTGTGCCAATCTAGTTCTGGCCAGCGCCTGGCATACGGCTAAGGAGGCGGCTCAGCGTAAAAAGGAGACAGCTGCAGTTCCAGTACCACCGACCATTTACAACTATGTGCCCAGCGGGACGAACCTAATCACAAATGGGGATTTTGTGAAAGCCGTGGAGCAGATACGATTCGATTACCCATTCGAGCAGGCGATTTGGCACCAGTTCCTGCACACCATCACGAATCCCTGGCTGTACAAGCTGGCCATCATCTTTTACCACCTGGTGCCCGGCTACCTGATGGATGTGGGTCTGCGGCTACGCGGAGAGAAGCCAAAGATGGTTCGCATCTACAACAAGATCCATAAGAACATGGATGTGCTGTTTGTCTTTTTGAGCGGCACCTGGACCTTCGAGACACCCAGCTTAGATCGATTGTGGGAAGGCATGTCTGCAGCGGATCAGCAGCTCTTCGATTTCGACTTGAAGTCGTTGAAGTGGAAAGACTATTTCAATCGAGCTACGTACGGTATACGCACCTACATGGCCAATGAGCCGCCAACTGAAGAGTCCTTGAAGTCCAGTCGTAAGAAAGCCAAACGGTACGTTAAACTCCTGAATAATAACATTCTTGAATTGACAACTTTTGTTTTATTTTCAGACTTCTAATGCTTCATCGACTACTGCAATTCAGTTTAATCTGCGTTGGCATTGTAATCGTGAGATGGCTACTCCGACTATTCCTATAAGTTTTTATTTATAATCATAGCTCAACTATATTGTTAAATGCAAATGACATTTTCATTATGAAGTGACCCAATTATGATATAGAGCTGCTTAAATCAAATAAAGCATATCCTTATGTCCTTAAATAACTCATTCAGGTTATCTTCTAGGTGGGCACACCCGTTATACACTAGACTTGTTATACACTAAGCAAATATACCCATTTCCGGGTATAATAATTTTGTGAGAATGTGTATAACAGACAGAAGAAGACGCGGCAGATCCTAAAAAGTATATATTTTCTTTTTCTAGACTCTGTCCATCTGTCGGTCCTCATGAACGCATCGATCTCGTCAACTACAAAACCTAGAGTTTGGAAATTTTAAATATATGTATATACGCAGAACAGGTTTTTTTTTTGATAACTCATCCTATTTATTTATAATCGATAAAAATTGATATATTCATTATTTTTTTAATTCATGAGTTAAGGACCATAAAAGCTGCAGACACCAGACTTATTATGTAATTAAATACAGATTATAAATATTTCAGAATTTGGATACCTCCCAAATTACCCCAAAACTGAAAAAACGTATTTCAAATATTAAAGACTTGAAGTTTTAGAAATGCACCCAATTGGATGTTAGTGATATGTTCTTAAAATTTTATTAGGAAACTTCTTATAGAACCGAACGTTACTTAACAATTAATTTATCATGGTGCTGTCCAAAAGCATGTGTATGTGTATGCGTGTGTATGTGCTAGCAGACATTATTGATAGATATAGATAATGTATGTAAACTAGGTTGCTTAAGACACCAGCTCGGACCCGCCAAGAGCACTCTTAGTTGTTTTGTGAGCAATTAAATTAATTTTTCGCAGCTCAATGAATATTTACGTCGCACGTGTTGTATTTGCAAATCAGCCAGAATAATAATATAATTAAAAGCAATTTCCTAATCAAATCGAAATGCCTTTCAATTTCATTTACAAGTCAATCTAGCTAATTTATGCACCAGAGCCACAAATCAAACTATCAACAAACATATATCAGATATATCAAGCGTGCGAGCTACTCTCATAAATATCAACGCCATAAAAACAACAACAAAATATATTTAAATCATCAACAAACAAATCCGGAATAAAGCCGGAAACAATTCGCTTGGCCAAAGACATAAACTGGCCAGAATTATATGTTTTTGTTTTTTTCTTTTTTCAGCTTTTGCTTGACCGTATTACAACACGTGCGTGCAACGAGCCAGAACGACGCACGCCTGCCCCTTGCCACATGCCACGCCCCGTTGCTCCGCCCTTTGGCCCAGCTTACGAGAGTTGCGCCAATTAACAAAGCAGCCGCAAACCAAAGCGAAAACATAATCAAAGTGGCCAAAAAAACAAAACAAAACAGGACGAGCACAAAAGGATGGACGGATCAAAGTGCCCATAAGCCAAAGAGGGAGGCAGATGAGCTAAAGATAGGGAAACATAACCAGCTAAGCCTTGGCCATGGACTTCAACAAGACGCAAATGGGCGATTCCTTCAGCTTGCGTGGCAAGCAAACATGTAGCAAAACGGGCAGCAGGATAAGAATCTGTCCGTCGGCTCGAACTCATTTTCATGGGAGCGCGCAAATGAGGAATTATGAATACCCCTTCCCGGCCCCAGCCCGCTAAGCATAACAGCCGCCAGCTCTGGTTGGCGTCGACTTTTTCTGCACTAAATTTTAGTTATGGACCTTCCTGCCCTTTCCCGCTGCCTTTCTGTCTAGCCGCATCCTGATTCCTACCAGCTGCTATTAGCTTCCCATGCAGCGTGATAAATCACTTTGGGCCACTTGAAAGTTATCCCTCGGCTGGCTTCCATTTGCCGCCATTACCAGCCATATTCAGCACTTGATAATCTGATTACCATGCATATCAAATGTGCAGCTACAACAGGACCTATGGGAGCTTTCACACTCGCCTTTGCTTGAAGTGAGAAAGTGAGAGTAGAAGTCTTTGCAGCTGTTGCTTCAACTAGGGTTTGAAGGTACTTTTATTATTTTATACAAATTAAGTATATTCAAAAAATTGTTGTTAAATAAATATGGAAATGATATGGTAAATAAAATAATAAAGTGAAATAATATAGCTTTGAATCGATGGGAAATTAGATTTCTATATTTTAATTACCATAGTTGTGAGCGGTAGTTGTGATCTATACCCCAGCATTTTATTTAAGTTCTGATCGTATTATAGTCTTTTTCGCATCCTCTTTCTGATTAAATTAGTTATAAATTTGCTCGTTTTCTGAACATAAATGACTATTTTGTCCGGAGAAAATTTTACTCTAGCCGTGACTCCTCTTGACTAGCTGCTTATGACCCGATCTTTTAATCAGTTTCGACTCTTTTTGGAGTTATATTTTCGATCATTTGCTTCTATATGAGCAGATGGGTATATTATTATAAATTTTATCATTCTAAAGTTGGATTTAATTTCCCCAATTAATTATAATTCTGAATAATATTTTTTGTATTTTTTTTTAAGTTTATTCTAACATTTATTTACACATTTGAACATTTGTCCTGTTATCTTTTAACTTAATCTAATCGGAATTGATGTGATTTTATTTTCAAAACAGATTCTTAAGAGAGAAATATTTTTGGATAACTGAAACTCCTCAGAATTATATGTTTGCAAAAATTGTTGTGCTTATTCAGATTATGAAATCGATAGTCGTGATTCATAGACGAATAATGAAAAGTATATCAGATCTAAAGAGCACAGCTTAAATAAAATCCAAAATCCAATATTAGCTTAGATTAATTTAAAGTCATATTTACTATAGACATACTCCCAGACCATATAAATAATCCTCATGCAGCTTAAGCTCTGTTCGCTTTAAATGTTGGAAATTATTTCGAGCTTTCTCCGTCGCAGTTGCTATTTTGCAGGACTCATTTGCATATGTAAAGTTTGCATTACATATTGTCCTTGGCTGCTGTGGGAAATGCAGGCGAGGAGCAGGTGAAGGCACAGGAGCAGGAGCAGCTACAGGGGACAACTGGGAGGTGTTGAGCTTTTTGTTTGTTTATGCAGAGGCGAGTCAACACTTGATTTGGATTTGGCCAACAAATTTGTGTCCACAATATTCACAGAATCAACTGTTGCAGACTTTGTGTTTATTGTTTGCCAAGTTTGTGTGCTCAAAGGACTCGTAATATCCCAAATCCTTGGTGTATCAAAACTTTGTCATGCTGCCTAACATACTTGAATACGGCGTTAAAGGCAATTATGAAAATAATAAACTAATCAAGTGTGGAGTGAAAAAATAAGAATTTTGTTTTGATTATCTTCAAGAACATAAAACTTTTAAATAATGCTGCTTAAGTTTAATAGATCTAAAATCATGCACTTTAATCTAAAGGGCATTCAGTTAGTATATGTTGCTTATGATTCCTGGTCCCAGCTAATTTCCATTTCATGAGCCAGACAGTTTCTCAGATAAGTTGACTTAGTAAACGAGCCATTTATGGAAATTAACTAAAGCTTGCTTTTGCGTCTTAGACTAAGGTAAATATGTAATATTAAAGTTGAATATATATGTCCTTAAAGATTTAAAAATTAAAAATAAAAAGAAAGAAAGTATATATGATATAAGAATTGCTTAAGTAATTTGTACTCATATCTTTTCAGTTGCCAATGCAAATAACATTAACCTTTGGCATTGAAGACATGGAGATGAACTCTGGGTCTGCAGCTTTCCGTCTTTTTGATTGAGAGAAATACAAATAATGTATTTGTTTTTAAATTCGAGGTTTCCCCATCTTTCAGACAACATATGGATTCTGCGTTAAAAAATATCGTTCGAGTCAATTCACAAATTTACGATATATTTGGCTTCTTCGTAAAAACTGAGGAGGTGTTTACCCAGCCAACAAAGTGAACTCGTAAGGCACAATGTTTGGTGAATACAGCGGTTGTAGTAGGGCTTTCCACTGAAGCGCCTCAGAAATGACCTTGATGACTCTAGCAACATGTGTCGCAAAATTTCTTTCGAAAAAGACCAGTTATGATTAATTGATTAATTAACTATTAATTTACAGACGAATAATATAAATTCACATAAAGAAATATAATTATTAATTATTACATTAATTATATTCTTTTTTTTTTTATTTTATTTAAAATCAGTCTTTAATTATGACTATTAAAGGATAGGTGACTTAACATAAAGATGCAACACAATTTGTATTTTTCTTAAGTGCCGATTATTACGCGCAGCCCAAAAGTATGCCATAGTTTTGCCCGAACATTTTTTCACATTTTTATCTTTTGTTGCATACTTTTCAGTGGAACAATTAAAGCGCTGCAAGTAAACAAGAATATCATATAGAAAAACAGCTTTAAATTGGTTATATCTTAGCGCAGGACGAAAGGACATAGTGCGTTTGGTTCGAAAGGATTAGCTCTATCGAATCCCATCAAAATACTGTGGGGTCATCTAAGAATCCAGCATTTGTGATATTGCAGTTCAAGGCCACCTGCTGCGCCCAAGGAAATTGTTGTAAGTACACAAAACCCTAATTTCTGTGAAACCACAAAGACTCTGCAGATGTCCTTTGTTCCATAGGTAGTCCTTGAGACCCCAAGCAGTTTGACACATTACCTTTCAGGATACGCATGGATATAGCCGAGTTATTAGTTATTTTCTCTGTCAAAAATCGTCATGATATCTCAGCAGCTTAAACGACTTTCGTTATTCTTCCTGTTCTTAATCAGGACCACGAGGACATTATTTATTACAAATGGCATGCCAATAGTCGGTCAAATGGCAAAGTTATTGCCGATTTTTGCTAATTTTAGTCATTTTCCGACCATTTCCCTTGATCCTTGACTACCAATCCTGCGCTTAGCGAATGCAGATTGATACAATCTTTTACCTATCAACATCCTTAAGGATTTGGGCGAGTTAAGGAAAAAAAATAAAATGTCCTTTTTAGAAAAATCGGTCTAACTCGGCTGTATAATTTCACAGGATGAAATGTTATAGTGCGTTTAATTCGTGAGGAGCAGCCCTATTGATTTCCAGCTAAATATTATGGAGTCATCAAAGGATCCAGGACTTGATATTGCAGTTTCAGGCCAGCTGCAGCAAAATTCATGCAAAGCTGTAAAATAGTTGTCATTCCGAAAACTCCAATTTAAGATCCAGCAGGTTGTTAGTATTATTCCAGTCAGCAGAGAACTAAAATCACAAATTTCCATTCTCGAACTTTGTTGACAGACAAAAATGTTATTATTTGCCATAAATTAACCTCTTAAATATAACAAGTAAAATTGCAGTCAAGTAAAACTTATCTTATTTCATTTGAGCCAAAACCTGGCAAACACCTTCAATAAAGTCTTTGAGTAAATAACATCAATAGAAACTGTATATTTATGTTAATTATGTTTCGACAACAAAATCTGAGCTCTATAAACCACGAAACTAACTGCTTAGCACTAACAGAACCACAAACCTTGCCCAACAAATTAGTTAATTGTGCAATAGAAATTCTCGCAAACTTCTGACAAACGAGCCGGAGCGAGAGGCGAATGGAAGATTTTGCCAATCAGCAGCAACAAAATTTGTGGCCAGAGCGGTTTTTCGCATTTACTCAGAAGAGGGAAAGGAGGAGGGGAGGTGCAGGAGGTGCTAATACCCCATAGGTCAATATATATGCGTAGATATAGGCACGTATTTACATGTTGACTGTGTACATAAATCTAGAGCGCTTTGACCCAGTTTGTGGCATGCTGCAGGCAACACAAATTACGATTAACATAAGCATTACCTGCGGTCAGAATGCCTATGCAGGGGTAGGAGCAGGAGCAGGAGTAGAACGAGGTAGGAAAATGTTATATGGCATCCACTTTTCCGGGGCTGAAACATGACAAAATGTGTTCATTGTTCGGTTCTTATCTGTAGAAGCAGCTGCCAGCTGCCGGGCTGCTAGACTGATTTAGTGCAGGTCCAATAGGTTAGGCTGCCTGCCAGACTATTCAATGGACATGTCAGTGAGCGGGTCTTGTGGGGGTTGCGTTGTAGATTAGCCACTTTGACTTCAACATTTATTGTATGCCAATAACTTTTGTCTAGGCACAAAGGTGCGCTGGCAGTCATATGTGTGTTTCTCTCTCTCTCTGTGTGTGTGTGTGCGTGTTTAGCCAATTTACATAGCACCACATATATAGCAACAACAACAACTACCTTTGTGAGTGGCAGCTTGTAATAAATGTGCATGTTTTTCGATTTTCTACTTTTCCTTTGTGTGCCAGAAAATTGTCGACTTTCTCGTTTGTTCTTGTTTGAAAATGCAAATTGAACGTGTGTTGCGTTTAATTTTTGAATAATCTAAACAACTCTGAGCCCTTGGCTACTTTTTTAATTACTAGGCTCTCAGAATTGGCAACTGTAATTGCTTTATTGCATTTACAATTTAATTCAAAATATTTGTTTATTGGAATTCGTTTTTATTTAGATAAACAAAGAAAATATTCAGCACTCGGGTACAACCAACTGCATTATACTCGATCACAGTCTGAAAAAAAGAAAAAAATTTATTTAATATTGATTTTTTCGGAATTACCACGGCTATCAGTAAAGGAGATTGACAGTTATCCCAGCGTTAAAATTGTAAGTCTATAAAGATATAGAGTTTTTCCGATTTGCTATATATATCATAGTTATATATATAATTATATACCAGATATATATGTAGATACCAGAGTTTTTCCGATTTGCTACATATTTCATATAATATTGTCAAGTTGAGCCTCTAGCTTTAAAAGTGTAAATATGCTTTATGTTAATACAAACAGACGTACAGACAAACAAACCAATATTCCCTTTTCACTTTGTGAGTATAAACATTGATTTGACTTATAAAAGGATATTCTGTAAAATATATTTATATCAAATTTCCTTGGGTCTATGAAAATAACATAATATAAATGCATTTCCCTGCAACGCAAGTTGCCTCACAAGTCCTCAGATATAAGATTCGAACCCTACTGAGTTTACTATTTTAAATAATACAATCAATTCTATAACCAATAAATTCGCTTGAAAAACAGTTGATAAATAAATTAATTAAAATAATAATACCAAAAAAGGAAAAATTCCCTATTTAAAAATAACATCAAAAGTTTAGTTTTTTTTTAATTTTATTTGCATTTCATTTTATGCACATTTGACACACGTTATACATTTTATGATAATAATAATAATAATCATAGTTTTAAACTTACATTTTAAGCGACTGTTTTTAAATCTATAAAAGTGTTAAAACCAAATCAGCAGCTGCTGTTATCTTAAGTTATAGTATGATGATCCCGTATGATGATCCACTTGAGACTTATTCCATTGTTGGATACCAAAAACATGTTGACAATTTAGTAGCGCGTGCGTTCGTCATAGCGTTTGATTAGGCTGAAAATGTGAAAGCAAAAACATGAATAAATATAAATAAAAAATAAAAAAAACAAGCTTAAAGTATTTACGAAATGATGCAGCTTGACTTGAGTGCTGTAAAAATATAAATGAAATGTGTTCAACATTAGCTAGTGTATAATATATAATTTTTTATGCAGATTCTCACCTGTAGAAAGGCCCAAAAATAGAATACAAACTGTTTACAGAAAATTTATTTAATTTTAAGTATATTATTTATAATATAATTTCTCAATAAATATTTGCTTATAAATAAAATGTATTTTTTTTTTCTAAATTTGAGATTTAATTTCTGTCTGCCTTTATTTGGCAACCGCTAAAAACTAAAAACTCTAATATATATAGTTAAGCTTGATTTAATGCTAGAAAGCAACAACAACTAAACATTTATTAATTAATTTATATACAGAATTAATTATTAATTATAGCTATTGATATATTTTTTGCAGCTACATAGGTTTACATTAAGTGGAATTGCAGAGTTGTGTGAGTGTGAGTGTGTGTGTATACTAAATGTCTATTTATTGCACAAACAAACATTAATATATATATATATGTATATGTATCCTCTATAATATTGAATTTCTGCTTACACCTAGAACGTAGCCACATCACATAGAGTACGTGTGCTTCGATTATAGTTATATGTATTTACAACAAATTGAGCCTAACAATTGCCATGGAATTTGCATACAACTAATAAGTACATACCCAGAGAGAGCTTTACTGATTGGGGTAAAACTAGGAGCTAGTTGAATATTTAAGTACTTTCTACTTTACGTTCACATACGCTGCGGCTGCCTAAGCTTACAGCTAGAGCTGAGCTTTTAATGGGAAGCTCGCCAATACACGCACAAACAGCTTTTGACTTTGGCTAATGACAAAGACCCAGCTAGTTATGTACAGGACGCATAGGCTTATAGCCTTGGCCAATACACATGCCAATTCCAATTTTTGTGATGATGCTGTTCAAGGGTGGGGCTCAACACAACAATTATTGCCAATTAGTGTGTGTGTGTGTGTGTGAATTGCAGTGCAGGTGTGACAAACACACTCACACACACACACACACACACACACACACTGAGAGTGCGAGAATGAGATCAGTGGCCAAGGGTTTAGAGCTGCGCGTCGGCCTGTTGGGAGGTGGAGCCCTCCTCCAGCAGCTCCACAATCAGTGTGCCTCACCTTTTCTCATTGATGATGGAGGCGCGTCCGACACCGACCCCAGCGCCCACATTTGCATTGTGGGCGTGGCCGTTGATGCTGCCCGCGTGCTGCAATGCCATCGAGTCCTGGCGATGGAAACTGCCGCCACGCCCACCCGCCGATGCGCCCACGCCATGGTTGTTGTTCAGGTGCATCGAGGCGCGAGGCACGCCCCCTCCGCCGCCCACATAGGTAGAGCGCCGCATCGACGTGACGCTGGTGTCCATGACGCCCGTCGCGGTCGAATGCTGGCGAAGATGCGGCTGTCGCTTGACGCAAATGCAGCACAGATACCGGTTGAAGTGCTGCCGAAACACGCCGGACACACAATAAAGCGCCACAGGATTAACGCACGAGTTGAGGAAGCTGCAAATTGAAAAGATCAAAGCGAAAAGTTAGTCCATGGCCGCAGCGGCTCTAAAGTATGACTGCTAAACGGAATTACGTTCTATAACAGCTCAATTGCTAGTTACGTCTATGCTTAGGCTCAAAATCAACATCACAAGCGATTAGTTGTAATTAAAGCAAGCTCTGGCTCAATTCGAAACAAAAATATATATGTACTTTTAATAAAATGTAGCTGCAAAAACGAGACGACTTTAGTACTTGGCTTTTCATAGTAGACTAAAATGTTCTAACAATTTAAAAATTTTAAAAGTTTGAAGATCGCCCTCCATTGGTCACATACAGCTCAATGACATCTGTATATTATGAGAATCAATATCGAATAATGAAAGAATCAGGAGACAATTCCAATTTTAGTACAAACTTCAATGCTTTTATAAAAGTACCCAAGCTAGAGCCATAGAAAGTTAAAGAGAAAAGATACCGGAATTACAAAAATTCTTGATTACAATTCAATGCTTCGAATCCACTAGCGTTCGAAAAAGTATGGCGAAAAAAAGACAATCAGATAAACAATACACAAGTTTCAATCGGTTAAAATTAATAAAATGGCTTTTGTTCGGCCCGATTTTGATAAGAATAATAAATGATCTCTTTTTTTTCAAAAATGCAAAAACTTAAAATTGTAGTTGTTAATTGTCTATTGAAAAGTCTCATTCGTAGGTATTTAAAACAATTGGAAGAAAATTAAGTAAGAGGCATGTAAGATTCAAGAGATATTTTTCGACTTTGAATGTTTTTGAATGCCAATTATCCGATTCAATACGCGTGAAATAAGATATCGCACTCGAAAATCAGATGAAAATACTCTCGTTTTCGAATGACTCAGTTCATAAAATGAATTTTGAATTGAGTTTTTGAATAGACCCGATTTTGATAAATATGATAAGGGGCTACATAAAATTTTTTGTCAAAAATTTAAAAATTTCTAAATTGATATTATTAATGCCTTACTGATAGACTTCATTTGTACAAGGCAAAAATGATATACAGGAATCGGTTGACAAATACCCAAAGACCCTGGAAACTTCAAGAGAAGTGATTCCGGAATCAAGGAAATATTTCCCAAAATTGTAAAATTCTTAAATTCATGAAAAAGCGAAGTTGGTTGAATGCTACTCACAAATAAATTTAAAGTTGCAAATAGCTGAGTTCAGAGTCGAACAACTTTGGAATTCAAAAGTGAGAGCATACTTTTTGTTATTTTTATTAAATTTGGTCAAAAGCTCGAAAATTCAAATATTTGGAATATAAAATTCGATGTAAATTTTTTCTTGTTTCAGCTGAAGTTGAGGAACAAACAAATTGTTTTGTTTTTGAACAGCTCTCTTTTTTTGATCGATTTTGCGAGCTTTTAATTGGAATGCCTAACTGTTCTGCAAACACTTAATTTCGCTTTTCGCACTCTCTTCAAGCACTAAAAAGCAAGGTGAATACTTCGCCTCTCGTTGCTGTCGATTTGTTTCAATCTACTGTTGAATATTTCATTTAAGTAGTATTTATTTTGGTTCGTGGGCAACCCTTTCAGCATTAAAATGCAAATTATTCTCTGGGAGCTGACAGTCTCCGACATCACAACTTAAGTTGCCCGAAATGCTGACACATTATTTTTTGCACTTTACTGCGCTAAGTGACGCCCCGAGCGCCAAGAGGGGGGCGTGGTTAGTGGCAGAGGGGAGGCAACTGTCAGCGAAAGAAAATTTACTGCAGCTTGACGCATCGCAGTGAATGTGGCAAAGAGTTAGCTAGAAGCGAGGGGCGGAGCGTGTGTGTGTGGGCGTAAGTTTTTACAGGGATTATCTCTTTCAATTAAAAATAATGCCAAAAGATAAGGCCTGGGGCAATGTAGAGACAAGTTGAAGGAGCAAAAACTGCGCATATGCATGAAATGCAAACAGTCTACCTGCAGTCAAGCATAGATAAGACTGCTGCAGTTGCAGCCGCTGATCCGCTTACCTGGTGCAAAATCCCACGATGCGCAGCACGTTCCAGAAGTCGTCGAAGTCCTCCTCGGCCGTCGGATAGAAGTGGTACCACAGCTCGAACACGTGATATGGAAAGAAGCAAATGAAGAACACTGTCGGGGCAATTAGTGGGCCATTGTTGGGGCTTTTGTTTAAGCCCAATCGCTGGCTACTCACCGACCACAAAGGCCACCACCATGCGAGCCACATGGCGCCGGGCGCGTGCCTGGCTGCGGCTCTGGATGCTCAGCTGCTCGCCGGGCATGTCGCGGGCGCTGATATGCAGCCGCTTGGCCATCATGATGTACAGCACGCCGATGATGGACAGTGGCACCAAATAGTAGATGGACGCCTTGGCAACCACCATATATCTGCAAAGAGTAGACCAGCTTAGTGTGGACACTCGCAATCACAGTCGCTTAAAGTGCCTGATTGAATGTGGATTACGTGCATTAATTGTGAAAAATGATGCTCGGCAAAGCAATTGACAGTGGAGCTTAATTAATCCCTGCCCAGCAGGGATTTGTCAACAGTCTGTCAATCACGTTGATCTCCATTATAAATAAATGCCATTTGAAGCAACATCTTTGTTTTAAAAGTTAAGTTAATTGTTGATTGCTTATCAATAATTTCAATAACTTTTTTCTGTTTATCTGTGGCTTAAACGCATTCTGCACATGAGCTTTTATCATAATTTTAATGGCAGGATATAAGTAGAAAGGAGCGAGTGGGAAAAATAAATAAAGAGTTTTTTTCACGTTAAGTTTTTATGTTCAATCTGTTCAGTGGGACAATCAGCAAATTGTAAGTTCAGCCGTTGGCATTTAAGTTTAATTTTCCGTGTGGCTTAGTACGGTGTTCGGGAGTGGGGTGGCATGTTCATGGGTGGTGAAACCAAGGGACTCTCAGCTCTTTGTGGATCTCCAAGTTAAGTAGGGGTGCATTGGATAATGTTCTCAGAGCTTTGTTTGGAATGCCTACTTTTCCTTTGTGACTGCAAAATGCTTAGTTGTTTGGTTTATTTATGTTTTAAATTTCTAAACTTCTAAAGAAAACCACAATACAATCATGCACCTCCCTATTGCGGCTCATATTCATTGGCTAAACTTGTATTTCTTCATTTCTTAAGGTTCTGGTCAAACTAATTCATAATTGGTTTTTGTATAAATGAGAGCTGCATAAATTTGTAATATTTCTCGAGTTACCTAAAGTTTCAAATTCAAATTTATATTAAGTTTATATATTTTTTCAAGCTTAAAATATTTAATTAAAACATCGAGATATTGTATGTGGGGTCGGAGTTTTACTTTTTAGGTATATCAACTATCTACTTAAAAAAAATTTGTATTGATGTTACATAATCTAAAAATATTGCCAAAAAGGTAAGAATATTTCGAAATCCGGCTTCAGCACGTTAAACCGCTTTGCAAAAGTATAGTCCGATTGTTGGTATCTTAATTTCAACAAATTCTGTTGGCCTGTGTAATGTGTTCAGCTTTTCAGCACTTTTTGGAAAAATTCATGAAATCTGCTTGCATTTTTGGTATCATTTTTTGTTTCATTGGTTTTTTTATTGTTGACATGCTTTTTTAATAGGTAATTTATTGTTTCAGTGCTTGACATGTTAATTAAATGAAAGCTCAATGAAATTAATATTAAAGTGAATATCAATTAAGTCAATATATGTATATTAAGTCCATAAACCAAATATGTATAGTATATTTATTAAGATTCAAGAGTTTTTATTAGTTCAAATTTAAATTATAATTTAAAGAAATTGTAAAACTAGATTAAGTTGCCACTAGCAAAAAACATGGTAGCAAAAAACTTGCATAAATCAAACATAAAACATTTTAAAAAAAAAATTGTAAAGAAAACTAAAAGCTGCTAAAATATGAAGAAAAATGTATTTATTAAAAGTTTTATTACATTTAAGACCAAAGAAAGTAAATTTACGTTATCAAATGCTAACTTTCTTTAAGGTGTTAATAGGGTTCTTGATTATTTATTGATTCGCCAATCTTAATTAATATCATAAATTATATGGAGTTTCAAATATTTTCAGCTTGATTGATTTAAAAAGAAAAGACAAATAAGCGCATTCAATATTAATTAAAAATGCTTAAAGTTGAAGCTCCTTTGCTGGGTTTCCTTGAGCGCAAAGTTATAAATTTCAATTTAATTTGTGACTTCTAGATGATTGGCAAATAAATTAGAAATAATTCAGTAATAATTCACTAAGCCGCTTATGGCCATATAGCTGCTTGTCTAAGCCATCTTTAACAATTTGTTAGACTATTAAAATGCCAGCACGATGAAGACATTCAATAAATTATGGTTCGTGGCACATTTTGATGACTTACGACCGAATAAATTTTTGGCATAAAAACCAAAGTCAACCAAAATTTAATTTAGTGGTATTTTTTTTAGAAAACAAGCTGCAGAGTTATAAAATGGGGTTTTATGAATTGGATAAAAAATTAGCAACCAGTTGGCTGAAGCTGTAAACAACAGCAGAGACAGAGAAAGAGAGAGAGAGAGAGTCGTTGGCAGATTATGTGGCAACAGCTGCCGCTGTCCAGTACGAAAGGATTTTCAACTTATGGCAACAGGCAAGCAGACACAGCCGCAACGTGATGGGAGTCGAGAGTGCATTAAAAAGGACGACCGGAATTAAATTTAAGTAGTTTATCAGCGAGACGAATGAAGAGAGCGGCCTATAGACAGAATGAGCCCTGGGTGGACGTCATTGAGCCAAGCTAAAGCAACAGCAGCAGCTTGATGAAGGGCGTTCGGGCTGGCTATCATCAGAGAGGAAGCAAGGATATCATCAGAGGAGGAGCATAATGGAGATATTCTTAATGGTTTTAAGCACCTTAAAAGTGCCACGTGAATTACAGCACAGCTGGAGCACGGAAATCGCCTTAAATTAATGGAGAATGGACACGAGTAAATGGGAATAAGTACTATTAGGGCAAGTAGCATTAAAGCTAATAAATATATATTTAAATATAAACAAGGCATCTCAAATACAAGACTTTATTAGCTAACACTTTTTCAGATACTAATCTTTATGATATATATATATATATGATATGAGTTATCTTTGAGACTTAAGTTATATGACTCAGCGCATCGATCAAATGGCTTAAAAAGAAAAGTTATGAGTTATAAAATGCCTGCAGTAAAAAAAGCCAAATTATAGATCTCTACCTTTGAAACTCAAAGAGCAAGTAGCGTTGATCCAGACTGACTGTAGGTCTGGCTGACGGATTTTATCAACTCAATTCGTAGTGCTGATCAATAAAAAAATACTTTATACAGTCGGAGATGCTTTCTGCTATGCGTTGCAAACTGAAAGGGTATACAAATGTATGTTCTCTCCTTTGTGTCACATATCCTTTCACAAGTGAAATTATACAGGGTATAAAAACTAAATTTGACAAGTATTATAAAATACCATAAAAAAGTTAATCAAATAATTGATCTTTACTTACACAAGGCAAAGCAAACTAAATAAATTAAATGCTTATAGTTAAGCAAAAAATTAAATTGCTATAAAAAATGGCAAGGAATCAATCAAGAGATTAAATATCTAGATAAATTATGATTGCAGATTGCATTTTATAATGTTTTTGTCAGAGAGTTGTTGTTGTTTGGCTTGACTCAAATTAAATTTACCAAGTGCTAAGGAATAAGCAGGAGCTGTCAGCTGCTCGAATGGGTTCTGCTTGACTGGACTTGCCTTTTTCCGAGAGAGATAGAGGCAGGGAGTGAGGGGCCATGTTTGGACACCCACTTAAAACTAAATAAAAGCGAATGAGGCGCACAAATGCGAATATATATATTGTATATATATCTAACTGATTGGGAACTCACTTTGCATAAATCTTAGAGCGAAAAGGAGAGCACACTTCGATGGTTATGTTGCCATGGGGCGTGGACAGGTTGTAGCTCTGGAGGTCGGAGACGACAAACGATGGCATCCCAAGCATAATGGCAAACACCCAGATAATCACGGCTGTGAAGACAGTCAGCGGCTTTGTCTGTGAGTGCGAACAAAGAGAAAGAGAAACAGAAATACAATTTTATTTCCTTACTTAAATAACTAAACTAGATTTTGGCTCACCTGTAGCTTGCGCAGCGGATTGACAATGGCGCAATAGCGTTCACCGGATAATGCAGTCAAAGTGAAGACAGAGACCCCAATCGAAATGTCCTTGAAGAATTCGGTAATGCGACACATGTTTCGCTCGAAGGGCCAACTCTCCTGCGTATAGACAATCGTGGCTACAGGCACGCAGACCAAGATCACCAGCAAATCGGCCAGAGCCAGCGAGAGAATATAGCTGCAAAGGAGGGAGAGATAAGACAGAGATAGACAGAGAAATATAAAGAAGATATTGAAAAAATAAGGATATCGATAAATTATTATTATTATCTCTTATCGATTTACAAATTAAGATTTTGCCAAAGCGTATATGAGATCTTCATAAGAGCTATTGATAATACCCATACAAAAATGGGTTTATTGAGTAATGAACAGATCCTGTTGTAGTTGATCAAATATCGATATATTATCGGTTATTTATGCATCTTTACAGTAAATATAGTTGAACTATGAATGTCATCGATAGTATCTATCAATCGATAGTCGTCATGGACTATTTATATATATATCAGTTCTACAAACTCCGGTTCGAGCATAGAATATAAGCTAATTATAAATTATTAAGCTAAGATTTTACAAGTCTTCAAAATATTGATAGTATCTAAAGTTAATCTCTATACGAAACGAATGGAAGCTCTTAAGTGAGCTTGCATCAAAATAAATAGACGTAAGTCAAAACCCTAAATCGTTTTAAGAAAACATGTGTCTTCGTTTTTTACAGTCCTAAACATATAGATAAAGCAGACTTCTTCGCTTTGCCAGTCCTATAAAGAATTTGCTGTCCAAACATTCCCGACACACCATTGCCCAGATAAAGGCAAGCCTCAAAGTCCTGCGAGAGTGGAAAAAAGAGAAATGGAAAAATTGTTCAGCTCACGCACAGTTAAACGTGTCAAATTTGCTGCATGGTTGCACTGGGATTGAAATTGGAATAGAATTCGCATTGTTATCAGAACGGGAGAGGGACCAGTAACGGTCACGGTATCGTGAATGGGAATGGGAACAATAACGGTGCTTATTCTATTCCTGCGGCCCGTTGTGCATTCACTTGTGAAGCACTCGAAGTGAAGCGCACTTTTGCACCAAACATATTTCTTTTGTGTGTTCTTTTTGGACATTTTCGAGTGGATGCCCTGATTTGGGTTCGCACACGCAAACCCTAAGCCAACCCAGACTGAAGTGTTGCCAAATGAAACACAATTTAATTTCACAGATTCGAAAATGCAAAAAGCGAATGTATCCATTCGCAGTTAAACGGCAAATGTGGCCTTTATTTAATAATTTGCTGTGCCATTGACATGCGTGAACCTTTATCGCCGGTGCCAGACTGAAGACGTTTGGCCCAAACGACGACGCCGCATCATCATTATCGCCCACAAATTGTTAGTTCTGATTGTTGTCAATTGACGCTTGTCTAGACAACCGGACAAAGACCGGCAAATCACGCAAAAAAACTTTGGCAACAACAAAATTACAATACTCGGTCCACTGATTGGCTTCCAGTTGCAGCATGACACGACTTCGTCTTTTGTCAGCTAAGAATAGTTCAATCGCCCACCTGAACTGTCAGGAATGCACCTTTTGTCATATTTTTCAGTTTTATTTCGTTAAATCTCTACTTGTATTTGTAGCGAAATAATGGGCATTCAGTGAAAATTGCAGAACAGACACACTTATTGCCATTCGAGGCGTGACAACAATTTATAATATGCTTGTTATGCAAGTGTTTCTTAGTTCCAAATTCCTCTTTGCCTCTCCAGCTGTATCACCGGCTGTGCTGGCTAGAAAACTTTTGATTGAATTTCCATTTCAATTTATTTAAATTTTTCATCAGAAGCCAGCCACAAAAGGAAAGACACAAGGCGTTACATGGTGGTACAAGCTCCTAAGTTTCCTACAAGTTTCTAAATTAATAAACATTTGCATGGGCCACATTTAAACAAAGCAAGTGTGCTAGTCGGGTATGCCCGACTAAGTGGTAGGTATATAAAAGTGAAAGGTTGGAGTATTTCTATACCAAATCTTATATTTCTTGAAGTTTGCGAGCTGTGCTAGAAAAAACCATATTTCTAAATCAATATTTCTCCATTTTTCAGATAACTTTTGAAACATTGACTAAAAATGTAAGTTTTCCTTCACATGAAATACAAAAATATTTATGTATTTTAAAGCAGATTTTGCAAGATGAGCTGCCTGAGGTTTTTTATATTATACAGTCGAATCCCAATAATTCGAAATCGCAATGGGATCACATTTTTTACGAATTACAACAGAATTCGATTAATCGAACAGGAATTTAAACGAATTTTTTCAAGGGAACTGCATTTTTACGAATTATTGTGGTTTTCGATATAGCGGAGGACGAATTAATGGAATTCGACTGCATATCTATATATAATATTATTTAATAATATTTTATTTCTAAATTTACATTTGTAAATATAATATTATATTTAGTCATAGAGCCAAATGCAAAATTTTAATAAAAGTTTTAGTCCTAAACAAATCTTGAACTCAATGAAAGAGATACTAAAAGGAAGCCAGGGATTGCCCTGTTCAATTACCTAAGTTGCCATCAACAATAATAATTAATACCATACGAAACATCAAATTTGAAATTTCTGCTCTTCCTTTTTTACTCACACTTCATCAGAACCATGATACCCCTATTACTTAACCCCTTTGAACGGATACAGGGTATTAAACACATCGACAGCTGCTCGCTTAGCAATGTTTTGTTTCAGCTGGAATTGGCAACTCTTGTGCAACTACAGCGGGGCAACAGTTAAGCCAGCTACAAAAAAAAAGAAGAGGAAAGCTGTCAATATGCGAGCTTTATCCGCTGGCTATTCACAGGAAACAAACGAGCACAAACGAATCTGCCTGCTGCGCATTACGCATACGCCGTGTGGACCGACGCAGAGTTAATAAGAGTCTGTTCTGTTGCTTGTGCCTGGCAACAGCTTAGAAGTGGCTTACATGTGTTGAAATTAAATGAGGAATCAAGCGTACGCTACCATTTTAACTATTCCCTAAGCTTAAGCTGTAAGATATAATTTTATAAAATATAATTTACATTTTATCACAATCTAAAATGTTCAAAGAAAGTTTGAGCATATGCAAAATATTTTTGATAAAGTTTTGAATTCATACATATAAGCTCTTTGACAATACGAGTTACTAATTAGGACGCTAAGTTTTTAAGCACAAAACTTTTGGCAAATTAAACAAGCTGAGATGGACATCAAATGTGATTTATAGATTAAAAAGTCAAAGGAAAATTTTTAGTTGCAGCTTCAAGTTTTTTTAAAAGTTAAATAAGGAATAACTCTATATATATTTCTAGAATATATAATACCTTTTTGAAATCTAGATAAACATATATTTTCTATTACGTAAAACAGTACTTAAAACTAATTTAAGATACTCTATGGGCTACTCAGAAACTCCTTTTTGCCTTTCTTAAATATTTTAAATTTTTCTTAGTTTTTTTAATTTTAATTTTCTTAAATTTTAAAAATATTTTAATATTCATCATATGAGTTTTATAAACTCTGCTGTTTGAGCTTTAAAACTTTTTCCTTTTAATTTAAGCGACCTTTCAGCATTTGATATTGAATTGGAAATGGAAAACTCTGCTTAGTATTCCTGAGCAAAGGCTGCGCCTGCTGCTCAGCTACAAAGTTATGAACATTTCTGTCGAACTTTTAATTTGGCCAAGATTACGTCGACAGCTGTTTTGACCGCAGTCCAAGATCTGACTGGTATATATGAGACAAGAGGCAATAAAATCAGAGATGCGGACCATAATTCAGCATCATGAATGTTGAGTGGCAATTCTTTTTGGCTATTTCTGGAGCAGCACGCAGCGCTCATTTGGGCCATATTTATATCAAGTATACGCCATGATTGTACGCATATGTATGTGGCATATGAATGAGTTGGGGGCTGTGTTGGGTTGGTTTGGGTGGGGGGCGCCACGGGGCACTTACGTGTTGGGTATGTTGCGCATGGAGCGATGCCGAAAGAATATGATGACCAGAGTGCCATTGCCCAGCACGCCCACGATAAAGATGAGGGTGTAGAGCACGGTGACAATATAGGTCTCCGGGCGATCCAATACCTTCACATACTGCTCGCCGCTGGCATTATGCGTTGATATTGTGGATGTCGTCGCCATTGTCGATCCATCCAACAGACTCGAATTGCTGAGCTGGCTGACATTTAGCCCTACGGCAGCTGCAACGGCGCTCGACTCCAGCGGCGCATAGGCCAGGCTGGCAGCCAGCGTCTGACTGAGGTCCATTAAAGCAGCGTACATATTTCTTCTTTTTTTTTTGAGTTTCCTCTTAAATGTGACTGTGACTGTGACTGTAGCTGTAACTGTAACTGTGACTGTCTTGTCTTCCTGTTTTGCGGCTGTCGCCGTGTGCGTGTCGTTTTATGCGCTCGTTCAGCCCACTTCCGTTTCCTCTTTTTTGCTGTTCAAGTTTTGTACTTTTTGCCACAAGGGGTATTCAGTTTATGGCATTTAGGTTTTCAGTAGAGTGGTTGTTGTTGCCACAGTTGCGTGTTTTATTTTGCACATTTTGTTTTAGCTCCGACCACATTTACTGTCCTTGTTGTTGCTGTTGTTGCTGTTGCGCGTGGGTTTGCTCTTTGACTGGCGCCAGTTGCTCCATGCTGCACACCGAACCGAAAAACAAAATAGAAAGAGATACTTGGTTAGTTCTAACTACATGTTAAAGTCTTTGTAGTAAAATGATTTAAGCAGCTTTCACTTCGATGGGAAAACAATGCTGCGTATGCGTAATATTTTGCATTTTCCTTAGAGCTTAATTATGCTCCGTGTTGCGGTTTAGGGACAAACCTCTTATGTTACTGCTGCACATTATTATTTATTTAAATATTGGGTCTGCCACAGCCTAGGGTCCTCGATAGAACCCTTTTTTTATTTTGCATAAATTGTTGAACGTAATAAATATAAATAGAAAACGAAACAAAGTTGCAAATTATATAAAACGTAGGGAACAAAATCAATAGAGCAAAGGCTATTGATAAATTTCATTTGTGAGGGTAAAAATTCTTTTGAAATATTATTAAAAATTTTGAGAAAAAAAGGAAATAGAATTCCATATAATATACATGATATATGATTATATATATATTTTAATTTAATCACTGTCTCTCTCTCTCTCTCTCTCTTTATTAAAAACGTGTCCTAGAACAGTTTGTGAATGATAAATGAAACTATTGAATAATAAAGTTAAATATTATAATCTACGCTATAATATATTCAAGCGCTGCTTACCTTAATCAGCTGTTCTAAGTTACTAATCAACTCTTCAATTGCCTTCTAAAAGCCAACCTTAATATCGTTATCACTAAGTATTCGTAGACCTCAAATCTCAACAGAAACAATAATAAGACTTTTCTACTTAAACATAATATTATGTCTTCTAATAAGTTTCCTGATTTAATTCTTAAAAATGTTAAAAAAATTCATGAGCTCTTCTTTTACTTCAAGGAAATCATTCAGAAACTGTCATATTATTTTGCCCAGCTTCTCAGTCCTCTCAATCATTTCATATAAATTCATTTTCCCAACTACCTCCAACGGTCGCTCTTTATGCATCAATTTACATGCAAGCATGCCGAATGCAACTTAAGATTACAAGTTGAACAGCTTCTTCTATTTTTATGCAACCGAAGCGTCATCTGATACAGTTTGAGCCCTGGCATTTGCTTAGCTGATGCAAAAGATTCATTTATTCAGTATTCAATTTTGTCTGTGTGTTGGCATTCCTATATTATTTTTCAAGGTTCGATTTGAGCTGTTATTTCCGGGCAACAGGCAGACAGGCAGACAGACAGGCAGACAGAAGTCAACATTGCGGATAGGAGGTGGAAAATTCTCTGTAAAACGCATTGAGAACTAATACGAATTCATTCGGGCAAAATACAAAGGCTTCCATCAAGCAATCAGTCGACTTTATCCCGACAGCAATCGCAGCCGCAACGCGACTGATGTGAGTTTATTTCTTGGATTCAAACTCTGTTTGGTGTCGGGTGTGTGTGTGTGTGTATTTGTGTTTATGTGTGCGTGCTTATTTGCCCTATGCCGTTTCAATTTCAATTCAATATTGGATTGTTTGGAAGGCGTCACTTGTTTTGCCGCTATTGATTTCAAGATATCTGCGGCCATCCTTTGCGGCCGACGCTGCGTATGCGTGTTATTTATTCATTGGCTAAGAGGGTCGAACTGAATTTGAAGCAAATTGTTGGCAAATCGAACGAATCTTTTTGCAGCCATTTATCCAAGCTATTTATAGGTGCCCGTCTATCTATAAGCAGCTTTACATTAAAGTGCGCGTAGTTCCCATATACTCTCCGAGGGCCGTCTCCATGCCCTGACCTGGTCAGCTGCTCAACTAGAAAGTCAGGTGCGTTTAGAGCTGTAGAGGCTCTCGCATTTGTTTGCCATAAAATCAAGTATTTATTGGACAGCTTCTTGAAATTATTGAGCTGTGCATGCTCAGTGGACTTTAGACTTTGGACTGCTGCGATTCGTTTCACAAGTAATTGAAAAATTGTACAAAACAGAGGGAGAGAAGTGAAAAGAACAACCAGCTGTAGGGCTTCCGCTAGCAAATTTCTATGAAAGAATACATTAAAGAAAACGCTTTAACAATTAAATTATATTCTCAATATTTTAGTCTAACTGAGGTCTTATTGAAATCTATTATAATATCAATTCTTTAATCTTTAACCTACATAAATGTAAATAATCATTGATTTAAAAGTCTATATTATTGAGTAAAAAACTTATATAAGATCTCACATGTTGTTCTTTTGTGAGCTTAAAGTCATCAAATGTCTTTTGTATTTTATGTGGCACACTTTGAGCGCCTTATGCACCTATATATAGCTACAGAGCTTACAATGCTGTGAGAAGCAATAAATAAAATATTTTTATTATATTTGCTGTTTTACAGTTAATTTATTGAGCTCTTAAAAGCTAAGCACTGTGTTAAATAAATTTTCATCCTTTCACCCTTGAGTCGATTCCGCAAAATCACTGAATCTGTGGAAAAGATTTATTAAAATGAAAATCATGTGTTTTGTGTTGTTTTCGTTTTATATCCCAAAGCAATTGAAAGTGGGAAACTCGGGGTATATTGTTTTTGTAATATTTATGGAACATGCAGAAGGAGGCGTGGCCTACCCAATAAAACATATAAATTGGTGAACAGGCTCAACAACCGAGCCATTCCTTCGTCCGTCCGTCAGTTTGTCCGTCCGTCTGTGTCTCTGCCTGCCAGTATGAGGTATTGTATATAGCTTAGGGTATCTCCTAGTCTCTCGACTAGAGCACTCTTACTTTAATTTTTTGGCTTTTGGTCGTAAAAGCATATTGTTATTTCATGTGGCCTACGTTGGGTGCCATATGGGCAACAATGAGAACGTTTGAGTTTTCACTCAATTGACACTACACTTAAACGAACCACATTTATAACATTTGTGGCCTCTTCATAAAGGAGTCAAGCACACAGAAATTTAAGTGCAATTAGCTGTGGGTCAGCAAATACGGAGCGTGGCCCGTGTTTAATGACAGACCTTTGGGCTATATTCCAGCCAAAGTGTCGACAGCCAACACCAGTGTGTGTTTCTGTGTGTGTGTATGTGTGTGTGTTTGGTGGGTAATTTGGAATGTGACTTCCGGCAAAAGCGAGCCGAATGTTAAGCTTGCAGAATATTAATTATTTTTCACATTTAGGCAGTGAGCAAACTGAAAGTTTTCACAAACTTCTGCCCCTTCGCTGGTGACCAATGGCAACCAAGTTTTATTGGCCGCTTTGGGCGCCAGGCAATTATACACGATCCTTAAAAGTTGTCAGCGTAAAATGCCGTCGTGAAATATGTCAGTCGATATTTAACGCATTGCCCCCAACTTTACTCTCGACGGCACAAAAGTTTTGAATTAGTTGCCACCCTCCTTAGAGAAGCGGAAGCGACAGCTAGGGCGGAAGTAGCCGAGCCTGGACAAAGTTGAATGTGTGTCTGCAGCCAAGAACTTGAAATGCCGCCACACAATAAGCGTCGACAGAGGCGACGCAATACGCACTTGAAGACAAGTTTCATCAAAATACCAGAGAACACATCAGTTTTCCACGAAAAGAAAGAACCCTGCCACAGCTCAAGTGGCTCGCACTTTAATATATCGTATATATTTAATAAAGCTGCCAAACAAAAATAAAAAATAATAAAGAAAAATAATTTAACTTATGGGACATGCCCCGCGGCTTAAGTCCACAGCGCCCTCTGACCTCAATCAATTTAATTGCATTTTTTCCACAATTTCGGCGAGCTTGCCTCGAGGATAAACCTCCCAGGCGACCAGACTATTGCTTTTCCAAAACTTTTTTAAATATGCTGCACGCACACACTTTAATAAGTCGAAATATTTAAAACATCTGAGATTCAGACTGAGACCGCAGTCAGAGTGAGAAAGAGATAGAAAATTATATTTCCATTGCGAAAAATTCATGTATAAATTCATATAATTTAAAATATTTTTCAAAAGTTTTGTACTTAGTTACTTAGAGATTTTATAGCTATAATAAATATATTTTGTAGCTTATGTATAATTTTTTAGTAAATTTCAAACTTGTTTAAAATATGAAATGTATTTTATGTTTTACAAATTTTCTTAAATTAACTTTCTGTCTAACAAGAAAAAAAAATCAAACAAAGATTCAAACTCCTGGCCCTTGCTCACAAATATTTCAAATAACGAGTTACTTGAATAACGGAAATACGTTGAATATAAAAAAAAGCTTGAAAATATTTATACATTTCCACGAATTTATGGCAAATGTCAAAAATTACAGCACACATATAATAGAACATTGTAACCGCTTAGAGTATTTAAGGCTCAGACAAAAGCAATCCAGACTCTCTTCGAATACATCATGAAGACCTTTTTTCATCAAAGCTGACATTCGCGCGGTATGCGTGACATTTTTTTATTCTATTGTAGCTTTTCCTTTTCATTTTTTTGTTCTGTTGCCATATTTATTTCCACGCGTATTTATTTATGATTAAAGCTTGTTATGTGCTGGAGTGTGGGTGGGAGTTTTTTTTGCAGATAGCAACCAGCGGTTGCTTTTTGAACGCAATTACATTTGTCGGAGGGAAAGTCTATTAAAATGCTTGACTGCCTGGCTGCCTGACTGACTGGCTGGCAGGCACCCCGTTGTCAGAGCACCCTGTGGAGCCTACTACAGCTGGCTGCCATCCTGCCTAAGTCAGGGGCTGAGCAGACAAAGGCGGATAAAACATATTGTCGGAATGGCGTTCGGTACATGCTCAACATTCTTATGAGTATGTGTTAGATAAATCATAAAGCAAACATAATTTAATGTACACACAACCACACACACACACACACACTTGCTGCGTGTCAGGTTTTTGCTTGTAAGCTGCACAGCAACAGACGGCTAACCGTGCGTATGTGTAATATGCTAAGCGTGTTAATCATACGCCACGTATGCGCGCCCAAGTTGAATAATCAGCCCATCAGAAGAAGCAAAGAAAATCGGAGCTGAGCAAGTTCTTGTTGCTTTTCACTCTTAAACAAAACCCAAGTCGAATTTCTCAACATTTTTCGAGACGGAAGCGATGTCAAACGCAGACTAATGGCCCGCTCATTATGCAACGCCTTCTAAGCTATTTTAATTAGAGACAAAAAAAAACGAAGAATATTTGACATTTATAACAAGAAAGAAGGCCGCTGCTCATTTCGTATGCGATTCCCTAAAACTCCTAACATTATGCAAATTTCCATGACGTTCCATTTGCCCTCCGCTCACAGCTCCGAGCTGTGAACATAAATATTGACAGAGTTACGCGCCTTTACTGCCCCGCCCTGGGCTCCCTCCTGCAGATATGAATCAATGGCTGACATCAGACGCGCCCAGTCGAGAGGCTGCCAGGGTCAGTCATGAACTGGTCATAAAGCGTTGGCATTCTTTATGATTGAAGATGATTGAAGATGATTGCGAATGGCTCGGCGTACACACATCGATTTGCCGATTCTTGTTTGTATTTCATTAAATCACGAAGAAGTCGTACATGCACAGAGTACGCACAGCATACAGGTCATAAGCCTCGATAACATTGAAAGTGAAATGGAGTAAAAGAAGCAGAATCTAAAGTCAAATGTGCACAATTTGCAGAATCAAGTCAAAAATGCATGAATAGCAATTTCAGCGCCCGCTTATGAGCTCTAGGTAATTCCATAAGAATAATGAGGCGCAGCCAACTTAACTGCATGTGTACTTAAAGCTGTCTGGCAACGCTAATATAAATTATTGTTTATTTATGAAATTACATTTGAAATGTAAAATTGTATACACCTTGAGTTGAAGAAAAAAAATTGTTAATGTTGCCAGAGCATTGCCAAAGGTGGCATTATCAAGGCTTAAAAACTCTGTGAAGTTTATAAATGAACTTGTTAAGGAACTTGTCACTTATGAATGAACTTGTGAGTAACATCTACTTTCAACTTGTGAGTAAATTCATTATATGAACTACTAAGTGAACTTCTAAGTAAATTCATTATGTGAACTACAAAGTGAACTTGTAAGTAAATTCATTTTGTGAATTATCAAGTAAATTCATTAGGCGAGCCACTAAATGAACTTGTAATCAAATAAAAGATGTGAACTTCTTGGTAAGCCTGAGAAAGAATAAATGATGTAAAACTTTAAGCCAACTTCATAATTTTCAAAAAAAATATGTAAATTATATTCTAAGGTAAGAACACCCATATATTTTTTTAAATGTAAAGCTTAAGGCTTTATCTTAAGTGTGAAAATGCCTCAAAGCCAGTTTTGTTTAAGCAACATTTGGCTTGGACTCAAATTTCGACTAAGGGTTAGGATCCCAGTAAACTGAGTAAATAATTTAAATAATCTAAGAAGTGTAACCCCTGACTGGTTCAAAATTATTGTAATGCATCAAGCCCTATTTTAAAATTGTGAATAATAAATTTTAAATTTATATTAAAAATATTATAATAATTTAAAATTATTATTTTATAAATATATGTATATATATATATATATATTTTATTAAATTGCATCTTAATGAACTTTGGTATATTCCACTTAAGCTCAACCCAGTTTTTTTATCTAGGAAATTTCTTTATCTACAACTATATCAATTATATGCTTACTTAATCTTTATAAGTTTTAATAATATTCCATTTCATCTCAACAGTTTGAAAAATTTAAAACGAGATTAAGTTGCATTCAACGGTAGCAGAACACTTGTTTAAAGCAAATATTAACAAGGAAAAAAATTAAAAAAAAAAATGTACTATTTTCGCTTAACATTTTTTTGAGATATTTGCCTTTGACACAATAATCTTCCGACATTTCAAGTTTTTTTTTTGATAATTTGCTCTTTTCTAAACAAATTACAAGTCTTACTGGGAGTTTCGATATGCCGAAGCGAGTGAGCATAGTTTTGCCAGGAGAAGCGACTACGCTGCGTTCGCGTTCGACGCGTACGTCCTCAGCCTCTGCGAGAAGTTCGGGTAAGAGTCCGAAGAGCAGCATAGCAGCCGGAAGCTCAAAAAGTCCCAGGGCCAGCGCGGCAGAGAGTGCGCCACCAAAACCCGAGCCACCAAAACCCGCGGCTGAGCCGAAAACTCCAGATGAACCGGAAGATAATGTCATGGTGAAATTGTCCATGACGGATCTCTTTCCGGATGGCTGTGAGCGTTACAAAAAGGATTGCTGTTGCTGCCACTGCATTGAGGTGAGGCGGGCGCTCAGACAGGCCTCGTTCCTGCGTACGTCCGAGGGCAAGCGACGACTCCAGATGAAGATGCAAATGAAGGACTTCTTCATGGACATCAATGCGATCACGGCGACTCGCCAAAGGATGGACAACATGCTGAACGGTACCAGGCAGTACCCACCGCCAGCGACCAGGAGCTTCCCCATAAGCATCGTCCACGTGGCGCCGATCAGCGCCAATTGCATGTCCATTGAGTGGTACCAGCACGACGACTCCTATGTCTCCCACTACGAGATCTATGTGGACGACGTCCGACTCAAGCGCATCTTCAATCCAGACCTCACAGCCACCGTCGTCCTGGACGTGAACATGAAGCGCACGCACAAGCTACGCATGAAGGCGGTGCCCAGTTGCCTCGGCTCCAAGGCGAGTCGCGTTGACAAGCTGGTTCGCGACGTCTGCTGCGGTAAGCTGAGCAAGGTACTTGAGGCCGACTACTTCTGCGAGTGTGCCAAGAAAACGGAAATGGAAAAGATCAAAGACCAGTACGCGGTCAACTCTTGCCAGACCCTGGTCGACTTCTGGAAGGATAGCGAATTCCTCTATATACCCATCTGCGACTGCAAGGGCGATTGCACCTGCGACTGCTTTGCCGAAGAACATAACGCTTGTCCGTGAATTCTTAAAGTCGACTTTTTGAAATTTTAGTGAAATTTTAAGTTTTGAGGTCAAAGATCTAAATTAATTTTTGCTTTTATTTATTTATTAATTTGTAATGCTTAAAGTCGATTTATTTTAAATTCCAGTAAAATTAAAATTTTATATGTTACAGTAAAGAAATTTTTGAGTTTTTTTTTAAGAGAATAATTTATTAAGAATGTGGGCAGGAAAGAAAGTAGCTGATTCAAATATCAGGCAGAGGTTGAACTTGGTTGGGTTGGAAACTTAGATTTTAAGAGATTAGGTGAACGAGTATCAAATTATGTTAGGATTGAAGTTATGCGAAGTTGATAGGTCAACTAAGGTTATTCAATGTTGAGTTATAAAAAACTAAAACTAAAATATTGGTAAGAAACGCAACACCTGGCTGATCAATAGGAAAAAGAGCGGTCTAAATATAACCCCGATCTGACTCTACGATATGCAGATTTGGGGACTAGCTGCAAAATTAAATTACAAAAACAAAAAGGTTTTACAGAATCACAAATTACGAACTGCTCCTGGTATGTGCATGGTTTCATCCCTCATCGTGATCTGAACCAGAATCTGACACAGTGGAGAAGCAAATTCGAAGGCAGTCTAGTAGATATAGTGATAAGTTGATAAGATACCGTAGTATAATAGCGAGATATATTGCCTGCCAGGCCTTTGAGACAATTAAAAAGAATAGGTTTCAGCAAAAAAATTAGACAACTTCAAAAAAGAGAATTCCTCTTGCGTATAGCATATATACATATTTATATTTAATAATAAACTTGTGTTGTTAATATACTACTTTTGCGTTATGACTTCAACGCTTAATAAAAATAATTATTGTTATTGTAAAAAAATATTAAGTTAGGCTATGTTAGCTCTGAAATTCTAGTCATAGATTGGGTAAGACAAATAAAGCTATGTAAGATTTTGTACGGTTAAGCGAACAAGTGATAAATAAAGTTTTATTGGGTTGTCCGAAATTGTTAGCTGAAGGGAAATCAATGTTAAATCATGTAAGTTGACAAGAGCCTGGACGAGAATAGCACAAATATGGTTGAGGTAGGGCAGTTGCTAGGTTATGTAAGGTCAGGTAAGATAAGAAAAATGTTATTGTTTATAAGAAAAAGAGAGGTTGATCAAAATTCACAAGTTATGTAAGAGAGGAAGTAAATGAGGGTAGATGAAGTAAAATTAGAAATTGAAAGGTTGTTTAAGATATAATGTTACGTAAGAATAAGTAAGAGTAAAGAAACATGGCAAAAATGAGGATAGGTTAGGCTAAATTAGAAATTGATAACTTCAGTAAATTACTTTCAGGTTAACAGTAACAAAAGGTAAAGTGAGAACATAAAAAATGAGGGATTATTTGTGTAATTGTTAAAATATTTTACATAAGATACTATTAGCATAAGAAAAGGGTAGGTTAGGCAAGAATACAACAAGCGACTTAATTCTGGCTTCGCTGAGATAAATAAGAATTATTCAACTAAGGTTTGTTTACTTGAAAAAAAGAATATGTTAGTTTAATATTTAAAGCTCTGTCTAAGTGATTTTAGCTTTAAATAAAAGCTACTAAAATCTGGCAAATGCAGCAGCTAGTTTTCTGTCCAACTCAAGCTTTATTCATATTTTAGTTTAAGTCTGAGCAATCGTGAGTGAATAATTTCTGAGTGGCACTCAACTGGGGAAGCTGCTGCTGCTCTCGAGTGCTGCCTGTCCAAAACAAAGCTTATGCGCTCCAAATAAACAACAAAAGTCAGAGCAAGAGAGAGATAGAGAGATTGGAGTGCGTAAGGGAGACAGCGAGTCATGTGTAGACAATTTCAGCTGTCGGCTTTTATTTAAAAATTTATCATAATCTGCAAAGCACTTTTGGCCAAATGGGCACCAGCCCCCGCCGAAAAGTGCGAGGCGTCGCAGCTCATTTTATCAGTGGCCAACAGGCATCGGCATTAGCATTTGGCATACACAAAAGGGAGAAGGGGACGGGAAGGGGCAGAGGGGCTGTTGCTGACGTCGGCGCCAACGTTCCGGCCATGACATGGCGTGATTAATTATTTGGCAAATATTTGAAATGCCCCGAGTGGTTTCCATTACAACGCAATAGCTTCAGTTACTGCCATTGGCCTAGCGCGAAATACGAACGAAATGAAAATCTGCGAGAATTCAGTCAAATACTTCGCCACATTGCTGCTGCACGTATATTTAATTAATTTTTTTTTCTCCAACTTTTATTTCACTTTTGATGCATGCCATTGACCGATTGATGTACAGTTGCGCACTTTCAATTGGCATTTCTCGGTTTTCTTTTTGTTTTGCTTTCAAGATAAACAAAAGCACCACTTAGTATATGTATAACAATTCAATTATATTGATAGTTTACGAAATACCCTCTAATTAGAAATGGGGCATATTTATTTTTAATGGAACTGATTGAGAGAGAGAGAAAAAAATATATACATTGAGCAGCTGGTAAGCAGTTTAAGAAAGAAATGCTCAAATATGAAAAATTTCCTTTGAGCAGTTGCTAAATAATTTCGCTTTGAATTATAATAGTTGGGCATCGGCTATCTACTTTAAGGCAAAACTATTTGCTGTTTTGTACATCTAAGGGATAGAAACCGAAGGTAAAATAAAATCACAAGCAGATAAGAGTCTCTCAGGATAATTTTTTGTGACTCTGAATGAAAGGGATCTTTCATGCAAATGAAATACAGCGGATAGCAATCGATACATATTGGTCAGGTTGGTCTTTAAATGCCTCTAAAAACTTTAAAAATTCATGAAACAATCTAATATTTTGGAATTAAATTCTCTTGATATATTTATAAAAGGAACTTAAAACAGTGTTTGTTGAAATGAAATATATCTATTTTAAGAATGATATAGATTTCTCTTGAGAGACCTCTTTCATTTAGAGTCACAAGAAAATTATCTTCGCTTATTTTATAGCAAGGGCCAAAGTCGAAACCTTGCTTTAATGTCGCCTTTAGAACTCTTTATAGCGATTGTACTCAAAATAACCTGAAGACAAAACTTTCTTTTAACACTGGCAAAAGTAAGACACAAAAACTGTAGAAAAGAGACATCGCAATGATATTTAAGACTCTAGAGTTTGTCCTTATCATTCTAAGACTCTCTCTTCTACTAGCTACAGTATATCAAATTTTTCAACTAGAGATACTTTAAGCTATAGGAAAATTATTGCTATAGCAAATGTTCATGTAAATTAGCCCAAAGCCAATATTTACTTTTCTTTTTCATATAAACTATTCAATTCTTATAGCTGGAAGATAACAAAGCTTTAGAAAAGCAATATCACAAAAATCTACAAAATTCAGCGTGATCTCCCAATTCGCTAGGATTAAGTAGTTATAATAAGATTAAGTAAATATGTTAAGTAATTCACTAACTAAACCGTGCGATATAATATCATGAAATAGTATGATGATAGTGCAATAAAAATTAAACAAATTAAAAAAAATATATTCAGAAAAAAACATATCTTCTACAACTTCCTATTGGTGACAGTAAAGGTCAAGCAGAACAATTTTAGAATTCCACAAGTCTCTTACAATCAGAAACAAACACAAGTGTTTGTCAGCTCTTATATTTAGTTACAGAAAATGCTCGGAGTCGAGCACGCCCTAGCTTATCAATTTTATTTATTTCTCACCATTTGGCCCACGCGTCGTATGCGCTATTTTTATAGTCACATCCAATTACTTTTAACGCTCAAGTTCAACGATGGGCAGAGCATGTTTTATGCGCTGCGTGCTGTTTGCAAATATTTTAATTGATTTCATGTGGTAGTTTGGCCTTTGCTCTACACAATTCAATGTAAATATTTCGCTTTATTGGCAACGCCAGCCTCAGACAACGAATTGTTTATAATCCCCCGCCTCAAAAATGTTTACAGCGTAATCGACGCACGCATCGAGCAGGCGAGTCTGCTGCATTAGCTCGATATATTTTCCATTTTTCAATTTTAATTGAATAAAGTGCAATGTTTTGCATAGCTTTCGCTTAGCTCTGTTTTGGCCTTTGAACCTTTTAGTGACATTTCAGCAAAGTTCTGCACATAAGCTCCATTTGCCTGCATTGGTTATGAGCAAACTGCAAGGCGGCTTAAAACTTTGAGAACAACAGCATAAATCAAGTTCAGGCCACATCATGCTGCTGATGAAGGCCTAACAAAAAGACAAAAGACAAAAAAAAATAAGCAGAACAGGTCTCTACTGCGCACGTACGGGCCGAACCCTGCCCTGACCTAGCGAAAGAGTATGCTTAGGGTATCAGCGTAATATGGTGAACAATGCAACCAAGCGGAAAACAAAGACAAAGTCAACAACGTGAAAAAACAATGTGAAAATTTCAAGTCATGTGGAAAATATTAAAATTGACTTTTGAATTAAGCGTGTCAAAAAGAAATCACATTTGCTAACTAACAACTTTTATATCATCACGGTTTTTAGATTAAATGTAGCTTTTCGTTAATAACAAATCTTTCTTACGAACACAATGTAAAAGTTAGGAAAATTAGTGTTCAAACAGAAACCGTTTGCATTAAGAGTTATATAATTGTTCATAACTAAGGTCTGTACTTAAAATCAAATTCAATAATCAACAATTAAGAATATTAACCGACTGCATAAATACTCGTTCACAGTTCAAAAACAGCTAAGTTAAATCAAATATTGATTTTTTCGGATTACCCACGCAGGACGGACTATATAATTTATTTGACTATCTGAAGAGGGGATCAACAGTGATCTTCTAAAGTTTGGTGATCCAAATGTTACTGTGGAAGATATACAGACAATTCATCGCCCGCTAAATCGAAAAGCTCAATAATTCGTAAAAAATACTGTCCCCTTGATCGTTAAATCGTATAGAATCTGATCCCCTTGCCATTTCAAATTATTGGGATTCGACAGAAGTTATTTTCAATTTGCTATATCACTATATCTCTTTAGTTGGATATGGTTTTAGACATGAGTATATATTCCAAAAACCTTCTAAGAGATATACTATTATCTGAATTGCCACGCCCCCAGTGGGCGTATCCAAAAAGTCTTAGCACTTTACACTTTACGGGTACACTCGAGTAGTTGTACCAGAGTTTAAATACTCAAATATGTCGAAATACGTTTATACAGACGGACAGCAAGACGGACATGGCACAAAACCAATATACTCTTTTTCCATAGTGAACGAGTATAAAAATCCACTGAATCAAACCATCATTTTAATATCATATTTTAATTAACTTGACCATTAATATCATATATATGAATATTTTAATAATAATAAATTACAAATAAAAGGAACAAAATCTTATGATAGTTTCGAAGTCTTATCTAAAATTCGACATATATTTATATATTCAGCACACAAATATATAACTCCTCTTCATATTATGATATGATACTTTTCCATACCCTCCAATATGCTAATAAGTGTAAATAAATAACAAGAGTCACGAATCCTAGCATAAAACCCTCCCGTGCTTCACTCCACGCTACCTTCTTCTAATGTTTATCCCATGTTCTGCTAAAATCCATTCTACTTATATGCTATATAGCTGCTTTTTACCTTAATCCCAAATTTATTACAGATTGGTTAACTGTGACACATTGTTCCCATCGGAGCAGTCCTGATTTACAGTTTGTTTTACAAGCGTATTTTAGCTCAGGCTTCGACTTCAGCCTACGTTTTTTTTCTAGGGGAAAATCTGTCAGTATTTGAGAAATGCAGCGAATTTCAATTTGAAATTTCGCGATAAATTTTTCAGTGTCGTCGCTTTTGCAGGCAATAAAAAAGGAGAAGTAGAAGTAGAAAGCAAACAACTGCCTGATGCTAAATGTGATTTGGAATTGCTGTTGCATTGTTTATGGCGCCACGCCCACTGCCGCCCAGCTGTGTGCCAGACAAAATTGATAAGGGATTTAAGCTGCTGCTGCTGCGGCTGTTGATGCTGCTACTGCTGCTCCTGCTGCTGGGTCCAGGCTGTTTTGGCATTTTTGAGTCCATGCTGGCTAATTGGCAAAATCACGCCTGGTAGGGGCGTGGCTAATATGCGAGCAGCAGCCGAAAGGCAGCTCGCAATTTATTGTCAACATAATTCAGGCCAAATTCAATTTGGCCCACACACACACACACACACGTGAGAGATAGAGACACAGCAGGTTCCGGCATGAGGACAAACAATTTTCCACAGCTCTAAGTAAATTACGCACCACGTGCGGGCTGTAGATAAAAGCAAACTGAACAAACCTGATAAGATAAGCAATTTAAAGAAAATGTCCTTATTCACCCTGCGGTCAATGTCAATAGACGATTAGCTCATTGAGAATATGGGGCACATAATAGCATGTAAAAGCGGAAGAAAAAAAAAACATTGGAGAAATCATGATAGCGTTATTTTAAAGTGTTTTCAAAAACTCTTTTCTAACTTTAGAACTGGTTTAAATACTTGTTTTTATCTGAAGAAGAATAGTATTATCATAATTATATAAATACTAAAAGTTTTCTTCTTTACCACATCTTCTATACCGATCGGTAAATTAGATTTAATTAAAGTGAATTTGTAAATATACTTCATAGATGTAAACATTTTTTTTCGTATCATCAATAAATTATAATTTTATTTAAATTATTTATAATAAATATTATTTATATTTAAATCAAGTTTTATTATTTTGGACTGTGCTAACATATTATCCCATGGACTTATGAAAATATCATAAATGCAGAATAACATTACAAAGTAAGTTAAGCAAAGTCTTCAGAGTCAAAAGCTATATCTCTCTGTTCCACTCTCTTTCTCTCTTACTTTCTATCGATCAATTTTTCAGTCCTTGTCTTTTCCTCTCGCTTTCTTTCTACCCGTATATTTCTCCCAAGCTCTCTATCTCTCTTTTTGTCTCTCTCTCACTCTATATCTTAATATCTTTATATTTCAATATCTCTATGTCTCTATATCTTTGTAATCTCTATAAATCTGTTTCTGTGTATCATTATATCTCTATATCTCTTTATCTTTATATCTATTTTATCATCATTATTATTATTTTTATATCTTTTTAACTCTATATGTTTATATCATTATGTGTATTGCTCTATATGTCTCTCTCTTTCTCTATTCCCCCTTTCTTTCTCTCTATCCTTCTTTACTATTTCTCCTTCTTTCTATTTTCTCTCTCCCTCTCTCTATGTTTTTCGGTCTCTCACTTTATCTCTCTTGCTCTCTCTTTCTTTTACTCTTACTTTCATGTTTGTAATCCTCTGTCTCTCTCAATTTCTCTATCTCTATTTCTTCCATCTGCCTTTCGAGTCTCTCCAAATGATTATATAATTTAATATATTACCTGTTTAGCTATAAACTATTTAAGCACAAAAACAATTAACTAAGAATCTACACAAAAACAGAAAAGGTTAAACTATCAAATACTTTTTACTCCTTTTTCTCCACAACCCACAATGACACTCAACTCTAATCCACAAACAATATTGTGTCTGGACCTGCGACTAAAAACCATATTATAGCAGAGAGCTTATGCAAATTAATAGCTTTTTGTGCTTTATTGTAAGCCAGAAGATAAATGTAGCTCACTAAATGAATTCAGAGGGTAGGCCAGGAAAACAGAGAAAAAAACAATACAAATCACAGAAAAAACCACACAACGAGCGCAAGTTGTGGAACCGCAAAAAAAGAATGAAAAGATACAAAGATACAGATACAAAAGCATCTTTTTACGTGCATACATTTTATTTTGGATTTTTTCTTGATATCTGTTTTGCAATTTCAGTGCATTATTTATAGCATTTGTGGTCAGCGAGTGGGCGGTGCGAGCCACGCCCCCAGCTCGTTCTGGGGCAATGATTTTATGATAAATGAGCCAAGTTAATCATCAACCCGTTGGGTGGTGCAAAGTGGCTACACAAACCACCCGGCGTACACAAAAACAAGAAAGTACAAGTAGAGAGCAAAGAGAGAGAGAGGAAAGAAATTTGTGTTGGACAGTGTGAAAAAGTTGCTTTGTTAATGCAGGTGCCAGAACCCGATGCTCAACTATTTATAAGAGAACACAATCAACCCGAAGGTCCTGACGTCAATGCATACCCAATGATGTTGTAAATGTAAAAGCTGAAGTTAAGAAGGGGAGAAAGGAGTTTAAAAAGTTGCTGTAATTGATGGATAGCGCTCATGAAAGATTAATGTTGTGGCAAACTTTAACCTCGACACACTATCAACTAATTAGCTATAGAATTGATGCTGCAAACTTCTCAATTTGCATTAAGCGTACCAATTGACAAAGATGACCAACAAACAGGCTAAATCATTTATTTTAGAGCTAAAAGGTGTTCAACAGTAGCCTAGTTGCCAAATTAGAATGTTCTACTTCTAAAACTGTGAAAGATACAGTCTTAACAGATTTCTAACGGCCCAAAAGGAGGATCTATAAATACTTTATCTATTTTTGATACTATTTGTGGGATACTCGAGTATATAGTCCATATTTAAGTCTTAAACTTTAATAGCGCCGAAGTTTTTCCTACTATGACCATATTTTGAACCAATCTATCCTATTGGAGCTATTGGATATAGTCATCCGATCTGGATGATTCCGAGATATGCAATGCAATATCCAGACAGACAGACAGAAAGACAGATAGATAGATAGACATGGTTATATCAACGCAGCTCGCCGTGCTGATGAAGAATATATATACTTAATATAGTGCGAGATGTTTCATGCTATACGTTGCAAGTTTCTGGCCAAAACTAGTATACCCTTTTTGCAAGGGTATAAAAAAGACAAGACTCATATCCATGTTATCACGACATTAAGGAAAGCTACTCATGCCTTGGCTTATCTAACGGCACATTCCATTTATGCTGCTGTCACCTGCAACGAGAAGGCAGGAGCTTAAATTACACACGTATTCTCCACACATTATCCACATCAGCAGATTGAGTTACTATAACTCGGCTACTCGGCTACTCGGCAGCTCCATTTGCCATGTTCCCTGCCAATCGATTGACAGGCTGTCAATGTGTTGAGGCTCTCTGTCGCACGTCCATTCATGGCCAACTACATGACTTTGATTTTTGACTTGGCTCGCACGAGTCCTTCGGCCAGCTCTAGTGTCCTTTCAGCATATTCTCGGCTTCTCTATTTTGCATTTATTTAATTTCCTATTTATGACATATATATCTATATATGAATGAAAAGACCGACTCACCCACTGATTGAGTCAGTCTATGCAAATGGCAACTGTAATTGAATTTTCGTTGATTGCTCAAACGAATTAATCAGATATGGGCTCTTCTATATATATATATATATATGGTCAACTGTGACCACAGACAAAGCAGTACCTGTGCTATTTTGTGTTTGTCAAGTCAATAAATTTGTAAACACAATCCAATTATAATACAATATTCATTAGATATTGTTCTCAGTAAAATCTATCAAATTTGTGCAGAGTCAACTTTTGACCTGCCATTGACAATGTCACATACAAAAGATTGTTTGTTCTTTGTAAGCACACAAAAAGAAATTAATTTGAAGTAAATAGAATATATTTACATTTCAATTACGTGAATATTGCAAATACATTGTGAAATTAACCTAAATGTGGGACTCTAGAGACAGAAATGTATTTTTTAAATTTCTTGTGTAAATGTAAATTGATTTTTTGACCAATTAATTTTTATGACAATATGGAAATTTGTAAGAAAATTAAATGAGATGTGGCACGATATACAAGCTATAAGAATTTAGATATGCTTTAGTTTGCTCTGGCACCAGTATTTTAAAAAATAAAAACAAAGAAAATATTATAATATAATAAGGTTGCCTAAAAATGTATTACTTTATAAAAATTAAAAAAAAAAATTCAAAATAAATTTAAAAAATTAAGCTTTATTAAATTTGTAAATATATATTTAAAATAAGTAAAGTCTGTTAAAAATCAATTTAAGATCTACAGAGTCTTAAGATTTGTAAAGCTTTACACATTTAAGCTCGCAAACATTTTAGTAAAACTCTCTGATTGTTTTCTCAAGGAAGCTTTGAACAAGCTTTGATCAAATTTTGTTGATAGAATATTTTTTTTATTATTTTTTGTTTTTAACTGTCGTTTGTGACATCAAGGGCATTTTATAGAATTGTTTAGAGAATTGATTTTATTATTACGAACTGGGTAAAGTTCTATCCCCAAATCTGATGACTACAAAGAATATATTGATAACAATATAAGAGTATAAATTAGAGATCGAGATCGGGATTTTCGGGATCCAAAATTTTCACCGGTTGGGAAAGAATCTAAAAATGTCCGGGACGACATGGTAAGAGATTCACGAAATTTTCTGGAACCGCAAGCTCCGAACGGTTATCTCTAGAATCCGCGGGTCTCAGAGCACATCGCTAGAATCTCTAACCATAATCTCGGGATCAAGAACTTATACAACCGTCCTGAACTTTTTTTTCGAATATTTACTAACCCATCCGATCCCGACGAATATGAAGATCTTCTAACTAAATGCAGAAAACATAAATAGTTTAAAATAGTCATAAAAATATAAATTCTTAACAAATATTAATTAACCAAAAACTTGTCTAACACATTGTTCAAAAATATGTTTGTTATCTTTCGACATGAACTTCCACTCAGAATTTAATATTTTCTAATTAATTGATGCCATTTTACTTCCGGTGCAATAAATAACATGAAGCTGTTCCATATTCAGATTGCTTTAGCCATATTTCCACTAATTATGCAATCAGTTGATTAGCCAGCCCCAGTTTGCTTTGACCATTGATAGAGAAACGCGAATGTCCTTTAAGAGCTGAATGCATAATTGAGCAATTTAGTCAAGGCCCAAGCCCTGAGCCTGAGCCTGAGCCTGAGCCAGAGCCAAAGCCTTATCCTGTGCCTTTTATGGCGACTCATTAATAACTGGCGTTAACATTAATCAGTTTAATATGACAAATTAATTTGAGTGCTTTAAAGAGCCGTTGAAACATTGCGTAATATGAAAACTTGCGATTAAATGCAATTTAAATGATGGCAAATGCTTTAAGATGTAAACACGCCTCATCCAGATATTGCCGCATTAATCACAAAAATATGAAAATGCGGCGAACAAAGAGAAAATGGGCAAACGAAAAAAGAAAGAATTGAATAAAGAGAAAATTAAATGAAAATTGAATGAATGCAAACTGCAAACGGAAACAGAAACTGTTGGAAAATTCAACAATGGCAATTCAAGAAGAGATAATAAGATATTATTGAATGCCATTTAATAAGCAAGACTTTAAAGTTAAATTGTCATCCCAAGTGCTCAAGATATGGGCATTTTACTGCAAAAGTCACAGCAGTAATCCTAAAGCCTGGCATAAGAAAATAACTGTCACAAAAGGACTTACGAGCCGAAGATTGAGCGTCTCGGCATTAGGAGGCCTAGTTTCACATAAATCAGTTTAACCTTTGAGTTAACGACCCAAACAACCAAAAATATATATCGTAATGTTGAGCAGATATGGTGAAGCTGACTAGAAGATACCCTAGCATTACTTAAAAGAAATTTAAAATTTAATAATTGTAATATAAGTAATAAATATCAATTTTTCAAATTATGAAGCTGGTAAACTGCTAATAAAGAATTTCGATAGTCGACGATTTTACTATCAATATATTGTATATAGCTCAATTTCTCTATTCCTGTGATGAGTACTTTCTCAGGTACTTTTGCCCTTTTATGTATAACAGACTACTCTTTGCACAATCCTTTTCATGCCTTCTCATAATTATAATAATTTTATTTAATGTGTCATCTCCTGCGAACTCTCTCTCTCTCTCTCTGTCTTTTCTTATAATGAAATCTTTGCTTTCAGGTCATCTTCGGGAAATCATTGACAGTGCCTACTTGTGAGCAGTTGTATAGCCAGCCGGACTGCTTTATTAGCTGGCCCGTTGCTGTCCAATCGGAATTGCTTCGAATTTCCCTTTCTCTATACCACCTACTTTCTATTTCAACTTACTTTTTATTTTGATAAATTTTGTATAAATTTATATAATTTTACAATCTATTTACTTATATCATTAATTTCTTTCTTTTCATTTTCCTTTTTAATGAACATTTTTATATAAAAAAAAATATATATATAAAAAGAAATATATATTTACTATCATAAATTATTTTTATAAAGTTCAATACTGACTAATTATGCTTAAGAATTCTATTAACAAAAACTTTTGATTTTTGATATAGATGTCAATAATATCACTCACTGACTACATTGAGCTCTAATCTAGAGCATAGCTGGCAAGTTCATCAAAGAAAATCCCCCAACTTATCGGGGGTGTTATTAGGATAAATAAATATAATAATAAATATAAGGATAAATATTGTTTAATGAATATTTTTACTTTTACTTAATATTTTTTTATTAATTCAAATACATTAATAAATACATAGAAATTTAACTAATCTGATAATCTTTTTATATTGCTGTAAGACAATTGTCTGTATAATAATTGAATTCTCATAACTAGCTTACACTTAATTATATGCCTCTACTTTACCTTTACTAAAATCAATGTATCTTAAATAATTTCTTATATTCTATTCGTGAAACCTTAAAATAGTATCAGCTATTGCTCTAAGAATAAAACCAGCAAACTTCGATATCAAATTATCTAAAATTATAAATGGAAGAAATTTTTGGTGTCCAAGACAACAAAATATTGATAATTATTAAACGAGTCAATTATCAATTTCTAAAAGTAAAGCAAATATAATTATTTAAGGAATCCAACGATACTTTTGCTATTTCTTTTATTTTAAAAATAAATTAAATTATTCCCAATTAAGTTTGCTTAACAATAAACAAATCTCATAGACATATGAAGACACATACTCATAAAGAGTTACTTACATATATGTATAAAATATTACTCTTCATTAAACTACCCTCACCTTTCCATCACTACATGTGCACAGGGTATCAAAAGCAGTGGGCAAAAAGAAAAAACAACAATTTGGAGCCAAGCCGTTGAGCACATAAATATCAATTTACCCAACCTATTGACAAGTCGAAGGTATCGCAAATGAAATGTAATATATTATTTCACGGCAGGTACGAAAATATGGTTAAAGCTCTACGGTGGGAACACCTTATGAAGAGTCGTAAACATGAACGATGGCAGCTCTAGATTAAAAAGACGACGTCCTGCCAAACACATTAGTTGGCAATTAAAATGCGAACTGGCCGGATATTTGCGCGGGCAATAAAAATACCAGCACGGAAATTCTATGAGCAAACATCCAAGCAGAAGTTGACCGGGCCAGCTAAATATATATATATGTATATATATGTGTAATTCAATTGAAGCCTCGTGCTGTTCCCCAGTTGTTGGCTGTCACAAAAGTTGCCATGGAAATTTTCTGACTCGGATATATTGCTTTCCAATGGCCGGCCTATGGCAGAGTGAGGCGACATGTGGCCAACTTTTTAAGCAAACAATTTAAGATGAGACTTACGAGCGGCTTTAAAAGTGTGTGAGTGTGTGTTGAGTGTGGATAAGTTGGGAAAACATTTGCAACTTAAGACAAAGCCCATAGGTGCTTATGTATGCACTTATATTAAGTATTTAAGGCAGCTAAGTGAAGACTAAAGACAAACAATTATTGCGGGGCTCAAATCCCAGAGGAGTGGCTAAGCTGAAAGATTTTTGTCTTCAGCTAGGCTAACATTACATACAAATTCCTAAAGCTAGCTTAAGAACATAATCTGCTGATAAAATATTAACAAACATTTCATGCAACAAACTTCAAATTAACTTTCAAAAAGTTCTCGACAAAAACTTTACAAGTCACAAAACTATTTTGTAAAACCCCAAAAAACAGGTGAAAAGCTTAAATTTTAATTTGCCTTCTGTGCATATTATGACACAAGTAAAACCCAAAGAGAAATGCGCTCAACCAAATTTTACATAGTCAAAAGAAATAAATAAATAAACTAAAACTCCGACAGTTGATTTACTTGAATCTTGTCCAAGCTTTATATCAGCAGCAGCACAAGAACTTGTCAACGCATCCATCAACATGACACGAGATAAAAGGAAACCAAAATGTTTTTATTTTCTAGAGCTAAGGTCAAAGTTGAAAGGGCTAAAAACTGTTTTGCATTTAATTTTAAGCACATTTATCAACCCTCAATATATATTTAGCTAAATGCAAATAAAGATGTAAGCGAGTGGGTGTGCATGTGTGTGTATGTGCGTGTGTGTACTTGTGTGTGTTTTAATGGTGCACACAAAAATAATCAAATGATTGTCAAGCGCACACACACAAAATATAATTCGACCCTATGGGCATATTATGGCCGTTACGTATACGCCACGTGCGCCACGCCAATTTTATTAACCGCAAAAACTTTTACGCGGCGCAACGCCAAACAATCAGCCAGTGCTCCAATATGCGTATTTGTCTAGGGTAATCATGTGTAAAAGATGAAATAGACAGCTTGCCAGGGCAGGGATGAGGCAGGGATGTGGCTGCTGAATTCTAAATACCCTAACTAAAATATGTGGCATCTGGCCTGAAATAATAATCAATATTTGGTCTTTTACACAATTTTATAAATAAAAGTTTATCAATAAACTTTTTTTGTTTTGCGTATATTTGTTTTAGAATCGTTTTGGCTTTTGGTATTTATTCAGTATTTGTTATTTAGTTAAACTGATTTTGCCTTTATTTCAGTGTTTGGTATTTATATATTTTTTATTTATGTATTTTTATCATCTTTTTTATAAAACTTCTAGAAATATTTAATACTGAGGAAACAATATTCTTTTGTATATTTTGTATATTGTAGTGAAAATTTAATAAAAAAATATGTTGTTTTTCAGGCATCATTCTAATAAATAGTATTTATCATTCTAATAAATAGTATTTATCATTCATTTCATTCATCATTCTAATAAATAGTATTTTATTATACTAAAATACTACTATCAACTGAAAAATATAAAGAAAAGTATTGAATATATATTAAAATAAAAAAAACGTATTAAAAAGAAGACAGCATATTTTTTAAAAAATAAAAAATAATTTCTTAACAATTTTTCTTCTTTTTTGCAGCTAGTCTGCTCAAGGTCAAATGTAATATAATATAAAAATGTATACAAAAAAATGTACTAAAATACTAAATACTAAAATACTACTATCAACAGAAAAATATAAAAAAACGTTTTATTAAATATATATTAAAATAATAAAATAAAATAAAAACATATTTTAAAAAAAATTTTCTTAACAATTGTTTATTCTTTTTTGCAGCTAGTCTGCTCAAGGTCAAAATGTCAGTCAGTAAAAATGTTGAATGGCTCGGCCTTGCAATTTTCTTTAAGCTTTAAAGGTCTGCATATAGAGCTCTATATACTCTATTGCTTATACCAATGACTGCAATACTTGCTCACCTCCTGCTTCAATTTATATCACATATAAATAAACTAAAGAAAATAAAGAAAACTATGCCAAGTTTCATAAAGATGTATTCAATACAAAAAGAGACTCACTATCCCGGACATCTCTCTTTCTTTACGAAGGGCATAAAAATGCCTTTACACATTCAGTTGTTGTGCTTAGTATATGCTTAGTGGTTATGCAAATATCTGTGTTACAGCAGTCACGACATTAATTAAATACCCTCCTGCTCTGGGGTGTAATTATGTAAACACAACTTTTGTCATCAAATTGAGCGAATGCTGCAATGCGGCGTATGCGTGATAATTTACAGTCAGCACACACAGAGCGCAAGAAATATAAAACAAAAAGGTATCAGAAATATAAAACAACAACAGAAAGCGACGAACAAAGAAGAAGCAGAGGGAAAACATTAATTAAGCAAATTTGCAGCCGCCAAAGGTAAAGGGCGCCAGGTGGAAAATGGCTAATGGGGGCGTGGCTTGGAGTGGCCAATTGCGTTTGACTGTGATTGCGTATACGCTAATTAGCCACAAATGCTTGTGGCTTTAAGCATGTGCATGATGTGGCCCGCGCTGGAGCTGATTGACAAACTGATTGACAAACTGCTGACGGGAGCAAGTGACGAAATGGCGACCAATTGACGGACTGATTGGCCTATGCTAATTCCGAGCATGTCATTTCGTTTGCCGCGAATTCGATTTCGGCCCCGATTGAACTGTCAATGGAAGGCGTTCGATCGAATATGTGGGCGTGGTCGTGGTGTTGCGGCTTTAACAACTTCAATTTCGCAGCTTTCACTTCGTTTAATTAGAACAATTCTTGTGTTTATTTGATTTGCCTTCGGCCTTTGGTGTTTGGGCTCAAACTTATCTGAGATTTTTGTGCGTGTTTATCGCGACACAAAAAGATGTTAAGAATTTCATTTATTTCAGCTCGTGCAGCAAATGGATTTGACATTCAACTTGGGCAGATAATGCAGTGGGGAGGGTGAGTTTTACGAGATGTTCTACATTCAGTAATTGAATTCAGCGACCTGATGCTGTTTGGCTTCGAAAGGATAACAGCGCTGGCTATATTGCGTGTAGTTTGAACATGAATAATATCTTTGAAGTGGAACTTGATTCGAAAGTACATTTTATGAAAGAAAATTCTTATCATTTTTGAGATGCTAAAGAGTTATTTGATTATTGAATTTTATAGAACTAAGAAATATTTAAGTGATACTGAAATCAGTTCAAGTAAATGACGTATATAACTTTAAGAGTTCAACATTTAAGTTCAGTAAATTTCAAGGCTTTAACTATTTTTGCATATTTATCAAAGACTTGACAAGGTTTATATATATGCATAAACTCATATCAATTTAACAGAATTTGTTGTATTTTTTAATTTATTTAACAAAATATGATGAATATTTTATATGACATAAACACAAAATTTAAGTCGATCCTTAAAACTTACATATATTAAAAGTTGTTTCTATACTTGAATACATTTCTTTTTATATTTTAATAAAAAACTTGTTTGATTAAGAATACAAAACAATTTTTAGCTAAAAATATATATATATATATGTATATATATAAGTTGCAACATTTTCAGTTGAACGAGCGCGTAATAAGTATCAATTGAAAATCAATTCAATACCTGAAAATAAATACTCAAAGCGGGAGTTGATTCAAACTGTAAGCTGAGCTAATGATATATAAAATATTTGCAATAAATATAGATTCCATTTAGAGTTTCATTTTGAGTAAATGTATTTATATATTGTAATTTAGATGAATTTATGTTGTTGCTTGAAAAACAATTTCAATTTTTGGCAATTTTATTACTTCAAATTCAGACTGTGGCTTTCAAGAGTTAGAGGCTAAGAGTTAACAGTTTAATTAAAATTGACAAAGGAATTGCATTTACAAATGTATTTTTAAATTTCTTTTTACCCATGTCAATATATAAAATGTTGCCAACATAATGTTAGGCTAAATGTTAAAATTGTAAATAAGGGGTCTTATAAAAAACTCATGAAGTGTTTTGAATCTTGTATATATTATATATGTTATGTAGAAAAAAAAATACAAAATTAACTAAAAAACAAAAAAAAATTATATTTTAAAAATATGTATAAATACAAAAATTAAAAAGAAAATTTATTTTATAACTAAAAATTAAAAAAAATTATTTTAGAAAAAAATTGTTTATAATCAATAATATAAAATTATATTAGGAACAGAATTAATAAATGAAAATATATAACATACATATATACATATGTATATAAAAAAAAAACTAATAATAATTAATTAATTTATAATAAATAAAATATAAAAAAAAAACAAATACAAAAAATTTGTTTAAACATATTTTAAAAATCCATATTATAATACAAATAACAAAAATAATAATAATAATAATATACAAATTAAATAAATATAAAAAATATGGCAAAAAATTAAATATGAATCTAATTTTTAATATGTTTTCATAATTAAAATATAAAAGCTTAATTCTATGTTTTTTAAGAATCAAAGTATCTTAACAATGCTAATAAAGTTTAATTCAGTTTAAAGTTGTGAAAAATGTTTAAGATTTAAACTTTGCGCATATGTATATGCAAATTAGCTTTAATAGAGTTACGCATTTATGTGTATATATGTATATATTTATATATATACCGCAGCCAAACCAATTCCTAACTTTATTAATGCAATAAAAACTAACTTTTCTACACTTAGGCTAAAAGCTAAAGCCCATTCAACACATGTCGAGCATGTTCAAAAATGTTTTTAACTAAATTTTCACACAATGTTTTAGTTTTTTTTATTTGCTGCAGGCAGAAACTTTTGAAATGCAAAAAAAAAGAATGAAGAATGACGAGTAAAAGTTTTGATAGTGAAAATTCTTTTTTAGCGAGCTTTCAACTATGCATAAAGCGTAGCCGGCAGCTGAGGCTAAAACGATTTAAGCCAGGCTAAGCAAATACTCAAATATTTGCGAAAGCATTTCGATAAAGTTGCCACCATTGATGGCAACTGTTGATTTATGTGGCCCGCTGGCATTTTTTGACTGAGAAAAAAAACACTTTGCAACTTACAACAAATTTCCCGCACAGCTGTCTGCAAATGATGCGAAAATAAATATAACACCTCAATGCTCAATGCAGAAGTTCTATTTATTCTTTGGTTGTTTCTTTTCTATTTCATTTCAAGCACTTGTCCGCTTGGGCAGACGTAAACAGAACTTGGCACAGATCGAAAGTAGTCCAAATATTTATTTATTATTTTCTTGGCACGCGCAAGCGAAATGTTTAAATTTCAATTTTTATTTATTTATGTTTTTAGTATTTCCAAAAAACCTTTATTTAATATACTTATATATTTTTAAACTTTTGTTGAACTTGGCGTTTGGCGGACGACCAACGACCGTTTGCAGCGAATCCGTTTGAAGGACTAAATCGAAATGCCGGTGCCCGAGTGCGCATCGCCCCAATGCGATCCACACGAGCCACTCGACTAAAAAGCGCGCCAAAAATGCCATCCATATGCTGCCAGCAGCAAATGGAAGCCACCACGTGTGACTGCGCACAGCGCGCAGTCGCTGTCAACTGCAAAGACTAACGCCTAGGTAGGCCTCATATGCTGGGACGCCAGTGTAAGTTTTGTGGATTGTATTCATTATTGGACAACTGTTGCTATTTGGTGAATCGCACGCCATTTCATTCATGGTCTCGTAGTCTCTGGCAGCTGCTTTAATAATTGTGAACATCTTTCGCTGCTCAACTATATTTTTAGACGCCTTTTTCATTGTTCTGCCGAGTAGAAGCTGCTTTCTGTTGGTTTTCGCATCAGAGCGTTAGTCTAACCACAACAAAGTTTGCTTGTGCTTTGTCGTTAGTGTGGTTAGAGGCGCACGAGTTGCCAACATGTTAGATTAGCTCAATTTCTATGGAAAAACTGATTATTGACATGCCGCATGTATGCATAAATTCCAATTAATTAAAGAAAATCTTCACAATTTAAACGTTCTCTTTGATGCAAAGAGGAGGCATGTAGAGGAAGTTACAAATTTTTGAGATACATGTCTTAACAAGTTTTATGATGAAGTAGTAATTATTTTAATTTTATTTTTTTCCCTCAGTACTCAATAGACCCAATTTAGTTCTCCCTGAGCAGCAAGGCAATCAAGTAGAAAACTCACTTGACGCTTGCAATTCGCAACTGATTAAAGCTGTTTATAAAGCTTACCTAACTACCTAGCCACAGGTTCAACTTAACCCAATGACTCTGCCAAGGACTTACTCCTTAAAATAGCCAAAAGACCAGCATTGCCAGGACAAAAGGCAAGCAGGACAACAATTTTTGAGCTTAAAAACTTATTTTTTATTATATACACATGGATATTAAGGTGATTTCAACGCGTTATCAATAGTTTCGTTGTCTCTGACACTTGATTCCATTTAAACTTGATCTGTGCGCACTTGTTTTAAGCATTTTTCTGGCACACCGTAATTATGGCAGCAGGCAACATTTCGCTATAGCTCGATATATCATAAATCGATAACATACGATCACAATTCTTATACATTTCAAGTGTTGGTACGATGATTATTATTATTCTTCTACGTTCATTGTTGAAAAAGGATAGATTTCCAGACAATGTTTAATATTTTTTCAGGCTAGACTAAAAGAAAACGACAGATCTGTCTGGAAAAAGGATGAAATAGCAACACTGCAAAAGACTGACATTGAACTTGCACCTGAAATATAAAAGAAAACAGCTAAATGAAAATCTTTTGAAATGAAATTGGCTGCTTAAGCAGAACTCAGTTTTGAAACTACACAAATTTCTATACGAAACATTTCTTAAACGGATTTAGACTTGTGGCATACATTTTTTGAGGTAATATGACTACGACTTCCATCAAAATTATTAAGAAGAATTGTGAATGCTCAATGGTATGTTAAGAATAAAGTAATCCAGCGAGATCTGCAAATAAAAACAGTTACTGAAGATATTTTAAATACAAACATAAAAAATCCTAGCTCTTAACCTGTTAGACTGCAGCATACATCTAATAAGACGAGTACACTTTTTGGATCTTCCCGTCAGGATAAGCAAATATATGTATGTTCTTAAGCAAATATATGTATGTTCTTAAACATATTAACAGCTGAAAATAATAACCAAAAATATTAAAAAGTTTTCTTGGATAGTAAATATTTGTAAAGTCACCTCTATAGAAAAAGGCAATGATGTTTTAACCCGTGAATCTTGTAGATAACTTAAAAATAATAAAGTTATATTAAACTCTCATCAGTGGTTTTTTTTTCAATTCGATTTCTAAATAAGAATAGATATGACTTATAAAACAATTTTGATGCAATGGATATAATATATTTATTCACGACTTCAATTCAAATACAATTCAATATCAGTGTCAGTATCGTAAGATTCTGCTTATAAGCAGTTTGTGATTCGCATTTATGCAACCAGCTTTAAGCAGTCTTTAAGGGTCTTGACATAATTTAGTTGCTGCATTCCAAACTTTACCCGTTCGGCACAGTGGAGTCGTGGTATAGAACGGGCACAGTGGGGATCTCAGTAGGCACATTGTCAGGAATAATGTACCCTCTGCGGCAGGAGCGCTGAACACCATTAAAGCGGCCACGACTGTCAAGTAGATGAGAAACTTGGGAGACATCGCTGTAGATATTCCAGATCTGCTCGGCTGATTGAAGTGACTTCTCAATATAACTCTGCGACCTATTTATAGGATAGACGTGCCAATAATTTATTATTTATTTGATTAAAAATGATAAAGTTGACTTACATAGTAATTCTGTTTACACTGATGGCACGAGCTGACTTTACTTTGTATGGGATCAAATAGCTGCACGAGCTAATTGTGCAATCGAAAGCACACAAGTCGCGACTTTATCAATATTTAAACTTATAATTCCGTATGTAATTGTTTTTATTGATATCCGTCATTTATCATCAATATATAATATATTTATTTTATTTCATTTATTTATTTATATTAATTATGAATTATATTATATTTAAATTATTAAAAATCTAAATTGGTAACAAGAGCGAGGAATAACTGTTTCATCTTTTTTAAAATTTGGAAGTTATTAAAATTTACCTCTTTCACAAAACACTTTTCCACACATTTTTCGATAGTAAGTTAAAAAAAAAATTTAATTAATTTTGGAATTCACATAAAATCTCACTGAAACTGCTACAGTCAATGCTAAGCTATAATGCTAAATACTATCTTTTTTTATAAGCAGTTAACTAAATATAGGAAATGCTGGAATGAAATAATATATTTCCTATTTGATCTCATACAACGAACCGATCATTTATGACATTTGTGTAAATGTTATGTATAACGCTATTTCACTTACTAAGCTCTATATATTTTAATCCATATTTATTATATACTACCTTCAATCAAATCATATAAATAGGTAGATCTACCTGAGAAAAGTCACTTCAAAGCAGACTCAGATCAGCAACAGATACTACAATGTCGCCCAAGTTTCTAATCTATCTGACGTTGGTGACCATGTTGCTGGTTATTATTGCACCTGCTGCCGAGGGCACTTTCCTTGTCTTCGCTTGTCTGATGGGATCATCATTGTGTCCCTACCGCACCACGACACCAAGATGCCCCACGGCATCTTCGACGTATAATCCATTAACTCGGGAATGCGCATAAAATGGATTGAAATCAAGAATTGGAAATATTTTAACATATGTATATTCATTTTAATATATATTTTTTGTCCAAAGTCCAAAATAATATATATAATATTGCTTGGAACATGGCTTATTAAGTTAATGAATACAAATATAATCTGATCCCATTCGATTTCCCATTAAAAAGTCACATGTGCTAAAAGCATTGACTAGAGGCTTAACAATGTCCTTGATCGTGTACCTTAACAGTGTACCTTTACTATGTACCTTTACTGTGTACCTTAACTCGGTACCTTTACTGTGTACGTTAACAGCGTACCTTAACTGTATACCTTAACTTTATACCTTAGCTGTGTACTTCAACTGTGTACCTTAACTGTGTACCTTAACTATGTACTTCGACGGTGGCATTGACAAAGCTTTTTAAAGCCGTTTATTGTTAACAAAAAGCCTCACAACATAACTTTATAAATAGTAGACTAGCTCTTGTATAAATATTGTTATGTAAATGTAAATCCATTTGGCAAGGTCCGTGATTTTAAAACTTGATTTCATAGGTCATAGCAGTAACCTTTCTACTAGAGCTACAAATTATTTGTTAATATTATGTTTTACATATTTCGATCAAAATACACAATCAAATTAAGAGTATTAAAACCGATTAAGCATGTAACGAAATAGTTGTTATCTTAAAGAGTGAAATGAGGTAATATTTAATGAATTAATATTTGCTCATTGTATCGCAACAAGTTGTCTTATTTGATCCCTATAAGATACAAATACCTCATTCCATTTGTGTAAATATTATGCAGAACGCTTTAATGGATTAATAACTAGCTTAAGATACATTTCATATTGAGCCATATAATATAAATAGGGTAGTTCACCCAAGAAAAAGCCACTTCAAAGCAGCCTCACATCAGGAACAGATACTAAAATGTCTCCCAAGTTTCTTATCTATCTGACGGTGGTGGCCATGTTACTGGTCGTTATCGCACCTGCTGCCGAGGGCACTTTCCTTGTCTTCGCTTGTCTGATGGGGTCACCACTGTGTCCCTACCGCACCACGACACCAAGATGCCTCACGGCAGCTTCGACATATGATCCATTAACTCGGGAATGCGCATAAAATGGATTGAAATCAAGGATTGGAAATATTTACAAATGTTATTAAATATTAATAGATACTTTCCTGCCTTATATTATTTCTCAGTTATATTTTGAAGTCCAAAATAAATATATAATCTCAAATTGCACATGGTCGTCAATTTAATATAAGCCCAATATGCGGGAAGCCTTAACATTGGGCTTTAGCATCCACTCATATCAGTCAAAAATAACAGTGTAATTTAACAGAGTAGTTAAACTACATATATAATTTGCTATATTGCAAGAAAGTTGTAAAGTGAAATACCTGAAGCATTTCTTATCCTAAAACTGGGTTTCGCTACATTTCGAAGAGGAGTTTGTATTGAACATAGTACTTGGAGACGTTTTATTTATCTATTTCTCAATTAATCGTATTATAAATACTTTGATAAATTGTGAAATTTAGAAATTCTCTTTACATACAGTCAGATAAATGTAAGTTTCAGACATTAACTAATCTGGCTTAATGGCTTAATTAACTAATCTGGCTTTTTATATTGTAGCTGAATTTCATAGTTTCAAGAGCCGAATTAGTTACTGAGCCTCTCTCAATTACTCTGTTGGTAAGCAGATACAAAACACATCGTTAAGTCAAGCAACCCTAAATTTGTGCAACTAGCGAGAATAGCAAAAAACGGAAGTGATCCAACTTTAATTTGTCAATCATCCTGTGGTACAAACTAGAACTGGAAAACCGTCGATGACAGTATCGACAGTAGCGATGAAAATGTAGTTTTTTGATATATCGATTGGAGCTTCTCGATGTCAATATCGATCGAAAGAACTTACACCATGTAAATCAGAAATCGAGTCTATTTCTTTTATGATTTCCCTTTCTTTAAGATTAATGAACATCAACTATATGCCCTTTGAAGTTATTGTCAATCCCGGGTAGTTTCGTAAAGTCAGAGCGTATATTTAGTGAGGAAGGGGCGATCAAAAGGGACAAAAATGGTAGTATTCGATAGACTGCTCAAATTACAGATATCTAAATAAAACAAAAAGTTTTAAGTTAATTATTTATTTAATTTAATTTATTTCATTTAATTAATTTAATTCTGTTGTCATATACTTTAATTAAATTATATTCTAACCAGCTTTAAGAAATACCTTAAAAATTACCAAAAGCTTGAATAAAGGTTGTATCTTTCTTATAGAAATCAGCTTCCTCAACATTTCCTTGTAATTCCTTCTATTATATCACACAGACAGCACTTGCCAAATTTAAAATCTTGTTTCTAATAATAAGCGAAATTTACTTTTGTCTAAACTTGGCCAAAGTGAAATCCACCTTGAGCTTAGAGCTCTAGCTAATGCGCTGCATTAACTGAGAGACAACTGCTATTTTTGCTTTTCATTCATCGTTCATCATTGTAAATGTGCATAAATTGAATTTAGGCGAGGCATATTTAGTTTCTATTTCTAGCTGCGGCTGCTGCCCACGCAGCATGCAACATGTACATTACGCACCGCCCACGCGCTGGACAGCAATCGAGTTGTGTAGCTGCAGCAAGATGGGTCGCAAATGATTTTCCTTTACTTGCAAATCATGGCAGCCTACGCAACACCTGACGTATGAGTGATATTTAATTAATTTGCCGTCTATTTGCAATGTGCGTTTACGTAACGTCCCCAACAAACTTCTTGAGGCGCCTTCACGGGAGGGCGGGGCAACTGTCAACAGTCGCCCGAACGAGTTGTTTGCCCACGTGGGCTTCGATTCCCCATTCCCATCCCCATACCCATCCCCATGCAGTAATGAAAACACATTTTAAAGTCTACAAAAGAAAACTTTGACAGCTGCTTGAAAAGGCAACTTTGTGCGGCTCAAGCCCCAGCCAAGTACAGGGCGAGCAGCCAGAGCTGGCCGTGTGCGAAGCAAACATAAATTGGATTTTTTACGCCTTCTACACTCTGACAATTTGTTGTACATCGAAATGGATTCACTTGCGGGCTTTTATTGTCACTAAAAATTGTTGAATGCCCCGCCGTGCTCACGCGCGAAGTGGTTAAGTATTTGGACACGTACTAAATCAAGATATTTCACTTGTTACTCAAAAAAAAAATAAATCTTGGTACATCTTAAAAAACACTTAAATTTAGTTTGGTTTTTTATTTAAAACTTTCAATTCGGTTGTAAATGTTATTCGGAAATTTAAATAAATAATTTATTTTTATACTCGTTCACGAATTGAAAAGAGTATATTGGTTTTGTGCAATGTTCGTTTTGCGTGTGTCAGGCAAATATAGAAATACTATAAGAAATGGTATTTGATATATATATACTCATGCATCCCAGCCCTAGACAAAAATATATAGTACAATATATAAAGCTAAGCCCCCTGGCGGCGTGGCATATCGGGTAAAACGGTATCGTCTACATTTTTAGAGCTAGATCATCCAAATTTGTCAAGTGGCATAGCTAATTATTGAGCTTCTCTAAAACTCTATCAAATTTATATATCCTCAACTACTGTAGGCGTGGCAAATCGGAAAAAAACTATATCTTCCACAGTATTTATATTTTAAGAGGTCTAGAAAATGTAGGAAATTTTGAAGATAGATTACTGTTGATCCTCTCTACTGACATTAAATAAATTATATAGTCCGCCCATAGGGGCGTGGTAAATAAGGAACAAAAACCATATTTGATTAAAGTAGGCTGTTTTTTTACCCTGAACGAGTATAGTGCAGTCGGTTACGCCCAATTCCAACGTTCTTAATTGTTCTTTTTAAATTTTCTTTAAGCTTTTTATAATTATGTAAAAATAAACGCCAAATATTATGCAATATAAAATGGTGGTGACTTTTTTGAATATATTTTAAAAAAATTCCTAATTAAGTTTTAAAATTATATATTTTTTTAAAAAATATTCGGAATCATATCTAAATCGAAAAATAATTTATTGCGTTCAGTTCAAAAGAAAGAATGGGAGAATAGATATTCCTCTCTCTTTCTCTCTCAAAGAGAGTATTCAAATAATTAAACATAATTATTACGATAATTTTACATAATTATTACGGAATCTACAAACTTATTTTTTAGTCGTTTTATTTATAAATTTAAAGCAAGCAGACAAAAAATAAAAATTTTTATATATATAATTTCCTTTATATTTTATATATTTTAATAAGCTCGCATTTCTTTGTTTCACTTTTTTTAATAGCGATTCTCTTAATTTATTTATAACTACAATTCTTTGGAAATATATTTATATTCTTTTTGCGAGCGCCCCAAAGCAGACTACAAAAAAAATATATATTTGTTTGCTTATGTATTATATTTTTGCACAGCTTAACTGAGCTTTTTCTGACTGCTTTGTTACCCTAACACACACACACACACACACCCCGCTTCCCTTGCTGCGACCTTTGCAAGGTCAGGGATCTTTGGTTTTTCAATCGTCATGTCGTCGTCCTTTGTTTTTGTTGCTGTTATTTGCAGGCAACATTTTTTTATTTGACTTTCCCTGCAGCTAATTAAACGCCAATTGATTTGTGTATAAATTGCATTTGGCGTGTGTGTGTGTGTGAATGTCGTTATTGGTTCCCATTTAGCAACATTTGTCAACAGCTTACAAAAGCATTTAATAGCCAATTTCTTTAGACTTTGAACGCATTTAAACGTCTGGAAATAATTTATCGATTTTCATTTTCAACCAAACGTGCTGAAAAGGAAAAACAAAATAGAAATTGACAAGACTATTAAGAACATATGAAAATTTAAAATATTTTCCAAATGTTTAAGAATTGTAAAAATGATAGCTTACTTTCCGACACACATTCACACAAGTTTGCTCCTTTAATGATTCCTCTAATAAAGTATTGCCCGCAGCTCCTTGATCCATTTTTCTATGCACTGAAAATTGGAAAAACGAAATTTGCGGCTGCTGCTGAGGAAATGTTAATTATACCCTGAACCCATTGAAAATGGGAAATCAGGGTATAATGGTTTTGCAAAAAGTATGTAACAGGCAGAAGGAGGCGTGGCAGACCCCACAAAGTATATATATTCTTGATCAGGGTGACGAGCTGAGTCGATTTAGCCCTGTCCGTCTGTCTGTCCGTCCGTCCGTCCGTCCGTCCGTCCGTCCGTCCGTCCGTCCGTCTGTCCGTATGTATGAACGCGTCGATCTCAGAACATATAAGAGCTAGAGAGTTCAAATTTTGCATGATGGTCTGTGTATACAGCGCGCATATCGAGCTTGTTTTAGATATTCGATAAATTTTTCCGTTTCAATGTTATCGATTTAAAACGTTATCAAGATTCAGTTTTTTGACCATATCTTTTACATATTTTTAGCTACTGCTACCAAATTTTGTTTTTAGCTTTTTGTAATTAAAATACATTTTCTATTTTTTCATATTTTGGATACCAGCTCCACATTTCCCAAAAAAAAATTATTTAAAAAAAAAATTATCAAATCCACAATTTAATTTTTTTAAATTTTTAAGTGAAAACCGTATTTTCAATAAATTAATAGCACTCAATGCAGAAAATTGCATTTAAATCCGTTAAGTAATACAGAAGTTATTAAAGGAAACATTGTAAAAGCACGCGGCAGCAGCCTGTACGTGTGCACACATACATTCAAATCAACTACGCAGTAATCTGCGCGCGTTTCTGTGTGCATGGTATGTATATGTGTGCATGTGTATACAAATGTGTGCATGTGTATATGTGTGCATGTGTATATGTGTGCATGTGTGTATGTGTGCATGCATATATGCGCGCAGAGGGTAATATATATAGATAAAAGATGTAAGCTAGGTTGTTTAAAACATCAGCTCGGACTTGGTTCAGGGGATCTCGTAGTCGGGCTGTGACTCGACTAGAGCTTTCTTACTTGTTTTTGAGTACAACTGTAAATAACTTTATTTGCATAGCTGCGTATGTGTGTGTGTGCGTGTGTGGGTGGGTGCAGGGAATTTAATTTTGCTGATTGGGGTCTCTTCTTAGCATTCACTTCTTCGATTTTTGGGCCTCTGCTGTCTATTTGGGTTCCGATTGCGCCCTCGGCATATGGGAAATGTATTCAAATGTTTTATCATGCAGCAAAATGAAGCAATATTTTTGGTTAAAAAGAATCCCAAACGAATGCCAATTTACAGAAACTACTCGAATTAAAGTTCTCGATGAACCAAGTCGCAATTGCAACTAAAAGTTTGGCATAAATTTGCAGAAGAAAAGGTTGAGCTTGAGCTATTTTAAATAAAGGTTAGATTAATCAAAGTTTTAAGTCGATACGACTTAATTACAATATATTTCAGGAAAAATATAAACAAATAAAAATAAAATATTTAAAAAATGTATGACCTTTAACTAGATATGCTTTATTTAAAAACATTATAAATAAATAGAAATAAAATATTGAAAAATAAAATTTCATTATACTTTTTAACTAGATCTGTTATATACTAGTATTCGATTTTATGAGAGAAAATTTGAGAAAATAACCTAGAAACTGATCAATTCTTAACGAAATTTGATAACTAAAAATAGAATTTAAAATTTAGAGTTTAAATTATTACTAAGATTAGTAGGTGGACCTGATACAAACTTAATCTGGTATGTTACAAAAGAAACTATACAGTCAATTTATAAATCTAGTTTCCTCAAGGAGGCCAAAAAAGGAGTAATTATGGTTGGCCCAGGCACCTTCGCAATAAGGCAGTAAATTTCTACGTAAGCTTAGTTGTAAAACTCAGCCAATACTGAGCTGGCTATTCCTAACTTAAGATAAATGTTCTGTTAAAGAGGCACTTGGCGCCTATTAACAAAACAACTTTAAAAAAAAAAATCAATTTAATTTCATAAGATATCTTTAATCAATTAGTGTTGACTGAGCTATAGACTTATAGATTGTTGAAATCTTATGACATCTTTTACTGAAATCAAACTCCTTTTACCAATTATTCTTAAAGTGTAGTTGAAGCCATAAGAAAATACAAAAATATATATCATAGAGCACCAACAGTTCTCCCTGATATATAACAGTTCTTACCTTTGATTCGCTTTATGTCTTAAACGTTGTAAAGTTGCAAATAAAATAAAATTTGTAATAAATTTATATCAGCAAAATACTATCAATAATTTCAAAACAATTCGCGCTTATAATTATAATTTAAAATACGTAAACCAGTTAGGTATACGTTGACACTGACATAAATGCGTAATAAAACTATCATTTTTTCAACCAATAACTTTCCTTGATGTCATAAACGGCAGTTGCAAATAAAGAGAAAAGAAGGCAATGTAAAATTCCTATCCTTACCAAGTACATACATATATACATATATAACCCAGCTATTGAACTGTTCACAGTAGTCTATTAATCACAGTATCTGCTTATTTTTTTGATGAAATCTTGCGACCAAAGGGCCGCTGTGGAATTTCTCGTGCTGCTATTAAATTTCGAGAAAAACAAAGCTAAGTTTTCTTCGTGCGGTGTTGGACTGGGAGAGGAGGCGCCTCCACAGTTGAGCTAAGTTCTGTTAAGCTGGGCAAAGCTCTGAGTTGAGTAATGGGTAATACTATACGACAATGTCATTTGCCTTTTGCCTGAACAACAACAACCAGAAAAGGCAGACCTTAATGTGCCCATTGCTCATTGGAAGAGGCTCGCTTTCGGTTTCGGTTTCGGTTTCGAGTTCGGGGCTTGGGGTTTGGGTTTTGCTGTAGAAATTACATAAGCATGGCACGTAGTCGCGTTGAAAGTAAAAGCTTTCCCGTTGAGTTGGCTTTGATGCGCTTTGCACTTAATTAGTGCAAATAACTAATGACAAAAACTTTGAACTCGACTTTCCATCAGCCCAGCGAGCACTCATCGAAGCAGAAGAGCTTCCATTTGACTTGAGATGACTCCACTTGGATTTCCAGTAGCTGTCGCCACTTGTTGTCGCCTCGCTAGCAATTAAGAGCGCTTGGCAAATGCTTCTAGATTGCGTATTCATAGAGCCACACGCGGCATTTAATTACAGTGCTCAAGCACTGGCAGGGGTATTCCAGAAATTGAATTATTTCTGTGCTGTTACCAGGGCACAAAGTTAGTTGGATTTTTATTTCAATTATATCAAATTTGTCGCATATTCGAATCAATAAATTTTATTTATATTTCTTTACAGAATTTATTCTAATAATAACTCAGATTTTGTATACGGTCTACTACTGGTAAGAAAGCAACCGAAATATAAAGGCGGCTGGCAGAAAACGAGACACCAGGGCTCAACCATCGAAACACTGTTCAGCATAATCAAGGCTGTCAATGCCACGAACATGTAGAACTTTAAAGACTGCATGATCCGTGGAAATCTTATAATAACTAGCGAGAACTGAACTTCATTCACGACTGAAGCCCTTTATATATGCATATCGTTTTGCCCTTGTTTAGTTAATTCCTATTTGCATTGTTAATACTCAAGCAACAAAGTCAACTGCCCATTAAGAACCTATTCATATTTGCATTCCAAACGTCTGTTTAATTGTAATGTGAGAAATAATCAACGAATATCTATAGATTGACTAGCCTGGCTAGCCTAGAATTTAACTGAAAAAAAGCCCTTTAGAGACATACATCCGATTAGCAGACATTACCCGACATTGCCCGAGGTTCAAGGTGCGAATGGCAATGATTTTTTCACAAATTTCATCATTTGTTTAGTCGCTGTCTAAAAGCAAATGGAACTTTTCAGATTCTCACAGTACTCATTTTGCAACGTGTAAGAGTGAAGTTTTGTGTAAGTCTTCAGCTACCAAGCTGCGTTAAAGGTATCAATAAATAGGCTTAAAATCTTAAGAAATCGTGGTATAATAAAACAAGTAAGAACTCTCTAGCCGAGACTGCCCGACTACGAGATCTCCTGAATTAAGTACTAGGTGATGTTTCAAACATTCTACCTTACATCTTTTATCTACACATATTTACCTCTGCTTGCACACACATACGCACACACATACTTGCACAGTAGCTTCTTAACGACATTTTTAGAACATAATATTGACACCCAAATATGTGTATATGCAAGAGCTCAAATCTCTACTATTTGAAATATGTTTTTTTTAATGTCGGGCTAATGGGGCGATATCCAAAAGCTGAAATTTAAAAAAAATTCAGAACCTGTATTTTCATCACAGAAAGCAACACAGCGGTTTTTGGTGTCCATAGCTCATATCGTGTTTAAGTTATGGCTAAAAAAAAATATTAATATCATTTTTATCGATTATAAAGAAATAGGATGAGTTATCGAAAAAAAATAAACTTGTACTGCGTATAGTATACACTAATCTATATTTAAAATTTCATATCTCTACCTTTTGTAGTTGACGAGATCGCTGCGTTCATACGGACGGACAGACGGGCGGACAAACGAACGGACAGACATGGTTTCAACGATTAAGCTCGTCGCCCTGATCAAGTATATACTATATACTTAATGGGATCTGCCACGCCTCCTTCTGCCTATTACACACAGTATCACAAAACTAATACACCCTGAAATTCCATTTTCAATTGATTTATGTAATATAAAAGAAGAAACTTACGGATCGGCAAATTGTTCCATGTGAGATAGAGCTAAATCTGAATGCAAAAACAGATTATATAAAGCAATACTCTATGGATTAAGAAAACCTTCTGCTTGTTATAGGAATGTTTATAGCAGACATAAATACATAGCAGAGACAATACAGATACAGATTAAATTTTGATATACTTCGTGCTATGTTATTAGAACTTTAATACTAGATAATATCTAGCTATAGTTCAATATAAAGATTGGGGAACAGCATTCCCAGAATCTTTCTAAAAGATAGGGCTACTAAGCTAACACATTATCTTACAAATAAAAAAAAATCATTTCCACTTCACATTAATATGAATGTATTTTAAAATGATTTTTAATTACTTTTAAAGTTAACCATAGTTGATCAATCGTATTTAATTACATAGATGACATAGTTGTCGGAGTCGTCGTCGTGCGGAATGGACAGAGGCTCAAGTTGTAGAGGCAGCTAAAGAAAATGATTGTAGACTCAGCAGTTGACGCTTTGAGCAGCAGCAGCAGGAAGGACACGACCATCACATAGAACGTCCACAGTTGCGAGTTCATGTTGAGCAGTGTAAAAATTTGAAGAAATATTTCCAGGGAACTTTGAAGTGCGTAATGCTGTCAGTTTCAAATGGTCAGCGGCTTTTTATAGCCAACTAAGAGCTGGGCATATTTACACAGTTGTCAGCAGCTGGGGCAGGTAGCTCACCTGAGGTGAGGCTGGCATTGACCCGCATAAGCCCAGAACCAAATATTGACCCAACCCAGTTGGGTGGTGCAACAACAAAAGCTTAGCCAAATGGCAGAATAATTGATATACTAAATCAATTTAAGGCGAGAGAGAAAAAGCCAATTATGCACAGCAGTGCGTTGGGAATTTACAGCTTTTTGCCTCAATTTGCCAAATTTATTGCAAATTAAACTAATTCAAAAGCGACAATTGTAATTGTGTTTGTATTATGTGTGCCAGTGTGTATGTGTGTGTATGCAGCTAATCGCTTTACAAATTTGCGTCAACGTCAATTTGCCGAAATTTGATATTCCATTTCAGATAAATGCGTTGTTCGAAATTGAATTCAACATGTGTTGCAGCTATCGGTTAGGCCGAAATCACATTATCCTTGGCCATGAAGCAGCTCCATGTCAAATAAATGTAAATAATGAAGATTTGACTGAGTATATTTCAGGCTATTGCCAATTAAGCCTAAAGCTTTCACGAGCATTTAAGGAAATCCAGCCGAATTTGCTTCTATTGAGCTTTGATAAGCTTCCGCTTAATTTGAAAAGTATTCTCTAAAATGAATTGTTACACTTATTCTATTTTTTTATGTTTAAGAAAAGGAATAAATGATTTTAGATTTGATTCATTTATAAATTTAAGCTAAAGCTTCCTTTTTGGTGTTAAAAAATTACAGATTTATATTTAGCTTAGCTCACACGCAGATTGGCCACGCGCGTCCCTCCAGGAGGCTAAAAATGACAAAAATTATGGTTGCCCCTGGCACCCACCCAATAACACAATACATTTTAGCGTTAACAACGATTTTTTTATAATTTAAAATAAATAGTACGTTGAAAAGGCATTTTGACCCTTAGCAATACAAAAATCACTGAATTAAATTTTTTGAGATTAATGTAAGGCTTTTGTACAAAATAAAATAAAATTAAAATGCAGAAAAATTAAATATCTATCTCAAAGCTCGCTTTCATAACCAAAATACACTCTTTTTTAAGGCATATGGAATATAGATTTATTTTTTTAGAGATTAATCCAAAGCTTTTGTAAATGAAAGCATGTAAGCTTACAATATATAATCTTCTTTTTGAACCAAAAAATATTACAGATTTATGTTTTAGACCCATAGCTTGCACAGATAGACTACTTGTTCAAGAGCTTTGATAAGCAAATAAAAACAAATAAAGATTTGACGTCAAAAAGTTAAGAAAATGTTAACTTATTGTCATGAAACTGTTTTTTGTTCTATAGTTCTATCTATGTGTTCTATTTCTTACATTGAGTACTAAATTTTTAAAGATAATTTAAAAGCTTTTATTTACATTGAAAGCTTGCTGATGCTTAAAACTGTTGTGAAAAATATTTTAGATAGTTAACTTATCTTCTTTAAAATAGATTAAAAGTTAAAAGTTTACACTTGATAAAAGCTCTAATTGATTAATTCTTAACAAATTTATTTAAGTCCAATCTGACCTACTCATATCCAAGCATTAGCACGCTAAGACATGTTGAAAGTCTCGTCAACATGCTCATTGCTAATCCTACATTTATGTAGAGTATCACTCGAATTCAAGCGCTTCGCCCCGAAAATATGCTTCGCTTAATAGACATTAATTGAAGACGCATCGTTTGCAACAAAGTTGCTTTGTGCTGATTGCGCATTCTTTAATAAATAATTAGCACTGCGAATTAATGCCAAGCAAGCTGGCTAATTTCTGTAATGCTTCACTGAATTCATTTTCCTTTTAGCTAACTTATCTTTGTTTGTTTTCAGGCGCCACGCCTCACTAACCGCCTGTCAATCAGGCCTGCCAGCCAATATCGCCCGGCATGGCTATATATTGATTGAGCGCAACAGCTGCGGAAAGCTTCAATCTCTGACAACAGCTTAAGTTCAATATGCTTGCCTGAATTTCAATTCAATTTGTTGCTGATAACTAAAACTGTTTTTTAAGAATGTGTGAAGGGTCGAAAGGCTACAACTCAATTAAAAAAGCTCCAAAATGATTCTAGAATACAAAAGTAAAAGTTAAATACAAAAGTATCTGAGAGATTAGTATTCAGCTTTGCCATAACAAAAATATAGGTAACATACGTTAAGCATAGGTAACACACAATATACTTTATGTAACTTATATTAAACATATACGAAATTGTTACATAATATAAAGATACAAAAGTATCTCATACGAGATTAGCTGTGACATACAAAAGTGAGATACCAAAGCCAATAGAAAAGTATTTTAAATGACAAAATAAGTGTAAAACATGCAAGCAATTTAGAGTATATTTAACAGAAGTATACAAAGTAGATACCAAACTATATTATTAAAAAGTATTTATTAAATAACAAATTAATGATACGAAATGAAATTAGTGTTAAAATCCAAATTATTGTCAGATACAAGTGTTTGAAAAACACAAAAAATAAAACTTGAGATATGGGTATAGACTTGGCTATTTTCCCCGATTTGCCAAGAATTTGAGATCTCTTAAATTGAAGAAGATATAGTTCCACCCAATTTGCCACGTCTTCAATAGTCATAGCTATATAACTTTATGTATTAAAATGGGTTACACGAGTATATATATTCCAAATTTCAAGTCTTAAACTTTTTCCTATTAAAACATTTCTTAAACCCGATCTGTTCTATGGGAGCTATATGATATGGTCTTCCGATTCAGGTGATTCCCAGATATACAATGCTTGCAATAGAATGCAGCTTATACTCTATGAGATGATATTCCAAGTCGTGCTGATCAAGAATATACATATATACTTTATATAGTCGGAGATGCTTCCTTCTGTGCGTTGCAAACTTTTGACCAAACTTAATAAACCCTGTTTTGCAACGGTATAATAATCTTTGAAATTTCAAAATATAATCAACAGTCAAAAGTATCTAACCAAGCTGTAAAAAGTAGATACTACAAAAAATTACACGTGAAATGTCTGTAAAATAAAAAAATGAATGTTAGATACAAAAGTATCTATGACATATAAAATGAATACGAGCTATATAGCAGTTAGAATTATCTTTGGCATAAAAACAAATTTGTAAGAAAAACAAAGTGATCTTTAAGATACCCAAATAGATTAGAAATACAAAAAATATCTATAATATTCATACTTCTATTCTGTGTAAGTCAGCAAAATAATGTTAATTTATTAATAAATATGTAAATAATTCAATATATAATATTCTGCGTCAGGTATCAATGCATCCATGAGTTCGCAGGTAACAAATTGATTATTTGGAATTTATTACTTTATTTCAAGGAAAACTATAAAAAAATAGCTGTTGCTTGTTAAATTGCCTAGTGACTGCAAAATAACAGATATCTTGTCGCCATGGTCACAAACTCTCCCTCACCATCTCTTTCTCTCTCTCACACAAGTGGTAAGGGGGGTCTATTTAAATTTTGCCGCAAATATGCTGTCAAGTATCGTTTACAAGGTAAACTTTTTGGGGCCGTCTGCCAACTGGCAATTAACAAGTTTTTGGCCGCAATTCGCAAGTTTGCGAAGCGTTAACAATATTCCATGGCAATTTGGTAGGCGGAAACGGAAGTGCGCATAGCGCAGCGTAGTAGAAGGGGCGATTGTTTACAATCAGCGAGTACGGGAATTGTGAAACTGTAGGCGAAAACAGTTCAGTTTTAGCCAGCAATTTGCATACTGCTTAAAATGTAAATAAAGATTCAACTTGATAAACATTACAATAGCAGACGATGCGTGGGCTCAGCTGCTGTTGTTGTTGTTGTTCTTGTTTCTTGACAACTGCGTCATGTAAACGTGGCAAAGGACGCGACGCAGTTTAGAGTAGCCGCCATCTACTCCAGCTCTGCCTCTTTTGCCACACACACACACACACACAGACACATGTGCTCGACATTGGACACGCGCCGCAGACTCTCATGAATAATGCAACTGGAGCTGAGAGTCAGACCATAAACAAGCATCCCATTTTGCGGGGGCGTTGGCTGCATTACACGCGAGAATCCAACGAACAATTAAAGCCAAATAATGTTAATGTCAGGCGACAGTTGCTGCAGCCAAATTATGTAAATGCCCAGACATTTGATAAGGGTTCCCGCGCACCACAGACATTCAAACCACCCACTCCACCACCCACTTACTCACTCACTCATTTACGCACTCATTCACTCTCGAATGTGCAAATGTGAATCGTTCGACAACAAAAGATTTTTTAGCATTTAAAGGAAATCACAAAATTCTAAATCAACCATAAACTCAACGAACCGCAAATTATGACAAGAGTTTTTACGATGCATAAATATAGTAACCAAAAAAAGCCGACTGCATAATACTCGCTCACGATTCCGAAATAGACAAATTTAATGCAATATCAATATTTTTTTAAATTTGTAGAGTAACAACATTTTTCCACCTGTAACTGCAAATGATGTAGTTTTTTAAATTTTCCAAGCCCAATATAATTTTTATAGATTTTTTATTAAATTTGGCTGTTTTGGCATCGTGAGCAAGTATTATGACGTGAGCGAGTATTATTTTACGTCTAAGTTTAAAAAATTTTTAGTAATTCCCGATTTGCCACGTCTTCAGTTGAAATATAAAAAAATCTTAACTCTTTTTCAGACAATACTATTTATTGCAAATTTCAAGTCTGAAGCTGCACCAAGCCAATATACCCTCTTTACACTTTGCCAGCGAGTATAACATACAAAAGAAAATGAAATGTCAGCCCATTTGCTCACTTTGTCTTCGCCAATTGTTAAGTGCATAAATTGATGCGATTTTATGGGACTTCCAATAGCTTGACGTAAAAAGCCAAAAAAGGCAATGACATAAATATTTGGTAGCTATAAGTCATTGTAAAAAGTCGAATAGTAAATCGTTGATTAGACAAATGTGGATACCAACTTGGTCTATTTAAACAATTTAAGCTAAAGTTATGTTCTATTGAATGAGAAATTTAACACCCAATCAAACATTTTTGTTTGATATATTATACACTCTTTCATCAAGAGAACGTCCCCATCAATCAGGATAAAAAAGTTGTTGTGGGCCATAAATGTCATGTGTCGCCATACCCAAGGCTCTCTTATAGTCATCAAAAATAAGAAACTGAAGAAAGGGATTTGTCAAATTATTCCAATTACCCAATTCGAAATTCTTTTTAATGATGAAAATTTCCATGGAACTAAAAAATTAATGAAACAGTGCAAAGTGTGCCAACTGCTAAATGCTCTTTAATCTGAAAAAAGTTTCAAATATAAACAAAAAATTTAAGAAAAAAAATTCAAATATTGTAACTTTAAGCGCACATTTCCATTTTATATATATAATATTTTAAAATATTTAAAAATGTATGTTAAAAAATAACCATCATATGTTGTTCTATAAACCCTCATGATAGTGTATAGGTTATCAAACAGAACATCAATTTAATTTCTGCATTTTATCCAATTAACTGTGTGAAAATGAACGATGAAAATGTTACCCAAACTACGGGAGCAAAATACTAAACAAAAAAATCATAAAGAAGCTAAGACTAATTAAAGAAATAAGAAATTTGGCTTAAATTGAATTTTATGCTAGCAGAAGAACAAAATTTTCCAAACTGCAGCCATGACAAATATTATATTAAACAAAACTCAACTCAATTCCAAGAATATAAAAAACGTTATCTTTCTTTCGAATAGATATTAAAATTCGTCATGTTTGCCAAGTCCATATAATCTATGACAGGTGATTTTTTAAATATATATAATTTATATGGTCTCAAGTAATTTAATTGGCAAACTTAAAGCTTAATTGAAAGCTTTTTAAACTTTTGCTGTTTAAAAAAATTGCATAGGGAACAAAGAAATGAAATCAAAGACTTATAACAATGAAGTAGGAAAAATATGTTTTTAGAGGGTTGCTTAGAGTAATTGCAAATTATTATAATTACATTTCAAAAATATAACATTTTTATAGTAATATAATGTGTAGAATTTAAAAATAATAAAAAATTAAATTAAATAAAAAATTTCAAATAAAAGCTACATTTTTAATTTATTATCATATTAATCACTCTATATTTTTTATTCTTGTATTTTGATTTTTTTGATATGTGAATTTTTTATGAATTAATTTATTTATATATTGACTAACAAAACAACAATCTTTAAAAATATTTTCAATATTTAAAAAAAATTATATACAGTTTTCAAATTTTACTTTATAAATATCTATTTAAAACTAATAGCAGCAAAAGCGTATTTTATAAATTAAATCTAGTATTTAGTACTAAGCTTAATAAAGGTTAAACGAGCACTAGCTATAAAAATATCTTATTAAAAACAATTGTATCTCAACTTTAAAAAAAATTGTCCCCTTTGCCTGAGCCACTGCCTGAATTGCAATTTCATTTGCTTACCTAAGCTACAAAAGCTTCGGAACTGCAAAACTTTCACTACGATAAAAAGCTTTTACGGCAAAAGCTTTAAGCTGATTTCCGTTATTATGAAATCGATACATTTAAAGTGTTTATAAGGGCTCACAGCGTGGAACATTCCAGAATATTCGAGAAAATATTCAAAGCGCGCCAATGTGGGAACAAATTTTAAAATAAACTTAAACACAAACCTAAATTAATAAAACTCAATAAAAATGGTGAAGTTCTCCCTTGACGAAATACGTGGCCTAATGGAGAAGAAGCGTAATATACGCAACATCTCCGTTATAGCCCATGTGGATCATGGTAAATCGACGTTGACTGATTCGCTGGTCTCCAAGGCGGGCATCATAGCGGGCTCCAGGGCGGGCGCGATGCGCTTCACGGATACCCGCAAGGACGAGCAGGAGCGTTGCATTACGATCAAGTCAACGTAAGATAAATACAAAAAAAAAAAATTTTTATATTTTTACTGACTTCTAAATCCCTTTGCCAGTGCCATTACCATGTACTTTGAGGTGAAGGATGAGGATTTGCGCTTCATCACGCAAGCGGATCAACGGGAAAAGGAAACCAATGGTTTCCTGATTAATCTGATTGATTCACCTGGTCATGTGGACTTTTCCTCGGAAGTGACAGCCGCTCTCCGTGTCACCGATGGCGCCCTGGTCGTCGTTGACTGCGTCTCCGGCGTCTGCGTGCAGACAGAGACGGTGCTAAGACAGGCGATTGCAGAGCGCATTAGACCCATTCTCTTCCTGAATAAAATGGATCGAGCTTTGCTCGAACTGCAATTGGACTCGGAGGAGCTGTACCAAACGTTCCAGCGCATTGTGGAGAATGTCAATATGATCATAGCCACCTACAATGATGATAGCGGACCCATGGGTGAGGTCTCAGTTGATCCCTCAAAGGGATCCGTCGGTTTCGGTTCGGGTCTGCACGGCTGGGCGTTCACTTTGAAACAGTTTGCCGAAATGTACTCTGATAAATTCAAGATCGATGTGGATAAGCTGATGAAACGGTAAGTTCTACGATCTTACAAACAGAATACTTAGTTGATATATATAGGTAATATTTAAAGGAGTAGCGTTAAAAAATCCTGGAGAATTTATAGGAACATTTTTGTTTAAAAAATCAGGGAATAAGATTTAGTTAATTTTTAAGATTTATTTGATTTGATTGTTTTATCAAAAGATAGTTTAATTCTAGTACTCTTTATGATGTTTTCTTTTATCTTAAAGGTATTGCTACGAAACCACTTTTTTTAAATTTAATTTCATTTTCTTTAATGTGAATTTCATGATCTTTCAATATTTTCAAACTATATTTTAGCAAACTTTCATAAATTTATTTTTAAACTATATTTTATCAAACTTTCTTAATTTATTTTTAATTTCTTTCATTTGACTTTACTCTTATAATATTTTTATTTCTATATTTTATAACTTTCTTAAATTTTTTTATTTTTTTTTTATCAATATTTTGGTACATTTTCTATCAAATACATTCTACGATCTTTCGATATCAGTTTAATTTTTTCTAATATTATTTAACATTTTTTTTCCACAGTCTCTGGGGCAACAATTTCTTTAATGCCAAGACGAGAAAATGGCAAAAGCACCAGGATTCGGATAGTAAACGCTCATTTTGCCTCTACATACTCGATCCCATTTATAAAGTCTTCAATGCCATAATGAACTATAAAACGGAGGAAATATCGGGATTGTTAGAGAAAATTGGTGTAAGGCTGCAGCCCGAGGAGCAGGAGCAACAGGGCAAGGTGCTGCTGAAGACAGTCATGCGCAGCTGGCTGCCAGCGGGCGAAACTCTTCTGCAGATGATTGCCATCCACCTGCCGTCGCCTGTGGTAGCCCAGAAGTATCGCATGGAGCTGTTGTACGAGGGTCCCCACAGCGATGAGGCGGCGGTTGCCATAAGGAGCTGCGATTCCGATGGCCCACTGATGATGTACATATCGAAAATGGTGCCCACTTTGGATATAGGGCGTTTCTATGCCTTTGGCAGAGTGTTCGCCGGCAAGGTGTCCACCGGGCAGAAGTGCCGCATCATGGGCCCCAACTATGTGCCCGGCAAGAAGGAGGATCTGTACGAGAAGTCGATTCAGCGAACGGTCCTGATGATGGGTCGCTCTGTGGAGGCCATTGAGGATGTGCCAGCGGGCAACATTTGTGGTCTAGTCGGCGTGGATCAATTCCTCATCAAGACGGGCACAATCACAACCTTCAAGGAGGCGCACAACATGAAGGTAAGTGAAATTTAACTAGCCCAGAAAGAAAAGTCAATTATAAATGATTTTATCTTTTTCATTTGCAGGTCATGAAGTTCTCCGTGTCGCCAGTTGTGCGTGTGGCAGTTGAGCCCAAGAACCCGGCTGATTTGCCTAAGCTGGTGATTGGTCTAAAGCGCTTGGCCAAATCCGATCCCATGGTACAGTGCATCATTGAGGAGTCGGGCGAGCATATTATTGCAGGTGCTGGAGAATTGCATTTGGAGATTTGCATCAAGGACTTGGAGGAGGATCATGCCTGTATTCCACTCAAGACGTCAGATCCTCTGGTCTCATACCGCGAAACTGTCCTCGAGCAATCCAGCCAAATGTGCCTGTCCAAGTCCAGGAATAAGCACAATCGCCTAACCATGAAAGCCGAGCCCATGCCCGATGGCTTGGCCGAGGACATTGATAATGGCCTCGTCTCTGCCCGGGAGGAGTTCAAGAAGCGCGCACGTTTTCTCAGCGAGAAGTACGCCTATGATGTGAGTGAGGCTCGTAAAATCTGGAGCTTCGGTCCCGATTGTAACGGGCCCAACATCATTGTGGACTGCACCAAGTCGGTGCAGTATCTGAACGAGATCAAGGACTCGGTCATTGCCGGATTCCAGTGGGCTTCCAAGGAGGGTGTCTTGGCCGAGGAGAACATGCGAGGCGTGCGATTCAATATACACGACGTGGTTGTCCATGCTGATGCAGTGCATCGTAGCGGTAGCCAGATCATTCCAACGACAAGACGTTGCTTGTACGCCTCTGCGATTACAGCGAGTCCGCGTCTCCTGGAGCCTGTGTATCTGTGCGAAATCCAATGCCACAATTTAGCCGTGGGCGGCATACACAAGGTGCTCAGCCGACGCCGTGGCCATGTGTTTGAGGAGTCTCCGGTGCCAGGCACGCCCATGTATGTGGTTAAGTGCTATTTGCCGGTCAACGAATCCTTCGGTTTCACAGCCGAGCTGCGTACCAATACACGCGGCCAGGCCTTCCCTCAATGTGTGTTCGATCATTGGCAGCTGTTGCCAGGTGATCCATGCGAGCCCAGCAGCAAGCCCTATCAGGTTGTGCAGGACACGAGAGCACGCAAGGCTCTCAAGCCAGGACTACCCGACCTTACGCAGTATTTGGATAAACTGTAAAGAAGTGCAAAAACTAGTTTACATCAACTTCTAAAGTATAAACATGACAGTTTCGTTTTTAGTAGTATTCATACTTAAATATATGTACATTTAAGTATTGTATTTAATATATATTTATTATACAGCAAAAGTGTGATAAAGATGTATAAGATATTCTCATATGCTTCTTAATTAACATTTAATTTAACATTTTTATTTTTTTGAATTAAAATTCCCCTGCCACGCTGATAACAAAAATGCTTCTTATTTTATTGTGTGATAAATGAGCATTTTAAAAGTAACGTCTTTTACAGCTTTAAGTTTTCCGCAATCGAATCTCTTTGATAAATTCAGAAAAACAAAAGGTATCGCGTGCTGTGGCCACCCTAACTATCGATATCATGCATGTGTTGCCGCTATTGCTGTGAGTGCCGCCGCCTGCAGTCAGGAGTTGCTTTCATAACATTCAAAAAACGTTAATTATGTCTGCTGTGGAACAGGATCCCGTTGAATTAATGCTGAAGAAAACGGGTTGCATTGAGCTACACTACAAGGTACAGGAGTGCATTGCTGAGACAGGCGACTGGCGCATGTGCCAGGACAAAGTGAAAGAGTTCAAGGCGTGCATGCAAAAATATGTGGATCAACAGAGCAAGAAATACGCCAATGTTAAATAAAGTAATACAGAAACTTCTGAGCACCAGCAATGCCGCAAAGCCAACCAAACTGGCGCTCATCGTGCGCGGGGACCTCAAGATGAGCAAAGGCAAAACAGCTGCACAATGCGCCCATGCCGCTGTCCTCTGCTACCAAAACGCAGCCCAGGGCAGCGAGACGCAAACTGCTTTACTCCAGCGCTGGTGCCTCATGGGACAGCCAAAGATTGTGCTCCGCGTGGACAGCTTCGAGCAGTTGAACGGTCTACAGCTGCAGGCACAAGAGGCAAATGTGGTGGCTGCCTTGGTTAGGGATGCGGGGCGCACACAGTTGGAGGCTGGAACGGCGACGGTGCTGGGCGTGGGACCTGCAGCAGCTGCCGATGTTGATAAGCTAGTTGCTCATTTGAAACTTTTGTAAATAGCATTTGTAACTACTTAGTTGTCTTTAATTATGTAATTAATAAGAAGCATGAATTAGTTGGGAGTAGATGGCTAACAGATACCCTGAACCCCATGCCGAATTGCTCTTTGAAATATTCTTGCTAATGTCTATGTATACAATACGATACGAGGAGAATATATTTAACTGAAGTTTGTTAAAGAATTTAATTAGAAATTAAATCTATCAATGATTTGAAACGCTGTTTCTTGTTTAATTTCACGTTGTCATAATTTTTTTTCAAACTACCTTCGTATATATACTTTATGAATTCCGATACTTCTCCATTATAAATTTGAACAAAAACAATTTACTCAGTTTAACCAAATACAGAGAGGTTCTGGATAACACTCAGGTGTTCTTTTTGCCACTAGACATTGTGGATATGGTTAAGGACACCGCTTGACCAAACATTTCCACCAAATCCGATGTCACTCGCTCGGTTATCTGACGTAGCTTTCCATTCGATTCGCCACAGATGAGGCGCTCAATACGAGGCGTGGGACACTGCACCATGACCGAGGTGTAGACCACATCTGCAACAGACAGTATATATAACAAGAGTAATTTACATAAGCACGTTAGGCGTACGTTTCTCCACATTGTAGTACTCCAGCTCGCATTTCAGATTATAGGGAATCTCCTGTGGCAGATAGTCGAGCAAACGTGCTCGCACGCTCTCCACAATTAAGGTCTCAGGTTTTTCATCTGTGTAGACATCCGCGGGGTAGCGCCAGCTTCTTGGCTTGGCGGTATTAATTAGATAGTCCTGCAGCTCCTGCAGTCCACTGCCCGTGATGGAGGACACCAGGAAGACATCGCTAAAGTGATCCCAACTGGATTCACGCTGACTCAAAGGCACGCCCGTTGCTTGGCTTTGCAGCGTAACTTTTTTCGGCGCACTCTTGTTACGCAGTGTATCATTCGTCAGCGTCTTAATTAGATCTAAGAGGACCCGCTTTGATTTCAGGGCATCCACTTTGTTGAGCACTAGAAAGCTGGGCAAGTGGGCATAGGTCTTCAGCGTGTCGAGCACTGTGGGATGCAAAGCCTTGCGTGTCCAGCTGTTGGAGGCATCCTGCATGACAGCTATGATATCCGCATGCTGAACGGCATGACGATAGGCACTCTTAAAGCTCTGCTCCAAGTGGTGTTTACGTATCTCCTGTTGGGTCACCAATCCGGGCGTGTCGTAGAAGACGAGCTGCGACTGACCCGTGGTCACAATACCGGTGTTAGCTTTGCGCGTTGTGTGCACCTTAGCGGAGGTGGGGCAGACCTAAAATGGAGATTGGTTTATATTCTATATTGCCTACTATTCGTGTCTTACTTTATGATTGATGATGTTGTTGATAAAGGTGCTTTTGCCCACATTTGGAACTCCAATCACCGCTATATGCAGGGATCGCTGCTCTTTACCGCTGCTGTTGTTATTGTTGTCAAGCGCCTCTGCAGGTTGCGGTGGCGGTGTTGACTGAGCATTTTCTCCATGCGTCTGTGTTGTGGCAGATAAACTACGGACACTTATCCATAAGTTGTTTTTATTGCAATTAAGCAATTTTAAAGAACTTGTTAGCCAATATAATCGCATCGCGGTAATGTGACTGGCAATGCTACCGATACACAGCAATATCAATCGTTTCTATCGGTTTACACATTTATCGATATTCATTGTAGTAAAACAGAGGATTTCGGTTAATAATCGTTCATTTTTACTGTTAAAAAATCAAGAAACTTATATAAATATTATTGGAAAAGCGGTAATTTGTAAACTTAAATTCCTAATATAAATATTAATAATTTTGCATTGCATAGGTCTCAGCGGGTGTCACAGTTAATATGTTCATATATATATATATAATTCAACATGCACTTTTTTGAATTTGTGTTGTGCTCGCTTTATAGCTAATAAAATACCACATTTAAATACCAAATAAGGTGTAAAGGGGGTAAGAGGGCTAAAAAAATTCCATTACACTGTAGTTTAGCACTATTCAACCAAAACTGTATCGTGCTCCTGCACTGAATAGAAATCCAACGTTTTGGCATTGTTTTCCAGTTGTACCACAAGTTCCGGATGTTTGGCATCAATATAGCAAAGATGCGGAATTTCACCGGCTAGATGAAAGCGCTTCATCACCAGTCCTTGCAACGTTTGCACCGTAATCATGCGCGGCACCTTCTTCTCCCACACTTCACCCGTCTGCCTATGCTGTATGCGGACTTTAATGAGATTCGATTGCTTGGTTTGAATGCGAGGCACAAAATCCGCGGGCGATCCATATTCTGCACAAAAAAGGTGGCGTTTCAAAGTCAACGATTATTTTTTACTATCGATAACCACTTACTATTGACAATCAGCAGGTAGGTGCGATGTTTCTTGTAGAAATCGCGCAGTGCATCTGCTCCCAGTTTGGTTGCCTGCAACCAGTCTAATGCATACCTTTTCCATATATCGTATTCGGCTCCTCGTCGCTCCTCGGGTGTTACCTTTGCCTTGTTGATGAACTGCAGTCCGGCTATGCTGGCCACCGCTTTGGAAAACATTTCATCAAAGTTCGACTTCAGGTGCGGCGTCTTATTTAGGCGTTTCAATTGCGGCAATTTGTCCAGCTCGTTGAATGCTTCAGCCTGAAGTAAAAAGTTTTAAAAACGGGTAATAACTTATATTTCAGATATTATTTACCTCGTTCCATATGGGATTGTGCATTAGACTTAGCTGCTCCAGCGACACAAAAATATTTAGTTTCGCCTGCGGCTCACAATCCGGCAGCTGCAGCTGCTCAATGCCGTTCTCTATGAGATTCAGCACACGCAAGGTGCTAATATTGCCCAGCTTGCACACCTGATCAAAGTCCATGAGCTTGGTGCGATGCAAATCAAGCTCGAGCAGCTTTCGAAAGATGCGCTCGCAGTCGACCTCAGCCAGCTGACTTAATGCATTCTCCTGCAGACCCAACGACTCAATGTCTGGCCACAGCAGCGCCGTTTGCATCACATCCTGCCAATCCGTAAATCCGCAATTGCCCAAATTAATGTGCTTCAAGTGACGAAAAGAGGGAGCCAACTCGGTGACCTGTTTATCTGTAGGCAGCAACAGACGATTGGAGCTGCAAAGTAAAAATGTTTAAAAAAAAGTTGAAATAATGTTATAGCACAATATATACCCCAAGTTCAAGCTGTTGAGCATGGGCAACTGCTGCGTTATGCTGGCCACAATTTCCCAGTTCCAAATTAGCGTGTGGCTCACATTGAGCGTTGTTAGCTGTGAGAGATCCTTTAGGTAGCCGGCAGCGTTGACTGGCGTCTCGTCAACGCTCACCTCCGACAGTTGCTCGAATTTGCTTTGCTTGCGCGCTATCTTGTCCATGCCCACAACCTCGAAGAGCGATGCCTGCATCGAAGCCTGTGCCTCGCGTATCAGCGACGTGTCCACATTTTTCGAGTCATAATTTAAATAACGTTCGCGTGCCTCTTCCTCCAGCGTGGCACACGGCCCCAACTTGCCAGGCCGTATAAAACTCCCAGCTGTGGGCAATTGCGTTTGGAAATAACGTTTGCCATCGACCATGCCATTGTGCTTGCCCCTCAGCCCGTCGTCCCACTCGATGCCCAGCCAAGTGCCGCAGTGCCCACTGACCTGTAATGCAAATGAAAATTGACATATACGGATTGAAATTGTATTTATTAACAAGCCTACCTCGCCCACATATTTTACGGTGCCATAATTGTTGGCGATTTTGATGCGTGTGCCCAGCGGATAAAACAGCTGCGCCTCATCAATAATTCCAACCATTGTTGTTTTTGTTTTTGTTTTTGTTTCTGATTTTTTACAGCGCCTACTTCTGTGTGTGGACGTTTGTTTTGCTTTTTGTCTCGTCTATTGCATGCAATTCACATAAACATATAAAACACACAATTAAAAATTATTTAGCTTAAGTTTTGCAAATAAATATGAAAATTCTTTATTTTGTATTTTATTGACTCACAGTAAACAGTAAAGCAGGGTTGTTAACATGCAGGGCTACAATGCTTTCACTAGAGCAGCACCTAAATATCGCTTGTCTATCAATTTTAAACGATAGCTGTCACAACTGCTGTCACTGAGAGTATTTTCATCTTTGCCAGAATCAGTCACACGGGTCATGGGCTTTTGAGCAGTCAAAAAGTTTTATATTGTTTTGTTTCGCTTATTGTTTGTAGGAATTTCGAGACTATTTTATTTAATAAAAATCTAATTAAGCCTTGTATGAACATATGTTCATATAATAATCGCATTTATCACACTTAACGTAAAACAATCAACTTCTGATAAACAACCGGTCTGGTATGTATTAAGCATATAAACACTTGCCGAATAAGGTATCTGGCCGCCAGAAAACGGTACATCCCCAAAATATACAAACGCTCACATAGGCGGGGCCTGTAATACGAGTTTCAGTAAGAGCCACGTCAGCATTAAACCAAATATAAATACAAAACGATACGAAGGAGCAATCCAAAACCGAATCACTTACATACAATTGTGTTTGTATTGCATTTGTAGTTGTGTGTGCACCAATTCAGTTTACGATTTGCAATCGGCGAGTGCACAAGTAGCATAAAATCAGATTAGGAATATGTCTGAAAGTAAGGAGGCTGACAAAATGGAGGTAAATAATAATTAAAAAAAGTGTAATACGTAAATTTACATTTTTGACATTTTACATTTTTTAACTCAGGCACGAGGCTACCAGTTGCGCCTTGTTGAATACATTGCCAAACGAAATGGCATTATCTATTTGCCCACTGGCTCGGGCAAAACATACGTGGCCATCCTGGCTCTTAAGCGTTTCTCCCATAACATGGATAGGTGAGTGCCAAATCTCAACTATAAGCTATATTTAATTTAATAAATAAATAGCTAGTAAGGCTGCACTTGGGGGATATGCTTAACTGCCAGATACCCTGCATTTGAGCTTCATTACATGCCGAAGTACATATGTATATGTACATATTGTAGTATGCTTGAAATTGTACCGAATTTGACACTTTGTCGCTATGCGTACATAACGCAAACGCATAAACATCCAGTCCACTTGAAATCCGATCGGCCACTTATATATATCGACCGACCAAGGCGTGTAAGAAATACCACGTCTATACTTTGCCACTTAGCGAGCCAGTGGTTATGTACGTACATACATATGTAAATATGTATGTATAATGTTTATGCCTCATACATATACATACTACATGCTCTCATCCTGTCGCCGTTTCCGGCGCCAGAATACCAATTTGAGTTTTGACAGTAACGATAATTCAACTGCGAACCAACGGAAGCTGATGCTTCTGATGGAGCTGATACATTTATCGATACACAGTCGAATTCAGATAAATCGTCCATCGCTAAAACGAAAGCCTCAATAATTTGTTAAAAAAAATGCTGTCCCCTTTAAAAAGAATTCGTTTGAATATCTGTTCGATAAATCGAATTCTTGTATAATTCATAAAAAATGTGATCCCGGGATTCGACTGTATTACAATACCCACACATAAGCACATGAGCATGCATACGCACACGCGCCGTTAACTGCGCAGCGACTGCGGCTGCGCTTGTTCTTTCCCGAATAAGAAAGATATGCCAGTTTCTTCGATCGTAATTGCCAGTTTTTAACGAGAGTTAAAAGTTAGGTCAAGGGAAAAAAGTAAAGCTGGGTGATTTAAAGATTTTAATATGTATATGCAAATGTTAGATGCAATTTATTCAATTTCTGCAATTTCCTGTCAAATCGCAATAAACATATTTTCCATTCCTTCTTGGAAATTCACCTTTTGCATGCATTATAAACCTTCAACACATTCAAAATATGCATAAAAAAGTTTGAAAAAGTGTATGTAACAGGCAGAAGGAGGCTAAAATATAAAAAACGAAGTCAATTTAGCCATTTAGAGTGAACAGCAACTTATGTGAAAAAGTTTGGTGGATAGTACCCCTTGTCGCCTGAAGCACTGTTGTTTCTGGGAAACAAGTTTTCTCTAAATGTAATACCGATACGCAATTTGCGATTGTAACTTCCGTATTGCTGACGAAATACTTAGGGCAAACAAAATGATAAAGAAAACACGGGACTTTACCGTTAAATGGCATAGGTATGAGCTGCTAAGCAATTTGTATACTTTTTCTATGAACATTTTGCCAACATTTTTTTAACTAGGAAAAAAAATGCAATAACATTTTTTTATACCCTTGCAAAAAGGGTATATTAATTTTGGTCAGAAGTTTGCAACGCAGAGAAGGAAGCATCTCCGACCGTATAAAGTATATATATTCTTGATCAGCAAGACGAGCTGAGTTGAAATAGCCATGTCCGTCTGTCCGTCTGTCTGGATCAACGCAATCTCCTCCGAGACTATTAGAGCTACAGAGCTGAAATTTTGCACATTGGCTCCAATCTGCTGCAGGCATTGTATATCTCGGAATCATCCGGACCGGATGACTATATACTATAGCTCCCATAGGACATATCGGTTTTAAGAAATGTTTTAGTGGGATAACTTCGACGTTATTAAAGTCAGAGACTTGAAATTTGGAATATATACTCCTGAATTGCACCCCCATACAAAAAAATATAGTTTATATAGCTACGCCCTTTGGGGCGTGGCAAATCGGATAAAACTATATCTTCTACAGTTTTGAAGATAGAGCATACAAATACAAAGTAATATACTTTTGGCTTTCCCTTCGGATTGATCAAAAAGTTATATATCCACGCCTACTTGGGGCGTGGCAAATCGGGAAAGTCTATATAGTGCTAAACATAAATCCTTCAATATTTTGGATGCTGTTAACGCCAGAGACTTGAAACTTAAAACATATTTTTGTATCAACCACCACTAGAAAAAAAGATAAAGAATATATATCAACCCGATTAGGGGCGTGGCAAATCGGAAAAACCTGTATCTTCTACAATTTTACACCTAGAGTCCCACAAATTGACAAAAAGGTTAAACTTGACCGTTTCGACAAAATTATGAAAAATTATATATGTATATCCGCCTCTTTGGAGCGTGGCAAATCGGAGAAAACTATATCTTCCAAAGTTTTATAGGTACAGCTTTCAAATTTGATTTATAAATTATTAAAATTATATATATCCAATTGTTGGGGGCGTGGCAAATCAGAGAAAACTATATATATCCTTTACAATTGCAAGGGTATTACCAAACTTCGACATGGCCGAAGTTAGTCCATCCCTTTAGCTTATTAATATATTTTTATTATATATTTCTTATTATACTATATTTTATTCTGTAAATTAAATAAGGCAGCCCAAAGATTTTATCAAAAAAAAAATATAATCATGTGGATGGTATGAAAATTTAAATTTATTAAAATAAATAAATTTTGTATAATTTTAATTTAAAGCGCTTCTAATTTGGAAATTGCTTTTGTGCCGAAACTTTTTTCACTCACTGTTTAGCTGCTTAGCCGCTATATTAGCGGCCATAAAAATAACTACAAATGCATACATACGTATACTATAATCAAATTAAAAGCCAAGCGTTTGGCAAAAACCAAGTTCAAACTGGCATCACATTTCAATCAACAAATGCAGTTTAAATGTATACATACAGTATACATACATATATACACGTATACATCTCGAATATGTTCATATTTTGCAGATCGATCGAGGAGGGCGGGCAACGTGCTTTATTCCTTTGCAATACAGTTGAGCTGGCTCGACAACAAGCCATCTGTGTGCGAAAGTTTACTAACTTTAAAGTCGGATTCTATGTCGGTGAACAGGGCACCGACAGCTGGAGGAAAAACAAATGGGACGAGGAAATACATAATCACCAAGTGAGTCTTCTTTTCTTTTTTTTTGTATACATCAGGATACTTCCAAACATACATACAGTCGTGTCTGAGTATAGTGAACACCCAAATTTTTATATGCAGATCTCTAAATAGTCCAGAATCGAAAACCTCCTAAAAAGTGAATATAATTTAGAAAGTAATTTCAAGCAAAAAGCAAAAGAGGTTATTACTTAAGGAAATTCCCTAATTTGTATTTTTGCTGTTGATTGTTACAAAATCAAATATTACAATTCGCTAATTCTTTCAATAAAATTTTAATTATTATTTTTATGATATCTTGATTTTATAAGTGTATTTCGAGCAAATAAAATGAGTTTTAGTGAGCAAATAAAAATACTGTGAACATGCCTTGCAATAATTAGTGCATTTCATCCAGACATGACTGTATATGATTATTACATTTTGTTTATTTAGGGTATCTTGAAATTTCTTATGATTAAGCTCTTTCTGTACATATAGAAAACTTAGCTCTGTTTCCAATCAGCGTTCCAGCTGTGTCGATAAGGCAATAATGCAGAGTATACATACATATAGTATATACATATATCTCAACTATACGAATGTACTCGTTTTATTTCCAATCCAAGATAAAAAATGTTTTGCATCTTTTATACTCAAATCTTTTGTTTAATGGATATATGTATATCATATGTATATCCATAAATTACATTTTTATACTTATCAAGAGTTTTTTTTCTTTCTCTTCCCAAGAAATTCTTATCTTTTAGCAAATTGTCTACCCGCTTTTGGTTAGCTAATAATAGTCTCTTGACATTTTATCTGTAAGCTATAGGCAAAATGTCTATCTGAAGAAGATTTCTAGATTTTCTCAGTGAGCTTCCTTTTATTTGATCAATTTATTTGTCTTTTAATGCTGCTTTATAGGTGATAGTGGGTACAGCTCAGGTGATACTCGATTTGATTAGCGAAAATTACTTGTCATTGAGTTCGGTGAGCATTGTGATTATGGATGAATGTCATCATGGCACCGGCAAGCATCCGTATCATGAGTTTATGAAACTTGTTCAAATGAAAATGCATTCGGGTTTCACAAAGTTACCCCGAATTGTTGGCCTCACCGGCGTCCTGATCAAGGGCAACGAAATCAAAGAGGTGGCTAAGAAATTGAAAGAGCTGGAAACCACATATTGTGGCAACATAATAACCGTCTCCGACACCAAGGAATTGGAGAACGTAATGCTGTAAGCAAGCAGAAGGAAAAAACAAAAAAAAAAGATTCTCAAATACTTTCTTTTTCTTTTCCTGTACTCTAGTTACTCGACAAAGCCGCGCGAATTGCTGATAACATACCATTCGGAGGAGCAAAAATTTATAAAAATCGAAGAAATGAGGGAACGTATCAAGAACTTCTTTCAAATACTTGACCTCATCGACATTGGCCATCAGCCGGTGCGCATGTCGAAGGGGATGCAATTGAAGCGTGAACCGAATAAGAAGAGCGCGATCAAGTCAATCCTTAATGACTTTCTGTTCCAAGTGGATAACTATGGCATCTATGCCGGATCGATAGCCATCGTCTCCGTTATAGTCGAGTTCGAAATCAAGCGCCGCCAGGCTGAGACACTCAGCTTGCGGAATATGTATCGATCAGCTATTACGCTCTGCGAGAGCGTGCGCCATGCGCTGGTTGCCAAGCTGGGCGACATGTTAGACGATGATCAGATGTCTGATGATGCGCTCAATACGGAGGAGGTGATCATGAACTTCTCGACGCCGAGGGTGCAATCGTTTTTGCAGTATCTGAAGCAAACATTTGCCAACAAACAGCCCAAGGATATTTGCTGTCTGGTCTTTGTGGAGCGTCGGTATACCTGCAAATGCATTTATGGACTGCTCCTTAATTACATTGCGGCCACTCCCGAGCTGCGAAATGTGCTCTCTCCGCAATTTATAGTTGGACGCAATAGTGTTTTTCATGATTTCGAAAGCGGGGTCCTCGAACGTCGCTGGCTAAAGTCGGTAGGTAGTAGACAGTTTCTACTAGAAACTGTTAAAAGATTGGCTTTCTTAAAAAAAAAATTATTAAACTTTTTTTGTATGCAGGCCATTCAAGAGTTTCGCGATGGCGAGGCAAATATGATGATATGCTCCAGCGTTCTGGAGGAGGGCATAGATGTGCAGAGCTGCAACTATGTGATCATACTAGATCCGATAAAGACATTTAATATGTATGTGCAGACCAAAGGACGTGCACGCTCGAAGGACGCCATATTCACGATCATCTCATCCGATCTGGAAAAGCAAAAGACATCTACGCAGATTTTTCAGTATCGAAAGGCACACGCCGATATCAGTGAATATCTAAAGGATCGTGTCCTCGAGCGTGCTGATCCCCAAATGCACGAGATCAATGAGCACTTCCAAGATGAAATTCCGCCTTTCATCAACAAGAGCGGAGCCGTGCTGCTGGCCAGCAGCGCTCTGGCTCTAGTACATCGCTACTGCCAGCAGATGCCATCGGATGCCTTTGGCATTGTCCTGCCCTGGTTCAAGTTGGTAGACGGAGAGGAACTCAAGCGATTAACCATAACCAAGGAGAAAAGGTTTATTGTATCCATTACTTTGCCACTTAATTCGACGTTACGCGAAACCATCTACGTAAGCCATGAAATCATTTTTGTATTATTCGCGATCTATTGTCTCATTTCTTTACAGGGCGATCCAATGACTTGCTCACGTTTGGCCAAGATCTCGGCAGCCTTTAAGGCCTGCGTCAAGCTTTACGAGTTGGGCGAACTTAATGAGCGCTTCTTGCCCACAACTGTCCACGAACGCGTTGCCGAGATCGCCAATGTTCACTTTGAGCACTGGAAGAAATACGGCGACGATGGTGAGTATTGCGTCCTAAAAACATTCACTGGCTATTATATAGCATACTTTTTGGACTCAATCCGTATTTAAAGTAACCAGATTTTTATACCGTGAACCTATTGAAAATGGGATTTCAGGGTATAATGCTTGTGTGACAATGTATGTAACAGGCAGAAGGAGGCGTGGCAGATCCCACAAAGTATATATATTCTTGATCAAGACGACGAGCTTATTTGATTTAGCCTTGTCCGTCTGTCTGTCCGTATGCATGAACGCGTCGATTTCAGAACTTATAATAGCTAAAGATTAAGTTTGTTTCAAATAATCGATAACTTTTCTCGTTTCCATAAAATCGATAAAAAAAATGTTACAGAGATAAAATTTTTGGAGCATATCTTTTAAGCTTAAGTTACGAATCTTTGCATCGAGCTTTTTGTATTTAAAATACAGTTTCGATTTTTTTTAATATTTTCTTTTATTATTTAAAAAAAAATTATTTAGTTGTGAAGATGTGAGTTCAAGTCCTGAAATCTCTCAAACAAACGTTCAGGTGATCTCGTAGTCGGGCAGTCCCAACTAGAGCGTTTTTACTTGTTTCTATTTGCGCACAGAGGAAAGAAATTTTATTATTACAAATGTAGATCTAATGCATATACTAACATATTAGTCTTACGTGCTTCTTATAAGTTAAACGTCAATCTTTCAATCTGCTTTTACATCTAAATTAACCTGTTTTCCATTTGCAGTCACCTTGAAGCGTCAGGATCGTGAACAGATTAGCAATATGAAAACGTATCCCACCAAATACCCAGAGGAGTTGAACGATGCGATGCCGCAGCTGGGAAAGGTCTGCTATGCATATGAGATTAGTATGGAGCCGCACTACGAGCGCAACGATTACACAGGGCACATCTACGACTCGCTGCAGTCGCGTCGCAACTATGCGCTGCTGCTGAGGAAACGTTTGCCGCGTCTGGCCGAGATGCCGTTATTCAGCCATCAGGGCAAGATGCATGTGCTTGTGGCCGAACAACCACAGGAGGTGGTCCTACAGAGCCAGGAGCAGTTGGAACAGCTGCAGTATTTTCACGTGATGATCTTTCGTGACATTTTACGCATTTGGCAACCATTTTTCGTACTCGATCGTTATAGTAATGAGAACTCATTCCTTGTGGTACCGCTGTCAGTGACGCCGGGCATTGGCATCGACTGGCCACTGGTGCAGCAATTCCAAAGGTTGCCCAAGGCTCACTCCAGAAGCCTGGCAGAGCGCCAGCTGATGCAGCCACCCAATCCGGAGGACTATGTGGGCATGGTTGTAACGCAATGGTATGCCAACTATGATGAGAAACGCATGTTGGTGACCAAGGTCCACACGGACCTGACGCCCCTAAGCATGATGGAGGAGAAGCAGCAGGACAAGAGCTACTATGAGTTCACCATGGCCAAGTACCGTAACTACATAGGCGACGTGGTCCACAAGCATCAGTGCATGCTCGAGGTGCGCGAGCTGTCCGAGCAGCTGAATTTCTATGTGCAGCAGCGCGTCAAAACCTCGGCACAGACCAAGGCTCGTGCCAAGGTGATGCTCATTCCTGAGCTCTGCTTCAATTTCAACTTTCCCAGCGATCTGTGGGTGAAGCTGCTCTTCCTGCCCAGCATATTGCGTCGCCTGCACTACATGCTGCATGCTGAGACGCTCCGCGTACGGATTAATAAGTATCTGGGCCTGGACAAATTACCGATGAACAGCGTGGATTATAGGCCGCGACCATTGGAGATTGATTGGTCGCTGCGCCGCAATGTCGATCATCAGGGCAATGCGATGCATGCGGATGACTGTGAAGAGCCGCGCCCGCTGCTCGAGCCGCTTCCCACCAAGAGCGTTGAGATGGCCATGGAGAAGCTGGAGATAACCGATCTAGAGGTGCCCTGGCAGCAGTATATGGAGCCGCGCGACATCGAACGCAACATCATGACCAGCTATCCCGTAGAGGTATCCTATTTCTACAACTTCACCAGGGGTAAGCATAGCAATTTCGATAAAATGGAATACGAGGACAAGGAGCTCTGGACCCAGACGCAGTTCAAAATGCCCGAGGGCAACATATACAGCTGTCAAAATCGCTCTAACAAGCTGCCCGCACTAATGCCCGCCACCGGGGATAATGGCAAACGTGTCGAGCCCGTGCTGCTCTCTGTGCTCCAGCACAGCATATCCAATGAGCACATAACGCCGGCGGAGCAGGGAGAATTCCTGGCAGCCATCACATATGCGGGCAGTGTCGATGTGTTCGATATGGAGCGCTTTGAGTTGCTCGGCGATTGCTTTCTCAAGCTCAGCGCCACCCTCTATTTGGCCAACAAGTATCCGGACTGGAATGAGGGCATTCTAACGCAGGTTAGTAGTCCTATATAGTATTCACCCAGCTCTTCATTTACACGGCAATTAATAATCGTTTAAAAATAAACATGCAACACACGGTAATTTGGAGGATATTTTCCACAACTCTTAAAAATTGTGTAAAATGAAAAAACTCTAAATATTTCCCTAAAAAATAATAGTAATAATGAAATAATGAATTTTTCACATCCAGCTACACAAAACTTAAGATTACGTTGAAATTTTAATGAAATCGAGCCTACAACGATCATAAGTAAGAAAATGTTAATAAAGTGTAAATATTCTTATTGGTGAATCGCCTTATATCAAAATCGTGCATAAAAAGGTCGTGTAAAAAGAGAGTTTGGTGTATATTTTTATAATTATATATGTTTATATTCAATTGTCACATTCTTGCAGGTGAAATCCACGCTGGTTTCTAATCGCAATCTTTTGTACTGCCTGAGCGATACGGACATACCCGTTCGCATCTGTAGCACCCTCTTCACACCGAAGTACACTTGGCTACCGCCCAGTGTGGCTTTGCCGAAGAATGTGAAGGCGCTTTGGCAGGAGAATCCGGAGTTGGCAGCGCTGGTGGGTCCGCACAATCTGCGCAATCTGTCCATCAACGAGGAGGAGCTGTTCGGTGATGGCAACTGCGGAAAGCAGTCGTATAGTAGTTTTGTCAATGGCTGTCACGCTAATCAGCAGACCCATCATGCGGGCATGGACTTCAGCAGTGAGATCAACTTCTGTTTGGGCCAGGTGCAGCTGCACGATAAGCTGATCGCCGATACACTTGAGGCGATATTGGGTGTGGTTGTGAAGAATTATGGACTGCAGCATGGCTTCCGTATGCTGGAATACTTTAAAATCTGTAAGCCGGATATTGGCAAGCCGCTCACCCAGTTGCTGAACCTGCAGCTGGGTGGAGCACGCATGCGTACGAACATTTCGCAGCGTGAGGTGGATGGTTTCTTGATCAATTATCCGCATTTGGAGCACAATTTAGGTTACACTTTTCGCGATCGCGCGTATCTGCTGCAGGCCCTGACACATCCGTCAAATCCCACAAACCGTTTGACGGGCTGCTACCAGGAGCTGGAATTTATAGGCGATGCCATCTTGGATTTCCTCATCTCGGCTTACATATTCGAGCACAAGACCCGCATGACGCCTGGTCAATTGACAGATCTGCGCTCGGCCCTGGTTAATAATACGACTCTGGCTTGCATTTGTGTGCGTCATCGATTCCACTTCTTCATTCTGGCAGAGAATGCTCTGCTCTCTGAATCCATACACAACTTTGTGCAGTTCCAGGAGACGCAAAATCATCGAGTTACAAACCATGTGCGCATTCTCATGGAGGAGAAAGATGTGCAGCCGGAGCCCCTGGACTCCGATGAAGAAATGGAGATGGCCGAGATGGCGGCCAAGAAACCAAAATTACCGATCAAAGACGCCAATGTTGCAGTAGAAGGAGACTTTAATATTTCGCATAATGTCGATGTGCCCAAGGCTTTGGGCGATGTCCTGGAGGCTCTTATAGCCGCCGTTTACTTAGACTGTCGGGATTTGAACACCACCTGGCAAGTGGTCTACAAACTGTTTGAGCCCGAACTACTCGAATTCTCACGCAATGTGCCACTCAATCCGATCCGTCAGCTCTTCGAGCACAAGCTGGCAAAGCCCACCTTCAGCTCGCCCGTCATGGACAGCAACCATGTGATGGTCACCTGCCAGTTTATCTGCATGGACAAGACGATCAAGGTCTATGGCTTCGGCAACAACGGCAAGCAGGCCAAGCTCTCAGCTGCCAAGCATGCGCTCCAAAAGCTGGCTAAATGCGATGCATAAGTCCATTTTTTAATATTTTCATATTTCCCCCATTTTTGTACTCGATGTATGAATGTTCCCATAAGAATTTAGAATGTGATTCAACAATTCAATATTATATACGATATTTCAACCTAAGAAATATATATATATATATAAACTACTTTATGTATTAATATTTAGTTATGCAAACAAATTTGTATATAATAAATAAATCACTAAAAATATTTGTCTATTAGATGGAAGTTGTGGTTGTTATCCTGGCCGAGGACCTTTTATTGCCAGTGTCTTTTGTTTGATCTCGCATTAACACTAAATGTAAAAAAAAAAATGTAAAATTCATATATTAAAAAAATTTTCTAAAAATAATTATTTTTTAAAAAAGAGTAGTCATCATCGGGACTTAAGCCTCACTCATTTTGCAACTGAACTTTAATTAAATTGATATAGTAAAATGTGGAACAGGTTTCGAAAATATAAAATAATTCAAAATTTATGTCTTTATGTCGGTCGAAAATTTTTCAGACAACCCTCATTTGATATTTGTCCCAAGAGGACTGTCTTAATATACAGAATAAATGAGTGAAATAAATTATTTTGTTTTATCTAATTTTGTTGTTCCAGCTACCGGATGCTGATAGAGAGGTCGCACATGCCTTTTGCTCGTATCATTCAATGGCACAATTTGTTTGAGTGTAAGTAATTGATTTAATGGTTCTGTTCAAGAAAGCAATTCACTTTTCGAGGATCGGGAACAAACATTTCAATTAATATTTCCTCCTTATCATAAAAAGTCAAATTAGCTGTCCATTGACATAACTAAGGTCTTAGCAAATATCGTTTCTTATTTTATCATAATTTCATGGTAAATTAAATATTAAAAAAAAAATTATATAATATTCAAAAATTATATAAAATATTTCAAATAAATAGTCATTCGTCCATCACAATTTAGATTTTCTTCTGTTTTATTTTGCGTTTTTATTTACCGCGTGCATAATTCATTTAAATTTCTTTACAATTTTTTATTTACAAAATGCAGGGCGCATTTAATGATAATTATCATTTAACTGGTTTTCTTCACATCCGCGAGTGATTCAGACACTTGGCCAGAGACTCGCTTCCAGTTGTTAATCGTTGTTGTTGTTGTTGCTGTTATTGGGGCCCGCCATTGGTTTATAATAACCGAAGTGCTTACAGTTTACATATAGTTAACATTTTGAAAGAAACTTGTACAATTAATTCAGCAATTGAAGGTAAGAAGTCATTAAATCAAAAAAAAAAAAAAAGAAAACGAATCAACATTTTTGGAATGCCACAAATTGCACTGCAGATACGGTTAAACAATTGTTAACAATAAGACAGGAGAAATACATACACACACATATATATTAAAACTAAGGCTAATGCGGTTTCGTATCAAGTAGTTAGAGATTAAATGAGATTAATTTGCTTGCCTAAACTAATACACAGATATTGTTCAAGTGCATGCCCTACGATTCCAAGTTAAGCTTTCCTCCATACTATATATCAATTATCATCTACACCCGGCAGGTGCAGTCGGGTTTGTTGATGCTGCGCTGTCTGGTTTGTAGATTGCGCAGCGCTGCTCCGCCGTACTGGATGCCACTGCCGATGCGTTCGGGATCCAACTCGCCCGTCTCTATCTTGGCCAGTATAGTCTTTGAGCACTTCAGAAAGGCCTCCTCCACGTTCTCACCCGTCTTAGCGCTCGTCTCCAAGAAGATGAGCTCTGCAACATTTATGGTACATTAAATATAGTGAAGGCTTGGGGCATGGTTAACTCACCATTCTCCTGTGCAAAGGTGCTCGCCTCTAGAAATGTTACATCACGTGCCTCCTCCAGATCCTTTTTGTTGCCCACTAGCAATATAACTATATTCGGGCTGGCCAATGTTCGAGCATCATTCAACCAATTGGTCAAGGCATTAAACGAATCCCGCGACGTAGTGTCATAGACGAGCAGGGCGCCAGCAGCGCCACGATAATACGAGCGGGTCACTGAACGGAATCGCTCCTGCCCAGCTGTATCCCATATCTGTAGCTTCACCGACTTCCCTCCCACGTTCACAATCCTCGAGCCAAACTCCACGCCAATCGTATGGGAGCTGTCGTCTTTAACTGAAGAGCAAAAGATAACATATAAAAATATATAAATACTTAGTCTTATCATTATTGTATGGATAAATGTATTGTGTCACCACATTGCAATTCAGTATATGTAAATACATATATAAAATGAGGTGCTTTTTAAATACATTAAAGGCTTCATTAAGCGAACATTTTTAAAACAAAGTTTTGAGTCACAAACTTTCAAATACTTTTTAGAACGAAATGCGTTACTGTTTGCAAACGCTTTTATGTAATTTTAAGTCAATTGAGCGTTAATGTATGAAGCTGTCCGTCAATGAAAGTATTCACTGTATATTTACCACACAGTTTGCCCAAGCAGTTGTTCAACTTACATTTACTCTCGATAAAATGATGCAAGAGGCAACTTTTGCCACTGCCCGCGCTTCCTATTATAAGAAACTTGAACAGGTAATCTGCAAACATTCAAGCACCATTACTAATTAATTCTGGTTAGATCTAAAAGTCGCACAAACCGTATGTTTCGGACATGTTATTTGTTTTTGCGTCGTTGTTCCTTTGTTGTTGTTGTGGTTGTGGTAAGCCTCTATGACTGCGTGGGTTTTAGGCTTGATTTACCGTTGCAGAGTTGCTTTAAAAGGTGACAAATTGCAATTTGATAACTATAAAACTTATTGCATTGTTTTTAACTAGAAAGTGTTATTGTTCACCTGCTGTACATACCACATGCACATACATACATACATTTGCACTAATGAACGTGAATCATGAACACCGTGAACTGCACTTGAGCTGAACTTGTTAGTTCTTGTTTTAGTTCATTGAGCGAAGTATTTATCTTTTGATAAAATAACCATTTGCTTAAACACTTATCAGCTGCACAAATATGTATAAGTAAATGCACATTATCTTTTACATTAATAAATTTTTAATACAGTTTTCGCTTAACAAATTTCTTCTCTTATATGATTATTAAATAGACAATATTCAATTTAAAGCTTATGTATCCTTTTTCTTTTCTGTATAGTTTTGATAACAATTGATTGGATCCTTTGCCGTGTAAACTGAATAAGCTGTTTTGCTATTCTCAAAATTCTGTAAACATAAAATATTACATAGATTCCTCAGCTGATAATAGTTGCTAGCTTACCTTAATATCACCGGTTATTAATGTCCACAAATAAATAAAGACGGCTGGTATTAAGCTGCTGAGCACAAGCAGCTCAAATTGGTTAAGCTCTCCGAAAATAGCGATATTCATTTTTATAAATTTAATTTAAATAATACAACAATTCTAACGCAAATACAAGCGATGACAAATTGTTGTTTTTCACGTAGGCCACATCCAAGGGTTGCCAACGTTGGCAGTTATGTGGTGCTTTTTGTATGCGCTTCGTGAGCTTTTTGAAAATATGCAATTAGTGCAAGTTCATCTGGTATTTTTAGTTTATAAGCGAACATAACAAGGGAATATTTTATTTTAGACTATGCCAACATTTTCATTTAAAAATCAGTTTCTTGAAGTTGCAGGGCTGCAGCACAATAATAAAAAAACAGGCATGGCGTTTCTTTCATTTTTGGCAATCTTTAGTGTATTGGAATACGGTCATACAGCCAGCAGCCAGTAGTTATTTTTTTGCGACAAAAACTTATTTAAAACCGAACAAAATGGGTTTCCGCATACCTTTTGGCAAGAAGCACGCTGAAATCGCGACATCATTGTAAGTAGCAATGAAATTGTATTCATTTTGAATGACGTTGTGTTTTTGCAAGAGTGTAGTAATGTGCAAAACGCATTGCATAACCAAAAGTTGCCAAATCAGTAATTCCTAATGTTAATAAATATTCCGATTGTTTTTATAGCGTACGCTCCGGCGCAGGATTCGGTGGCGCCGCTGGTCTGGCCCTGCTCTACTACACCGACTGGAAGCTGGTGCTGCAGTACATGCCCATTTACGGTTCCAAGTTCGATAAGAGCGATTGAGCGACAGCAGATGTTTGAACACTAGTTAAAAATATGTTTAAAAGATGGTGAATAAAATAGGTTCAATATGATGCTTAAATTTTGTTATATTTTCCCACATTGCTATACAATATGGTTTATTTTTAATATGTGTAAGTACAAGTACTATGCATAACAGTGGTTAGTTACGAATTTCTATGTAGATTATACAAAGGAATCTACGTTTGAAATAAAGGTTGGTTCGTTGATTCGTTCGATTTCACTATCTAGTTAAATGTTTAGTGTCTTAAGTACAATATTACTTAAACTAATTTGATTTAAAAATCGTATAAAAACTACATATTCGAGCATTTGTATTCGAAGTTCTTTTTCGAAAAGAGAAATTGTTAAACATTTGTGGAAGCACAAATCGACCGGCGATTCAAAAAGGAATTTCGACAAAAAAATGTTGAAAAATGCAAAAACTAAGCTAAATATCCGGTTCCACAAAGGAAGCTGGAAATAAACCAGTTTTATGTGTGCGCGCATGTGTGCCCTTATACCATCCATTCTTCTGCTTGCGCTGCACATAGATTATATCGCCAGGCCGCAATTCCAGCTCAATCTCACTATTCGGCGGATAGGGAACAATGCAACGAAAGCGACTGCAATAAATACTAATTGATTAATAAATATATAAAATCAAATGCAAATCACAATTAACACACCTCTCTCTTGTACAGTAGACCGACTTTGTCGTGGCACTCGCCTTGATGGCTGCCTCAGTTATAATGTTGCTATTGGCGTTTAGGTTGCTGTTGCTGTTGCTGGCACTTAGCACATGTCCTGCGTCCAGGCTCTGGCTCTTGCGATGATTGGGCGCTATGATCATGTTGGCATGCAGCTGCGTTTGTGTATGGCTTGATGGTGGAGGCGGCGACACGGCATTGTACATGCTACGAAAGGTGGCCGCATCCAGGGATTGTCTGGCGCTGCAGTAGAGAAAAATGATGTGATTAACTAGGTTACTTTGATGAAATCTTCTATACTAACCAGAGCAACTGCGGTCGCTCCTTGTTGCTTTTGATGCGCTGAGAGCCGTAGGAGACACTGCTGTTGCCCTGAAATAGTTGAGCCGCATTTGAAGGTGTTGCTGCTGGTGCTCCGCTGGTTTCTTTCAGTGGTTGAGTTTGCTGCAACTGACTGGGGCACGAACCCGATCTGTAGGAAGATAATGAATTAGTAGACCAGCTTGGTTTGAATCAGATGCTTATACGCACCTCACATGCACTGGATGCAAGGGTGCTGCTTTGACCACATTTTCAGCTGCCGTGCTGCTTGGTTCTTTGTTTGCCAGTTGCTGTTGCTGAAGTGGAGCACCTGGCGACTTGGAGCGTGTTTTCATGTGCGTCAATCGACGCATAAGACCCACAGCGCCTGAGCTACTGCCCGCATTCTCCGCTTTGCATTCCGTGCCGCCACTGGACTTGCGACTGAACAACGCCTCCACGGGCTTAGTCCAGACCGAGCAGCTGGTAGTTGATTGCGACTGTTGTTGTTGCTGTTGCTGGCGTGGTGGTAAATCGGGTGGCTGTGTGGGCAACATATTGCTTAGACGCACGTCCAACGTCTGCGCTGGCATTGTATTTACATCCGAAGAGGGCGGCACGTACTTCCACTGATGCATCAGTTGCTGCTGATCGCGTGTGCGCAAAGGCGTCAGATAGTTGCCCGGAAAGACGCCCGTGACATCCAGCCAGTTTTTGCCCTTGAACCAGCCATCCACACAGCGTTCGGTAACAATGTAGACGCAACCTTTCTTCAGCTCCAGTTCGTCGGACTGACGCGGCTTGTAGGGAAATAGTGCCAAGTAGCCCCAAGGTAGTGTTGGCGGCAACTGCTGTTGATGCACCTGTGTCTTCAGCACCCGCGACATTTGCGATGGCTGCGTTATGGCTGCTGTGGATGTGGCTGTGGCTGCCTGCGAGCTGACCTCCAAGCGGCTCAGCTCATGCGGCAGACTCAGTATCTCAGCGGAATGTCTATTCGTTTGCAGCAAACTAAGTGGCGCCGATTGCAGCAAAGCATTTAACGAGTGTCGCTTCTCCTTGGCGCCCTTCTCACGATAACGCACCGAACCACCTGCAGCAGCAGCAACAGCAGCTACTGCCGCTGCATGTTGCGGCGTATTGGGCAGCGATTGATGATTAGGGCTGCAATTGTTGGAGCTGCTGGTGGAGCTCGAATTACTGCTGCTGTTGTTGTTGGAAGAATTGCTGTTGGAAGACCCTGTGCTGGAATCATTTGTGATGTGGGTGGGATCGATGAGCGGCACAGGTGGCAGAGCGCGCTGCTGCATCAGTTGTGCCGGCGCCTGTGGCACTGGATTTGTAACGCCGCTATCCAGCAGTTTCTTAGCTGCAGCATTCAGCTCCACAAAGGCAATGGGAAAGATGCCAATGGTTTGTGCAATGCGTCCTTCGGCCCAATTGTGATCGACGCGTCGCAGCACATGAATAACTGTGCTCTTCTTAAACTCCAAGCATCCCTCCTCGTCGCTGGGCCCCATCTTAAAGTCGTACATGGCAATGCACTGGGGCATGGGCAGTGCGACAGCTACTTTAACGTAGTTAATAGGAAATGTGCCCTCCTGTCCGTTGGCCTGGCCCACAAACCAGTTGTTGTCGATGCGCTGCTTCAGCAATATTAAATCACCCTTCTTAAACTTCAAATCGCTTGCTTCACCGTTTACAAAATCAAAGAGCGCATAGGCGTGCGGCAGCAGAAATCGTCGTGGCTTTTGGCGTGCTGTTTGCTGCTGTTCCGGATGCGAGTGTTGTTGCTGCGGTTGTTGTTGTGGGTGCTGCTGCTGCTGCTGCTGTTGCTTCTGTTGTATATGTTGCGTGGGCGGCGCCTCCTGTTGCAATTGCGATTTGTTTGGCAATTCTTCGGTTTTAGTGTCATTTTTGCCAGCGTTTTGCTTCATGCCTACATTGAGTAACGAGCAACAAGTGAAGTATTAGCTACGTGGCTGCCCACAATTGTTGCGCCCACACACACAGAGCACTTACCTTCTAAAATTCTCATTAGCAACACATTTGGCGGCAGCTCGTCGATGCGACAATTGATCAAAACGCGACATTCCGGACACCGCAATTTGTGCTGGCTGGCCACAATGTCCTGCAAGGAAAGCAAAAATATATTAAACATATATTTACAAAAACAACTATAAAATAAATATTACTCACCAGCAAGCACTTGCGACAGAAGGTGTGTTGGCATGGCAGAACTTTAGATGTGGTGTCCAAACGATCCAGACACACCGAACACTCCAACAGGTCATTTAAAGTGTGCTCATCCATTGAATTTAGTTTAATACGTATTATTTTGCATAATTATTAGTCTCTAGCCGTCTCCCTTCCTCTCACTCCAAAAATCTCAAGGATGGTCACAATTTGAATTTCGTGCAAAGCAACATTCCAAAAAGCACACGCACACACATATACACCGCGCACTCGTACACAGCGAACAAGCGGAGCTTGTGAAATACATACAAAGATATAACCGAATTGTTTGGATTTTTGCAACTCTATACTACACTTTATTTTATAATAATTTTTAAGCTACATTTTCACTATTTGGTTTTCAAATAAACAAAAGGAGTAGGTTTTTTAAGTTATACTTTATAAAGTGCAGCCAGCGTGCAGCTCGTGGCCATCATTGAAATGTACAACTACCAATATGCATACAGCCACACGGATACAAACCAGCTTACTTCTGAAAGACAGCTTAAGACACACAATTAGAATCACCTGCAGAAATGATCTCTTAAATATCTTTCTAATTGATAATGTGGCAAGCTTTTAGCATGAAAGGTATCACATATAGCAGATATAGTATTTTATTCATGGTAATTATATGCTGCATGATCATTCATTTTGGTCAAACTTAGCTGAAATTGTTAATATTTTGACTGTGGATATTGATATGTTCGGCGGTTTATAAGAAACAGCGTGGCCAGATTGATTTTTTTGACTAAAACTGCATGAGATTGGCAGCACTACTGCGGCAAATACCATTTAAATATCTTACTATAATTATGAACCAATTATTTCATGTAAGCTTTTTGTATATTTATTATTATCATTTAAATAAAAGGCATTTATTAAATACCTTGTTGGTAATATGCCTTTTAGTTATATCGATAAATTAAATATTTAAGTTATCGATACGTCTTTGAAATAAAAACAATCCTTCGACCTAACCTCTCTTTTACGAACGGAACGTGTTTGTTTTGATACGTGCGTGCTGTGAGAACAGCGCTTAAATTGTACTAAATCGCAAGTAAATAAAAAGAAAGAACGATGCCGAAGGTGCGCAGCACGCCGGGCAAGCCCCGGACGCAGGGATTCAATCATTCCAACCACTCTATGAATCCGGAGCGCCCAACAAGTGGTCTGAAAGGTGTCGCACACCCGCGCACCAAGGGTACTATTAAGCGGTTGCAAATGTATCGCAACTTCAAGGCCAAGCGCGATCGTACTGGAAAAATTATTACCCCAGCACCATTTCAGGTAAGAGTCACATCACTCCATTGAAGATGTCTAAGGTAATCGAGTCTTGTTTGTAGGGTCGTCTGCCCGCTGGAACGATGGCCAGAGTGGAGCCCACGCCGAAGTGGTTCAGCAACTCGCGAGTTATTTCACAGACCGCATTGCAAAAGTTCCAAGATGAGATTGGCAAGGCTGTCAAGGATCCATATCAGGTCATAATGAAACCTTCACAATTGCCCGTGACGCTGCTGAACGAGGCTTCGAAGTACCAACGCGTTCATTTGCTGGAGACGGAGAGCTTTGACAGCGTCTTTGGACCGAAGAAACAACGCAAGCGTGTCAGCTTAAAGGTACGCGATCTTGAGGATTTGAGTCGTGCTGCCGATGAGCAGGCTGTTCAATATGATTCCACCAAAGATGTGGATCTCATACGTGAAGATACTGGCGAAAAGAAGGCTGTGCGTGATTGGGTTTTCGGTGCGGGCCAGAGCAAACGCATTTGGAACGAACTGCACAAAGTTGTGGATGCTTCCGATGTGCTGCTGCAGGTGCTCGATGCACGCGATCCCATGGGCACACGTTCCAAATATATTGAGGAGTTCCTACGCAAGGAGAAGCCGCACAAGCATCTCTTCTTCATATTAAACAAAGTGGATCTGGTGCCCGTCTGGGTGACACAGCGCTGGGTGGCAATACTTAGTGCCGAGTATCCCACAATAGCTTTTCATGCATCCATGCAGCATCCTTTTGGAAAGGGTAAGTCATGTAAAGGGAATTTCTTTTGCTCATAAACTAAATTTCAATCTCTTGAACAGGTGCGCTGATCAACTTGTTCCGCCAGTTGGGCAAATTGCACATGGATAAGAAGCAGATTAGCGTTGGCTTTATTGGCTATCCAAATGCAGGAAAATCTTCGGTCATCAATGCACTGCGCTCCAAAAAGGTTTGCAATGTGGCTCCCATTGCGGGCGAGACCAAAGTCTGGCAATACATAACGCTAATGAAGCGCATTTTCCTAATCGATTGTCCCGGTGTGGTTTATCCCTCTGCCGAAACGGACACAGAGAAGGTACTAAAAGGCGTAGTCCGTGTAGAGCTTGTCACCAATCCGGAAGATTATGTGGAGACCGTGTTGAATCGTGTGCGCAAGGAGTACATTGCAAAGAACTACAAAATTGAAAACTGGACAACCTCCACTCACTTCCTCGAGCAGCTGGCCAAGAAGACGGGTAAACTGTTAAAGGGTGGTGAGCCGGATATTACGGTCACAGCGCGCATGGTGCTCAACGATTGGCAGCGTGGCAAGCTGCCATTCTACGTGCCGCCGGAGGGCTTTGCTATTCCTAAATCACAGGAGGGCAAACTCGCAGAAGATGCAACAATTGCAGAGGAAGAAACTGCTGCGGCTGCTGATGATGATGCAGATGCCAAATCGGAAGCACCCACATTCGTAAGCGAGTCTGTGAAGAAGGCACGCGAATTCAAGCAAATACAGGACTTCCGCAAAATTCGCGTCGGCCTCGAGTACGAGCAGCAGGATGTGCGAGAGCTGGATCACATTGATCTGGAGCTGTTGGAGCAGCAGAAAGCAGAGCGAGCGGCCCGTAAGAAGGCGCGTCTGGTCAACCCAGAACAGGAGGATTCTAGTGATGGCGCCAGCGATTTCTACTCTGAGGACGAGTACGATGACGATCTGCAGCGTGTGGTGCACAAGAAAGCGAAGTCCAAAAAGACTCAGCAGCTGGCCATCACATCGTCGGGCAAATTCCGCATTGCCAAGGTCCAGCCAGGCGATTCCGATGAGATGAACGACAGCGATGACGATGGTCCAAGCAGTGCCAAGGCGCCGCGCCTCAATGCCAAACAGAAACGGGCGCTGGAACGCAGCCAGAAGCGCAAGAAAATTGGCAGCAATTTCTATGAGATGACGAATGTGAAAAATCGCAATCGCAACAAGAAAAAGGACACGTAACCATCTTGATTTCTATCTCTAGTTTATTATAATTCGCTGCAGCAATTGCTAAACGTTATAATTAAGAATCCAATAAAACTGTCGTTGCCCCCAAAATACAAAAGAATCTAATTCACTCGGCGCACTGTTTCTTTTTGATCATCTTGCGTCCACATAGATCCACCAGGCTGCACTTCTCATGATCATGATCATCCGAATCGCTGCTCCCATCCGAATCACTCGACTCGGTGTAGGATCCAATGCCAGGTAGTATGGCAATGCACTTCAAGCCGCCCATATCATGTTGGCTTGAGTTTGTGGCAGTAGGTGTTGGTGCTGTTTTTTCTGCGGGAGTATCCTGCTCCTTTTTTGACACCTTGCTGCTTGTTGGTAACTCCCCATTTTTGCGCTTGATGCCCTGTCCCAGCAGGGACTTTTGTGTATTGCGTGCTGCGGCCGGAGCGCCAATGGACTTGGCTGTAGTCTTTAGCTCCGCTTGCAGTTTCTGATATGCAAAACAATGTTGAGTATTGATTTCTGAAGCAGTCATTTTTAGTCACTGTACCTTATCTACGCTCTCCTCCTGCAGCTTCTCAACGCGATTGCGGAAGTCCCTTAGCTCCAATTCTTCGTCACGCATTTGTTGACGCTCGGTGTTCATTTTGTGAGCGTCGACTAGCTCCAGGAACTGCACCTCGTCATCGTCCAGGCCGCGTATCAGGTTCTCTGTACATCACACTTATAGACACTCAAGAATTCAATGTAGGAACGCATAGACTTACTCAATTTATGTGCCTCCTCGAATTCCATATCCTTTTTTGTTTTCTGCTCTTTCAAACGGTCGTATAGCGAACGACCGTCATATGGTTCCTCAGGTCTCTCCATAGGATCCTCGGGCTGGCGTACACGCTCCCATTCCTCTTGGCGACGCTGTCGCGCTTCTACTGCCTCAGATTCAGTAACAAATCCGGAACTCATTTTATTTCGTAGCAAAGTAGACTTTTATATGGAAAATGTGTTGACGATGTTGACGATATGTAGTGGGCAGTGTTGATAAGCGTATTTTTATTGTCGTCGATTGGCAAAATCGATATCACGCTAGAGAAGTGAGCGCGCCAAATACAAATTTTCAAATGTGTAAAATTATATTAAAAATGTATTTTACAAGTTTATACGTGCGTCCCGATTCATTTGAGCAATTTGATTGTATATTGCCTTTTGAGAGTTGCTCATGCAACGCCACTTTTTACCAGCCATTTGAACCACAGTTGTAACTTTTATATTCGCCACGCCACGTGATTTAAGATTTTCACGAAATTGGGCGAGAAATATAAAATACGGATTAACTGGCAAGTCTTTGGCTAAATCGCTCATTTTTAAGAACTTGTATATTTTTTTTTAGAACTATAAATTTAACAATTGATTGCCTATATTTTTAACTGATTTGTTTGGTTCTTCTAGACTTTTGAGGGAACATTCAAAGTTATTTAGATTTACCAAGAGAATTTTACTGGAATTTTAATAAATCTTACAGGAAAGAAAATTAGTTTTCTATTTGTCTAGACATTACTGTACATCAAAATAAGAAATAAAATACGAAGACCTGATTTAGCTGACTTTTGATATATTACTAAACTATTTAGTGATATCTATTAGATTATATTAACATTATTTTATTGAAATTAAAGAAGTAACTCGTAATTTTTGCATAAATAATCGGATCTCAGCTGGGGAGCTTTACCAAAACTTGCAGTAGTGCTATTGTCCACAATTTCGGTAGCCACAAAGCCAGGACTAATGCTCTGCAGGATATATAAAAGAGAATCTACTGAATATGCCATCAAAAGTGATAATCGATTGTCGCTTACCGTGATCTTCTTTTTTATTGCCGTTGCTGAGGACCTCGGTCATGCCAGTAAGCGCAAACTTGGAGGCCACATACATGTTAAGACTAGTTATTGGTAAATTGGGCACTCGATGCCCTGAGATGCTGTTCATGATGATCACATGACCATCGTCGATCTGGCGACGCTGCAGCGAGTTGAAGGCTTCGCGTGTGCACGACGAGACGCCCAGGACATTGGTGTCCAGTATGTCACGCAGATCGGCGCTGTTGCCCTCGCTCGTGATGCATGTTGACCATTGTTGACCAGCACATCGGCCCCGCCCAGCGTCTGATCTGTCTAGGCAAATGTCTCGAGCACCTGCTGTTCCACACTAACATCACATTTACGGCCATGGAAGCGTTTCCCTTGCTCCTCTGGCAACGTCGACTTCATTCAGACGTTTCACGCCTTGCCAAGCCCATAACGATCATGCCCTTGGCCAACAGATCTTTGCAGCAGGCCTCGCCAATGCCCGCACTGGCGCCTGTTACAACTGCCACTCGATTCAGCCAGCGATACATTGCCTTATTTGTTTAGGTTTAACAGCATTGACTTATTGCCACAAGACATTGTATAGCTGCTTTTATAGCTAAGTGCACTCTGTGCATTGCCCGAAACCCTTCCATACTCTACCAAGCGTTATCAAATTGGTAATAGTTCTGGGAGGGTGTACATGACTGAGAGATACCTTGTAGTTCCCATCATTATGGCACTCTATAATGCACTTAGCCTTCTTTCAGTTCCCCTCTATGATGATTTTGCTGTTTATTTTCCTCTCTTTTATAATCTTCTCTTATCAAATTTTGTGTTTATTGTGCCATCTGTACTTACTTTATAAGACAAATCTACAGCTGTTATTATTAAAAAAGTTGTCTTAACTTTGGGGCAAGCTATTTAAAAAATCGAGTCGAAAGCCCTAGCAGCTAATGTTCTTTAAACTATCATTAAGCTTAGTATAAAATATTAGATATAATTTTTTTAATAAATAAATGTATAAATTTAAAAAATTAAATGTTTGTAGTCTGTGCTTGCATTTTGAAAACCAAGTTATTAATCTATGTATATCTAATATATATGAAATAACTGAAGTCCAAAATAGATTCTTAGCGATATGCAGCTAATTAAAAAAGATATAAAAATATAATATTTAATTGAAAGATATAGTGTAAACTGTTTCTGGAGTATGGTATATAAGATTTTGAAAATTAGACAGATATATGGACAAACAGACATATAAATTCATAGAACGGAGGGCACACAAATGCCCACAATAACTGGCCTCTGTTTGAAAATTTTCACGAAACAATAAGACAAGTAATAATAATTAAAACAAGGAAAATAAATTCATAAATACAAAAATACATTTTTTCGCAGTTACTTAACTCCATCAATATAAATGATGGTATACCAGTTTTCTTTTGGTCATGGCTTTCATATTTTAAGCATAAAACAGTTCTGCCACTGATTCTAAATATACAATCGTGGGATTTATTTTATCGGACACATCATCGAGGTTTCTTTCTGTTCCTTCCATTGTGCACTTCGACAAACCAATATACCCTGCTTACCAGTTTTTATTAAGGTAAATGGTATTATTAAACTATATATGTAAGCTTTTAAGAGTGTTGTATTGTACTACAGATAGTGAGTGATATCGCCCACTATCCACTTAGAATCAAACTCGACCCGACTCTTGCTGAACGTAATATTTTTTGAGCAAGAAAATTGTGAGTAAAAATTTTCAAGAAAAATTAAATCAAAATTTGCAATTAAATTTATAGCAAAAGTTGTTCTGAGCTTAAAAGAACAGAAATTGTATAAACAAAGAGTTTTCGCAGTTTGTTTTATATACAACGAATAGCATCTTATTATTCTATACCAAGAACCTAGCATAAATATTTTTTAATGATCTCATTGAGAGAGAGAGAAACGTTTATGTGTACATTTATTATTTGGTATTATTTATTAATATCTCAATAGGAAACATGTTTTAGTTGGGGTCATACATTTAATGAAAATTACTAGTATGTGTATATATATTTATATATGTATGTGTATATGTATATGTATATGTATATGTATATATGCGAATATGCCGTTCTCCAAAAAAGAGCTATAGGATTAGCAAAATACATGGTATACATATGTACGTTAAAGACGGTTTGAGTTGATCTTTTACTTTTTTCATTTTCAATTTTTTTTATAGTTTCACACATTAATAAATATTTTGCTACAGTATTTAATGTATGTTCAGTTTATAGACATAATTGAGGTCAGCATACATTTACAATAAACATCAAAGGTTATACACACATGCATGCATTAATAGATTTTTGTGTTGTTGTTGTTGTTGTTGTTGTTTTTCTAGTCTATTAGAGTTCTCGAAGAAAACGTAAACAATATTTATGTCTACATATTATGAAATACTGCTAGGAACTTGTGTACCTATTCAAAATTGAGCTTATAAAATGCTGCATGAGTTCTTCTCACGAAACGGATTCACCTTCTGACTGGTAAATCCACTTAACAGACAATCATCCGATTCATGATCTATCATATATTTCATCATGGCATTGCATGCCTCCGACACCTGGATGCGGGGTATTCCCGCCTCGCGACGCAGTTGCTCATTGATGGTGCGCTGCTGTTGCAAATTCGCAGCCATAATATCTAGAACGGCAGTCTCGGCAAGACCTATGGTGAAAGTCAACACAATTTGTTGCTCGCGAATAACGTTTAGCTGCAATAGAGGTAGTTCATTTTAAAATAGTTACTTATTTCCATGTGAATATAATTACATTTACCTTTAAAAGCTGTTTTTAGGCACAAGCTCGAGCTGTTGAATCGACGAAAAATCAATAGCGTTTGATTTGATTAACATTAATCGCTGCCAGTCGAATGGAAAACTATCGATAACAAAAAAAGAGCAGCCACAGCAAAAACAGCTGTTGCCGTGCTGCCAACTTAAAGCAAAGTAAAAAAAAAAGTCTTTTGAAGTTTTAACAGTTTTATTTGAAATTGCGTGTTAACATTTGTTTTAATTGTTCCAAAAATATAAATATATATGAGCATATATGTATGTAAGTAGGTACCTCAATAGGTTTACTACGTAAGCATGCTAGAGAGACAAAAAGAAATAATATACATTAAAGCTATTTATGTAATATTCTTACTTACTCTGGCATTAAATCAGGTTGCGCATGTTCGCTGTTATTGTTATTAGCTAGTTGCTGCTCCTTGTTGAGCTCCAGTTGCCCATTAGGCTTTCTAAAAGCATTAGCCATTAGCAGTATATTCCTGGCTATTCGCTGTTCATCTATGCGCTTCTGTGCCGTATGCGTTCGCTTATCCGCATTCTCCGACATCCGCTGCTCCAGTGGCAGGATGGCTGCTGAAATAGCTGATTCCGGATTTGTCCAGATCTCGGTGCCGGGCGTTTCTTTGCCCGTTGTGGGCGAGAACGCCGGTCGGGCCGGGATCAAAGGTGAACGCACACACACACTAATTATGGAACAGAAACAGAACTTGGTTTTTATTTTACCTTAGATAACTAGTCACACTCTAAATTCGTTTTTGAAAAACATGATTTGTCTATTAAGATTTGTTCAATTTGTATTGTATATATAGCCAATTATGCGCCTGCTTCCGGCGCCGGTTCGACACTCGGCTCATTGTCATCGCTCGGTTTCAATCTATAACGAGTCAGAAAGGAGACGACAATGAGCCAGAGTGTTGTGCCCTCGATCGTTGCTTCGAATGACGTGTTTTACTACTCACTTATTCACTTCCTCCAACTTTTTGAGCAAACGTTCGTTCTCTCGACAGACGATCTCTTGATCCCTCAAAATAGTCTCGCGCACTGTGAACAAATGATTGTTTTCCTGTCGCAGCGACTCATTCTCTGCCATGTAGAGCTTCACTAGCTCCGCCAGCTCGCTGCCATCTAGCTCTGGCAAACGCTCCAGATCCACCTTGGGCACTGGTATGCCACCATCGCCGGTGTGAACACGCTCCAGCTGCAACTCCAAGAGATTGCCAGCGGGCTCAGCTGCCTGATGATGCAGATTTAGCGCCGCCTTCAAATGCTCATTCTCCAATTGAAGCGCATGGATGTCTCGCTTGAGACTGAGTATTAGCGCCTCTCGCGGATCCATCATGATGACGGGCTTGGTCCGTATGCGCTTCGCCCGCGAGGCATAGCGCAGCGTATTCAGCGTCTCGGCATGATTGTAATGAGCCGGGGAGACGCAGGCGATCATCAGCGTGACCCCATTCCCGGCCAGACTGTCGGCCAGCAGCTTGGTCAGTTGACTATCCCGGTACGGAATGTGTCCGGTGCGTTTCTTATTATCGCTCAGCGACGAAATACAATAGCCCAGCACCATGAGGCTCTTGTTGATGTTGTTCGCCTCCTCCAGCGTCTTGCCCTCGCTCATCGTCTTCTTGGTCAACTCGCTGCCAGCCAAGTCCACAAAATTAATCTTGCCGTGCTTGGAGAGAAATACGCCGCCATCTGTTTGCTGATCCGATAGTATGTGCACGGTAAGTATCGTATGCGAACGCGATGAATGGTCATTCATCGCATGCGAGCCCACAGAGCGATTTCTCATGCCTAAAGTGGGTTGGAATTGGGATTAGCTCAGCATGGCTTAATACTAGCAACTAAATTCTTAAGTATATTACATTTTGATCTATATTAAATCTCTTTTACATTAACTATTCCATTCCACTTACCTTCCTCTAGCACAGCCAGCAAATCGTCGAGCTCCTCGCAGTCCACTGTAAACAAATTCTCCACAAAGAAACCGCCCGATTTCTTGGACCATCGCACAGCAAGGGGCTTCCGAGCACTTCCCGGATTGAGCAAATCGATTACCTGTTTATAAAAAATGCATTTCAATTTGCAAAACCAACAAAGAATTAAAAGTAAGCCCCCACCTAGACTAACAAATCATCTAAAATGCCAAACAAATTTCAGCGCGACAATTTGTTCAATATAAATAAAGTTAGAGAGGGGAATGGGAAAGGGGACATGGGGATGACATGTTGACCTCCATTAAATAGAGGTCAATGCAATGCATGCCAAACTAGTCGAATGCTATTTGCATAAGGTCGTAATGGAAAACCAATCAGTATTATTGCAATACAATTTCAATATTAAATTAAATTGAACTGCATTACGCAGATCGAAGATGATAAAGAGGTGAACTGTGTTGGTTTAGAGAATTATAAAGTACTTTTTTTAGAGAACATGAAATGAGTAAGTAACTTAGATTACATTTTAAATTTTTTTCTAGGTTTTAGGACATAAAGAAATTGGTTAGCTACAAATTTCGGTGGGTTTATTTGAGTTGATTTTTAGAAATTTGTTTTTATCCCTGCTTTTACCAAGATTAAGTCATATACTTCTTTTATGGGTATATATTTTTATAGAAATTGATTCTTTTTCAAAGGTATTCTCCTTTCCCTGCATTTGCCAAGATAACTTGTTCATATACCATTGTTATAACACCTATATAGATATTTTTTTGGCATGACATGTTCTATCATTATCTTTACTTATCCTCTTCTCAGATTCAATATATTTATACCCTGAACCCATTGAAAATGGGAAATCAGGGTATAATGGTTTTTTTTTTAATGAAATTTGTGTCTAGGTAGTCTTATTTAAGATAAACTTGAAATATTTATGTGTAAAAACAGATATGAAAAATATTTATTTTTAATATTTAAATATTAAATTAGTAATCTATATTTTTTTAAGCTTAGATTTCAACTGTTACTATATTTAAAAATGTAATAAAATAGTTTTTTACTCAAAAAAAAACCTCTTAGATTCAATTTTAATAGCAATTTTCCCCATCCAACTCTATCAAATATGTATATACACTGTAAAATACGTTTCCTTCGTTGTAATGAAGCCTTTAACTTTTAATACTCAAAACTAAAGCTTTCTTATATCTCATATTAATACTCATATCGTCTATCCTACCTTATCTTCTATATAGCATATTTCTTGTAGTAGCGGTTTGTACTCACCCGTTCATTGTAAATCTCCATAAACGAAGCCTTGAGCACATAGTTAACATCCTTGCGATTCTTAATCAATTGGAAGAGGTACAAAAACGAACGGAAGATCAGGCCATGACGTGGATCCTTTGGATTGGGCTTGCCCACAAACTGTAAAGATTTGTATATAAATATATCATATATAGTAATTTACTGACTCAGCGACTTACCAAATCTGGCGGTCCGGTTAAGGTATGCGTCTTGCCCGAACCTGTTTGTCCATAGCAAAAAGCCGTACAGCTAAAGCCCTCAATGCCCATCTCTATAATGCGCTTGATTCCCGAATAGTCGAGTATGTCCTCCTGTGTGGCACCTGGCTCAAAGACCACATTGTACGTGAACACCCGCACGCTGTCCCGATTGTGCGAACGCTTGGCGCCCGTGTCATTGCCCTCGATCTGTTTAGGGCAGGTTTCTATTACTTTCAACTCTTATAAGTTTAACCCGTTTTGGACTTACGATGACTTGGCCATTGCCAGGAAACTGCAATGTGGCGCCATGCCTGTCACGTTTCTCCTTCTCGTTTAGTGGGCGGACACGCACCACCACATTGATATTGTCCTCCGGTGTTGAGGGCTCCTCGCTGCCCGTGCCCGTACCCGTGCCTGTGCCCGTGCCCGTGCCCGTGCCGTTGGACTTGGAGGCCACAATTTCCAATGTGTCCGCGCTGCCAATTCTGTTTAGCCACAAAATTAGTCAATTATTTACATATAAATTGGGCATTAAACGAAAAGTTGTTCATTTGGCAGTTGATGAGCAGATAAAGTGGTTTGCATATGTGAAATGGAGATTGTGTCAGGAAAAGTGAAAGTCATTAAGATTTGCCTCGTTGCCTTGTCACTCGGTTATATACCCAATATATGTATATTTATAACCTACTTTTTTATAGCATTATAATTTTTTTCAGGAAAAAAATCGATTCTTCCATGAAAAATGTTTTGAAGAAAAAAAAATGGAACAGAATTCTGTTTATTTAATCTTACCCAACCTTTATTATTTTTTAAAAAATTTTATAACTATTGAAATGTTTATTGGATCAAGCTTATTAACAGCATATATCATATGTATTTATATTAAATATGATGTGTAGCATACATACATTTCTCTGTCTGTGATTGACCTATCAACAATAGCGCACCATCCTGATCAATCACCCACTGCTTCCAAGCCAAACATGCTAGAGACCTCATCTTAATTTGATTATAAATATAGGTTATTTCAATTTTTTTTATTAAATAATAGGGATTAGTTCATATTAAATTGGGAAGTACTAACAAAATAATATTTGAAAAAATCTGTCATTATTTTGAGTCTATTTTTACGCCACTTGAAAAGGATACCCTAACAAAAAGTTTGTTTTTTAAAGAAATTCGACTTATTCTAATATTAACATTAACCTAAATTAAAAATATTTGAAATATTTTAAGTATAAAAAAAATTATTTTTATAATGTGCACAAACAGTTTTCACATATATTTGTATTAAATATAATGTATTTAAACATACATAAGTATATAAAAATTTGTATTTCTCTGTGATTGCCCTACCAATATAATTGATTATATTATTCATTCAAAAATAATATTTTTTGGCAATAAATAATTGCTTAAATTATGAAGTTGCTACCTATTGCATGAGCTGTTTTTCATTGCATTCTATAGTTGTATTTCATTGCTTGAGAAATTTTTGTATAGCCAAACATAATAAATAATAATATATAAACAATTATTTGTATATATCTTAGAAGCTTAAATATCTGCAAAATTGTATATACAAAAAAAATTGACTAAGAATTTGCATTCTGCATTGCATACAATTTGCCATAAGAACATTACAAGATAATACCCCTTTCTCCTTATTAAAAAAAATATTCATATCTCTTTAATATCTACGTATAATTAGAATTATATATTAAATATTTTTATTTTTATTAATTTTTATATTTTATTCTTAATATTGATTTTATTTTTTTATTTTTAAATTTGTATTTCTACGCATTGTAAAATATATGTATTAAAATATTGGTATGTGTATTAATATAATGCATATATTTAATAATATAATACATATTTTTAAAATATTAGTACATAGATTAATATAACACATATAATTAATAATTCAAAGAAATACGGATCTAAAAATAAAAAATAAATAAATCAAATAAAAAAATAATTGATAAATACTATTTTAAATATTAATAAAAATAAATGTTGATTACAAAATATAAAAATCAATAAAAATACCAAGTATTTAATATTTAATTATTTAATACTTTTTTTTTCCTTAAATTTTTTTATTTAAAATAATATTTATATGTAGTTACTAAATGTTTTATTAATTTTTAAAAATTTAAGCGTCACTTTCCTTCAACCACTTTAAGCCCCAAACCTCGTTATTTAATTGCTTGAATAAATCATTGTATCAGACAGCAATCATTCTATTAGACGAGGTCAGCTCAGTGCGTGGTATATTGTAGTCGTTAAATGCGATTGCTCTTAACTAAATGGAATCTCTGGGCAAAAGCTCACGAAATTTCGTATTGTTATGAATTTTTTTTTGGTTTGTTGTGGCCAATGCAAAATCGCCTGCTCCAGTTCCCTTGAACTTGATGACGTTCCACTGATTGAGGGCCCTATAAATAGCCAAGGTTAAGGGTAGATTCAGCCCAACTTTTCGTTTTGCTTTCAGCTTAATTAGTTTTGAGGTAATGTGAGAAATGGCGTGGTCTAATATGATTAACGAAAAAATTTAATTTCTTTGGAATTTCAGAGCAGTGCGCAAATACTCATATAAGCGAATATTTACCTCCAAGTAAATATTGATTCTAAGTAGTTGATGGCATTTACGAGCTAAGAATTTCATTTAGGCAATTATAAAGCGAACAACAACTGGCCAAACAAACAAACAGAGTTTATTGAACAGACAACGTGGCGTATGCGTAATATGAAAATGGACTCCTCCCATTTGAATCGTTGGCGCTGACATTTCACATTTGACATTTTCACGCAAATTACTTGTTAAATATTAATGCACTTAGGGACAGAGTTTGATAAAGTATATTAAGCACGAGTCATATGAGTAAATATATTAATCAGACATAATCTACGCCTTGGATTTTGTGTGCACTTGGTAAATATTTTAGCAGGAGGCCAACGCCACGAAGTTAATTTAACAGACTGACACGACTCAAGGTGGGTTTGTTTTTACCTCCGAAGTCGCCTCTGCAGACAAGCCCCATGGAAAAGTTCAATCAACTTTTGTCTACTTGAAATTGATGCTAAATACTTAATAAGCTGCAAACATTCTAATGGAGGTTTTAGTTCCTTAAAGGAAAAACTTTTACATAAATATCTAATTTCTTCGGGTGGTACATGGGCGCTTAAACAAATATTTGGCCTTCGAATCAAATATATATTCAAAGGGTTTTGAAAGGACATACTGTATATATAAAAAAAATATAATATTTAATATAATATATATTAATATAAATATACACTATCTTTTTTCGGCATAGAATATTGTATTCTCATTTAAATATAATTAATGCACGGTTTTTTTAGATTTATTTAAAAACTATAGAATATACTTTCCGAAAGTATTTGATGTGCCGCATTCGAATATCTTAAAATGTCTTAAAATTATTCTGGTATTCAGATTCGGCTTGAGTATATGGAAAACTTTTGAATAAGTACAGCCAGAATCCTCTCCACTAAATGTTATCAAACTTTATTAAAATTAATTATTATAAATTAATTTTTTTAAAAACAAATTAATGTGATTTAATTTGTTTACATTTGTTAACAAGAATTATGAGAATTTATTACTAAATTTTTAGGCAATCAAAAAAATATAAAAGAATGAAATTAAAACAAAAGTAATTTACATTTTTATGTTACTTTTCAGTAATTAGCTCTTAGAATTTCCCTCAAAATAAATATGCAAAATAAAATTTAATGGTTTATTTAAATTTTAAGAAAATAATAAATAATTTATAATAATATTATAATATTCAGATTGCTTATTAAATACTCATTAGCTATAGCACTAAATACCATAAATCAATATATAAACTTTTAAAATATAGAAACATATACTGATATTTGATGCTGCCTATGAAATAAAGTTAGTTAAATAGTTTAAATAAAACCAATTTATCTAAGATATATACGTACATATATATACATACATAAAAGCTAATTAACAAATTCAAAAAATGATAATAATTTTTAAAAATTGATAAGTTTAGGAATATATTTTTCAAAATATTTTTAGAGGTAATTTAAATATTAAATAAATAAATTACAAAATTTGAGGGGACACCCCCAAAGTCTATTTTCCAAAGACTTCAAACGAAACTCATTGACTAAGCTTGGCACGAGATTTTCCTAAATTATTAGGCCAATTTGTATAAACCCCTATTAAACCGAAAACTGTCTGAAAACATAATTTAAAATATTATAAATATTATTAAAATATTAATTAAATATTATGTTTTATTTTCAACGGGACAACATTTTTACGAAATATTGAGGTTATCGATTTAGCGGGGGACGAATTATCGGCTGTACTTATCGACTGTGCTTAAAAATTCAATATAAATTTCTTCTTCTTGTCTAATGACAATAATAAGTTGAAAATAGGCTTAGGGATGGTGTTCTATTCAAATTTCGAGCAATGTATCTACCAAATATAAATATACATCAGTTCAAATACAAAACAACGCATATTTCTTTTATATTATCCTAATTATTTCTTTGGCTCATAAAAGTCCAAACTTTAGCAAATGAATGAGGCTAATAAGCAGGACATCAATCGAACAGTAATAAGTACATATAGAAATATATAATATACATCTACATATATTATTTATACGTAGTAAAACTCTGTCAATGCATATAAATTATCAGTCAATTGCTTTTAGCACTTAGTGCACGTCTAAACAATACTTAGTTTTATTACATGGTTGAAACAGTTCATTACTGAGTAAGTTTTTTCCAGATCAGACCATGAAGAACTGTAATAAGGCTAGTCCAGTACAGCTGGAATATATAGTATTCAAATTAAGTTTCCCTAAGACAGCTCAATTTGTTGAGCATTGTCTAAGTGACAAGAACTAGACATGGGGAATACGAATAGCTGACTGTACCCAAAAAAAACATGTGTAAAGATAATATAAATATGTGCATATTAGTAAATATTAACAAGAGCCTTGCACACACAAGACAAATTAACAAGAATAAATGTTTGTTAATTAAATGGGATTAACTATATAGCTTAATAGGCCTAGATATATGTAGGTCCAACTCTGCGATTAGGCACTATTAAAGGCGTCATAATTATTCGAGGGCACGCATGTTAATACACTTTGATTGATGTCTGTGTTGATAGTTGACTTGATTGATATATGAATTCCCATATATAAATACATACATACATAAATATGACACGTATCCTACAATTCAGAGTGTGTGGGTTTGCATTTTAAAAAAATTCATATATATATTTCAATGGAACTCTATATATGTAGCTATAATATGGATTTTTTTTTTCTCATAGGGTTAGGTCATAATTATTCGTAGAACAACAGGGACACGGACTGCGGACACAGATAATCAAAGTTGACATTTCGTTGCCTAAACTTTTGCATTGCACGAGATGGTTATTAGCAGACATATAGACGGATTATACAGATATGAATAAATACGTATGGCAGCTATAAAAGTGAGAGTTGCAAGCTTTTGTTTTTGTTCCACCAACGAGCTTTCTCAATTGGGGTCGTTACATTTTATTTGTTGTGCAAACAATATATTAAACTAGTTGTAATCGGGAGCAACAGACTGTCTTATGCTTGTTCACGGTTCCAAAACAGTTAAAATTATTCAATTTTTCGGATTTGCCATAAACCAATGGACAGACCATATAATGTATAGATATATCTGTACAAAAGGTCAACAGCGAAACACACATCGACGATCCTAGCACTAAAACTGTGGAAGATTTGGTTTTTTCAATTTGCAATTCCTCAAGAGGCTTTTATACATCTATCATTTTTATTCAATCTATAGATCAGTTGTGAAATTTCAGAATTCCAGCCTTAAAACTGTAGGGGATATATTTTTAGTCACGTCTCCACTTTATGGTTTATATGATGTTTTATATAATTGAAGTCTCTTGCTTCAATAGCCCACATTACCCAAAAGCCAATATACTCTTTTCAGTCTTTACCCTGAACGAGTATGCAAAACCTCCTAACAGGATAAACATTAGGTGCTTATACAATATTTAAATGTCACGAAATCTTTATAGAACAAACACTTGAATCACATACATCGCCGCATGCCAGCGACTAAGTCAATGCCCCATGAATAATTTATTATACAATTCAATTCATTTCTATTCAATTCAATTTCTATTGGCGAGATAATGATATGAGTAATCCAATATGTGAACATTAGGCTAGACAATAGACAAATTAGGATCAGTGTCGAATAATAGAGATAACTTTAATAGAAATAGCACTGCGCTTAGAATCCAGAAAATCAATTTCCAATAGATTTGACCAAGAAATTTACTCAACTGGAACCCAACTGAACTGAATCGTAGTTTTCTAATATTAAATAATATTTTTAAATAAAAAATCTTATCTTTCAGAGAGTTCTAAATGTTGAAAAACAAATTGGTGATAAATCGGGATGTGACAATCGGGTGGGAAAAATAAAAATTATTTCGGGACTGGATGGGTCGGGAACGATTTTCTTTCCCGATCCCATCTCTAGTTTGGATAGTAAGCTTTTGAGAAACAGTCTGCTACAAACCTAAGTACGGGAGTGCCAGACTAGAAATACTTTAGCTGCTGTTGTATTCATTTTAATCATCATATAACTTCTAGATGCTGTAGATGCATGATCTTAATAACATTTTGTGGGCATAAATTTCGAATCTAAATGTGTGTCTATACCAAAGCTTAAAATTCTCAGAGGTTTGTTGACATAGGAAATCCCTAGATAAATAAAAGATTCGGCAGATTTGGCTGTGATGTATGAATTTAAAGTTTCTAACTAATATACAGACAGGCGGAGGGGCAGGCAGGCGGACAGGGCTATATCCACTTGGTTGTTGATCCATACATACATATACATACATGTAAGTATACATATATATATATACGGGGTCGGCCAACCTCCTGACCATTTTTCCTTCGACTTTAATTTAATTTAATTCAATGAACTTAAGGTATTATAACTGGAGCCCTTACCATTGCTCTTTTTCTGACAAATTCTTTTGAGAATTTTTATAAAGTCAAGAAGTTATTACAAAAACCTGGGTTTTTGGCAAAGAAAAATCCGGTTCACAAGGCAATTAATTATACCATAAACTAAATATTTATTATTCTACGAAGAGAATTGAAAAATGTTAGTTTAAAGCAATAGTCTGTTTCTGATTCAAATCGTAGACTCGAAGAGAAGATAAGTGCTTTTACAGGAAGAGCAGGTTATGACAATCCCCCAAAGAGACAGCCAAGTACTATGATTATAATTAAATTTATTATGGGATACATTTATCAAACAAGCAAGCTATTATTAAGAAATAGTTAGTTCTGGATATACTAGATATACTTTATGGCCTAGACAATACAACAAATGCCTGGGATTCGAACCCAGATGACTGAGGACACTTGGAAAAGTCAGTTACCGAAGATCTAGTATAGAAGGTATTATTCATTTTTCACCCTATTTCAGGTTTTCTCTCTATATATATGTAGATGTTTCCCTCCTGTTTGTAATTTAAGTAAATGAATAAGTTTATTTTAGTGACTAATCAAATTTTCCTTAAGCTTAACTTCCAATTCAATGTAATTATGCGAAAAGTAGCTACAGATCCTGGAACTGTTATTAGAGAACCTTACTTTATACAAAAAGTATTGATCGACTTATATGTAAAGATACAGGAAATAATGATTATTATAACCTCAATCCATTCGGGACTAATCAATTAAATTACCTTTTAGCACAAGTCCTGGCCATTAGCGTAGCGCTTGCCATGAGCCTTACCACCAACTTAACCCAAAGAACTGTCAGGTCCTTAACCTTCAATGCGACTGACTCTGCCTATATCTTTGCTATATACTATAGAGACTTTATATATATAGCTAGTTATTGGCAGCGACTATCACTAAGTCGACAATGCCTATCCAAACATAAATATGTCACTTTCGCTCTCGAAACGGGTCAGGCGGGACTCAACAGGACTCGACTCGACTCGAATCGTCGATTGTAATTACAAAATCGATTTATGTCGTGCTCGCTCAAGCCCCCCGAAGACTTAAGAGCCCTAATTGTTTAAATATAAAACATGACCAATTGAGAGCAACTCGATGTTCAAAGTGTTCGACTGTCTGTCTGTCTATATATCCATGATTGTGCGTGGTCATTACGCCTATGCCACCCTGTTTATAACATTCCATTTTTAATGGCACCTCATCAAGGGTTGCTACTCCCCCCACCCCTGCCCCATTGGTCAGGGTTATTAAGTACTTTTATTACTCTCACGTCCAGCAGGCAAATGGATTGATGCAAATATATAACGCGGCTATATGACTATTTATAATTATCTTGATAGACAATGCAGGCGAATGAATATTTTAAAGAGTATTCCTATAATTTTTGTGACAGTAAAATGTAAGTCTTACGCCCAGACTATTAAATATCTAAAAATAATAGTGCAAAGTGAAAAGCAAGCCGATTAAATTGACGTCCCATTAAAAAACTATATGAAATTATGAATATTTAAGGTGAAGAAAACATTGTTTTAGAGCGAAAATTGGATTGGGTATAGAGGTTAAAAATAAGGTTGCGAAAAAAAAAAAACTTAAAATATAAATTTTACCAAAATTAGTTAGAAAAACGTATTAGATATACTAGGTTACACAGAAATTATATCAAAAGAAATTATTTTTGAAGAATATGTTGATTTTTAAGATATAACTTTTTTATAAAAAGAAATATATCAAACAAAATATATAAATATATGTTAAACAATTTGTTTAATATTATATATCAGTTTTAAATCAATCTATCTGAATTCGAGAATAATTTTGGCTTGGTTTTATATTTTTGAAAATTTGTAGAGATGCTGAAAGTCCATATATTGTACTTTAGATAGCCAAGACTAATAGATAGCCAATAGCTAATGAAATTTTTAATGTAAATTTAATACCAATTATAGTGTTAAGGTTTTATATATAATCGATTTTATATAATATTATATTATATATAGTATATTTATATATAATAATATATCGATTTTAAATCAATTTTTTAATAAGTAAACTTTTTTCCCTAATTTTGTATTACATAACGCAGAAATTTAAAGTTAAAGTTGAATAAAAAATTTATTGTATATTTATATTTTCAAAAAAATTTATTTAATGGTATATATGTACTTAAAAAATATATTTCTTACTCATTTTTAAGAACAAGTTTGTTAAAACGTAATTGAAAAAAAATAAAATTTCAAACAAATTTTTTCTTGTTTTAAAACATTTATTCTTCGGTTTTTATATCCACAATATAAATCTTAACAATTTTCCTGCCTTTCGAAAAGCAGTTTCTTAGCAATAGCTAAGGAAATTCCATTAATTTATTCATGGGTTTCCCCAGCTATGAGTCATCAAACATAATTTTTTCTCTTTACTATTTAAGCTGAACACGATGTTCATGTAAATCACATTTAGGCAATCTCCACTGTGCTTAGGTGCGATACATTTTCAAGGTATTGATTACGGTGGGAAGAATCGCAGTGCTCTGCTCCTCTTATCCACACCTTTACACACACACACACACACACACACACACTTACTCATTTTCCCGGGAACGCAGAAAGTACGGCGTATTGCGTGAGCTGCCGCCAGTGCTGCCACCACCGCCACCCCCGCCGCTGCTGCCGCCCTTTTGCGGACTGAAGCGCCGCATGCCGTTGGTCAAGCTGCGAGAACGCGGCACTCGGGATCCGCTGCTGCTGCCGGAGCTCTGGCGCTGTTGCGTCGGCGTCGTTGCCTTACCAGCGGGATTGCCGCGCCTGCCACGCCCCGTTGGAGCCGCCGCCCCTGCCGGAGCTCTGCCGCGTGCGTTCAAACTGTCCGCGCTGCTGCCGCCGCTATTGTTCAAGTGCGGCACGCTCGAGGCGCGACGCACCATGACTAGACACAGCCTCGCACTGGACTATATAAAGCTATAGAAACGTGAACTATTGTGGGCTTAAACCGATGCAGCCACATGGCAAACACAAGCGCACAAGCGAATGAGGAAAGCGAGCGAGCGAACGAGCGTCAAACGAATTATTCAAAATAATATAAAAACGCGCGAAAGGACTCAACCGCGCGCCTCGTCAACTCAACACGAACTGAGCTTCAAGTTCACCAGTTCGACTTCTTATATATATAAGTATATATACCAGATTTATGGTAATTTTTGTGCTCACACACACACACGCACGCACGACGTCACGTCAAATGGTCACACGAGTGACCACGCGTCGGCTTTGGCTTTACCATTAGTGGCACCTGTGTACTACACCTGTGTGTGGCTGCTCTACCTGTACCTGTACCTTTCGTAATATTGTTGTGGCTGTTGCTTCGCTACTCGCCAATCGCCACTCGCCACTCGCTTCGGCCTGGCAATTAAATCAACGCGCTGTTTTAGTAAACAAACCCCGTTTCCTGCTGCTCCTATCGCCTGTCGCCTGTCGCCTGATGACCCCCGCTCTGACCCTGGCGCTTGCGTTCGTGCAACATTTAAATTATTGTCGTGCCTTATTTGCATTTACCTCAGCATAATCACGACAAATGTGAATTATATATATGTATGTATATGCATATATTTATATATGCACTTTATGCATGTCAAATATTTTGGAATTCTTTTATAGGATATTAAACCCAAGTGTACTACGATTAGCAGCTACTAAAATGTGAGTTAGTTAAAGTATAAAACGTAATCGGAACTGTTAAATTATGATTATAATTTATGTTTTTTTATTCTTTATGACAAAAAATCACCCCTTAACGGTTCGAACGTCTCGTTTAAGTAAAAAGGTCATCCTACTCAATATTAAAGTAAATTTATTAAAAATACTAGGAATACTGGGAAAATTTTAACTTTCTTAACCATTTTTTCCAGGTGGCTTAAGTATATGATCTGAACATTTTTAAGATGGTTTCATATTTTTTTTAAGTTTTTCGTTAAATATAATTAGAATACTTACATATAAAACTAATGTGACACAACAAATTGCAGCTGTGAAATAAAAACTCTTCTTGATTTTCGTTTAAGTTCTTAGTTTAGTTTTTCTGGCTTAAGTCTATGAACACCATTATAAATAATACTATAGTCTGAAAAACATGCGACCTTAACTTGAAGTTAAAAAGATAGAAAACTAGAAACTTATTTCATACTATTCAACAATAAATCACCATTCTCAATATTGACCTAAGACTGTACCAAAATTAACATGAAATACCTTTCCCTTACCTTAAAACCTTTTATGCATACTAAGTTATTTGCATAGCTTAAAGAAAAGAAGAAAAATCCAATTAGATTAAGTTGCTCAAAATTGGAATATGTTAAAAAATATATATAATATAAAAAATATTAATAAAACAAAACATCATAAGAATAAACACTCAAAATATGAATGTGTGAAACCTATTTCAAGAACCTTCTCATTTATCAGCAGACTTTGCTCTCGACTACTGATTTCACAGTTTTCAGCTAAAAAAGATTTGCGATATATGAGTAAAGCAGTCAGTTTCCAATTTCTGTGTGAGCTTTTAGGGCGGCATGGCTCAAGATACTCGGATAGATTGGCAACGCTGCAGCCACAGGCTAAAAAGACAAAACCCCTTGGACCGCCAGGGAGTTTTGCTACGAGTAGAAAATGACTAATGGTAAATATTGTAAGTTTGTAAGTTTTTGTAAACAAATCTAACCTTAAGCTGTATATAGAGTCATTCACCCTCCATTAAAACTAGAGAGTAGTTGATACTATATGTTTTTTGTTAGGTCATACATTCCGACTACCCTTGTATTGCTTAATTTATATTGTGATAAATTATTTTATGTTCCATTCTAATACAATTTCTGGGCTATTGCAGAAAACAAATAAAAAAATATTAAAATTCGTATATTGATTTTTTAACTTTATAATTATTTATATAATTTTCATGAATATCTATTATTAATTTTATTTATAATTAGTGTCTGAATCCATTAAACATTGGTTTATTGAAGCATACTGTTTTTGTGCAAATGCCCATTAAGTACAAGTATTTGGAAGTACCCCGACCCCATAAAGTATTTGTACATATATGTACATACATATATCTTGACCACCAGAACGATGCACAGCACAGTAAATTCAGTCGTATTCGTCTGGCCGTCCACTTAAAAGTCTTTATCTTTAAAACTACAAAAGCTAAAAATTCGAAATGTATATTTTCGTATACTAAGACCATATATTTTTTATAACTAATTCAATTTTTCTAATATTGATAAGAATCGATATTTACACTTGATTTTGAGACATAGTTTTAGGAAATATAAGATCTAAGCGATCTTTTTCTAGTATATCATAACACCTGCTTCCTAGAAGGAACTCAGAGAGAATTGATCTGTAGACTGTACTCAAAAACTTTCAAACCCAAGCCTAGATCCAAATTTTATTTATTAAAATAAAAAAAAGTGCCACACCCATTTAAAAACAATTGAGAACTATATGGTTCACTTACTGAATGTTTATTTCTTGCATCTCGATTGCAATTATATTTTTTTTTGCCGTTTGTTATTGTTATTTTTTGTTTTTTGTTATTTTTTTGTTGTTTATATATAGCTAACGATAGTCATTAGAGTTTATTATTATCGTAATTATAACTACTGATGCTGGGGTAGAGTTAAGTCTAAACGTTTATATAGATCTTGCATGAGCTAAGTATTATACAATTGCATATATCCAAATATGTATATACGATTCGTACATGCAACTCTCACATATTTACAAAAAAATATAATATATATTTGTATATAGATTTGTTCTTAACATATATACGTGCATCGTATGTATTATCGTAAGTATTATATAGATATATATATTTTATATTATTATTAGCTTAGTTTCTGCTGTAGCCAAGTCGCGGGAGACGCATTTGAGCCTGGACCTGGTCTCAGATATAAATATATATGTGTATTTATAATATATATAGTTACATCAATATATTCCATAATTTTATCTGCTCTTTCCCTTAGCATTTACTTTAAATGTATTTTTTTTTGTAATATATTTTTTTCTTCTGATTTTCCGAAGTTTTCTTGACATCGAATAGTATTTCTTGTTTTTTTTTTAACATTTAATAAGCGTAATCCATTCTGTAGTGGGTGTTGTTTTTGTTGTTGCTGTTATGGGGTTTTATATATATTTAGGATATTTAGAATTTATATAACTTAACCTAGACTCTAGAACTATGTACACAGCTCCGCACTTTATTTGGACTTTACGCCCGGGTAAAGTCCCTCGGAGTATTTGGGCCGGCATTCGGCACAAAACCACTTGCCCTGCGGAGCCACCATGATGCCCACACACTCGAAATGGAACCACTCGATCAGGCAGTTGTCGCCGTCACAGGCAATCATCTCGGAGACCTCGTCGTAGGGGCAGCGGCAATAACAATACACGGATTCACCCTCACGGGCCAGACGTGCTCCGGCTGGCGGACGTATGGGATATCGTATGTTGTTCGCCTTGAAGTACTGGAGCGTGGCAAAGTCCGGATTGGGCAACAGAGCTGGCGGTATGGGTTGATTGAAAGCGGTCGTTGCGGGCGGTGGTGGAGGTGGTGCGGGCAACGGTGCTGGCACCGCCACTGGCTGCATCATGGGCGTCGGCAGTGCCTGTATGGGCAGCAAACTGGTCACATTAATCTCGGCACTCTCGTCCTCATCGGAGCTGCTATCGCTGCTGTCGCTGGCCGCTGCGCTCGCGGGCAGCAGAGCTGGCCGTATCTTGAGCGTGGGTATGGGCGGCAACTGGGGCGCCTTCTGCACGACTGCTGGCGGTGTCGGTGCCAAAGCTGGCTGCTGCTTGGCACGCTTGGCGCCACGTCTGGCACTGCCGGAGCCAGCCCCGCCGGCTGGATTGCGCCTGTTGCGCTTGCGCGTATTGCCATTGCTATGCAAATGCGAATGCTGCTGCTGCGCTGGGTGATGATGATGCGTCTGATGATGATGATGCTCGCCATGGTTGCTGCGATTGCGCTGCTGCTTGGGCGGCGTCGGCAGATCCTCCTTGGCCCAGGTCAGCTGCGGCGGCGGCTGTGGCTTAATCAGCTGCATGCCCACCTGCAGAGGCGGCGCCAGGACACTGCTCATATTCTCATCATCGCTCGTATAGCCATAGAACTTATTCGGACGCCTCGTGCGCTTCGAGCGCTTCAGCTGACCATCGGCGTCGGAGCAGCTGCTGCCCTCGCTCATGCGTGGCTGCCAGCTGGGTCGATGTGTGAGGGGCGTCAGCGGGGAGTCTAGCAGCAGCATCAGTTGTTGCTGTTGCTGCTGCAGTAGAGGCGTGCCAATAGCTTCTGCGCCCGATGTCAGGCCATGTGGCAGTAAATGTTGCGGCGCCACCATTTGCGCCGAGCTGGGCGTTATTTTGGCCTGATTTATTGATTTGCATGTGGACTTGCGTTCGCGTTTCTTTTTCTTATTCTTGACCCCACGCTCACGCTTGTCCGCAAAGGCGGAAGCCTCCTCCGGCAGCGAGGGCGTCGACGGACGACTATTCTCCACAATGTCATAGTTGCCATTGCTGTCATGCGGCTGCTCCTCCGTCCCATGCGCCGAGATCAGCGATAGACGTTTCTGTGCTAATATGTCCGTGGTCATTTTGTGGGGATGTGCATCATAGAACTCCTCGTCGGTATCGGAAATGGCTGTATCGAAGTCGGATTCATTGTAGATCGGCGACTTGGGCGATGGCATCACTGGACGCAGCTCCTCCTCATTGTTGCTGGTCACATTCACATACTCCTCGCTTTTGTTGCTTTGGTCCTGTACCTGTTCCGTGGTCTTCTTCGGCACCTTCTTGGAGGTCCGCGATTCATTGTCGGAGTCATCATCGCTGGAGCTGCTGCCGCTCGAGCTGCAGCTGCAATTGGAGCCACACGAGCAGCTCGAGCTGTCTGAATCCGAGTTGGAGCTAGAGCTGCTCGAGCTGTCGCTATCGGAGGATGCATTACCGTTCTTTGCCTTGCCGGTCGTCACATTTGATGGCTTCTTGGGCGAGGGCACGGGCGTGGGCGGCGGAGTGCGTTGCATTTTGCAATAGTCATGATCGGAGCAGACCACGTGAAGCTTGGCGGGACGTCGCTGCTCCTCAGTGGGCTCCATTGCCACATCAACGGATTCGGACGACTCCTTTTTGCCCACTGACGTTGGCTGATGTTGCAGCAGATTTTTCCATATGTCTGGCACTTCTTGTGGCTCCTCGGCTTCTGCTGCTGCAGTTTCCTCCAACTTGGGCTTCGGCTTATCAGCTAATTCCGTTTCCTCTTTGGGCTGCTTCAGTGCATCCAACTGCTCCTGCTTCGGCTCGGTCTCGTTCTTAATGGGTTCCACAACTGTCGACTGCTCCTCGTTGTCGCTTTCGGACGCCGGCGATAACATTACCCTGGGCATATCCAGATCATCGACAGAGGCGCGCATGGGTAAAGAGCCCTGGACATGGGATTCATGCTGGGTGCCTGTGCTCCGGCCTGCATCTGAATCGCTGTCATCGCTGCTGTCCGACTCAGACAGATTGGGCGCAATGAGATTTAGGTCCTCCAGCGATGCCTTGTTGCGTTTCGCCTTCTTGCGTCGCTTACGCGGCGTCTGCTCCTCCTGCTGTTCCCCTTGCTGTGCTGGCTGTGGCGATTTGTCTTTTTGCTTAGCTGCCGGCTTGGCATCCACCTGATCCGCTGCCTCTGACTTGGGCGAGGACAATTGCTCGCACTCCGTTTTCAGCTGCGTATCGATTCCCACTGGATCCACACTCGATGCTTGCTGCACCTCTTGCTCCATTTTGGGCAACTGATTGCACTCCTCATCCTCTTCGTCGTCGTCGTCGTCGTCTTTGTGGGGAGCTGGCAGCTGCTTAACCTCATGCTGTGACGCATGCTTCAGCAACAGTTTGCGCGACACAAACTTCTCCTCGCACTGCTCCTCCGTGCAGGGATAGCGAAAATCTCCCACATGCTGACGCTTGTGCACCTCCAGGTAGATGGCTTTGCTGAACGTGAACTGGCACTGCTCACACGTGAATTGCGTGGCGGGTACACAAAAATGGTAGACGTGACGCCACCGCTTCTGCATGCAACGCTTGCAACTTGTGCTCTCGGTGCCGTGCTTCCAGAACAAGTGCTTCGATATGTCCTGCTTGTTGCGATACGCAATACCGCAGCGATAGCAGAGATGCAACAGCTTGTGCTTCCACACATGAGCCGAGAGCTTGGCCTGCGTATGGCAATCCTCCAGGCAGATATCACAGGCCTGGTGCTGCTTGCGCAAGTGAACCATCAGCCGAAACGCCGAAGCCAACGGCGCCGTCTCGCACAGACAGCAACGGAATTGCGCCTCGTACAAATTTCCAGCAGCGCGGCCCGGACAAATGTGACAGAGCAGTTCGCTAAAGCTATAGAAATTCATGCGGCACATGCAGCACGAGATGTTGGACTTGATGTGCAGCCGGCGGTTGTGCGTGTACAGCTCCTTGTGCGTGGCCGTAACAAAGCGGCATTGGAAGCACTCGTAGATGCGCTCATTAAAGGGCTGGGCGAAACGTCCGTCCTCCAAGCTGCAGCAGCTCATGGAATTCATATAATGATTGCCCTCTAAGGCCGGCAAATAGCTCTTCAGCTTGGCCACAATCGTCTCCGCCTGCAGCTCCTCGGCCGTGATGCTGTCCACAGTAGCTGTAAATCGATGCTGTCCAATCAGATGCAGCACCAACTGCTGCGCGTTGACGGCAATGCGACGCGCATGATTGCAGTACAAGCAATATGGGTAGACGGCCTTGTGGCACAGACGCACAAAGTCCACCATTTCGAATTTGTCCAACGGTCTGTCTAGCTGCAGATCCACTGTATGCGTATCCTCGCCGGCCACCTCGATGCCATCGCTGGGTGGAGGAGGAGTTGCCGCGATTGCCAAAGGTTCAGCTACCATCGGCGGCTGCTGCTGCTGCTGCTCCGGCTGCTCCGTTTGCGGCGATTGTGGCTGCTCATTGAGGCTATAATCGAGATCCATGCACTCGCTGCCCAGCGTATCGCGACGCTGAGCAACTGGCTCTGGTAATAGCTTTGCTGGCACTGCATCCAGCGCGTGCTCCACCTGCTCCTTTGGCACATGCGTCGTTTCATTTATGTGATTATGATTATGCGGCGATGCGGGAGGTGTTAGAGACCAACGACCTCGCTGTTGCTTTGCTTCAACTGGTAACTGCTGCTGCTCCTGCTCCTGCTCCTTTTGTTGCTGCTGCTGTTGCTCCAATTGTAGCTGCAGCTGAAGCTGCTGCTGCTGCTCTTGCAGCTCTCTTTTCGCAACCATCAGAGCCATTGTTCGCTCAATGTCCAATTTGGTGCGCTCGAATTCAGCCAGGACATGAGGCAACTTTGACGCAGGCGAATCATCATCGTCGTCCTCTAGGTCGTTTAGTAACACATGGGCAGGCATGGGCGCTGTTTCCTGAAACATCGACGCCGTCTCTGTGGCCGTTTCCGTATCCTCCGACAACGAGGACATGGGCTGCAACTGTTGCTGCTGCTGCTGCACTGCATCCACGGTGAGCAACTGCGCTGAACTGCCTTCCCCATCGCCCGCTGCCGTTTCTGTTGAGGGCATTTCATCGTTGTCCTCCTCCTCGGTGTCTGTGCTACTGAGCGCTGCATCCACAGACTTTTGAAACTCTTTGGGCACGCGCAACATCATCTTCGGCACCACCAGCTTGGGAACGGGATCTTCTTGGGGCGCATCTTCTATAGGCGCTGGAACTGTTCAAATTAATTCGATTATTTTGGATTCTAATTAAAGAGTGCCCAGAGAAGCGTAGAAGGCGGCGTCAGACTCTAACCAGCTGCTAGTATTAGGACTTTCCCACTTTTTATACTTGTTCACCAAGTGAAAGGGGTATATTTGTTTTGTGCACTGTCTGTCCGTCTGTGTGTCACCTTTGAAGATAGACTTCAAATTTGGAACATATACTCGTGTAAACCCAAAAATACTATATTTTTCATACAAAAACTGTTATCTTCGTCAGTCTACGAACTGGCATTTGGAATATATATTCGTACACTCCACCCCCAGACAAAACTATATAGTATACAGTGAAAGCTCCCGTAGACGGACAGCCACAGTATTTTTGTCCACCTGCAGGAGATGTCAAAGAATTGGCTGTACAACAATATCTTGATCTGAATCGCTTTGATTAGTAATATTACTTTCAATGTTGTTGTCTTCTGTGGATAAACAAATTGTCATTTCCAAATTTTAAAGTGAAACTTAATTAATATCTATTAATAAGTGTTTTTTTGTCCGCCTGCGAGAGACGTTTTGTATAAAAATGTTATAAAAATCGTGTCCGCGTCCGGCCCGGGGAACGGATTTTGTATGAAAATCATGCTAAAAATCTTGGGACTATAAAATTCGTCCGATGCGGGAGCTGTCCGCGACTAGAGCTTTCACTGTACATAGCTACTCCCATTGGGGCATTCCTAATCAGGTAAAAACTATATCTTCCACAGCTTTAACGCTGAGACAAATAGCTCTTGCAATTGGATTACTGTTAATCCCCTCAACTGACAGCCAAGTAAATTATATAGTCTGCCCGAAAATCAATACTTGATTAAATTTAGTTGTCGACAGCAACGTTTTTACTTATTTGTCAGTAGTACCTTCCCTCTAAACTCAAAGGCTTGATTCCCAGATTTTCCATCCTTGTGGAATAAATCAGGGAATTATTGAAAGGAAACCATTAACAATCCCAATCATATTCCTGTCTAGACAAAATTCAACTGCTGACAAAAGATTTCCTTTTACGCTTCCTGAACATTTAAAAGATTCATATAATTATTGTCTCCACTTACTGTTCTGTTCGGTGAATGTGGCTGGTTGCGACGGCAATTGCGGCACCTGCGCATCAGTCTCCATCCAGTTCGACACCTCCTCCTCCTCCTCCTGCTGCTGCTGCTGCTGCTGTTGTTGTTGTTTATTAGCTGCGTTTAGCTGCTCTTCGGGCTGCGTGAGCAGCTGCTTGCTCTTAGCCGTCTTGCGCTTGCGTCGAGCCGCTGTCTTCTTGCGATTACTGCTGTTGGTGTTGTTGGTGGTGCTGCCATTGCGACAACCACTGTCATGTCCTGCCTTTTGGCCACAGAGGGCACACGGCTGCATCAGCTCGGCGCAGTCATGGTCATCGAAATGGCTGCCACGCTCGAAGCTCGCCTGACAATTGCAACAGACCAAATAGCGGGCACGATCCTCTTGCGTTTGCAAAATCTGCCAGCTCTCAATGCTGGCAAAGTGTCGCTGATCCATGTCGTGCTTGTTCTCCAGATGCAGCGACAGCTTCTCAACGCTGGCAAACACATGCGAGCAATAGAGGCAAATGTAACGCTGATGCACCTCGCGCATATGCAGAAAAAAGTTCCAACACTGATGCACTGTGCTGCAGCGTGCGCAGCGAAAGAAACGCTCCTTTTTGATAATGGGCGCAGGAGGCGGAGCAGGATCTGGAAGGGGAGTTGCAGCTGCTGTTGTTGTTGTTTCTTCAGCTGCAGCTGCCTCTGACTGTGGCTTGCATTGCACATAATGCGCATTTAGCTGCTGCAAGTTTTCAAAATTGTTTGCATTGCACTTGTAACAGTTGAACTGCTGAGCCTGTTCGTTGCAATTTATTGCTGGCGCCTGCAGACGCTGCAACAGCAAAGACGACGGCTGCTGTTGCTGCTCCTCCTCTTCCTCTTCCATGCAACTCTGCTTGGCTGTTGGCTTTGTGTTGCTCTTGTTGTCTCCGTCACTGTCGCTGTTGCTGTTGCTGTTGCTGCGCCTGCGCTTTAATGCAAGCAACATTTGCTGATCCTCTGCCGGCTCCAGCTGCTGCTGCTGCTGGTGTTTGCTCTGCTGCTCGCTCTCGGGCTGATCAATGACCAGTTGCTGTGATGCAGAGCTGACAGAGCTGCTGGTGCTGCTGCTGCTTCTTCTGGTGTGTTGGGGTTGCAGTTCCTTGTTGTCGTTTGCTATCACAGACTGTTGCAATGCATTCTGAGCTTGCTCTTCCTCTTCCTCCTGCTCTTGTTGCGTCTCCTCCGCCTGCACTTCCTCGATTGCTGCATGTAAGCCATTTATTTTCACTTTTAATGGGGGCAGCTGCAGCGTTTCCAATGCTTCCTTTTCCTTAATCAAATTATCACTTTGCTCAATTTGTGGCTCCATTTGGATATCGTCTACAGCGGTTTGATTACCATCAATTTCATCTATAACGTTTTCCAATTCTACCTCCATATCTTCATCCTCTGAATCAGACTCAATCTTTATGACTTCCATAGGGAATTTGCGCTCTACTTTTGGCAACTTTGGACTGGCTTCCTCGATTTGAATTTCAGCTTGAAAGTCTTCTAAGGATTCATCATCATCTGGTATGCTCGCGGGTGAAAGATCATTGATTTTATAGACGGGTGACGCAGCTTTGGTAGGTGTTGTAAATCCCCCGTCCTTGGTTGCGCTTTCATCTTCAACAATTTTGTATACAGGTGAAGATAGCTCCTCATTCTCCTCATCCTCATCCTCCTCGCTATGGACTTCTCTTTCCACGGGCTCTACAGAATCTCGATTTTCCATTTTGATCTCGTCGGAGATTTTTAATGCAGTTGATGATGATGATGATCTTTCCTCCTCTTGCATGCTGGCAGGTGAACTTGATGTTTTCTCAATCAATTTTATCGAAGATGACAAATTTTGCTCATTTTGTGACAGATTATTCCCAGGTAATGAGATTTCATCAACATTCTGATCACATGGAGAGTTGCCTTCGAGCATTTTAATCACAGGCGGCGAGAAGGAAGTTTCTTCATCTGGTGTAAATGAAGGAAGCGGACTTTTTTCTTCAACTTTTATTAATTCTGTTATGGACAGTTTATCAAGCGAAGAATTTTCAGCATTCAATCGCATCGCAGGTGAATTTGTTGACGCTTCCCCGTTCTGTTGCTCATTTGTTGAAAATCTCTGCGGTTTGCCCGACGAGCAGGATTCATCAGCATCATTGACATTGGTCGCGGGTATAGGACTTTCCTGCTCGACTTTTATGTCGGTTAGGGATTTTGGGTCATTAGGCGATGTGGACGGCTTCTCTTTTATATCCTCATCCTCAACAGTTTTCTTGACCTCCATGCACTCCACTTTCACAGCACTTTTACCTGGTAGCTCAAACGGCTCGTCCAAGCTGTTGGCTGTTTCAGTTGCTTCCTCTTCCGCCTCTTCCGTGTCTGCTGGCTCCTCTGACTCCTCAGTGTTCCGTCCATTCTCTAGGGGACTTTGCCGATCAGGCTGCTCAGCTGTATCTTTAAAATTTACCTCTCGTAGCGGGCTAATGCTTTTCTCCTTCTTTTCCAGCTCGCACACATTGTTGTGCTCTTCTGTTGTGTCATCCTCTTCGCTTGCTGCCGGCGTCGTTTCCGTCTCGCCCGCATGGGGCTCATTGTTAGGCGTACTCTTTGTTTGTTGCTGTTCCAATGTTTCCATCATCTTTTTGCATTTATGCGCTGCCATGGCAATACCAATAACAAAAACAACAAGCATTATCATGTGTTATCGATACACGTCAATCGATTTATTTATATTTACCTTTGCATGCCGTACAGCGACGTTGTGTTTACTGTCTGTTAGGTGGCGCTTCTTCTTACAGCTGCTGATTCAGAGGCAAAACAAAAATAAGTGAAATGTCATTTTTATTAGTTTCTCAATCCGTTTGATAGCACGGTACGCGATAAAAACAAAAAGCAGGAAATGACAACAGCAAAACAAAAGCGAAACCGAAAAATAAATTCTTTTAATTTATTCAGGCAGCAGGCCTCTGCTGTTTTTCGCCAGCCCTGGTACCGAACGAAGTGCGCACACAAAGCAGACGCGGATAATTGAAAATACCAAAATAAATTGTGCAAAATATTCTGCGGAGGCGGAGAAAGGAATAGGAAAACAGCAAAAGCAAAGCACAATTTTTTGTCTAAAAATAAATTGGCAAATTTTACTTTACGTATTATACGCAAAACAAATCCGTGGAAAAAACAAAAACTAATGTAATCACAACAGATGTATATATGTACATATATTTTTTTTTAAGCATTATGCACGCGTCTCTCTTACCTGCTCGTAGTGGCAGCTGCCGGGGCGGACACGCAGCAATATTTACGCGCGCAAACAAATATATACAGAGCGAGAGAGAGAGAGAGGAGTCACCACAACCGACGGCACGGACGCTCGCTGCACAACTGAGCGAGGCACGGCTATGGAGCGCCCAGCGGAGCGGCGGCCGCGCGTTTTTTTTCTTGACAAGAACAACACCCCTTGCCCTGCGCTCTGCCCATCTACACCTTCTTCTTGTGTGTGGATTGGCCAGACGTTGGCCGCAGCGCTTATACAATTTTTGTTTTATTTTCTAATATTTTTGCGCATTTGGCTGCGTAATAAGGGGCGTAAAAAACACGCGTTTGAATTTCACAACGATGCGTACTTGCTTACCGCACACAAATTTTGTTGCGACTGCTTTAAATTGAGAATATAGGAAATTTTTTTTGCACGTCTCACATTGCGCTTTGCATTTTCTTATCTTCTCACTGTTGATGTGCTTTTTATTTTGAGCTCACTTTTTGTTTGATTTGAGGTTGTGAGCCATTGGCAATTAACTATATGCACTATCAGTATTGTATACAATTTGTGTATTTACTATTATTGTTGCTGAAATAACGCGAGAAAAGCAAATTTTTAGCAATTTTATCGACGTTCGCAGCCATTGAACACGCGCAGAAGCCTAGCGATGCGCAATGCGTCGATAACACGACAATAGCACGCTGTGGTGACTGTCCAAAAGCAACGCTACGCAGTAGCGTCTCACAGCAACACTGCGCATAAATTTTGGGTTCAGTGTAAATTGCGTTTTGACATCTCTTTCCGTTTCCTTTTTCGCGTGAGCCGTCATCATGAGAGCCAAGGGATTGGTTAGTATTAAAAAAAAATAAACAAAAATTAGTGCAAATTGTGCTAAATATGTGTGCAACAAGCAGTCAAACATAGAAGACAACCAGTGCAATTGAAAAAGTCTGTGAAAATGGGAAATTACTGTGCAAAAAACACATAAATGTTGACTTGACTGCTGTACTGAGGGCATGCTTCGCTACCCGTCGTGCATTATGTATAGCAGGTTCTACTTTAACTAAAATTCCGCACGTTTTGAGTTATTAAATTAAAGTTCTACTAATTTTTTGGATAATACCAATTCAGAAATGAATTTATGAGTATTTAGTAAACTTCTACACATAACCTATAAAAAAAAACAACAACTGCGTCAGTCCACGCGCCTGTTTGTATGTGTGTGTGTGTGATTGCTTGTTTGTCGCATTTGTTTACGCAAAAATAATATATGAATTCAATATATTAACAAATTTGTCTTGTTTGCAGTTGAAGGAATACGAGGTCGTTGGCCGCAAGCTGCCAAGCGAGAAGGAGCCACAGACGCCTCTGTACAAGATGCGCATCTTTGCTCCCGACAACATTGTCGCCAAATCCCGATTCTGGTACTTTTTGCGCCAGCTCAAGAAGTTCAAGAAGACCACCGGCGAAATTGTATCCCTGAAGCAGGTGTATGAGACCTCACCCATTAAGATCAAGAACTTCGGTATCTGGCTGCGCTACGATTCGCGTTCGGGCACACACAACATGTACCGCGAGTACCGTGACCTGACCGTTGGTGGTGCCGTTACACAGTGCTACCGTGACATGGGTGCTCGTCATCGTGCCCGTGCCCACTCCATTCAAATCATCAAGGTGGAGTCTATTCCAGCCTCGAAGACTCGTCGTGTGCATGTTAAGCAGTTCCACGATTCCAAGATCAAGTTCCCATTGGTGCAACGTGTCCACCACAAGGGCAACAGGAAGCTGTTCTCGTACAGAAAGCCAAGGACCTACTTCCAATAAGCAGTGGAGCACCCCGACCGAAATCAGCTGGTGTGAACGCATTGCGTGCGTTTAGCAATTGGTTTTCACGTTTTTAAGGAGCAAGTCTTTATAAGTGATTCTTTCAATAAAATGAGTACGTTGAAGAGTAAAAGCATTTATTGTTTTCAATGGGCTAATAAACAATATAAAAGGTGCAAATAAATAATCATGTTGATCGTCCAAACATATGTTTTGCATGCAATGTGACCATGTCTAAAAAACGCATTTAAATACCAAGGCTGTTAACAGTCGACATGCTTGACAGACTTTGGTATTTTTAAAACTGTCATGTTCATACATATAAATACTTTTTCGGTTTCCAAATATTTTTTCTAATCAATGTTATCATTAAATTTTAGATGAGTATATGTAGTTTGTTACTGTTTAATTTGAACTTTGATAACATAAGAACTATTATTGTAACTGTAAAACTATTATTCAGTCACAGGGTGAGTCAACACTCGTCACTCACAGGTCTGCCCATGTTGCTCATCTCTATAAAACGGGCAGCTAACAAAGAACGGTAACACTGTCGTGGAATCAATAAACTTTATTTTCGCAGCTGCGTTTCCGTTTTTTTTGGTTCATTTGTTCAACTTCAGATAGCAAATTACATCATTGCATAGATAAACGCAGTAAAAAACAAAAAACACACGCATTCGCAAACATGACCGAGCGTCATTTGGAATTGGAAAGTGAACGAATCAGAACGTTTGCTCAATGGCCAACAAATGCGCCCGTTCAGGTCGAAGATTTAGTTAAGAATGGTTTCTTTGCCACGGGCAATTGGCTGGAAGTGGAATGCAACTTTTGTCACATGCGCATCGATCATTGGGAATACGGCGATCAAGTAGCTGAAAGGCATCGTACCGCCTCGCCCATTTGCTCGATGGTCCTAGCACCCAATCATTGTGGCAATGTGCCCGTGGAATCCGGAGCAGCAGCTGTCAACCAGAGCAGCGACTCCGAGGGCAACAGCGTCGTCGATGGCGGCACAGGACAGCCAGGACAATGCGCTTGCCCCGATCTGCTAATCGAAGCAAATCGGCTGGAAACCTTCAAGGATTGGCCAGTTTGTATAATTTAATTATACCATCAGAATTTTCCACTTATTTGCATTTTCTTTGCAGAATCCAAATATCACGCCACAAGCTTTGGCCAAGGCTGGTTTCTACTATCTAAATCAGTCGGACCATGTGAGATGCGTGTGGTGCAAAGGCGTCATAGCCAAGTGGGAGAAGAACGACAATGCCTTCGACGAGCATCGACGCTTCTTTCCCAACTGTCCTCGCGTGCAGATGGGACCACTGATCGAGTTCGCTGGCAAGGATCTGGAAGAGCTGGGTATACAGCCCACAACGATGCCGCAGCGTCCACAATATGCCTGCATCGAGGCGCGCTTGCGCACTTTTAGCAACTGGCCCATTGCCAATATACAGCCAGCTGAGCCGCTGGCCCAGGCGGGCTTGTACTATCAAAAGACCGATGACCAGGTGCGTTGCTTTCACTGCAACATTGGCCTGCGCAGCTGGCAGAAGGAGGACGAGCCCTGGCATGAGCACGCCAAATGGTCACCCAAGTGCCAGTTTGTGCTGCTCGCCAAAGGACCGCAATATGTTCGACAGGTGCGCGAGACAGCAGCTGCATCCCCCACAGCGGCCACAGCTCCAGAGCTGCCCACAAGCATTGGCAGCGCCATGTCCGCGGCGCCCGCCTGTGCCGCTCTAGCTTTGGGCATCGATGTGGGTGTCGTGCGCAGCACCATTGCCAGAAAACTGTCCAGTTCGGGTTGTGCCTACGATACGCTAGACGATCTGCTGCATGCCATATTCGATGATGCAGGTGGTTCTGGAGCTGCGCTGGAGGTAACTGAACCACCAAGCACAACGAGCGTTGTCTGTGAAGCCACAACCAGTAAAGCGGCAGCTTTGGAGCCACCCACACCAACAATCCTTGATACAGCTGCTCCTAGTACTGCAGTAACTCCTGCTGCACTGCTCAGCAGCTCCAATCCCAATGGCAACTTGTCCCTCGAGGAGGAGAATCGACAGCTAAAAGATGCGCGCCTATGCAAAGTGTGTCTGGACGAAGAGGTCGGTGTGGTGTTCCTGCCCTGCGGACATTTGGGTGAGTCCAAGTCTACCTCTCTTCTTTTTCTTCTTCTTCACATAATTGCTAATCCTGACTCTATTTGCAGCCACCTGCAATCAATGCGCGCCCAGCGTCGCGAATTGTCCGATGTGCCGAGCGGAAATTAAAGGATTTGTGCGCACCTTCCTCTCCTGAATGTCTGCTGCATATCCTTAAGTGAAGACCATAGCATAATTAATGTCTACTATGTACTTGTATCGCCTAAGCAACTGAGATGGGGGCGGTGGTGGGCGTGTCTATCAGCTGTTTTATCGTTTACCTAACGCACTTTGAAATGTTACTAACTGTGTCTGTGTATCGAATATGTAAGCGTACTGTGAGTTGTTTTTGTTTTTTTTTTTAAATATTGAATCAACTGTTTAGTGTTTTAAAAATACCCTCGCATGACTAACTGAAAGATATGTATGAATTTATATTTTTAAATTTGTGAACCCCAACAGAATATTTACAAATCGTATTGTGCAGCCAAATTCTATTATTATTAAGTGCTTGTTATATTTAGATATAGATCAAATCGTTAGCTCCCAGTTTCTATTTGCATATCAAGCTAGATGAAATATTTAACATGCACATTTTTTATAGCTTCATCTGCGAGGGTATTTTTAGAAGGCGCATAGCTGTCTATATCTTGTTATTAATTGTGTTAAAGGGCCGCTGATTTATTGCTGTACACAAAAATCAAATGGAAATGAATAATAAATATATATATGTAAATGTTAAAAAAAAATGTTCATTTATTTGATAGTGTTTTTTAAAAAAAAAAAACGTAATGTAAATGTACGATTCTAACTGCAGAAATATTTGAAAAAGGTTTGCAATTAGTGCTGCTAAACAATCGATAGAATCAATCGTTTAGCCGTTATCGATTAAATTCTTTTTCAAATATCTTAAAATTTCCGCATAGCAGGACTTTATTTAGTTTATATATATGTTTTCTGCTACTGTAAGTGGCAACTTAATCTTGTTTTGTAACATTCTCATTTGTTTATTAAAAACATTTTTTTTATGAGAACGGAAAAAGTGATAAAATTTATTTTTGAATACACCTTTCATTTTATCATCGATACTATCGATAAAAACACTTGATAGTCCCACCGTTAACTACTTTGCAGCACTATTGCGATTATTTAGCTTAGATTTACGTATTTCCATTTAGTTTAACTTCTTCTTAAAAACCACGGAGGTAACCACATTGCCCACTTTGCCGCCGAATTTGAATGTGGGCGTGGGTATTGTGCAATGCTTCACAAAAAGATGATCAAAGCTTTGCAGCAGCTCCTCCTCCGTCCAATTGCAGGAGGTGATAATGAACAGACTCTGCTCATCTTGCAGCAGCTGCGCCACAGTAGCTAAATAATTATTACGTTTCTCCTTGGGATCTTCGGGGCACAAGCTGACGGCATCATAGGTACCCTTATCGTGAACTATATTGAAGGTGCCCAGCGCTAGGGATTCGCTTTGGGTCAAGTCCGCCACATCGTAGTTGATGTTGAGTTTTTGATCTTTGGCAATACCCTTGGCCAACTCGATGGCCTTTGGGGAGTAGTCGACGCCTGTGAGTTGTGCGTAACCCTCATTGCCCAATGCAATCAGGAACATTCCATTGCCGCAGCCCAAATCGAGGACACGTGCTGTCTCTTTGTTTATAGTTTCCTCCTTTAGTAGCCAATCGACAATGCGCTGTTGGGAGTCCTCATCAAACCAGATTTCACCTACATCGCCGTGGCTTTTGTAGTTTTTAATTTCTCGTGTGTAGCTGTGTTCCCAGAACTCCTTGGTGCCTAGTTCAGAACCCTCCAATTCCATTTTAGTTAAGATTCAATTTTATGCGTCTGAACAGCTGTTTGACAACTTAACATTCTGAAACTAAGTTATTAACAGCGGCAAGTGTAATCGATTCTAAGTCGATGTTTTTCATCAAGCATATCGATCGACTAATTGCTCGCATAATTATGAGCTGCTAAATTTCAAATTATTTTCAAACAGAAATATATTTGTATTAAAATTTATTTATAAATAATTATGCTGATTAACACCGAGTAATATTAAGGTGTTGCTCTTTTGAATTTTAAATTACAACAAACATAACAGTCAAGTTAACCGGTCACTGTTAAACTCATCAACAAATGTCTTATCGATAGGCATATACATGTAAAAACAACAGTTTTAGCAGCATTGCGCTGTGTAGTAACAGCATTTCTGACAATATTAGCTGTACTACAAGCGCTTGCATTGTTATATTAGGTGTTATATGGCTGTTATATTTGTTAGTGAAATTCGTCAGTTGGCTGTTTCTAGACGAAGCGGACGTGTCTCGTGCGTTCCGATCTTGAAATGAATTTTAAAAAACAGTGCGCACGATAATTATTTTGTTTAGTTAAGCTGAAGTTTCTACGTACCGGGCGCAACAACAACGCAAAGAATTGTGGCAGATAATTTTAGAAAAAAAAAAACAAGATACAAGATACCAAATACGCGCGTTCGTTTGCGAGTGTATGTGTGAGTATTACATTATATACACATTTGTGTGCGTGTGTGCATTATGCTAACTGCTGCTACTAAGTATGCGAGCGCGAGCGAGATAGTGAGTGAGAGTTAGAGTGCAACATTGTGATTGTGTGGCAAGAAGAAGCAGAAGAAGCAGCAGCAACGCCAACGCGCTCCCCTTTCCATTGCATCTGTATTTGTGAGATTGGTGGTGCCTGTTACTCTTGATACGTTTCGTAAATTGCCGCCACGAAAAAAATCTTCTTCACAAAATTTTATACTGGCTGAGTTTTCGTTTCGAAATAAGCACAAATAACACACTCTTACTCACACAGTCACGTATCTCTCTATCAGCATATAAACGTATGATTGTGTGCGTATGTGTGTACAACTCTTGCTTAATTGAGGATCCAACGTCGTCTGGTTTCGAATTTTTTTTACTGCTCGGTTTTTGGTGTCAAACCTCAGGTGGCGCTAGCACCTTAGTATGAGCAATGTCCAAGGTATTCCCCCAAAAATTGCAAAACTCGTGCCCAGAATTACGAGGAAAAAAAACAGCAGCTCAGCAAATTTGCTTTTGTTGTGCTTTTTCGGTTGCCATAAGAACAGTTATATTTCGTACAGCTGGGACGCGTTCAGCGTGCGCGTGTGTGTATGTGTGTTCGTATCAGTGTTTGTTTTGTAAAAAGTATTTCAACAACGCAGTAGCTGAGCAGCGATTCCCGTTATAACGTCGGCATACATATGTATGTATGTAAATAAATAATAAATTCCGTATTCCCACTTAGTAAAATACACATGTACAATAAACGTGTGAGTGTGTGTGTGTGTGTGTATAAATGTGTGCTTGTGCATTCTTCAGTTTTGGATTGTTTAGCAATTGGCGCACATTGCCTGCGAACCCGGCGCATTACTAAAATATTGATCTTAATTGCAGTTGCAATACGAAAAATGTAATTGCTGCCAGCGTCGCTGCTCTATTACTCATGCATGCAGTTGATGCCAGCTCCCTGCTCCACTCTCCCTCTCAGTGTCTTTCTTTCTCTTTTTCTGACTGCAGTGGTTGTGGCTCATAAAAAAGGAAATTGCACATAAAAAACGTCTAAAGCATGCATTTTGTTGCATTTTTTTTTGTTAACATAATAATAATAGACACTCATTTTGCAGTTTATACCAGTTTTGTTGCACACCAACACATGAATACCGTGTTAAACAGTGTTAAGCACTCGCTATTTGTTGTTGTTGTTACAGCAGCAGCAGCAGCAGTATCAAGTGTTGTTTAGAGTTGCAAGCAAAAAAAAAAAGCTAATAAGCTAATAATTGTTATACAAAAATGCTAAAAGCTGCTAAGCAAATAAAGCTTATTTGTTTTGTTTCCAAATAATAAACAGTATATATTTAATATCTGTCAATATTAATTTCATGTTACGGGTTATTTAATATCTTATATTAGTAATGTTTGGTTAATATTAGGCTTGTATTTGCGACATTGAATGATCAAATTTCCGGGCTCTGTGTAAATTGTTGTATTCCATCTTATTAAAAGTTAGCCTTTTCCGCAATAAAAGAAAATGTTAAAGGTGAATTTGGAGACAGATAAATAGTTTATAGTGAATTGATAAAATATATACTGTATATATATAGCTAAGACTGCATATACATAGGTAGCCGTTTTGGTGGTTACAAAGGCAAGTCAACATTTTTATGTTTTAAAAGCTAACATTTTGACTTTTAGCTATAAAATAGCCAAAATGGGAACATGCTGCCAGCATCTTGATCGAAATTGACGTGTGTTTGCGCTCTCTCTCTCTCTCTCTTTGTCGGTGCGTGCGCTAGTGTGTGCTTGACTGTATGTGTGTGTGCATTAATCGCTGTGTCTGAACACGTTGATTAACTAGTTTTATTTGATTTTTGCTGAATGTCAATTTCATTGTAAATTGCAAGTTGCTGTGGCATTTTTGCAACAATAACAAAACAAAAAAATTAAAAAAAAAACAAGTTGCAGCTGGGGCTTGGGGTGTTTACCATTTTCGCATGAAGGTCAAGTGCCCCCGTATTCGCCCCTCCCCTCCGCTGTTAACGTATTTCGTGTGGCAGCACTAATTGCTTATTGCTTGTTTACTTTTACTTCGACATTTCGGTATTCGCATTCGCATACGAAACGGGAGCGAAATTTAACGGTAGGTAGTCCATTTTATAAGGGGAAAGGGGTGACAGTGTTGAAATGCGGCTGTAGCTGCTTGCAGAGCTGTGTAGTCCATCTCAAAAGGGGAAGAGAGAGGAGCTGACAGTGTTGATAGGCGACTGCAGCTTCGTGTGTGAATTTGCGATCAATGGCATCAGTTCGCTAAATAATTTGACCTCTTGAGTCAACAATTAATATACAGCTGCTGCTTGATTCTATTAGCTCAAATATGGGGTAGGTTCACACAAAAGGCCTCACTGCATTAGTGAGTGTTAAAAGCTGAGATCTCTGCTGCTCTGAGCTCTGTGCTCTGTGCTCTGTTTGCGGCCATACTTGATTGTGTGATAAAAGTTTATGGCCACACTGGCAGAGGCAAAAACTCTAGAGAAGGTCACGGTTATATACAAAATAAACTGAAACGACAAGAAAACCAGACTTGAAACTCTTGTATTTGCTGTTGCTGTTGCTGTTGCTGTTGCTGTTACTGGTGCTGCTGCTATGAGAAGACATTTGCTTTAATCGAGGTAACGTGCCAACGATCGCGATCTCGCTGCTTTAGACAGACACAATTACAGATATACACATGTATTCCTATACATATATAACACGAATACATATATAAGCGTGCATAGATTAGGCAGACATGCCACTCCCTTTCAATCACAATCAGTTTAAAAAATATATATATATGTGTATATTTACCTACACATACCGTACATAAAAAGTTATTAACGGAAGTACATTCACCTGATCAGTTGAATGAACACGCGCAGCGCTGCTTTATTTTTACTTCTACTTTTTATTTATTTTTCTCGTTTTTTTCGCTTTTGCTATTTACGGCTGTCACATTTTATGGACAGCTGTTTGTTTTCTTTTCGGTTTGCTACCTGTCGCTAGGGTCCACTCACGTGCAAACATATCATAAAAGTGGGAAGCACGCGCTTGTTTGCATTTGATTGCATTTAGCTATCATGCAAAGTGAACAATTTAAATTAAAAACCGCCAATCGGGCGTTCAAGTGTTAAAGCTTGGCACAGCGCCTGTGACTTATCACGAGTCGCAGTCGCAGTCACAAGTCGATAAACTACAGCTATTCAAGGCTTTCCATATGGAGTTAAAACAATTTATTTCGTTGTTTATGGATGAGCTGTTTTTGGCATTACATTATTTTGGTATTTACAATTTATGTATATATTTTTTTACTAAAATCCCGTTTGTTTGAATCACTTTTAGTATTTTATTTGTATGCAGCTGTTACAGCTGTAACAGTCAATGTTATTCCATGGGTGCTCATCTCTAATAGAACTTGCAAAACCTGACCTGCCACAATTCGTTACTGACCAGCACTATTGCTGCTAGTTTGCTCACAGGATGGCAACCGTCTCTGTGCAACACTAGAAACAGACATTCAAGAATATTCTTTTGTAATGTTATGTTATGCCAATCAATTCTGTTATACATTTTACAGCTGTAACAGTGCACTGCTGCAATTGCTCACGCTCATCTCTAGCGTAATTTGGCAAAACCTGACCTACAGCAATTCGTTACTGAACAACACTAAAACTGTGTTTAGCTTTATTTTACAGGACTTTAATTGTCGTTTTGCAGCACTGACCCAAAGAACAGCTGAACGGCAATGCGAACAATATGAACGGCAAAGAACAAGCAGCAGGCCGGGAATTCAAGCGCAATTCAAACGCCTACGCAAGTTTGCCAGCAGCAACAACAGCAACTACTAAAGACAAACGTAAACAACAGCAGCAGCAACAACAACAGCATCAACAAGAGTCGTTACGAGAACCCGAACGATATGGATTATCGCACAGCTTGTCCAGCGAATCGATGAAACAGGCGTGCGACTATTACGACGACGAGCCAAGCGATGAAGATCTGATTGAGATACAACAGACGCCGCAAAGTTTTTATCAACAACACCAGCTGCAGCATCCGCATCCAATTAGCTTTAAGATGCCACTGTCTTTGGACGACGAACGCGATGCATTCTGTGACGTAAGCCAGGAACCGCCCTTGAGCACACCCATCAAACAGTCAGCGGTTGTGCCGGACGAGGCGCTAAGTGTGCTAAACGAGCTGGATGCCATACTCGATGTGCATGGCGCATCTCAGCTCAATGGCAACAGCAACTCCACCTGCGACACACCATCCTCCGATGACGACAAGGTCGAGGACTATCTCATGGACCTCGACAACTATCTGGAGGAGCTGGACAAAGAGGATCCACTGGCCTTTGCAGCTGGCCAAGCCACCCTAACGCGAGAACCCACACGCACACGCACCCTGCCCCTGAGTCGCAAGCGCAAGCAGCACAAGCCTTCGTCCGAGGATGTACATCCCGCCGTGGATGCCGAATTCCAGCGTGGACATCAGCTGAGGAAGACTTTCAGCTGCGGCCTAACGCCCACAAGCATCAAAGGTAAATATCCAAAGCTGTTCCTCAGCTCAGCTGTGACGTAATTGCAGAATTATGTATGATTCAATCAAGAGCTTAACACTTGCCTAAGATATAAAATTAATGAATCATCGGGGAATTCTGATTAAAAAGTTCGCAAAGTGCAGAAGACTGCATAAAAGAGTTTCAGCTTAAAAAGACAAAGAGTAAATGAGTTTTATAAGATATAGGGAATCAACCAGCTGGTAATAAGAATTGGAAACAGTTCTGACAGTCAAAAGTGAATAATAATAAAATAAGTTAGTTTATTGTTTTTTTCGATAGTTATTTATTTATCTTTCTTTATTAATGTTATTCATAGCTCAAATTTGGGTTAATTGGATTGTCAATAATTTATTAAATTTTTTTTTACAAACTCCTATAAAGAAAACTAACAATTGAAAGAGTCAAAGTTTAAATACATCTATTTTGGAACTATCTTTCCATATAATACAAATACTGAATCATGTTCTAAAACAACGATTTAAAAACTTGCAAAGTATTTTAAGATAAACGAGAGAGAGCGAGCTAAAACAGAGAGAGAATAGCTAATGAGTTCTATTAGATATAGAGGTTTAACCCAGCTGTCTGCTTAAAACTAAATGGCAATAAAAAATGGCAAGAGTTCTGGTTTTTAAGGCAGCCTAAAGTGAATAATCAAAAATTAATAATCGTTAGTAATATTGCTAAAATTTAGCTTCGTTAAAATGTTTTACTGTGGAATATAAAGAAATTAACACGATAGAAGACATTTACGAAAAGAGTAAAAATATATATAACACAATATTATAACAGATTTCCATTTATTACTTTATATATAAAGATATACGTAACACATGAAAGTAGGATCTCTGATTGCAAAATTTGCCAACTTTTTTATCAGATTTAGAGCTCCAATCCAGCTGTTAATAAAAAATGGTTTTTAAGGCACTCAAAAGTGAATAATCAAAAAATTAGTGATCATTAGTTTAATATTACTTATATCTTTTTTGTAGCTCAATTAGTTTATATTGTCAATAATTAAAATGACTACTAAAACGCACAAAGAAAATTAACAAGTTAAATGACAAATATAAAATACTCTTGCATTTAAGTTATAGGTTCCCTAACCCTAACCTTCGATAGTAAACAGAGATTTTCAAATAGAATCCAAATTTTACCTTCTATGATAATTAACTAAAAGTTAAAAAATTCACTAGGATTCGTTTTATTTTTTTATGTCATTTGTGACTTTCTATATCTGAATTCTTTTCTTTAACACAATTTTCTAACTATCCATACTTGAAATAACTATAATTATAAATATTTAAATAAAATATTTACACATTTAATTAAAGTTTTTAGAGAAAATCAAATGTTTTAAGTATGCGATTTACAATTCTTATGAGTGCAATATGATACAGTGACATATTTAGCTATATGATTAATAGAATGGCACTGACATACATACATATGTACGTATGTATATAATGCATGCACCAAATTAAAAAAAAAAACTATGTCAAGTTTCATTAAAATAGATTAAATACATAAAATGAAACAAATATAGCTATAACAACTCAGTCGATCAAAAACAACGTTACAAATATCATGCATAAATTATAATGCCCTACGCAAAGAGTAAAATGAAGCTCTGCATAAAGCTATTAAATTTGAATAGCAATTAAATGTGGTTAAACTAGTTTAACTGAACTACTTTTCCAGCCAATTATCAGACTGAGTCGAGAATTTGAGAAGTTGGCATCAAAAAGTCTCAGCGATTAGTGAAAGTCGTATAGCACACAGAAGTTCATTAACAATTAGCATACTCTACTCATATTCTTCTGCGTGACTAAAGTTGTTCGTTTTGTAATTTTACAGCCGCCTCGAATACATCACTCGAATCGGGCGGCATTGCGGCTGCTCAGGTGGACGTTTGGCGGCGTCAATCGATGCGACGCGCCATGGAGAGTGCTGACGAAACCAAAGCCGGAGCAACGAACAAGCTGAAGCTTGAGCAGGAGGAGGAGGAGGAGGATGAGCAGGTGCCGCAAGCAACGTCGCTGCTTGTGCAGCTGCCCAGCTGTGAGCCGTTGACTGGCAGCGAAATGCGACGCAGCTTCTCGCAGGGCGATTGCCAGGCGGGACAGGAAATGCTCACGGAGGCGCAGATCTTTGACAATCTGCTGCAGAACGAGCAGCGGACAGCGCGCGCTGTCAGCGAACAGCTGGAGCAGCGACCACGACAATACGGTCGCCGTCTCGAAGGGCATCCGTCCATGAGTCCGGCGCGTGGCGTTGGGCTCGTCGCCTCGCCGCTGAGCCGGCCGCAGAGTGCGCCCGCGCAAGCGCAGCAAATGCGTGAGCCGCTAGAGACGCCCACGCATGCCATGATGTCCACGCTATGCTCGGAGCTGAGCTCGGCGCGCTCCTCCCGCATACCCAGCCCCGTGTCGCTGGTGAGCAGCAACAGCAGCGGCAGCAGCAGCAGCGGCGACAGCTCCACAGTCAGCACGGCAGCCGATCAGGATCAGCTGGAGCTGGCGCAGACCCAGATAACAATGTGCAGCGGCAGCAGTGGCGGCAGCAGTACAACTCCCTTGGAGCCGCAGCTGCTGCACGAGAAATGCGGCTTCAACAGCCAATGGCCGCATGCAGCGAGTCGCACGCTCGCGCTGATCGGCTGCACCTTGGGCGTGTTTAATCTGTGCCGATTCGCAGTGCTCACCATCAACTATGGTGGCAACTTTCTGCTGCAGTTTCTGATGCTGTCCATTATCTTTGGCATACCGCTGTTCTGGCTGCAGATGTGCTTGGGCGCCAAGATCAAAGCTGGTCCGGTTTCCATGTGGAAGATCAGTCCGATCTGCTCGGGCGTGGGCATTGCTCTCATCATGGTGCAATGCTGCCTGGCCATCTATTCAACGGTTGCGGTTGCCTGGATTCTGGTCTATCTGCGTGACGTCTTTCCCACGCCCATGTATGCGCACAACGTTTACCGCTGGCAAAGCCTGCCCTTTCCCTATCGCTACGATGCGGTCAACGATACGGGCAATCTGACCAATACGGTGGCCGAATATTTCAATATTGTGGTGCTGCAACGTTTGCATCTGGCCAAGCATCCAGATGCAGGCGGCATGCGTTTCCATGTCAATGATCGGGTAGGCGTTAATCATGTTTGGTGTCCAGTCTATTTTTTAATCAGCTAATGGTCTCTTCCCTTCAGCAGCTGGCGGCCTGTTTGGTTCTTATCTGGGCGGCCGTCTTCCTCATACTCTGCAAGGGCCTCAAATCCTTGGGCAAGCTGACCTATCTGATCAACACGCTGCCAATGCTGGCGCTCATCGCTGTCACTGGCAAATTTGTCAGCATTGTGGATCCAGCGAGCTTACAGGTGTGTCTGCAATTCAATGGAATACCTATATATACTATATAAATAATAATTAGAAAATGTGAGGTCTATGTTTATAAAATACCACGTAATTAGTACTATGAGAAATGTGTCAAAGAATATGATGACAATTCCTATGTATACAAATGAATTTCTCAATCTTAAAAGGCATATACATTCTTGTTAAGTATCAGCAACAGGTGAACAATAGGGAAGCCTAATAATACTGGCTAATAATTCAGGTTTATATACATTAGTGTCTAATTATTGCAAGGCCTGTTCACAGTATTGAGGTTGTTCACTGAAACTCATTTTATTTGCTCAAAATGCACTTTGTGTATATAAATTCAAGAGATCATGGAATTAAATTAGTAGATAAACATAAATGTATGCTTATTGAAAGAATTGGAATTAGGGAATATCTTTAATTTTTGATTCCTTGTGTTTTTTGTTGCTTTCTAAAGTTTGTTCACTTTTTAGAAACACGACTGTATATTGCATGGATTTTTTTAATCTTATAGGTCATATATATTCTTGTTTCATAGTTAACAGTTTACAACTTACAGCTGAATAATAGGGAATACTTTAAGCCTAATCATACTGGCTAACAATTCAGGTTGGTGCCTTTAGTAATCGACTTCTTCTCTCTCCTCTCTTGCAGAACGTTTTTGCTGCGAGCGATTTTGATGACTTTCTGGTTAACTCGAATACCTGGACAGCAGCCACACAGGAGACATTTCTCACGTGGGGTCTGCTGGGCGCCTCGGTGATCGCCATCACAAGTCGCACTCATGCGAATGCCAGCAAGGCGACGCTGCGACGCGATGCAATACTTCTCGTGCTGCTCACGCTGTTCGGCTTGAGTCTGGTGGCGCTTCTGGCGCTCTGTTGTGCGCAGATCTTGAGGCAACATGGTTACATCTATGTGCCTGGATCGTTTGGTAAGTTGTATGAAATACATGTTAAAGACTTTGTCTAATTGTTATGCTTACAGAGACACCGGATAGCTACACGTCTGTGTATTCGCTGCAGGCGCACACCAATCCGCAGCTGTTGTCCTATCCGCGTTCGCTGGTGCCGCACTATTCCTCGTTTCTGGGCGAGACCTATCGCAGAAACAAGACCATATTGCACATAGAGAGCGGCTTTCAGGCGCTGCGCTTCATTACGGAGGTGCTGCCCGCTGTCCTTTCGCTGGCCAGCGATGCCGTCTCTTGGATCTGGGCCGCTGTTGCGTTTGCCATGTTTGCGGGCTTTGGCCTTGCCCAGCTGTGCGTCATGTGGAAACCCATTTCGAGTGCACTCGGCAACTCGACCAGCTCCGTGCTGCTCAGCTGTGTCACTGGAATGCTTTTGAGCATACCATTTGCCACCGAAATGGGTATCTCCATATTGTACTATGTGGACTTTCTGTTGGGCGGCTCCTGGTTTATACCCATCATTTGGGCAGCGCAAATCTTTGGCGTGTTCCTCATACGCGGTCGCCCTTACAATGGCGACGATCTGGTCAACGATTTGCGCATGTGTGGCTCTATGTCGGCATTCTTGGCGCTCGCCTGGAATGTGCTGCTGCCAATCGGATTGATTACGCTCTCAGTGATTGACTACAAGGCTTCGTTGTCCAATCAGTTTTATTATTGGCGCGGAAAGTCTTACTTCAGCTATTGGAGCCGCAAAATGGGCAGCCTCATACAAATTGGCATTGTGCTCATCATACCAGTCACGGCCATCGTGCAGATCTATCGCTATTTGACTAACGGGCCACCGGATATACTCGAGGTATGTTTTCTCTACTTGAATCTCAAAGTTTACCCAATCTTTTAATTCATATTTTGCTTCGTTTCCAGCGCATTCAGCACTTGTATCGTCCGCCCGTGGAGGGAGACACTTTGCGTCGTCCCTCGGCACGTCAGCGAACTGCTTTGGAGCGACGCAATGCTTCTACACAGCAGCAGGATAATGCTCAACATGATGCACAAAACGATGCACCGCCCAAATACACGCCGCCGCCATCCTACACCACGGCCACGGGCGCTCGTCTCGCCAAATTATTGCGTCAGAGCATAAGGCGCAGTGTGCGAAGGTAAGAAGTCTATTCATAAGGAATGAATACATTCTGATTGTTTCTTATCAGCAATAATGTAAAATGGAATTACAAAGAAAATGGTTCGATAAGAAAATTCTTGTTAAATGAATCAGGCGGAATTATATAGAAATTCTAATATATAGAAGTTAACAAAGAATCTTCAACTGATGACTGAAATAATATAAAGATAAACTAAACTTTCAAGAGGTATTCAAAGCTTATATAACAGCTGAGCTTGTAGATGTTAAAAGCTAGTTATACCAACCTGAGCTTAAGGCAGAAAATCAGTTTGTATTGTAAGCCGAAATATTGAAAAGTTTATGATGTTAACAGTTCTATAACATAGTATTTACGAGTTACTTACAACTTTCATATAAAAAGTTGTTAGAATTATCTTTTATACTATTATAATCTATATTTAGATTTTGCTTTAATCAAAAATTAACAAAATCCAGTTTTAAAAAACATTTTAACATTTAGACATAAATGTAATTCAACAGGGACTTTCCCAAGCTTAAATTAGTTAAGTCCCAAATTGTATGCAACTATATTTTGTTTTCTACTTGCGATACACACATATGTATGTATATATTCTTTTTATTTTGTTATATGAATTTCTCCTAATTTGCAACTGTCTTTGAAGACATTAAGTGATGTCAACTGTTGGTGGAGCTAGAGTATGATGGATTACAGTTATTTAATAGTATATGTGTGTTAAATTGCCCTGATTGGAAGATCCAAAGGATGTAGTCGTTTAACTCTTCTTACATGTATAGTAGTGTCTAACAGGTTAAAAGTTAAGTTGTTTTTGTGGTTTTCTAACCTAGTTAAGTGTCTTGTACCGTATTTTGAAACTTCGTCTGTAACTGTTTGTATTATGAGACCTCAGTGGATTACTGAATTTTCCTATATGCATATGATTTTGGTTTTTGTTGCTTTTCTATGCTATGTAACATCTACGATAGCGCTCTACGAGATATTTGAACACCTATTTTAAAGTGAAAAATAGTTTTTTTTGGTCACGTATCATAAAGATAATTTTCTATTTGAATGTTAATTCTTATCTAAAGCAACAAAATTTGAAAGAGAAAATAGAATAAATAGATCGTAATAATAATTGTATTATATATGTTATATATATTATATATATTATATATATACTTAAATTAAGTATAAATATATACTTAAATTATTTTTTATAAATTATTAGCGCTACCAACTATATCCTTTGACAAAGCCTAATACTATATTTTACACTATAAATTGATTTGAGTATTCTGCTTCTTCAGTTGAAGCTATTAAAACAACTCATTTACCGATAAGTGTAAGTTAACAATTTAATAAATTAAAGTAGATTAATTTTAAAGATAAAGCTATTCGTTTGGTTTGATTCATAAATGAATTATAAATTAATTATTTATTCTTTTTCAGAGTCCTCGGCGATTCCTCTAGTCGCACACGTCCCATACTCTCGCTGGATGCGGAGTCCCCTTCGCCCGTCGCACCGCCCGATTACCTGACTATATTGACGAATCCTTCGGGCTCGGGTGCGACTATTGTTCCCTCCACTGAAAGCAACAGCAGTCCGGAGTCCATTGAGATTGGCCAGCGACCCGCTAGCTATGCGCAGCGATCACAGTCGCTGGGCCGCAAGCTGCAGCGACCTGCGTCCGCCTCCGCCTCGGGCTCGGCGACGGCCACACTGGAGCGTGTTCAACGTCCTTATACGGCCGAGGATGTGGTGACCATATTGCGCTCCTCGGTGCGCCATCGACCGCCGCCCCGTCAGAATGTTGGCCAAGTGGCCACGACGCTGCCTCGTCCACCTGCCATGTCCACGCACCTGGAGGACGCCTCGTTCCGTTCGATTGAGAATCTGGTGCTCAATGCAGAGCCGCCGGATCAGACGCCCGGCGTGGGCGATGCGGAGCAACATAATAATAATACATCTGTGATTTAATGACTAATATATATCGTATCGTATCGTATCGTATCGTACATATATAACATATACTATATATATACATATACACTATTCTACAGAGGATCACATATCTGCTTGCTTTCTTAGACTTGATTAGCGCTAGTTAAATACGAATATTAATTTGTAGCTATAACGAATAATTATGTAATAATAAAGAACTAATTAGTATTTGACGACAACAACAAACTAAAATGGAATTGTTTAATCATTTGGAGGAGGAAGAGAGGAAAACAGAGATTGGCAGGTATAAGCAGCGATATTAGCTTACAAAAGTACGAAACTTGATATGCGTTACGTATAAGAGAACTTACACACAAGCATACATAGATGCGTATAAGGATAGTCTACAAAATTTCCGACCTAACAAAAAAAATAATTTTTGAAAGAAAAAATTCTTTTTATCTTTTATCTTTCTCGTTAAGGTGAACCATTTTTCTGACTACCCTCGTATATACATATGCATGTACATACATTTATACTAAAGATGGGCATCGGGATCGGGATTTTCGGGACCCGAAATTGTCCCGGGTTGCAAAAGATTTTAAAAATTGGTCATGAGATCATGGTAAATAATTCTTGAGATATGCTCTGAGATGGCGGCATTTCAGAGATATCCGTTCGGGACCCGAATCCCGAAATCCCGACGCCCACCTCTGCTCATAAGCATATATCTAGAATCTCGTACTATGCCACCTTGATGTAAGGATGAAGCACTTATCCGACCGTCCAGGAATTTTTTAGAATGTTTCCCAACAAGCCCTCAAATTGTTTTGGGACAATTTCGGGTCGCGAAAATCCTGATCCCGACGCCCATCTCTAATTTATACAGATACACATATGGACACATATGAATAATTTTGCAAAATAACATATGTAGGGTAAAGGATACATATACAATACTTACACACACACTTACATATGTATGTAACTGTATATATGTACATTTGCACATGACACATGTATTTCACATACATGTGTACATCCACACGATTAAATATATATATACATTAAAATGCATACATATCATACATATATACATATGTACATACACAAAAATTCATATATAAATATGTATATAAATACATACATACTTAACTTACACATATAAATACAAATATTTTGATATCAGCAAACTTATATAATCGATATTGTTCGGCCTTGCCCAGCCCATTTTTAAATCAAATTAAGTGTCCTGTGCATTTAAGATACACATACATACATACATATGTACATATGCATAAATTTGAAAACTTTTAAATTTAGCTAGTATTCTTCGAAAATAATACATACAATAATGTCTTCTAATTGGATTTTCAAACTACCCTCTTCACAACAATAACTCATGATTAGAGAGAACCAGATCTCCGATCTGATGACAATAGGTGCAGGCTACGTGCCCGGCAGTTAAGTGCGTAGCATTTGCGCAGCCCAAACGTAAATTTAAGCCGATTAATAAACGTGACCAGTCAAGTTTTCCAAAAAAAAAAGAGAAAAAAAATATTTATGAAACGGAAGCGCCCCAATGGCAACAAAGATGAAGAGGAAATGGCATAGTGCAAGCGCGTCTGCTGAATTTAAGTTCAAGAGGAATATTTTTGCAGGCGTGTCTGCACAATTTACCTACATTTTGTTGTTTTTGACTTGCACATTGCTTTTTTTCCATTCATTTTTCACCTAATCCGCAATATTTTCAAACAGTCACGTTCGCGCCAATTGGCAGACAATGGGAGTTGCCAGTGTGTGGAAAAGTAAAAACGACTAACTGGACATGAATGAAATATGCAATATAAAAGCCCAATAACTTATATAAATTCCAAATATTATAGTTTATGATTTAAATTGTTAACATTTATTACAATTTAAACTAAAATTCTTCTTATTGTGCATTTATTTACACATTGTCAACAATGTGGCAGCGCTTTGTTTTATTGTGAGCATCATAAAGGTACGTTAACAGTACATTTGAGTTTTTAACAGTTGCTTGTGCCTTACATTGCCAGCCACTGTAAATCATCAGCAGCTTACATGTTGCTAGAGCGTATACAGGGTGAGCGCATGTTGCTGTATGTAAAAACTGTGCAGCACATTGCGCTTTGCGCGCGACTTTAATACAGCGCGAGCGTTTTTCTAGCGTTTTTGCGCTCTCAACAACGCATTTCTCTCTCCAAGCTTAACAGCGTCTGTTAAACGAAAAGCAAAATGGGAATAGCAGCTGTAAACATTTTGTTATTGTGGAATTTGTCGTTGAAGCGTGCGGTCGGTTTGACGGTTGTGCGCGATTTTAAACCACATACGAGGTTTAAGTGCAGAAAATCGAAATAAAATGAAATTGAAAACGAAAAATTAAAACACTTGAACGCGCCAAACGGCGAACTTTTGTGAATGAAAACTTGCTTGAATTAAATACATTTAATAAAGGCGCGCACGCGGTTTCAAAGCAACTAAACTTAACGCTAAATTCTAACTACGATTTGTTGTAGTGCAAAATAAAAAAGTTTCTCAGCTTTGCCGCTAACAACAACGCAGACGCCGACGCTGACGTCGCCGTCGCAGTCGCAATCGCAGGTCGACGTTGCCGTCAAAAAAGTGCTCAAACAAGATTTCCACTTGAAATTCCTGAATTTCGTTCGCGACGCGCAGCACACAAAAAAGAAATAAAATAAAAGAAGCAAAATATAAATCGAAATATAAAAGCGCAATACAAATAAATACCAAAAGTTTCTGCAAGTGCAGACGGCATTTTGAATGTGTTTATAACGGTGTCTGCCTGCTTTGCAAATGTATGCGTGCATGTGTGTGTTATAATTTTGTGCAGTTTGGCAACACTTTTGGATTAGCGGCGCTTTTATTTACATAGACTGTGCGCGACTAAACGGTAAGTGTGGCCATCTTTGCGTTTTGTCAGACTCAATTTGTAGGTGTTAAGGCAAAGCTAAAGCAGAAGAGAATAATCAGACACAATAATAATAACAACAACAACAGCATCAATTTGTAGTAGTTTTTTGTATTAGCATTTTTATGTCGCCGTTTGGCTAGTTGACAAACAAGCGCACACACATAAACATACACACAGAGACTCACGCACACAATACACAAAGGATTCCATGATGTTTGGGTGGAACGCTAAACTAACCCTCTGCCGCAGCCGCTGCTGCTGCTGCGCTCTGTCTATGCTGTGACGTTCTCTCCCTCTATCCTTATACTTATGCTGATTCGCTTACTCTCTTTCTCACTCGGCGCCGAATGCTGTGCTACTGAATTTCGCAGCTTTTGCGTCGCTGTTTATGCATGCGTGTGTGTGTGCGTTGTTTTTATTTATTTTGATGGCGTATTTCGGCATTTCGCTTTGTCAGAGAGCGTATGTATGTATGTGTGTGTGTGTGTGGCTGTGTGTGTGTGCATAAGCTTGTCTGCGTTTAGTTTTCTTCTTCTGCATTAAAATGAATTCGCAATAAATATTGCCTATGTCAAATAAAAGGGCGATGAGCCAGCCTTTATCCTCTATCTCTCTCTAATCTCGGGGGACACTAATGTTTTACGACAATTTGTATGCCTACCAATACAAATACAAAACTTAATGCACACATCAATGGCAAATTAGATGTACATACTCCAAGGCAAATGTACTAATAACAATCATTGAGTGTCTCTCAGCCTTTGTGTGAGTGTGTGCTCGAGTGTGTATGTGTGAGTGTGTGATTGTGTTATTCGTTGATTTGGCCGTTACTTCCAATACATTAAAGGAGAGGGGGCTTGCCCACTTATGCATGCCTCGTATGTCTCATTTGTTTGAATGCGTTTTGTTTTGTTTCACTTCTTGTCAACTGACAAATTTTTATTGTCTCTCCCACACCATTCCATTCAACGCACTAATCGCTTACTTAAAAAGTACACTCAAAAACGTAGACGCAGACGAAAGACGGAAACAAGTGTAAATAAACAAAACTACTTAGGCACACAAATACAAACACACACATACACGCACAGAGAACAATCTGTGTGCACTTGTTAGAGATGCGCATTAACATTTGTATTTAGCTGGTGCTCATTCACTATAACGGCACTATAAACGATCTGGCAGCACGTTAATATCATTTTATTGCTATTGGCTGCAGCAACTGTAAACAATCGTAGTTCGTATTAAATCTATAAATTGCGATCTATTTGATTTAAACTACTACAGTGCTGGCTAGCAAAACTAGTACGCTAAAACTTTAGAACAAAGATTTAAGATAGAAAATTCTATGTTCTTTATTTAATTTTTACAATTATTAAATGTTTATATTAAAGATTGATTTTACAACTGTAAAAAATATTATAAATTAAAATATTACATATAATATTATAAGCTTTATAAAATTTAATTTTAAATGAAAGGTGTTTAAAATAAGAAATCAGATGATCACTTCTTCAATATGATATATGAACATGATATAGATTGTAAATGTCGCTCATCTCTAATTTCCAAATACTGTCGCCTGAGCGCTGCTTTGGCTGTGAATTATTGTCTTTAATTTCCAACACGTCGGCCGGAAAAACCAATTTGCTGGCTCCGGACATTGATTCTGGCCTGGGCCCATGCTGCTTGTGGCTGCTTTTTTGGGCGCTTTCTTATCTGAGCGTGTCCATTGAATTACGTCTCTATTTGGAATGTAGTGCAATCGATTTAGTTGCGATGTTGTCTAATCAAAGTGAATACAATGAGTAAAAGAACAACAGTAAACCCATCGATTCTTCAGCCAGTCTCCCTCCAGTATAGCCCAATTCTCGTTTCCTCATTTCGATAGTAACTAAATAAACAATCGAAATCGCATCGCACCGCAATCGGCTCATTTGCTTTTTCAACGCGCCTTTTAATGCCGCCGTTAATTGCGAGCGCTTCGACTTTGCTTGTAATTAGTTGTGAATTGGATTTGGATCACATAAAAGTGTTGATTACACGCACACACACACACACACACACACATACACACATGTTGATGTCGATGCTGATGTTAATGTTAATGTTAATGTTAATGCTGGGCCTCCGACTGACTGACTGCCCGGCAGGGTGTGAAGTGTTTTTCTTTTGGGGTATTAAGGTTACGCTCCTCTATTTCTATTTTATTTTTTTGTAGACGTTGTAGTTGCTGTAGTGAAAGTCTTGGCTCTGTCTCCCAGGTGGCAAAACTTGGTCAGCAAATGAGCCCTGCGACTGACCCCAAGTGAAAGAAAAGCCTCGTAAGTGCTTTTTGCTCAGCAATTTTTACTCGTATTCTATTGCCAGATATACAAGAAAAATATATGCAGAAAAAAGGGTTACCCTGACATATATGTATGTTTAAAAGAAGTTGCTTTCTGTTATATAAAAAGAAATATAAATACAATATATATTAGATTATGGCAAACTGCATCAAAATATATATTATATTTTTAATTTTTATAGATAATAAAAAGAAATATATATTCTTAAAATATGTTGTAATCTATCATATAATAATAAATATAGACAAAATTTGCAAGTTTTTTTAACTAAAACATTGCCAATACTGTCTTATATAATTATATTTATATATTTTTATAAATCTGCCAAGAGACGACCTCAAATACTTCAATAGGTCAAACGTTATTCTAAATGTTTTCCTAATTTTCGTAACTGTTGCTTAATTGTTGGCTAATGAACTAGTGAAAACGACATTAATTCAAGAAAAACAACTTTTGCAGCCAGTTAATTTTGAGACTTTGGTAAACCTGAAATCGAGAAGAAAAATTGAGTTTTTGAAAAACGACTAAGACTTAAGAGAGTTTAAAAAGTCTTTAAAATTAATATTATGCAAAGGTCTTAAGCATATTCAGAAATTCAAATTTTAAATTCTGAATTTATTAGATTTATAAAGTTGTCATGTGGAAAATCATTTATTTATAATATTTTGATTAATATTGAGTTTAATTATTGTTGTTTTATTTTGGAAGCGTTCGCTGTATACAAAATTAATGTCAAGTTTTATGTGAAGTGACTTCTCTTAAGAGATTTAAATCTTAAAGCTCTGCGTCATCTGCACAAAATATTCTACCTGCCGTTCTTCTGGGGTTTTAAACAAGACTCGAAAAACTTCACCTGAAAAGACAATTATAAAGTTATCTACAATTCAATCATTTCCGTGTCGTTTCATTTTGTTTACCTTTTTCGCCAAGACACAATTACAAATTGCTAAATTTTTCTCCTCTTCTTTTTTGAAAAGTTCACTTAACGAGGCTTTTGCAAGTCATGAGAGAAGGAGAGAGAGAGAGACGTTCTCTATGAAGACCCAGCGACTAAGTCTAGTGCAGCAGCTAAACATCAAAGTCATTTCATGTCTTCATAAATTGTTGCGCTACTTAAACGCGGTGGCGGCGGCGACTCCGATTGCGATTGGGGCATGCCACTCGGGCCTTTCTTTCTTATCCCTCACTTTTTGACTAAGTGAAATGACCTGCCATTTTGTAGGAGAGAGAGAGAGAGAAAAAAATGAAACGAAAAGCCTGAGCCGTGGGGAAGGTTAATGCCTTATCGACATGCCGCAATCTATGTATTTAATTGACTCAACTGCAATTATAGTGTACACAACATATATATGTATATATATATTGTACATATATATAATATTGTTGTGGTTGGCTGTGAAGTGTCTTCTTCCTTGTGCTGCAGATAAAAGTCGCGTCGTAAATACTAAAAACTCGCCTATAATGATTTCGCATAAATCGTGACTACTCGCCAAAATGAAAGGCGAGAATTTATACTAACAGCAAGTTACATTGTTGTTGTAGCTGTTGTTGTTGCTGCAACGTCTCGTGGTGTCGGTGTCAGAGGCTAGTCCCGAGACTCCCGTCGAATCCATCGCTTTGGTCAGTCCCAGCACCAGCCAAAGTTAATGCCAAAAAAAGAAGAGAAGTAGAGAGCGAAGAGAAGAGCAGAGTAGAAAAGCAAACCTGTAGCCACAATTCGCCATTGCCAAACTAGAGATGGACGCGTGACGCACTAATCTGGCTGTCTGTCCGCACGAAAATCTCATTGCAAAATAATTGATATTTATGTTAACAAATTTATTGTGTGTTGCGTCGCTTGGCTAAATTGTTATTTATAAGGCAGATACATATATACCGTTATAAATATACGTAGATATGATCATGAAGAAGAGCTTAAAGCTTTAAGACAAAATTTATGATTATGGTTTGTAGCAGTATAAGTTATTAAGTCATTAAAATACATAAGCTCTGCATAAATTTCTATTTAAGCAACAAAATTATTTACTTTAGTACAGCGTATGTACTACATAAAATGATTATCAAAAAATTAAACCAAAGAAAAAGAGAGATATTTTTGATATTATTGATAATAAAGCAAGAAGACAAATCTAATATTATACAAAATAATCAATTATTATTCAACAAAAATATTTCTTAAAATAGTAATAGTAATACCTTCAGAATTCAAAATTTTCGAATTTGTTTTCATATTTTTCATACAATTTTTTCCAAAACAATTATATTAATAAGTATATTTCGAAACAATTTCATGCTTCAATTCTTTTAGCTAATGCTCTCACGGTCTTCTCTTGCGATCACGATCTCGATCACACGCCCATCTCCAATTAGTGCAACTGTTGCAAGCCAACAGAAAAACACATATATATAAGAAGAGAAAAAAATATATATTTAGTGTTGCTTCGACGCTTCGTTGGGCTAGGGATTTTCTCGTTGTTGTTGTTGTTGTTTGCAACGGACATCGTCGTGGCCATTGCCAAATCGTTAGCACTTGGCACGGCCGCAGTCTCGAGACTTGAGACTCGCGGCCTGCGTCTCGCGTCTCAAGACTGAGCTTCAGTGCCAGTCGTCGTTAAAGCTGTGGCTGTCGCAGTCGCATCATTCTCCTCATCATCATCATCATCATTATCAGCTTGGCCTGTTGAAAATCTCTCAAGACAGTTGGCAACAATGGGCGCAAAGCTCCCTCCGTCTCTCGCCTTGCGTTTCGGCTCTGGGTCTTCAAGTGTGTAATGAAATAAAAATATGTATTTAAACTTTATTTGATTGTCGTTGATTTGGGCGATGGCAACGGCAACAGCGACGACAGCGTCACGCTCTTCCGCACCCGCGCCCACTCTTCAAATTGCCCTTTCTCCCTACTCTACTATGCCTCATTATACCCTGTAGACAATGGTCACAAAGAAATTTTATGTAGAATGGACTTATTTGTACTTATAAGCATATTTGTATATATTTGCTTTAGCAAGATTTTTTTTATTATCGATTTCCTATATATCTTGATCAATATTTATCGATTTCCAAGGTAAATCTAGTGGGAAAACAATGTCAGTTAAAATTGATCTTGATTTCCGACTTGGGATACGGAATTTATTTATTTATTTCATAATATGTTGACTAAACGTGTGCAACAGAAGGTAACAAAAAAAATAAATAAAAATAAATGAATTTATATAAAAAAAATATTATTTAATAAAAATAATATTAATAAGATAGCCTATATAAAATTACATCAATTACCCTAATAATATCATCGACACGTTGGGGGTATTTTATTTTCCCGATCGGCCTGCTATGCCCCGGATCACAGCTAAAAGTAGTCAGTGATATTATTGGGATCTATAAAACTAAAGGTTTTGTTAATAGAAAACTTAAACAAAATTAGTACGTATTAAACTTAGTAGTGTGAGTATATAGAAATAAAAAGTAGATAGTGATTTCAGTTGGGAAATCACTGACAACGATGGTGGTGATTTTTGATGATTTTTTGGAATGAGGTTAGATATATTATATTTGGTAGATATATATGGGATGTATACCATATAAGATCAGATTTTTCCCCATTACAGATAAGTTTTCTTATATATTTTAATTTTAAATATTAAATTTTCAAAACTTAGTTTTGATCTTTGATGTTTTTCATATTTCTTATTGTCATTTTCAGTCAAATGTTGGTTTGGCTTTGTTTACATGGTATCTCTTCGTATAGCAGTTTCCCCTTTTAGACACTTTGACTTGTTTTCTCAAGATTTGCTAGCCTAATGAAAAAATGTAATAAACCAATTTACGTTTCGTTTTTCTGTCTCTTCTTCTTGTACATATTTATACTTCCTCCACCATTTACATTCTTCTGGGGTTCATCCCACCCTGGCAGAGCTGCTCTATAAATTTGGTAGCTAACCAAGCATTGCAGAGCACCATTGAGGCGCTGCCCATCATTAGGCTGACAAAAAGTTCCTCAACTCATTTGTACGTTAAAATCTTCCCATAATTAACGCCGACGTCGGACGATTGGACGATTGGACGATTGGACGCTTGGACGTGTGGTGAATGCTGTGTGCCTCTGAATGAATGTTCTATGGATCTATAGAATGTGCCGGATGGATGGATGGATGGATGGTTAGCTGCTGCTGACTGCGGGAGGGGCTGGGAGAATACGTAAATTTCTATGCCCCGCTGCACACAAATGACACAAACTCTGACTGCCAGTGGCAGAGACGTTGCCCAGACAAAGTGTCCAGCGATTGCAATTGCCTGAAGCCGCAGAGGGGCGCAGAGGAGAAGCTGAATACCCTATTGTTATTGTTGTCATTTGTTGTGTTTTGTTGTGTTTTGTTGTGTGTAGGTGAATGTCCATCCGTCTGAGCTTAGGGCATTGGCGGAATTATTAAAATGTAGTCTGCGAGACATGCCCAATTCCCAATCCTCACTCTACCCAGTTTTCAGTTTTAAGTCTCTCACTCGGAGTCTACTCTCTGGGCTTTGATATATTGCAGGCATCCGGTAGACGTGATGCTGCAATAAAACGCCTGACTATTTTCTCAGCCGATGTTATTGTTGTTGTTGCTGCTGCTGTCATTGTTGTTGTTGTCACATTGTCACCGTCTGAGCTGTTGTTGTTGTTGTTGTTGTTGTTGTCTCCAGCTGCCTCATCATTGCCTACACACAAAAAGTCCAATCAGAATAAAAGCAAATGATAAAATAATGCAGCTGGAATACTCTAACATACGGCATACTTTAGGGAATTAGTAGGAAGCAGCATTATTTATTTATTTTATAACAAAAACAATTTGTACGACTATTGCTAGGGAATTGAATTAATACTACTTTAAGTATAATAGAAATCATTGGATATTCCTTCTGGGAGTCTATAAAATCTTGCAGGTTGTACGATTTGAGATTTAAAACGCTTAATCTTCTATCAGTATTGCAAATCAATTTTTAGCTGAACCAAATCTAACTTCAAAGCAAGATATGAGTTTGAACCTTAATCCAAATTACTGACAATTTCCTATTATTGCAACAAACCTTATACCAAATTAGCTGAAAATAAATCATAAGTCGTATTGGATTTCCAATCTTAAAAAAAGTTGAGCTGGCGAATCGAACTTTAAAGTATTATATGGGCTTGAAGCCTTAATCAAAGTACTGAAAATTTCAGTTTATTTTTGATTTCTTATTCCATCAGATATTGAACGAAAACGATCTTTCGGCTAATATATTTTTTAAAAATCTTTGAAAACTTCTTCGAGTAGAGTATTAAAAAATAAGTTGAATAAATTACCCGATGAGCGAAGGTCTTTGTAGCCAAATATTTTGGGCTGTAAGCAGTTAACTACACACAGACAAAATAGAAGCCCAATAACAAATGGAACAACAACAACAAAAGCAAACAACAACAAAATCTACGGCCCACGTCTTCAGTTGGAGGCCCCAAATGAAAGCGTGGAAAGTCCGTCGACAAGATTTTTGAGAACTTGCGCCTCATTTTCGAATATGTCGCAGCGTTTTAATTAAATATTTTCAATTTTACGGGCTTGTTTGATTTGCATTTTAATACACTGGCCCACAAAATGTTTCTATTTATTTGTTAATGCGAGAGCAGAGAGGGAGTTGGAGTTGGAGGAGTTGGAAAAGTTGGAGGAGGAGAAGGTGACTCTTAAGTTGTGGAAACCAAGGCAGAGAACCGTGAGACACTCGACACCTGGTGGTCGATGTTGGGGCTTTGCATTTGCATTTCCATGGAAGATTTTGTATTTTGTGTCGGTTCATTAGTTAGGATTACAGCACAATTATGTCGCATTTTGGTGCCGCTAATAGTTGTTTATTTACACAATTAAAAATTGAAAGCTCTCATAAATTGTTAAGCAAATGCTGTTTTCAATAACGAATGAAGAAAACATAATTCAATGGTTCACAAATTTCCAGACATCTTTTCTGCAGTCGACAGTGAAAGTTCTTGTGGCTTAAGAGCGGAAAGTTGTTTAGAACTTTATGAATGCCATAAGTTAATGAGCCTTAAGCTCAGATCGGGGAACTGTGTCGTGTAAGCTTACGACTTTATATTTGGTTTAACTGTCATGTTCTTTTCTGTTCTACTCAAATATCGTAAATATTTCGTAAAATTGATTTTCATTTCTTTAATGTTGTGCTGGTAACAAGTGTTGTTCTGCTTTTTATTATCTTTGATTATTTTTATTGCAGTTTTTAAATATTATTCTAATTTTGGAGCACAAGCTCAACACCTACCTCGAAATTGCTTAGCTGCAAGATTTTGGGTTAACTCTAAGCTTTCACAAATGCTCTATTAGCACTCCACGTTCCAAGTTTTCATAACCTCGACTTTCCTTTTACAATTTAAGCTGCTCTTTTTTTAAGATTTTTGCTGTGCTTTGCTTAATATTTATAAGAATTTATGTTTTCCTTGTCCAGCTTCAATTTAAGTTATTCATATTTTTATGTTTCCCTGAAAACGATCATCTTTCTTGGAAATTCGCTTTTGAATTTGATAGTTTTTCTATTACCGCTTTAGTTTCTCTACTTCTACTTTATTTATGCTAGTCTTACATGTTCACTTATGAGAAGATATACCTATATTATATATTCATTCAAGAAGTAACGTTTCATATAACTATTCTTCCACGTTCACTTTAGTTATTTCAAACTTATTTTTTCTATTCATTGATCTGACCTTTACATAGCTTTAGCCTGTCCTTTTTATACTCTCACTAAACAGTTGAATGCTCACTTAATCTTTGGCTCCCTATTCCCTTTCAATATTCACATACTCGTAAGCCTCTTTATTAGCACTCGTTTCTATAAAATTCCCATAAAATGATCTCTCGCATATTTGGCTTTTATCCAACTGCATTATTCATGTCCAAATTGTTTGCCGAGCTCCGCGCACATTTCCCAGTGTGTTTTATCAAGTACTTACCTATAAATATATATATATTTCTGTTTGCCCCGATGGGCATGTCTAATCATAGCTGCGAGCTTATCACAAAAAAAACTTTTCCCAGGCAAATGTCGACACAATTCGAATAGTCAAAACTCGCCCAAAACTGAGAAAAACTAAAAACGAAAAAAAAGAAAAAATAATAAAAACACCGGAAACAACGTGAGCAATATGTAGTTCTCCACGGGGTATCATTTCTATGCACTTTATCGAAAATTCTACCCCCGCCTGAAATCAATAATAATAATTTATGTATGTGTGCTATGTGTTTGTATTAGTACGTGCGTGTGAGTGTGTGTAAGCGTTAGTAGAACAAACAACGAAAGCTTGCAGCTTATCTTTAACACGGTCTTTTGGGGTCTCTGATAAGGTGGAAAAAAACTATGAAAAACCGCAGCTACTTGGACCAATCAACCTTAAAACAAGACTAGTTTAAGTTGAGAGTGCGTGACTACTAGATACCCTGTGTGCATTTTAAGGATAAAAAGTTAGGAGCATGATTAATATTAATTCAAAGTAGGCTTAGAGCTTAGAAGAGCTTTTATAAGTAAGACTGAATTGGGGTTAAAAGAAACTCTAAAGAAAGAATACAAATTAGTAAGTCTTAAATTAAAATCCCAATACCATGCTATCTATAAATAAATAAATGATAATTTATATAAAGCATAGTTAGAATTGCTCTTAGAATATAACATTTTTGGTTCTATAAAACCGAAATGATATTTCAGCTTCGAGAATCTAGTTAGAACTGAAAGTTTTTAAAAGATCTTACACACAGGCAGTTGGAGTTTCTTTTGTTGTAGAAGCAATAACATTTTGATCAAGAATATTTGTATGTCTATATATGGAGTGACATAGGTCTCTGTATCATAACTTCATCATAACTTTTGCCCACTTCAATGTTTCCAGGGTATAACAGCACTGGAGGTGCGCATCAACAGTTGAAGTTAAAGGGCGCATTGCCCTCCAACACCGGATCTCAGTGTCACGCGGTGGTTGTTTATATATATTTGGGTCTAGGGTTCTACGTTTCAATCCAATGCCCGCTGCCCGCTGTCCGGTGCAATAAAAGCCAAAAGCAAATAGGTCGAGGCACAACTTAGATATTTATACAGACACACATGTGCGTAAGTGTGTGCATGTGTGTGCCCCTTGGTGAATGAATGACCCTGCTGATGTTTCCGGTTCACTTTGCAATAGTTATTAAAAATGTCGGATGCGCCTCGCAAAGTATCCGCAAATGCAACGTTAAATCGTGTCTCATTAGACTTTGTCTCGACGGCGCAATTGTCACTCAATCAGGGTTGCCCTGTGTTAGGGGCGTAGGGTTGCCGGGATTCTCTTCTTCTTCTTTTTTTGTTTTTCAAATTCCTAACTGAAAATTGCAAGTGAAGTGTCGTTTAAATTAAATTACAGCCGTCAGGGTACGCCCAAATGAATCCAGCGCAATTATTGCGGCCGCACACACTGCAGCCACTCCCTCTCCCTTAGCTCCTTCTCGTATTGCCCAGCCTCCGTTCCACCACCAACCTGGACTTAAGCGTACATATATGTATGAGAGCTGGATCAGATGCAACAACCCCAGACGTGTTACGGGGCAAATACAATCTGTTTGCTGCCTGTCGGAAGACAAACATTGCCAGGGGAAAGGGCGCAAGGAATTTATCAGGACAGGGGCAGAGTTTGATGAGCGGGTGACGGTGGGGTTGAGGAAACTCATAAAAATCCACAACGATTTGTTGTCGCTACGGTTGTTGTCTGAGCTAGAGAGGGAGAACAGTTATGTGGTGGGATAACTGGGATAGTCTTTTCGTTTTCCTTTCATACCCTAAAACCTAGCAATTCCTGCGAAAGGGTATTATGAATTGATGCGGGTGCTGGGAAGAACTTAAATAAAGGAAACCCAAACAAAAAATAACTATAATTAACAATTGGGTAATTAGGTTTATTCAAAAATATTTGCCTATATACCCAGCTTATGTCTATAAGATCTAAGACTTAACTGAAAGTCGCAGTAGTTATTTAAAACTTATAACTATTTTTATTCTTTTAATATAAATAATTATTCACATAAAAGATATCACAAAATGTATCAACTTTAAGTTCTTTCTAAAAAATCTGAGCTTTGCAGGATTAGAAACCTTGAAAATTAATTAGCTACAAAAATGAGCTTGAAATGTTGGCTCGAATGGGAAAAATAGAATAAAAATGTATTTATAAAGTTATAGTATGAAAGCGATGAGATAAATAATAAATAAATAAATAAAAATAAATAAACAAAAAATATCTAACAAAAAATTAAAAAAGGAGTATTTTCTTATGAAAAGAGGAACTTAAAAAAATATGTAATCTAATAATATATGAAGGATATTTTTTTAAGCCTTCCGAAAATCTTCTTACGAAATCGACAAATTATATTTAAATGTGGCCCCAAGGACTCATAACGATTGGATTCTATAAAGATAAAAGAAAGATGAGCTTAATTAAAAAATCTTGTAATTTGACTGCCCACCCTGTCCCTATATACTCCTTTATCATATTGAGAATCTAGAAAACATTGATATTTTTTCTAAAAAATATTTTAATTAATTAATAACTTATTTATTTATTTTTTGTAATAAGACTGCCTACCCTATAGCTTATATACTATTTTATCATGTTGAGAATTAATTAATATATTAATAACTAATTATTTTTAGTTCGCTATCTTGTTCTCACTTGGTATCTCGCAGTTGATCAGCTTTAGTCACCGCATTTATATAGGTTTTTTTATCGGGCAAGGTTATTGCAGCGGCAACACCTCAGCCCAGCCCTTCTGCCACGCCCTACACCCGTTTCGATGCCAGCGTCCACACTTGCTCAACTTTACCTTTTGTGCCCGTGCCTTGGGCATTTTTAATGCTTTTAATTTTTGCTGCGCCGTTGAAGCGAGCCTCAGCATGGGGTTGGGCTAAGATGCCCGCTGAAATGCGTTAGGGGTTGAAATATACTACATGTATGGGTGCGAGTGTGTGTGTGTGTGACTGACTGTGAGTGAGGGTGTGCATTGAGCCTTTGAATACATCAAGGCAACCGAAAAATGTGCAAAAAATGGGCGTTGCTCGGCGCGATATATCTAATGGCATTGTTTCCGAGAGTCGTTGCTGCTGCTGCTGTTTAATGCATGTTGGCAAATGTCGAAATAATGTACATGATTTGACATCCAACCCCGCACACACCCCCGCCCGCCTGGCTTGTGGCATATGTCAGCCTGGCCTGCTAAATATGCAGCTGTTAATGGCTCGAAATTAAAACATTAAGCACGAGACGCGACAATCCCCATCAACAAGAACTTTGATTGGAAATGCGATGCGTCTACCGCTTCCCACTTCCCCCCACCCCACACACACTCCATCGGAAAAGCGCTGAGTAATATGAAAAGTGCTTGGGCCACACCACGCTACCACCTTTACACCTTGCACTTAGTTAGAAATGTTGTGTGGAACTGATTTCAGATTCGGGCGAGTCCCGCAAATGCATGCATAATTACATGGCTTACCTCTTTGCGGGCAAAAAGGATTGGGTCTGCGCTGTTCACTCTGTTCCATTCTGCTTTTAGGCAATTGAAGTGGGGCTTCAAGTTCAGCTCGACTAATTATAGTTATGAATAGGGATAGCCAGCAACGCTGTCAGCGCGTTAACATTGTGTTGAAACTTTAGTTTGGCTTTCGAATCAGATAATCATAATTGTCATTGGAGCTATATATACATATACTGAACAACTCGTAGTTATTGAGGTGGAAAATATTATATATGCATGATTTCATAAAGGCTTGGTAGATGTTTGTAGTTCTTGAATAACTTTTAAAATAAAATTGTTGAAATTGAAAGATAAATTTTGGAATTTACTAGATTTTTTTTTAAAAAGAGTCTTTAGAGTTTAAAAGATTATAATAAATAGTTGTATTACAAATAAATATTAATATTTAATTTATTAGTGTTAGCTGAAATGAAATTGAAATTGAATTTAATATAAATTTTATTCCAACTATATTAGCTTAACCTTAAATTGAACTTTATTCAAAAACCAACTTTCAATTTCAACTTTAAAACTTTCTCTTTTAACTTCTTTCTCTCCTATTTATATATATCCTTAAGCTAATTCAGCTACCATGATTCATAATATTTCCCATTTAACAATTTACGAACTATAATTAGCTGTTGGCACCTGTCAAAATTCTTTAGCTTATTCATAAAAGTGTTTTCTTTACCTGTTCTTAAAGTAACTTCTTCCCTATGTACTATTCATTGAAGAGTCGTTTCCTATTGTTAACCTTTAAAGTTTCACTCCCACCTCGCAACTACTCATTAAACATTCCATTCTGTAGCTTTTATGCCGTTCCCACTGCATTGTTGCCTTTTACCCTTTACTACCCTCGAAAATCCTTGCAGCTCTTTGCATTTCTTACAGCATTTGCCATGTTCTTTTAACTTCAATAGCTCTGCCTAGTTGCCAAGTCGAGTTAACTCAATTCCATAATTCTTTTTTTTACAATTCCCTGGGCAAACATTTTCCAAGAAACAGCAGCAGAGGTAGCAGCCACCCCGTCTCTCTTTCCATTTCCCCGAGCAATTCCCCCTCAGTGGACACAATAACAACATTAACATTAACAGTAACAACAACTACAACAACGCGAGGCACAACACAAAGGCAAGCTACTTACAAGCCGCATGCCACCGCAGATTGGAGACACCCAAAAGCCAAAAGCCGACGACAACAACGTTGATGATGACGCTTCGCCCCGCCTCGCCCCGCCCCTTTGTAGCACATCTTATCTTATCGCGCAGGTGCATGCCGCACACTGAAGCAGAAGACAAAAAAAAAAGAAGAAGAAACGTTGACAACCCGTCGGCTGAGCCAAGTGAAGCGAGTGAAGCCAATGAAGCCGCCTCTACAACTCAAAAGTCTGCGTTTGCGCAGCGACATCGCTGGCAAGTTGATTGCGAGCCAGTTCAAGAATTTATGACACCGACACATAACCTGGCCCATAACGAGCCTGGGGTTCTCACTGTGTGTGTTACAACACCTTGGCATTCGGGGATTGGGGGCGTATGCAAATCACTTGAATTGAAAATGAAAACGAGGCAAGCTCGCATAATCAATCGGCTGCCCCACAACAAACATCAAAGCGCGCCCAGTCTAATGAGCAATATGCATTTCTTCTCCGTTGACCCCTGGGTGCGCTCCTACTCCATTCGACAGTGTTTTTTAAATGAGTCCAACACATGTTGGCCCCAGCGACCCCTGTGGGAAATGGCTTTCAGCAAGTCAAAAGTAGAATATTTATATATATATTATATATACAAATATATACATATATCAGCATATTTCAACATCAACTGAAATGTGCTTTTGATGGAGCAGACCAGTTCCTCAGCCAGTCTGCCAGCCAGCCAGCCAGCCAGTCGGTGAGTGAGTCGGGCAGCTAATTAAATGGCTTATAATTTCATGATTTACACTTGGGTCTAAACATGCTCATAAAGAAGTTTTTGCTGCTGTGTTGGCCCTAAACACATTGCGCATACGACGCGTGGGCCAAGCGCAACTGATGATTTTTTGGGAAATATAAATTTTGAATTTTAAAGATGATAGCGTGATGCGATTGATGAGCAAAAATTAATTCTAAGAACTAGGCTGCAAGTGTAGATAAATTATAGTTTTGAAATTGTAAGGAATTTGGGGAAAAACAGTGAAACTCAACTGAAGAAAAATCAAATGAAAAACGAACAGTTTTGAGTCTATAATTAAATCTTATATATAGCTTATAGAGCTTATTAGCTTTTAAGGATGCTCTTATGAGATTGATAAAGAAAACTAATCAAGTGTAGAAATTTAGTTTGGAAACAAAGCAGTTGAAGTTAGGAATTCAAAGAGATTTTGTATAATAATAATGCAAACTTCGTCATATACCTTCTCAGAATGGCCTTCGCTTGCAGTAGAAATCAGTTCTACAAACCGACCCTTAATTAGGAGGAGGACGAGGAACCCTAAACCAAACGAGCGACAATATAAATCTGATACTTATGAATATGATACCTTTAGATCTAGTTAAGTAGAAGTCTACTTAACAAATCTTTTTCCTGATTTTGCTTCATCAGAGAAATCAAAATTTCTTTATAATTCTTTAAGCAAGCCTTCAATTGAATTGAAAGCTTTTGCATTTCAATTTCACTTATGAAACATTTTTCTGTTAGCTTTCAGAGTTGAAGTATATAGAGAAATAATATATTCTTTAATAACTAGCCTTATTATTCTCAACTCTCATACTTAAACTAAAATTCAAATCGTTTTTCTGAACTTTTCTCAGCTTAAATAAGTCTAATGTTCAAGTTTCCTTTGTCAGGAATCTGCACAAATTTGTATAATTAAGCGCAGCACAGTCAAAGGGAAGTTTATTATTTAACTTTTCCTTCCTTCCTTCCTTGCTGCTTGTTGTTGCAACTCGTGCTGCAAACTTTTGCCTCGTCATCTTCGTGATTAACGTGGCATGATTAATTTGTCACGTGCCCATCGCTAAGCCCTGAGCTTCTTGATTGTGCAAAGGCACGGCAAAAACAACAACAAAACAGTAACGGAAGCAAGGAGTGGGGGGTGGGGGGTGTGGGAGGTGGACGAGGCGGGCGCGCACATTTGATTTTTATGCTATCCGCTGCACAAAATATAATTCAATCAACGCCAAGTGCCACGCCCCCAGCGCCCAGCACCCAAAGTAGCAGGCGAAAGGCGCATAGTAAAAAATGTATTTCAATTTTTTTTTCTGCTTCTTCTTTTATTTAGTGTTTTTTTTCTTCTTAGTTATTTTTGACTTTGCATGCGGCACGTCAACGTTCAGCGCATCGTTGCTGAAGTGCGAGTACGAGTAGTGAGCAGTTGAGTATATATCTGATAACTATATATATATATATATATATGTGAGAAATATGGCATATGAACTAACGCTGCCGCTGCCGCTGCCGCTGCCGCTGCACAGGCCCTGGCCAGATGGATGGATGGCTGGCTGGCTTCTTCAGGTCTGGGCCTTTGCCATTGCCTTTGCTTTTGGCTTTAGCTCTGTGCTGTGCTGTGCTGTGCTGTTCTGGGCTGTCAGCTCACGGCGCGCGCAGCAGCATAAATCAACTTATTTCATTGGAATTTATGTTTTGTTGTGGCGTCGCCCTGCGCTGACGCCACAGCCACATGCCCCCACACACTTGCCCCTATGCACCCTCTCTCTCTCTCTCTCTTCAGATGCTCCCAACCCAACACATTCACCCAGAGCAATGAAGTAGTTTTCTGCTCTCTCTCTCTCTCCTTCCGCCTTTATATGCTGCTGCAGAGGGTATCACAAATCGGGTAGCCTTACAGGATATATATTGTATATATATGTTAGATCAGCATTGATAGCAAATCAGTGGATTTGGTCAGTGTATTGTTTTAACGACTTTGCATATATACATAAGTCTTCAAGTTGTAGGCTGCGTTCGAGTTAAATAAATTCTATCAGCATTTGATATAGCTATAACAGAAAACATTCTTTGAGTTCTTTAGACTTAAAAAGCTTAAGATAAAATGAATAAATATATCAAAATTATAGAAAGCATCGATCAGAAATTGAAATATTGAAAATAAAAACATTTTTCATTATTTTTTTTTATCATGTATGTATTCCATATATTTTAATATCAGTGAACTATATCATATTAATCTAATAGGAATTGTGGTTAAAAGTGATATGAAAGACTTGATTAGCAAAATACTTGATACAAATTTTGAAATATCTTTACATTTTATAATAGTTGGTTAAATTTAACATATATTATAAAGACTCTGTTAAAGTAATAGGTATTTTTTGAGAGAAAAAGAGAGAGCAAATATTTCGATTATCCCATCCCACATTAGCCTTTTGTTTTTCTAGAGTATTCACTCTTAGACTATACAATTTATGTAGCATTTTTTTGTTGCCTCGCATATTACTTCATTTTTATAGTTGTTGCTGCCGCCGCGCCTGGTTGCTGCTGGGTGCTGTTTGCTGCAATTGCTTCATTTGTGGCAATGTCTTGGCCGTCTCGCTTGTAGGCTAGGGAGTAGGGAGTGCTTGGGATAGTGTGGGGTTGGGGTTTGGGGGGCAGTTTGTCATTGGCAGCCAGCCGCGTGTTAAAATGTACACTTTGCATTTAAATCATTCCGGGAAGTCGCCGCGCTGCTTCGTTATATTTATCTGCTGCCATTTTACCTGCTGCTGCGGCAGAAGCCATTACCAGCTCTTGGGCGGACGGGCGGAATAGGCGGGCGGACGTACTCTAAGCAAATTGAAAACGCTAAGCAACTAGTTTTTTTGTTTTTGGTACGCACACATGAGGTGCATTACTGAAAGTGCCGCATTATGTGGCAGCAAATGAAGTGAGCGGCTTGCCTAACTGCATTTTCGGCTTAATTTAGTTTCAGTTAGTTTTTGGCAACAAAAAAGATTAAAAAAACCAAATGCCTAAGGCTGCGGTTAACACCGACCTGTGCCTGTGACTAGACAAGTTTATGACGCATGTTGAGTTTTTCAGAATCTGTTAATTTTGTAAGGCGGCAAGTGATATGCTAAAAAGTACAAGGCGAGGGGAGTGTCTGTGCCAGCAATTGTTGTGGCAAACACTAAAAAAAAACAGCATGTCGATAAGTCTATTTGCAAAGCGCTCAAACGCTTGTTTAAAGAATTGTAAATGTTTTTAAAGATCTAAAAAACTATTTGGTAAAAGCATTAAAACAGAGTCGTAATCATATATAAGGTCGTGCTATAGTTTCTTGTGTGGATACTATATAGATGATATAGAATCAGTTTATCAAAACAGCAACAGTTCGTAAATTAAAGCCCTTTTTTTCCTAATTTATATTTCTGCTTATTAAAAGTTATTCTTTGTACATATTTAAATATAAATTTAAAATGAATAATCATAAATATGTTTCAAGCTAAAAATTTAAGCAATGTTGTCAAGAATTTGTGAACAAAGCATTTCTGAAATTCTGTATAAAGAATTTCAGACTTAAAATATTTTATTTTTCGTGCGATCATTGTAATGGGATTCTTGAACTGAATATGCTATGGTAAATATGATAAATAATATAAAACTGAATAAATTGTGTTAAATCAAAGCTGAGGTATTTTTCTAGCTTAATAATTGGACACTTTTGCTGCAGAGAATTCTGATTAATGATAGCGGAGATTTGATAAATGATTTGAGCTGCTGAATGCAGTTAGTATTGATTTTGCCCTATAAATTTGGTGAAAGGAAAGTATTTTGTTTATATAATTAGAAAGAATGATGCTGGCTTTGTGAAAGTAACCAATTTGGTTCCAATAAGAACAACAAATTATAACGTTCTAAAGTACCAATGAAGAACAGACTTTCAAATACAGTCGAAAGAGTTTACTATTTCAGGTTAAACATATAATTAAATAAAATAAATTGAGAATACAACACAATAAAAAATTTCTGAAAAAAAGTAAAATTTTCTTCTTTTTGAGCACGCTTAATTGCGATCTCCAATAATATGTTTTCTGTAAACAAAAGTCGTATTAAAAATTCAGCCTAAGTTGTAAAATAATGTAAAACTCTATGTTATAACCTATTTTTTTTAGAGTTTAGTTTATTTTTCCGGGAAAACTTATAAATAATTGCGGCCGAAAGTAAATGTTGGGGAAGTTTTTTTTTTGTTTGTGCAACACTTGGCTAAATGGATTGTTGTTGCTCTCATAATGATGATGATTATGTTGTGTGTGCCTGTGCCTGTGTGTGTGTGAGAGTGAGTTTGTGTTTGTGTGTTGTAAATGTTAATTTCTCATGGGCATTGTGGACACCGCCCACTACTCTAACGAACAACAGCAAATTTAGTCACATAGTTGCTGAGTTCGCAATTAGACGCCATTTCCATTAGTTTTGGTTAGTTGAGCAGAGGTTTTCCCTTTGCCGTGTCACACTCATACCTGGTCACAGCTTTAACAAATATTTGTGCTGAATTTAAATAAATTGCAAAAAATCTTGTCACTTGTTGCCAATTAAGAGGCTACAGCAACAACAACAGCAACAACAACAACAATTATAGCTAAGCAGACAGCAAAAGATCAAGATCTAGAGATGAGCACGTGACGCGATCATAAATCGGCGGATCTAAAGAAAAACTTTAAAGCGCTTCATTTTCAGTCTTAACTTTCAATCATAAAATGGCCATCAATTTAATCAATTCGTAACATAAAATGTAGAAAAGCTTTAGCGAAAAGTTTTATAACAATTTCCGCCACGAATAGCCATAAAAATACAATAAAATCATTTAATTTAACTGGTTAATTGGCTGTAAATTCGAATAGAGATATGTATAAAGGTAGCGACAGTTTCGTGAAGTCCGCTTAAGACATAACTTTAGGAAATGACGTTAATATAAAATTATAAATGAGATTATATTAAAGTCAAGCGTAGAAGTTTTTTAGTATTTCATTAAAAGGTTACGAAACCTACAAAAGTTTTGATATTATGCTTAGTAGAAAAAAATGTTAAGCATAGAAACAATTTGAAAGGAAAGAGGAAATACATTATAATGTTAAAATGTGATGTGGATACAGATAATTGTATTAAAAAAAGCGTTATTTAAATATATAATTATAAAATATATATATTTTAGATAAAGGTTAATAATGCATGTTTAATAGCTCAAAGTTTTTATTTGACAATTTTATATAATCTCACACTTTGACAATGATATATGATAAGGTTAAATGAAAAAGTCTATTAATATCAACAGTTTTACAAATCCCTTAATATTAATATTAAAGGAAGATCAGAAACAACTCCTTTGATTGTTCTAAAAGTTTTCTGAATTTAAAGTTTTCGTTTGACAATGATATATGACTTAATGGAAAAAGTATTTCAATATCTACATCTTTAAGCAATTACTAAATATATTTTAATATTTAAATAAGATAAGGAGCAAGCCAGTTGAATGTATTAAATTTTATGATAAAAGTATCGTTTAGAAGAGATCAAATCTAATAAAAAATTTAGAATGTCTTCGTTAAAATACATCATATTGTCGCTAAGGTACGAGCTTGACACTCGTGTCATGTGTCATCTCTAAACATACAAAGTCATATATCAGGCAGTCTCTGTCAGTCACTCAGTTAGTCAGACAGTCAGTTAGCTACAACAACGGTCAACAGCCGCAGCTCCAATTGTTGGTCTCCATCTTCAGCGGCGTCGCCGTAGCAGTGGCGTCGCTGTCAGCGTCGTTATTTCTGCAGTCGCGTCAATTAGCGCCGCGTTGCTGAAGTCTGTTTATTTGCATACAGCAATTGCAGATTTTCCTTTTTAAAATACACTCGCTTAGAGTATTATGAATATGTCAGTAAAAATGTGAAGATGTTCACAATTGTTAACAGATATGAGATATATATGAATATAAGAATCATATATATATATATGATCACACTTATACTTGGAATTAAATCCTTGATAGGAAACGATCATACTATAGAAAATATACATTTATATATGAATATATTTGTAGCAATTTTTTGAATATTAATTCAGATATTTATAGTAAATAAGGCTGTTGTCAAGAATTAATATCAATAGAACTTATAAACACCCGGAATATTACAAGCTTACTTAAGGCTCAGTGTGATATATGCAATCTCATTTATATTTAGTCTTATTCTCTTGACTATCTGTCTCTGAAATGAAATAATATTAATTTAAAGTTTACTCAGGGAAAGAAACATAAACATTATATTTGACTTTAGTCACGAATAAATAAGATTAATAAAAAATGAATTTTTTTATGTTAAATTATAATTCTTAAAATCAGCTCTTTTTGACTCAGGTTAAGAATCTTTAATATCGAAATTTTAATCTATTCATAATCAGAAGAAGTATAAAACTTATTAACAGAGAAGAAACATGTGAACAGTTTTTCTTTTCTCTCTCTGTATTTTGTAGCTTTTATCAAAAATGAAATTTAATATACTTCAAACAGACAAAGACCTGTCTTATCAACTGCAAGAGCATTTAATCTTCGGCATTCAGAAGTTTTCTCTTTTGTTTCTCGACTTCAATTTTACGCCTTTGCGCCTTTTGCTTGCGTTTGGGGCACATGTGATGTGATATAAAGCAGAGATGGATCCGTTTCGGTTAGCCAAACAAAAAATCATTTTCTGAACTCTTTAATTGCGTTTGGCTACTCCTTGTTGCTGCTGTTGTTGTTGTTGTCGTTGTTGTTGACTGCTTGGCTTTTGCGTTTAATTACTTTGTTTATGGCCAGTAGCAGCAGCAACAATAAAACTTCAATTTATGTGCATGCAGCCGGGCAGCACGAGCACTGAATGTTGTTAAATTCCAATGCACAAATTGACAGGCCACCCAAACGCACTCCTCTCCACCACCCCCTCAAATTTTCAACCCTCCCCTCAGTCCCTCGACCCCACCTACACCCCCGCATAGCTGCTTTTGTTATGTAAACAACGCGAAAACTTTTTATTTTGTCGACGCTGCAACGCCTTCGCTGCCCCCAGCCCTGCCGCAGAACAAAACTCCTACAATTCCAAATCCGTATGCCAAACTCTTGGGGTAGCAAAAAACTTTTCCTTTTTTTTCCCCTCAACTCCTGCCCCGCCTTTCGACCGACCGCCCCGCTGCACGCAGTCGTACAAATAACTCAACTCGCTGAATGCTTTGCAATTTCCGCTCTTCTAAATTTGTTGAAAATTTGCGAGGCGAACGCACAAAATAAAAAAAACCTTCCGCTAGAACTTGTCAGTCGATAACTTCCGACTGCCCAATACCCTGTTCAAGGCTGAAAAATAAAGGAGCTGAAGAGGAAGCTTTTTTTTATGGCCAAGGAAGTGGTTGTGGAAATGAAATATTTGATGATATCTAAGGGTTTTTATACGGTAGGGAATATCAATTTTCAGACTTGGCATGGTCGTAAGGCTCACGTATTCTAGTTTTATTTATATGTAGAACTATTTCAGTGACTCAAAAATTGTAAATGCCTACAAGAAACTAAACAAATTTTAATTTAATTGTTGAAAATAACTTATGGGTTGTTAAAGTGGGCGTGACGATTGTTGATGTTGTTTATACTTACATCCGTGCCCTTATTGTGATGCTAAGGCAAGCTGTGTTGGACAAATTTATTTGTGATTAAATTTTTTTTAAATATTTTTTTTGCTTAATAAAATTTGTATATTTGAATTAAATAAGTTTCTTGCTATCTTTAGTGTCAACTTTATCTAGTTTACATAAGGCAAAAGTTTTAGGCAGAAATACGGAAATCCAGAAAACTGTGGAATTGATTAATCTTCTAGAACCGAAGCGCATAATATGCGAAGAGCATAACATTTGGTAATACATTAAACCGAATGCAGATACATAAAAGAATATAATTTTGAAAATAAAAAAGATTATCATGATAGTAAAAAAGATTATGAAGGTAATCTTTTGTAGTTATTGTAATTAAAAGTAAGCTCTTCTATTACTAATTTTTTTCAACATATTCAAATAAATAAGTAAGAGATCTATATGAATATCTCACAATAAACCCCTTTAAGCCCCTATTGAACAGTGTATTAAAAAAGGAGCAATGTGCTGTCGGTTTGTCGGTTTGACAAGGGAAAAGCTAAGTTTTGTTTGGCAAAAAGTTTTATGCAAACACAACACAAGTTCAACTACCTCTCTCTCTCTCTCCCACTCTTGGGCTACCTCGTGAGAGCCGACAAACTGACTGCCCAACCTTGCGTAATATTTTAATAAATTTTTGTCGCCAGTCTTGGGGCCTAACAATGGCTTACCGTTAGCCTTTGTCCAGGTTATGGGCCAGGTTCTATTTGGTAGGCTAAAGCGCCTGCGTCGCAATTAGAGAAGTGCGTGACGCAAGTTTTTCGATCTGGATCGGGAATTGGTCGCAATCAACGAATGCGCACTTTCAATGAATTTTACTTTTTTAGTTGTTTTTGATGTTTGCAGCTCGACGCAATTTCCATGTCAAAGCTGATTTTCTAACTGATTTCATGTCCACACACACACATACACGCACACACGCACACACAGAGACATGCACAAAGAGCTAGCCAGCAAATTTCTAGTTTCAATCATGTCGTATGTCGCTTGGCTCGTGTCCTGGTGGTGGCGCTGGCGGCGCCACTGATGTGGTAATAAACACCCCTTGTGCAGTCTAATGGACCGTAATTAACTCGTGCGCCAACTGCGGCAGCGCTGTCAACGCCAGCTGCGCCGTCGCCGTCGCCGTCGCCGTCGGTGTGGTCGTTCCCAACAAGCGATGAATAATAATTTCACCAGGACAGCTAACCACAGCGAGCACAGTGGACAAATAATGGCAGTTAAATGGCCAAAATAATTCGTTGGCCAATTCAATTTGCATATTATATGTATATATCTACATGCATATAGAGTATATGCCATATGTTGTCCGATGGTGGTTCATAATCTTGTCCAGATTGCGTCAAAGTAATTGCGCCTTTTGATGTCGTCCAAGATTAACAGCACTCCATAAAATACCAATTTATTGTTGCGAGAGCTCTCATTGCTTAGTTATCGATAATTTATGCACGTCAGTTGAATTATGAACTGAACAGTTGGCAGATATATTGCGTCATAGGAATAGTCCATATACGAGTATAATATCCTCTAGTCTATTATCTTCAACACTTAGATAGCTCGCATAGGGTATCTAGAAACTCTGCACAGGTAGTTAAAAGAGAGCGGCGACTCCTTGATCTATGCCCCATGCCTAAACCACAAATGTCGAACAAAAAGAAACTCTAGCAAAAAGGAACTCCGCCCTCGAAAACGCCTAGAGCAATATTTTAAGTACTGACAACAATAATTGCAACAATTCCCAGAAATGTAATAATGGCAGCATATGGAAGATATATGGGAGTTGTTCAAGAAGTTTAGTTTAAATTAGAGCCAAGTGTAGCCACGTTTTCAATGGGAAAAAGAAATTAGGTATTACATTGCCTTTGATTGTCAATTAATTTTGATTTAAGGATAAACTTTTTTATTTAATTTTTCATCTGGTATTTAATGTTTACATTTTCTTTTTATATATTTCAGATACTTTCCTATCGCTGTCGCTGTTTTGTGAGATATATCTGAAGGTAAGTAAAAAGAGTAATTGTTTTTCGATCTATCTATTATTGATATTATAAGACGATATGTAGCTTTCATAGACCAGTGGAGTATGCGTTGGCACATAAGTCATCACAATTAAGTTAGGGTTCTAGCCCCAGAAACAAAATTCGCTTCATGTCATAAATAACAGTTGCAAGTAAAGAAAGATAAAAATTTGTAATGAGATTTGTGGTTATTATTATGATTATTTTCTTTTAAATATAATTATTATAAGTATCCAAGGAATTCAAAAGTATAATTTTTTTAAAATTCACATAATCAATAAGTTTATAACCATTTGTTAATGTTATTTAAATTATTATTCAATTTATTGATTATCCCTCAAGTCAGTCTCTCATATATTCAATTTGTATTTTATTAAAATGTACATATTTGAAAAATATATAGGGAATATTAGTTAGGAGATTTAGTTAGATACTAAATTTAGAAACTTATATATATATATAATCGAATCGCGATAATTCGAAATGCCAAGGGGATCACATCATTTACGTATTACACAGAAATTCGACTTATTGAACAGGAATTCGAAAAATTTTTTTTTTAAGGGAACAGAATTTTTAACGATTTATTGAGGTTTTCGATTTAGCGGGAGATGAATTATCGGGATTCGACTGTATTTATAAACATATATATTTTTATATTTATATTTTTGGTCTATTGAAAATTTTATTCAATTTATTGGATTTAAATAATGCTAGCTGAGATATTCTATTCGCTAAGTCAACGACCCTTACCCAAAACACCTAAAGTTAAATCAAGACTTGAAATGTAGTGACTACTACAAAATTTGTATTTTCGGCAGATCAATTATTTATTTATATATAAATATATATACATAAATTTAAATTAAAGAAAAAAGTTTGCAAATTAACTCTAGCGAAATTGTTCATTGATTTTCTACCATTGTGCTTGACTGCTGTTGTTATCGTTGCTGCTGTTGCTGGCAGGGTGTTGCTGCTGCTGTACTTGCTGTTGTTGCTGTTGCTGCTGTTGTTGCTGCTGTTTGCGTGACGGATATTGCCTTGTCACTTGCATGTACGAGAAATGTTAAAGCATGGAGCGGGTTGAGCTGCCAGCGGACTGCTGCCAGCCTTCGTTTTTTAATATACCTATTTTTTTTTGTTTTACCAACTTTTTGCCGGGCAAACCGCTGGCCAGGCTATGGGTAAACCGAAAGACCGAACGAGCGACGACCACTAACCACAGCGCGCCAATCAACGCACTGAAGTTATCCAACAAAGTCGGCTAAAGCAACAACAAGGAATCAGTTGTTATACCGTTCGAAAGTTATGCTAAAATTTAATTAATTTTGCAATTTGCCTAGTCAAGCAACAGCAACAGCAACAGCAGCAGCAGCAGCAGCAGCAGCAGCAGCAGCAACTACAACAGCCAGCGACAATTTTCTATCTGCTATCGAAAAATTATGATGATTACCATTATTGCCGCTAAGCACGGGCGTAGCCAAATGTAAGGCGATTTAGCTGGCGACTATTATAAATACAAATTTAATGAGCGTGACATATGCAGCAGCAGCAGCAACAGCAGCGACTGGACTTTAATGCGATTACATGGCAGCGGCACATTTGTCATTTAGTAGGGGTCCATGGGAGCATGTGTGTGTGAGTGGGCATGTGTGTGTGTGTGGCAGCTTAAACAAATCAAGTCAAATTACTGCAATGCTAAAGAAGAATCTGTAGCAGTCAGCCAACTGGCAACTGTCGACCGACGAATGGCGACCGTCGACCGTCGACCGGCGACTCTTGTACCAGTTACAATGAACGTTTGTGCGCATCCGTAAGATACATTTTGCTGCAGCAGCCAGGCAGCAATTGCATGGCCAGCGTGCATAACTTCAACTTTATTTGTTGCTCTCTCTCGCTCGCACAGTGTGGCATGCGGGCCACTGCAGCAGAGTAGCTGCCACAGCAGCAGCAGCAGCAGCCGTTGCTCATTAAGTGCCACTCTACGACAGTTGTCGCTAATGCCGCTGGCATGCCAACCGCACCCCGGACTCTGCTGCCCCGTTCCTTCCCCCCTTCCAGCCAGCGGGGTCGTCGTCACGGGCCAAGCTGGGGTTACACACAGTCAACGTAAATTTGCAAATATTTGCTGAAATCAGACGACGACAAATGCAGCAGCAGTTGCATGTTCAGCAGAGCAAGGGTTGAGGGGTAGCTGCTGCAGGGGGGTTGCAACTCCGCATAGGCATGCCTGGCATGTCAGTTAAGTTTCTGTTGTTTTTTTTTTTTGGTATTTTTGTCTCGAACCGAGCAGAGTTTTTGGCGCCCGGGTTACAGCCAACTAACTGCGGCTAAAACGAGTGTTAGTTGAATGTACTACAGTGAAGAGTCGAGAAGTGGGCAGCTGGGTCTCAGGGGTTAAGGTTTAGTGTGTAACCCACTCAGAGCAACAACTGCAAATAGATTTAACACTTGAGCGCCAAACGAAGGAAGCCTCAACAAGCCGAAAAGATTGCGAGAGTGAATTAAACTGAAGCTTTACTCCTAGGTGTTCGCTTAACGAACGAACAAACGCAGGATCAACAACTATATATATATACTATATATATAGCGTTAACTCAGCTGCGAAATGAGTGGAAAGGTTTCAGCTCAACTGAGCATGAATATTAAAAGGGGGGAGGTAAAAAGCTCAGAGAGTTTTTTTCGTTCACCTATTTCTTAGCGAGTTGGTTAACATAAAGCCAAAGCTCGAGCTAAATGAAATTGAAAGGAATTTCCTTTGCTTGGAGAAATACGGAACTCAAATAATAAAATAAAAGTTTAGTGAATTTCTTTGACTTTGGAGCACTTTAAAAGATTTCTCAATTCTTCTGTGCATTAAAACTTGCGCGATTTCCAAATGAATTGGAAATTCAAGTTTCCACTTGGAAACTGAAATGTTAAAACAAAAGTTTCACCTTTTCAATTTGAATCTTAAATACTTAAGCAAGTATGGCACATTGTAACATAAGGCGGTTGATTCAGCTAAATTGTAAATAATTTTTTAGTTAATTTAAAAAAAATTAATTATATTATTTATATTTCGAGAGCTAAATTCAGATCAGTTTTACATACATTAAAATAATAAAAATAAAGCCCTTTGCGTAATTTAATTCAACGCAAATCAAAAATAATAAGCACTTACCTTTAATTATTAATCTCGGTTGTTAAAAATAATTAAATTTTTTTATACCATGTTATTTTTGTCCTGTCTGCTCGAAAGGCAAAGGTCGCCTAATGAGTAGGTTGAAAGGGTAGATACTGACATTTACTCAAATGCTTTTAAAAGTCAGCTTAAAGTGAAACAGCTGTTAGTTCGCTTTGAAATTTAATTTATTTTAAAAATAGTTGTAGAAATGATTATATTTTACATATAGAATATATAGAAATAAACAAATTTTAAAGTTTAAAAATAATTGTATTTTATATGGAATAGGTTAAAGAAAATGTATTATATTTTTTTAATGTATACTATTTTTTTTTAATAATTCTTATTATTCCTTTTTATTTTAGATTAAATTTTATAGAATTATACTGATTGTATAAAATTTATATTAAATATATATAATATTTTTATATATATTTTATCATTTTTATATATCTCAAATATTTTATATATTTTATATATATTTTATAAATTTTTTATATGTTATATATATTCTATTTTTTATATTTATTAAATGCTTAAGGCTAACAACTTTTTCAATTAAAACATCTTCAGTTACAATCTAAAAGGGTTCAGGAAAAAAAACGTATTTTCTTCTATGAGTAACCATTATCGGGCATTATCTTTTTGAATAAATTGCTTACCTTGATTGACAATCCTTGAAGTTAAATATTGATTTTAAGCCGGAAACACTTGTCAACTCTTTTTTTTCTTGTTGCATGTGAAAATAATAAATAATCATCGTGCATTTCCTATACTTTGTAGCATTGTAGTTTCAGAATCATTTACAAACCATAATTAGCTGTCTTCGGGAAAAAAAAACTCAGCTCTAAAGTGTTCTTCTTGTAAAGGTTGCGTGTGCGAGCCAAAGAACCAAAGAACCGAAGAGCCAAGGAAAATGCCTTTCTTTAGAAATATTTGTACAATAAGCAAATGGGAACCGTTTAATAAGCACTCATTGTGTCTTACCTGTTTTGACCCACTTGCTTTATGAGTCTGGCTGTGCGTATGGGTATGAGTCAGAATGCATATACATACATATACCCATAAGTATCGTGTAATTTGTATTTTAAACGCAACAAACCATAATTTAAAATGCGAGCGCAACTCAAACTTCTGTGTGTTGCGGCCCGGGTGGCAGGGAGTCCACGTAAGACAGAGAAGTCGCTCTCTTTCGCTGTGCGTGCAGTTTATCAAAGGAGCGATGTCTGGGATCGGGGCAATGAAAATGAATTACATGACGGTAACCTGCAGAGTTTGCGGCAGTTGTTAAAAATTATTATTAAGTATTTGCCGTGGTGCGCTGTCTGAAACAAAGGCCAAGCTTTTAAATATTTAATAAGTACACAAACAGAGCCCAAAGGAGAAGCCAGCTGTTGAGCGGGCAGCGCGGCATCAAGGAAGAGTGTGGCATTTATATACATATCAGTATATATTTTTGCTATATATGTATTGGGCATGACTGTTGTTGAGTCATGTCAATTGGGCTTTGGGCTGACTGACTGACTGACTGGACGTCCCGCTGCGAGTCGGGAAGTGGAATCAATACCCAGGCTCTGGCTCTGGCTCTGGCTGCCCGCCGTGTATGTACTTGTAAGGATACACACACATCGACACATTCACATACAGACACACACACACTTGTGCGCCCACTAACGGTGACAATAAATGAGTAAAAATGACTTTCAACGAAACGAAAATCGACGCCCCGGCGGACAGAAAATCTGTCATCAACACGCACTCGACTGTGGGCCCATTGTGAAAGCCATGAAATTTGATACCAATGCGCGTGGAGGACCATCCAACAACAACAACAGCAATAACAGAGACAAGTTAAAGTGCCCTAGTGAAGAGTGCTTGACTAAAAGATGCCCTGCACCTGTTTGAAGTGTCAAAAAAGTGAGGGATTTTATTAAAAGTGCAAGTTAATAAAAATATATAAAGCTATTTAGAGTCTATATACCAAAAATCGGATGTATAGTTTTTGTAATATCACAGGTGTATACCCAAAAATCGAACGGAAAGTATCGTTATATACAATACATTAAATAATATTATAAGCATTCAAAAATAATAAGAAAATGTTAAAAATCGAATCAACTTTTGGGATTAAAATAATTCAGGATATCTAGAGAAAATATCATATATTATAGTATCGAAAGGAAGGAGTTATTGATAATTTAAAAATAAAGTTAAGTTACATGCAATGCAATTTGCTAGAGGTTCTTGAATATTGTTTTTAAGAACCATAGAAGCCATATTATTTTATAATATATAATATATCTGTATAACTTGACGGAATATTTGTACTTTAAAATAATATATATAATTTATAATAATGTCGACTCGTATGGAGACGATATAATTTGCATCTCTTGATTACACTTGCAGTCTATCATAACCTGTTCAAGTGTCTTTATTGTATACAGGGTATAAAAGCTGTCAACAGACAGCAGCAGCTCTCCGATAGGACAATCGCATCCCAAGCAATTCGAAAATTTCAATACTTTAAGCACACATCATGAGCCCATGAATTGTGTTTTTAGTGGACATTATGTGAGGTCTAAAAGTATTTATAAAATGTTTTTAACTTTTTTTCTTTCATATTGTTGAAATATTAAAGTTGCTCTGAGCTGTCACATCGATCGATACATAAATTTTGCAAAACGTTGCACTTGCCGCGAGGGTGGTTTCATTGGTTTATATTTATGAAGTGGGCTTTTGGGGGAGAAGTTATGGAGATGCCATAAAATTAATAGAGGGGCGACATTTTTATTATTTGTTTTCGAACATGGCAAATGGCTAAATGTATTTTTATTATTAGACCACATTGTTTAATAGCCAAGCTTTATTAGCCACACAAAAACTTTGGCACTTACTAAACATGTTTTTCGCAACACAAAATAATAAACTAGCTCAGAAGAGAGAAGAACAGAGCGGGAGGGGCGGGAGTATTTGTTTAATATAAATTGATATAATGGGCATAATCAAACTTGGCTTTTAATGAGGCCCTTCAAAAGAAAACGCAAAGTTAATAACTCAAACTTTTTGATACTTTGATGAAAATTATGTTTAATAAACTTTAAAGCTTTTATAATTTTCCGATTTCCTTTTTCGGAAATTTGATCTATGCGATGCACAAATTGAAATGAGGTTATGTTTGCTCTTTATCTTCATAATATATTCAATTTATGGCATTGCCTAAAAGCGATCAACACATGATTATCGAGATTTAGGTATTTCGTGTGGGAATTCGATTTGAAATTCAGTTTATTGATGTTGGGATGTGTTTTCAATTTTCAATTAATTCGTTTGTAAAAATTGATTTTTTGTTGCTCTAAATTCTCTAAATACCAAAACAAGCTATTGCAATGGTTTTTGTTAAATAAATGCATGTTTGTAAAGTGGATCAATTTAAAAGTGTGTGTATACATGTTTGTTGTTGTTTTCCTCTTTATTTTGCCCACATCTCTCTGTATATTTTTTAACTCTATAAATTTGTATTCATTAAGGAATTTTTGAAATATTTTGTATACAAAATAGTTCAACTTCTTGTTCTCTCTCTCGTTCCATCTCGGCTTTTCTCTGTCATTTCTAAATCTCTAATTTCTTCAGATAGAGATCCTGATCCTGTCTTTCTCTATCTCTCTCTTTCTGTCTATCTATCTCTCTTCTCTCTCTCTCTTTCTCTCTCTCGCTCTCTCTCTCTCTCTCTATCTCTCGCTCTCTATTCAAATCTTTTGTTTTCTATTGTCATTACGTCTGCCTGTCCTTTTCCCTCTCTATCTCTATTTCTTTTCTCTCTCTCTCTCTCTTTCTCTCTCTCTCTCTCTCTCTCTCTCTCTCTATCTCTCCCTCTCTCACTCTCTCTCTCTCTCTCTCTTTATATCTCCCTCTTTCTCTATGTTTACCTACCTCTCTCTTTCTGCCTTTTACTCAATTTCGTTTTACTTTGTTTTGAAAATTTTGGCTTGAAATATTCCAAAATATATTTATGACAGCTAGTACCATTTAACGATGGCCTCTTTTGCCTCAGACTTTTTTGACTTCTGTGGCGACTCTCGTGCTAGAAAAATTTACTACCTGCATGAGTACTAATCCCTGTGACGCATGCAGCAGAGAGTTGCGCTGAGACGGTCTGGCAAGCGTATGTAGTTTGTGTCTGTGCTGTTGTTCTTGTTGCTGCTGCTGCTCTCGTCGTGGTTGTTGTTGTTGCTGGTGGTGTTCTATGTAGCTGAATTCCCTGTAGCGGAATGGAACAATGCTCGGGCATTCAGGCGAAACTACCTGACCCCGTAAACCCCGACGAAAACAAAGCGACCCTCAACTGCAATGCATTGCACCTGGTTCTGCGCCACGGATGGGATTGGGATTGGGCCTGGGCTTGGGCTTGGGCTTGAGAGTGGAACGGGTCGCTGTTGTGAGGCCTAGTCTTAGTTACATTTTTTTCGTCTTCTTCTTTTACTTTTTTATGCATTTGTGAAATAGCACGAAACATTTTATAACCTAACATGGAAATTCGAGTTTATGTTTGGTTTATTTTTCCAACGTCATAACAAGTTGCGGGCCCCAGCTGATGCTGATGCTATAACTCCAAATACAAATGAACAACAGAGAAGAAGTAAACTTAAATAATTTTAAGCTTATTTTTGGATGAACCCACACACGCACACAAACCAACAAAAAAGATAAGCACAGCAACGGCACTTGAGGCGCCATTGTCATAATAAATCCAAATCAAGTCTAAATCAAATAGAGCAGCATAATCTCCTATAATACTCCAACGCATCCCCCTCGACACCCCCTCTCTGCGCCCCTCAACCCCACTGTAGCGCCTAATTTTGAGGTGCGAGCGGCACTTGATCGCCCATCGTCAGCGTCACTTGTGTTGATCAAGAAACGAAAACTGAATATGAAATTATAAATGAAAATGAAAATGAATGTGTGGCTGTTGGCATAAATTGAATTTGATTGTTCAAGTAGTCAGTCAACTTGTCTCGCTCACTGTCTGTGTATCGCTGCTGCTGCTGCTGTGTCTAATGTAAATCGTAACGAGATGCATAGTGTGACGAGTGTTGCATAAAAGTGATTTGTCATCTTTTTTTCAGTGATTTTTACAACCTAATCTTTGAATAGCTATAAAATCGAACATAAAAATTAGTTGTTCATAATTTTAATTCACGATAGAGAAAAAGTTTTTGATTTACAGCTACAATAATAATATAGTTCTATATTCAATTTTTATTGGTAATTAACTTTAATAAGTTTATAGATTATTCACAAACTTTTCTTGAATGTGAGTTTAAATGTAACTCATAGAGTATGATACAGCATTTTGACATTTGTATGTCTATAATCAAATTTTACTATGAAATACACAAAAATATAAATTTTATTGATATTATTTATTTGAATATAAATTGATGATCTTTACTTTAACTTTTTTTCCTTAAACAATTTTGGCATATTGTTATTAAAAAAATAAAAATTTACATTCTATGAAGTTAGAATATAAACTGAAGATCTTCAATCATCCGTTAGCGCTTTTTTTCAAATTAATATTTAAAATATTCTAAATTTACATTTCATTTAATTAGAATATAAATTAAAAATCTTCAATCTTCCTTTAACACTTTTAAATATTTAATATTTAAAATATTCTAAGTTAAAATTTCAGAAATTAGATTATAAATTGAAGATCTTCAATCTTCCTTAAAATATTTTATTACTAAAATATTCTAAATTGATAATCTTTATTCTTCCTTTAACAATTTTTTTAAATATTCTAAGTGGACATCTTATGATATTAGAATACTTATATTCTTCTTAAAATATTTTATTACTAAAATATTCTAAATTTATTTTTTTTTGATACTAGAATTTAAATTGATAATCTTTATTCTTCCTTTATTCTAAGTTGACATTTTATGAAATTAAAATATTTTTATTCATCTTCAATCTTCCTTTAAAAAAATCAAGGATTAGATATGTAATTTCTCATTCAATTTTTCACACACCTTGTCACACTGTGCGTTGACTTCAAATTCAAATTCAGTTCTCAAAAACAGCTGCTACACTTCATTACCATAAGGTTTGCATCCGAAGGGCAGACCTTGGGTCGTATTGTATTATATATCTGGTGTATATAAAGCACTCATATCCTCAATTCCTACTCTTTGCCGTTGCCGTTGCCCTCGCCCTTGCACCCCGCCTGCAATTTGATGTGTTATTATGCTTTTTGTTGCTTATCAAACTGAAAATTCAAATTCAACTAGCGGCAGCACATTGTTTACAACGCCCCCACCTAAAGGCAAAGAGACAACACACAAACACTTGAAGAGCTGCAAAAGTGACACTTCTAAGAGATTAAAGTGACATGTAGTGTCTGGAGCTGGACCTGGACCTGGATTCAGCGTAGAAAGTTGAGCGGCATGAAATGGAATTATTTGTATGGGTGTGTGTGTGAGTCTGTAAGCGTACATGTGTGTGTCAGTGCTATGCATAGATTAATAAATTATAAGCCTGGTTGGCTTCGTCGAGACCTTTGCGCTTTCTTTCTTTTCACCGGGTATCTCCTGGGGGACACTCGTAGCTCTCTCACCCAACTCCGACTCCAGCTCCAGCTGTATGAATGTGGAGCAATTAATGTACGTGTTTTGTCATTTCATGCCACGACACTGTCTAGGGATTGTACAACAGACATATATACATATATATAAATATATGTACGTAGTATGTTATGCACATAATTAAGCCGGTGTATCCGTTAAAGTATGCGACACTTCCGGCTCTGAAGATGGGCTTACAAATAATAATAAGAAAATCGAGAGAAAGAGAGAGAGAAAAAACCCTGAGACTTTCAGTCTCAGTCAGTCACTCACTCATTCAGTCTCCATCTGTGGCATTGCCTTAATACAATTCATTGAGCGCTGACCACGCTTCATGTTATGCCTGCTATATATTAGTATATAGAAAAAGGGGTTATTTTTTTTTTTGTTGTTTTCTTTCCTTTTATGCAGCATTTGTAATGCTAACTGGCAATGCTTTCGCAGGAGTTGCGGGGGAGCTGTGTCACATTGTGGATGCTGATGGCAGGGCCTGCGGAAATGCCAGAGCACGAGTGAAAAAATGCAGCTGGACATGGTACGTGGTCCAGATGAATAGATATAATGTTACACGCAAAAGGAAGGCCTTTAATTAGTCTTTAGTTGGCAGCAATGCCAGCTGACTGACATTGCTTCTCGTAGAGTCAATCTCTTTAATAAGAAATCTTAGCAAATTGGCCGGAATGGGAAGGAGAGCTTAGAAATATATCAATATATAGACCAGATATTGCTAGCTTAGCTAAAATGGCATTGAAGATTGCTTTTCGAAAAAATTCAGAAATATGACTTAAAATAAAATGTAAAACAAATTATTTTGTTAGGGCACTCTCTGAAAACAATTGAAAAGTAAAATCTAAATCGACTTTTTTACTAATACTATCTAAGATCAAAAAGAAATTCTGCACGGGTATCTAATAAAGTTTGAGCATCTTAAAGCTAAAATTTCCAAAATCTACCTTACTGTTCGAAATGTATTGAAAAGAAATTAAATTTGTTTTTATTTAAGATTTTATACCCTCAAAAATCTAAATACTTAATTTTTTTTCTAACTGTCGTTTAGTACGGCTTAAACCCTTGTTATTATTACAATATTTATCCCTTTATTTGCAACTGTCGCTTATGACATCAAACGAATTTGTTTAAAGAATTGATCGTATTTTTAAAGAATTCAGTAAAACTTAAAAAGTTTACTTAAAAAGTTCAAATCTTGATTCAAAATGTAAAATTTAAATCAAAAATTATTTATAGAAATTAAATTATTTTAGAATCGATTAGAATTTCAATATTTCATTATGTAAAACTATAAGCTTCCATATTATTTGTACTAACTTTTTGTGATTACTTTTATTTGTATATTTTTGTTGAAGCTTGAAACTGACAGCTCATTCAGTGGGTTTTGCTTCTGCTCAGATGCAATTTTAAATTAAATATCCATGTGTGCACTTGAAAAACATGAATGAGTTGCTGTTTTCTATCATGATGTTAAAGTGTTTTATCTTTGAGTTGAATGAATTGAAGTTTTTGCTTTCTAAATGCATTTCCTTGTGCGTATATAAATTCAATTTTGTGGAATATTTGTTGTAGTTCATGAAGTTACCTAACCCTCGACTGTTTCTAACTTTGTTTTATCTTGTTTGCTTTGTCAATATTTAAGTGAATTTTTTTGTTTTTCTTGCTTTCTATATTTGTTTAAGTGCTAATAAATATAGTTATGATTGATATTCCTATAGCACATACAAGATAAAGCGACAGACCGTTTGGGTCTTTAGTTTTGCCTTTGGCCTGCTGACAGCAGCACTTTTCGTAATACCCTTGATGAAGCTACAACTTGTGCAGTTTTTATTCTCACTTTGCTGACTACAGCTTAATCCCTTCGGCTGGGTGTTTATAAAAAAAAAAAAAAAAAAAAAATATCAACACATTCACACAGAGAACACCCTGTGCCCCGACTCTGATGCAGCTTATCTGGACAGCTGAGCCAGACAAGTTGAGAGGAGCACAACACGAATTTGACACATGTCATAAGCAATGGCAAACACACGCACACACACACACATATATATACTCCGGTATGGATGGTCCCAACTTGTATAAGCCACAAAAAAACAAATCACTTGAGGGCAGCACGAGACAAGTAGTAGTCCCTGTGCCCCATGCCCCTAGATGAAGGCGTGCAACTTGGCATTATTTGAATTAAGTGCATACTTAAGAGTAATTTATTGGAAAATCCACAAGAGCCCACGGCCCGAGGGGCAGCCATTTAGTCAAACAACAGATTGTGGGCACAACTATATAGATGTAAAGAGCGCCAGTGGCTCTACATAAATCTATTGTTTCAAGGCAATTCCTAGTTGCTGATGCTCATTAATCTACAGCTCCAACCCGTCTCCTGGCATTCTGTCTAGCAGCGCTCTCTCTAGCAGCAGCACTATTTGAATAGTGCGCTTCGCTGTTTGCCCAAATGTCACTCGCTTTTTCACGCGTTATCTTAATAAACCCGGACAGAAAGTGTGGTGGGATGTGGGTGGGATTGTGGTGCTGATTGTGGTTGAGTTGTTGTCGCCCGCCTGCCACTCTGCTGCCCCCCGCCGCCTGCCCGCTTCTGCTGTCGTCTTTTCATTAGACTTGTATACAAGTCCCCGGGCAGTGGAATCTGCTTTCTGGCCTTTTGGTTTATGGTACGAGTAACGAGTTATTGGCATGCATTGAATTTTGCTTTCGGAATTTTTGTGTGTGCTGAAGCCAAAGAGTAGACAATCATTGGCATGTATAGAATTTCACTGATTTATGTTTCATATGAAACTCAAGAGAGTGCTGTCGGCCCCATCCCCGACTCCCTCCCCACACACATAGAATCTGCCCCAGCCAAAAGGCTGAAACTGAATCTGAGTTTTGAGACTGAGGCCCGTCTCCGGTTGGTGACAATGCAGTGATTACATCTTTTGAGCATTTTGCCCCCACACTTCCTTTTTCTCTTCATCATCATCATCATCGGCATCGCCATCGTCATCATCATTATGGAAAGAAAGGCATGCCTTTGGAGCAAAAATATTTTTGTACTAGAGAAATGATAAATTTTTGATTAAAGGCTCGTCGAATGGATGATGGGCGGCTGCCTGCCTGACTGTGTTTGGCATGCCTTTGATAGGCAGCTCTCTCTATGCGAACACGCTCCAAGCACAAGCAGTAGGTGTTTTTTTTTGCTGATGTGACTGCTTAACTCTAAGATACCCTTTGATTGAGTGAGTACCTGGTAAGAGTGTTTCCTAGCCTTACCCAGAGAAATATTATGAATCTTATTCACAATAGACTTACAGCCTACTCTATAAATTAGGTACGAGAGGGTTAATCCATTTTTTTTTAAATTTGTATAGCTTATTTACCTTACCTTAAGTGGCAACTTATTCTGGTTTTACATTTGTTGGTTTCATAACAATTTTCTCAATAAAGATAGGTCAAATAAAGTGTGAACTATATTTACTAATCTATCTCTAAACTGTATAGCTCGTTCGATATTTATTTTAAAGTTTTTAGCCCCTCTATATAAATCTCAATTATTTTAATACATTCCCTTATAGCATTTCAATTGGCTCTTAAGTCAATCAAGTCCCCTGCATCTCATCATGAAGAGCATATAAATACTTTCCCAAGCTTGTTAAATTACATTTGCCAAGCAATGTTCATTGAGTTTTGGTTGATTGCCAGTTAAGAATATTTGACAGGCGGCCCACTTTGCCGCCCCCATTCCCCTTTACTCGAGCTATGGCCCGTTATCATTCATATTCTCAATCAAATTCCAAGTCAATCGCTGCTGTCAGCTATCCGAATGTTAATTTAAACAATTAATTTCAATATATGGTGTCGAGTGTGCAAGAGAGAAAGATACAGAGAGAGAGAGAGAGAGAGAGAGAGAGAGAGAGAGAGTATATTTAACATGTCAATTTGCAAATTAAATACACAACATGACAGACGAACAGGAGACAGCGGGAAGTGTGCCACAAGCTGGGGCATAAGATAGATATGAAAATGAAAATGTTGGAATTGGAATTGGAGATGGAGGCAAGACCACACAGTGCACAAGTGCACTAAATATAGATCTGATTTGGGCAGCGGTAGAGCGTAGAGTTTGCAACTGATTTCGAGTGGAAGAGCTGAAGAACTAAATAGAAGAAGAATAAGACAACGACGACGACAACAAAAACAATTTCTAGACACATTTAATTGAGCCAAAGTGCTCACTTAAGCTCTTAAATCTAATTGTTCGTTGTCCAGCTAGCCCTAAATGAGGGTAAAATAGTTCAGGTTAGTCCAAAAAAGAGCGTAGGCTTTGAAGATTTGTTCCAAAGAAAAATTTCAATTCAATTAACAATTTAATAGCTCAAATGAATGGATACGGAATTGCCTAATCAGCATACATTCTAATTCTGACTAATTTCGCTGGGGCATAGTTGGAAAGTTATCAAAACACATGTTCTTTTCTAGTGTACAGACCCGTAAGTTGAGTCATTAGTTTCTTCTCTTCCTGTACGCTCTCTGTGCATTAGCTACAGGTTCTTTTAGTTAGGGAAACATATGTTTCCAATGCAAGTTTCTACAATAATTGTTCTTTGACTATGGTGATTAGTCTTCTTGCTGTTGGAGCTGTCAGCTACTACTACTGACAGGTGGTTCGATAAAAACATAAATAGAGGAAAAACTAACCCTCTAGCATTGTCGGCAGACTTAAGACCGAATGGTAAATGTGAGAAAGGACCTTAATAGTTGTTGCCTACGATTAAAGAATGCCAGTTTTCTTAGCTCTGTCGGAGGTGGAGTTTTCAAGGAATACGAGAAAATGTTGTTAAGCTTGGTAAATCGATTATGTGGCTTAGCATTAGAATTTATGAGAATAAAATAATTATAATAAAAATAAATGTATTTAAAATAAATACTAAACACTTATGTGAAAAACTTCTAAAAATTGGTTTAAAAAAAAAAAAAATTTTGTTCCTGATTTTAGATTAGTATGTGTTTAAAAATATTTTTTGTTATATTTTTAATTATTTAAAATATAATTTATAAAGAGATAATAAAAATTATAAAATTAATTAATTAATATATAATTTAAAAAATAAATTTTATCTTGATTTTAGAACACTTTTTTTTTAATTATCTTTATAATCATATTTTTATATTTTAAATCTATATTTTTTATTCCCATATTTTTTATATTTATGGCTTTACCTATTATTATTATTATTATTTTTCATTAAAAAAAATTAAAACTCTTAGAATTATATCTGAGTTTCTTAAACTATTAAATTTTGTTTATTTTGTTTTTTCCACTTCATCTGAGATTTGTAAAAAACGTATATTATCGTATTAGTATCATGTTCTTAATTTTCTTATGCAAAAATATATCCAAAAACTTTGGATACAACCCATAGATAATACTTTATTATTCATATATTTATTCTGTATTCTGGCTTGGCAGAAAGTGCAATATTGAATACTTTAAATACAACCCATCAAATGTCAACTGTCACATTAGTTTCAGTTCTCTTTTATTTTTTATATTTAAGTGATATAAAGTGTGGCATATGTGCACATACATGTACACAATATATATATGTATTATATATAGATATATATATTTGTCTATATATGTCTATATATTTATATCGCAGTCGGTAACAATTTCCTGCCATTGCACTGACATAGACACGCTTGCCGAATTTATAGATAATTTTTCATGATTTTTCCTGACATTCTGCTTAATGCTCTCACACTCACTGACTCTCTCTCTCTCTCTCTCTTTCTATTTCGTTGCAGATGCGCGCAGCAGGTCACAGCCGAACGGACCTCATGATGAAGTTGCCGACGAGGCGTCTCTGAACTGCTGACAGCCAAGTGCCAGCGCCAGTGCGTGCGTATCTTAAAGATACAACAGCAGCAACAACGACAACAACAACAACAAGACTCAGTCGCAGCGCATTTCCGGCTGGACGCACCTACCTAACTAAGTGGACGGCTACCTACGCACTCGCTACTCGTCGCTCGCAACTCGCCACTCGCTGCTGCTGCTGCTGTTGCTGCCCCTGCAACTAGCCAGCTGCTATCAGTTCTAGCGCAGAGCGCGGTCGCGACGGGCTGCAAAAAATAAGAAACAAAATAAATAGAGTGAGCGCCGGGAGCGCCCAATACAACAACAACAACAATAACAACAGCAACGAAATCAATAACGAATATCGAACAACGAAATACAACAAACAAACGCTCCGTCGTGAACAATCAAATACACACATATATATATATATATATATATACTGATAAATACAAAGTGCCGGAAAATACGTGAAAAATAGGGAAAATACGGTAAACGGTCGCCAACAATCCTTTTGCCTTGCGCAAATATTTGTGGAAACGTGATTGCTGTTGACAAAGTGGCGTCCGCACACGCACTCGATACTTTCAATTAGGCACGTTGCTTATAAATGTGCCACAATGGCGCCGCCGTCCAGGACGACGACACCGTCAACGCTGCAACCACCGACGCGTTGTAAACCCACAGTCACGGCAACAGCTAAGGCTCTAATCCTGTCCCCGCTGCTCCTGCTGCTGCTGCTGCTACTGGCCGTTACTACGGTCCGTGCTGAACCGTATTCCGGCGGATTTGGCAGCTCAGCGATTGCCAGCGGTGGTTTGGGCTCCGTGGGCATTCACATACCCGGCGGCGGAGTGGGCGTCATCACTGAGGCGCGCTGTCCGCGGGTTTGCTCCTGCAGCGGTTTAACCGTCGACTGTTCGCATCGCGGATTAACGCAGGTCCCGCGCAAAATATCAGCGGATGTGGAAAGACTGTAAGTACTAAATATATAATTCTCAAATATATACACACACAACACGTAGTATACGGGCAATCAAAAAACAATCAAATCAACAACAACAATAACGGCTTGGAGCATGAGATATTCATACTGCAAAGTTTTAACGCTCTCACTTAATATAACATACCTATAAATGCCTTTGTGCTGTATTCTTGGAGAGTTCATAATATACTTGGCTTGCGGATCCGTAAAAGTACTATAAACTGCTGCAATTAAACTATAGATAGACTATATAATTTATACATATATACATACGAGGTGTGTTAAAAAAATATTGAGAGTTTTGGCATAATATATAGGTATATATAACATAATATGTCTTGTGGATTACTTTGAAGGGCACAAAAAAGATATTCTAGAATAAATAAATCATTTTTGAAAATAAACAAAATTTGAACACTCCTAGTTTAGGATGTATACAGCATTACTTCAGTATATGTTTACAGAGGGTTCAGCAGTTTAGAAAAGGCACAGATTACGAATAGTGGAGAGTAAAAATTAAAAACAAAATGACATAAAAAGAGGTTTAAGAATTATTGGTGGGGAAGAGTTGAAGTTTCAGATACCCTAAATTCGATTGAAAAAAATTAAAAATTGTCTTGATGTGGGACGGTAATAAATTTACCCGAAAATGGTTTTTGCACTTTTAGGTTAGAGTATAGGAACCAAACGTAATTCATGTTTCGGATTTGGAAACCCTCTCGAAAAGTATAATCTAAATTTTGGGTACCTAATCTTGTTTAACAAAATAATTGACATGAAATATATTAACATATAAGAGATATAGATATATATTTTCCAGCAAGTACTAAAATTTTTACTTATGTATATCTGGTTTTCCTATAAAGCATGTCTTAGATAGTTCGCATTATGATCGTCTGCCTGTATATCGTCTGTTTATCTATCGTCTGTCTGTCTAGTTATCTTATATTCTTCCGTCTGTCTTTAGTTCTTGAACTGTGGAAAACGAAATAACTTTTAAGCTTTTTTTATCAACTTTTGAACAATGAAATGGTAATACTTATTTTAAATTTCGCATATCGACAAACACAATGATATGGAACTTCAGAAATATTTATAAATAAACTATTCAAAATTGATGAAAGATAGATGAATACTATACAAGCTCAATTAAGAACGTTTGTAACATAATAATAAAATATAATATGTAAGACTACGCAATAAATAACGAATTTGTTAAATTCATTTGAGTATTTTTAAAAGCATGAGAAGCACAAATATTTGCATTAAAAATTCAAATATTCTTAAGCCCCAAATACTTGGAAAAAATAACTACTAGAGCATACATAAAATAAACAAAAATTCGTTAAAAGCTTCAATTTGTTTCCTGTGAATTCAAGGTAAAAATAGTTAGCAAAGAAATCTAAAAATTTAAAAAATTTTATTGTTTACTTAACGAGGTAAATGTTTGTAAAATAAATAAAATATGTATATATTGTTAAATAAATAAAATATAAAAAAAATTGTATAGAAACTATTCAGATGATGCAAAGTAGAAATCAATTTCACTTATAAAATGCAATATGCAGCTGCTTATATAACACTGTTTTAAGTAGATGGGTTTGCCCTGATATGATAATCCATAGTACACACACAAACAAATACAGGCATTCGATTGCCCTTATCTGTGTATCTATTTGCATTGCGAACTGCATGAACTAGTTTTTAGCCTTGACAATGATCTATATGGCAGCATATGGTACGTTATATAATTTATATATATATGCATATAGCGCCAGGCCTGCACAGCTGAACACTTCTGGTATTTACATTTTAAAATAAAAAAAAGGAAATGAAATCAGCATAGACAAGCGGCAACAACAACAGCAAAAGCAAATAAAGCCGTGACCATTTCGTGTCGATAACAACGAAACAAATGGACAAATGGACAAATGAATGAATGGTTGGAGGCGACGGCGCAGGCAAATCTGTCGTCTTGTGCTGTGTCTCCGGAGCGTACATTAAATTGCCATTAAGTTTATTAATTGTCGCCGAAGGAGGCAACGTAAGCACATCAGACGAGGCGAGGCGAGGCGAGCGGCGCGGCAAGTGGCTGCGGCAACTGGCGGCCACTTTGGCAATTGTTGCATGCAACTGGCAAACGGGCAAATGCATTAAGCCGATGTCTGCGTCCGCGGACGCCACATAAATTAACGCGCCGGCAATTAGCAAGTGTATGCAAAATGCCACAGAGCAGCGCCCCAATGCGTTGCCACGCCCCCCAACGCCTCTGTCGAGCCGCCTCTATCAAGCCCCAACAGACCTGTAGACCGCTGCGCAGCGACCTCAAAAGCGGCAGTTGCAAGCGCTGCTGCTGCTGCCGTTGCTGCTATTGTTGTTGCTTTTTCTCTCCATAAATTAATAACAGATATCAACGTCGAGCAACAACAATAACAACAACATAGCCCAGTTATAAGCAGTCAAATAGCGCTCAGGGACACATTTGTTTTATGCAAAAAGCAAAAACGAGCAGAACACAAAAAAAAGAAAAATAATACAGCAAAAAAAAAAAAAACAGAGAAGAAAAATGAAAAATGAAAAGGCAAAAACAGAAACCGAAACAGAAAACATATCAACATGCACGGCATATTTGCATTTTAAAATACCAGGCGCCTGTCCGGCACAGGGTGTTTCAAGCCACGGAAAAGTTATTACGCCAAACTCTGACTGACTGACAGTTTAAATACTGAACTAAGGAAAAACTCACTTAACGAAAAGTAAATTGAAAAACTACGAAAGAGCTTATGTACATACTTATATATATGTGTGTACTTATAAAAGGTAACAATTTCGAGCAGTCAAAAAAAAAGAAAGAAAAACGTGGTGGAAATATGAGTCTTACTTAAAAGAAAATTAATTGAAAGGTGAAACATGAGCTGCACAAATGCTAGAGGGGAGATACTTAAAAATATGATTGACAGTTTTATTTAAGATCCATGAAAGGAAAATACGCAGAGCTCAAGTAATTTAAGGAATATTTATAGCTCTTGGGAGACAAAAAGGTGGAGATTTTTATTGTAATTGAAAGAAATCTCAACTTAAGCGGTTTTTAACTAGATGGTTGAATATTAAATTGATTCAAGAGGAATAATTAAATTTTGGTTGTTTATTTGGGTGAAACCATGGTTGTTGATTAATGTGCAATTATTTTTTGTTCTATACGAGTTCTGAAGAGCTTGAATAAGTATTAGATTAATCAAGAAATTGTTGAATTATTGTTGAAAATATATATGCTTGATAGATTAAAGAGTACTATAGATATGGATTTTATTACTACTGGCATACTCAAATATATCTTACTTTAAAAGCAGATATGTTCTTTATAACAAATTTAGGTTTTCTTTTTGTAAAAACTGAAGAGATTTATGATTCCAGAACATTATCTAAATATTCAAAATATCTTTTAAAGAATTCGCTGCTTTTAAAGCTTCTCTTATATACCAGAAACCTACAATTTTGTTTGAGCTTTGCCTCTAATTTAATTTCAGTCTGACGCCTTTTTCTGCATGTTAATTAATTAGTTTTAATTTGATTATAGTACAGCCACGAAATGAAAATAAAAATTACGCAAACACAGTAACCCTTTTATTAAAAACTAAATAAAATATAGTAAAAGCCGTCGTAAGGCTTTGCTGAACTAGTCAACTAGTCCTTAATTAAAGGATTCCTTCTGACGTTTTAATTGATGGTACGTTAATGACTGAATACATACATAATAAAAAGGAACTGTTTATATTAGCCATGATAATCATCAGTTGAGTTGAGTCACCCTAATGCTAGCATAGGTTCTATGTGGAGCTTACACACACACACACATACGTAGGAGAGGCGCATATGTGTGCTGTGCACATCAAATATTGAACATGCCCACAACTATTGGCAGGCAAAGCACACTGGAATAGCAAAAACAATGGCCAATGCAAAACTGGGGCTGGGGCCACGGCAATGTGTACCCAGCCCCAGACCAAGCCGACTCTAGCCATTTAATTACACAGCAGAGAGACAGGCGTAGGGAGCGAGAGGGAGATAGAAGATGAGAGAGAGCTAGTATTAGAATGGTAACCAACTGTCTGTCTGGCTGTCTGTCAGTCTGTCAGTAAGCCACCCACACGTTTTCTACAATCGGCACGAAAACAGTTTTGCATACAATTTTGGCCAGAGACCTCACACAACCCAAGCGAACTTAGACCCCAATTTGTGCCCGAAAGCCCTTTCACACCTCAAGAATAAAAACAAAACAAAAAATAAAGTAGAGTTGAATTCAAAAAAGGTGAGCCTAATTTATAGCTGCCAACATCTTCAAAGACAAGCAAAAAAGAAGAAGAGGAGGAAAAAATGAAACGAGCAACTCGAGCAGAAATCTAATTGGGACCCTAAAAACCTACAAAGCTTTTTTCTTGGCCAATTTGTGAATGCTTCAAAAGATTTAATGAACTTAAATGTTAAATGCTATATGTTAAATGTTTAATTATAACGCAGCGCTCAAGAGAAGAAGAAAAAATATGTAAGCACTCACACATAGAAGACTTGGGAGCTTGAAAACAACTTACGATTATTATAATTATTTTTGAAAATATTTTGAAAAATGTCAAGCAATTAGAAGAGACTTTTGTTTTTGTATTTTTTGTTTTTGTATTTATTTTTGTCTTTTGTTTTAAGTCTCTGTCGTATCTCTATGGGTCTCTGTAATCAGTTGAATCTAAGCAAGAGATGCCCACATCTTGCCAAGATATTAAGCTCATTAAAAACTCTGCTTGTGTGTGGCTGCGCGTGTGTGTATATGTGTGTGTGCAGCTTGGGCCTGGTCATAATTGTACACTGAGAGAGCAGAAAAAAGTTAGTTTGGGTTGATATTTCCAACAAATGTATTCAATTCTTATAGGTTGTGTATGGATTTTTTTATTTAAAAAAAATTGTATTTAAATAAATATTTTATTTAGATTTTTATATATCTAGTTTTAGTAATTGTTATGCATTTATTAGATAGCTGATTGAATAATATTTTCTCAAAAGAATAAGGAAAAATATTTAAAAATTAAAAAGAGATACATAAACAATAGAAATTATTATAGATTCCAGTGCTTGAGAAGGTTTAGTAACGTTAATCTTTCGAAGTTTAAAAAGTTGTCGATAACAGTTTGAATACTTTACGATTTATCAATCGCTAATGAATTAATATATTTCACTTAATATATAGGAAAAGTGAAATATAATCAAAATTGGGAAAACTCTTCCAATTACAAAACCAGCCAACGACCCCCTTTTGCAATTGCTCTGTTACTTAAACTTTTCTCTCAGTGTACGCGCTCATCGGCCACTTGATGCGAGTTTCATTAAGGCTTAAGCTGAAAAATATTTCTCGTTTGTGGCTCTGTGGCTCTGGCTCTGGGCCCAGACTGAAGGTCTTACTACCTGTTGTAGCTCAGCGCTGGCTGCCAACCTTACTCAAAAAGCAGCTGAGCTGAGCATCAGGCACAACGAGTTGTTGTTGCTGTTGTTGTTGTTGTTTGTGCTGGGTGCGCATGCGCACACGGTCTGTGGCTCTTTTCAGGCATTTTGTAGCTCTTAGGTTGCATTTCATTGTTATGACATCTACAGGTAACAAATTTTGTGTATCTCTGTCCGTCTGTCTGTGCCACCATAAAACTAAAAACAAGTTTTCTTCCTGCGCATGTTAAATGATTAAATATCATATTTTTTTGTTATCAGACAAAAGGCTGCGTTTTCAACAGTCCCCCTTTCGCGCTCCCCTCTCTCTCGCTCAGTCAGCATCTGCATCTGCATCTTCTCCAGCTGGTTGTGCTCATATCTCAGATTGTTGTGGTTGCTGTTGTTGTTGTTGTTGTTCATGTGCCTTGTCTTACAAGCAATTAAAAATTATTATCGGCTCGCACATGGTTCAGCATTTGTCCAGCTGATTCCGATTAGCGAGCTACTTGGGTTGCAACATAATTAAAGACAATCCCCAATCGAAAGTTAAGATCTCTTAATTGTGTTTTCTCTTTCTTTTTTCCAGCGATTTGCAAGGCAACAATTTAACCGTGATATATGAGACGGATTTTCAGCGCTTGACCAAGCTGCGAATGCTGTAAGTATAAAGTCGTAATTCGCATTTAATTACTTCACTTATTTATTATATTTTTAAGCAGTTTTTATATTTGTACGTGGTTCCAAATCGAGTTCTTAGATAATAACCGGGGCCAGTACAAATAATATTCTTAATTATTTCCTCTATTAACTTTTAAGCTATATTTTTTGCTCAGTTTTTTAAGATTTATAAAATTAATAACAAGTTCTATTACAATTCTTTTAGAGCTCACGGAACACGTATTGTGAATAGCAGGCCAATTTATTTGTTTTCAAACTCTGTCTAAAATTTATCATTACGAAATACAAAATGTTGCATGCAAATTGACACCAAATGTCGTGATAACGTTACCATAAATTTCAACTGTAAATTGAAATTGAAAGTTTGCGCAAAACTGGTCTCGCAACATATGTATTTACTGTACTGTACGACTGATAGTCAAAAGTTTATTTGTATTTTGCAATACGCAAAGCGTTGGTTCGCAATAAATTATATAATGATAATGGGAATCTGATATAATAGTAGCTCACCTTATAGAACCAGAATTGGCTTGAAAATCTAATCAGATCCTTTTCAGGTCTAATAAAGTAGTTCACGCTAGTGACGAGAGTTTAGTAATAAAAGTTGTCAAATAAAGTAATTTCGATCGTTATTATGGCTTATATTATAGTTCGATGGTATAAATATAAATTATAGAGCAACAAATCTTAAGTTGAGCGCCTGTGTCGATAGCTTAAAAGTAAAACTTTACTTGGGACATTAGTTAAGTTAATTATAACTAAATTATTGATCTTTGTTATATATGTCGTACACTCTACCGGTCAAAATATTATTATTATATAATGCAGTTCACTCTATAAAGTTAAACGGAATAAATAATAATAAATCAAGGAATAGTTGTGAAACAGTTGCAATGCATATAATTTTAATCTCTTCAATCTTAATATAATTGAATTAGCGTGATGTCATAAACAACAGTTGCAAATAAAACAAAAATTTTTTAAAAAGTAACAAAAAAAATTTAAATATTTAATAAAATTTTAATTTTAGTTTATTAAAAATATGAACATATATTTTTTTATGTATATGTTCATATAGATATTTACATATAAGCAATTGCGAGTAGTGTCTTTTTTTATTTTTATTATCTTCTCTTTATTTGTTGTGTATGACATCAACCAAATTATTAAATAAAATAAATAAAAATTTTAAATATTTATTTTAATTTTAATTTTAGTTTATTAAATATAAAAATATTTTATAAATATATATTTAAGCTACATATGTAAAGTTACATAGAATACATTAAATATAAATATTAAAACTTACCAAATCCTTACTAAAACCGTTTATCACATATTTTTCCATTCCACAGTCAATTGACGGACAATCAAATACATACCGTTGAGAAGAATGCTCTGCAAGATTTGGTTTCGCTGGAGCGACTGTAAGTAGTGAACTGCACCGAATTCCGAAGTTGGGATAGCAATCCTATCGAATGACTTGCTACTTTGATGCTAGTGCATGAGATCTTTACAACTAATTCACCTTTTTAACTAACCAAAACAATTTGCTGCTCTTTATAGACATAGATTCACATAGCGCCTAGCTATAATAAAAATTAATATATTAAAAATATTAATAATAATAATTGTATCTTGCAAAATTCGAATTTAGTTGAGTTTTGAGTTTAACTTTTTTGTATCTTTTTTCTCGTTTCGTTTTATGCATATCTCTCTACTTTCGTTGCGTTTCGTTTTGCGTATCTAATATGCTCGTACACCAAACAAACAAAAACAATCAAAAACACCAAAAATATACCAAACACTTCACTCTATAAATCAGACGCCTAAACAACAATCGACTTAAGGCAATACCTGAAAACTTTGTGACAAGTTCAGCGAGTCTTTTGCGATTGTAAGTAATCAACGTAGCCATGTAGCAACTATATATATATATAATCTACCTACATATAGTATGTAGTCGTAGCCCCAATAGATTACAAACACTTACTGACTCTCAAATCCTTCCTCTTCCTGCCTGCTCACCTGCCTGTCTATCTGCCTGCTGAATGCTGCCCTCCTGTATGCGAACCTCGCCTCGCCTTGACAGGGACATCTCGCACAATGTCATCACAACGGTCGGCCGGAGGGTCTTTAAGGGCGCCCAGTCGCTGCGGAGCCTACAGCTGGACAACAATCAAATCACATGTATGGATGAGCATGCCTTCAAGGGATTGTTGGAGCTCGAAATACTGTAAGTATTGAGCAATGCATTTAGGGATGGGCAAATACAGGTGCACTCTGTGTATTTAACAAGCTAAATCTTATAGCTGTGTACCAAATAGAAAAAAAATTTGATTGCAAGAATGTTTAAGGAATTAGATGAAAATGCAGTAAAACTTAATTCAGTCATCATTAAACAGTGTTGCATAATGCATAAAAATTAACAAAAGTACTTTTACTAGTCCTTCACGATTCTTAGCTTGGGAAAAACTATCGGTGCTAGAAAATTATAGAATATTAGAATAAGGAAAAAAATCATTTGGGAATTAAACTGTGTCTTAACAGTGCTCAGAAATGTGAGTCTTATTCAGTGTATATCAGATATATTCAGAATATATCAGATATATTCAGTGTTATAAAACGATAAGCCAGTCAAGTTTTCAATTTATTAGAAATTAAAAGCTTAGATTACTAAAAACTAATAATTGAAAAATTATGGAATATATGAATAACAAAAAAAATCATTTTGAAATTAAAGTGTATAAGAAGTGTTCGTCTTTTAAACATGAAGGACACATTCAGTGCTAGGAAACAATAAACACGTAAAGTTTCAGGTATTCAGAAACTTGAAGCTTAACTCAGTAAAAACTATCAGCGCTAGAAAAGTAAAGAGTGTTAGAAGAACGAAAAAAAAAATCATTTGATGTTTAAAGCGTATATTAACAGGGTTAAAAACTGTTAGTCTTTCAAACATGAGAATAGATATGTAGTATTATGAGACGATAAACAAGTAATGGCTTTAATTGATCAGCGACTAAAAGCTAAGGTTAGTAAAAACTTTCAGTGCTGGAAAATTATGGAATATTAGAATAACGAATATATTATCATTTGGGGTTTAAAGTGTATATTAGGGTTGGAAAGTCGCAGTCTTTAAAAAGGTTGAAAAGATATTCAGTGTGGAAACATTAAACGAGTTAAGTTTTAAGTTATACAGAAGCTAAATGTGCGATTTTATTAGTATATTTAACATCAATAATATATTTCAGACATACAAAAATAAAAACAGTGCTAGAAAAAGAAATATATGTATTCTTATTAAGTCAAGGAAATATTAAATACAACATAAAATATCAATAGTTGCTTTCTCCTCCTTTTACACTACTTAAATTAAAGTGTTGTACAATCAATAAAAAGTAAATAGCAAATATAAACAGTGTTGGTAATTGATTTGCAATCCAAAATAGTGTAGTAAAGATTAATATGAAACACGATAGTGCGAGTACATAAATTATGACTAGGCAGCGCTGTAGAACGACAATCACTGAATAATGAATAAATGAATGAATTATGTGTTCTAACAGTAAAGGAAAAGTCTTAACACACACGCGATTGTGTTTTTTAGCCCATCCCTAAGTATGGCTTAGCTACGAGCCGAAAGATGCATTCACTTGATAATGCAATAATGCAACATATTTTCCCCCACAAACCCCACCTTCTCCTTCTTCATCCATCTCGCTCGCTTACTTATTTTCGCTTCTGCCTGCTCTTTTGTACCCGCACAGCACACTGAATAACAATAACTTGACCGCTCTGCCGCACAATGCCTTCGGGGGATTGGGAAAATTGCGGGCGCTGCGCCTCTCGGATAACCCGTTCGCCTGCGATTGCCATTTGTCCTGGCTGTCGCGCTACCTACGCAGCGCTCCGCGCCTCGCCCCCTACACGCGCTGCCAGTCACCGTCGCAGCTGAAGGGCCAAAACGTGGCGGACCTGCACGATCAGGAGTTCAAATGCTCAGGTATGGAATGGACCACATGACATCGCTTCGGGTGCTGGGGGCCCCTCCGAAAATGGACAAATGTCGTGGGGCCTCCGAAAGCTATGCCAAATTAATTAGTATTGACTGGAACAAAGCATTATAAATCATAAGCAGTCATATGGGCACGCCCCCGCTGTGCCGCCCACTAAAGCCAATAACAAAAACAACAGCAACAACAAACAGCAAGGGGTACAAGCGGATATTGAAGGGACGGCACTGGGATTTCAGCAGGGGCTAAGGGGGGGATTCAGGCATCATCATCATCGTGTGTTTGCCAAAACGTTTAACGCCGTCATCGCTTGCTTGATTGGGATGCAGATGCTGCGGGCTAAAGCAGCATTTGGAAAGCCTCCCAATGGATCGACTCGACTTGAATCGAGTCGACGTTCAATGAAGCGGAAAATGTGCGCCAAACGATGCCATGAAACAAGATTTTCATCCATCGTTATATTGTACTTGTTATGCTCTAACGCATAAAGAGTTGCACACTTCCATCAGCCACTTGGGCATTTAAGCTTGGCAATAACGCAATGTTAAATGAGGCGTTAATTCGATTTGATTTGATTTGATTTGATGTTTGCTGCCTGCTTAATGACATATTTCATTTTTCATTGAATTCAGTTCAGACTTTGGTTTAATGTGTTCTTAATGGATGAACATTAACTGAAATATGGTTGGGAATAGTAAAAAGAGGCAAGGAAAAAAGATAACAGATAAAGAAAGACCAACATCAAGGAAGTTCCAAGAACTGAATAAGCATAGAAGAGAAAAAGATTAGCAGAAGGAAGAGCTTCGAATAGGGGAAAAACTTGTTAGAAGAGAAACTAGAGAAACGATTTTATACCTTTGGTCTAACATTTTTATAGACCAGATTCAAGATAAAGGATCTTTTTCATTATTTGTAAGGGGACTTATCTCTTACTTTTTCGAAATCTTTCTTAATAGTCTAGAAATAAGAAAACTAGTTAAAAATCAAGTTTTCAAAGAATTTAATTTGTAAATTTAACCCCAAAATCAGAGAGTATAAAAAGTAATTTGATTGTTTAAGAAAATATATATGATATATATAGTATATATAGTTAACTTAACATTTACAATTTATTTGAAAATTTCAAATTTCACACTTAAAATTTAAAGTAAAAAATGAAGCAATCGCAGCTCTGATTATGGAACTATAGAAAGATTGTATTTTAACTTCTATAAAAGAACTTCAACTTCTTTAAACAGTTCAAAGAGCATCCCAAATTCGTCAACTTGGCCAAACTTTTATTTTCTTAGCTTGTGTTTGACTTTCGTTTTGTATACAAAATGCTATGGAATTATGTGGGTAAACATTTATGACCAGCGGCAGCTGTGGCTCCAGTTGGAGCTTACGTTGTAGCTGGGGCTACCATCGGCCGCATCTTGGCGCGCTGCAGTAGCATTCATAATTATGTAGTTGCTGCTGTTGCAGTTGCAGTTGCAGTTGCTGTGGATCAAATCAAAGCAAAGTGGCTCTGGTTCGCTGAATGAATCGCTGTAACCAGCTCAATATGCAGTTTACTTTACACTTGCCGCACTTGCTACACACTCATACACACACACAGTTACTCACACTCACACTCACTGTTGCAGGTCTCACCGAGCATGCGCCTATGGAATGCGGCGTGGAGAACAGCTGCCCCCACCCGTGTCGTTGTGCCGATGGCATTGTCGATTGCCGTGAGAAGAGTCTGACGAGTGTGCCCGTTACGCTGCCGGATGATACCACCGAACTGTAAGTCTAACCACTTGGATAACAAATTTTAGCCACATTTTAACTGATTTTTTTTCTTTCTTTTTCGCACAGGCGCTTGGAGCAGAATTTCATCACTGAATTGCCAGCCAAATCCTTCTCCAGCTTCCGGCGACTGCGACGCATCGATCTGTCCAACAACAATATCTCGCGCGTTGCACACGATGCGCTAAGTGGCCTAAAGCAGCTAACCACGCTGTAAGTAGACGCACATTAGCAACAAGTAGCATATGCCAACAAAATGTGCAGTCGCTTCGCTGAGTGGAGTGTGGAGTGTGGAGTGTCAGTCAGTCAGTTACTCTGTCCGTCTGTCCGTCCATCTGTCTGTCACACACTCCTGACAGCCACTGGTCCTAAGGGTCTCAGCTGAGGCTTGAGGGGCTAATCGGCCTATGCTAAGCGTTGCCAACACCGCAAGGCATCAGATTACCTGTGCTTGCCACAATGTACTGCCCCGCCCACTGCTCCCCTTACACCAATGAGTGAGTGTGTGTTTGTGCCAAACCAGTTGCCGCCCGCAATGACAACAACACGAGCCCACCGCAGCAAGAACATGAAGCAGCACAGGTTCTGCCTGCCTTTATACACCCTTGTAGAGGGTATTAGAATTATGGCATAACATATGTAACATATAGATATAGATAGCGTGCAACTTTATAGAGTATATCAGCTATAGTTTATGAATTTTGGCATATGATGTATATGTGATATATATGATAGGTATTTCATAGGTCGAAGCGAATCACTAGGAAGAAGAAAATTATGTATTCTTTCGAAGCGCATCCGCTAAAGTGAGCAAAGGAAAATCAGATATATTTCTACTACTCTCTACTACAATATCTTATAATATCAGTTACCATTGAGACAACCGATCAATATGATATTCTTGTAAGATTAGCTTTTGTGTTTCAAAACACTTCTTAATCAAACTTGTTTGTTGCGAGATTTATAAAGTTATGAAAAACAAATGGTTATTGAAATCGAGATATTTTATCATTAATGTCGGAATCATTTTTTAAAAGAAGATTCAATTCAGAGCATGATTCAGTTCTGAGGAAGAATCTGTTCAAAAATAAGTCTATGACTAGCAACTTTTATACATTCATTTAAATATCTGAGCTATAAGAAGCTTGACTATTATTGATATATTTCTGCAAGTTCAAAAACAGACAAGATTCCTATTTCATATCAAAATATTTAGTATTTAGTAAACTTGAGAGTTGCAAGATATAAAATTTCTATGTGTATAAAAACATAGTAAGTGCATATGAAAATCGAAAATGATATCATACAAGTAGAATCAGATCTGAGGAAGAAGCTGTTCAAAAATTAGTCCATTCACTTTCAATATCTCAGCTTTTATTCAAACTACTTTTTAGATTTCAGAAATATACGATACTATATTATATCCTAAAGACACACAAAATCTTAGGCAAAAACTCCACTGCAAGTGCATTCCATGTTCGGCTTGCCGTCGATACTAATTTTTTACTTGTTCTGTATTTCCATTTCTGTTTTATTCATTTGCTTTGTCTTTTTTTAACTCTGTTTTTTTTTCGCTTACAGCGTGTTGTATGGCAATAAAATAAAGGATTTGCCCTCGGGCGTATTCAAAGGACTTGGCTCACTGCAGCTGCTGCTGCTGAATGCCAACGAGATCTCCTGCATACGCAAGGATGCCTTCCGCGACCTGCATAGCCTCAGTTTGCTCTCGCTCTACGACAACAACATACAGTCGCTGGCTAATGGCACATTCGACGCCATGAAGAGCATCAAAACGGTGTAAGTACCACGCCCCTTGCCCCTCGCAACTTGCCCCATTCCCAACTACCATAACAACTTCCACGCCCACTTAGCCGCCTCCAGCCCCCATTGAGAGGTTGGCTTTGGCTTGGCTGTGCGAGTGCATGTTGCAAGTGGGGAGACGCCCCTTAGAACAGGCAGCTCCTTCGCCTTTTGAATGGAGGAGCAGCACCCAGGCACTTGGTGTTAAACCTCTGAAGTGCATTTAGTAGTTCCTTTGACTTGGCAGCAACAGCGGCTCGCGTTGACATTTGTTTAGCAGCCAAACAACATCGGCAACCGCCTTTTCTATGACTCCGCATGCCTCATGCCTCCTCCTCCGCCCCATCCACAAATATCGGCTGTGAACCGTAAAGATGTTCTACGAACAAAAGATGGGGCGGTTTCTATATGCCATCAACGGCGCGGAGTAGGCACGCGGCTCGAGCATCGATAAATGCGCTGAGCTTAAGTGCTGTGCGCTTCTTAAGATGGTATACGACTCGCTTGAGTGGGTTAAGTATTTGTCAGGGTTGTCAACTTGAAAGCAAATAACTGAAGAAAAATGTGACCCGTAGTTGCGCGAATTGATATTTTCCACACAAGAGGCTTTTAAAAATATAAAAATGTGATGTACTAAAAAAATAGGTTATGTATTAATATATGTGTATAGATGAGAAGGTAAATATTATTGTATTTTTCGAAATATAAAAAGAAAGCTGCTAAAAACCTACATTTGTTAAGAAAAGACATTTCGAAAAGCTTATATAAATTACAACAAATAATTGATACTTTAAAGAAAAGGTTTTCTAAAATCACTTATAATAAAAAAAGGATTCAGTAAAGTTCTTTTAAGAATACAAAAATAGATTCAATACAGATCTTTTGTGAATTTATGGAAATTTTTTGGTTAGACAAAAACATAGAATTCTCAGGAATTTTACTAAGAGACCTAAAGGATTTATTGGTATTAAGCCACAAACCATTTATCTGCATTATGTAAGGGTATATAAAGTTAAAAGCCCTGCATTTGAAACTTACTTATCAAATGATTGAAAAAGGTATGTGATTTTCAATCTATATGTCATTAGGATATTTCCCTTAAATTTTTAGAAATTCTTCGAACTTTACACATCTTATTTTCGAAAAAGTAATATATATATATAATATATATATATATATATATTATATTTAATATATGCCCTTTTCTATATTTATTTTAATATATATTTATTTTAATTATAGCGAAATAAAATATTTTTTGATATTTTAAATTTCGCTTATCAGATAGATAGATTATTTGCTTTTATATAAGACAACTAATAAATTATTTTACTTGGATATTTCGCATTTTCACATAATAGACAGAATAAATAAATTCTGAAAAAACTTCTTTTTAAATTCTTTTAAATTCAATCATACTTATAACAAACATAAAACCCCTGACTATAAGTTGGAAAACAATTAGATTTGCTGCAAGTATAGCTCGTTAGGAAAGTGCCTAGTCGCTAATAATGTTGCTTCGTTTTGTAAGATAAAGTTTCATTTTATAATTACAAGATGATTTAAGATGACTTTAGTTGCTAGCTATTTTATGGCCACTCTGTCACACGGCATTAACAGGGAAAACTCTTGGGCTAGGATTGCCTTTGAAAATAGTTTTCAAAACGTTGGCGACAACAACAGCAACAACAACAACAACAGCAGCAAACAACGGAAACGTTGCAGCCGCAGGGCTCGTGCACTTTTAAGACGTCTCAAGCCTCCATCCACAACAGCCAACAACAGTTTTGCCTTTCCTTACGCCATCCGCCCCCTGCCCCCGCCTCTTTCCTAACAACTCCCTTCGCTCCATTCAGTGCAAATGCTCAATGCTACTTTCTTGCTTTCTTTCCATTTGCAACACAACGAAAAATACTTGTATACGTATTTATATATATATAATATATATCTGTTTGTGTGTGTGTGTGTATAGACATTTGGCCAAGAATCCTTTCATTTGTGACTGCAATCTGCGCTGGCTGGCCGACTATTTGCACAAAAATCCCATAGAGACAAGTGGAGCACGCTGTGAGTCACCGAAGCGGATGCATCGCCGGCGCATTGAATCGTTGCGCGAGGAGAAATTCAAATGTAAGTGCGCCCGACGGGCAAAACAAGACAAGTAAAAGAATATGTCTTAACTTTGGCTGTGGCCCATCTTCTTGCTCACCCACCCACGCCCACCCACTTGACAATTGTGCAGGTTCCTGGGATGAATTGCGCATGAAGCTATCCGGCGAGTGTCGCATGGACTCGGACTGCCCATCCATGTGCCAGTGCGAGGGCACGACGGTCGACTGTGCGGGACGTGGTCTCAAGGAAATACCACGCGACATTCCATTGCATACCACAGAGCTGTAAGTTACCAACACGACTAAACTCTCAGAATACTTATCACAATACATTTTTATAAGCGTTATATCCCACCCATAAATGGTCCTCTCTTAACTTAGTTCATAAATTATTCGCTAAACACTTTTTATCGCAAATTCTTATGTACTTGAAGCAATGTCTAATGGCTAAATGAAGTGAATGAAAGTTTTTTCCTTTAGCTGCATCTGATATAACTACTATATTAATATGCCCACATAATGTATTCAATTAAGCAATATAAGTAGAGGCATTATTCATGTCTATAAGGAATCTTAAGAGCAACTCATCTTTAAGTTCTTAAATTTTTCAGTAAATAAATATTCTGCATTTGGCTTAGGGTTCATAACAGAATATGTTTCCAGAGTTTCCCTTGAATTAGAAGAAATCGTATTTTTGACTTATTAAATACATTTCTTTTGGTCTTTTCTCTAATTTTATTTAAATTATATATATTTGAAATGTAAGCTTCTATTTTAAATAAATATATGCGTATGATAAAAAGGAAAAAACTTTAGCAATGTTTTAGAATTAGTCAAAAGTATTCTTCTTTAAGCCCTGAAATTTTCATAAATACCAAAAGGATATAAATTCTTATCTTACATCTGCCATAAGTACGAAGTTAATTGATGTATTATTTAAATTGTTATTTAAATATACATAATTATTTAATATTCAAACTTGTGACACAATAATCTGATTTAAGATTAAGCTATAGCTCATTGAGGTTAGACTACAATTATTTATAGATAACTAATTATTTTCAAACATTTCCCTAAACTAATATATTTTCCTTCTACTAAGAAGTCTTCAAAAATGTTTTCATATAAACTTAACAATACGTTGTTAGATAGGCTAAGGAATTTATTAAATTTATTAAAATTAAGAAATAATATTCAAATTATTAATGTAAATAATACATACTTAACACAACTTAAGTAGCATACAAAATGAAATGAATTTGATGAATTTTATTTCAGTTAAAATATTACCGAAATTGTATTTTATTATTTGGACATTTGAAAAGCTAGACTTATAAATTTGAGTATGACTGACGTCAAACGTGCATTTAAAGCTCATTAAAAGTAATGAGATAATATGCAAGCCATAAGATTAATTTAAGACATTTAGTACATTACTCTTTCATTATATATAATTGCATCTTACTTTTAAATTGTGAATAAGCAGCTTACATTTAACATCGTGTGTGTGTGTCTGTATATGTAATATGTGTATATATTTTTCATAGTTTACTCAACGACAACGAATTGGGTCGCATTAATTCGGATGGTCTGTTTGGACGGTTGCCGCATTTGGTAAAGTTGGAGCTGAAGCGCAATCAGCTGACTGGCATTGAGCCGAATGCCTTTGAGGGTGCATCGCGCATACAGGATTTGCAGTTGGGCGAGAATAAGATTAAGGAAATTTCGAATAAAATGTTCCTCGGATTGCATCAGCTGAAAACTCTGTAAGTATACATACATATATGAATATACCTGTATATGAAAATCTCGTAACTTACAAATTTGTGATTTAATATAAAAACTTTGCATTTTCTTCCTTTGTTCAATTGCAGCAATCTTTACGACAATCAAATTTCATGCGTTATGCCTGGTTCATTCGAGCATCTCAACTCGCTGACGTCTTTGTAAGTATTGCCACGCCTCCTGCCCTAGAAATCTTTGGCATTTGATGCATCTGCTGGCTATGCATAGCTATTAAAACTGTGCCAAGTGGCCAAGCGGTGCGCTGCATGCACTTCAATAGATAAATGATTTAGCTTTGGCATTAATTGCCCCGTTCTTAGTTTACATGACCCCGCCCCACTCACCCCATCCCCTAGCTCACACAGGGCACAGGCACATAAAATGAGGTTAATGGTTTTGATTGTTCCCCAGTTGAACTTCATCTGATTGCCAGCATTTCACATCAAAACAGAAACTGCTGCTGCTGATGCTACTTGCTGCTGCTGCTGCTGCTGCTTTAACAAATCAGTTTTTCTTCGTTGCATGCCAACAACTATTGTGTATAATTCAATTGAACTTCAATTTATAGCAGGGCTGCCTACGATAAGAGCTAAACACATACACACACACACAGACACATACACTTCTATCTCATATAGCTCATGGCTCACTCGCTGTCTTCATGTATCCCAACTGCAATGTGTGTGCGGGTGTGTAGTGTGTGTGTGTGTTTGTTGCTCCACATTGTTGTGCGCGTCTGTTGTAAATCAACCCTCACAACACACACACACACACACTGGCGAGTGTGCGCTGCCTTCGATGATTTAATTAATTAAAATTGAGTTCAATAAAGAGCGCAAAACCATATACAGTACAACCTCGTTGAATTGAACAGGGGCTATCTTTAAAGAAATCGTTACCATACTTTTTAGCTTCTCTTTGCTTTCGCGTATTTAAATTTACAAAGTGAGATTAATTAGGAAACTTATAGCTAATTGGAAATTAATTTCAATAGATTTACATATACAGGCGAAATGCACTAAAATTAACTTGTAAACGATTGTGTAAATGAATATTAATGCGATTGAAGTGAATATATAAAATATAAAGTATTAAACGGGAATTGATTTAAAAAACGTTATAGTAAATATTTCTTGTACTGCATTAATTCAAAAATTTCAAAGTAAATATTTTAAGAAAATATTGAGAAAAAAAAGAAGAAATTGTAAATTTCATATTATTCTGAGTTTAGTTTTGATTGCAATTTTATTTGCTTTGCATTTAATTTTGATTTAAGCCAATCTCAAGGCAGAAATGTGCTTTGCTCCTCATCCAAAGATGTTTATTTTTTGGTTTCCAACCTTTTAGCAAACTTTAGCTCCATAAGCCTAAATATTTAAATTTGTCTTAACTTTCCTAAAAACAAATATAAGGCTAAAGGCTTTTATTATTCACAGATACATATTTATTTTCAAACTATATTTCCGTCAACTTTCCTTAGAATATAAACTTATATCTCTAACTTTACCTGAAACTTTTCTTGATACTAAATATTATACCTAAAGCTATCCTAATTCACAGATTAGTTATGTTATATATTATTAGTTATATATATATGTTGTAGCCAACTTCTCTTTAACTTCCATTGCCTATAGACAAAAACTAAGTAGCTAATGTTCAACTTCACTAGGCTCGACTGTACTTGTTAGTGTGTACGTGTGTGTGTGTGTTGCGAGGTGTTGTGGTTCTTTGGCCGCATCTAAAATTATTGTAAAATTCATTTAACTAGCTAATAAATAGCATCAATGAAAGTCATTAAGTGCTGTGCACCACACGACACCCACATGCTACATCATTCAGGTGGATGGTGGGGGAGCAGCAGTAGGTGCCAGCCAAAAGTGTTAGTTAGTTGCCTGCGGCTGCTCGCACACACCCAACACACAGCCAGCTGCTAACGTTGATAGCATGACAAAGCAGCATTGCTTATTAAATTAGTCTGGACTTGGTGTAACGTTTGGAATTGCCAATGTAATTTGCGAGCCATTGTTTCGCCTGGTTTCAGGCGGACGCATAATTAAAGGCCTTACAGCACTTATGCTGCTCTATATATGTATATGTATGTGGGCCCCAAGTCGGTGGCAAAGTGAGCAAGTGAAACATATGGCTCCACAAACAATTTGCATGCCAAAAGTGCAAAATTGGAAATAATTAATGAAACCATTCAAAGCTGTGTGTAGCCGAGGCTGATATTAAATATCATTGGCGCCATAATACAATTACAGCTAGTGTCAATCAAATATGCAATTTAGCTAAGCAGAACTCAGTAAGCCACAAATTAAATGAAAATTGCAAATTGTACCAAAAATGATAACTCAACAACATTATAAATCTAAATTTGTATAGAAGCTTAATTTAGAATTCACTTTATCTAGTTAAGGCTTTCGAGTTTTCAAAAAGTATTAATCTATAATAGAAAGTTTAGAGATTAATTGTATTTCGTTACAATATATAAAGCTTAGGTTTTAGGTGAAAGGGTTAACTATAATTCATTATATTAATAATATAAATATATATAAATCTGTTTTAGACTTTGATTCCAATAAAAAAGGATGTGATTTAAAAGCTTTCTAAACTATGCCATAGTTAATATTCCTTTATTCCTTTATTTTTGAGTCTTACATTTAATAAATATATATATCTAATAATAACTAAAATTCTCCACAAAGTTGAATGTGTTTTGAGAGCTATGTTTCTCATTTAATTTATGAAATATATGTATCCTAGACTAATATCCAAAGTTCCACAAAAAGCTTGAATCCTCTTTTCTGAATTAATTTTCTATATATATGTTTAATCTATACAAATAACTAAAATTCCCCAAAAAAAAAATAAATGTTCTTGATAGCGCCTTATCCCCTTTTAGTTTATAAAACACATTTCTCCCAGACTAATAACTAAAATTCCCCAAAAACAGTTTTAAGGTTAAAGCTCCTTTTCTCAATTCATGAATTAAAAATAATTATCTCTGGCTTATATCTAAAGCTTCCCACAAAACTCATGTGCTTTGACAGCTCTCTCTTCATTTAATTTACTCAACATATATGTATATCCCAGACTAATAACTAAAGTTCCCAAAAAATATTGCATGTGCTTTTACAGCTCTTTTTCTTATTCAATTTACTAAACATATTTACCCCAGACTAATACCTAAAGTTCCCCAAATAATACTTTAATGTGCTTTGAAAGCTCTTTTCATCTAATTTAGTAAATATATTTCTCCCAGACTAATATCTAAAGTTTCCCACAAAACTTTAATGTGCTTTGATAGCTGTTTTTTTTATATCTGCAGTTTGCATTTGCAAAGAAAATTGAATTGTCGAATCGCAGCGCGTAGTTGGAACTAATTGAAATAAAACCTATGCATTTATCTATCAATTTTGCAGGAATCTGGCATCGAATCCATTCAATTGTAATTGTCATTTGGCCTGGTTCGCCGAGTGGTTGCGTAAAAAATCGCTGAACGGTGGTGCGGCACGTTGCGCTGCCCCAGCGAAAGTACGTGATGTGCAAATCAAGGATCTGCCGCACAACGAATTCAAATGCAGCAGCGACAACAACGAGGGCTGCCTCGGCGATGGCTATTGTCCGCCGGCCTGCACGTGCACCGGCACTGTGGTGCGCTGCTCACGCAATCAATTGAAGGAAATACCGCGCGGCATACCGGCCGAGACGTCCGAATTGTATCTCGAGTCCAATGAGATCGAACAGATACATTATGAGCGCATCAGGCATTTGCGTGCGCTCACACGACTGTAAGTAACAGCAGCAGCAGCAGCAGCAGCAGCAGCAGCAGCAGCAGCAGCAGCAGCAGCAGCAGCAGCTTGCCCCTTCAGCTTGTTGCAAGCTCTGACTAAACCATAAATTCTTTTTGCTTTGTTTCATTCATGCAGCGATCTCAGCAACAATCAAATCACCATACTATCCAATTACACCTTTGCCAATCTGACCAAACTATCCACGCTGTAAGTATTGGGCCCATTTCTAATGACTTTTTAATTGCCACAATGCGGCTGGTACTCGAGGCATTAAGGCAACACGAATCGAAACGTTTCAACCTCAAGAGGGCTTGACACAATTTTTTGCTTTTTTTTTCCTTTGCTTTCTGCTCTTTTGCGGCAATTGCATTTTGCGGTTTATTGCGGTTCGGTGGTGCGGCGCGGTGGCTATGGCCGCCACCCTTGGCCTGGGCTCGTCTCGACCGGCCACGAAATTCATTCGAGACGTTAAGTCGTGACTCGTGCTTAAGCATTAGTTGTCGTCGTCCGCTCTGCCTCCACCACTCTAGTCTGTCGAACTTCTGCCGCTTGCCGCTTGGTGCCGCTTGTGTGCGCTATCCGCAATCAAAGCTGTGCCGTTTTAAATACCCTGTACGCATTTTCTTTTGAAAGGGATATGGTGTTCGCTTGAGTTAAGAGTTTGTATATTATTTTTAACTGAAATATCATGGGAATTTGTTTTAGGGATTTCTAAGTATTTCTACAAATACTGCTTAGGACTAATAGTATTTATACATAATTAGTATACTCAAAGTTAAAGTAAAAGAAAATTTTCCATTCAAAATAAAAATTAGATCAGATTATCTAAGTGATATTGAATATGAATTGAAAAAACTTGATCTATTGGATTGAACTTTCTAAAGTAATTATATGAGATAATACATACTAACACCTTAATATATACAGAACTAGTATAGTAAAAAACTAAATGAAATTTAAAATTTAAAAAAAATTATTATACATTTTCGAAACTAAATTAAAAATCTACATATGTAAGAAAACACATATGCATATTTAAAAGAAATTTAAATTTTTTTTGAGCTTTCTAAAGTAATGTATAATATATACCTATCGGTATATATACTATACCCAGAAATAGTAGACTCATAGAAAAAATTGAGGAAAATATAGCTTAAAATATAGATTTTATTTTAATAATGAATATATTTAAAAAAAATTAAATTAATTATTTGATCTTTCAAAGTAATACATAAATTAGAAATATCTAATAGATTTCGATGGAACTATATGTACTCAAGTTTAGTAGTTTACATTTCTGATACTAGATACAAAAATCATGTCAAAATCTTAATGAATATAAATCTACGATAACATGTTCTAGCAAAGCTTTTGAGCTTTGATCTAAGCTTTTAAATAAAATGTAAATTCTTTGACTCGAGGAAACAAATTTAAGACTTAACACACAATAAATAGTTTAAGCTTACAACCGACTTAGCCCTTACAGGGTATCGCTACAGTTAGGCAATTATAAGTTTCGCACGCTCAGTGCATTTCTTTTCAATTTGCTGAGGCTGGTTAAAAACGTTTTGCAATTACTTTCATTTCTTCATCACCGATGTGTGTGCCGCATGTGTCTGCAATTTGGTAAACGTTTCATTTTCCACATCTTCTGCTTTTCATTCGTTTGGGCCAATTCTTGATTATTTTGTTTTTTTTTCTCCTCCTCCCGTGTTGCAGCATCATTTCGTACAATAAGCTACAATGCCTGCAACGTCATGCGTTGTCTGGTCTAAATAATCTGCGCGTGCTCTCGCTGCACGGCAATCGGATATCCATGCTGCCGGAGGGCTCCTTCGAGGATCTCAAGTCGTTGACACACATGTGAGTAACAATTGCAATTGTTGTAGCCCCTCTTCTTCTTCTGCTCCCGCTTTGTTAACATTTATTGACCCCTTCACCCACTTTTGGCCCTTGCAGTGCTTTGGGCAGTAATCCCCTGTATTGCGATTGTTCGCTTAAATGGTTCTCGGACTGGATCAAGCTGGACTATGTGGAGCCGGGCATTGCACGCTGTGCAGAGCCGGAGCATATGAAGGATAAGCTGATTCTGTCCACGCCCTCGTCGAACTTCGTGTGCCGCGGCAAGGTGCGCAACGAGATCCTGGCCAAGTGCAATGCCTGCTTCGAGCAGCCCTGCCAGAACAAGGCCCAGTGCCTGGCGCTGCCCCAGCGCGACTATCAATGCCTCTGCCAGCCGGGCTACCATGGCAAGCACTGCGAGTTCATGATCGATGCCTGCTACGGCAATCCCTGCCGCAACAATGCCACCTGCACGGTGCTGGAGGAGGGACGCTTCAGCTGCCAGTGTGCTCCAGGCTACACGGGCGCCCGCTGCGAGACGAACATCGACGACTGCCTCGGCGAGGACATACGCTGCCAGAACAATGCCACCTGCATCGATAGCGTCCAGTCGTACCGCTGCGAGTGCCAGCCCGGCTTCAGCGGCGAGTGGTGCGACACGAAGATCCAGTTCTGCAGCCAGGAGTTCAATCCCTGTGCCAACGGGGCCAAGTGCTTGGATCACTTCACGCACTACAGCTGCGAGTGCATGGCCGGCTTCCATGGCATCAACTGCACGGACAACATCGACGACTGCCAGAATCATATGTGCCAGAACGGCGGCACCTGCATCGATGGCATCAACGACTACGTCTGCAAGTGCCCGGATGACTTTACGGGCAAATACTGCGAGGGCCACAACATGATCTCCATGATGTATCCCCAGACATCGCCGTGCCAGAATCACGAGTGCAAACATGGCGTCTGCTTTCAGCCGAATGCCGCCGGCTCGGACTACCTGTGCAAGTGCCATCCCGGCTATACGGGCAAGTGGTGCGAGTATTTGACCAGCATCAGCTTCGTGCACAACAATTCATTTGTGGAGCTGGAGCCGCTGCGCACGAGGCCGGAGGCGAATGTCACCATTGTCTTTAGCAGCGCCGAACAGAATGGCATTCTCATGTACGATGGCCAAGATGCTCATTTGGCCGTGGAGCTGTTCAATGGACGCATACGCGTTAGCTACGATGTCGGCAACTATCCGGTGTCCACCATGTACAGCTTCGAAATGGTCGCCGATGGCAAATACCATGCCGTGGAGCTGTTGGCCATCAAGAAGAACTTTACGCTGCGCGTCGATCGTGGTTTGGCCCGCTCCATCATCAACGAGGGCTCGAACGACTATCTGAAGCTCAGCACGCCCATGTTCCTCGGCGGTCTGCCCGTGGAGCCAGCCCAGCAGGCCTACAAGAACTGGCAGATACGCAATTTGACCAGCTTCAAGGGCTGCATGAAGGAGGTCTGGATCAATCACAAGCTCGTCGACTTTGGCAATGCGCAGCGTCAACAGAAAATCACGCCTGGCTGTGCCCTGCTCGAGGGCGAGCCCAATGAGGGTGAGGAGGATGACGAGCAGGACTTCATGGACGAGACTCCGCACATCAAGGAGGTAAGTCAGAGCGAGAGAGACAGAGATAACTGTCCCTTAAACTTGCAACTAAATTTAATTTTATTTCCCACCAGGAGCCCGTGGATCCCTGCGCGGAGAACAAATGCCGTCGCGGCAGTCGCTGTGTGCCCAATGCCAACTCCAGGGATGGCTATCAGTGCAAATGCAAGCACGGCCAGCGTGGACGCTACTGCGATCAAGGTGAGGGCATCACAGAGCCCCCAACAATCACGGGTACATATTGCGATCTCTCACTCTAACATACATTTTGATCTAGTCAAGCGGCTCAGATGCGACGATTCACAAACAAAAAACTGTGTTCGGGCAGGGTCTGAAAGTCTACTTCACTCGTAGAAATATTCATTGATGGCTAGTTCTTCAAAATCAAATGTATGATGGGATTAGAATTTCCATTAACACAACTCGCTAATTGTAGAAGATTTATACGATTTATCTTATGGAAAGTTAAATTTCAAAGTTAATTTTATTCAATGTAGCTTTCCTAGACTAGTGGGGTATGCGTTGGCACACTAGTCGAACTCTATTGAGTTCAGTTCGTATCAATACGATCGATTCTATAAGCAAAAAATTTGCTCGATTCTATAACCAAAAAATTCGGTTGATATCATAAGCAATAGAAGCAATTTTTTTTTTTTTTTTTTTTAAATTTCTTTTTTTTTATTTTATAGCCTATTGTTACTATAAATAATAACTTAGATAGTTGCAAATGAAAGAGAAAAATAATAAAAGAAAACTTCATTCAAAGTTCTCCTTGGCTTATGAACAGCCCATATTTCCCAAAATCTCATAATTCAATAAACTAGTTGCGAATTGCAAGATTCATATTAATTTATTATCGTAAGCAAAAAGTAAGAATATTTATATAACTTCAATAGAGCATACCTTCCAACATTACCACTAAATTATCTTTTCTTTTTTTTGCATTTTAAATTGCAGAACTTTGAAAAATGTTACTTAATACTATCAGAATTATGCCAATATTAAGTTTAAAACCAAAAATCACAAGCTTAGATCTATTTTCCCGCTTCCCGCCATTTTCAATTGTTTCAAAAATAGCTAGATCTGACGGGAAAAAAGCGTAAACGGCAATACTGCAGCAACCTCTGCCAAACTAATTTATATTTTAAATTCAGTTTAAATTGAGCCAAATCAGTGAAACCCTTTTTGAGACAAGTTACTCTAAAACTTTCTATTTGCAAATTACATAAAGAATTACCAACTTTTTTAATCTTGTCTTCACTTAAGAAACTGCTAAGCTAGTGAAAGCTTTTCATATAAACTTATATTCCAAAAAGTAATTAGCAGTAAAAAAAATCAAAAGTAATTTTCATATGTAGCTGCTCAAGGATACCCAAGTATTTGGGAATCGCAAAAGATTTGGTTTCTTGCTACTGTCGTAGCTCAGATTTCCTTAAATTATGAGAATTAAATAATTGACTTTCAATAAAGTCGCTAATACCTAGCTCCTTTACCGTAAAGCAAATTGAGTGTTAAGTATGAATGCTGCGTGTATATTATAAAGTTTCCATAAAGTTATAATTTACATACAGGCATTCACACAAATGCCACCAGGCCTTGTGCCTTCAAAGAAACCGTATAGTAAGCCCGCCGACCAACTTTCTGATAACTTGGACTCCCTTCCTCCACTCAGCTGCCCTGAATCGCAACGCATCCGCTAGGCTATGCTGCATAACTTCATTTGCTTGTTCACGCACACGCACACATACTTACTCACACATACAGCTACATCAAACACACATCATACATTACACGCCCATTTCATCTCTTACATATTTAGACTAGAAAGTGGGGGTGCAGGTGTTGCAGGTGAATGTGTGTGTGAGTGTAATCTCATTAGCCGGCCGCCGCCGCTGCTGCTGCCTTCTTGTCAAAGGTGGTTCACTAATTGCATTTCCACGTTCGGTTCCATCATTTTTATTGCAGCCGCCGCGACGTGTCGCAAGGAGCAGGTGCGTGAGTATTACACGGAGAACGACTGCCGCTCGAGGCAGCCGCTGAAGTACGCCAAGTGCGTCGGCGGCTGCGGCAATCAATGCTGCGCGGCCAAAATCGTGCGAAGACGCAAGGTAAGTGCCAAATATGATTCCATTAGCTTTATTTATTTATACATCTTACAAGCAATTGACGACGTATGTGAATAGGGGCATAGCTGAATGAAAAATTGCCATAGAAGTTAATTTTAATTGGCCAAGAAGTCAGTTTTGCTGTTCGTTTAATTTAAATAATTAAAATTCAAATTAAATTTAAATTTAAAGATAGCTTACTTTTCGTATACGGGCTGCGTGAAATTGGAACGTACTGAGAAGTGTTTTTTGCATAGGTATTAGTGAGGAAAAGATTTAAAAACGCAATTTCGTAAATTTCAAAACGTTCTAATTGTGTACATATATATATACCAAGTAATTTGATATAAAATAGTAATTGGGTATTTAGATATATATACAATAATTTAAATTTTACAAGACTTGAATCCACTCAATTTTTAGTTGCATAGCATAGATTACTAGGTTATTTTGTATCCAAATTATTTCTGTATCATGACTTTTTCGTACACTCACTATATACTGCTATCATATATAGTAGGCTGCAAAATAACCTAGTAATCGGCTTTCTCAAGTTTGATTAAAACTTATGAAACTTTTCAAAAAAAGTTTATGTGTCTATTGAGAGAAACAGTTGTCAAATCAAAAACATTCTTAAATATGCTATTTTTATAAATTTAAGAAAAATTTAACAACAAATATTTTCTTAAAACCAGGGTAAAATAGCTGAGTTTTACAGATATATATTTTCACATTCAGTCGAAATGCAATTTATCGAATAGGAATTCGAACGATTTTTTTCAAGGGGACGGCATTTTAAACGAATTATTAAGGTTTTCAAACGAATTATCAGGATTCGACTGTATATATTTCAATATAATATTTTGAGGTGCATAATCAAATATATGAAATTGAAAGTAGAGCTGAGTTACTCCAAAGAGAGTTTTTATATTTCCTTATAGTATACATATTTATATCATTATATTTAAGCGGGTTTTCGGGTTCGAATCCTAAGCTAGATTATGGACACTGTGTTGAAGTCTTAGCCGGTAGGTCATTGTTGCCGAAGTTGCATAAAAATAATATGTTTCTAGTTTTTAACATTTTATAGGAAGAGTGTTCTTTCAACTATTTCCTATTTCCAATAAAAAAAAAATTTATTAAGTATAATATAAATTTAAGAAATATCTACAAGAAGACTTTAACACAAACTCGACTTCAACCGAGCTTTATAGGGTCTAACAAATATATATTTTCTTTATGTTTTGAGTAGCTTAAATACTTTTAAATATAAATATATAAATAATAATAAGATTATTAATAGTAATAATAATAATAAAAATAATACATTAACTCATAAGATTATTAATATTAATAATAATAATAAAAATAATACATTAACTCATGCTTTCCTTCTCTTTTTAACTTTTACCCTCTCTGTTTCTTTTATTTCCCTATACAGGTGCGCATGGTATGCAGCAATAATCGCAAATATATCAAGAATTTGGATATTGTGCGCAAATGTGGATGCACCAAGAAATGCTACTGACTGAAAGATGCGACTACCCCATTGCTTATACAAAGCAATAGCAGCTTAGATGTTAGTTTAGGAACACAATTAAACTTAACTTATAATACAAATAATAACAATAACAATAATAATAATAATAATAATAACAAAAATAGTAGTAGAAATAGTAGCAGTAGCAGTAGCAGTAGTATTAACCTTAGTCTTAAGCCGCATAGCAGTAGATTTAATGGCACGGGGCAGCAGCTGGGCGTGGCTGCTGTTGACAAGGGGCAGGAGGCGGTTGCGGTGGAGGACGAGGATGACTATGCCATGGAGGACATTGAAGCGGACACAGAACGCATGCAAGCGGATCTCTATGACGATGATGACGATGACGATGATGATGATGATGATGGTTTGGATGAGGAGACGAGCTTATTTGCAGATGATGAAGATGAGGGCGATGAGGACGATGAGGAGCCGGAGCAGCTGCCAGATCCCAAGAGTCTTATCTCTGCAGCGGCCCAACAACAGCCGCCACCAAATGAAGAGGAGGACATGGGCTACGACGAGGACGATGAGCGTCTGGCCCTGGAGCGACCGCGTACAACGCGTCCGCGTGCCGACGAGGAACATTTCGTGAATGAGGAGGGCAGCGGCGCCGGCGCCGGCCCCAGTGGCTACAAAGCAGCGCGCTTCAGACCCAACAATAGCTACAGGCAACTGCACCTGGAGAACATACGCAAGAAGCTGCTGACGGAGAGCCAGCAGCCGGAGCCGGCGGTAGCTGTGGCGGTGGCCGTGCCGAGCACTGCGATTGATCTGCGCGAGAGCAGCGGCCATTTTGCTAACGATGATGAGGATGGCGAGGATAACGATGACGGCGTCGATGATGAATACGCTGACAATGGTGACAGCACTGGCTTCTTTGGTTCGCAGCGCTCGAAGAGCGCTTCCGGCTCGAATAATCATTATTTCCGCAAGAATAGCAATGATGCCATCAAGATTATATCGACGCCGCTGGGCAAGGTGGGCATTGTCTATCAGCAGACGCCCACCGATGCCGATGGAGACCAGCAACAGCATCAGCTGCATGCGAACAAGCAGCTGGAGCAGCAGGCACAGCAGAAGCCAGCGACACAGTTCACAGATTTCGATGCCTTGTCACCGGATCCGGAGAGCAGTCATCGTTTTCCGTCGCCACATCCGAAAATAACGCCCGTACTAACACCCGATGGCAAGGTGGCGCTGCTTTATCGCGGTGATTCGGAGAGCTCCAAGTACGAGCCCATACGCAATCTGACGCACAAGTTCGCCAGCTCCAATGCCAAGTCGACGCCAGAGCAGTCCAAAGTGAGCAATGACGACTCCTCGGACGACTCTTCGGACGATTCCGTTTACACGGACAGCGAGGACGAAAGCGCAGGCGATAAACCAGGACCGGCCTCGACCTCAGCTGTCACGCCTAAGCCTTTGCAGCCGGAAATACTGGAGCCGCCGGAGCATGCGCCAAACGGTGGCAGCTTCATAATACGACCCACCTCTGATTCGCTTTTGCCCATGATCAATCGGCCGTTGTCCGAGGTGCTGGGCATCAAGAAGAATCAGTTCCAGGAGACGCGCGTGCGCGATCAGCTGCCGACATTGGGCGTCGCTGAGGCAACGCCTCGCTCCCTGCTCGCCCAGCCGGCGCAGCAGGCCGAGCACAAGCCGAGCAGCAATCTGCACTTCCTCACCAAGGTCAATCTGGCCGAGTATCCCACATCCAAGCAGCAGTCGCCGCCTACCCTGGGCCAGCTGCCCACGGGACGTGACTTTGACTTTAGTCTGGATAACACCATGCTGGACGAGAGGTCGCGAGTGCGTGAGCTGGAGCAGCAGCGCGAGCGTGAGCGGGAGCACAATGAGGCCACCAGCAAAGGCGGCACCGAGGCGCACACAATTGCCAACGAGCAGCTGCTGTCCAAGACGGAGGTCATCAATCTGGCCATAATACCGCAATTCGATGAGGATATGGAGAGCTTGCAGCGCCTGCACGAGAGCAGCGGGCTGGGCGGCAGTCGGCGTCACCATCGGACGCGGCATCGCCACAAGCAAACGGAGGAGGAGCTGTCCGGCATACATTGCGTCATGCAGGTCATGATGGGCATTGCGGCCGTGTCCACAGTCTTCGGCATGCTGGGCACCTTCTTCAAGCAGCGCATTCTCGATCAGCTGCGTCTGATGCACTGGTAGTACAACAATGGGTATTCGAGCCGTTTCGAATACCTTCCCGATCCCAAAATCCAACCCGAATCCAAGCCTCAACATCAACGTAATCATCATCATCATTATCATCATTATGATCTACTACAGACTCTTACTCTGACTACTAGCACAGGAGGCAATACTTTTCCCCCTTCACAACTACTACTACTACTACTACTACTACTGCGCTCACTATATATGGCCTCCATATGCATACATACATATATATACTCATATATCATATGCCATATTTATATATATACATATACACATATATACTCCCTATTATGTAGAGCTGGAAAACTGTCGTCCGATTTAGCTGAATGTTCCCCAACTTCCTTTCAACTAACTCTGAATGTTAATGTTATGTTAACTTGTTAACAGATTGTAATGTTGTCATATAACAGTCTTCTGCAAGTATTTCTGTTAACAGTCAATGTAAACTCCATGTTAACAGTTGAGTTATGTTAAAATAACAGTTTATAAATTCTTTTCAAGTTTTCCAGCCTTACTCTCTATATACACACACATATATATACATATATATATATATCAACCGACGCATATATCGAAAAACTAATATTTATGTAAACTCTATTTTATGTAATTACTAGAAGCGACCCTGCTTTGCATTTTCCCATACTTCTCGTATACTTCCGCTTCTTTATATATATATACTATATATATTCTATATATTTATATACTTACTAGCAAGCTACCCAGGCGATGTACATATAAAAGCACACTATAACTGAACCATACGACTATATGTATATGAACGCAACTGTAGCCCCTGCCAAAGAAAGAAAAACCTTTTCCTGCCCTTTTCCCCAACTTGTTTTCGAATCTGTTTTTTTTTCACTTTATAACAATTTCATATACATTCACACACACCCACAGACAGAACACACACGGTTAAGTGTACAAGCTTTAAGCAAGTCATTGCATGTGCCACGCCCACACCGCCAACGCACGCCCACAAACATGTGCCCCGCCCAACGAAAAAAGAATCGAAAGAAGTAAGAAACAAGATTAGAAAGATATATAAGAACATTCCCCACGTCTGCGCCCCTTCAAAGAGAATTGAATTGTAGTAACAGTTTCCTTTTGTAGATAGAATACAGTTGTTTAAAGATTTAAAAACGATAACGATTAACGATAAACGACAAAACGATATAACATGAAACAGCTGCAACTTGTAACGGTCGTTTTAAACGTGCCGTACACTCAAAGAAACGAGTAAAAACGATAATAATAATAAGCGTGCTTAACGAAATTCTGTTTAAGTTTAAAAAGTTGCTCAACAACAAAAACAAAAACAAAATACAAAAAAACAACAACAATAAGCAAACGAAACAAAACAAAACCAACAACAAAAAAGCTTAACGAATTTTCAACAATTGTTGCAAAGTGTTTTTCTAGCATTAGTTAAAAGAAAAATAATAGAAATATAAAAATAATAATAATAATAATAATGACAACATTAACAGTAACTAAATGTGTGCTAAACGTAACTAACATTTAAACTAAAACAAAGTAAAGAAAATCCTAAACATAAATCGGATAACAAACATCTAAGCTGGGTAGTCGCATGTAAATCTCTAACAATTAACAATTACCAACCTAAGTTAGACCTAATTAAATATTATAAAAGATTTAAAAACAAAAACAAAAATCGAATTGCATTTAAAAACCTAAACCTAAACCTAAACCTAAATATATATAATTATTTATACTAATCTATATATATGTATGCTGTATGTATGTATAACTCTATATATGTAAAATGTTTTTGACTATTTTTCACTATTTATATATATATGCTATATATTTAGTATATATGCTATATACGATATATACTATTTGTAAACGTACGCGTTCGCCTTTATTTTGTCTGCAATTTTTTTTAGTTCTGTCTTTACATATACTATATATATAAATATATATATCTGTATGAATATATATATTATATATATTTTTATTAATGTATAACTATGCGCACTAATTATATGCATATTATTGTATATGTATAACCAATTGAAAATTAAATGTGTAATAGCTGTTGCTAAACGTTAACTATCAGTTTTTATTATTATATATTGTTTTCCTGGTTTAGCCTAGAGCTTAAAATTCAAAATCTCACAAGCGGCTAAAACCAAAAACACAAAAAAAAGAAAGAAAGTTCAAAAACAAAGTCAAACATTTTCGGCATTACATTAAAGGCAAAACGAATGCTTTGATTTCTCTGTGTGTAATATTTATTTGGTAATAAAAATTATAAATATGTTCAACAAAGGTGGTTAGTTTTTTACTCGGAGTAACCAGAAAACATTCTCCCCATGAAATGAAACAAAGGAATTTGTTTTGTTGGCTTCAAAAAGTATAAATGGTTGCTAGATGTCAAGTATTTTGAATGAAAATTAATATTAGAAATCCAAAGGAGTTCAATAATGGTTATCCAAATGCGTTCGAAAAGGTAAACCTTTCGAAAATCAGGCATTTTTTGGCCTAGATACACATATATTTCTAATACTAAAAAACAGTTTTTTTTTTTAAATTGAAAAAAAAATATGCATTAAATTTTTACAGATGTATTTTCAAAAATTATTGATTCTATAGACTGTCACGTTTTTAAAAAGTATAGCTTTTCAAGATCGGACCAAATTTACCCAAGATATGGCATAGTTAACTTAGTTACATTGGTTAACAGCTCAAGCAGCTGCTTAGTAGCCCACTTAACAGCACTCCTTTTACTTAGGCTGTAACTTAACAGCATTCTGTAGGTTAACATTTTTGCCCCCTAAAGCATGCAATGGATTTTTTAATTTTTTGTCTGCCTGCTGCCATTTCTTTTCGCCTGGTGCTTCAGCCGAATTTTGGTTGTATCCCGCTGGGGAGTGGCTGCCCCGCAGGGTATGCAATGTTTTTTTTGGCACTGATTTTTGTCAACTTTCTGCTCATTTCTGTTGGCCTGGTATTTCAGCTAAATTTTATAAAAAATCTGGCGATGCAGTTGCCAGAGCAAAAAATTTAAATATTCGTTTGTTGATTTTTGAATCTGACTGTTATTTGGAATAAAATACGTTTCATTTTAAATTATATTTATAGATAATAATCAATTTTATTCAACTCAATTAACAATAATTCATTGAACAAAGACAAACAATTCAAGGAAAATTCAGCGATAGGTCATGAAGGAGGAGCTGTGGATTAAAAACAAATGTGATTAGTCGGAAACTCGTTTTGGAAACTGAGAGTTGACTTACCCGCCATAGCTGGACTTCTGGTTGTTGGAATTGCCCGTTTGAGCCAGGTTACCAAAGGATAAGCCCGTGTCGGTGCCACCGAGCGTTTCAAAGATATTTCCCTCTGGCGGTTTAGCTGGGGCACCAAAAGCTGGCGGAGCAACAGCTCCGGGGCTGGCGCCAAACGAGCCGAAACCTTTGGGACTGCCGAATGTGGGTGCGCCGCCAAATGTGGGACTAGCGCCAAAGGCGGGACTGCCGCCAAACACGGACTTGGCACCAAAAGCACCAGCCGGCGACTGACCCTGCTGCTGCTGTTGCGGCGACCCGAATCCGGACTGAGCCACTGAGCCGTTGCCGCCGCTCTGGCCAAAGATGCTAGCACCACCGCCAAAAGCACCCGGGGACGAGGTTGTTTGGGCAAAGCTGCCAAAGCCACCAGTGCTGCTGCCGCCACCAAAGATGGAACCGCCGGAGGCAGCTGGCGACGATGCATTGGCAGCGCCACCAAAAATGGAGCCGCCACCACCACCAAAGGCCGATGTTTGAGGCTGAGCGGGGCTGGCATTGCCAAACAGATTTCCACCACCACCAGTTGCAGTCGGTTGACCAAAAACGCTCTGCCCAAAAACAGAGCCGGTGGGCGCTGCAGCCGGTGAAGCCTGTGCGCTACTGCTAGCAACTCCAAAAATGGAGCCACCGCCGCCGCCACCGCTGCCGAATACCGAAGGTGCAGCAGCGCTGGTAGCGCCACCAAAAATTGAGCCACCCGTGGCAGCAGGCGAACCGAAGCCTGTGGGCTTAACTGCTGCAGCCTGGCCAAATATGCTTCCGCCAGAGGCGCCCGGAGCAGCAGCAGCAGCTGGACTGCCAAACGGCGAGGGGCTGCTCGTAGCAGCAGCTGCAGCTGCAAAGAGGCCACTAGGTGGTGCAGCGGCGCTGCTAGCAAACACGCTCGCCTCCGGCTTAGGCACATTGCCGAAAATGTTGCCAGTCGGCGGAGCGGCAACAGATGCTGCAACAGAAGCAATAGCTCCAAACGGACTGCTAACCGGCGTAGCTGGCGCAAAGGCATTCGCTGATCCAAAAATGGAAGCTGATGGAGTGCTCGTCACGGATGTTGTGGTGCTGGTAGCTGTTAGAGAGCCACTGGGTGTCCCGCCTGCTGCGCTCAGATTGCTGAAAGCATTCGAAAAGGAAAAGCTGCTGCCAGGTGCGCCCACAGCTGTGGAGGTGGGAGCAACAGCTGTTGGTGCTGCAACTGTTGCAGTTGCAGTTGTTGTTGTTGTTGCTGCCGCTGCTGGCGTTGTAGCTGTAGCTGTTGCTGTTGCGGCTGGTGTTGTAGCTGTAGCTGTAACTGTTGCTGCTGCTAAAGTCTTTGCTGTTGTTAAAGTCGTTGCTGTTGTTAAAGTGGTGCTACTGTCTGCTCCGCCAAATATGCTCTTGCCAGCATCGCCAGCTGCAGAGAAAGCTGGAAAACTGTTGCTGTCGCCTTGGCTAAAGCCGCTGAAAATGTTAGCCGGTGCAGCGACTGAGATGGGAATAAGATTGAAATAGATTAGACATAAATCAGGTGGAAATATCTCAGCAACTTACCTGCTTGGCTATCTTTAGCCTGGGGCTTGCATATGTTCACAGAGCCAAAAAGATTGTCGATGGGCGGAGCACTGCTGCTGGTTACAGATGCAACTGAAGTGGTGTTAGCCACGCTACTGGAGCTGGCTGTATCGCTGGCTGCAGCTGGAGGAGCAGATGTTGCCGCTGGCGCTGATGCACTGCTGCTGCTGCTGACAATGGTCTCGACGTTGCTGGCAGTTGCTGTTGTGGCCACAGCTAGAGGATCAGCTGGGGGCGCAGCTGTTGACGCTGCAAACGGTGTTGGGGTGTTGCCCAACGAGGCGCCAAAGCCGCCAAAGCTGAAAGTCGAGCTGCTGCCGCCAATTGTGCTGCCCGTGTTGCTACCAAAACCTGCAAAGGTGAAGGGCTTGGCAGCTGGTTCCGATTTGGCTGCAGTCTTGGCTGGCTCTGCAGCGGCTACTGAAAGGTCCACAGGCGGTGGCATATCCTTTTTAGCCTCCACAGGCTTCACAGGCTCAGCTGGTGGCGCCTTAGGCTTGGCTGCTTCCACACTGACATTGCCAAAGCCAGCAAAGGGAGATGGAGCAGGCGCTGGCGCAGCTGCAGTCTGTGACTTGGGCGTGCCGCTTAGTCCACCGAAAGGCATCATCGGCTTGGCACCGCCAAAGCTGAATGGGGCACCGGCGCCACCGCCAAAAAATGATGCAGTCGGCTTGGTAGCCTCGCCAGCGCTGATCGTGGTGGTGGTCACCGTCGACGCTGTGGTCTTGACAAACAGACTGCTCGTGCTGAAGCTGAAAGGTGCCGCCGCAGCTGCTTGAGCAGGTGCCACAACAGGCACGCTCTGCGACTTATCCACGGCAGCAACAGTTGCTGCTGCAGGCTTCGAGGCCGTAGGCTTGGCCAGCTGTGTAGGCGCAGCAACTGCTGCCTGAGTTGCCTTGTGAGCCACAGTTGGCTTTGCAATCGCTGCAGCCGCCTGTGTCTTCTTCTTGAGTTCCGCCTTGAGTTTAGTCTCCAAAATGACCTCGGATTTGAGGCCCACGCGATCTGGTCTCTGTGGACTGATGATATGCACATGATGCTGCTGCAGCAGCTTCCGTATGCTTTGCAACTTCTGCTGCGACAGCTTCGCACGATTCGTGTCCACCACCTGGTTCAGGGTCATCGAGAGTATGGAGTCAGCCAAGGTGTCCACGCTGTGATAGAAAGCAATAGCTAAATGAAGGCTATTCAAAAATCTTTAAATTAGTTTCACTCACGCTTCGTTAGTGCGGTTGCGACTCGACTCCTGGTTGAGCAGCGCGGACTGCAGCAGTCCACGTTCCTTGAGCTTCGTTTTGATATTGTTCTGCAGAATGCGCTGATCGGAGGTCAGATTTTGCAGACGCGTCAAACGCTGGTAGATGCCCTCCAGGCAGGGCATATGCATTTTCGACTTGGAATTGCGACGCACCACATCCTGATACTGTTCCCACTGCGCATCGATTTGCTGCTGAGCCAGCTGCAACTGTGCCTCATTGGCAGCGATATAGCTCTGCAGGCGGGACAGCACACGACGTCCAGCTGCATCAAAGTTTGTCGAAGTCATCAGGCGGGTGATGCTGAAAAAGAAATGAATGAAATGTAAGAATTATTTGGTGGAATATAACAAAAGTCCAATTGATTACTTTCTGATCAAATTTGACCTGGAATGACCAGCATTAACTAAATTTTGTTAATCTAACATTGATACATTTTTTTTAACATTTTATTGAAAGTTGGAAAATTTCTTGGGAATCAACTCTATTGAAAATGCAACTATTTGCGTGGCATAAAGCATTCAGTGTAGATAATACAGAATCCAGACGAAATCATCAAAAAAGTCAAGAAAATCGTGAAAGAGTTGAAGATCAATTCGACACATTTTGGTTAATGAATTATGAAGGATTCTTCCTTAAGATCTGAGATTTTTGCTCCAATAACGTCAAGTAGAGGACCCAAAAAGAGATTTGGACAAAATTGAAACACATTTGTTGCCAAAACGGGTGAGATTTGAGACAAAGGGACTAAGGGGTTCCCAGCTAAGACTCATAAATATTGTAAAAGCAAGTAAGAACGCTCTAGTCGGGACTGTCCGACTAGGAGATTCCCTGAACTAAGTCTGAGGACATGTTTCAAACAATCCAGCTTACATCTATTATCTATACATATAATGTATCATATGAAGCCTATGCACACACATGTACACGGACACACACACACAAGCACGCACGCCGATTACTGCGTAGTTTTTGTAGTTTTAATGAGAAATTAATTGTCAAATAACGTTTAAAGATATAGTTTCTAAATGAAATTTTCAGAACATAAAATGGGCATAAAAATGTGTGGGTATGTGAAAGCTCAATTCTGTAATGGGGGAAATATTCAAAATCTGAAATGTTTATAATCTGTATTTTCATCACAAATATGTATGTTTAGCTTCTATGGTCTTTAAGCAACAGCTTAAAAACGAAGTCAAAATATCGATTGTAATGGATAATAAGGAAATAGGAAATGAGTTATCAAAAGAAAAAAAATGTGTACTGCGAATGGTATACAAGAATATATATTTAAAATTGCCAATCTCTAGCTTTTGTGGTTTACGAGATCAATGAGTTCATGAGGACGGACAGACGAACTATGGATGTGGCTAGATTGATCGCAGCTTGTTGTCCTGATCGATAATATATATACTATATTACTTATCATTATACCCTGAAATCCCATTTACAAATGGGTTTGGGGTATACAAATTTGACTAACTGTTAGTATTATGATTTTAAGGACTTATAGAATTTATCGTATTAATTACGAACTCAGTAGAGTTCGAACCCCATTTCTTGAGACTTGTGTGCCATACCTAACTGGTCTACGAAGTCTACAGGAGTTGATAACTATTATATAACTTCTATTAAACTTGGAGCAAATTAAATAATATCAAAATCTCCAAATTCCTTCTCCGACTTACTCTGGTTTCCTGAAGACCTCCAGTTTCGCACGACAGTCGGCCGTCATGACATAAGCTTCGCTGAGAGCATGACGCAAGCCTTGAACATCCAGCTCAAAGTCCACATCATTGGCCTGATCGTTCAGCTCCTGCAGATCCTCCAGACGCTTGGCATACGACTTGATCGAAGAGGGGGACTCAATCTAAGCAAGATTTAAAAATTCTTATTAATAAATATAAAATTGGAGCTACATAAGACTGACCTGTGCGAGCAGCGCGTGTGTCTGCTGCTTTTGCTGTTCGATTTGTTCGCTAAACGTGCTAATCTGCACATTCATGATCTCCACGATGACATCGTCTACTTCGCCAGCGCTGAAATCAGAGCTCTTGGCCGAAGGCGGCGGCGGCTTTGGGCCAGCTGCTGGAGCAGTCGCAACGGGCGTGAAAGTGGGCGGCACGGTGTAAAGCGGTTTGTTGCTGTTGTTGGTTTTATTAGCAGCAGGCAGAGTCGCGGCTACAGACATAGGGGGCTGCTGTGCAGGAGTCGGAGCAGCCGTTGCCAAGTTGCTGAAAGTGGGCGGATTGTTGGCGACGGGTTGGCTAAACATAGAAGGAGCTGTGGGGGCGGCTGGAGTGTTGGAAGTGCCAAATCCACCGAAGCTGGGCGTAGACATTGACTTGGCTGGAGCAGCGCCAAAGTTAAGCGCAGCACTGGGAGCACCACCAAACGCAGCTGGCGCTTTGCTGACCACGTTGCCAAAGCCAGCAAACAGCGAAGGTTGCTTGTCCTTTAAGGGCGCTGGCGTCGACGTCACAGTGTTGGGTGTGAAAGCAAAGGATATATCCTGAATAGCAGCCACGTTGGCCTCGGCGTGAGCTGCAGGTGGTGCGGCTTGAACTGCTGGTGATGGCGCAACTGCTGCTGATTTCTGCTCAGCGCCCAGCAGCGCATTCAGTGCACAAAATTTGCCCGAAGTATCCGCCAAGGGTGGCGGCGGTGAGCAAACGGAGGCAGCGCCCGGCTGCAGGTTGAGAAAATTGAAAGCAAGCAATGTGCCATCGGTGCCCAGGACATGGACCATGGGCATGGTGGGCAGCAGCTGCTCATTGATGCTCAGCTGATGCGTGCTGGAGGTGTCGAAGACGAATCCCAGCGGGAACGTCTCTTCCTGTGTGGCTTCACTAAGCGGCAATTCAATGCGAGCCTCATCCAGTAGAGTCAATTGCTGCCAGGTGGGCGTGTCACCCGCCTCCGTGGTGCCCAGTACGCCGACTTCCACGCCGTTTGCCGAACTGACCAAGAGCAGATTCCATTGTGGCACATGGGTAAAATGGAACTGATGATTGCGCGGTCCATTCAGGCTATAGCAAATGTCATAGTAGTTCGTATAGGTAGGCGTGCCCGCCTTGGGAGCATTTATGATATACAGAGCGGGGTTGCGATCCTGGCCGTGCTGCAGAAAGACAGCAGCAAACTGAAATGTGGACAGCCAGTGCAGGGCAATTGTATCGAAAGGCCCATCGTGCACATTGGCGGGGCAGGGCAGCGTCTTGGCGGGCGTCAGATCCGGCTTGAACTGCTGCAGGCGACCGCTGGGAAAGCCAAGCACCAGCTGCTTGCCTTTGGGTGACCAGCAGCCGCATTTAACCTGCTGACTCTTGTCCAGTGAGTGCATCTCAAAGTTGCCGCTATCCTTTAGAGCATACATGCTCAGTCCGCCGTTGCTGAGCACCACGGCCAAGCTGTTGGGCAGCACCGGATTCCACAAGAGCTGCACGGCATGAACATTATCCTCGGGCGATAATCGTATATTGTAAACTACGCGGAGGTCAGGGCTCATAAAGGATTGCACGGCATATATTGGCAATTGGCTGTTGCCATTCGGCTGAGTATAGTTAATGGCCAGCAGATTGCCATCGGCGCTGCACGATATAAAGTTGGGTATATTAGGCAGTGGCACGAGGCGGGCCAAAGGCTGCTTGCCGCTCGTCTTGGCAGCAGCTATATCCTTGATGATTATGACTAACGCATGATAAAGTTTAGATTAGTTGGATTTGACAATTAACAAGTATTTTCTATGCATACCCTTTAATTCCGGCGCATTGGGATTGCCGGTAAAGAGCAACCCGCGGCTGCTGGAGACAGCCAACAAATTCACATTGCTGCGTAGCTCGCCGCATTTTCGAAATGCCACAAACTTATCGTGCAATTTGAATTGTATCTCCTACAAAATAATACACTCAACGATATCAGCCCAAAGTACTTATTTATATGCATATATTATATATCAATCGGCATACCTGTGTATCTTTACAATTAGGTGCATTTTGCGCCATTTTTGTGTGTGCAGCGTTGCTGCTGAAACACGTGCTGTGTCGCGTTAATGGACACGCTGCAAATATTTTCCAGTTAATAAACAAACTGTCATTCACTTAAACAACAGACATAATTACGACACTGTATCGATCACACACAAATGTAACAATATTAATTACTAACCAAATAAATTCGCAAGCTTCGCGTTGCTGATGGAACGCAAAACAATTGATGGTACTTGAGTAAATATCGCCAACTATCGCTACTATCGATAACAGTTTTTAAAAAACTTAATTTGAGCGCACAGATGCATTAAATAAGACTTAAATTTCTGCAGCTTGTATTTTTAATTTGGTGTTTAGTAGTTTTAGTTTTAATTTGAAACAGCAAAATAAAATCTCTTAAAATTCGACAAACTTTTTCTTGTTGGCAATGCCGTACACCAGCTGTTGCCTAATTCAAATCGAAAATCGATAGCAAATAGCTGCACTTTTTGCGACATATACACATCTCCAGCTGTGTTGTTGTTTGTCTGTCTCTGTCTGCGTTTTTGTTTAACAAAAGCATTGTTCGCGCGCGCAATGCTGAAAAAAAGAACTGCACTAAATTGTCGAAACGAGAATCAACAAAAAATGTAGTTAAAACGATTGGGCAATTATTTATAGGAGTGCTGCGCAACACGGTGCTACGGCGTTGTTGTTGTTATCGTTGAAATTAGCAAACAGAGAATCACAGCAACCAACAAAAAAGCGAAAAAAGTCTAAAGCATCGAAAGCGTCAAAATTTGTTTGTTCTAAAAACGAGTACACATTAAATATAAAACAAGCTTAAGTAGAACGACTGCAAATTAGGTGAGCTATTGTGCAAGAGAACTTGAACAGCAGCAAGGTAAGCTCCAGTTACAGAACGCTGCTAATTGAAGCGCAAATGCGAGTTCCTTCACGTGTAATTGAATTTTCATTTATTCTATGCGACGCCAGCGACAGAGGCAGCAGCGGAAGCAGCGCCATTTGCCAGTAGCAAGCCAGCGAAACAAAGGACGCGCAACGCTTTCAATATGATCAGCAGCTTGTTTTCACGGCTAATAATGTGAGTAAGAAACCGAAAAAAAAGATTAAACTCCTATTGCGCACTTTGGCATGCCGAAGATTTAATACTCTTGCAGGCGTGTGTGTAGGATGTGATTTTGTGATAATGCACAACCATTTTAAAGTAAAATTGAAAATAAATAAATATACACTCAAAATTCATAGGAATTCTCGAATAAAATGTTTAAAAAAAAACCAGTCCTTCATCCTTTATCTTATGCGTTCAGGCACTTTAAAAAAATCTTTTTTTATATGACTTAATAGTAAAAAAGAAAATAGTTTTAATTTCTTCAAATATAAAAAGTGATTTTTGTATCCTTTATACAATATTAATTTTCAACTTATTTTTGTAAATATATAGAAAAATACTTGTTTGTATACATATTTATACATTTATTTTCATATATATTTACATATTTATTGTTATATAATTTTTCATATAATAATATAATTTTTCATATGTATATTTTTTTTTTTTATTATTATTTTTTTTTTTATTACTTCTTGTTGCTTGTATATAGGCAAACAAAAACTTTTATATTTTGTATATATCTCAAAAACAATGAAAATAAATGTATACCAAAAATACATAGATAAAGCTATATGAATCAATTAAATCAAGAAAAAAGTAAAAAAAACAAAAATAATATATTTTGCAACTACTAAATTACACATCTCATGACTAAGTCAGCATACGCACTGTAAGAGTATATATGTATATGTTTGAGAGGCCAGCAACTACACCAACACATACGCACGAATGCGTTGTCACTATCGCTCTTGCTGTTCTTGTTGTTGTTGCTGACCCCCAAAAAAGAAAAACTTGTGAGCAAAACTCTTTTTGGTTCGTTTTTTGTTTTTTTTTTCAATTCGAGTTTTTGGCCTTGCCTCCGTAGTTCGCTTAATTTGTTTGATTCTGCTTCCTAATTGTGTGGGCGTTACGCTGTGATTTTTCGAGCGTTACCTTCTTTTCTTTTATATTTTATTTTATTTGTTGATCGCGGTTGCCAGCCAGTCAATTGTTTGTTTATTAATCAGCGTCAGAAGTTACCGTTAGCCGTTGAGCGGCGTCAAAGTCAATTTGAGCGTGCGCCTTATAAGGCACTCGAAACGAGTGTGAGTGTGTGAGTGCGAGTGCGAGGTTGACGCACTCGTCCACCATGTACATGTATATATAGACACCTCAATGGATGCCAGTCTAATGTTCCACTTGCCAGGCCGCAGCTCCATGCAAATTCTTCTTCCTCTGCTTTTGCTCATATTTTTAGCGCCTCCAAGCGTTGCTCACAGCTAATAGATTCCGATTCCGATTTCGATACAGATTCAGATTCAGATTCACTTTTTTCTCCTTTTGTATTTTGCTCGCTCACATTTTGGGGCACTTTTTGTTGCAATAGAGAGCAGCTGGCTCTTGCTGCTATTAATAGTCGAGCATTCTATGCTATGGGCAGCATTAGACGCTCTCTGGCAGCTGCTGCCAGAATAGTCTTTGCGCGTCGTTTTAGCAGCTAGGAACGAGGCATATTCTGCTCTGGGCGCTGGGCAATGCGTGAGCCATGAGCCGGCCTAGCTATCTGCAGGAGCAGCTGCTCTATCGGCAACAGCAGCAAGAGCTACGCCAGCATCCAGCTAATATTAAACGCCTACGTCAACAGGCGCTGCCCATATATGGACGCAGCTTTTCGCTAGAGGAGCAGCAGCAGGCAGCTGCTGGCCATTATGTGCCAGTGTACTCCAAGTTTATCTATCCAGCACAGCAGCTAGAGCAGCTTGGCCTGCACGATTCCCTCAACTCGTTGAACAGCGATTTCACAGACTACGACTATGAGGGAGGAGGACCCTACATTGTCGAACAGCCAATGGCTGCCGCTGCACCACCTTGTGCCTCCAATGTGGTGCAGAATCTTAATGCCCTGGGACGTTTCTTAGAGCTGCTACAGCGCTGGCCACTGCCCCGTCTATCCTTCAATACGGCCTGCATTTGCTCGCTCATCATTATATTTATAGCGCCGCGCACTTGTGTACAGAGTTTATTGTTTCCCGCTTTCAGATTGTTCTTCGGCACTCTATATCCGGCCTATGCCTCCTACAAGGCGGTGCGCACAAAGAATGTCAAGGAATATGTGAGTATAATACCATAAAAAAAAACTTTTAAAATCAATAGGTTGCAAATATTAAATAATATTTACAAAAAGAGAAGTTTCTTTATCCTATATATATGTATATTTAAATATTTTATATATATACAGACTATATATGTTGCCTCTTAAAATTTATGCCTTCATATATAAAACAAAAATTTAATTAGCTATAAAATTTTAAGAATTTTAAACTAATTTGCTTAGTTCAAATTAATTATTGCCTAGTAAAAAAAATATTAAAATTGTTTTAGATAATTATATAAATATAAGAAAAAATCAGATACCATTAAAAATAACATTTATTAATTGCTGGAAAATGTGGAATAGCCTACATATTTTTTACACTTCTATCAAATACTCTTTCAAAATCTGAAATTATATTTTAGAATATAATTTGCTTTAATTTCTACAAAAAAAATTAATTCTAAATTTATAGAAATGCAGATTGGTGTTTAATTTTATATATTTATTATTTTCTTATATTATAAATTTAAGAATATAGAAAAGTCTTTAATAAACTTAGCTTGTTTTAAAAACAAATTCATTTGAATTTCAGAACATAAAATTTAGAATATGGAACAGTATTTCAAAATCTTGGTTGATTAAAAATAAAAATGAATTTAAAGTCTTTCATGAACTTTATAACACAGAACCTATAATATATATTATAGATATATAGATTGTAATATTTGCAAACTCTTGCTCTTTAAAGTGTAGTTTTTTAGCTTTCATATATTTTATACTCTAATATTTGTTTTCTTTTGCATATAGGTCAAATGGATGATGTATTGGATTGTTTTTGCATTTTTCACTTGCATCGAAACATTTACGGACATATTCCTGTCGTGGTTCCCCTTCTACTATGAGGTCAAGGTGGTAATTGTCTTGTGGCTGCTATCGCCAGCCACAAAGGGCAGTTCCACATTGTATCGCAAGTTCGTGCATCCCATGCTGACACGACGTGAACAGGTGTGTTCCGATAAAGATATTTATATATAATCTATCTCTCTCTCGATATTAATAATGCTCTCTCTCTCTCTCTTTGTTTTTGGCACAGGAAATCGATGAGTATTTGAATCAGGCACGCGAACGCGGCTACTCAGCGGTTTTGCAGCTGGGATCGAAGGGTGTTAACTATGCCACAAATGTCATCATGCAGACGGCCATAAAGGTAACTCGAACAAATGCAGCAACACACACATAGCACACACACACACACTGACACTGACACCTCACATACACTCGCACAACCAATTCATTTGGCACATCTTTCAATTGCTTCTACAACAATTTGCCGACAGCGTCGTTGCATAAAATGAAATGAGCAACAAAAACAACAACAGTCGCCGCCTCAGCCGCAGCCGCCGCCGCCGCCGCTTGAGAAACGCCACAATTTCTATATAGAAAATGTTTGCGCAATGTTTTTCTTTTCGCTCAGCGACCCCCTTTCGGTGTTCATCTCTCATCATCATCAATAACAACAACAACAACAGCAGCAACAGCATCTCTTGAGCAGCTGCCGCGTGCCAGACTCGCGACGACTTCGTCATCATCATTTGCTTCATTGTTTTCATTAACTTTAAATAACATTTAAACAAACAAATAGAAAATACTACTATGTATGCTCGCTCGCTGTGCCATGTGTTTTGTTTGTTTTGTTTTAGTTTGTAGTTTGATTCTTTTGTATGTGTTGTTGTGTGCAGCGCTCTTTAGAAATACGTTTAAAGTTAGCCAGATTAAAAGCCATGTAGCAATACGAATTGTAATAAAAATGCACATTTACATATACCATATATACTAGATACTATATATATATATAGTAGATTATCTAAATGCAGCACAGAATTGGGTCTCCTTGATAGAAACAAGCAAATTGTTGCCTTAGGCCCAAAACTCAAGTATGTAAACAACATTTCTGATTGCAATAAATTTTGTTTAGATGTTCTGCTTCTTCTTCTTGTTGTTGTTGTTGTTGTTGTTGTTGCTGGAAGATGTTTATAAATTGTTTGTACATTTACATGCGATACAATAACAAGTGGGTTTTGCTTTTTATAAAGCAACTGATTCAGTTTGAATTTCTGCTTACATACAAAGCGCATTAATCATCCACGTTAATCCCATGTGCAAGTCTTTGTGGTCACATACAAAGCTTTTATAGGTATATGTATATATATATATATATATAGTTGTTATATATACACATAGTAGTCTGTGTCTATTCACGGCAAGAACTTTCTTTGTTAAAAAGCGAATTGCGTGTTCCATTGGGTCAAGTAGCAATGAATTTCGAGTAGCCAGAGAATGTATATATATATATATACATATATGCACATATAAGACTTATTCTTAGCAGTTTTCATTGCTGAAACTCAATATATATACTATATGTTTCCTACTTTGTCACCTCAAGCAATGTTTTTTTTTTCTACCATATTTCTAATCTTTATTAGCACTCACTTATTTTACGAACTATTTATGTCTCATAACTTGACTACTTACTTAAACTAAAATGTTGTGTAAATAATTTTGTGTGAACATATATAATCTTTTCTGTATATATATGAAACAATATCTCATGTCTTGTAATTAAAAATTTAGCCAATGCTGAGTAGAAGAGGATTTTTTTTTTAACTTTACTTTTCTGATTTGGTTCATTAAGATTTAGATAATATATACAAAATTTCTTTATAGTTCCAAATTCTTTCGTTATAATTTGAGAGTGCATATTGAAACAGTTGTTCGTAGTTTCTTATATTTGAATTGCGCAAATATTTAGACTCTATTTGATCGTTGCTTATAATTATCTAATTAATTTTCATACTCGTTCACGAAGTGAAAAGAGTATATTAGTTTTGTGCAATATTTACCTGGCTATATGAATATGCGAGGCATTGCGACACCTTCAAAGCTATACATATACTAGTTTATACCCGCGTTAGATCAAGTTTAACTGTTTTTTGATACTGCCAAAGGGAACTTGGAAAATCGGGAAATTATACCAGCGCTAAAGCTGTGGCAGGTAGAGCTTTTTCCGAGTCCCAATTGTAGGCTTGGCTATATATATTTTAAATCGATCTTTAAAGGAGTTTAACAGTTTTGCTCTAAGACTGTAGAAGATACAGTTTTATCTGATTTACCACGCTCTCAATGAGCGTATATATATATATATATATATATATAATATCTTTGTATATAGAGGTGGCATACTCTTGTATATTATCCAAATTCTAATATTTAGACTGCATTTTTATTTTAAAAGTTAGGTTACTGTTGATCCCCTTTACTGATAGTAAAATCAGTTAAACAAAAAAATGAATATTTGATTCAATTGAGCTGTCTTTTCACCGTGAGCGAGTATATATGCAGTCGGTTCTTTCTAGTTTTTAGCTTGTTATGTATTCAAGTTGTTTGCTCTACAAAGGCAAACCCACTCAAATATAACAATTTGGTTTTTCATTTCAATCAGAATTTGTAATAAATACACGGAAGCTGCCAATTAGTTAGATGTGTCGCTGATATCTTACGGATCAGACATATATATATTATGTATATAAATTACAGCAATTGCAGCGCCTCTAGGGTAGGGCATATAAATAGCTAGGGGATTGGCATGCGCCCGACTAAAACAGACGGCGACAACTCGTTAGCCAGGCTGACTGTATGTGTGCGTGTGTGCGTGTGTGTGTCTGCTGCCCTCCTTTTAATTGCACTTTATTTCCATATTCACATATTTAATTTTAAACACACATTTTGCGTTCGCCTATTTTTATTAACTATTTATTTTACCTATTTTGGTTTTCTCACTTACGTTTCTTTGCATTTGACTTACAAAACAAAAACAAAAAATAAAACACCTGCACAACACCTGCAACGCCACCTGCCACTACTAACAAACTCGCTACGTCCAGACCATACAGTTGGCCTCGCCAACGACGAGCGATGATATGCGCCGCCTGCAGAGCTCCCAATCGGCCAGCGAGCTGTCGCGGGATCAGGATATGCTGGACGCCAGCGAGCTGGTGCTGCAGCGCTCCAGCTCGCTGAATGGCTTTGGCAGCTATGCGGAGCAGCGCATGGTCATCACGGAAGTGCACGAGGAGCACATTTCCTTGGCCGAGCCGGATGCGGATGCGGGCGCTGCCCGTCTGCGCGATATGCCCGTGCGCAAGACCAGGACGAACCGCACAAACCTTGCTCCACCTGCGACGAAGCGTACCACGCGTGGCGCCTCGAAGAGCAAATCAGTGGATTTGCAGTCGGGAGATGGTGCTCTACGCGGACGCCGCAAGCTGCGCGAAGCCACGCCCGACGTGGACGTCGAGGGAGATTAGCAGCCGGCCGTTCACATATATTTATTTATATATATATATATAGCAAATCGCATGATACTCAAAAGCAAAGCACAAAATTAAGCGAGTTTCTATTACTTTATTTTTGCTCACACGCGACGCCTAACCATGTCGTCATCCATACACCTAGTTTATATTTGAATACTTCTCTTTATATATACATGTGCATAATTTTAGTCGGTTTAGTTTTGTAATTATATATTCAAATGATGCCAAGCCACAAGTCTCTCTCCCTCTCTCTCGCTTTGCTTCTCTCCACTCTCATGCATCAAGGGCGGTGGCAATCTGGTGCAGACCATCAAACGGAGCTACAGCCTCAGCGATCTCAGTGAACCAGATGTGCATCGCACCCAGGATGAGCTGGATCAGGTTATGATGACATCGACGTCGGCGGTTATGATGCGGCCACAGCCCACGCGCCTCTTGCGGCAGCGTCATCAGACGCCAGTGGGACGTTCCGCCAGCGGCACACGCCACTCAACCGGCATGTACTTCACCGAGGTGGATGTCGGCTCCAGCTCGTCTGCGGGCAAACATGCTGGCGATTTCAAGTGAGTTGCTGCCACAAAGCACAGTTCTGCTCCAGTGCTCCGATTTAACGCACTCTTCCATGCACAGCTACAATATACGCAGCACGGATGACATCAGCTCGGGCTATTCCAGCGCCGAGCCAGTTAGCGCTCCAGTCGGCAGCGGACTGAGTCGCACCTCATCCATGACAAATGCTTCCAAGGCGCGTCTGAAGTCCAAGCGCAACGAGGTAAGATTTGTGCTTAAAATTTATTTCTGGTGTATTTGAAATTGGTGAAAGATTTTGCTTTGATTTGTTGTTAAAAAAAAATTGTTGAAAAATATGTTGAGGGTATTCCTGAAATTCTAAAGTTACTTATAGCTTATGAATTCTTATCTATAAAACTAGCATTGAACATTATAATATTGAGAATATTGAACCAAAAATATCCGTCGTTTGAGTTGTTGCGGAAAATAATTCTTGATCTATTCGTTTGGGTCCTGTAAGGAATAAATGGTATCTATAAGGGTTTCAATCATTTGTCTTGCGATTATAACTCTATATTATATTTAATTGAAAATATTTATAATAAAAATAAATTTTTAACAGATATAGATCTCTACGTCCTTTAAAACGATCAATAGAATATCAGATAATGGCTGATAAGGTATATTAAAAACTATTATTTTATAAAAAACATTGTTTTAGCATTTACATAGCATACCATTTCATCGAGGTAGAACCTACGTCCAATGTCATTAAAATCTGCATTATCTAAACTAATCTCCAAAAAAGTATTTTTTTAAAAAAGTTTGATTCTGTACGAAAAGTTTTTAGAAGCTAAACTTCAGATAAACAATGCCTAAATTTTGTTTTGAACGCATGCCTAAATCATTTTTAAAAGATACAAATCTTTAGAAAATAGTTCTTGTTATTCGAAGTTTAAATTTTTATATATTCCAAATTGAGACCTCTAATTTTACACATAAATATAATACATACAAAACATACAATTCTTGGTATATAAATTCCATTTCGAAAATACTATTTGGAGATTTGTAAAGGATTTTTCAAGTAATTATTTTACAAATAATAAAAAAAGATTTCTTCAAAAAATAAAAAGGAATATGATATTTAGAAGCAATGGCTTAAATATTCAAGATAAACGCATATAAATTGACTATGAAATAGCTATCCTATCGAAACTACCTTAACGGTTACCATTATAATAATTTGATTAGCAACTGCTGGAAGAAATGCGAGCTGAGGTATATTTGCAAAATGAGCGTTACTTTCAAATGGAAAAAGAGAGGCAAACAGCAGACGTTCAAAGACAAATGCAATTAAAGATTGTGGAGAGCGAAGAAGAGAATGAGGAACACAATGAGGCGGAGCAGGAGGCGGAGGAAGATGAGGATAGCTTCTATGAGGCAATGGATGTTGTAGAGAACACAGAGACAGCTGACAAGGAACTGCCAATGGAAACGTATAAAGATGTTGCGAATGAAGAGCAAATGGAAACGGGGCAACTGAGTGAAAATGAAGAGTCCTTCAAGGAAGCCCTTAATGAAGAACCCAATGAAAAGGAAATCAATTTGGGCGCCTATCAAAGCAAACCCATTGAAGCTGAAGAGTACAAAGTACTTGTGGATCCATTTTTATTGGTGGTCACCGAATCCAGCTTGGAAATGGAACAGGCAGCGGCAGCGACTGTAGTAGATGGAAGCAGAGCGCGTCCCGTTTCCCCACGCGAATTGCTGGCCACGCTGGAGGAGATCAAGCACAGTTTTCGTACCCAACTGGAGCCGGAGGCGTCGCCGCTGCGACCCAAGGCGCAACATGCCAAGGGGCGTGCACCGGCGCCACCTTTGCCGCCGCGCAAGGATTCGCGGGCAGCGGACACCGTGAGCCTCCACTCCACACAGTCGCAGTCGGAGCGCAGCAAGTCCTCAGGTATCGGCCATCTATTCAAAAGTATCAAAGATAATGTGCTGCGCAAGGCTAATCAGCAAACGGCTGAGGAGTCCAGCGCCAGCCGCGGCTCAGCTAAAGAAACGTCCATTTGATGTAAGCCATAGGCTAAAAAAAACAAAAAAAACCCGTACAGCTCATCCGCTCGTCTCAGCTACCCAACTACTACTCAAACTTCCCTCGTTGCGCATTGTACAGAGCCTTGTTTGTGTTTTGCCTCTACTAACCAATGTTTTGCATTTTCAGCATGTGTTTAGCATAGTTCGAGCGCTATATTATATTGCCTATAAGTATATCTAATATATGCCATCTGGTTTCTTTCTAGGACAAATCCATATCCGCTAGCTGCACCACTTTGCCCCGCAGCAGCAGCCGCAAGGCGGATAAAACTCAGCCAACGAATGCTTCGAGCCAGGCCAAAGCGCGCAAATAGGAGAAGTACAGCGCGAAGATCTAAAAACTATATTTATATATATATATATCCAGATATATGTAATATCTCTATATATTCCTAACGAAAATGTGTTTTCAATTAGTTGCTCGGTGCTCAAATTTGGCCAATGTGTAAAGTGGACAGCAAAGATATAGATGGAAATGAAACAAGTGTAAACCTCATGTTTTTAGTTTAAATTGTAATTTAATAATGATCTAGTGATTATTGGCATTATCATAGTCACAGTAATTATGATAATGTCCTTTGATTCTGTTACGTGTTTCCTTCTCGTTCCCCCATGGAAAATTTGCCTAGCTGATATAGATATCGATATTCATTTATGTGATTGTCCTCTATGCTCTACAACCAGCTCCTATAACTATAGTCTAACCAAAAGAAAAATGAAAAACTGAATAATATGATCTGTCTTTCTAGTTTAAATTCAATGCATTGTAATTGATAATTCAATAAAACTTAAATATACATATGTAAATTAAAAAAATAAATTTTACTTTTATACTTTGTGGAACAATGGGAATATCAGGAATATATTATAATTTGTTTATATAAATATAAGAATATGTCTACCACCTCGTAAAGTATACAAATACCGATGCTGTAAATGGAATCCTTAGACTTTATAAAAAGAGAACTTAAAGTGTACTCAGCTACAAACTTTAACGAGTTAATTGATCTTATCATATTTTAATATATTATTATAGATTATAATAGTTTAGTAGCTCTGGTATATGCCTACATACATACAAATATTCTTTATCAGTTGTATGACTCGAGTCCAAATAGTCATGTATGTACATACATACATATATCCGTGTCTCTTTCTCTCGCACTGTTTCTTTGCAGACTATTCATTTATATCGCTATGTATATGTATGTATGTATAGACATACGACGTACATATGTACAGTTTAGCTTCCCTAATACTAAAAGCCAAATGTTTTCGGACAGCTCTAAAATTTAAACTAATTTATAATTTAAACTAAAGTAAGGCATATTTTTAGTTTTTTTTTTTAATTTTACACATATGTATGTATATTGAAGAAATTCTTTTATTATTATTTTTATATAAATAACACCCTTAATAGTCCAGACAATTCACTAATCGAAGTTTTACTGTACATATACATCTCTATATGCTTTTAATTGATTTTAATTAAATTAAAGGTAGAACCAAAAAAAAAGTATTTTAAAACGCTTTTCTTTAAGGGTAAATACAGTGAGTATAACTTTATTTTACCTTAATAGTTAATGCTTTTAGCACTTGTGCTTGTGTACATATACATAAATACATACATATGTACCAAGCATGTGTGTACAAGCACATACATACATACACATGTATTTACTTATCACGCCCGGCTTTTTGATACGTGTAAGAATTTTCAACAACACATGTGCTCAACTGGGAGTTGCCCCTTAAAGTATTGTATAAAATGTTGTTCTTATAACAAAAATAATATTTGTGTAAAAATGAATTAAAAATGTATTTGTGAATTATTTACCTTAATTACTTCACTTATTTAACACAGCTGATAATCTTATATCACTTTTGCATAAAATTGGTATTGATTAATTGGCTTAAATAAAGACATTTTATATACACAGAATGTATGTATGTATGTGTGTAGCCATTTAAAATTCGTTGCGATTGAAACTTCCAGCTTCAGTTCCAGTCTTTTCCAATCGTGACTTCACTCCTGCATTGCCTCAAGCTTCGCATGCACACACACACAAAGGCAGCTACGCGCATGCACACACACGACTCATGCAAGTACAGTGCATATAAATCCAGTCTGCAGTTTAAGTGCCCACCAGCAGCTTTGTTCAACTCCACATGAAGTTTGGCGTCTGAGTCGCACATGCGCAGCAGCTGATGCGAATGCTCGCTGACCTTGACCCTCAATCGGCAGCGCGAGAGCGCAGACAAAACGGTTGAACGCGGTGCGCATGCAGCCAGCCAGGCGAAACTTGTTGCCAAGTGCAGCAGCGAAGACCACGCAGTCAAGTTGAAGTTTTGTCCCCCTCCCCAACAGCGCTCCGCCGCTAGCGTTGCCAGCTCACCGTCCCCATACATACTTATATTTGAGAGTGTGTGTTTCGCTTGCAAGTTTTCACCATTAGCAGCGCATGGCGACGACTGTACTTTGTTTAAAGAAGCAGCACATAAATACATATGTATATATACATATACGCAAGTATATGCTTTATGCCCACGTGTGTGTGTCTCGTTATACTTGTAGGTCTCGTTGCACAAGGAAGCAAAGCAAAGAAAGCGGCGCACTAACACAAACACACGCACACGCACATGCACACGGCAATACGCTAGAAACAATGGCAGAATTTTTGCTTTATGTGGCGGCACCTCCACCAAGCTGACTCAGTGACAAAGAGAGTGAGAGCGAGCGAGAGAGCAAGACAGCCGGTCGGGCCATCAGCTGCCGTGCCATGTGTTCGCTCAAAAATCAGGGGGCAGCTGCTCTTGCCTTGCTGCTGCATTTGCCGGCTTAGAGAACAAGAACTGGTAGCAAAACTGGTTCGCAGGGGGAACGCGGGAACAAGGGAAACGGAGAAACAGCGGGCGATCTGCAAAAATAAAGAAGTTTCGATTTAAGTGAAACACACTTTTTTATTGTGGGGTTATTATTATTATTTCTTTTGTCTCAAATCAGCAGCTCCAGCATTTTAATTTACAATTAAAAAACAATCACAGTGATATTTGAATTTTTCATCATCATCATTATCATCATCGTAGTTCGCCTTGTTTTTTGTCTCGCTCAAGTGAAAAGGTTTGTCTGTTGGCCCATCTTCATCCTCATCCTCGTGTAGCTTTTGCCTCATTTTCTTTTTCGTTTTGTGTCATCTACTATCTGCCATTGTTAAGTTGTTCTTGTTTTCGCTGTTGTTGTTGCTATTGCTGCCAGCTAGCATAGCTAACCCGCTAGAGATCTTGCTTGTTGATGTGATAGGTGAAGTGCAAAAGCTCGCCGGCCGCAGCTTTATGGAGTAACATGCCTCTCTTCTCTCTTTCGCTTGCTTCTTTGCTCCTACTTCAATTTGTTGTTATTTATCTTCTGCGTGTTGGAACTCCTAATAGGATACTTTGTAGTACATATATATTTTTTTCGAGTTTTTTTTTAAGGTAAATTATATATTCTTATATAGTTTTTTCTTTCCATTCGTTATAATTGTAATTAGTAAATTCAAACACGTTTGCAGCATAATAATAATAATATAGTTGTTGTTGTTGCTATTGTGATAGTAGCTACTAAAATACAACGACGTCTGTTTCTTCTTTTTCATCTATTACTGCCATCCAGCGCCACTAGCGCCATCGTTGTCTTCTCTTCTCCCGTTCATCGTGCTTTCTCCTAGTTGTTGCTTGTGTATACACTGTTCTTCTTCTACGACTGCAGGCTCGGAGCTTTGGAATTAGAGATGTGCTGCTTAGATGATGGTTAGATATATATGTATATGTAGGTATGGGTGTGAGTCTGTGTGGGTGTATGTGTACGTTTGTGTGTTTGGGGTTGTTTTTGTGTGTGTCTGTTGATCTTGACTTGGTTTTACTGATTGGTCGCTTCTTCTTTTTTTGCGTTTGCGTTTTGCTGTTCTTGTTGTTGGCTGGCAATTGATTTTTTCATTAAATATTTTTTCTTTTCATTTTTTTTTTTATTTGACAAAACATTTTCGTTGATTTCTCAGAGAGCGCGCACGCCGCTCTCTCCTCTAGTTCCGTCCACCCTTCTCGTCGCATTCACGTCTCAGATGGCCGCTCTTGCCGCAGCCATAGCAAGTCTTTGACGTCTCCGGGCAGTTCTTGGAGATGTGTCCGGTGCGGTTGCACTTATAGCATGAGACATTAGCTGGCCCTGTGCCGCGCTCGTTAACCGCATCGGGGCAGTTGCGCACCCAATGGCCAGGTTTGTTGCACCTGTAGCACGTTGGGTTGTCGGCCTGGGTGCAGTCCTTGGAGATGTGGCCAACACCGTTGCAGCGATAGCAGCGTTCCGCCTCTTCGGGGCAAGCGCGTGCAAAGTGCCCAAATTGATTACATTTGTAGCACTTTTCACGATTGCGACGCATGCCACCGCCACCGCCGCCGCCACCACCGCCATCACGCATACCACCGCCGCCACCACCGGGTCCGCCGCCTCCTGGACCACCACCGAGACTGCAGTCCCGGGCAAAGTGGCCCGGCCGGTTGCACTTGTAGCACGTGGCAGACATCGACATTGTACTGTACTTGAGTTAATTAGAGAATCGGTGTACAAATGTTTAAACCACACGTTTCCTATCGTCCGACACTCACACACGGGCTGAGCTGCTGCTGCCTGCACGACCAAAACTGACTTGCGTTAAATGCAATTAAACAAAACTACAGGATATGCGAAAATCGCTCGCCGTAGTTTTTTCGACGCCAAAAATTAAAATGGCTACCGCACAAAACTAGTACAATGGTATCGCCAGCAATTCGAGTATCGAGTATGGAAAAACGCCGCTGAGCAGTCACAGAAAAACGGGCACACACAGGGATGCTTTGATTACACAATTGCAACACTGCAATTCCACGCGGTATACATTGGTACAAAATCGTGACAATATGCTGCCAAATTTTTATGTCCACACACAAGCCCGCACAAATTTAAGTGAACGGCGCTGCCAACCAAATCAAATCAAAACAAATTATAAGGAACTTTGTTTTCAGATAACTTATATTGATTTTGATTTTATTGTTGCCATGACAGGACATGCTTTACAGATTATTCAGATTAATTGTAGTTGTTTTGTTGTTCAGCTTCGTTGATAACCCAGGTCGTACTCAATTTAACTTTACTCTCTCAAAAATATAGTCGGTATCGCTTCGGCTCGGTATTTTTTGTTGGCACGAAAGCGATTCGTGCTAGTGGTGCTATAAATAAATAGTCGAGAGTTCAGCCCCAATCAAGTTTATTTTATGTGTACGCTCGCACCACTGTTCACAGCTCAGTGTGCTGCCAGACCTGTACCCGGCAGCCTTGCCACATGCGCGGATGCCGTAATGAGTTGGCAGCCCATCAAATCTCGAACAATATTTTGCAGCCGTGCAATGTATTTTTATGTGTTTTTACCAACAATAAATTAACGCTAGTTATGTATGCAAAATGTTATTTGTTCTGGTAGCAATTGCCATACTGAGCCAATGCACAGCCACCTCTACAATCCACATGCCAGTCACCACCCAGGATATAATAGCAGGTGACGTGTTCTTCGAAATCATTTCGCCTGAAAATCTGGAATACACCTATCGCCTCCGACCGGCCAAGGACTTTGGTGTGTCATTCAGCCAAAAGCTCGAGGGTGTGCCCATGGTTCTTGCCGATCCACCGGAAGCTTGCCAACAACTACGCAATGGAAGAGAGATGCAGGGCAGCATTGCCCTCATGGACAGGGGGCAAGTATTATTATTATCATTCATTATCAAATTATAGAAACTATTTTTAACCTATCTGCCTTTATCTGTGCGACAGCGAGTGCTCGTTCCTCACCAAAACGCTGCATGCCGAGGCCGCTGGCGCTATTGGCGCCATTATCACCGAATACAACTCTAAATCACCCGAATTCGAGCTTTACATTGAGATGATCCACGATAAGACGAACCGCGATACACAAATTCCTGCCGGCTTTTTGCTGGGAAAGAATGGCATGGTCATACGCAGCACGCTGCATCGGCTGAAGCGTCTCCATGCGCTTATCAATATACCAGTCAACTTGACCTTTACCCCGCCATCCAAAATCAATCATCCGCCCTGGCTGGGCTGGTGAATCCAAATGGGCTGCAGCTACCAGAAACTAATACAAAAACAAATCTGAAACCAAAGTGCATACTTAGTCAGTTTACATATATACATATATATATGGATATATATACACATCTATTAAGCTGGGCTGCAAATTGATATAATTTATTCTTGAAACAATTCGAACTTCGCTCTAGACTTTCGCGCACAGTATTTCAAGCAAAGCTGCAGCAATTATTAGTTTATTTAAATTTAACTAGTGAGTGGAATACAAATGGTTAAACTGAATTGAATATATAATTGTATAATAAATTCATATTGTAACATTTACTTTGAAAATAACTTTTGATTTACTATAAAGCTGTAAAACAATTTGTGGCATTTCAAGATTTTAGTTTAAAAGTATCAAATGCATTAAAAAATATTTATAATATTGTTAAAATATTGACTGTAAAAATGACCTACAATAATTTTCAAAATTTAGCAACAATTTCTGTAATTTTCAAAAGGCAACAAAAATGAATTTATGACATTTTAAAAATAGACTGATTGTCTTAAATGTTAAAAAATTTACTTTGACTTTAACTTTTGATTAATTTAAATCAATTTTTGTGGAACCAAGAATTAGTTTTATGCTAAGTTTAGATGAGCCTTTGGTTTATATAAAAAAAATTATTGAACCTTTGCAATATTTTCTGGCATTCGACTTTTAGTTAATTTTTTTTTTGATTTATTTTAACACAATATGTTAAATCTTTGTTGTCAAAATGGAAAATGGCAATTAGTTTTGATTATTAAATTAAAGTAATGTACATTTATTTATAAGTCTTTAAATGATGTATTTTACATTAAGAAGCACGCGCAGCTTTTTAACAATTATTCATATTTCAATTTGTGAAACGTGGCTTGCAGCCCAGTCTAAACAAAAAAATAAGAAACTGAACTGAATTTAAGTAGTTAAATTGTAAAGAAAAGCAATCCCGTAACAAAAAAAAAAAAAAACAAAAAGAAAACGATCCAAGCGTAATTTGTAAATAAAAACAATTGCTAAGCAAAAGACAGTTTAAGCTTAAATATATTATGCATTGATCTTGATTAAATCTAAAGTCAATTATATAATGTTCACTGCAATCAGAACTTGCCCAGCGCGCTCAGATTGAGGCACATGCCCAGGGTGAGCACCACAATGGTCACCACGAGTATGGCGAAGCACAGATAGTTGGACTGGATGGGCATGCGGAAGAGCTTGGCGGACATGTCCAGTGAGGAGGCGAACAGCAGTGTTGAATTGAGATCCTCGGCGGAGGTATTGTGATATACGAAGGGACGCACCCGTATCTGGTGGCCATTCGCCTGGGCGTTCTGGCAGACGCGCGTCACGGAGCCGGCCACGAAGAAGGGCAGCAGACCCAGGAACAGCCACAACATGACATTCGCGATGTTCAGGAGCACCAGCCGCAAGGCGCAATAGTGGAAATCGAAATCCTTGAACAGGTAAACGAGTCCCGCAAAGGCATACGCCAGATTCATGACAATTAGGAAGCAAACGGGTATGGACACGTGCTGATTGACCCGCTCCAATAGCTTGCGAAACTCCAGAATCTCGCGCATCCAATCCAGCGAGTCGATGGAGTGCATCAGCAGCTTGTGCGACAGCGTCTCCAGATGCACCCGCAGCAAGTAGCATTCTATGTAATAGCTGCTCAACACAATGATCTCCACCAGATCCTGCAGAAAGATAGTGGAGAGCAGTCCAATGCGCAGCCAGAGCTCCCAGTCCCGCAGCGCCTCGGCCAGCCAGGCCACCTTGATGATCTGTGCCGGCTGCATGAATACCACGCAGCAGGCGTAGCCAAAGAGCAGCAGCAGCAGCGCCAGTGCCACGCCCAGATAGAGCCAAAGCATGCGGCACAAGCGCTTCGGCTTGGCGGACAGTAGAAAGACACGCTCGATGAGATTCTGGAGCTGCTCGTGCTCGATCACCTTGCAGACGAGCACCGCTGAGATGAAGCTCAGCAGATTGAGGGCACTGGGCACCACATAGCCAAAGAGCAGATCGCCAATTGTGTTGGGCGTATTGGAGGAGGAGGAGGAGCCACAGACATCGCTATTATTGCTATAGCCACCGGGTCGTATGTCCCTATAGCTGCTGAAGCCGCGATCCCCACTGTAAAAAACATACATTTCTGGATCATCTTTATCTATTATCTGCATCTGTATTGCTGCACTCACCGATAGCCACACAGATAGCGCAGCACGTAGCCCGTTAGGAGCACGAAGAGCACCATCAGCGCCTGGACATAGCTGCAGCAGGCGCGCACATTGCTCATGTCCGTGGAGATGGGATTGAGGCCAACCAGGGTCAGGATGGCCACATACGGACGCAGAAACTAAAAAGTTGGTATAATATTAATTAGGTACAGTGTGTTTTCGATAAGGTGAACTGAACTAAAACACTTTCCTTCCATCTATTAGTTAGAGAAGTAAACTTAGCTTTACCAATAAACTCTTTTATGGTGACATCTATGAACTTATAGAGCTTATATATTCTAGATCCATATCGACTAGATAAATCTCTTCTCTAACATTTCTTTTATTCTCTAAGTGTATGTTGGGATCTATCAGATCAAACAGTTATATCATACAGTATATATATAGCCGTATATATATCATTAATAAAATAAAAAGCTACTATGGGAGTAATCGGAATATGCATGTTATATATAGGTTTATATAGATTTATATAAAGTAATATATTGTATATCAATACTCTGAAGATTATTAATATAAAACGATCACAAGCCCATTTTTATATGAATAATAAAATAATTTAGGAGAAAAAACTTTTCGCATAGCGAAGCAAATCTCTCCGTCTATATATATTTTCGATCTTAAATGTAAATCACATAAAATATCAATTATGACTTTCAATACTTCAAAGAAATGTTTCAGATAACAAATAGGGTTCACTTATCGTATACTTAATAAAAACAAACATTACAATTTCTCTCAGTGTAGTTTTCCAGTAAAATAACGGAAATCACAATGAGTAACATATATCTATATGTAAATATACAATGTATTTTCATGCACTTTAGAATCTTATCACTTTTATAATAGTTTCCTTTATTCGTTCACTATATCTAGTGCGCACTGTATATGCAATTGCTCATTACAAACAATTGCATGGAAGTTTTCACAATTTTCCTTCTTCCCATGTTCACGTAACGTACCTTGCGTTTGCAGTAGCTGAGGATCGCCGATGTCGGCTCATGCTCGCCCGGTTGCTGTAGTTCGTCGTTGGGGGTGCCGTTTAAGCGATTGATGAAACAGAAAGAACTATCCGCATTATTACGATACATGACAGTCGCGTAGACAAATAAGTTTACATGCAATAATAACTACTACAGCAACAACAAAGAGCAGAATAGCGACGACAACAACAATAACAGAGGCGCACGCACACGCACACACACATAACGACTGGACGTTGGCTGTTGCTGATGACAGTGACAATGACTGGAACTGGAGCGATTGGAGCAACTGGAAAGACGATCGCCGGCGTTGGCGGCGCAGCAACAACTGAACGCGAACAGCGAGAGAGTGCGAACGAGTGAAAAAAACTTACGGCGAGCTCGTGCAGCCAGGATGAGGCGGCGGATGTGGCGCGGCTGCACCGCAACGGCGATGGCGACTCACTGAGCTGAGCTGTAGCTGGGGCTGTCGTTGCTGCTGCTGCTGCTGCTGCTGGTATTGTAGTCACTGTCGCAGTCGCCGTCGCATTCATCAATTGCCGCTATAACGGTAAATTGAATAAATTGAAACTCGAGCCGCGCACAGCGAGCCGAGCGCGAGCGAAACAGAAGCCGATGCCGATGCCGTTGCCGACGTCGCTGCCGAAGCTTTCCTGCTGTCACGTTGAAGCTCTCTTTGAGCTTTGCTCACAGCGTGCTCACCGTGCACGCTCTCTCCCGAGGGCCCCTTATCAATAGAATATATCTCGGTAACAGAACGCGACGCCTGCTTTGCGCTGCTGTGCACCTGTTACAGTTTAGATAGGAATCAGCTTGTTATCGTGACCGCTATCTATCCAAATTGAATGTGCTCATATGCAAATACAAATATATATGTAATTGCACATACGAATGTGTGAGAGTGTGTGGGTGTGAGTGTTATATAGAATTGCTTTTATGTATTTTATGTTTATCTTTGTAAAGTTCTGGCGATCCGTTTATTGTTCTTTATTCGTCGTGAATCAACACGGAATTTGTTTATGTTATCTATATGGCTGCTGGCCGACGAGTATTGTAATGTCACCAACTGCCCAACTGCAGCCGTTCTCAGCGGCCTCAGCTTCAGCCTCAGTCGGCACTTATGTATGTATGTGCAAATACATATATATGTATGTGTGTGTAGCTCTCCGATAACCCAGAGGATCATGTATTGTCCGATGCGCTACGTTTGAAAGGGGCGGCTATTTGAGTTAGCTACTGAAAAAGAAACTAAGAATTTGTTAACGTGTCTTAACCATTTGTGTGAATTATTCTATTAATGTACTATTAATATTATTATTTATGATATTTATTAAAAATATTAATGAATTATGATTAAATAACATGAAGTAATATATTTTTTTGGTTATGAATATATTATAGAAACTCTTTAAATTGCAGAAATTTCTCTATTTTCTCTTTTTTTATAATTTCTTAAGAAAAGAATACTGTGATTCCTTGAATTTAGTTAACTTATATCTGTAATTAAATTTAACTGTTTTAATAGTATTATATAATATACTAATACAGTCGAATCTCGATAATTGGAAATGGCATAATTTTAATCTACAAATTAAGTTTTGGATTTTTTCTTATACTATTACCATTACTATTTTATTTTGATTATTTAATGCTCTTCAATTCATTTCCAAAAACTTTTCATAGATTGACATATTTTTAAAATATTAAAATCCATTTTCATCCATTACATGTAGTATTTTTAATTAGTGCATTATTAAATTTAACTAAAATTAGTTCAAGGCATTTCCTTTTTTAATAATGGCCTACATATAAATTCAATTGCAGTTACTTCCTAAGTCGCCATGGTCGTCTCAACTCAATACCGAAACTGAGTCTTGTTATCTTAAATGAAATGCGAATAACAATAACAGGCTAGACGAACACCAACAAAAAAGTAAGAAAGAAAACAATTTAAAAAGTGACACTCAAATTTGTTTCTCTCGTTTCCCCATTTCGCTGAGATTCGTGCCAAGCCGCCCTTCAGACGATCATTGGAAGTTCTACAGTTACGGCTGCTGCTGTTGTTTTTGCTGCTGCTGCCGCTGCTGCTGCTGCTGCTTCTGCCGTCGTCGTAGTAGTCGTGTGTGCTCCCTCCTTCCTGCCTTCAGTGCACTGGCCGCTGCGGTCGAGTGCGATGCTCGCACACGCAAGGCAATAAAGTATCGAAATTTACGTTGAGAAGTAATTAAATTAAATTGAAGGCAAGTCGCAAGTTGTTTGAAACTTTTTTTTTTTTGCTTTTTCGATGACGCCTTAACTGGAATTTTTGTTGCTGTTGCTGAACGTCGATTTGCATGACGGGCAGCCGCAGTCGATGCCGCAGTTGACGTTGACATTTTTCGTTGGCCCCGGCAATTTCCACCCGCAAACCATCAGGCATTTCCAGTAGCAGCAGCAGCAGCAGCTGGACGGCGGAAGGGGATCGCAGGGATTGGCAGGAGCTCTGCTGGTCAATGCTGTCATTGCCTGAACTCTGGTCACTCATGTAAATTAGCTGCGTTGTCAAATAATGCTGATTTGTTGTTGGTTCGTTGGCAGACTAACAAAAGCAAAGTTGCCCCTCCCCCCACATAGCAATGCCCATACTAAACCACGCCCCCTTCCCAACAAGCTTGACAGACCGAAACTGTCCAATGGCCATCACTTGACGCATATCTCGAACCATGCCAGAGCCAGTCTACAGAATTCAACGTGCAGCTTTTTGTTTAAAAATCAAATCAAATATTACGAGAAAATTTCAATGCGGTTAAATGCATAGCAAATTTTATCAACCCCAACCATCCATCCACTGTCTCTCTCTCTCTCTCTAAGGGAGGGGGCGGACGGGGGCAGATTGGGTTCCAGCCGCAACCGCAAAAACGCAAATGTTGTCTCGACACCCGTCGGGGACTGAACATTTGGGTTGTTCTCGGCTTGACAAATTTTGAGATAGTGTTTCATTCCAGCGTTCCACACCAAAAATACGTTGCAGGCTGCCAATTTTATTGAGAATTTAAGTTCGAAATACCTATTGTATTATTTTTGGGGTTATATTAAAATACTTGGGTAATCATTTTATTTATCTAAGCATATTTGTAATACCCACAATTTGCTCTCCAGCACAATTATTTTTTATAATTTATTATAAAATATTTGATTCAGAAGCTGATTAATTGGATGTTCGAAATAAGCTTAACGCGCGTAATCTCAAGGCAGGGCATTGGCTTGATCTGAAATACCGATTCATTGACTTTTCTTATAAGGTTCCAATCTGTTAGATGTAAATTCTTTTCAAAATAAATAAAATACTTTTAAAAGACTGTTAAACAAGTATATACGAGGAAATATGTAAAGTTTCCATGTTTCATTCCATCGTTCCATACAACGAAAATTATCATAATTCTCTTTTGTGGATAGAAATGTTAAAGTTCAAAATGCAAAGCTCGAGTAAAGCCTTATACCACTAACTTATTAAGATAAATGGAGCTTACTAAGATTTTAAAGATCATTTCTTTTATTTAATTATTATTTTTTAAATTTTTCTTTAAGTACTCTTATTTAAAATTTTTCAACAGTTTTCCCATCGAAAACGAATATGAGAACTTTCAATTGAACTCAAAAGTTTATCTATTCTCTTATTAAGTAGACACACATATGCGGGCTTGTTTGTTCGCTTGTATTTGTAGCTGCCTCAAATTCAAGCATTTTCTTAAAGTCTTTAAATTTTGGGTGCCACGCCCATTGTGCACATGGCCGTCTGCTCTGTACGCCTCTAAAAAGATCAGATTGTGCGACGTGTCAAGTGTCCAAAATTCAATTAGACTTCATTAGCATTAGCAGCCGGTGGCACATGGTTGTTGTTGTTGTTGTTGTTGTATTTGGTTGTTGCTGTTGTTGTTGTTGCTGCTGCTCTGTCTGGGACCACCTTGTGGCTGTGGCGTGCACAGATTTAACCGTTTGCAGATTAGCATAAATGAGATCATTAAAATGCGCTTACGTTTGTGTGGGCGGGTTGAGTGGTGCCAGTGGGTGGATTGAATTGGGTGGCTGGGTGGTTGCAAGGTACCATTTCCTTTAGCACGTAGCAGACGCAGCCTGCAAATTGCCTGGCAGTAAGTGTCACTGCTGTCAGGGTTCGTGTCTTGGCTACTCTACTCTCTGGCAGCCACACACACACGCACACACACAAATCTTTGAAATTTGCATAATTATTGTTGGCATCTTTGGCATTAATGTTTAATATAGCAACTAGTTTAGCTGCATCTTATTGCCATTTGTTTTTTTCTTCATTTTTATCTTCTATGGCTTAATTGGGCATTACATTTTGTGTAACGAGTCCGTAGTAAACAACACTGTCGCACAAGTTTTTGGTGAAGGTAAAGTTTTTGAGCTTTAAAATGGAGCAATTTAAGAGCTGTTTTATAAAGATTTTAGCTACGCTGACTATAAATACTCGAAAAGCAAGCTGAAGAACTGCTTGATTCTTGTTTTAGAATTCATAATTAGTGGAAGCTTTTAATATTCGGTTAAAAGTGAGCAAAGCCAATGCATTAGGAATCTCCAAAGACAACTACAATATTTCTTCGCTTTTGTTAATGTTAAAAAAATAAGAAAATGTTTAAGAACTCTGCTTTTGACAGTTAAAAATATGCACATAACTGTTTGTTTTAAACAAAAATTAAAGATAAATATTATGCTTTATATGGATTTCAGTTTTTCTTAGTTGAAAGCAATACTGCTATAAAGCATGAGACATCCCATTCGAAAAGGGGCGGCTGCGGGCGTAGTCAATCATTAGAGAACCTCATCAGTGCATATTCGTTAGGTCTAGCTTTAAAACTTTTTTCTATAGTTCCTACTTACTTTTTTCTTCCAGCTAACTTTTTATAGTTCTATATAATATATGTAAGCTGATATAAGCATATTTTTCAATTAAACTATTTTCTATAAACATTTCCATATACTTCCCGGAAACAAATGCATAGTAAACATATTTTCTGTAAACAATTCATAATTTGAGTAAGTGAACAAAATCTAAATGCCACATCATGTTAGACAGTGTACTTTAAAGTCATAAAGCAGATTATATTTGTACATTTTTGTTGCCAATCTTATTTTGTTTGATAAACAAACTTGTTAAATCTCAGTTTGAAGAGATTGAAGAGTAAGTAAAAGATGTTTGAAGAGCTTTAATGTAAGGGGGCGAGCCTTATGATAGCTTTTAAGGAACTTCAAGTTAAGCAATTGAAAAGTTTTAAATACCTTTCAGGTTGCTGTGCTAGAATGATGTTAATTTTGAAAATGAAAATTTAAGTATACTTTGCTTTAAAATATAAATAGTAAGGGTAAAATAACAGTATTTTTTAAAATACTGAAAAAATTGTATTAGAAAAATAATAATATTATAAAAATACTACAATAATAATAATGGGTTGAATTAAATTTTTTTTGTACTTATCTTCAATGATATTATATTGATTTTATCTTTGAGTAAATTTAATTTATTTAAAAATACGTTTTTTAAATTTTTTTTTAAAATTAAATTATTATTATTATTTTTTAGCTCGGTTCCTGTAACACAAGTGAGTGTTGAAAGTTTGTTTTCGATCCTCAAATGGTGCTAGCATATCAACGATGTTACTACCATGTTTTTCTAGATCCATTAAGGATGTGAGTTAAAAAAAATAAATAAAAATAATCATTATTTACTGTCTCTGGATAATACAAATGTTTTTAGTTTTATAAAAATCATAATTTTTATATCACTAAAATATTTTGGTTGTTAGAATTATAAAAATACTGTTTATGTAAATACAATATACAGTCGAATCCCGATAATTCGACCCCAGCTAAATACAAATCACAATAATTTGTAAAATATGCTGTCTCGTTGAAAAAAAATTGTTCGAATTCCTGTACGATAAATCGAATTTCTGTGTAATTCGTAAAAAATGTTGGAACCCTTGCCATTTCGAATTATCGGGATTCGAGTGTATAAACATTATTATTAGTATTATATATATATATATTATATATATATTATATATATATATATATATATATATATATATATATACATATTTAAAACATAATATTATTATAAGTATAATTAAAGTATTCGATATCTTTTTTAAATATTCTAAGACTGATATTTATATTTTTTCCATAATTTCTAAAGTACATAAGCAATTTTTTTTTGGCAAAATAATTATTTCGATTAAAGTTAATGTTGCATGATATGTTAGACAAGCGTTAATTTGCATTAATAACTTAATTTTTTTCAAATAATAGAAACTGGCACAATTTAGTGGAGTTCAATCGACTGCACAATACTCGCTCAAAGTTGAAATAATGTTAAAGTCCTTAAGCAGACTTTTATATTATAAAGAGCTATCGACTTATATCTGTTTAAGTATAGCTATTCGCCTTTCCAAAAGGGGCGTATGTAGGCGTGTTCAATCTTTAAAGATGCTCATCTGTGTAAAATTAGCTAAGTCTAGCTTTAAAACTACATGAGAACTCTCGGACTAGCATTTAATGAAAGAAATATAAATTTTGTTGTGGTTGACCCGCCCTCGTACAGCTCTAGGCTCATAAATCTTACCACATATACTATATATACTTGCATATTCATTATAATTTTTATTTGTTTAGCTCTGGTGTCAGAACAAATGATAAACTCATTTTCACTGTACGCGCTAGTAAATAAAAATAATGTTTCAAGTTGATTGACACACGGAAATAAACAACAGCGCATCAACAACACTGACAGGTGTATATACATATATAGAGATATATACAAATATATGTATATATGCAAATAGCGAGTCTAGTTAATTGGCCTGTCATAAACCTGTTGCTATTGCAAGTTTTTCGCTGAAGCGTAGTTGCGGTTGGATGCTAGCTTTCTGTGGAGCATGCAGCAGCCCGTATATGTGGGCCACACAACATGTAACTGTGTGTGTGTGTGTGTGTGTGTGTGTGCTGTAGCAGCTTTTGACTGTGGGGCGAAACCCTTCTTGTCCGCCAAACGAGCTAATTTTGATGATATCCACAGACAGTCGTTGAGTTTTTGGTCCATTTTGACAGGGAGATGCGCTGTGGTGCAGTTGCTGTTGCTGCTGGTGGTGTTGCTGCTGTGTGGGTGAAGTTTGCACTAAAAGCCTGTCGCAGCCTGCAAATTGAATCAGTGTGTGTGTGTGCATGTGTGTGTGAGTGTGTCTGCCCAGAGGGCGACGTGCGCGCTCTCATGAAATGTGACCGCAATTGCGGTTCGTTAGCTGCATTTCAGCTAGTCCACATGGTCCACATGGCAATGGACCCACACACACAGACACAGAGACAGAGAGAGAGGGGCTGAGTTGAGGCCATGTTGCACGAGCAGGTGGCAAACGTGCAACGGCCGCCGAAAATAAACCCGAAATGGGCGTGCCAGGTACAATGCAAAAGCATTGTGCTTAAGTGGTCAACTGACCAAAAGCACTTTGACCATGCGGTCCTCGTGGCCGCCGCGCTCAGTTAGCCCTTTAAATTGTCGCTCCCGGTCTTTATTATTTATGACAAAATGCCGAGTATCAAAATGGCAATGGCCAAAGATTTCAATGGCACTTAGCGGCAATTAGAAGCAGATATAACACACACACACACACGCACACCTGTTGTAGCCGCAATCACAGTGGGTGGGGGCTCTTTGTCAGCGTCTGGGATTTGCGCGCCAGCGAGCGGCATCAAATGTGGCAGCCGAGTCAAGGTAATTACGACAAAGACGCACATCCTCCTAGGCACATCCGGCCAGGCACGCACAAAAGCACACAAAAACTTGTAGCTGCCCCCCCCTTCCCATCCAGTTTGACTTTTCAACGCTGGCGAATACGTGACAAGCATTTGCGATTTGGCGTCCAGTTTAAAGGCTCGCAGGATATGTCGCCAAATATATATGTGTGCGAGTGGCGGACCTTAACGGCCTGACCTACTCATGAGTGCCAAATGAGTTGTTAGACCAGAACTACAGACGGCTCTCCAGAGAAGTTTAGCCCAAGGCAAGAAGCTGGCCAAAACTCATCCGCAGACTGTTGCGTGCTGCCCTTGCTTGTGTGTGTGTGTGTGTGTGTGCCTGGCTTTTGTTGGCTAACTAAATATTGTTAGGCAAAGTAAACGACATTGTAGACATTGGCAAGCGACCGACAGGGCCGCAATCTGCGGCCAGAGGCGTAGTTGGACATGTGCTGGGCGGGCTGTTGGGTGTAGGCCCCGTTAAGTGGAGTTAAAAGTTTTCGGAAACTATTTGCTGATGTTGATACCAGCTAGAAATTACATACAAATAGTGGGTATAAGCTTTGAAGAGGTTAAGATTTCAAATTACATTTTAAAGAAAACAGACCTTAGAGATATCTATTTTAAGTCTTTTTAGTTCAGATATGTTAAGAGCTAGAGTTGATGTAATAATTAATAAAATATTAAGGATATATAATTATATTAAAAATATTTACTATTTATCCATTTAAAAAATACATATGTACTAAACAACTTCATGGCTCTTGTCTAAGTTCAATCAAATTTGTTATCTAAATTTTTCTCACGTTTTGCATGGCAAAGTTTGTGATATAAGTTTATATTTTTATTATTATTAACAAATAATATTACCAAATAAATAAGATAAATAGATAAAAAAATGTTATAAAACTAACAAATAAATAAGATAAATGGATCGATTATTTTTACACAATATATTAAATATTTTATTCTTATATCTTATATATATGTATATTTGATATTATTTTTCATTAAAGCATATACCAAAATAAAATTTAAAAACAAACTTTTAATATATAAATAATATAATATATTAAAGATTTCTTTTTAAATTTCATTTCAATAAACTTTAAAATATTAAATGAAAAATATTAATAACTGATAATATTTTTGTAAAATAAAAACAAATATAAAATGAAAATAGTGAGATTTAAATAATAAAAACACTTAACTTTATTTTAAATATATCAATTTTATATTATAAGTTTATCTCTTCTTAATTATGATTTAAATATCAGAATTTTATTTTTTATTTTAATAAAGTAAAAAATTCATCATCAGGTTATTAAATTTTTCATTTGGATATTTATTTTTTTTTTACTTTAATTTAAATAAATTATGTTTTCCATTAACAAATTTAGTTATATTTCTAATTATTCAGTTAATATATAATATGTTATATTTTGAATATTTATGTACATATATGCGTTTTCTTCATTCTTATTATTCTCAGTAGAATCTATGGAATAAAAATTCCCATAAGAAAAGTAAAATTTTTCTCTACCTTAAATATTTCTACGCATATTTTACTTTTAATGTTTTGCCTATATTTTAGATTAACATATTTACAGTACTCAATGTAAATTTCAATTGATTTTCCGTTTCCATTTTCAGCCCCTGCCCCCTCAACAAGTTATTTGTGAAACGCCCCTGCCTACCTGCTCAGGCATAGACCATACAGAAGAGCCCTATTAGCGTGCCTGAAACACAACGCCGGCTCCATTGAAGTCGTCATCCTGCTGGCATGGGTGCAGCTGCCGTTTATTACGAATTTCCTTTTTTACCGCTATTTCTTTATTTTTTTTACTTTGCTATTTACCTCAGCCAGGACACAGAAGCCGATGTCTTAGACGCTCCACTGCAGCTCGGCCGCACTGCAGCTGCGGCACACACACACACACATAGTCACGCGAGACATTCAGGAAATGCCCAACTGGCGGTATTTCTTTTTTTGGCTCATATCCTTGTATCCAGGCTTACTGGCTGCCTTTGCGCTGTTGACACAACCTGCTCATTAATTTTTTACGCTTAATGTGTTTTTCTAATGATTTTTAAATTGCGTCTCCGATTTCATATTTTCGGCTTTCAGCATTGTGCAATATTTGGTCGCGTCTCCTCGTTTGCTATCTCCAGCGAGTGGATCCTTATTTGCGTACCTGGCCGTAAACCAAGTGGACCTCAATGTTAAAAGGCGGCTCATTAGCGACTCATGTGCAGCTGTTTGTCTATCTGCCTCTGCCCATATCTGTGTCTGTGTGTATTTTGGGGGTTTGACTGTGTCCATATTAATTTACAGTTGGCACAACAGCAAAACGATCGAAAAAATCCCGAATGCAATAATTAAAATTCAATAACAACAACAAGCGGAAGCAACAATCTGTTAGTCAGTCTCCAGTTCGGGCTCTTTCTTATGTTTACTTCGAAATACCTCAGCAAAAAAAAAATGATTGGGGTATATTGAATATATATTGCTCAAAAGTTAATTTAAGTTTGAAAATAATTAATATAAGCAAATTGAAATTAAAATTAAGATTGTTGCATCAAAATAAAAAATTTAAAATAAAATAAATATTTGTAATATAATCAAGAATTATAAATAAATATATATAAGCAAAATATTAATCAAGAATTTGGAAGTCCAAAAAAAAATGTTTATGACAAAAATTTGATTACTTTAATTTGTTTAAAATCATACAGTTTCAGTTAAATGTCTTATAAATTTAAATAAGTTATATTCTTAAGAATTTTAAATCTTAAAATTTTTTTAAAATATTTCTTTAAAATTTTTCTGATAATTTTTGCGCTCTTTTTTTTAGTGTATCAAAACGTTTACAATAAGAAACAGATATTTAAGTTCTAAAAGTGAAAAGTATGTAAGACAATAACAGTGCCTGATGGGCATTAAGTTGAGATAATTTTAGAGCATGAAAATTATAGGAGAAAATTTTAAAGCTGAGTTTAATTTTCAAAAAAGCCAAAGAGATTAATGGATTCAATATATTCTTAATACAAATATGTTAAAAAATGTTTGAAAATATATAAAATGAATTTAAATTTATTTGCTTTAAATAACTGCATAATATTCTATATAATTAACTTTATTTTGCTACCTATGCATATATTTCTGTACTTTGCCCCTAAAAGTATGCAATAAATGCGCGATATTCGTAGTTGAACATGCTTTTAACTTGCACTTATAGCCCTGCTTACTTATCCAGCTCTGTTGGCTACCAATTGTTTGCCACACGCACACACACATACACACACCCATATATATACATATTCACAGTACAGACAGTCACATACGTATACGCATGGCATCGCATGCAATCGCATCACGCATACGACGCGTTGTGCACTTTGCCACTTCTTTGGGCGCAGCAGCAACGTTTTGTGTGACTGACAAATTTAATTACTGCCGGCTTCATGTCTGAGCCACTGAGTCTGTGAGTGAGTGTGTTTGTGTGTGTGTGTGTGTGTGTGTGTGTGTGTGTGGGGAACTGTTGTTTGCGCCGCTACTGATATGGCAACAGGGTCAGGAGCAGCAGCAGCAGCAGACGCACACTGAGTACCCGAACCCTACTCGCATCCTGAAGTCAGTTCATTTGATGCGTCAATCAGCACAATCAAAAACTGCAGCCCATGAAAATCAATTAAAAAGCCGTTGACATACTGCCCAGGCTTTGGCCAATGGGCCGCTCATCGGATTGTGTGTACCGGGGAGGGTGTTTGGGGGGAGAGGGGTGTTGTTCTGGACGATGCCGATGTCAACAACGCTGAACGTTGTGCGATTGACGCTGCCTGGATTAACATTTATATTTCAGCAGGCGCAGCTCCTGTGCAGAGCAACATTTCAGTTGATTTTCTTTTGTATATGCTCTGTTGTTTTTGGTCTGATATTTCTCCGGGGCGTTGTAATTCATTTGAAATGCAAATTCCTTTGTAGCGGATATAACAACAACACACTTGCAAAACAAATCAAAGGCGTCATTCAGCGGCAACATGATGCGGCATATTCGATTGGGCCCCTGCCACGGCGCTCAGTCACAATCAGTTGGAGTTGGAGTTGCAGTTGGTGAGGTCAGCGTATTGCATAGTTAATTGCTGCCCTCGCTGAGTTGCAGAAATACATACAAAAAAAGAAAGCAAAGAAAGAAATAAACAAGAAACGGAGGCAGCGCCACTTAATAAATGAAATGTCATTGAGGCGTGCGGCAATCAACAAAACAAAAATCCAAACGGATTTAACACCAGGCGGCGCAAATGACGCATGAGTAGGCTATGAAAGTGTAGGTGGTGCGGAGGCAACTGTAAATGAACGCACTCGCACACTGACTAACTAACTGACTGACAGACTGACAGACTGACGGACTGACAGACTGACGGGCTGACGAACTGCTTGACTGACTGGCTGCTTGACTGGTCAGGCCTGGCTAACTGACAGCGTCTGAGTGAGCGCTGAGCGTCGCTTTATCTGCCGTTGAGGCACACACACACTTGAACACACAGACATTCGCTCACACACGCACAGCACTTGTCATGGACACCCGCTGCTCTTAAGTTCGGTTCAGGACGGCAATCGCTTACTCTTAAACAAGTTGGGCTTAAAAGCAACTGTAAAAGTTTTAAAACGATTCAATTTATTTTTCAATATCTAAAAAAGCAATATAGTTCCAAATTAAATTTTTGTTAGTATAAAAAGTGCTGTTTGGATAATTATTTGTAATTAATTTATTTTTTAAATGTTTAAGATAATTTTATTTTTTTCAAAAATAGAATTATTTAATTTTTAATAATTAACAAAATAAGACAATTACAATAGTTAGAATAACTCTATATATAATTTAAGCATTTTCTTTATCTTATTAAATATTTGTAGATTTATATTAAAAACTTCATTACAACCATGAATATTAAATTTTTAATAGTAATTTTTTTAGACCTTTTTTTTATATAATATTTTTTTACTTAAAATTTTATTATTTTAATATCTAAGTAAACATAAATTAGTTTTTTAATTATTTTTTATGACAAGTTTTTCACATTTGTTTGTATCCATTTTTTGTCTATTGCTAAATGTTGTTTAACCTCAAAAGAGGAGATATTTATCATTTAAATTCCATTTGTAAATATATATCTTTTACAGGCTTTGAATATTGGTTTATGATCTGTTACGAAAGCATTGTTATTGCTCATGTGCTCTTAAACACCCTCCAGCGATAACACATTCGGAACGCACATAAAAAAAATGGGACGAACAACTGCAACTGCAACTGGCCCTGCATCAGTTACTGCTGCTGCTGCTACTGGACGTTGCTTGGGGTAGAGGTAGGCGTGGCACTAGCCACCGTTGGAGGCGGCTTCAGTGTTGCTGCTGCTGCTGCTGCTGCTGCTCCTGCTGCGTCAGCTGCAACTGATGACATTGTCAGACAGCCAGGCGCACCCCGGGCTATAAAGGGACTAACAAGCCTGACAGTCACTCAGCGTCAGTCAGGCTCGAGGCTGGCTGCCCCGACCGGGACGTTGTGCAAATTAAAAGTTTGGCCCACACTTGACACGTGCTTAGAAGTTGCAACGCCGCCCTCTCGTCCTCATACTTGCACCCAGCCGCCCGCAACGCACCAATGTCCAGTGTCCTTCTTTTTTCAGCATGTTTGCGGCTTGCGGCAGCGTTTTGTGTCTTTTTTGTCTCCGCTTTTATCTGTCGAGGCGATGGGGGGAAGCATGACGGGTTTTAGGAGCTGCCAGATGAAATTTATGAGACCTAGCCGAAATGTCAACTTGCGTGCAGCTGCATAAACTTGTTGCATACGTGCAGGCGGCGCAGCCTGGCAAAAGCTGCACACACAATGCTGACTAAGTAACTGCCCAAAATGCCGTTACTCAGAGCTAGGTGGCGCCAGCTAGGGACCAAATGTTAATAGCGGCTATTGACTAGAAAAAAGCTGTTAGTTAACTTTTCGAAATAATGCAAATCGTTTGGGCAACAAAGTCTTTTATTTTACAAGCCTTAATCCCGACTTGGATCATAAACATAAATTTAACATTTTTAAACAATTTTGTATTAAAAACAATAATTTAATTTAGTGCTCAGGTCATAAAACAAAAATGCGATCGGTATGTGTTCAAGAATCCTTTTTGGGTAGGTAGAAGCTCGCAACACAACTTACTTTAATCTTGATCTGGTCTATTTTTTTTTAGAAAAGTCAGTATTATCAGTAGTCAAGTCTATATATGCCTTAGGATCTCGTGAATTGGATACAAAAATAACATCATCATCATCATTTTCAGCATCCGAAGGACGGACTTCGGATTCAACATTAGTTTTTTCATCCGGAATTGGAGTAATGATGGTGGTTTGCGTGTTTTGGGTCTTCTTGTTACCTGGAGTTATGGTCACAACTCGAGTTCTAAGTTTTATATAGGGTGATGCATCCATTCTGCAATATATGCTTTTTAGTAGTTGTTTCCTTTTATTATTATTATTATTACTAGTATTGTGATATGTGATGACTTAAATTTCAGTTGTGAACGATTGTTCAAAGTTTTAGTTCAGAGCTCCCCTGAACAAACAATTTTTTCAAACAGACATAAAAACAGACGCACACACAGTCACATACCAGTATTTAGCTTAATAATAAAAAAAGTATAATACAAAAAAAGACTGGAACTCGCATATCCACAATTAAATAATGTGTTCAACTAAAAATGTTTTTCTCAGCGGTATTCGTCCACACGCTTAGATAATACTTATGCCGTCTCTACCACGACGCCACTCTATTTCGTTTGAAAAAGAATGTATGCATTAGAATGTGTGTGTGCACATGAATAGAGCAAATGCTTGGGATTGGCGCTAGCTGCCGCATGCTTTTGCATTTTTCATCAAATGTTTTCTTTATTAAATAATTTCTGTGTTTCAAAACGGATTTTAATGAAATTTTCAGCAATAAATCTTTTATATTGTAGAATTTTTAATTTTTAAAACTTAAATTTTATTATAAATAGCTATATTTGGCTATATTTGCAACTAAACTTCATCAATTTTTTATACCCTGAACCCATTGAAAATGAGAATTCAGGGTATAATGGTTTTGTGACAATGTATGCAACAGGCAGAAGGAGGCGTGGCAGACCCCATAAAGTATATATATTCTTGGTCGGGACGACGAGCTGAGTCGATCTAGCCATGTCCGTCTGTCCGTCCGTCCGTCTGTACGTCTGTCCGTCCGTATGAACGCAGTGATCTCGTAAACACAAAAGCTAGAGACTTGAGATTTTAGATATATATTCTTGTATACCATACGCAGTACAAGTTTATTTTTTTTTTCGATAACTCATCCTATTTCCTTATTATCGATAACAATCTGACTGTGTTTTTAAACTATAACTTTAAGACCATAATATCTAGAGATACCAAATTGACTATGTAGGTTTCTGTGATGCAAATACAGATAGTAAACTTTTTAAATTTTGGATACCTCCCCCCATTAGCCCCATAAGTGGAAAAAACGTATTTCAAATACTAGGTAGTTGGGATTTCGCATATAGACACCTTTAGATGTCAATAATATGTCCTAAAAGTTTCATTAAGAAAGTAGATCTAGAACCGAAGTTATTTAACAATTAATTTCTCATATTGCTGCCGAGAATACAGCCACTAAATCATCTACGCAGTAAGCGGCGCGCGTGCTTGTGTTTGTATGTGTGCGTGTGTATATGTGTATATGCGCGCAGAGGGTAATATGTATAGATAAAATGTGTAAGCTAGGTTGTTTAAAACATCACCTCGGACCTGGTTCAGGTCGGGCAGACCCGACTAGAGCGTTCTTACTTGTTTTGCTCTGAAATCGATTGAACTTCCTAAGACTTTAATGATTATACCGTTCCTATCGGCTGAGCCATTTCGAAACTAGGATCCCAATCAAATCACAAATCTTCGAAAATAAAAAAATTCAAATTGAAGTTGAAGAATCATTTCATAAAATAACATTAAACATAAACGAATAACAAAACAATTTAAAAGTAAACGCAACTCGACTTAAGCTTCTTTTGAAAGATTTCTTAATTTCTTAATAAGTTGCTTGTCCTGTAGTATGAAGCAGAGATATTCGTCAAAGTGGAAGACCATTTTGTTAAGAGTGATCGTTATCGTCTCCGATAGCATATTGAGAGTGACGCAAGGCTGCTGTTGGCGCAAGCACAGCACTTCGAGAACAGCAAAGATCTGTGTGTGCAAGTCGGCGAGGGACTTGAAGATCTTTGGGAGATCCTGATAGAGCGCCCCATATTGATCCTCTTCCAGCGAACGAACACAAATGCAGACGAGTCCTGGCAGCAGCCAGAGCAATTGTCGGCCCTGGCACAGCTCACAATCGAGCTCATCCGATCTGAAAAAACAGTTCACGTAGCAGGGAATGCGCCTGCAGAAATTTAGCAGCTGCTCTGTCAGGTGACAGGCTTGCAGCTTGAGTTGCAGTGTTTTGTTGAGGCGCCACTGCTGGTCCGCCGGCGGCGGTGGCGATGGCGACGGCGACGGCGACGGCTGATCGTTGTCGCAACGCTGACTCCACACGTTCAACACTGTTGTGGATGCCACAAGGGATCGCATGCCGACATGTGAGCGTTTGGCAAATTGTCTACATTTTTGGCTCTTGGGTGTCTCCAGGCATTCCTCCAGGTCTTGTGTAAACCTGCCAACTTTCTCCAGCAGCACATTGCGCAATGCTGCCCAGTTTTTGGGCCTTTGGTACAGAAAGCCGTGCAGCTGAAACAAAGTGTGTATTTCGCCATCTGGGGCTGATACGATCATATAGAAGTCTCTGGCTGCCTGCAGCTGAAAGCCAAACAGCTGACTTTTCACACTCAGCACCAAGGACATGGGCAGTCGTCGATCCACCGTCTGCTGTGACAGCTGTGGCTGCATCAAGGTCAGCGGCAGCTTGCGATGCATGATTACGCCATAGACGCGGCTGATGGCATGCAGCTTGATGGTGATCAGCGTGGTGATGCAGCCGGACTGGCAGAACAGCTGATAGCTGGCGGCGCAATCGCCGCTCATATTGGGCCAGAAGATGACCGTAAAGCCGACCATGCAGAGCACGGAACGCGGCACAGTGCGGCACACGCTGAAATGTTCGCAGCGCAGCCATTGCCAGGTGGCATGTTGCAGGCGGACCATGGGCAGCGGCCACACTTCAGCGCCAAAGCACAAATGTTCGGTCAGGAAGTGGGCGAGGCTACAGCAGACGCCATTCAAGAGCAGATGGCGTCCGGTGAAGCTGAAATCCACATCGGCTCGCAGGTCAATCATATACTTTAGATATAGCCAGCTGCTCCAGTATCCCAGGGTAATCAGCACGGCCAGCTGACAGAGCTTAATTGGCAGCTCCTCTCGCAGCCGTTGCAGACGCCAACTGTGGCAAGTGGGCGGCCGTTCGTGCATGTGCCACAGCAGCAGACCATAGACGGCCGCATGGAGGTTCAGCAACAGCATTCGTGCCATCGTATAGGACGAGTAGACAACCCAGTCGAGATACTCAAGCACCCAGTCCACTGGATGGGCCACATCGAAACTTTGGTAGAGCACAAATATAGTCAGCAATTGATATTCGGTGAGGAAGCACAGCCAGGTGGCAAAGAGGTAGCGATTCAACAGCAGCCTGCCCAGCCTTGGATCCGGCATGTTCAGTTGGTAGGGCAGTAGACTGGCTAAGCGAGACATTTCCTTGCGTAAATTTACAAATTTTTGAGGTAAATTTTTTTTATTTTTTTTTGAGAAAAAATGCATAAAGAGAAATGGAAAAGTTCAAGTATATTTTATGATTATGTACGCTTGTAGATTATAATAAGAATTAAGCCTACTGCTTCTGTAGCTTGCGACTCGTTTTTAGCTTTCGTTCAGTTTTAAATATATAGGAACCTCGTCGGGCCGGTTGTGATTCCTCCATTATCCATTTATGAAAGTATGCAACGTCGGTGTAAACTCCTGGAAACTCATCTCTAGCACATCCGATGCCCCAAGAAACAATACCAACCAGTTCACCATTGGACACCAAAGGTCCACCCGAATCGCCTTGGCATGCGTCCTTAAATCGGTCGGCAGCACAGATCGTTCCTTTCATAAGTTTCTTGTCCTCTTCCAGATACCCTGAGGACTGACATGTAGCGCGATCAATTATATTGAGTTCCACATATTGTAAAGACTTAGATGCCGCATATGAGGTCTCGTCCAGAACGCCCCACCCTGTTACAGAGACTCGAGTTCCCTGTGCGGGTGTTGTCTGCGCTAAGCTAATCTTTTTGGTGCTGTCGTCAAACTTAATTGGAAAGTCCAAGTGCAAGAGGGCGATGTCGTTAGCAAACGTATCCATATCATAATCGAGATGCTTGATTACGTGAGAAACACCAATGACCTGTCCTCCACTTTGCCACTGTGCAGTTCCCACACGAACTTTTATACGAGACGCAGGAAAAAACATCATACAATGTGCGGCAGTTATAACTAGTTGAGGCTCCAAAATGGAGCCGCCACAAAAATGTTGCCCACCATGTTGCAGCGAAGCCTGCCACGGCGCGAGATCAATAGTAATCGGAAACCCGTTCACAATACGCAAATGCTTTCGTTTTTTTTTGACCGCCGGCATCACACATGCCACAGACAGTAGCAGAATAAAAAGAAAACTCCAGCTTATTTTCATGCTGAAGATCTTCTATCTTCACTTTTCGGAATAGTCTTTGTGGGACGTTACACAGAGAATGATCAGCAGAACTCTATATTGATTGCAAAAATATATAATGCGAAATTGAGCAAAAATGTATTTAGTTACGGCACATAGGGTGATATAATCTGATTTAATCTGGCTAACACAATTAAGTAGTTCTACAAAATTGAAATTTTCTGCGAAACGAATTTGTTCCATAAAATTTATATCAAATATTAAAACTATTTTCAGACCTGATTCAGCATATCAAAAACCCTCTGATAGGTTTAGGTTTAGTAGGTTTATGAAATCTAATTAGACTCTGTTCCCAAAGGGAAAAAGAGTCTATTGGATTTGTGCAATGTCCGTCTTGCTGTCTGTCCGTCTGTCCGTCTGTCCGTCTGTCTGTATGAACGCGCAGCATTTGGACACTATAGAAGCTAGAGACTTGTAATTTGGAATATATACTCGTGTGTATCCGCGTCAGATCAAGTTTGAGTATTTTTCCGATACGCCCACAGGGGGCGTGGCAAATCGGGAAATGCTATATCTATTAAGACTAAAACACTGTTATTGTAGTCAATATTGCAGTCTAAGAAATGGGATTTAGAATATATATTCGTGTACACTACGCGGACGTTTTAAGATATATATTATATATCTACGCCCATTGTGGGCGTGGCAAATTGGATAAAACTATATCTTCTACAGCTTTGAAGCTAGAGCATCCAAATTTAGCATGTGGGTTACTGTTGACCTTCCCTTAAGTTACATCAAAAAGTTATATACCCACGCCCCCTGGGGGCGTACCAAATCGGGAATATATATATAGCGATTTGTATAAATCTTATAATATTTTGAGCGTTATAAGAGCTAGAGACTTGAAATTTAGAATACATGTGCAAGTAGATCACCCGGAATCAAAAATATATATTATAGATATTTACGCCCATTAAGGGCGTGGCAAATCGGATAAAACTGTATCTCCTACAGTTTTGGAGCTAGAGCGTCCAAATTTTGCATGTGGGATACTGTTGACCTCCTCTTAAAATATGTCAAAAGTTATGTATCCACGTCTTCTGGGGGCGTGGCAAATCGGGAATTACTATATCTTTTACTAAAACCGTGATAATTTCGGCAATATTTCCGTCAGAGAGTTGGGACTCGGAATATATATACTAGTATCCTACCTCTACCCAAAAATGTATGTTATATATAGCTACGCCCATTTGGGGCGTGGCAAATAGGGTAAAACTGTATCTCCTACAGTCTTAGACGTAGAGCATCCAAATTTGACATGTGGGTTACTGTTCATGAAATTAAAATTTACGAAAAAAAAAAATAATAATAATCATAATGTAAGCCTCCGTAAAACAAATTCTAGTTGACCTAACTGGGGATTGAAGCAGGGTCTTCGCTACCACAACGCAAGTCTGTTTAACCAAATCAAAACACTTCCAAACTCAGTTTGGCACATAGCCACGCAAGAGGCGCCGTGGTGTTGTGGGTAGAGTGGTGGCATGCGAAGCGCGTGACCTAGGTTCGATTCCCAGCGCTGACGCGTGATATTATCATTTAATAAAATTTTTTTTTTTATTTTTTTTATAACTTCTATGTTATTTAATGGATTTGATAAAATTTTCAGCATAAATCCTTATATTTATTAAAACAAATTCTAGTTGACCTAACTGGGGCAAGTCTGTTTAACCAAATCAACACACCAAACTCAATTTGGCTCAAGAGACGCCGTGGTGTAGTGGGTAGAGTCGGTGGCATGCGAAGCGCGTGACCCAGGTTCTATTCCCATCGCTGCCGCGTGATATTATCATTTATTAAAATGGTTTTTTTTTTTTTATAACTTCTATGTTACTTAATGGATTTTGATAAAACTTTCTGCATAAATCCTTATATTTTATTAAAAATACGGTTTTACCTAAAAAATTAAAAAAAAATGTAAATGTGGCTTTATTTGCAACTGAACTTTTATTAAATTGATTTTGTGAAATGTGGAGAAAGTATCCAAAATATATAATAAAAACCAAAATAGTATTTTATTTTAAAAAAGCTATATGTAAAATTGTATGACTGTAGCTAAATTGATGTAAAAGACATGCTCAAAAAAGGAATCTCAATAATCTCGCATTCAAACATACGGAAAGACAGACGGACGGTCTATATATTTATTGAGCCTACACACCTTTAACAGGAACAGAGTCTGACGCAGTCGGTGGCGCCCGACTGCAACGTTCTTACTTGTTTTTCTATAATATAGTAATTCTTAAAAATTCTTTCAATTTACCAACAGTTAAATACGGTATTCAAATAATTTATTTGAGTTTCTAATTGTAGTTGTGAAATACAAAATTGTTTATCCTTATACTCGTTCACGAATTGAATGGAGTATATTGGTTTTGTGCAATGTCCATCTTGCTGTCTGACGTCAGTCTGTATAAACGCGCTTCATACGGACACCTTTGATGCTAGAGATTTGAAACTTGTAAAACATACTCGTGTCTTAAGTGTTTCCGATACGCCCACTTGGGGCTCGGCAAATCGGGAAATATTATATCTATTGTATTAAAACTAAAAGCTGTTTTCGCCAGTCTAAGAAGTGGGGCTTGAAATATATACTCGATTACATCACCCCGACACAAGAAGATATGGTGTATATATCTACACCAATAATAGTGATAAATCGGATCAAAATGTATCTTCTGCAGTTTTAGACCTAGAGCATCCGAATTTAGCATGTGGGTTACTGCCTCCTCTTAAGATAAATCAAAAAGTTATATATAGAAAATCGGGAGTTTCTTAAAAGCGATTTGTATAAATCCTTTTGGGCTCTATAAGAACTAGGCACTTCAAATTAAGAATATGTATTTGAATAGATCACAACAAATCAAAAAGGTATAGTATATATAATTACTAATATTAGGGGCTTGGCAAATCAGATAAAACTGTATCTTCTAAAGTTTTGGAGCTACAAAAGCCAAATTTGGCATGTAGCTATATGCTGACATTTTCTCAAGATTGATTAAAATGTTATATAATATATATTTATATATGGGAAATCGGAAGAATATGTATCGTCTACAGCTTTATAGCTAGAACATCCATATCCATAGCTTACTGATGACCTCTTCTATATGGAAAAATCAGGTATACATATATATCTTTTCAGACGTAAGCGGAAACATTGGCGTCTAAGAATAGGCATTTAGAATCTATACTCGTATATCCCACCCGTAGACAGAAAGATATAGTATATATAGCTACGTTCATTGGGGCTGTGAAAAAATAGCGAGCTATAGCAGTTGTATAGCTAGAGCCTCAAAATTTTACAAATAAGATGTTGCTTCCCTTCTCCTTTGATTGACAAAATATCTTTGACATACGCCTCTGGGCAAGGCGAATCAGAAAAACTATATCTTCCATAGCTTTAACGCAGGGGAAACCCAATTTTGCAGTTAGATTACTATTAGATTATCCCCTCTACTGATAATATTTAAATAAAATAAGCTTTCACCATTAAGTAGTATAAGAGCAGCTCTCACTTGTTTTTACTTATATTTTAGTCCTTTGTAGTAGTATGCAATATCGGTAAAAAAATTTGGAAAATTTTGAATATTCATGCCAAAAGAGTTAATGCCCACGAGTTGGTTGTCCACAACTAAAGGACCCCCGTCTTCTCCGTTGCAAGTGTGTCGCTCCACATTCCTCGCGCAGATCACACCTTTGTAAACTTGTATATTGGCATTAGTAAAGTTGAATTTTTTGCAGTGCTCTCGATCCATTATACGCATTTCAACAACACGCAAATCCTTTTGTAGGTAACGCTTCTCCAAGCCCCTAAGATCCCAGCCTGTAGTTGAGGCCTTAGCATCATGTTTGGGAGCTTTCGTTGCTAAGGCAATACTGTGTACATTACGGTTAAACAGCAGATTGTTTTTTAGCTTCAACTCGGCGATATTGTGTTGGATGGTGAAGGGATTAAAGAACTTATTAAGCGTTATTTGCTTGGCCTCAGCCATCTGCCCACCATAACGCCAGTACTTGGATCCCGCTCGCACAGTTAAGTTTGTATATAGGATATTAATCAGACAATATGCCGTAGATAAGATAAGGTTTGGCTTCACAATTGTACCGGCACAGACGTGTTTCCCCTTCGATTGTATCGAAACCTGCCAGGGCGCCGTCTTAATAGGAATGGGCTTTCCGCACTGAGATCTATTCGCATTCCTGGCAGCCGCCCCACTAAGTGCTAGGCTCAGAAGTAAAGTCGTTGTGATTGCCATTTTCTAGTTAAAGTTTTTAGCCGATCTTAGCGTGACACTATATATAGCTCATTAAGTATGATTATTTATACATGTATATAAACTGACCTTAAGAGGCGTAAAAAAAGAGTTCGTTGCCAATTTGATTAAAGACAAAAGTTAATGCACAACAAAATTAAACAAACATTTTTATTTCCATGTCATTTAGATACGTATTAAAAAAAATTGTAAAATATCGATAGCAGAGTATGGAGCTGATCGGTGATGTATGTATGCCATAAATTATTAATGTTAAGCTAGTCTCTAAGCTTTTGAAATTAACTCATATTTTAAATGATTAAATTCGATTAATAGAACTTCTTTAAACTTCTTTTTTGGCTATCAATTGTCAATAAGTCCTATACTTAAATGGATTCTCTTTTTTATAATACCCTTTATACCCTTAAGTGTACCTGTTTTTGGATGGAAAAACTTTTTTAAAGCGTATAAAAATAAAAAATTTGACCTTGGGAAACATAAACACAAAGCATTATTATATTAATTTAGTACTTAATATTAAAATATAAGAAAAAAATTAAAAACAAGAATCTGGAACCAATATAACTTTATTTTTAGTTAAAACTAAATGTTGAAATTTTTTCTTAGTTCCTTAATCAACGAATTCCGATTAAATAGAATATTTGCTTATTTAAATATTCTTAGCTGATTTTTACTGTTTACCTAAAAAAAATTGTTTCTAGATTAAAAATGTAATCAAGCAAACAGCGTAACTTGTGGAATGTAGCTTTTTGTGTGCTTTTACAGTTTTTTTTACTGGTTTTCGAAGTGAGAAGAGTATATTGGTTGTGTGTAATGTCCGTCGTGAAGCTACATTTTGAACTGATATTTTGGAACATATACTCGTGTGTATTGTAGGCTTATAAAGTGTTAAGAGATTTTCGATACTCCCACTAAGGACGGGTAATATTATATATTTTAAAACAAAAATGCTATTATTAGATATGGTATATATAGAAACGTCAATTTGCGTGGCAAATCAAAAAATAAACTATATGTTGCTGAGTTTTAAGGTAGTTTTTTTAAGATCCCCTCTGCTTATCAGTCAAAAAAATTATATCGCCCGCCCATAGGGGAGTGTGAAGTCCGAAAAAATCAATTTTTGATTAAATCTAGCTGTCTTTAGATTATGAACAAGTATATATGCAGTCGGTTGCACCCGACTGCAACATTCTTACTTGTTTCTATTTGGAATGCAGCGCAACAATTGCAAGAGATGCATAAAATTTTTAGCAAACTGCAACGGTTTGTAATATGTTTTAACTGTGGCTAACGCCTATTGTTATTTTTGAATTTTTGCAACGCTCAAAATTGAATTAAATATTATTTATGGCCTTTCAGTTTTGCAAGCGTCGCAAAATAAATTTTTTGTTAGGTAAAGTTACACTCATGGAATTGCATAATTTCGAGGTATAATTTGAAAAACCAACTGGCGGCCTTTTAAGCCAGCCCGCCATTTGAAGTGAGACAGTAATGGGGGCGACTTGGAGGGTTGGGGGATTAGCCTGGGGCTTGGGGACAGACGGCGGAGGGGTAGGTAGGAGTAGGGCTTTGGTTGGCACTTAACCCGCTCACAAGGCACATTTGTTTTGTTGTCTTCGCGTTGCGTTTTTTTCAGCGCATGTTGAGCGTAAATGTTTGTACCCTGTCGTACCTAGGCAGGCCGGGTATCTATGGTTTATCTATGAAAGGCGCTACAGATGTAAGTTGAAAATATTATATAGTATGTATCAATAAAATATTAACATATAAGACGGCTGAGTCAGCAAAGTGGAAGTAAATTTTGTGTTTTATAACATTGTTTGATTTGCATTAAAATATTAGTCAAAAGAGTTGTGATATTTTAATGAAGGAAATTATTTAATAAAAAATATATATGTAAATGAATTCCTTCTTTAAAATAGCATACAATTTTACATGTTTTTGATATTTATTTCATAATTATTATTATAAAATATATGTTCCAAGCTTTTTCTAAATTCTTCAAAAAATTTGAATAAAAAATTGTATTTATTTATTTTACAAATTAAGTCTAAAACTTAATAAAAAGCTTAATGATAGTTATACAAGGACTAGCTGCTAGGGCCTTCTACTAAGTGCCTAAGTGCAGAATATATAAATATATATGTATATAAATTAACAATATATATTAATAACATATTTTTAAGAAGGCCCAGAAAACTAGATTTGTTGTATTCTTTAGTAAGTTTCCTAAGGTTTGGCATGAGAATTGATTTATTTAATAAATTTGCTGTAATTAGAAGGTAATTTTTAGTCGCATATTCGAACATTTAAAGTTTCAACTTATTTGTTTGCTGGCTCTGTTGGGGTTTTTAGTTGTCAACAAAAATATCACTTGTTTGCATGAAAATCTCAGCCGGTGGTGGTGGTGTTGGTGGGGCTTGGGGTATGTGAGGTGGGTGGATGCTTTTAACCCACTGAATTGTGAATGGTGAGTGGTGCCTATGGCGCCCACATCTGTTTGGTGTCATTCACGATGTCGCAGTGGCACGATGATAAAGAGAAACAAAAACAACGGTCGCGCTGCTTGCAACAAAAATAGCAAACGCGTGCGGAATTGAGCAATTTTTATGAATAGCAATAGTCACAAATGGAGTCGGAGGCGAACAAACCAGCCATACCTCCCACACACACGCTCACACACACTCCCCTTTGATATAGGCAGTTAGTGTGGCCGGGCCGTTAGTTCATCTGTCAAGCGCTGGACTGGGAGCGTGCTTGACAGTTTGACGCCCCGTAATTCATGGCATGATGAACGCCAACTGTAAAGCCCCTTTTTTTTTTGTAACAGCCATATTTTTTTGTGTCTTTTTGCTGACATTTTACTTGTGACAAAGCGGGCCTAGAGCATATGTTAGCATTTAACATGGGGCAGAGGCTTTTTGTACGCTGCACGAAATTAAATTAAACATATTAAAAATGTTGCTAATTTCATTTCGCTTGCACATCAAATTCAATTTGAACAAATGAGCCGCGGCTGATACAAGAAAAAACGAAAACAGATTTTAAAAATTAAAAATAAAATCCGAAAACGGTTACAGAAATATTGGCAAAGGGTTTTGCTGCTCATAATTTATTACCTGCAGTCGGACAACTTAATTATGCGCTTAACGTAATTATACGAAGCGAAAAATCGAAGCACAAATTGCGCAAATGCCAAACGCAGTCAGAAACAAGGATATTCCAGCAGGGACATGGGAATACCCTTACTGTGTAATATATTTTATTTTGTGCATATTTTGATTTCGTAATAATGTTACTAAAATACATGGATATTTCAAAGCGAGCTATTACTATATGGAATTTCCTTGATGGAATTGTGGAATGGAACAGATTTACGCATATATAAAAAACATAATTTTATAAGACATTTTTTAATTTGATATTTGAAATCGGTAAACAATGGAACTCTGGAATGGAACACTCCACCTATGTTGGTAATGAATATAGATGTATTTTAAATTTATAAATAAAATGTTTAATTTTCACTGATTCCAAAAAAAGTTTTTTGCATTTCTCGTTGTTATTTAAATAACAACTAGTTTTAAAAAATTTTTATAAAATTTTTTTTATGTATTTTCCATCTCTGAAAATTGAACTTTAAAATGGAACATGTTCTTATAAAGATGTTCTGCATAAACAAACATACATATATAATTGGAAAAAGTGCTATTACTGAAAAGACATAGTGTTTTATTTTCACTTGCTCCAAAAAATTAAATATTTTTATTTTTTATTCTAAGGTTCTTACCAAACTCTTGATTATGCATAACAACTATGTCCTTCGACTGAGACAATGCTGGCTGCATTTAACTAGCCTGACTTACAAAAGCCGTTCAGTTGCCTAAATGCCTGCCTTGAAATGTTGCAAGTCAGACATGGGAAGCATAATACCTATTAACGAAGGATAATCAAAAAAGTTCCGCCAAGGCAGACGACGCGTCGTTGGCGCTTTGCAAAATTTGCTGCCCATTCATAAAAGCGATAATTGAGTCGACGGCGCCGCCGACTGCACCGCACAGCATTGACCGCAGCGCGCAATTTTTATTCAGCTGCGTAATGGCCGCGTCGACAACTGTCCCGAGTTCCGCACCCGCCCCTTTCCTGCCTGTCTTCTCTATACCTATGTATATGCCACCATATCCCTTATCCGATCTGTGTGCCCCCATTTTCAGCGCAAAAGCGGCTGCAGCTGCGAGTTGAACTAATTTAATTAATTGAATTCATTTGGCGACGCTGCCAGTGACCAAAACTGTGTCTGTGTGTGTGAGCGAGAGAGAGTGTGTGTGTATGTGTGTGCGTGTATAACATCAAATTAACGGTGCAATTGCCGCCTACCACACTAACCCAGTCACCCCACCCAGGCACTCCCCCATTTCCAGGCGTTTGTATTGCGCGTGAATGAGTGCATTTTTGGTTTCGGCTTTTGAGGTTGCAACTGCCTTTTTTTTTACCTATCTACCTTTGGCTGTTAATACCTGGTAATACCAGTTGCAGCAGCTAGTTGACTGAACTGCGGCTGTGTGGGCTTTATAAATAGGACAGCAGCTGTTCTGTGTTCAATATACGAGCTTTGAGCAGAATACGATTTCAAAATTAAATCGAGCTTAGCTAATTTGAGATCTTTAATTTTAGTTAGGCATTTTATAGCTTAAGATACATTTGTAAAAGCTATTCCCATAGAATATATTTACATTTTATGCAAATTTATTCTGGGCAAATTCGATTGAACCTACTTAAGAAATGTGAAGTTCAAATAATTTCTTTGGCATGTGACATTTGTAGTCGACCACTGTAAAATGAGCTTTATAGCTATTGAATGGCAATTTTAACATACTGTAATATTTTTAAAATACTTAACAGTTGACTTATAATTGCGTACTTACCTTTAGCGCTCAGAATCATTACAGTCATAAATACTGGAAATATTTTATGGCTTTTTTTTAAATACCTGATTAACACTGGGCTTATATTTATTTATTTATTTATTAGAGATAGTCATAATTGCTAAATATAATATTATTTTTCGTTCTGTTAACATTATCTGTTTACGGAAAATCTTACATCATATTATTATTGATATTTTCTATACCCTTGTAAAAAATATAGTAATTTTGGTCAGATGTTTTCAACGCATTATAGAACTACATAAAGTATATGTATTCTTGATCAGCACGACGACCTGAGTTCAAAAAGCAGTTCGTCCATCTGTCCGTCTGTCTGTATCAACTCCAATTTATTTAAATATTTTAATTTTTTTTTTGTTATTTTAAGTCTTGTATAAAAATCATTAAAAATAGTATAATAATTCAAGGTATTCTATTTTATATTTGATATAATATTAACATATATAATATATATATTTAGAAAAGAATTTTCATCACTGTCTCATCATCCCATCTAATTAAGTTAGAAATTGAAATAAAATCAATTAAGAAAATCAATAAGTTTATTTGATTTGCATAATTTAATTCCTTACGTTTTTCATTTAATTACGGCCCCACGTTAATTAAAATTAAATAAGCGAAGCCAACGCTGGTTAGATAATCACCGTTCCCTATCACCAGTTGCTGTTCGAGATTAATGTAAGCTACCTGTTATCCCAATCGTATCCCGGTCTGTAGGCTGCATGCCAAACTGAAAATAATTGCAATCAGTAGCCAGACGGCGGCAATACCTTTGTGGCTAGTCCAAATTAGCGCATCGCTGCCCACCTGGAGCTCAAATGATGCGGGTCGTGGTCTCAAATTTTACGCAACTACCAAAAATGCTGGACTATTTACAAACATTTTCACTTTTAGCAGTCGTTACCAACAGCTTTAATGGAAGCTTTTTTTTGGGGTTGCATTGAACCGTCAAAATTTTGGAAATGCCCTGAACCAAGTTGTACAAATAAGCCGAGACTCTTTTGAGTTGATGTTATCCATAATACCCTGTACTGAAGTAAGACGATTTCTTTCTTGGTTTCGGAATTAAGTCTTATCACCTATGAGTTTTCTGATGGAATATATAATATTAAAATATAAACAGATTATTATAAATTAAATCTATGTATGTAAACATTTTTCAAGTATGTAGTAATTGATTGAATTTTGAAATGATTGTACTAAAAGTATCAAATTAAAATTTTAAAACCTTTAGTACGGATTATTTTAATTTTTTTAAATCATTATTTTATTATTCACTGGTCAATCAGACTGCAAAATAACTGAAATAACTGATTAAAGACCAAAAACTAACCATATTAAACTTACATTGTAGATATGGGCATCGAGATCGGGATGTGAAATTGTTCAGAAACTATTTTCCGGCTGGTTGGTGCAGATTCCACTAGAAGGTAAATCTTTATTATGTTGAAAAAATTATTGGTGCAGATTCCACTAGAAGGTAAAAACAATTTGGAACTAAATTTCTTGCATTTATCAAAAATTTTTAGGTGTATTTGACTTTGGATGAAATTTGGCCTCAATCTGGTATGTCAAAATATAAAAGCAATACAACATTTGATAGAAGAAATTAAATAATAAATGATAGAAAAAATTCACAAAACACCACACTTGATAGAAAACTGGTTAGAACTGTTTATCAAATGCTCGAAATCTAATTTACATTGATTATCTATCATATACATATACCATGAACATTATAAAATATTACAGGATATTTAACGGCTAAGTCAAATTATTGTCCTCTTGTTGCTGAATGTCATTTTGTTGCATTTACCAACATCTGCAACTGTGCACGCTGTTTTAATTATCATATTCCCCTAACGTCAACTTGATTAAAATTCAATACGAAAATTGATGGCATTGTTCTAAACATTGATGAGGCAAGCCGCCTGACTGCTGGATGGATGGCTGAATGAATGAATGAATAGATGCGAGTATGGCTGAAATGCAGCTGGCGGCAATCAGAGCACCGCGAGTCATAATGACACCCACTCGCTGCCATGTCTACGCCCGCATCCGCATCCGCATCCGTATTGGTTGTTCGTGTCTGTGTCTGTGTCCGTGTCTGTATCTATGTCTGTATCGGTGGCACTGTCAATGGCAGTGCGATTGGCGTTGCGACTGGCAGCCAGTGCGATTCTCAATTTCAGTTTCAGCTAAAATGATTTCAATGGCCAAGCAACAACAAAAGCAGCCGCGGAAATGTTGTCAATTATGCGTGTGCGTTTGGCAATTCTTCACCGACTCCCGTCAGACATGTGCCGGATGCGTTCGCTCATGTCGATTGACTCAGACAGACAGACGGACTGCTGGTTCAATTGACTGCAACTGCTTTTTAGCTGTCAAAGTAGACAAAGACTCCAATTGCGTCCCAGTTGAGAATCGACAAGTGCTGCTCAATTGCAAGAGCTGCGCTTAAGATTGGATACTAGCAGCCATTGTTAAGCTGTACAAAACTCTGTTCTCCTTTAAATTGTCTAGCTATGATTTGAGGGTAAAGCTTTCATAAGCTATAAGTTTCATATTTACTTTATTTACTTGCTTGCATGGAATTGGTTTTCTGGAGATCCATATTTTATATTTTATATATGGCTTTGAGGTACATAATTTCTTTGGCCTATGGCCGTTTGACATGATGCGCGAATCCTTTTGCATTTTGTAATCCAAAATTTTGCATTTGGTGTGATGCCAAATATAAAATATAAAATATAAAATATAAAATATAAAATATAAAATATAAAATATAAAATATAAAATATAAAATATAAAATATAAAATATAAAATATAAAATATAAAATATAAAATATAAAATATAAAATATAAAATATAAAATATAAAATATAAAATATAAAATATAAAATATAAAATATAAAATATAAAATATAAAATATAAAATATAAAATATAAAATATAAAATATAAAATATAAAATATAAAATATAAAATATAAAATATAAAATATAAAATATAAAATATAAAATATAAAATATAAAATATAAAATATAAAATATAAAATATAAAATATAAAATATAAAATATAAAATATAAAATATAAAATATAAAATATAAAATATAAAATATAAAATATAAAATATAAAATATAAAATATAAAATATAAAATATAAAATATAAAATATAAAATATAAAATATAAAATATAAAATATAAAATATAAAATATAAAATATAAAATATAAAATATAAAATATAAAATATAAAATATAAAATATAAAATATAAAATATAAAATATAAAATATAAAATATAAAATATAAAATATAAAATATAAAATATAAAATATAAAATATAAAATATAAAATATAAAATATAAAATATAAAATATAAAATATAAAATATAAAATATAAAATATAAAATATAAAATATAAAATATAAAATATAAAATATAAAATATAAAATATAAAATATAAAATATAAAATATAAAATATAAAATATAAAATATAAAATATAAAATATAAAATATAAAATATAAAATATAAAATATAAAATATAAAATATAAAATATAAAATATAAAATATAAAATATAAAATATAAAATATAAAATATAAAATATAAAATATAAAATATAAAATATAAAATATAAAATATAAAATATAAAATATAAAATATAAAATATAAAATATAAAATATAAAATATAAAATATAAAATATAAAATATAAAATATAAAATATAAAATATAAAATATAAAATATAAAATATAAAATATAAAATATAAAATATAAAATATAAAATATAAAATATAAAATATAAAATATAAAATATAAAATATAAAATATAAAATAAAAAATAAAAAATATAAAATATAAAATATAAAATATAAAATATAAAATATAAAATATAAAATATAAAATATAAAATATAAAATATGAAATATAAGATATAATTTAAAATTCGTACAAGTAAATGAAATAGTAATTCCTTTATTAAGAATCAATCAAAGAGTTCCTCAGTTTGTCTGTCAAAAAGCTATCTCAAATCGTTTTGAATATTTAGACTATGACTTCGACTACCTTTGAAATACATTGATTTTGACAGAGCCTTATGCATTCCAAATCGAATATCGCACTCTCTAATGAGCTTTGTGCGTTTTTGGCTTTGAGGTACATAATTTCTTTGGCCTATGGCCGTTTGACATGATACGCGAATCCTTTTGCATTTTGTAATCCAAAATTTGCATTTGGTGTGATGCCAAAGTTTTTAACCTCAATCGCAATAGGAATGAGAATGGGAACAGGATTTGAATTTCGGGCTGGCAAACGAAGTGGAATTGGAAGCGCAATCGGTATGGGTTTGGTTAACCAACTGCTTGGCATGTAAACATTGTTGCCGCTGCTTCTGCGGCTTTTGCCTGCTGCTTGGCTTTGCGTCCGCAATTTATGAAGTTGCAGCCGTAATGCGCTTTTAACCTGCAGCTACCAAGTGCTCGGGAGACGCCGCCGGCAGACGGCAGACGGCAGCTGGCAGCGCTTATTATGCCAAGCACGTGGGCCAAAACTAAACAGAGCTGCACACACACACATACATTCGCACATGGAAACACACACCAGGAGCATAAATATACCCCCCCCCGTTCGATCGTAAACGGAGTTTCTTCGAGGGGGCAAGAAACATAAAATGTTACATGACCTCTGCATGTGCCGTGCACAATAAATACGGGATGGCGCCAGCACGGAAGGGGGCGTGGCTGATGGGGAGCACTGTCAAATGGCATGGTCAAGTAGTTGGCGCTGTTTAAAATTGCGAATGCACATAACCACACACACACACACATACTGTTTCACATAAATAACAAACATGAGTTGGCTTGTTTGGTTTGGGGTTTGGGCATTGGTTTTCGCCTCAAGGGTGGCCCAAATCCTTTTCAGTCTTTGGGTTCAAGTCCAACGGCTCAAGTTTCATGGGCACAATTAAAATTAAACAAAAGTTTCAAGTAAACTGAAAACAGCTGCATAAAGCCGAGGCATGTTTAGCGTGTAAAATCATTGATCAGTGAATAATATAGTTCAGTTAGTTATAAACGATACTCTTTGCTTAGTTATTTAAGCGATTAGTTATTGAGGGATAAAAAGCTAGAGCCAGTTCATCGGCAAGTTGTGATTTAAATTATATATGAACTTTCTTTAAAGATCGTTACCTGCCCGTTACTTTGTGGCGTCTTCTTGAAATGGATTTTGAACTTATGCAGAATGTGATTAACACAGCTCTTTCATTATAACACATTAGCAAAGTACATTAGCAATGGTATATAACATTATCGGCATAGCCCATTTTATATAATGTGAAGAATATTTGTGATATATTACTCAGTTATTCAAGCGATTCGCTTTACTCTATCAACATCTTCAAAAATGTATTAATATCACAAAGTTCGAACGTGATTCTATTCATACAAATTTTATTAGATTAATTATTTAATGTGGTTTTGTGATTCAATTTTTGTAATTCTTTCAATATCCATCGACGATGGTATGCCATATCGGTAAAAATTCCTGGGAAACGGTTTCCTTTACAGTTGATACTAATGGGAAAAATTCCAACTAGTTTTCCATTTGCAACCAACGGTCCTCCAGGCTCTCTGTTGCATACGCTTATATTCCGAGCTGCAGCACACATCATGCCTTTTCTAACATAATGGACCTTTTTGGCAGTTACCAGTTTTTTACAGGTATGATGATCAATTATAGTCAGGTTCAAATATTCCAAATTATTTACAGCTTCTTGTACGTTGCTGATTCCCCAGCCTGTAATAAACGATGGTGTTCCTTTTGCTGGAATTTTTTTCACCAGATCAATCTTATTGGTGGTGCGGTCGAACTTAAGTGGCTTGGCCAAATGCAGAAGGGCGACGTCGTTCGTGGTGTAATATTTAAAGTGCGGATGCTTCGGATGCCTCTTATATTTAATTACCTGAATGGACTGCCCTCCTTCTTTCCACTGTGCAGATCCTGCACGAACACTAACCAGTTTAATAGGAAACAGCAGCATGCAAGTTGCAGAAGTTACGATTACATATGGGGACAAAATAGTCCCGGCACAAAAATGTGTCCCCTCAAATTGAATCGAAACCTCCCAAGGCGCCTTCTCAATAGAAATGGGCTTTCCTTTCGCAAAGCGAATGATTTTTCGATTGCTTTTGGATGCGTTCAACGCACCTGCCATAAAGAGTTGAAGGATGCAAAGTAAGCGCCAGTTCATCGCCAATTTGTGATTCAATTTGGGTCTTCCCTGAAGATCGTTACTTGTCCGTAACTTTGTTGGGACTTGTTGGTATGGACTTTCTGCTTCTACACAATATGATTAACACAACTCTATCATTATATCATAATCGTCTTTAGTTGTGGCACATTAGTGGCGGAACACAAACTTTAACAGCTTAGCCGATTTTAGCTTGAATAAAGTCAGAGGCGTAAATGATTAAGGATCGGTTGTGGGGATATCAGTTTCTATCGTTTCTATCCGAGAAAAAGCTCAACCGTTTTTTTTTTTGAATTCTTAAGATTGACCCACTCAAAGCAATCTCGCAGGCTGCCTGTGATAAAGTACTAGTTTGGTTCTGTCATCTAGTAGTGTGACAATTATAATGTTCTGAATATTCTTCAGCGGTTTTGCAGGTCTCTGGGGAGCACTAACACAAATGGTCACCACTCAGGACTACGCAGCTAGTAACACCACCGTTAAGGATTAGCGAGACAGCTACGTACTATGGACTACTGTTTATCATTCTCGGTCAAAAGGCGGTTTGACATCGAGATAGGCAGTCACGACGTACTTCTTAGCGTCAAATCTTTGTATTCTTTCTGTTTAGATATAAAAGTATCTAAGAAGAAAGGTATCTTTCTCTTAACTTGTTTACCCACAGTAAGAAGTAAACTGATTGGCGTGTAGGAATGTAAGACGAACAGTTTTTTCCGGTATCAAATCGGTAATGGTTGCAAGTGTATGGAATTGCCGCTAAGTCAAACCTCTCTAAGGTGAGAATCATTCAGGCAAAGACTATGAGATTGATTTAAGATGAACCGTGGTGCATCCCTCTGATATTTAAACGAACCTAAAAGTACGTTAAATTGGAACGTCATTAACAACATATATTCAGGTCCCAAATTTGCAATTCCTCTTAATTTATTTCTTTGAATTCTGCCATATAACCCTAACGTGGGCAATCAGGGCAATAAAAAGGTTCGCTTGCTTCGGCAAAGTCTGCAAGGTGCTGTGACATTTCCTATCATTACCCAGGTCTTCTTCCTCTTATCAAATTTGTTAGGCGAGATAGGGAGGTCCATTTGTAGGTATCAAGGTATCTCCAGAACTTTTTCAGTTTCCATTAACTCTGCGTTAGAAGGACTGTCTAAAGGCAGGAACCGGCTCTACAGGTGGGCAGCGAAAGATTCCTCTCATCAGACTTGCATACTTCATCTGATGCATTTATAATCCGATGCATATATATTATAATCTGATGCATATATAATTAGCTGCAAGCATTTTAGTGACCTAGCAGCATTGCTCAGAGAGTAACTGAAATCGATCGAACAGTTGAGATCGAAAAGTCTTCTCTAGAAATACTCTACTCTTAGGGTGTTTAGAGTTTCTTTTAGTAGCTGACTTATGTGTAGCGACAGGTGGTCGCTATGTAGTTTCCGGTTATCCTATGTGCTTTTCAGCCTGTCAGGTATGCCTTGATATGTAGTAAAGTCTAGACAGGATGGACTACCTCTACAGCTGAAATGATAGCTCATCGATCCAGCCGCTAAGACCTTAGCTAGTAGAGTGGCTTTAGCGCTGCTGTTTCTATCTCCCCACATCTAGTGTCGACCAGTCCAATCACCACCAATTAGCGATTTTCGTACAATAGAGTTTAGTATAGTATTGAAGATGTCTAGCTCGACCTGAAAGTTAGGCTAGATACATACAGAGCCTACTACTAATAAAGGCAAACTGAACGGGTAGTACTTCATGGGATTCCTTAACAGTACAGCAACACCTCCTTCAGACCAAGTCTTTAGCTTTGATTCTTTGCATTATAGCATTATATATAGCATAGAATTTGTCATTTAATACTTGTCAGATTAACTGGGCGTGTTACAGTTCGAAACAAGTCGGTGGCAATTGAGTTCGAGTCCAATGGTTTGAATTTCATCGGCACAATTAAAATTAAACAAAAACCCACAAAAATAGCCGAAATAAACTTATAAAACTAAAGCGTGACAATGTGTTGCGCCTGAGAGTATGCACAAATATTGTGACAAAAGCAAATATTTATCAACTCGATGCTCTTTGGCCTTTGCATGCGATTAAGTGAGGCACACACATGCACACACACACACACTAACACGTTTGCTATGAGAGTGCCAGGAGGAGGATGTTAAAGGCGTCTAGAGTGCAGGGTGAAGGCAGAGTTAGAAAGTCAAAGTCAAAGTTGTTTGTTTGCTTGTTTGCAGCCGTTTTTGTGCGGCGCTTACTCACAAACATGCGGGCATATTCCTTTATAAAGGCAGTTTAGCTACGTTATTTATTTATTTTTTTTTTAGTTTGTCCGATTGGTAAAATCAATTCTTAATATTTTCTTAAATAATATAATACATATATGCTTCGATTTAATTGGTAATTATGTGAAATTCATGTAGGTCCAAGAATATATCAAAAACAATAATATATATTTTTTGATAAGAATCTCTAGTAACCTGTATACTAAATAACAAATTACAAAAAATATAAATAAATAACTCTTATGTTAATGGTAGTTAGCGTAAAATTTGAGTCTGGAAAAGTAATATTTGGAGAGTTAAAGTAAAAACATTTTAAGATTTGTATAAATAAAACTGATCTGAGAATATAAAAGTCAAGCTTAAAATTTCATCAAAACTGAAACAACATAAATATCTCTATTTAATTTTTATTTATCAAATACTTGGCAGAATATATTCAATTGAAATTGAAGCTAATCTAAATAAATTTCAAGAATTCTGAAATATGCAGCAAAATATTTGGGAAATAGACTAGAAGACTAGAAAATATTTGTCAAACCGCATACATCAATATATATATATTTCATTTTTGTAGAATATTTGAAATTCCTTGTGGCCAGTTGTTGCTATTGCCGCTACTGCTGTTGCTGTTGGTGCTGCTGCTGCTGTTTTTCACACCGAGATCGAGTGAAGTGCAAGGCACACGCTTGGACGAGTGTGCAAAAACCCAATAACCCAAAGCTCAAGGTGACAATGATGAAGACGACGACGACGAGGACGACGCTGAGGAGGTTAAGGATGAGCATGTTGTGCAAAAAGGATGCAAGGAACAGTTAGTCAGTCAGTTAGTCAGTCAGTCAGTCAGTCAGTCAGTGCGTCAGAGGTAACAGGGTCTGCTCTATAGCCTGTGTGTGTGTGTGTGTGCTGTTTGTTTGTTTGCCCTTGCTGCTGTTGCCTTATTATATTTCTGAGGCAGTCGCATGTGGCACAAAGCGCTCTGTGGCAGCCTTTTCATTGTTAGACAATGAGACGACTCAGGGCGAATGGGTTTGGGCTGGGGGTTGGGCTGGTTTCTCTATCTGAGGCACAGTAAGCTATTCATTTTTGATATAGTTACTTGTTTGCCAAGCCCTTTGGCGGCATGAGTGCAAAAGTCCAGGTTGTTGTTGCAACACTTTTACATCTTTCCATTTTTTATGCCCACTTTTTTAGTTTTTGTTATTTGGAGGTCACATTGTGCTCACATGCCCACATGCAGTTGAATAAATTTGTACAATGTCACGGCAATTATGTAAAACAGCGCCATTAGTGCAAAGATTTTCACCTCGAGCGATTTCACCTGGACAGTAGCAGCCAGGACATAAATACGGTAGCGGCACAGCAGCCAGCAGGGACTTTTGACTGACTGACTGACTGAGTGACTGAGTGACTGACATGGCTGACATGGCTGCATTTGTTCAAATTTATGAGGCATGATGTTGCCTGCAAGGACAATGTGTGTGAGTACGCGTGCGTGTGTGTGTGCGCGCGTGTATGTTTGTATATGTTGATGATGTTGCCATAGCTGTTGAAGCTGTGTTGCCGGTGCATTATTTATGCCAGGCTTGACATTTACTTAGGCAACGTTGTCGCCCGACCGTGCAACGCAATTTACTGTTGCATATTTTTTAGTGCATAGTTTTGGGCGCATTTACTATTTATTAATTGCACTAGTGTCGCAAATTGTTTCGACACCAGCGCTTCGTTTGATATATAGTAAAAAGTATATATGGTTTATATTATATATGTATATATGTAGTTCGTATCTTTATTGGATTTTCATAAAACGTTAAGAGCAGCGTCTGCGTCAGCTGCAATGCTTAAATTTCATTTTAAATATTCATAATTCAATTTTGACTTGCTTTTTCGTACAAGTTTTGTGGCCAGTCAACGCTGTAAGCTCTCTTCGTTGTTGTTATTATTTTGACGTTGCTGCAACTTGTGTTGTATTCCTCTTGGTTTACGTTATTAATGAGCAAAAGTAGAAATGCACAGCCAGCCAAACAGAGACGGCAGCACCACAGAAAAGTAAGACTGAAATGGAGCAGCAGCTAAGTACTAACCGAGAGGCAGTTTAATAGATAGATATAAATATATGTATATATATACACACTATATATATATATATATATATGTATAGTATATGGCATTCAGACAATAGCATGAGCTACAGCTGTGGCATTAATAATATACTTTATTATTGTGATTAAAGTTAGTTTAAGCTTCAAGCTTTAATATGTGCCTAGCTAAAATGAAACAATTAAAAATTAGTAAAAATATAGATGTAATTAAATTAAAATTTTAGCAAAATATTTAGCAAAAATATATAAACCTAATTAAATTAAAATTTTTGGAAAATATTTAGTAAATATATCAATTTTATTAAATTAAAGTTGTAGTAAGATATTTAGTAAATACAGTACATTTTTCTTTATTCAAATTTTAGTAAAATATTAAGTAAAGATATAGACTTTATTAAATTAAAATTTTATTTAGTATAAAATATGAATTTTTTTAATATTAAAATTGTAGTAAGATATTTAGTAAAAATATATTAATTTTATTAAATTAAAATTTTTTTTACCTTAATAGCTAGCTGTTATTAATAAAAAATTAAATTGAAATAAAAGTAGTATTCAAAACCATAGTTTTATCTTAAATTGTGCACTATAAGAATTTTTAAGAAAAACTTTTAAGGTCAAATATAAATTTTGAATAAAAAAACCCAATTATATTAAAAGGCTAAAATTACATATTTAGTTCATAGAGAATAGAGGGGATGTTACAGTAAATTATTATTAGAGAAATAAAATAAGTGAGAAAAAATTGCTTAGTATTATTTAAAAAAATATTAGTTTATAAAATGTAAAAAAAAACTTAAAACAAAAATGAAAGAATTTAAAAAATTTAAAATTTAAATTTTTTTAAAAGCCGCTTTAGCTTTTACTTTTATTTAATAAAGTTTATAATATATATAGAAAATATATATATGTATGTTTAAAAATCTACCAACTTCATTGGCAGCAATTAGACTGAAAGCCTTCAAGCGCTCCACTTTCTTTGTGGTTAGACAATATTATTTTGCGAAACAGTTTTCAGGAGTTTGTAGGTGCTTCGAGACCTAACCACAGTTAGCCTGCAGCTGGCGGAGTTTGGAGTCTGGAGTCTGGGTTACGCATAGTCCAGTTCTGGAGCTGGCCGCCGGCCTAGAAGCAGCAACATCATCAGCGGCCGCGCGTTTGTTGAATGCAACGAAAACAAAGCAAAGTAATAATTTCCAAAGTTTCTGACGTTGCCTCCACTATCTGCAACGCCCACGCCCGCCCACGTCTCTGTTGCCGCGCTGTTGCACTTTTTGCATTGCTCGGCTGTGATGCACTTAAATATGTATACTCTGTATTTTTAATATGGCCGCGTGGCCATTACTTTGCGCTAAATAAAGAAAATTAAAAGGCCGACAGCAGCGAAAAAATTAAATAATACTTTGCCAGCACAACAAGCGAAAATAGCGAGAGGAAAAAAAAAACTGGAGACTGAAAATCATTTTGTCGTTTGGCAAAGCGAACTTTGACTCAGCTCAAAGAAACTGAATTATATGTGAGCCGAGCACAGCAGGAATAGGAGCTGCTGTAGCATAAGCCAAGACGAGCTGCTCCTTAAGCCTTTAGCTGTCAGACGGGCCAGCAAATAATAATAATAATAATACGAAATGAGCATAATGCATGGCTCAGATTCCTTTACAGTTTTTACTTGACAAAAGTCGACTTGCAAAGCCGCGCGGTATCTAAATAAATAGCTCAGCGTTTTACATTTCTGCTCAACGGCTCAGTGAAGTTTGTCTAAGTTGCTGCTAAGTAAGCAGCTGTATCTTTGTATCTGTGTATCTGCGTATCTGTATCTAGGAGCTGGCAGGTTAGTTGACTACCTGCAGCGCTTTGGCTGAGTCTGCGGCTACGGCTGCTTGGGGGATTTATGTTGTGAAAAGTGAAACATAAGCACACTGGATTGCAGCGACTTTGCCAAGCTAACAACGAGCACAAAAAAAAAACACAAAAAAACATACATGTGAAGGAAATTTATATACACTCATATCTATCTGTAGAGGTACGCGCAGCAACGACACGTGCCATTTCATGAGGCAGCAGCATAAACGCTGCCCCTTTAATCCAGCCCCTCCCACTCGCCAGATAGCAGCAGATAGCTTGGCAGATATGTGAAGTTGAAATGAGTTCAAAAATGTTTATATCCGTTGCAATTGCCGGCAGGGAGCGCGCACGGATCATAAATCGCAAAAAATGCGCTGGCAAATATTGCGGAAAGTGTGCAAAAATAAGTAAGAAATCGACAATAAGCGCAGGAAATAAGCTGAGCACTTGCACATAAATAAAAGTATATCTCCCAGATACAAATACACACACACACTCCAACATAGAGCGAAGGTACAGTTACAGTTATGCTGCCAGCTTAGCTTTGCTTGGGTTGTCAGAGGCCTGCGGTTGATCCAATGCACCTGGCTACACGTTTGATTCATCTGTTTAAGCGCAGACCAACTACATTTTTAATTGACTTCAAAATTAGTTGTGCTTCACATGAAACACAAATATAAAAATATAGAAAAATAACTGCTATGGAGGGTCAGCTCACAAACAGCAAATTATGCTGCGAGAGTTGCTCCAAATGTTTCTAATAACTCAAATAAGTGCTATTTTGTATCTTAAAAAGAATATTTAGAAGTAAAAACTTGCATTAATATTTAATAATAATTGATTTAAATTAAGTTATTTTTGGTTTTTTGCAGTGTCTATATATATGGAATATTTCGTTTAAAAATGATTGAAAATTAATATAATTTTTATTATTTATGAATTAAAAACTAATTTGAAAAAAAATGTTGATATAAAGATATTAAAGATAATATTATTTTAAGGTAAAAGGTCGAAATTAACTATTATAGAAAAATAAATAAATATTTGATAGATAAATTAAAAGTTAAATTATTTTGAGAAATAATATTTAATTTTTTTTATTATAAATACAAATATAAATTAGTTTGAGATAATGTTTCTAAATAAATTTGCAAAAATAGTATTTGATAAATAAAAAGCTAAGTCAAATGAAATTTGACAGATAAAATTTGTAAGTTTATTTGAAAAATTTACATTTTTTTTTTAATAGCTACATATTTACAGATAAGTGTCTTGTAACCTTTAGGGCAACTTAATCTAATCAGAGATTAAATTATGAACTTTTTTTAAGGTTATGGGAAATAGCATATAGTTTAGTTGAAATGCGAATTACTTGGGAATATTTTCATTATTACAGGTTAGACTTTAAGTCAAGACCCTGTCCAGTAGGATTTTAGGATGGAGGCGTCTCATTCTTCTGCTAATTCTAATTTGGGCTCTAGCAGTTATTTGGGCTGCAATACCAATACGCCTAGTCAGACTGTTTGAGTGAGAATTCAGTCTCTCAAAGTATTATTAGGCAACCTCTTGAAGTCAGTGTCCGATTTTTGGCACCTTGCTACTTACTTTGTTATGTTTATCTGCCTGTCAGGGCTTTTATAATTCTAAATTTTATATCAGGAATATATTAAAGGTATAAATGCTTCTGTTTTTTGGCAGCTTGAGGTCGCGGTAGATGTTTCTGGTCCTCAAGTATCAAGGGGCCACAGTCATCTTTCTCAGCGGTTTCCTCAGTAAAGTTCGCAGTTTGTTTAGATCCGGCTTTGCTCCAATTTCATACACTTGGATGACATAGCAGAGGCCAGGAACTAAGATACAGTTGTGTATTCAGACCTTGTTGTTCAGAGATAACTTGTTTCGTGCTGAAAGCAACCATAACATCTTCCATGTTCTGAATTTTGGATTGTACAAAATTTTATTAGTTTTTATTGGTATGTTTGGATTGTTGTCAAAATAAAAAAATATTTGAACTTCTCTTAAATTTAACGTGATTTATATAAGAAATAATTTCCTCGTCAATATCATTCTTCTGTTCAGTGATAAATAAAAGTAGACATATCAATTATTGATTTTGTCATTTTCGTGAGCCGCGGGAATTTCGGGATCAAGCACTTATCCCGACCGTTCCGGATTTTTGTTTTAGAATCTTTCCCCATCATGCTGGAGCTCTAACATTTTGTCGTAAGTATAATAGCATAACAATATATTTTATATATATTTATTATTGAATACTTCAGCATTAAGTTGTTTCAATTTTAATCGTAATAAAATATAGCTGGAAACTTTACTTTTACACCTTATTCCGTTATTCTTCGATCCACCCTTGTGCTTCAAAATTGGGCACACTCAAATGAACAACAAATGTAATAAAAATACAACTAAACAGAACAGCAAATAACATTTAAAGTTTTTCTTTTGTATGCCATGGTCAGTGGGATGTCGGGCGGTCGGTCGTTCGGTCGGGTTGGGTTAAGGGGGAGCAAATGGGGGGACCTTGCACGGGTGCCAGCCACAAGTGCAGCGAATTGGAAAAAGTGTGCGGCCATTTGTCTGAGCAGTGCACAAACCATTGCTCCGCCCATTTGTTGAACACTGTGCACAGTTATGAAAGTTTCATTTGATATTTTGTGCTAACGGTTTGCACATAATTATGAACTTGAGGTGCCACAGCATAGTGGTGTGGTGGTGCTCTTTGAATATGGGAATTGCTTTGATAACTAAACAGGCAAATGGCAAAACTCATGTGGCATAGTCTCATTTTGAATGTGGCACTGTGGTTGCAACTTCTGATCAATTTAATTTATTGTTAATTAACTTTTGTTCTATTCATGCAGCATTTCTGGCTAATATATAATAATAAAACCATTCTAGACTTTTAATTGGTTTCATTGCAATTAATTAGCTGTCCACAGCAGATATTAAAGAGGATTTATTCAATTGTCGGACCTATTAATTGTTTTTTATTCCAATATTTTTAAAAGGATTTACCATTTTCAAAATTTAATTTTGAATGTTTTCTTGAATGTTTAACAAAAAGATAAGAACTATTGTTATTTAAATTAATTTTTAATTAGATATCATTGTATAAGAAATAAGTTAGACTTCCATGTTCCACAATTTGTACAGTAGAAGGCATCTTAGGCTTGAAAAAGGAGAGTTGAGCTCGAAATGTAATGTTTCGATTATTTTATACTAGTTTTTAAAAACTTAAACATTTTGTTTATCAAATGATATTATACAATCTAAATATTTGTGTGTGTATATAAAGAGTTTGAGCTCATTTGAATGCAGCTAATTATAATATATTTATTTCATTTTAAAAAACTCAAACCAACATATTAAAGCCATAGCTAGAAAGGCCTTCGGCTAAACTTAATATAGCTTCTCCTTAATAAAGCTCAGCCGAAACTCTTGTATCTTAATCCTACTATTTTAGGCTTTTTGCTTCTAAGCATAAAAGTAAAACAGATTTTATTATTAATTGTTAATTTAATATTGAATATAATATATTTCGTTAAAAATTGCACTAATACTTGTTTTACTACAATTAAGGGATTTTTACTTGCGCAACGGGGATATTGAAAGAGATCTTAGGGTAGGTACATAAAGTAGGAGCTGTTATGCAACAACAAACATCGAATTATATACAACGCCTTGGTGGTCACCCTAACGCGTTATCGAGACGTCTGACTAAAAGGGAAAGGAAGAGAAGACTCAAAAGGTGCCATCCATTGGATCTCCCTACCAGATTCCAGCATTACTAATATAGTTTTTGTAAATATTGTAAATAATACACACCAGTCCACACATGTTATAGTTATATACTTAACATTCATACAATTTTGTATTACCTGTGATCAAATATTTTTTTTTCTGTAATGTAAAACTAGGTTAAGTTGCCACTAACGGTAGCAGAAAACTTGTTTATAACAAATATACATTTTTACCAAAAAAAAAACAATAAAGGGATATTTATTTTTCTAATTTGTAATATTCTGTTCACAAAGTAAATTGAGTGCATTGTTGTACCACCATTAATATTTCAGATCTAAAATTGTCTGAAGCCTGCTTTAAGCTTACACTGTGGAATTTCCCATTAGTCAACAAGCTACACTATTTCTTTAATCTTGAATTAACATAATATATATAGAAATAGATTTGCGGCTTGCAAATCTTGGCTGTTTTAGAGCTGAAGGACGTCGTACTGCTATCAGGTTATTCAATGTCTATAGCAGATGGTAGAGCAAATAGCTGATCTACAGCTAAGGCTATTATAGCTTTAATATCAAATGAAAGCAATCAAGGTGCTAAAAATAGGCTAAAGGACAAGGCGAGAAGATGGAACTTGACCTGTTGTTAAAGATGTCTGACAAGTGTGTAATTAATGTTAGCTTATCAGCTTATTTCCCACCATTTGGGTACATTTTGAAATAGCTATATGACTGGAAAGGTTAGACCGCAGCGAATCTAAAATGAATTCGGGGAAATTTCACTAGGCAAATAAGTTGTCAAGCTATATAATACATAACAATACATCAATGACACAAGTTTCTTTTTCAGAAATTTGGGTATGGTGCTGATGAATACAGATATCATGGCGGTCATTATGTTGGGTGGCGGCAAGGTGAACAGTTAGAAATTAAAATCACTTGGTAATTTATCTGACAGTACGTGAAATTGACGAAATCTAGGAACGATTCGTCATTGATTCAAACAACTTTTCGGTTTTATTCACACGAATCTTGATAAGGATTACAAATACATAAAAAAGAATCGCAAAGTGAAACTTCTTTAAGTTGAGATGTGTCTAAGTCCAATTCACAAATAGTGATATATAATATAAAAACCTTCACTAAAAACTAAATAAATTCAATATATGAAAAATGTAATAAGATATCTAATTTATAATGCGAAAATAAAACATAAAATCTTATCTAGTCTTAAACATATCTCTTTTTGTCTTTTTAATCAGATAATTTGTTGCGCATTAGCTGCAACACCTTAAATATCAATTTTCATTTATGGGCAATTCCCATTTGCACTCAGCTGATGATAAACTTATACAGAGCCACATATTTTGGCATGGGACAAAAAAGAGAAAAAAAACGGCTAGAAAAAGAAAAGAAAAGCTTTAGCTCCATTTTCGTTAATTTTTTGCTGGCACTTTTTTTTAATTTTACAACATCGCAGACGGCAATGCATTTTGGCCAACCCTTTTGGCCAGTTGGCCCATTTCGGCTGCTGTATATATGCGTGTGTCAGTGTGTATGTATCAGCTCTAAACAGGGCAACGGTCCAAGTGGCAAACGGTAGCTGCAGCAGCTTCGGCAACGGCTACGGCTACGGCTACAGCAGCGCTAGCAAGAAATGCGGTTACAGTGTCCAAAGGCCGTTCTGGAATGCCATAAATAACGTTGTCGGCAAAGCGAGTCGAAAGTCCGAGGCGGGCCGCCAGAGTTCGTTTGGGTGCTGGTTGCCACGGGATGCGGCGCATAAAATCCTCATACTGTTGCACCGACTGCTGCAATGTGCAACGGATAGCGGCACGTTGCGTTACGTTTTGGCTCTAAATTAAATTTTTGCCAACGCCAAAGAAGCTGCAAAATTTTTGTGCTGCGCATCGCACTGATGCGGCGGATGCGAAGAGCCATTAGCACCAGCTCCCCAGTTACAGTTTCCATGCAGTTGCTGCAGCTCCTGCAGCTCCTGCTTCTGCTCCAACTTCTGCTGCTTCCCTAACTATTTCTAGTGCTGGCTTTGCTTTGTGGCCACGGCTCATTATGGCCCAGCGCTCATGTGTGAGTGTATGTGTGCGTGTGTGCAATTAGTAGCGCTTGTTAGTGTCCCCCATGGCTGGCAAATGGCCAAAGAGCAAGTGATATGAGCTATCATAGGAGCCATTGAAATTTACTTAGTATCTATTGCCACAGACATTGAGGCAAGGTTCTTCATGTGCCACATTATTTTCGAGACAATGGCTAGTCGGTCGGACAGACGGGCAGCTTGACATGCCCATAAACTGTTGGACATGACAAGTTGGTGTGACATTTGCGACAACCTGTGGTTGCCATCGCACCAAACTTTCGTCCTTTCCGTGCTGTCGTCTCTGCCGTGTCCTTTGACAAAAAGCCGCACGTTATCCCTGCTAAGTGCAAAAGTGGATTGCAGTCAGGCTGCAGCAACGATGCCTGCTCTGCCCTCTGGCTGCAAAAATAAAAAAGAAGTAGTAGAAAATAAATAAATGCAAACCCCAGACAAGGACACTTGCAAATGAACAGCGGCGCCAGGTAGAGTTACGCTGCTTGCGGCAGCGGCCAGGGGCGGCATATAAATGATGCTCGCGGCGCCACCGTGAAGCACATAACATGGTAGCCAACATTATTAAATAGTTGAGCAGCAGCTACAAACAACTCGGGAGCTGAACCTCAAGCTTAGCATAAGAACCATAAAAATGTTGAAAATACGCGTTAAGCGTGCCGCAGCCAGTGACAGAGGGCCCCTTAAAAGGCAGAGGAGCCGGGGCAGGGAGTGTGAATTACTAGGTGATGGGTTAATGTGCAACTTGACTGAGTTATGTTCTGTCAAGGCAGTCATGATGCGACCGCTAAGAAAGTGCCAAGTGTCACAAGTTCAGTTTAAAATATGATTGAGTTGGGCGCACAGTCAGTTTATATCTCAGCCTTAAGTTGAATTTCTATAGAGTCGACGGCTAGAAACTATGGATAATTTGACTGAGGAAAAACGTATAATGCTTTAAGCTGACTGCTGTTTGAGCGGAGGTAAATAACTTGTAAGTTGACTTTTTGCAAGTCGAAAAATGTATAGAGACCTGAGTACAGAAAACAAGCGATGTTCTTGGGTAAATATAAGCAAAATATGTGAGATTTTAATCTGAGAAATTCAAACTCTATTCAATAAATAAGCTTGGTTAAGATGTCAAATAAACGGTTTTTTTCCAGAAAATATTCATATTTAAATTATGAATATTTGCAATTCTATAAATACTTGAGAGCAAGTAAGAACGCTCTAGTCGGACTAGGAAATCTCCTGAACAAAGTCCGGTGTGATGTTTCATACACTTTAGTTTACATCTTGTATTATTATTATTATTATTATTATTATTGAAAAAATTATACTGCCTATGCCATACAAGAATATATATAAAATCGCTGCGTGCTTACGGACGCTCAAGACAAACCTAAATCAACACAGCTCGTCGGGCTCAAAGAATGATCAAGAATATATGTACTTTATATATATACTATATATACTTTATGTTACATTCATTGTCATAGAACCATTTTAATTTGAAACCCCATTTTCAATGAGTTCAGGCTATAAAGATATGTGCTTTGAAAATTATTTGTTATATTAAACAAAACATAGAAAAGGAAGAGATAGAGTAAGAAAATAAATATTATAAAAGTAAAAACCTAAGGATATTTTATTGCGAAACAAAAATTAAAGTATTAGGAATATTATAAAAAATTATAGTTAAAGCAAATAGTTAAAGACATAGTAACTTAAAAAGACGAAGATAAATGATGTATGAGACACTTGAATAAAAACATGTACAATAAAGAAAGCAGGCATTGCTCAAAGTAATATATTTATTATCAAAGCTTCTAAATATTATTTTTTATAAATACTTTTCCAATATGAAGCCCGTTAATGTATTTCGCAAGAAAAGCTTGAAGCGTCCTGTGCCTGTCGAGTGGCCGCCAGATGAAGATGCACCACCAGCAAAAAAAGCCAAGCAGTTAAAGGGAATATCTGGAAAATATATATTTTCTATTAATCAATTTAATAATCGGAAGATAGACTTACAACTGAATGAGAAGGTAAAAGAAAATTTGGAACAAGACTGAAAACCGTGAAACCTGAAAACTGGAAATGCAAAGCGATGCAAATGAATGTCTGCGCGTTTAGCTTAAAAATTATTTATTTATAAATATTTTAAAATTAATGAAGTTAATATATTAAAGACATGACTCCAGCAATCAAAAGCTATCATTCTCCTGACTAAATCAGCTGTACTTAAAAATGGACCCACGGCATAGGCCAGAATGTGGCTCACGTAACCAGGTACAACTCACACTCCCTCTCTCTACACACACACACGCGCGTACAGTCGCCGCATCCAAATACAACAATGAAATTGAATTTAGAGTAAGGTACCAGGCACGTACTCCTATATATGGCCGGCAAACTTTTTTTTCACAAATTATTTTTGAAGAAAACTTTTGCTGCGAAACTTTACTGCATAATAAAGAACGAACGCAAAATAAAAAAGAGAAGAGAAGAAAAACGAATAGAAATAAAAGTCAAAGCAAAGGCGGCAAGCAGCACAAATACAAAGGACATGCTGCCCCAACCTCCCAGAGAGGCAGGCTGCATTCGGCTTCAAAATGCCAACTCAAATCAAAATTCTGCGTGTGATACACGAAAGTTGGGGAAAGGGGGAGGGGCGGCTCAAAGGTGGGGTGTATAGCTGTTGTCAAACTTTAAGGCATAAGGCATTGAAGCTGGCCGCGCGCCTTCTAATTGGCTGCAATGAGCAAAGCGAATCCACGGCGTATGCGTAATGTATGACAAATCAAGCATACGCCACGTAAACGACTTTGCATTTAGCTGATTTCGTTTGGATTGCTTGGATCGTCAGCTAAAGCAAATAGCGCGCTAGGCATGCAAAGCATTTCGAAAATGAAAGCAGCTTCACAAACACACAAAAAGAAATGAAACAATAGCACAGCAGCGCCCCTTGAACCCACGCACCACATTAAAAAAAATGGTAAAAATGAAAAAAATTAAGCATAAATTTTTCACTTATTTGGACTGGCATTGAATTTTCATTTCGTTTCATAGAGTCGGCATTGTTGTTCAAATTACATACACATTTATATAGAGCAACCCGCAGCTCGTATTCATCATCATGCACAGACACATACATGCACGTGCATACAGACATAGCTACTATATGTAAATACATACACATAACAAACAGCACGCGCACGAAGCCAACGTCTCGTATGAATTTTAACATTTTCCGCACAAATGAATGAGTTTTAATTTAAGCATAATTGCTTTTTGTGGGCTTTTTTTTGGCCACATTTCTCGTGAACTCTTCTGCCCACCGCATACAGTTAAAAAATATATGTATATAATTTATATTAACGCCTTTTTATAACTTAAGTTATAGGTGCAAAGGGTATATCATTGATTTAGCTTTTTTTTTTGGTAGCAAATGAATTTGTGAATTTATATATATATATTTTTTTACAAAAATTAAGCGGTTTCTTGTATCAGATTATGTTTGAATACATTTCTTTGTTTATTAAATTTTATATTAGTTTTATTTAAGAAAAATAATATAGGTTAATTAATATTAGTTTATGTTCCATATTAAATTAATTTCCATATTAATTCTAAAATAATATAATTTGATTGTAATTAAAATATATAGTAAAAGACTTTCTATAAGAAAGAATGTTATAATAATATTTTATTTCAAAAAAAAAAAATTGGGAAGAAAATGGTTCTAAATACATGTAAAAACAACAATAGTTTTTATATCTGATTATTTTCCCAGAAACATAATTCTTTAGCTGAATTATCTTCTACATTTTGTAGAATCTCAATTCGGTTGATCTGCTGTGGTGGACGAAGGTCCAACAGGAATTATTCTTGCTTGCAGCGCGTTGCTTGCATCAGAAAAAAACAGCTGTATTATTAGCTTTTCTTTTCATTTTTCAGCTGCTTGCTGAAAGCAGAGGCAAAACATTATTTAATTATTTGATTATGAATTCATGACTCTTTGCAAGGCAGCTTTTCAAAGAATATTAAAAGCAATTTTCTTAATGCAAGCAAGGCGTATTTCTTCAGAAATGCAACTGTTTGAGAGTACAGTAATGTTATTTAAGACCATAATCGGCAGATTAAGTTTATTAATAAGATGTTAAGAGCTGGGCTTATCTCAGCTGAAAATATAATTAATTGGCCACTTTTAAATTAAACTGCTAGCTATAAAACAGATTGAGTATATATTCACAACAATATAGAAGCTAAAAGTAAACAGGATATCTTGTAGTCGATCAACTGTTTTGTTACGGATGCTGTTGTGGATAGTGGCGCATGCTTAACAAGGCTCTATGGCGATTAACTTTGACTACTGGCTTGAAAATCAATAAGCGCATAATTACAGTGCCAGCCAAAAGTATCAAGTTGTTGCTTTAAACATGATGAAACTTATTTTTCCATTTTCTTTTATTTTGTTTTTGTTTTTTGTCAAAATGCAGCTGGTGTATTGAAATAAATCCAGCTGAAGAAGTTGTTGGCGAAGAGTTCGCTACAGACAGGACACATTTGTCTTGGCTGCTGCTGTGGCTTCTGATGCTGTCAGCACAGGAGGACGCAGGAGACAGGGCTCTGAACGCAATTCCCTGCACGCTCAGGCTAAGCGCGTCGAGCGCTCTCTCTGCCATAACCAAAACAATCATCATTTGGACACTTTTAATACTTTGTGTGCTCCGCCCGCACAGGCCGCTGGCTAGAGATGTGTCCATGCTGAAGCCTTTTGCCAATCCCGAGGCAACAGCGGTAACAAGTGGCATCAACAGTGCCATCTAGCAGTCAACAACCAACACAAGTTGACACTGTGCATGTCTGTGTGTGTGGGTGTGTGAGTGTCTGCCTAATTTCATGCGACATAAAGTGTCGTCGGACTCCAGCATTCAAAACTTTGCAGTTGAAACTCGCTGCGTCTCCTCGCGGGATTGAAATTTATGCGCAGGGGGAAGTTTTAAAGGCACACCCACAAACACACACACACACAAATACCCAGACACATCCATAACCAAAATCAGCCAACAAAAAGCAATAACCAAAAACTGCGCGTGCTGATTAGTTATGTGGCTGCTTGTTGCATATATGTATGAGTGTAAGTCTGTGTGTGTGTTGCTGCAACATGTTGCTGGGCTTAAAGTTTACGAAAGGCTTTCGACTATGATTGACAGCTCATAATCAGCTGTAATTACTGTTATTATTGTAAGTCGAATGCATTTTTTTTTAATACTGAGAATTATTCAATTAAAAATTGGCATAAATAAGCCAAGTCGACTTGTAGATGCGCTACAAAAGATGGTTAATAAAAAGAAAATATTTGTTTGTAAAAAAAAGAAATAAATTTATATAAAAATAATTTAAAAAAAAAATAATAATGAAAAAAATAATAAAAGTATAAAAAAAATAACTAACAAAATTAATAATAACAAGTAAGAACGTTGCAGTCGGGCGCCACCGACTGCGTCAGACTCTGTTCCTGTTAAAGGTGTGTAGGCTCAATAAATATGTAGACCGTCCGTCCGTCTTTCCGTATGTTTGAATGCGAGATTATTGAGATTCCTTTTTTGAGCATGTCTTTTACATCAATTTAGCTACAGTCAATAAATTTTACATATAGCTTTTTTAAAATAAAATACTATTTTGGTTTTTATATATTTTGGATACTGGCTCCACATTTCACAAAATCAATTTAATATAAGTTCAGTTGCAAATAAAGCCACATTTACATTTTTTTTTAATTTTTTAGGTGAAACCGTATTTTTAATAAAATATAAGGATTTATGCCGAAAGTTTTATCAAAATCCATTAAGTAACATAGAAGTTATAAAAAAATAAAAAAAAGAACGTTTTGTTAAATGATAATATCACGCGGCAGCGATGGGAATCGAACCTGGGTCACGCGCTTCGCATGGCATCGACTCTACCCACTACACCACGGCGTCTCTTGCACGCCTATGTGCCAAACTGAGCTTGGAAGTGTTTTGATTTGGTTAAACAGACTTGCGTTGTGGTAGCGAAGACCCTGCTTCAATCCCCAGTTAGGTCAACTAGAATTTGTTTTACGGAGGCTTACATTATGATTATTATTATTTTTTTTTTTCGTAAATTTTAATTTCATGAACAGTAACCCACATGTCAAATTTGGATGCTCTACGTCTAAGACTGTAGGAGATACAGTTTTACCCTATTTGCCACGCCCCAAATGGGCATAGCTATTTATAACATACATTTTTGGGTAGAGGTAGGATACTAGTATATATATTCCAAGTCCCAACTCTCTGACGGAAATATTGCCGAAATTATCACGGTTTTAGTAAAAGATATAGTAATTCCCGATTTGCCACGCCCCCAGAAGACGTGGATACATAACTTTTGACTTATCTTAAGAGGAGGTCAACAGTATCCCACATGCAAAATTTGGACGCTCTAGCTCCAAAACTGTAGGAGATACAGTTTTATCCGATTTGCCACGCCCACAATGGGCGTAGATATCTATAATATATATTTTTGATTCCAAGTGATCTACTTGCACATGTATTCCAAATTTCAAGTCTCTAGCTCTTAATACGCTCAAAATATTATAAGATTTATACAAATCGCTATATATATATTCCCGATTTGGTACGCCCCCAGGGGGTGTGGGTATATAACTTTTTGCTCTAACTTAAGGGAAGGTCAACAGTAACCCACATGCCAAATTTGGATGCTCTAGCTTCAAAGCTGTAGAAGATATAGTTTTATCCGATTTACCACGCCCACAATGGGCGTAGATATATAATCTATATCTTAAAACGTCCGCGTGGTGTACACGAATATATATTCTAAATCCCATTTCTTAGACTGCAATATTGACTAAAATAACAGCGTTTTAGTCTTAATAGATATAGCATTTCCCGATTTGCCACGCCCCCTGTGGGCGTATCGGAAAAATACTCAAACTTGATCTGACGCGGATACACACGAGTATATATTCCAAATTACAAGTCTCTAGCTTCTATAGTGTCCAAATGCTGCGCGTTCATACAGACAGACGGACAGACGGACAGACGGACAGTCGGACAGACGGACAGACGGACAGACGGACAGACAGCAAGACGGACATTGCACAAATCCAATAGACTCTTTTTCCCTTTGGGAACAGAGTCTAAAAATACAAATAATAAAAATATAAAATAATAATAGGCTATAAATGAATGTTTACTTGAGTTGGTCATAGAGTCATCATCATTTTAGTAAAAATTAAAAAGAAATCAATTAGACTTTCTATACAGTTTATATATTTATTGTCATTTAATAACCTTACTCGCATATCAGCTTGTACTCTATACATAATTAAATGCCACACTTTCCCTAATAATTACTCAACTCGGCTAATGAGACTTTAGACACCATATAATTTATTTTTAAAGTGTTTCTCAACCTGTAATTAAATGCCATGCATGAAGCTACTTAAAGCAAACCTCAAACCTGAGTCTGCTTGTTAAATGGACCTTGGCTGGCATTGGAGTTGCATTCGCAGCCGTTTTGTTGGTGTGCCTTGTGGAACGCACACTCTCACATATTGCAACAAAGCCTGCGACGGGGATCTGCTGTTGTATTTTAGAGAAAATTTAGAAGCGACTGCCTCGGGCTGTGCACTCAGCACAACTATTTCTCTAGTCTGTGCGGCAATAGCAACAAAAAGTTGTTAATTTTTACGTAATGGGAAAAGTTTTTAATCTGCCGTGTTTTGTTATTTTTTTCCCGTTGCTTTATTTTTTTTTTGCTTTTTGTGCCACGGTACGCACACAGCTGCAGAGCGCAACATGCAACAGAGCAAACACAATAAAATCGGGCTTTATGGCAACTCTGGCAAAAAACCTCAAAAACAGTAAACCAAATACAGTTGGCGTTGCAAAGCTGCAACCGAAAGTGCAACACAATTACAACAACTGCAAACAGACAAAATAACCTCAGCGATTTTCAATAAAAGCAACAAAAAGTCAGGCAAAGAATGTAAAAGTCGTGAGTGCTCGACCAGAAACTGACCTTTGCTTTGATTGAATTAGAAGTGTAGACCAAATCAAATATTTCAATTGGAAAAGATTTGGATATGTGAAATAGATATATATATATATATATATATATACTTATATCGATTTACCTTTTATTGCCTCAATATATTTTAATTTATTTTATCTAATTTTATAATATCCTCCCTAACCTACTTCTGTTTCTACAGGGTATATTGCAATAACCATAAAATGTATTGCGGCATTCACGTTTAGTATTAACAAACAAAACTACCCCGAAACTAATTTAGTTGCCAACCTCATAATTAGTTATGCGTTGAAATTCGATTGGCGGGCAATAAATAGTGCAGATTACCAGCGAGCTGAGGTTGTGGACGTCGACAGCGCGGCGATTGTCATCAATAAGTGATAGACTTTAGATAAATTTGTCAAAATTAACTGACACAACATTGAAATTTGCGGTTGCGGCTCTTGCTATGAATCGCAGTGTTGCGCTTCAAGATGTTGCTTTACCTTGGCAACATGTTGCGATAAGCATATCGATTATCAAGTATTATTATTTGGAAAGTGAAATTATTTTCTTTTCTTGCTGTAAATTGCATGATAAATTGAAAGTATTTAGATAAAAGCTTTTGCTATTTGAAATTTTAATTTAATTCTAGATAAAGATTTGCAAATCTCAATAGGATAGAAAACCTTTTCAGGCATAGCTCATAAAATTTACTCTGTATATTTATTGCCCACTATTTGAAACATGGTACAAATTCGTAAATTACCGATATGGAAAAGTATTGATTATCCATCCTGACCATGTTGCTGTTGATTGCTTATGTTATAACATTAAAAAGATTTAATTGTTATTAAAAAATTTGCTTATTGATATTATCTTATCGACATCCATACTTTGATATGTTTAAATAATTCAAAAACAATTATTTTCAATTTTAAGTAAATTTAATATAAATTTAGTTTAGATTAAACTTAACTTAAATATTAATTTAATTTTAATTAAATATAAATTAAATAATATTTAAATAATAAATAAATAATTAAATTAAATTCTTAAATAATTTCAATATTGTTTTAATTTAGTTTTAATGTAATTTTATTTTAATTTTACTTTAATTTATATTTAATTTTTATTTAAACATTTTTTATTAATTTTTTTTAATGATTTTGATTTTTATTTAATTTTTATTAAACATTTAATTTAGTTTTAATTTAATTTGATTTAATAAAATTTAAAAAAAATTATATTCAATTAATGAATTTATTTTTATTTTAGTTTTTATTTAATACTAATTTAATTTAATTTAAATATGTATTGAATTTGTATTTTATTTTTATTCAATTTCATTTTAATTTAATAAACTTAAAAAAAAAAGAAATTGTATTTAATTTTTTTTATTTTAATTAAATTATAGTTTAATTTTAACTTAATTAATTTTGTATTTATTTAGTTTTCATTTAATATTAATTTAATTTTATCTTTTATGTATATAATTTGTACTTTATTTAATTTAAATTTAATTTTAATATATAAGATTATTGATTAATGTACGTTTTTTATTACTACACTTATTTACATTTTTGACATTGATAATTTTTATTATAATGCTTAAATATCTGATGTTTAGTGACTTTAAAAAAAGTGACTTAAAGCATGTAGTGTGGGGTCAGAAAGCGTAATGCATAACAGCAGCAGCTCTTAGCACTTCGTTGCTGCAAGGGCTCAAGTATGCCTCGGGGCGTGCTGCACGCTAATGGGTTTACCTGAGGCGCCCGGCACAGGTCCCTTGACATTGCAAGCCAAGTGGCTGTTGCTGCTGCTGGGGCTTGTTAGACTTGACATTGTCTGTCTAGATTTGCCTGCCGTTGCACTTCGTAGGCCTTTGCCTAATTTGGGACGCCCAAAAGCCTGGTGGACTGCATATGGATGCCACTTGGGGTTGAGGAAGAAGAAGCTGACGGAGTGTGGAGAAACGGCCAAAATGGCGATGTGTCGCCAATTTGCAGGATTCGCAAGTGGGACTGTCAAATTGTTTTTACTAGTGGCAATAAAATGGCAGACAAACTGCTCGACTGACAAACTGACAAACGGACGGACTGAAGGACACGACGACAGCCTGTCTGACTGACTGTCAGAGTGCTTGTAGCATTGTGAAGGCTATAAATGGCTTTTGCTGCTGCTTATGCTACACTCGTGGCAAGGGGGCGTGGCAAGGGTTGGCGGGCTGGTATGGTGGACTGGCATGTGAGCACACGCTGACTTAAACAAATGACTTCGGGTAACGTCCTTTTGCTTGTTTATGCATAAATTCTAAATAATCCTGTGAAAAGTGAAATGCGCCAAAATGCGCTGCTCCGTGCGCTGGAATTGCGCTTTACTCTAATGTTTGGCTGCCGGATTTGAAAGCATTAGCCCTCTCCCCACCCACCAACTTTCCATTAAAGTGGGCTGGACTATAGTCGTTTGAAATCTACATACATATTGTGTATATAAATGCGAATGAGTCTGTGTGTGTGTGTGCGGCCTAAGCGTCGTATGCGTAATAATGCTGCGTTATCAATTTACATTGGGGCGAAAGCAACAACAACAACAGCAACAGCAACAGCAACATCAACAGCGACCGCTGCCTTAGCCAAATTCAGTTTTGCAAATTCGAATTACGTCAAAAAATATCATGTGTTCCGCAATTTCCATCTTTATTTTCCGTCTGCTGTTGTTCGATTTTGATGGCAGCTCTCGGCAAATTTGCAATCAATTGCTACTCTTCCAATTTCATGCATGAGAGCTGCTTAAAAGGTAGAATGCCAGTTGACCGGCTGCCATAGCCGTTGCTGATGTTGCCTCATGTTGCATGCAACTCATATGTATACATTGCTCTTTTGTGTGTGTGCGTGTGTGTATTGAGGTATTCAAAAGTTTTTGGCTGCCTTGACGTTATATACCATGCAGCAATTGCCGTTTGAAGTCTGGCAGGCCCGTTTATTGTTTTAATTTTGCACACAGTCCAAAGCCTTGGACATTGTTTACCACTTTGGCATTTGGCTTAGGGTGCCAGCAGCAGCAGCAGCAGCAACAATAACAACAAGCAACAGCAACAATAGCAATTGATGTATGCCTTAAGTGAAATTTTAGGCTGACGCCTGTGCATATGCCACACACACACACACACACTCATTTGTGTGCTTGTGTTGCATGTGGCAGGCTGCATGTCAGCAGCATATTGAGAGAAGTGAAAAGTGAAAAGTTGGTGACCATTGTTTAGTAAAGACATTGATTTGAAATAATTACATAGACAGAAATACGAACTGCAGTTTCATGTTTGCAAATATCCAGCTGTAAGTGGATAATAGTCATGAAATCGTAGCTATGAACATACATTTTAATATAACTATTTTAATACTCCTATTGCTTGTGCGAAGCCACGTCTCCAAAAGATTTTTTGGATCCGCCCACTGGTGGCATGGCAATTCGTGAATTACTATATCTTTTATAAGATAAACTCTTTGGTTTTTTTTTTTTAGAAATATTTAAGATAGAGACTTTCAGCTTGGAATAACTAAGCACGGGGGTTGTGACGAGTTCGATATAATAATAGGTATTTTGTGGGCTATTGAGGCAGAGACTGAAAATTTACAAACAAATCTGGGAGGTAAAAGAAGTAAATGACTGTTTCAGAGTTTTATACAAATTTGGTTAAATTTTAGAAATAAATACTCTTTCCACTGATAGTCCTTGAGGCTCCAAGTGGCTTGACACATTTTCCGCAAGGATATGCAAGGATACAGCCGGGATAGAATCAATTATCTCTACCATAAATTTTCATATTATCTCGATTGCTTAAATGACTTGCGTTCATGTTGCTATTAATTCCTAATCAGGATCATAAGGATACGATTGGTGCAAAGCACATCCCGAGAGTGCTCCAAATAGTAGGGTTACAACCGATTTTTTTAATTTTTGGTTTTGTTTCGACCAGAACTTTTTATTTACCAACTTTTATCCCCATCAAACTTTAAGCTGAATATCTTATCCATAAGTTATTATTCCAACTGCAAACTTTTCTGCATGCCAACAAAGTCGCAATAATTTATTATTTATACCTTAAGTCCTTAGACGGCCCCATTTAATTTTTAAGGAGATCTTTGCAGTTTGTCCTTCCAATCCAAAAGCACAAAGTCCTCTGAAGATCTGTTAGAATATAACTGAGTTACAAGCAATTTCAAAAGCAGGACACACTTTGCATCGCGAAAAGTCAGTCAAGTCCAGAAGAATCTTGAAAGGAAATGCTTTTTTAAGCTCCAAGGGATCAGAACTATCGATTGTCATTCAAGGATTTTCAGGATTCTACCAAAAATTGAGTCTCAAATTTTTACAAGGGATTTGATTGAAAAATTGCTACAATTGTCTAAAATCGACAATAACTTAACTTAAGAACTTTTTTCTGAACAAAAATCTGCCTAGGAAAAGACAAATTCGTGGATCCTTAGATGACACCAAAAATTGATGTTAATCAAAAGAAAAGGTCCTCACCATCCTTACGCACCACGTTCTTTCCTGCACAGGGATTCGGCCAAAAAAACTAGGCCACAGAATATCATCAAAAATAAAATTTCGTTGCATACATGAGAGGAGCAAAACAATGGAATAAAATATTAGTTATACATACATTATAAAGACAATTTTTTAGAGCCTCTAGTCATATCCTTCCGAACTCTTTAAGGAAATATGTAGATGACATATTTTGGTCCTTAGTTAACCCTATAATACATTTATGCATATCCATGCAGTTGGTCCTTGTCATTCTAACGAGATATGTTCTGCGAAAATGCTCAAAAGATTTAGCGAAGCTAGAACAATTTTTCAACAGCCAGTTCATTAAAGGCATCCCCAAAAGTATGCGACAGGAATGCGCGAATCGAATACAATCAAATTTATTATGTGCCGTACCAAAGTATTCTATGGATTTCAATTAAATTATTGCAACCACTTTTAAATTACTGCCTTAATGGAATGGAAATAGTCTAAAACAAACAAAATCCGTAATATCTCGGAAACCTCAAGGATAATTTAAATGTTTTTTGGAGCATAGGTAGTACTTGAGACCCCAATTGGTTTTACTTATCATTTGCCAGGATTCGCAGGGATACAGCTGAGCTATAAACTATTTTCTCTGATTAAAATCGTCAGGGTATCTCAGCAGCTTAAAGGGCTTTCTTCCTTGTTGTTAGTAATTTGTAATCAGGACCATAAGGACAATATATGTTTCGAAGGACGTCCCGATACATGTTTAAATAGCCAAGTTATTATCAATTTTGAGCAGCCCAGCTGTAGCGGCCAAGGAAATCGCATTTAATTAAATTACATGATTTAGTGGAAAGCACATGCAAAAAGAATTTTTTTTACCAAATTTTTTGTCCAATTTTTTTTATTTTTGAATGTCATTTGATAGAACAGATTTGTAAGAGTAATTCCTTATGATTTTGTCATTATTGTCATTATGGTTAAATGTTGTCATTAATGGTTAAATGATAAAGCTCAACAATTTTATTGCCAATTGATAGACGCGATGCAGACGAGACTAAAAATATATATCATTCGAAATATGACTTTTTCTTAATCGAATTACATTGAAAGTTCAAAAAGTCTCTTTTCGGAAACGGCCATTTTATTCATACAAATCGGTGAACAACCCACCAACATATTTTGGGAGTAAAAAGAGGTATTCGTTAAGTTATCCAAGTTAAATAAGGCAAGGCCTTTATAAGACCTTTTACTGGAGCTGTAATTTCATTAAGAGAAATATAAAAGCTCATGAAATTATTGCTTAAGTTCAGCAGTAAGTTATTTATGTTAAAGTAAAAAATCATAAGGATCTTTATAAGTTAATTATTATATTATATAAAATTAAAATTAACAAATTTAAAAATAAAATATTTTTGTTCGATTGTTTTAATATAAATATATCTATATAATTATTTGTTCGATACGGACAACATTGTATAGTATATAATACAAATATGATTGCAAAATTGTGCATCAATACCTTTTAAAACAAGAGATAACAGCCGAACTTAGCTATATTAACTCAACAGTTGATATTTATATATTCTTAATGGAGTCGAAAGCATATTCTCTTATATATATCATGACAATCTTTAAGAGCAAACCATTTCAAGTACCTTAACTAAAATCCTAAATATTCTTAAAGTTATGGAAAGAGTTTGCAAGTTCCTTTTAAATTCTAGTTTTAGTCTCATTTAAATCGTCTCAAATTCAGTTTTCATGAGTCGTTAGACTGCTTTAGTTCACTCTGTGTTGGAAATTCCCCGCCTTGAACAAGCGCACTAATTGATAGCCGAAAAGTTGTCGTTAACGTCAGAGTATGAGTATTTTGGTTTAGCTATGGTTAGTTGGGGGGCGCGGATACGTTGCGTATGCGTCATATGTCGTCGATGCATGGAAGAAGTCTTTGTGCCGGAGCAGCAGGCGAACTATAAGTGCAATTGAAGTTCCTTGGCAGAGCCTCAAGATTGCGCCACTCGATGTCCTTTGCTCTGTGCTGGGCTCTGTGTGTGCTCTGCGCTCTGTGCGTCTGCACTCTGACGAGCCGTCGAGCTGACAGAAAGGACTCGTTGACTGACGGAAACTTGCTGCAATTTTCGACTTGACTGCCAAGGAGTTGAACTCGCACTCTTGCTTGCACTCATCCCAGTCCTTGTCGTCGACGTCGTCGACAAGTTATTTTATTGATAAACTTTTTCGTGGAGTGGCTCGCGGGTGGGACAGCAGGTGGGTGGGTGGTTGTAGGAGAGGTGAGGGTGGGGGTGGGCAATGCTTGTGGCAACGGAAGACTCTTTGACGGTTGCTCTGAGCGCTGTCTTCACATTGTTTGGCTTAAATGGCATTAAATCCTTTTAATGCTGGGCCACGACGCCAGCAGCAGCACCGCGGGAGGGGGAGGGCAAGCAGACAACTTGCAGGCACTTTGGGGAAATCAATTGTGCTGATTGTCCTGCAATTGAGCTGCCTCAATTCAACTGACTCGACAGCTGGCCATCGGCCTGGCTAGTTGTATCCTTTTGAGCTGTTCCTCTGACTGTTGCTGCTGCTTGATTTTGTCCTTAGCTGAGTATTTATTTTTGCTATGCGCTGCCACTTGGCACTCTTTTTCTTTTTTTTTATACTTTCTGCCTTATCCTGTCGAGGCAAATTGAAAGATTTACGCTGTTGTTTAAAGGGAATTTAGCAAAACTGTTGCCGGCATTCCAGCACGCAGGCTATTGTCAATGCGAATGCGAATACGATTGCGATAGCGAGTGCGAGTTGCTTTATTATCCTGGACCTGCACCTATAGCTAGCTATGTGGCCTCGTGCCGGCATCTCGGGCATACCTTGGCCACGTTTATTGCCACTTTCGAGTTGCATGAAATTAAACCAGCTTTTACGAGCAGCTATGCGAATGCCTCAAGTCCGTGCAGCGCGTGCTGCAACTTAAGTCTTTAAGACGCGCCCCGTCCACGAGTTGGCCTTTTAATTATGCAAATGCATTGAGGGTTATTAATTGCGAGTGCAGGCGTTGGCGGCTCAAGGATTTCAAGTTTTAAGGCTCGGTTAGACCGCAGTCGACCATTAGGCGACCTCAGTCGCAGCATCCACAAAAGGCTACACAAATATAAAATACAAAAAGAAATGAAAATGAAACTGAAAAGGAAAATAACAAAAGCCAAAGTGGCCAAAACCGACTGCCAGCAAATCTTTTAGTGCAATCTGAAAGGCGGCTCTGGCAAAGCACGCGGTCACGTCGCCTTTTTGCACAGTTGATAAGGAAAACGCTTAGAAAAGCGTGACCACAGCCGCAGCAGCGGCAGTTGGTGCCAAAGTCAAGGCAGGAGCTGCGGCCAGGTGCAGGCTGCCACAAGATAAACTCCGCAGGTGAGGAGCGAGCAGATGAGTTGCTGCATAAGAAAACGCAACTTTAGCAAATTTTCGTTTGTGTTGAAAACTTTTTCCCATCCTTTTTTGCACTCGTTTTCTTTCTATTTCGTGCTGAATAAATCATCTTTTTCTCTTCTTTTTTTTTGTTTTTGTGTGTGTGCTGCGCTTTTCTATGCCTTTTGTTTTGACTTTTTCACTCTGTGATTTTGCTAGTTGCTGCTGTTTTTCCCATTGTTTTCCCAGTCATAAAACAATTGCCGTTAAGTGTTGTTAAATGCACGTGCAGCAGGTTGCAAGTCGCTCGTTGCACGTTGCAAATTGCACTCGCAACGGATTTGGGGCGGCTTTGCGTTGAACTCAAATAAACTGTTGCATGCTTTTAGGCAGTCCATATTTCAACTTCAATTTGTAAATATTCCTTATGCAGCAGTCCGAGATGAGCTGCTTATCTTTTGAGTATTTATGTTTATTGTGTTGCTTATATGTGTCTTAAGGATTAAGCTTTGAATTCGCAACAAAACATTTGTAAGTGATAATTTGTGTGTGGAGTATTCCACAAATCTATTTAGCCAAAATTTATATTTATTATTTTATCAGTCAAGAGCTGCTAGGAAAGGATCCCTCTACCAGATTCTTCCATTAATAATAGTTTTTGTAAATACTGATAATAATATACATGAATCCATATAAAACAGACATATACCATATTAATTCTATATATGCTGTGATCAACTGTTCTTTCTTTTAAATGTAAAACTTGATTAAGTTGTCATTAAAGTTAGCCGCAAACTTCTTTAAATTATGCAAATTTATAGAAATTAAAAAAATATATATAATATAATACAAATATGAATCAAATATTTTACTAAAATCTAGATGAACGTAACTTAATTTTTATATACTGTTTACTCTAGCACATTTATATATTTATATATATCTTAAAAATTTGATGAAATTACCAACAAATAATGAAAACAAGCAGCTTCAAGGTAGACATATTGCCAACAAGCCAGAGCAAATTTTTCAGGTTTCCATGTTCACCTTCTGTCAAGTACCAGACCTAGATGTTTGATTTAGTTGACAAAATTGTTTCCATTCATCATTAAATTTCTTTTTTTTTTCACTTGCTCAAGAAGTTTGTTTAAAACTAAGAAACATGTTTGGAATGCCCCGAAATTTACTTGAGCGTAGATATATTTTGTTTCCCATTATAATTACTTTTATTGCTTATTGTAGATAAAGACAAGCAATGCATTTACTAATGCATTGTAAATAAATAACAATAATAAATCAACCATTAAAATCTAGCTCAAAATCAGATTTTTAATGACAAACTTAAGTTAAAGTTTGTTAAGACATTTACTGAGAGTTTAAATTATATCGAAAGTCCTTTTACTATTCGCACACACTTGCACACACACTCCCATAAGCCATGTCGAAAGCACTTTAAGCTTGTCGCTCGTTGGCTTTTGATTTATGCCCCCGCCAAATGTGTTGGCTGCCTTTTTGGCCTGAGCTGCTGCTAATAAGCCTGAGTCTTACACACACACATACACATACACAGTGTTGCACACACATTTTAGCCCTTTTAATTGCCTTTAATTTTCAACACCAGCGGCCACAGCACGTAGCCAAGTGAAGATGAGTTGACTTGGCCATTGTTTTGGCGCTTAAGGCCTTCTTGGCTAACTGTCTGGCTGTCAGTCGAGTGCGCTTAAGTCAACATACGGCTGCCATATAGACATAGACACACGCTGCCAACTTAAACACACATACACACACACTCACACATAGAGAGAGAGAGAGAGAGAGAGAGAAGTCATCTTTAGCGTCGTAACCGTAACGCGCTCCTTGGCACTGCTCAAATATTTACATTCCATTTAGGCGCCGGAGCTGTCTGGGCCGGCTCAGCGTCTGCTGCTGTTGACTGAAACACTTCATCTTCATTTCACAGTTATTTTCAACTTCATTTGCGTGGTAAATAGGTGAACAAATACGCTCAACCAGCCGTGCACCGACACCGACTCTCCCACACCAAATCCGACTTCGTCTTCGACTTTTGGGCTTGACTCAGCCAGAGCCTGAGTCTGTCTCTGTGTATGTGTGTGTTTGTCTGTGTGGGGCAGCACGCCGCCTTGGCATTAATATTTGCCCATTCCCCATAACTGTGTCACGGTGTCGTTTAACTTATTAGCCTGGCCAGCTCTGTGGCCTATTTGCATTAGCCGTAACATTTTCGTCGGTTTTTAATACTCTGCGCTTAAGGTGCTCTTAACTTTTGGATAATTTTGAACAAAGTCCTATTTTGGAGTGTTCAGGAATGCTACACAAGGAAGAATTACGAAATGTAGTGCTCTTAGATGGTATCAATGCAGGATCTGAAAATAAAGATAAAGTAAGAGAGAAGAGTCATAGGTTAAATGTAACGGTAGTCTTAATAGAGAAGTTTCCTATCTTAAGAGAGGGAAAGGAGAAAGTGTCATCGACCTAAAAAAAGAAAAGAGAGAGAGAGAGAGGGGGAGAGAGTTATGGAGATCGAGAATGCGAGATGAATGGGAAAGAGATACAGAAATACAGAGATATATACAGAGAGAGAGAGAGAGAGAGAGAGAGAGAGAGAGAGAGAGAGAGAGAGAGAGAGAGAGAGAGATACGGATAGAGGGAGCTAGATTCTGAAAAAAAATAGAAAGAAAAATTAAAAGAAGATATATAAAGAGAGATACAGAGAGAGAAGGGAGACACAGATAGAGAGAAATAGATAGTGGAAGTGCAAAAAAATAAAAAAAGAGAGACAGATAGAAAGAGACAGAGATGGAGACAGAGAGACAGATGGAAAAAAAGAGAGTGAGAGATGGAGAGAGAGAGAGAGAGAGAAGAGAGAATGAAAGTGCGAAAAATAGAGAAAACGAAAGAGAAAGAGGTATATCGAGTAAGAAACAGCGAGAAAATTATAGAGAAAGAGAGAGATACAGAGAGAGAGAGAGTGAAAGAGTATGAGCCAGCAAGTAAAAATATCTAAATATGAACAAATAAAAAAACCAGAAAATATATAAAATAGCTTATAAATGCAAAGTAATTTGAAATAATTTATAAATTTATCGAGTTAATGAAATATAAACTCGGATTTATTTGAGCTCTTAGTAAGCAGAGTATCCGTACGTTGTTGTGATGCTCAATTATGCCCCACTTTGTCTATAGGGTTGACAAGTGGAGCGCAAAAAATGTTGGTTAACAGCGCAAAATTCGTTTGCCGAGCGAAGATGCAGCGCAGATTAAATAATTCATTAAGAAAACTTGGCGGGTGCCTTTACAGCACACAGAGCCCCGAGTTCATGCCCCTCGTGCCGCCATGCTGTGGCAGTCATCAGCGTCAGCGCCTCGTAGATGTTTAGATAAGCTTGGGGTAATTAAGCGCTGAGTGTTGCCACTGCCATAAAATATACCGTAACTGGGCAAAGTTTTTTTGGCGCTCGCATAGACGACATGAATTTAAATAGAAATTAAACTAAAATGAGTAACAGCAACAACAACAGCAAGAGGCGCCCACAACTGGCGCTTAAATTGTGCATCCAATTTGTGTATTTCCATGGGCCTGGCTTATTGCAAATATTAAATACAATTTAATAGCAGCGCGAAATTGGCGCAGCTTGTAAATAAAACGCAACCGACGGCAATTAAACGCCCAAAGGCTCATGTTTTGAGTGTGTGTGGGGGTGTGTGTATGGGTGTGGCACTTCATATGCATGACAATGTCATGGCAACTTGTAAGCAGGCCGAACAGCTCTGACTGCATTTACTCTAGCCAGATTTATTGCAGGAAGAAACAGAAAAACAGTTGCCGTCTCTCTCCCACTCCCGCTCTCTTTCTGTGTGCTGAGTGTTTACCCTATTGCAATTTTTTTTCCTTTTCAATATATTCGGAGATTGGCCATTGTTGGCCTTCACTCGAACGCGTTTTCTTTGTCCATGTTAAAACCACTGTGAGTAACTAAGTTGCAGTTGCAGTTGCAGTTGCATTTTGTTGCAGTAGCTTTTGCTGTTGCTGTTGTCGTTGCCGTTGCCGTTGCCGTTGCATTGTTTGCCTTGTTTGTGGGCTGCTGGCTGTCCGGCTGCTTTCAATAACAATTTACACAGCTTGTTGCATACGGTTTTATTTTATTTCTTTTTTATTTGAGACTCCTCTGATAAAAGTTTCTTATCGCATTAAATATCTGTTGAATATTCAGATTTGTCATTTGCTACTTTGATATCCGATTCAGCATACAAATTAAATTAAAAGAGAATAATTAATAAATTGTGAAGTTTTTCTCGGACTCGAATATGCAGATATCTCTCGCCTGATGCTTAAATTGCCGTACAAATGCCATGCGATATCATTGAGCAGAGCTTTATTAAACAACTGAATATTTTATTGCAATTTATCGATTTTTATTTATTTTACTGTTGATTTAAGTGTGTCAGCAAGTAAGTCTGCGATGTTCGATGTTATAGTAGTTACAATTGATATGATATTGACAGGTAAAATGGAGTCATGGCAGTTGCAAGAGAGAAAAGGAGAGAGAGTAAGTTGAATAGAAATTTTGTTACATCGGCAAACGAACTGTCTATATACAGAAGACAGTTTCAAATTAGAGCTTCATGAAATATTAATCTTCCAAAAATTAGAATCAAGTAGTAATGAGCGTGGCAAATCGGGAAGGTCTATATAGTGCTTAACATTAATCCTCTATCCGCTGTATTGACTTGTCTCTTAAAACATATATTTGTTTGGACCAACCCCATACTAAAAGATTTAATGCATAGAGCAACGGCAGTGACGTTGCAAGTCGGTAAACAAGAGGATACCTCTACAATTTTACACCTAGAGACATGAAAAATTGAAAAGTTCGTTAAGCTTGATCGCTTCAACAAAATTATAAAATATTATATTAATTCGCGAGAAATTATCAAACACGTCAATTTTGATTTCTACCTGGCAATTTAGAGAACATTATATCTATATCCTTTATAATTGCAAGGCGAAAGTTAGAGCATCCTTCTAGATATTTTATTTTTTGATTTGCCTATTTAGTTGCATTTAATTTAAGCAAAGTAAAGTTTAAAAGGGAAATTACCAATTACCAGCTTTTTGTATTATGGTCGCCCTTATATACGTTCTACACTTGATACTTGATACGCGTGTTCACATTTTCGCAGACTCTATAGAAAGTAAAAGTAGTGAAAAAACCAAATATCCTAGGAACCTAAAGTGAAAATCTTGTTCAAGCTTGTAAAAGGAGTTTAGCCCTAGATTGAAATGTGACACTATCTGTAATCAGCTATATACAATTAAATAGAGCAGTAATTTGAAAAACTGTTCCAAACATGTATCATGAGACAGTGAAAATATCTCTTCACAGTGCTAAATATGCAGAAATGTTAACATGTCTTTCTGAGTGGTTTTTAGAGCAACGGCAAAAAATATGTACATTAACATTAAAGGAGAAGCCCAAACAAATATTTAGATCATCATAACCCAAAAAGAGAAAAATGCATTCCTAGCAAGTGACGGATGGTTCACCAAATTTAAAAGGCGAGACTGTAGCCTTTTATTTAAATTTCTGACGAGGTTCTGTCTGGTGGTTCACAAATTTCATGCAAAAACCGTTCATATGGGTTTTAGTGGAGGCACAAATACATAATGTTGACGTAAGTGGATTATTTTACTTACATTTATTTTAAATATACTCAAGTTTAATATTTATTTTATTTGTTTGTTTAAATATTACTTAAAATAAAGTCCCAAGTAGAACCACCTGAAAACAAAGTGGTTCCAATTTGTGAGCGCCTACTGTAATTATTTAATTTACTGACAAGACACAAAATCGTATTGCATTTATGAGAATCGCAAAGTAAGGTAAAAATATCTATAAGACAAAATACTTAGTATATACATATATATATTGCAATTAATGTCAATTATTAATTATTTAAAAATTTAACAAATTTATTTTAATGATCTATTAAACATATTTTTACTATTTATATATTGTTTTACACAAATGCTATTTGATTATATTTAACAATTAAATTAAATTTAATTTTTTTATAATTGCAGCTTAAATAAATGCAGAAACGAAATTCCAAAAAAAAGTTAGTAATAATGCATTTAATGAATCACATCATTATATTTAAATAAAGGCATAATTGCGGCGAATGGATATTAAGCTTCAGTTTCGTACAGTTCTAAATGCAATAGAGAAATCAGAGCTTAAAGCCAATGTAAACAATACTCTAGATACCATTTAATGCCGATTCAATGTTGTTGCTGTGCTTCCCATGCTCAGTGGCCTTTCGTTTGACGCGTAAAGCGTTGCACCATGTGCTTGCCACGGTTTTATTTGAATACCGCAAATCGATTCGCATTCGATTTGCCGTCAAAGTCAAATTCAAACAATGTTGAACCGTTCTGCTCTTGATATAAACGTATATATATATATTTTTACAACAATTTAACATGTTTATTAAATGTAATCAGTCGCTTGTCTCTTTTGGCATGAACTGTACCAATTATTGGGAGTTCAAGGTTGGGTCGACTTTTAAGCACCTGTACTTGATTATAAAATTGTAATACATTATATTTTATTTTAAAAAAATTTGTTTTGATATGATTTCAATAAAGATATAAAAAATAAAAATGCATGTATTTATTTATATATAAAATAAAATCAATCTTAATCTAAAATACAAATAGCTACAGGCTTAAAGACAGGGGAAATAAAAACATTTATTATATTTATTGTTCTTAATTTTTTTTCTTTTTATTTGCTGCTGTTGTTTATGACATCAAGTGCATTCTTTGGTTATAGAATTGATGGAACTGAACTCAGTTCGGCTCAAACCCAATATCTGATGACTTGTATGCCAACTACTACTTATGATATTTGACAACTATTTAAGATAACGTGAGTCATTCAGCATATTAGCTGTAATAATTAACTTTCAGGTAAAAAGCTTTTCTACAGGACTGATTAAGAACATAATAAATTATATATAAAAGTGGCAAAAAATTTAAAAGCCTTTCAATACAAGTCTAGGCTTCTCATATTCAATTGCGGCTCTCATTTTTGTGTTTTCCTTTTGATATTTTTCTTTTTTCTTTTCTTCTTTTTTTTATTATTTTTAAGAATTAGTGGCTAACTGCCTCTTTAACAGAACATTTACCTAAAGCTAAAAATCGCCAGCTCAGTATTGGCTTTTTAGTTTCACAACTATATTTAGGTACAAATTTATTGCCCAACTATAATATTACTTCTTTTTAGCCTCTTGGATTACTTTTTCAGTTGGTGTTCACTTGCAGATACCTGTTGTCAACTGTTAGTGCAGGTATTTAGAAATGTGTTGCATACCCATTAGGGAGCTGCATTAAATTGCCAGCGACTGACTTTAAAAAGGCGCCGCCGCCCGGATATTGACTACAACTTTGCATTGATTTATTGCCGTATTGGGGCACTAGCTGCGCCTCACTCCTCTGCCCCCTGCCGTTGTCTCTGCCCCTGCTGCTGCTCCAGTTGCTCGACAGTGCATGAATGTCACTGCTGAGCCAAGCGGACAAGACAACCAACAACGTGCGCTGCGAATTGCGAACAACGAATAGCGAACAGACAACAGTGAACATGGGCAAAAGGCAAAGGCGAATGGCAACAAATAACAGAAGCAACAACAACAACAACCGAGGCAAAAAGCCGTAAAAAGTGTAGCACAGAAATCAGCGCACGTTAGCAATTAATAATGGCCAAAAGTAGTGGGAATAAAGCAACGGCCAGACATTTGGCGGCTTGCGTATGGGGACCTAAGCGAAGGAAAGGAAAAAAAGGAAAAAGAAATCCACAAATGTGATATGGGCACAAAAGATGGCCAAAAAGGACCACAGCTGCAGCCTGTCTAACCGTTGCTATCCAAGTGTACAATGGCTGAAATGGCCAACAGAATTGGCAAAATCTGAAAAAGAATTGAAAATTCTCAAGTCAAACAATTGTCTGTGGAAATGGGACAAGAAAACTTAATGCTATTTTCAATTTTTCTGGTTTTCCCAATAAATGAATTGGAGAATTAAAATAAGTTTTTATATCTTAATTAATAATTAAGATTAGTTCAAACAATATACTTTAAAATTAAAAAAGGGATTTTGGATGAGTTAATTATGTACCAAATCAAGTATAATATAATTTAAGATGAATATATTTGTTGACTTTAAGTATCAAATTATTAAAGCACATACATTTTTAGTAGAATATTAAGCCTTTTTGCATGCATAGCAATTCGATTGTTCGGCATCTCTATATATTATATATTTTATTTTTTAAAATGTTATTTTTATATATGTATGTTTATATATTTGTTTATATATTATTTATATATATTTTATATTATATTACAATGATGAGTGCGTGTGTGCTTGCAGACATTAATATATATAAAAAAAATATGTTAAATAGGTTGCTTGACACGTAACCTAGGACTCGGTTCGTAGTCGGACAGTGCCGACTAGAGCGTTCTTACTTGTTATATATTAACTTGTAGAAAATTTAACGCGATTCCGAAATTAACTCTTTTATATTTTGTCTTTTGGCTCAGTGAATTTATGCCCGCTTTTTTAAAAATATTAAATTATTATTTCATGTTTTTGGAACTAAAAGTTTATACCGAGATAATTTTATCTAAAATGTTGACGATTTTTAGCTAAGCTATGTGCTATATCCCAACAAAACTTGTGTTAAAATCGGGCCGATGAGGATGTGCTCCAATTTATAACTTTTATTTCTAACAACATTATTATAATATTATAATATTTATTTTAAAACTGTAAATGATAATGGAGCAGAGATTTCAGTTCAAAAGAACTCAATAATAACTCTTTCAACTTTTAAATTTAAGCTTGTTTCCGAAGCGAACCGCTTTGACTCAAGTTATTTGTAGGACGTCGTCCTCCATTCTTGTTAAAACTGTTATACTAGAAAAATTAGTATTTAATTATGATAAAATTCAAAGCTTAACAGAACATTTGCCATCGCTCTTCACTTTAAACTATAAATATATATAACTATATATACTTATATGAAATTTATATTTTAAAATATTTACATATCAGTTTCTAATGGAAGTGGCATTTGTACATATGTTTATTGAATATTGCATTGACAAATATTTGATTAACCAATTATTATTTCACATGTGTATTGTGCGCATAATTTCAACCATTCTTTTTGTTGGCCGGACTTAGAAACTTTAATTTCCATTTGCCATTTGCCGTTTGGCAGCTAGTGAAATTTAAAATTGCCTTTAAAGCCACGCGACAGAGCACGCAGACAGTTGCATAATATAAAAAATTAAATGCCACGTACGCAGTCACGCCCACACACACACACACAAACAAATACACGCATATGCAGCGCTGTCATATGTAATTATTAATTTCTAAAAAGCCATTCAAAATAATATAATTTTAAAATGCGCGCCAGCCGTTGACGTGGCCGTAAGCCGAGCTGCATGGAAGAATGGGGCCAATTGCTCCAACCCTGGGCAAACTCTGGGCAACGGTCAACGGTCAATGGTCAGCGGCTGCCGCTTGGTTACAACTGTCGCTAGACGCGATGGGCATTAATTTATGTGTCCCCATACGAAATCAATATGCCCGCAGCGTAAAGATGAAAATTCGCCAACTGGCCAAAAAATATTATGGAATGCACACATAAACCTATTCCCATTTCGCGATTCGGCCATGTGCGCTGCATTAACATTTTGCATATGTTTCGATTTTAATGCGCGTCCACATCCACATAGTCAACTAATCCTAATTTAAATGTTTTACTCATATTACGCATACGCCGCGTGCGACAGCCAACGATATTTAATGTGCACCAACAATTTAATTGTTGGGCCAAAAATTAGCAAACATATTCAAACGAATGCCATGAAAAAAATGATGATAACACTCCGCTACAAAAACGTTTTGCAGATTCAATTAAATATCTAGTCTCTATATTAAAATCATATTATACCTAATTGGAAAATGGAAATTTTGGCTCTTACAATATAATTGTCAAATTAGACAAGCACAACCAATTTACAAGCTTCGATTCTTATCATAGCAAATGAATTATCAAAATGGAAAGCTGTATTAGAAAGAGAAAAAACATTCGCTTACAATTTTTATACATAAGGAACTAATTCCGTGAATGGATTCCTAAATGAAATAAGAACCTAATGTGATGGACAAACTTTACTTTTGTAGAACCCTTCCAAATTTATAAGATATAGCTATAGTTTTCTCCGATTCGCCACGCCCCAATTGAATAATTTGTAGAAGAGGTCAATGTTAACGTATTTGTTAATTTTTGGAATTTTACTTATATAAATGTAAAAGATACAGTTTTAGAGGATACAGATATGCCATGCCCCGAAAGGGCGAAGCTAAATATCCTTTTTTTGAATAAGGGTGGAGTAAACAAATATGTATTCTAGGTTTCAATTCTTAGATCTCAATAGTGCAGAAGTTTTCCCTACAAAAACAGTATTTGAACCGATTTATCCTATGGAAGCTATAGGATATCATGCGATCCGGATAATTCTGAGATATACAATCCTATTCTACTATCAATCTATTGCCTTAAAATTCTAGAAGGATATAACGTTGATCCAGATAGACAGACAGGCAGACAGACAGGCAGGCAGGCAGACATACAGACAGACAGAAAGACAGACGGCTATGGCTATATCGTGCTGATCAAGACAATATATACATTATATAGTCGTAGATGCTTCCTTCTACGCGTATTAAGCTTTTGACCGGAAATAATATGCCTCTTTTGCAAGGGTATAATAACTACGTCATTTGCATTATTTGGTTCAATTTTTTAAACTAAATAGTTTTGAAATGAAATTGTAAAAAATTGGTAAAGAAATATCTATGTACTTCCCCCAAGCACTGTGTTAATTTGCAAAATTCTTCAACTAATTAAAAAACAAAGTCGAAAAGTGAAATTCGATAAGCAAAATAATTTATTGCCCAACAGATAAGGAACTGTCAAGAGAACTGGCTATAAAAGAAACAAGCTTTGACTGAATTTTAGCAAAACACTCAAAGACAAGATGTGGAACCACTCGACCCCAATTCTGCTACTACTCGCCACTGCGGGTCGACTGGACGCTGCCGAAGTGCGTCAAAGTCAACGCATTGTGAATGGTCGGGCGATCGATATATCGAAGGTACCGTGGCAGGTGGCGTTGCTGGATAGTGGAGAACATATTTGTGGCGGCTCGATCTACGATGAGGAGACGATCATAACTGCCGCAGCCTGCTTGCTTGGAATGCCCTCGGTGGCACAGCTGACAGTGCGAGCTGGTTCCTCATACTGGCACTACGGCGGGCAGCTGGTTAAGGTGGCCGACTTTAAGATCCACGAGCATTACGGAAATGGAACCAATGAAAATAATATCGCAGTCATACGACTAGGCCGGTCGCTGAATCTTGACGGCGTCCTGGCTCAACAGATTGAGTTGGCCACAAAAAGTCCTCCGAATAAAGCCGAGGCTTATGCTTCAGGTTGGGGCTTCACAGTGCAAGACCAGGAATATGTCGAACCAAAGGAATTGCATGGAGTTAGCCTCAGAATAGTTGATCGCCAGACTTGCTCGATGTCCATGTATTCATTGATCGGCTGGGAAATCACGAAGGACATGATCTGTGCTAACGAGAAGGGCAAGGACACTTGCGGCTCCGACCTGGGTGGACCTCTGGTTTCTGGGGGTCAACTTGTTGGTGTCGTTTCTTGGGGCGAGGGATGCGCCAAGCCCGGATTCCCCGGAGTGTACGCCAACATTGCCTATTTTGAGTTATGGATACAAAATGCAATTCAAGAGTTGCAACAAAATAATTAGACTACTAATATTATTTAATGAAAAGCAAAATGGAATACAATTTTCTTTAAAATCAGAATTTGTCAGATAACCAAATTTTTCTCTTATTTAATCTCTCTTTCTTTCTATGAGTTAACTTTTAGTGGATCAAATAAAACAAGAAATCACAATTGCAATTTGTATTGTATTACTTAGTTATATTTGTGGCCTTAAAGTTGTGTCTGTCCTTAAGCCTCAATAGCAGCTTTATAATAAAAGCGTTAATAAGACTTTTTGTGAATGAAAATGCAAAGAAGTCTTTAGATATTGAAGATATTCAAGGAAACTTATAGAAATATAATCTTTGCCAGGGGCGGAAAATATATGAACTTATAATTTATTTGAATATAATTTATGTAATGCTGATCCCACATTGATTTTGCTACATTTTTTGTTACAGGTGAATATTTTAACGGTTTCACCCGTATTCCTTACCATTTAATATTGTCACTCTCCAAAACTACTTATAAATTACCATCTATAACAAGTAAGAACCCTCTTGTCGGGACTGCGCGACTACGAGATCCCCCGAACCTTAACCTTAACAAATGAAATTCAAAGAATAATGCACATATTTGAATGTGTGTGTGCACACGTGTAGACTGTGTGCACAGTGTGCACTGCACTCGCATTGGCGATCGCTGACTCGAGGTTTTGCCGATTGACAATCTATTTTGTACCGTAACTTCTATGTTACTGGACGGATTTAAAATATTTTCAGCATTGAATTCTTTTATTTTACTCAAATTACGGTTTTATTTAGAAAATTTAAAAAAATTAAATTGTGGCTTTAATATTTTTTTTTTTTTTTAAATTGATTTTGTAAAATGTGGAGCCGGGTTCCAAAATATAAAAAAATAGATGATGTATTTTATTTCCAAAAAGCTAAATGCAAAATTAAATGACTCTAGCTAAAAAGATGTAAAATATAGTCCAAAAACTGAATCTTGATAAATTTTTTAATCGATATCAGTGAAACAGGAAAAGTTATCGAAAATCAAAAACAAACTTGATATGCGCGCTGTATACATGGACCTTCGTGCAAAATTTCTCTAGCTCTTATAGGTTCTGAGATCGACGCTTTCATACATACGGACAGACGGACGGGCAGACAGACGGACAGTGCTAAATCCACTCAGCTCGTCACCCTGATCAAGAATACATATACTTTGTGGGTTCTGCCACGCCTCCTTCTGCCTATTACATACTTTTTGCAAAACCGTTGTACCCTGATTTTCCATTTTCAATGGGTTCAGGGTATAAAAATATCACAGTAGAAAAACAACTTGCTGAAATTCTGGAAAATTTTGTATTATTAAATATCTTAAAGAACATTGTGCTTTTATAAGGTAATAAAGAGCATTAAATAATAACAATAAAGTGTTACAGTCAACTATAGAGTATATATACGCTTGATTAGAACAACGATCTGGCGATGCAGCTATGTCTGTCAATATGAACTTGTCGATTTTGGTCAAATGTATTTATGCATATATTCTTGTATACTCTAAACAATAGAAACATTTTTTTTTTATTTTTTATTTAGCAATATCTCATTCCTATTCCCTAATATTTAAAAAAAATTTAATTTTTGATTAACTGTAAAATTTAAGAGCAGGGTTTAGAGTATCTTCTAGGCGGGCAGTTCCTGTTTATAATTTCTAAGCCTGGTTAGAAATTTGCGAATAAAGCAAAAACAAACCAATTACAATATGAATTAGTATGCTTTCTATTTGTTCGATAAATACATTTTATAGATGTACATAACAAGATAACAGAATGCGTATCAGGGATTTCTTAAAGAAAAATTCAACCATCAACTTATGTTTCGCTATGGAAGCTAGTAAGCTGGAAAGAGGTCTGTTCCAAAGACCCTTGCTGTAAAATGACTTTCTAATGAGTCATATTTTCTTACAGCTTACAACTCGATGTCTACATATACAAAGTAACTTATCAACTGACTCACAATTTTCTGCATATATATTTTGACTTTCGATATCTTTTAATTAGCAAATATTGATAAACAAAATATACATAAATTAAATTGTAGCTACTCAAACAGTAGATAATTCTAATTGGAGAATGCTTATTAGAAAGCGGCAGCAGTAATGGAAAGTCATTTCAGATAAAGCAATACCAACATGTTTCAGACTAAGCCCTATATAATTGAGAGTCTTGGACTCAGTTTGAACAGAACTGTAACATGGCGATCTGCTTGGCTCCACTTGGTCTGCTGCTCTCGATGGCAACTCTTCTGAGTGCACGGGAACTGTTCTCGAAGAAAGTTGAGTCTCGAATTATAAATGGGCATCCAGTTGACATTAAGACCGTACCCTGGCAAGTGGCTATACTGAGGCACGACAAATTTCATTGTGGCGGCAGTATTTACAGCGAGGATATCATCATAACTGCAGCCCATTGCGTCGATGACAAATGTCCACACCATTTCACAGTACGAGCTGGATCCTCGAACAATAAGTTTGGTGGTCAGGTGAGACAGGTGATGTCAACTTGGAGCCACGAAGGTTTCACTTGGTCCTCCTCAGGGAATGACATTGCTGTGATACAACTTTTGAATCCACTGAAATTTTCGTATTCGGTGCAACCACTTCCCTTGGCCACAGAAAGTCCCAGCCATGGAGCAGACGCCTTTATCTCAGGCTGGGGCTTCAATGGATGTGCATTACCAGACCATTTGAATGGGGCCGATGTTCAAATTGTGGATAATGTAGAATGTTCACAGTCAGACTATGGTGACAAAATTACACCTGACATGATCTGCGCATCAGGATATATGAAAGATTCTTGCTATGGCGATTCAGGTGGGCCTCTGGTATCTAATGGGGAACTGGTTGGCGTTGTTTCTTGGGGCATTGGCTGCGCCTTACCAAACTTTCCAGGGGTGTATGCCGATGTTGCATATTTCCATGACTGGCTGGAAACAATCATTAGTGAAAAGACTTACAGGAAACTCTAACATTTGAAATTTGCGCAAATTAATATTAACTCAGAAAAATGTAATACGATTTGATAAATTTAATGATATAAATATAAAAAAAAAGAATTGGCTTGGTATTAAATTCAAGATGAATTTTTACTATCAGTGAGACTGTCAAAATGAAAGGCAACCAAATATGAAAAGCAATTGAAAAGGAAATTGGCTTTTACTTCTTTAGCTCAATGAATTTCTTAGTCGTAGCGATATTTCCAATTGAGAAATTAACTATATTGCATATTGTTTCATACTCCTCTCATGAAGTACAGAACAGTGTATATTGGTTTTGTGCATCCGCCTGTCTATATGACTGTTAAGCATTTTCAGACGTCACATTTAGACACATCACATTTAGTCATAAATATATATTCTTCTGGCATGTAGCTGTAGGATACACTCACTGCAAATTGAAATTTACTTTAATTTTATAAAACAAAAACATTAATGGGTGGGTGCTGTGATTTGAATTTGATTTTTGGTTAGTTATGCAGATGATTGACTTTTGGGCTATGGATAACCCCTTTACATTTTAGTTTCAATTGATTCTATTATCTAATATAAATTACCAATATGGATTTTAGTTTATACAGTCGAATCCCGATAATTCTAAATGGCAAGAATCCAATTTTTTTACGAATTACACAGGAATTCGATTTATCAAACAGGAATTCGAATGAATTTATTTAAAGTGGACATCATTTTTTACGAATTATTGAGGTTTGTGATTTAGCGGGGGACGAATTATCGAGACTTGACAGTAATATCCCACCGAAATTTGCAAACATACTAAAATGCAAAATAGTATTTTTCACTTGCACAGATAATTTAAGATTTGTGACATGATTTAATTCGTATTTTTCAGAGATCTTCCAAGAATTTTTCAACTCCTGGAGAAATAAAAGTTGAAAACAGAAACAGATTTACTTGGGATTTATTAGTTTCATATATTCTAAAGTTTATGGGAATATTCAACAAACATCTTTTTTCTTAGAAATACATTTTCAGTTTATGTTTGCTATATTTTAAGGTACTATAAGTACTATTAGACTTTGATTTATATTTATTTTGCTAAGTTTATGTGAAGAGGAACAAAAAAGATTAAAGGAATATCATATTATTTTCACTATGCTATAAATCGAAGCTTATTGCAAATGTGTGCATGTGTGTGTGTTTTGCAACAATGTGCGCAACAAATCTCTAAATTCCCACAATAGTTTTTAAAGGGTGAAACAAATTTATTTGTGCGCTGCAACAAAATATTGTGCAAACTTTTAGCGCCAACAAGTTAAATCAAATATATGGCACACACGCTTCGCTCTCGTTGTTGTTGTTGTTGTTGTTGTAATTGGTGTCATTAATGTTGTTGCAGTTGTTGGCAACACCAAGTTCAACAGCAATTAAAATTGCCAAAAGAAAATAAATGTGAGTGGGCAGTAAAAAAAACAACAACAACAAAAGCTTATCTTAAGTTGCGCTAGTTAACAAAACAACAACAACAGCGAAATGGGCAGCAGTCACAGCCAGGACAACAACCCGTGAAACTTTGCTAACATTTTGGTTGGCCGCCCAAATTTGTTCGAAGCAATAAAAATGTTGCAGCACGCGAAATACTCAGATTGAGGAATAGGAGCTGGCAAGAATGGGGGCGGGACATGGCTGAAAGCATGACGACAACACGCACACGTACAGCGACAGAGAGTGTGTGTGTGTGTTGAACGTAAATCGTTGTAATAGAAACATTGCATTTTATTGCATTTGTTCTCGTTGCTGGCCTTTTGCCTTCGCTTTGCTTTTGGTTACTTCTCATTTTAAATACCCTTTAAGAGGATATAAGTCTTTTGTCAAAGCATATGTAATGCATTTCAGGAGACATCTGCGAATGCTAATATTGTTATTGCTTAGTATGAATGGAAACGTTGATAGAGTCCCTTTATATAATATTATTGTTATGGGAATGTTATTGGGAAAATAATGTTGATTGAACGAAAGACTGTGTTATTGTTGTATATTCAAATACTATGCCAAATATCTCTCAAATATCATAATACTTATATCATAATACTTGCTATTGATTAACATCTTCAATATATAAACTTAAATTTAACATAACTTAGCTTTAGCTTTTACTTAAATTTATGCAAATACCACGCCAGCTCTCTAAGAAAAATCATTCAAGTAACCTGTTAGCATATGAATAGAAATGGGGTAAATATGAATAAATATATAAATAAATAAATTTTAAAATAGTTTGAAGCGGACAAAAATCAATTTTTTAACAAATATATATTTATGACATTTTTGTAAAAAACTAATTTGTGCATACATTTTTAGCAAAGCTACATTCAAGACCTTTTGCCACAAATAAACTATTTAAAAATTTTTTTATATATACACTTTTTCTACAAACTCCTCAGAGTTCAACTAATTCTAATTAAAACTTGAACAGTAAATAAAAATAATAAATTATAGTAAAAACGATGTTTCTCAACAAATCGTAATAAAAGGAGCGGCTTCTGAATCAAATTTTTCCAGCAATATCAAATAATATAATTTCTTAGCTTTCTTATTGAAAACGTATTAAAAGAGTATTTAACCTTTGGTGTTCCTTAGTTAACAGTTGTAAATTGTGTTCTTGTTTTTTTGTATTTTGCCAATAGCATTGAACTGATAAATGGTCGAAAACGGCTTTTGTGCCGATGTCTCTGTGCCAGCTGCGGCAGACGCTCAGTGTCCATATTTGTCTTTGGCCTGGCTGGCTGCTCGTTGGCCTGGTCAATGGAAACTTAACAAAAAACTTTTCAATTTGAGCTAAGAGCTAAGCAAAATCCGTGTCGCTGTTGCCAGTTGCCGGTTGCCAGTTGGCAGTTGGCAGCTTCTGGTGAGCGTTAACGGATTCATATGTGGCAAGCTGTCGTGTTGCTGCAAGTTCATTACCTGCCGCGCGGTTGCACACAAATGAGTGCAGCTGCCGGCTTATAAATGATGGCCAACAACCGCGCTGTATATCTGGGCGCCAACGATTTGTCTTTGGCTTTTAGCTAGCATTTTCGTATAAGAAAAACAAACTTTAATTAACTTAAGTACATGGCCCGCAGGCGTTGCTCCAATCGAAGCAGTTGCCAAAGTGCGAAGTGTGTTTTTTTTTGTTTTTACTAGCCGCAAGATGAATAATGCAAGGGACACCGAAGCTGTCTAAATTTGCATATCACTTGCTGCAGCAGAGGTTGGAGCAGGGGCGGGGTAGAATTCAGGCCAACTGACCGCACTAAGTGCTTAGCCTGAGGTTAAGTTACAGATGCAAGCATATTTGTTCTATCTGTAATAATGATATGTGCAAGAAATGGGAAAAGACTTTTCCAAATGTAGATTAATATGAAATATTGAGTAAATAACGCATGCTCGAGGTAAGCATTTGATTGCATTTCAATTTCAAATAAATTTAGATATATCAACTTAGTATTTATTTATTTCACGTTAGCTTTATTGCTTATTGCAAATCGACTGTCAATAGATTGTTAATAATATCGCTTGGGAGTTAAAAGATTGATTAGAGACATTTCATTTACAATTAATAGCCATGTAAAACAAGTTTTCACATTTCTTTGACAATAAACTATTTTTATTTTAATTCTTTGCTGAAGTATATATATATAAATATATATATATAAATATATATATATATTCAAACTATATATATATATGAGTTAATACCCCTCAATGTTCAACATTGGTGATGCGCTTATTCGGCGCAACTGCAACAGCACGGGAATTTGAATTGCAATGCCTGCAATTCTGATGCTGACTAGCGGACAATCCGAGCAGGCGTTGGAAGAGAACTCAAGCTTCAATATTAGAGAAACGATTGAATCTACTTTCAGTCTTATTACTTGGGCGACGGAAACCACATGCTACAGTGATTGGATTGAGGTGGAGACATCACGTGTGGCGTTGGTTGAACCTAAATAAAGATCATGTGTAACATTGAGTTACGCATGGACTTAACTTATATGTATATATATATATTATATACTATATAATATATTATGTACTATATATATATACTTCAGCAAAGAAATAAAATGAAAATAGGTTATTGATATATATATATATATATATATATATACATTTTTTTTTTATGTCTAGTTTATGTTTGCAATTTGTGCAATGCTTACTAGCGGACAATTAGCAAATTGAAAGTTAGTAAAATATATATGAGAGACATATTACTAGCACCTATAAATCCCAAATTCTACTTTCGATGCTAGTTATATCGACTTCTTCTGAAGCATCAATATGTAAACGAGAGACAGACTGGCAGATCTGACCAAGAAATTTACACGATATATACTTCATGTCATAAGACAATATTATTCAAATAGAAATAGAGACAGATAGTGAAGTTACATTTACTTTAAAATCAATTATAATAAACCCCTTTAAGTTATACAAACATATTTTTATTGGCAGGAACAAATGCTGAGCTAGAATAGGAATCGGATTATAAATGGTTTGAGTCCTTGATTAATATAACATGGATTTAATTATTATCTATTAACTTGAAACCTTTACTCATTTGACACGAAATAGTTACTTTATTAGATATAAAATTTGAGAAACACTGAAATTCTACTTATAATTAAAATACATTGTTCTTCACATGACATACGCACAGCTTTTAAAGGATTGTTAAAGATTAATAAGTGTTATAGACTTTTGATTTTGTTCGGAAATATGTACACAAAACATATATAAGATATTTATAAAGGCAACAGATTAGAAATAAAGTAAGGAAATAAATTTACTGTCGATTTTTTCTTTGATTTTAATACTTTTCTTGCCATATACAATTTTTCCTGAAATTTTAAATTATTAAATTTTTTATATTTGTACTCTATATAAATATATTTACTGTTAATTTCTACTATTTCAAAACTTTCATTGTTTTATAGATCTTGCATTGGGATGGTGAGAAAAAGATTAAATCTGATTACGTATTTATAGTCGAGGCGCATGTTTAATTCATGGCCAAATTATACTTTATAATTTAAGCCACCGCACACAGAGATTTTGTCTTTTTTTCGCTTAGTTTTGTCCATTACACTAAGCCGCTTTGAGTGCATTTAATCAGCGGCATATTTTGGCCTTTGCAATGGAATCGCATGCAAAAAAATGCATGTGTAAAGCAAATATTTTTTGACAACTCTATCAAATGCGCCCGTGTGTGTATGTCAGACTGTTTGTGTGTGTGTGTTTGCATGTGATGTCATGGATTTAATGCTGCGTGCTGTTTAGTAAAATGGCGAAATAAATGAATTCATAGAGCATTCGGTTGCACTGGGTAAAACGAGTAATCAACCTGTGGCAACATTTTCCCAATGCATTTCCACACAAATACACACACATGCACCCACAAACAGAACGAGAGATTAAAACAGATTACGTCTGAATTATTTGATAATGCCCATGGACTTGCACAGAAATAGAAAAATAAAAGGAGCATAGTAAAATATCAGAAAAAAAACTGTTGAATGGCAAACGCATCACGACGTATTGCATTGCATCGCATTCGCATTTCATCATAGCTGAAAATGTTACCTCCATTTACCTTTGGTATTTATCACTGTTGCGAAAGGGTTGAGGTATTTGCCCTTTGGCATTTAACAAGTCCTTTTACACCAGTATACTCTGCAGAGAAGTGGGGAAAGTAGTTATAGAGAATCAACTCTGTGGTAAATGGTCTTACTTTGACAGATATTATCTGAGGAGTCAGGTTTGAACTCTTATTTGACTTTATATTTACCAGGGTAATTGCTTTACTTTAACTATGACTAAATTCGAGAATGAAGAAATTGTGATATAATGGAATTAAATAGGCCTGCGAAATTTGATCAAATTTATTAACCAAGAATCCGAACATATCTCGGTGATAAAGAAGTTCTTTTTAAAATATTAAAGAAGGCTCGTGGAAGCGAAGATACTTTTAGATACCACAATAGCTAAAATTCGTATAATATTTAATTATATTATTTATGTGTTTATTTATTTATTTAATTCGCTTTATTACCCTTTTAAAACGTAAAATGTTCTTTATGATACTTTCTAATACAGAATCTTACAGAGTTTTAGCAACATGGTTTTCTACTATGATATTTGTATATATAATAATTTATAGGTAGTTTTGGAGAGTGACAATATTGAAGAATAGGAAAACGGGCGAAACGTTTAAAATATTATTCAAATACAATATTTTAAAAATATTTAATCTTTATATTATAAACTTTATTTATATATTTTAAATATATTTAAACTTTATATTATAAACTTTATATATTTATATTATATATATATTTAAATATTTATTATCTTTTCATTTTCCATCTATTCGTTTGATATATCTTTTATCATTCTTCAGCTTGGTATTTCTTTTTCACTAAGTTTTATGTATAGTACATCATTTGGAACTAGTTGACGCCATATGTACTGCCATGAAAACAGATATGAGATTCTTATCACAGATAGCCATGAAAATCAGAATAGTTCGACTCACCTCTTGATTGAAATTCAGTGTGAAGAAATGTCTTTTTTGATTCATAAAAAGTCTTATGACAAATTTTTAAAATACATTTTTATCATTTAAAATAAATAATTTAAATCATTCACTCCAGGCACATAATGTAGCAACATTTAAAATATTGCATATAATTATGTGTATATCAATTTCAATTTTTTCCGTACTTCTTCAATTGCCATTTGCTTAATGAATATGCTTAACAAGTGCTTAGGATAAACGCTGATTGAACTACTTTTGTTTATAAATTGAACCATATTCCAGATTTGGTCTCAATCTCTCTTTCACTCTCTCTCTCTCTGTCTGTCGCGTGTTGCATATGCAAATGAATGTGGCAGTCGCCAAGCAATCCGTCGTTGCAAATGTTGCCAATTTTCACTAGCGCAGCAATTACTCAACGGCAAGGACGACCCTGAGCGCTGTTTACAGTTGCGAGCTGCTGCTGCTGCTGCTGTTGGCGATGGGTCGCAGGACACCGTTTTAGGTGGCAACAAAACAATCGTTGACAAAAATATTTGCATGCACTTTGGGGTGCACTTGGCAGTGGCACCAACAGCAGAAGCAGCAGCAGCAATGTCATTCAATATGCAACACCTATGACAGGCGCCCGCTTGACATTTGGAATTTTGGCCTCTAGCGACGTAGCTGAAAAGTGTTGCATAAAACAGGGCGCAGCTGCCGACCCTGACCAGAACCCACCGGCACGAACTGTAACTGTAACTGTTAACTTTTACAGACACCTTGGTGGCTCGAAAGATCTGCCAGCAATTTGCAGCCCGAATTTGTCAAGCAAAAGTCGAAAAATTAGAAAAAATTATGACTTCCGCAATTGGCAGCGAACAAAGGATGCGGCTAAGGAACTAATGTGAGGCAACGCAGGAAAAGTTCAAAGCCAGGCAACTGTTGCTTTTGGCCACAGTTAAGCACACATACACACACAGTCACACACACATTCACACGTTGCAAACTTTTCAAATAGAAAATGTTTAATTTCCCCAAAGACAACGTCGATGCGGCTGCCAAAACGCAGCGTTTGCCAGCCAGGCTAAGAAAACTTTCTTTATATTTTACAATGTGTGTGAGTGTGTGTTTGTATGTAGGGTATCCCAGTCCATGGCTGCTGCAACAGTGCAGCCAAAAAGTTTTTCGGGCTTGGGCAAAAGTTGAGCGCGTCTCAGCATCAAAGTCGAACTTGTTCGTTTGCCATTGCGTTGAAAATTATATTATTTTCGAACTTTTCAAATGTCGCCAGAGAGTCCAACATTTCGCTCAACACCAGTGACAAATTGTTGCCATGTACGTGTGTATGTGTGTGTGTGTGTGTTTAGCTTATTATACGCATACAGCTAATGAAGCATCTAACAATTATTTCATAAATATTTAAATATTTGCTTGATATCACAGCTATTATCCAGTTAAGTTTTGAGCGTGCTTAAACAATATTTGGTGCTTAGAAACTGAAGATTTAATGGTCCCAAAGTAAACTTCGCAACTTTCATTTGTCGGAGATTTTCAACTAAACGTAAAATGCACAAAGTTCTGGCATAATTTGTGAACTTTCAGCCAAGTGAATTTATAGTGGCAATATTTGTACTCGTAGCTTATAAAAGTCCACAGTTAATTAAATCAACAAAAAGGTAACAACAGGTAAAGATTCCTTGAAATTAAGCAAACCTCAAAATAGTGTGAACACAAATATAAGAATAACTGAGAAGTTAAGCAAAATATAAAACTTAAAATCAGAGTTTGTAAAGAACTTGCTTATATTAGGTATACAATAAGTGGAACTGCTCTAGACAGGAGTGGCTGTCTAGCAGATACCCTGTACCACATGCTCTTATAAAGAATTAAGCTAATCGATATGCATATTGTATTGATGGCATGGAAACGGCAACAAGTTATGGATTATTTGAAATAAAACTCGTGTAATCGCTTCTGCCTGTTACATTCATTGTATATGCTGAATTCTAATTTAAACATTTTTCTTAAAGTCAAAAATGTAATTAAGACAAATGAACATTGAAGTTGCCTGTCTCCAGCTCTTACAACTAGTCTGTGAAAAATATAAAAATTGTTCTTATCTTTCAATCTATTATAGTTGCATTTTCAATTTGATCAAGTATTGATAGGTACGTCAATAGTCAATATACATTTACGTATATAGTCAATATACATTTTAAAACTAGTGCAGATCCTTAGTAATCATATTCATACAAATCAAGTTGATACTTTCATATTTAAAAAAAAAAATTAAGTTTATTGTGAAATTAACAATATTAAGATTAGAAAACGTTGAGGAAATGAAAAACGATTACATATATATTAGAAAAAAAAAACATTTTAAATATCAAACTTGAAAAAAACGACAAAAATTCATCTCAACCTTTGTGGTCGATTTGATTGAGTGCAAATTTTGGCATATTGAAACTTTTAGTGTTAGGAACTCGTTCAAATGATATCTAATTTTGTAATACCTTTCCGAATTGGTATTTCGATTTACTATTGAAGAAGACAAGGGCTATGTTACAATTTTTTGGACGATAAAAATTAAATTAATGTCACTCGATTAGATAAGAGATTTCGAAAATTTTACCTCTCTAAATTCCTATGAGTTGCTGCTATCAATTATCGTATGTACAATTTGAAAAATACTTCAATAAATAATACTTCGAATATAACCAAGTCTAATCAGTAACTCGCTTGCTGTGGAGATCCGACAAATATTTATTTACATTCTCAAATGTTTTAAGAAGAAATGAAAACTTTGCAGTATTCCGAAAATTTAGAGCTGCTTGCTTAGAGCTTTCTTTAATGTTTAATAAATTTAGTTTATTGCTATTTATTGCCTTGACTAATGGTGGAGGCATGTACTATATATAAAATTTTTTTCAGATACATAACCTGTTAGTTCCTTTGAGTTAAAATTTTTCCGTAATTTTCTATCGAATTTCTTAACTACAATCTTAGTTGACTTTGAGAGCACTTAACTGTTTCGTGTCCCGCTGCTAACCAAAGTTGTTTATTGAGTACTTGGAATATTAGGCAACCAATAATTGCACACAGCAGCTCAGGGTTTTGGGCTATTTAGCTTTTAAAGCCGCAAATATGATTGCTTTTGTATCTGGCTGGGAGTGACTATGGGCGACTATGAGCCCTTGACGGACTGCAACTCAGATGCATTTAGAGGCATTTCGTCCTGTCATGCTGTCATCATATTCACTTTGATATTTTCCTTTCAATTTCAAGTCACTTGGCCAGATTAAATGGCCAACCTGCTGCCTGCGCTGCCTCAATTGATGCTGCTGCAGCAGCTGCTGCTGCTGCTGCTGGTGCTGTTGCAGTTCGTGGTTGCGTGGGCGTGGGCTTTGCAGGGAGAGGGGGAGTTGGGCTTGGGGTTTTTGCGTTTGCGTTTGCGGGCTTTGGATGGATGGAAGGGCATCGAAACTGCCAACTCGAAGTGGCAAGCGGCCACGTCAGCTGTTGGCCATATGCATTGCGTACATGATAATCACGTTTGGTTATGCGTCTGTTTGTTGCTGCTGTTGCATGCGTTGCATTTGCATTTGGGCCTGCTAAGGCATGTCGTGGTGTGGTTTATTGCAACATCTTGTCCAATTTATTACCACTTTCATTTGGTAGCATAATAGGCAATGTCCATACACACACACACACGCACACGTCTGGACATCTGACGCACTTGCGGTAAATGTGCATATCTATAACACGTTGCACTCAAAAATACGAAAACTAACCCAGACTCTCAATGTGGGGTCTCGAGTCGAGTCTCGTCTGCTGCATTTCTGCTTCATCAGTTACATGCTTTGAATAATTGAAGCGTATTTAGGCCTCCTGCTCAAAGATAAATATATAAATACACACACATATATATGTATATAAATATATATTTTTTTGTGCTCTGCTCTGCAAACAGTTATTGAATTATTTTGCCATACTTAAGCCTGAAAAGGCATTTCTCTGCCTGCCAAATTGCAATTTGAACATTTTTCTGTTGCTCTCCCTCGACTCGAGCTCGAGTTTCTTCTTTTCCCATTTTGCTGATTGTTGCAAAAAGTGCAATTATTGCATATTAAGCGTGTTGCATTAGCATATGCCACTGTCTGCTAGACACACTGTTGAGAACAGGCCCGACTCAAAGGCTGGCTGGCAAGTTCAACAGCCCGCTCATAAATTACGTATACGCCTGTGCTTAAAATGCCATTTTTACTGCATATCCCCAGGCGCACTTAGAACATCATCGTCGCCGCCTTTTGATTTAGCATCATGCGAAAAATGTCACACTCACACCTAAAAACAAAAAAACTAGTTGGCAAAGATTTTGCTGCAGTTAAACTCAACAAGAGATACTCAGCAAAATATTGGGAAATTTTATATCAAGAAATTTTATATACTTAATTAACTATACGATTAAATCAAAATTACAAAAATGCCTATCTTAAACTAGTTTAATTTGATTTATCTTAACCCAATAACAGATTTAAATTTTAAAACTGCTTTTAAACTGGTTCACAAATTGCAGGACTCTAACATTATAGATGCTTGAACCGTTTCAAATATAGTTCAGCTTTAATTCTGGTAAATTTTTGTACGCTTTATTGATAAATACAAATTAAGATATTCCGCATTTTATTATCTAAATATTATTAATATACATGTTGAGTTCTTTTTTTTTTTTAAATATATGTAAAGAATTTAATTCCAAAAAATCAAATCATTTCATGCATACTTAAAGTTTTTAATAACAATATAATACAATAATATTGTCTTAGCTGGTTTACAGACTAGAAGCTTGAATTTAATTCCACTTTTTTATAGACTTAAAATAAAAATATGTTAAGCAAAAATATTAGTTCACAGATACAAATTAGAATAAGAAATAGAAATAGTAAATAGAAATGAGTAATCAACATATAATTTCTTTGTCAGACTTAATTTTTAATTCTAATTGTCTTAAACGACACAAGAAACAAATTGATTAACAATAACTATATATAAAATAATAATAAGTAAGGATTTGGTTTGAGCTGATATTAATTCCTATGTTTCATATCTCTATAGTTCAACATTTTAATTTCTAAAACTGTTCCAAAAGACTTGACAGATACAAATCATTTTTGTGCATTCAACTTTATGCCTAAGGTTTTCCTATCCATTTCATTAATTCAAAATTCCGACTTTGGTAATTACTGATGAGCAATGTATATACGCTCGGCTAAGTTTTAGCCACTAATATGCCCGCTTTGCTGTTTGTTAAGTGCTGGCAGCCTCAGTGCTCGACAGTTGAACGCTTCGCTTTGAGGTACTCTCTCGTTATTGTTGTTGTTGTTGGATCTGTTGGCTTTGTGTGCGTCTTTTGTGGCTGTTCGTTTGTTTGTTTGCCCGTTTGTTTGTAGGGGCAACAACAACGACGATGACGACGACTACGACAACGGCAACACTCGACGCGCTGCCAGCAGAGCTGAGCGTTTTAATTGCACTGAAAACAAAATGCTAAACACTTGTTGGCTGCCTCGCTGGCCCCGCGGGCTACTTGCCGAGTCGCCCGGCGAGGTGTGAAGCGGCGACCCCGCCTCCTCCTAGCAGGTCCTAGTTGTTCCAGCTGTCGCTCTGTGCCATAACTGAAGGCAGTTTCGGCTTTGCCACTGTTGCAACAGATTTCAAGTGTCCGCCGTTCGCTTTGATCGTTCGCAACATTTTGCGACACTTTGTTTGCTTGTGTGCAGAGGGGTAGAGCGTAGCAGGCATAGATCTATTTCAAAGGAGGAACACAAAAATGTCAGTCGACGTCACAAATTGTGCTAAAAACATGAAAAAAACATTTTGTTCAATTGAAACTATGGAATTTGTATGGAAATTTCGTTTATTTTTTGTTGGAATACAAATTGTATTGAATTGACTGAAATATTGAAGTCAAAGCTCTTAAAAATACAAAATAGCAAACGTGTTACTGTGCATACAAAAATGTTATAAATATATATACATATATATATATATCAGCTTTTCTGCTCCAATTAGTACCATGAGCAATACAATCAATATACTTTTTTCTATTGGTTCCAAAAATGGTAAGGCAAAAATGTGGAAAAAAGAAAACAAGATAACAAGAGTGCTCTTCATGTTTATATATGTGTATTAAATGATATGCACATAAACCTATTACCATGTACATATATAAATACACAATTGGCTTCCTAACTTTGTTTTTGAAAAAATAAAGCGATTGTATAAAAATAATACACAGCAATGCTCGATAAATAAGTTGTTAAATAATTTAGGCAGTTGCATATTCGGAATTCCTAATATCTTGAAAGCTACAAGTACGATTCAGAAGTCCTTCAGCCCCCTAATAGTCCTTGAGGTATGAAATATTTTAACACATTACCTGCCAGAATATTTAAGGATACAGCCAAGCTAGACGATATTTTGTCTTTCAAAATTGTCTTTTTATCTCAACTGTTTGAAAGACCTTCATCCATGTTGCTTTTAATTTCTAATAAGAATTATGAGGACGTCTCGATAGTCCTGCAACTTGCATTTTTAACTTTTTTCGACCATATTACAAAATTAAAACTCGAATTTTTGGTTGAATCCTGGAAATATTCGAAAACCAATCGATTGTCCTGCTCTCCACGAGTCAAAAAAGTATGTCCTTCCCAGTTGTAGTTAGAAAAGTATCCTTTTTAAAAAAATAGCTATAACTCGTTCATATCCTTTCACAGAACGAAATCACATAGTGCCCTTAGATCGTGAAGACCAGCCTTGTCGATCCCAATTGAAACCGTGTTTGCATGATGATGGCTTCGGGTTGTCGTTAGTCTACAAATATATTGGTTAATCTAATAATCTATTAGCGTCTAACTTCTCTTGATAATAACAAAGAAAATGAATTTTTAATTTATTAAAACTATATAGCTTTCTCATATGGTTTTAATTTCTTAAAAAAATTACTTTCTAAAAACATTTAACTAGATTAAATAACTTAAAGCAAATTTGTATTGATTATTCACCCTTTTTTCTACAATTTAAGTACTGAAATAAATTGTTATTTTTATTAACTTTTTCACTCTTTATTTAAAGACATTTTTCTGTATTCAATATAATTTATATTAACATTAGTTGTTTTTTTTATAATTATTCCTTATTATCATCCTCTGTCTAAACTAAAAAGAAAAATAAAGGAAAGCAGAAAGCAACATCGACTTTTACTGCCCTTCAGCCACTGCAAAACATATTTTTAAGCAACTGAAGTCTTTCCCATTATTTATGGTAATAAAATGTCGTATATGATATAAGTAATTATTGCCTTTATTATTCTAACTAACAGAAATAACTTATCCATTACTAGACCAAACTTTAACGAAAGCCTTTGAAGTGCAGCCTTTGAATTTTAAGTCTGAATACTACCATTAGGTCAGGTTTCTCGGTTTCTACAAAAATTTTTTGAATAATTGAAAAAATATTATGGAGGAAACAATTAGTCCTTTCAGGTACCATATATCCTTTATACTGTGGTACCAAAAAATGCTGTTGCAATGTTATAGCACTTAAAAAGTAACTGAAAAACATGAATTTCTTTCATTTTTATGATAATCGAACTATTCTAGTTGCATATTCATATGCAGCATGTCCGAAAATCATCGAATAAGTTTAGTCTAATATTTTTTAACTAATTTTTTTCTTCAAATTTCGTGAGCTTGAGTAATAAGTATAAAATAAAAATCTGTGAGCATGCCAAAAATTAAAATTGCTTTGTTGCGTACATAACAACGACATCAATAAGTAATAGTTATGTGTTTAGTTAAACGAGAGTTTAAGCAATTCGCAATGCTCAGCAATTGTGCAAAAAAACAAAGCGAATTCGTGCACAACTTTGGCTGGGTGACAAAAGTTGCTGCTGCTGCTGCTGCTAACGGCAGCCGCTTGTAATCGTGTCCCGTTCTCTAATTAACTTTGATTTGTGCACGATGCTAGAGCAACAACTGTAACAATAACAACAATGGAAACAGTTCCGCTTGCTAAAAAGCACACATACGCCCCGTTGGCCAACTGTTCAACTGACAGTTGATGCTGCTGCTGCTGCTGCTGTTGCAGCTGGCTTTAGTAGTTTTTTTTTTATTTCGTTTTCCGCTTTTTTCCATGACTATCACAACAAGCAAACAATCAAGCAGCGAGTTGAGAGTCTAACAAACTCGACAAAACTTTACCGAAAAACTTTTGTTGTTCTTGTTGCAGTTGTTGTTGTTGTTGTTGTTGTTTGGCGCGGCATGTGATACGTTCAGTGTTTTTTTTTTTATGTAAAACATAATTGCAGATTAGTCGCAGCGGAAATATGAAAAACAACAACAATTTGTAATCGTTCTGTTGCCGCTTAAAATGGATTAAAAAAGCGTGGCTTAAGCCGCCAGACAGTGAAAGAGTATCAAAAATAGACAGCAAATAATAGAAAGAGGATTTCCAACTATATATGGCTGCTATATATTGACAATCGCCTGCTCTTCCTTTTGTGCTGCTGCCATTTAAGTATTTGGGCAGGCATTTTGCTAGCTTTCGTACTGTGCCACTTGCCGTTTGCCACAAAGATATTTCAATCAATTAAAACGCACCACAAAAAAAAAAGAAAAAAGCTAACTGGAAATCGTTTGCTGTGGCAACAACAAGAAGAAGAAGAAGAACGAGAGCTTAGTTGCTTTGCCTCAAGAATGCTGCAATGCTCGAAAATAGCTTTGGGCAACCAATTGCACAATATTATGAGCATTGGCATGGCTCAAGTTGGCACCAGCTAGTCAAAAATATGACTTTAAATTAATACACAAGCAAGCACACACCCCCTCACACACACACACACACAAGCACACTCACACAAATATGCTGTTTGGAGCAACAGTCAGCAATGCGTTTCGCCTATTTGCACAACAAATGAAGTTGAAAATGGCTTGGCTTCAGCTACAACTCTCTCTCTCTCTCTGTGTGTGTGTGTGCCTGTGGGTCAAGCAGCAGCAGCAAGTTCATGATGTTGTTGTTGTTGTTGTCTCGGGCACTTTAAATGGAACGTAAATATTTGAGCTGCATTGGCAGGCAGTCGGAGGACAGCAGGTAATAGTCACTCCTCTACTCCGTTCCATATTGATTTGCTCAATTTTGGCAGTCGAAATAGCAAACGGCTTCAACTTCACAGATACTTAAATTGAAATGCATTTCCCTCTTGCAACTTGCCCCGCCCCGGTCTCCCTTTGCCTGTTGCTGCTGCTAAAGAGGCGCTGCTTGAATTCTCCTGCAATACAATTTCGATTGCTCAATCATATGAATGATGCTTAGTTTTAAGAGGGAATACCCCTACAAACGATTGCTGCAATTAATCAACATTTGCTTTGTTGCATTTTTAATCAAAATACCTTTCGACATTGGTGAACGAAAGGTTGTTGGTTTCAGGTTTAGCTATACTTTTTTATATTTTTCTACAATATATGTAATTTCAAAGTGCATAGCTAAAACTGTGAGAAGCTAGATAGATCTTTTCACATTACGATATAGTTTTTAATATTTTTGAATAATTGTTTTATAGATACATTAACTACTATTTTTTGAATAACTTGTGAGACTCTTAACTTCCCGTAGCTCTTCATAATATTATCTATAACTACATATTTTCGTTTCCATAAAATCTTTGAAAATTGCTATTAAAATTATTTTATTTGAGCATGTCTTGCATATTTTAAGAACTAGAGTCATTAATTTTGCTATAAGGATTTGCATATATAGTACAGAAATGTCCATAGTCCAATCTTGGATTACACTCCACACTAATTTTTAAAGGTAGAAAGTTTTGCAATTTACACATAATCAATAGAGCCTTAACATGCAATGAAATTGCAATAAGATCCTTCGAAAAAAAACCCTGAAATTAAGCTTAATTTTTTCATAAACTAAAAGTCATTGGGCTCAAGGTATCTCTTAGGCGGATACTATAAGAGTTAAGTATGTCAACGGCATATCATCAAGATATGATTGAATATAACAGCATAGGATGTACTCAGTTTAGTTATCTTCACTGAAACACTTTCTGAGATACGACCATGAGACAAAAATATATTTTCTAAGTTAAGACCACAAACAGTCAAAGTTTCCTTATCGTCATGGGGGAGGCAAGACGAATCCGGAACTAAATTAGTTTAAACTTGAAGGGCATATTCCTTGCGATATTTAGAACCCTTGGAATGATACATTTTTCTTTGAGTATCGTCGCGTGAATCATATTACTCATCAGTTGTCTCACCATCAAGCGCGTTCCATTTTTGCTAATGCAAATATGGTATAATAGTTATACAATAAGTTAGCTCTTAACTTTTTCAACTAAATTTCTTTATATAATAAATAATATAAATAGAGATACAATTTCAATATCAACTCAATTCTTCTTTAAAAAAACCAAAATTGGTTTTGAATTCCAGCTCTTGCCTAAACCAAACATTTTTGTTCTCCAAAGTTAACAAACATGCAATTTTTATAAATTTATTTTTAATTTCTTTTTATATTAAATTTGCATTGTAAATTACCTTCTATTGTTTTATTAAACTGTAAAACAATGAATTGTTCATATACAATTTACATTAACATACAACTCTTTAAATTTAAAAGAAAATTTACTTTAAATAATCCAATCTCAGCTAAAAGCAGAAGACTGAGTGCCAAAAACTGCCTTGGTCAAGTCATATAACTCGCTCAGCGTTATGTTAATTATTTTGTTAATTGTCAGCAAATTAAGCTACGCCCCCTCCCAAAACAATCAGCTATCAGTGAGGCGCAAAGCTTGTCGAAGCTTTTGTTAAATGCCTCGCGAACCCTTGACAATTATGATTCACGATTACATAGATGTCCGTAGGCCATGTGGATACCCTATAAATTCGTTACCCGACGCCTGGGGAGCCAAATGAAGGCAGAGAGTAAGCATAAATTATGGGCGTGGCAGCCGCCTCTGGATGCGGTTGCTCGGCTTATGCTAGCATATTTGCGCGGCATACTTTTGGGCGCCAGACGCGAATAGCTGTGCGGCAGAAGCATTTCACGCTCTTCGAATGCACAAAACTACCCCCAACTACCCCTTACCACCAACCCCCTGTCTCTTGGCCAGTAATTTTTTGTGGCATTTGCTGCAGTAAAAAGCATTTTGGCACGGCTTTTGTGCATTTTTTTCTTGGTTTGTTAATTTATTTTCATTTTATTGTTTTTACTTTTCATGTGTGTGTGTGTGAGTGTTGGTAATTTTTTTGGTGTGTATAGTTTTTACTTAAAATATATGTTGCTCTTTAATCATAATATATTCACAGTTTTTAATTTAAACTAATGTTTTTTGTTGTGTTGTAATTTAATGCTTGAAGTATTTGTATTTATATTTTATATTGATTTTATCTGATGTTTTTTTTTTTGCTTGGCTATAAACTTTAATACATTTGTTAGTATATTTACATTTTGGGTTTCTTTAAATAAGTGCTCAACTTTATTATAAAGTTTTTGAATAAATAGTAGTTGCTAAATTAAATATTCCCTTTTTAGAAATAATTATAAAATTCATTAAGAAATGCACTTTAATTCATATGCCGATATGTGTTTGTGTGTGTGTGTATTGTATTTTTTTCTCTTTTTTTAACTGGGGATTTATTGCTCTGGGTTTGTGCGTGTTCATAAATTGTGTGATTGTTGGTAATCCAGCTTTAGCTAAAATATTTAATTAGAATCAAACTCACAATTGCTGCTAAACCAGATCAATTAGAACTATATATGAATATTCACATATATAAATAGTATATATATACTTATATTTGCTGGAGAATTAGCCTTCTAAGAACCAACTCAATTAACATATTATTGCACTCATTGTGTTAGTTAGTGCCAATCGCCAACTGCCAACAATTTTTGCTCTAGAAGAAACATTCAACATACTTGTAGACACTAACCTAAACCTATGAAGACTTTCGACTTGCTTAACCTGCTGCAACTGTACAGTTACATATATATTCAATATTCATATATATTTATATAGTATGTATACACACTGACTATACGCTTAACTTTTACATGTACTTTATAAGTAGGTTTACTCTCACCTCTCAACTCATTTCCTTGCCCCAACACTCGTTTATGTGGCTGGCAACTCTAAGCAAAGCCCACAAATGTATGCAACAAATAACATGCTTAAGAAAACTTGCCAAAATTTGTGATTCTTCTGTACCTCCGTGTTCTAGAAACCTTAACTATTGCATAAATTTAATTATGTGTGTGTGTGTCTGTGCGTGTGTGTGTGGTTTGTGTTGGCTAAACGTACCTCAAAAAGAAACTTAACTGTTTGTGTGATGGCAACTCTATCATCCATCTATCTGACCAGCAGCAGCAACAACACAGATATGACTAGCCCCAAGCTATTGCGCACCAATGCGCTCGCTCCATCCCCTTCTCCATCCCGACATATTTGTGGATTTCGTGTAAAGTCCTCGCAGTAGATCTGAAATTGAGAGATTAACAGGAGAAATATGATTTTAATTGTGTTGATTCTTTACTTAGATTAAAAATAAATTGGTATTCGTATTTCGTATCATTATAAACCGAAACTCACCTTGGTTAAGCTGTTGGCGTATTTGTCAACCAGCTCTCGAGTAAACTTGGCTGCCTCGTTGCCACAAATTTTGCGTGCCGCATTTTCAGAGCAGTCCACCAACTCATTTATAGAACTGTGAACAATAATTTAAAAAATGTATGTATAAAAATGTATATTTTATATATAAATTTATTCGAGTTTATGTAAAATGATCCAAATTGTATTGCATGTGAACTTCTGTGAATTTCTGTACCCAACAATTAAGGCCTGTTTTGTGATTGCGACAATTTCACATTTTTTATTCATTGGAACTTTGAATAACGATAAACTGATATATTTTTATGGTACATCTGAGAAAAAGAATTTTCATTGTAATTTTTTTTTACTTTTGCTGACTTCGATAATCAGTTTTATTGAAAAAATAAATGTGAGTTTAACAACTGGTTGATTTACAAGCTTTAATTGAAATGTAAACATTCACAGAGAAAATGTAATTAATCCAAAAGAGACTGCGGAAGAGGCAACACTTGCAACTAAAAGTCTATTATCACTACTTCAATAATTTATATAAGTTTTATAAATGTTAGTCTGATTTATTTAAAATAAAAGCTCTTTTTTTGAAGAAAGAAAACAATACAAAAAACAAATAAAATAATAAAATATTAATAAAAATATATATATAGAAAAAATATATGTTAAAATAGTTAAATAATTATATATATATATCTATATATATATATATATATATATATATATATATATATATATATATAATATATAATAAACATGTATAGCTAAAAGCTGTATAATTGTAAAAAAAAATTTTAAGGATATTTTTTACTGATCTTAAATTTGGATAAGGTTATTGGTTGTGAAAATGTTTGGACATTCGACTATGTTAAAGAAACTAGCTGCCGATATTACTTTTAGAATAATGAAAAATGTAAGTTGTATTTTTATGTAAGTATAAATAGTATTCTGATATTTAATATAAAGCATCAATATCTTTAAAAAAATATAACAGAATATATTGTATTTATTTAATTGTATTTATTTATTTTATAACTATTATTAATATTGTTTTTTATGTGTATTTTTTATATTCATATAATTTTAAATTGAATTTTATAAAAAACTTTAATATTTATATTTTATTTATAATTTTATAATTTTAAATATATTTAAAAAAAAGAAAACAAAATAATAAATAAGTTTTACTATTAAGAGACAAATATAAAAAAAATTTTATGTAGGCCATTTAACTGTATACCTTAATCAATTCTGATATAAGCTACAAGAAATTATCAAGGTGAACTAGTTTCGTGAGTAACTATTATTCTTGTTTTTTCTTCTTTACTTTTGAACGCAATCAAAATTATAACTATTATCGATTCACTGCAAACAAGTTTAACGAAACAAACATATTACATTTAAGTTTTTGAAAAAGTTGGACTAAGCCGAGTTTGAGCTACTGATAAACGGGTTTTGTTTGTTTTTTCTTTTTTTGCATGGGGATTATCAGCGAGAAGATCATGTAAAGCTGATACAGTAAATGCGAATGCCAAATGAGTTAAAGATTATAAAAACAAATATGCCGAGTTGCATCACATGTTCGCACTCACCAGCAAATCGTTTTGATGTTCTCGTTCAGCGTGCCGTTCTCTGAGTTTTCCTGGTTCTTGTTGGGCTTGAGGAAGACCATGGTCTCCTTGTAGCGATTGGCGCACACCTCGAAGTCCTTTTTGGCCATTTCCGAGCAGGGCGCATGCTTCAGATACTCTGCGAAGCGCAAGCTTTAGGCTATAGCTATTTGTGAAGAAAAACTGTGTATTAAGAACTCACCCTCTTGGAACTCGCCCTTGTTGCATAGATCTCGTATGAACTGATTGGTGCCGTGGTAGAGCTTATTGAACTGGTTCCGCTGCTGCAGATCCATGCAGCGACGCGTGTAGCTCTGAATGCAGCGAACGCCCTTGCGCAGCTCACTGAGGTGGGGGCAGACGGTTGGGGATTAGACGTTAGACATTGGATAACAAACATGATGGCGTTAATGTTATTGTTTCAATTCAGGCAACAACAGCAACGAGCGCAACTTACTGACAAAGTTTATCCAATTCCTCCTTCTTGGCAGCGCCAATCGAAAATTCCGACGTTAAATGCAGCATTTCAAGTGGTTCGGCGCACTTGGTAAACTCCTCCTGGCCGCATTCCTCTGACCTTACGACCGCCATCAGCAACGCTGTTTGGCACAATGCACATTTTCAGTTTCAGCGAAATTCGAGTACAAAAATGTAACAAAGGGGTGGACGTGGGAGGGGCAGGGGGCGAAGAAGGGGGAAGAAGAAGCAGAAGACAAATAAACAAACGGGCAAACAAACAGTGGATAGTGCTCAAGTTGAAAGCTAAAAGGCAATCTGAGACTTGGTGCCGCTAAGTCTCTCACACTCGCACTCTATCTCTATCTCTCTCTATCTCTGCAGCTGCAACACAAAGTTGCAAATGTGCGTCAGGGGTAATAAAGTTGGGCGTAAGTGAAATTGGCATTTCATAAATTTAAACTTTTCAGTTTTTGGTACACATCTTTCTCCCCTCTCTCTCTCTCTGTCTCTCTATCTGTTTACCTCTTCTATCGAAGTCACGCAGCTGCCAATTAAACTGACTGACAGTCCTCACCTGATCGCTGCGATAAGCAACTGACAGCGCCCAGACACGGACTGAGACTCGGCCTCGAACTCGAATTCGTTTTCGCACTCGAACTCTGATACTGTTACATGTTTGGCCTATGTCAGGCCATACATATTTCGCACTTACCCGCCAGCAGCAGCGCCGTCATCGCCTTCCAACTGCAGCAGCATCGATGCATTTTGTTAGACGCTTTATTTGTTCTATTTGTTTTCTGTTTCAGTTTCCAGCTCACACTTTGCAATCTTTCTCTTTTTTTTCTTCTTCTGTATTGTTGTTGTTTTACCTTGTAATTGCTCTCGTCATTCGTTTTAAGTTCGCTCGCTTGACGTCACAGAACTGCATGAAACGAAAGACGAGCACAAAATAAAATATTTACATTCTGATAAATCATGAAAAAAAGAAGAAGAAGAAGAAGCATAACCAGCAATAGCTACTAATTGATATGCCTCAAATGCAAAAATATTAAGTGCATAGCATATGCTCTACCCAAGAGTATATCAAATCTGTCGTTCAGCTTGTTGTGCAATAAGCAATTAATCGTATATTAAAGTTATGTTCAAGTTCAAGTCTATTATAAGAATCCTTTTTTAATGATTCGTTTTTATCTTTCCAAAAAATGTTTATATTTCAAAATAAAGAAATCTAACAGAGGACCTAAACAAAATCTTTATATTTTAGTAATCAATATTAAAATATTTATTAAAATTCGAAATCAACTATGAATCATTAAAAAAATATTTTAAAAATATGTCTAAAAATAAAAACGAAGTAGCCATTTCTTTATACTAATGTATAATTATAATTTATATATATATATATTATATAGAGTAAACTAAAATATTTCTTTAAAAAAAATTTTTTTATTTTTATATTGATTAAACAGTTATTCTAATTTTATAATTATATTTACATTTATTTTTTAAATTTAAAAATAAGTTTGATTTAAACTCTATTTGAAATTTCAGTATTATTATTATTATTATTATTTAAATTAATAATAATATAATTGTAGGGTATTTAAATGCTATCTAATTTTTTGTTGAGAATTTTATCATAATTTAATTAGATATTTCAACATATTAATGTCTAAATGCATAAATTTTGACATTTGCTAAGTTGTATGAATTATATCGCTGCAAATATAAGTCTTTTGGCGCTCTTCAGCAAAAATTCTCAAATAAAAGCAACAAATTCTATAAATATACAAAAAAAATCGTATATACATATATATAGATATATAATATATATATATTCAAAGAAAAGCGAAAGCCGAAAGCGTCTATATTATTTGTTTGGGTTCTTCAATCAATTGTTGTTGTTATTGTTGCTGATCTTGTTTTTTTTATTATTATTATTGTTATGCTGATTGTGAATGGGTGAGAGCATTTAAGAAAACTTGTTTTGGTTTTGTCTGGAGAGGTTTTAAAATGGGTGCAAAGTACAATGCGCTCTAAATATATATAAATATCATTGCTGTTTATTGAAATTAATTTACCTGCCCCACTCACTAAATACAGTTAGATAGACAAAAATTAATTGCACGCAAAATGGTGGGAAAAGTTAAAAATAATTGATAAATGAGTTTGCAAATTTAATAAAGAAGCTTAAACTCAGATAATTGGAAAGAAAATTAAATTTATGTGAACAAATAAATGCAATATATAATGAATAATTTATTCTTAATATTAAACTAATTTTATAAATTCAAAAAAATTATAGACGGTTGTTAAATTATAAATAAAAAATGGACACATAAAACTATCTTCTATATATCTTAAATATATTATTAAAGTGTCGTGTAATATTTAACGTAAACTAAAAGCGATTTGCATTTATCATTAATGTCATAGAAATTAAACGTTCTATACCAGAACAATGTCCATTTGCATTTCAATTATATTATTAAAAGAAAAATGTAAATTTTTTAATGAAATATTTGCCAATTAAAATGTTGCTGAAATAGCCCTCCGCTTGATGAAAGATCATTAAAATAATTGCTAAGCAATTTAATTAATGCAAATAATTCAAAAAATTAGCTAAGTAAAACATTCGAATGAAATCTAAAAACCAAAAAGATAAAGATTATAAATGGTATAAAAACTTAGGAAAATGTTATTTTCTTTAAATGCAATGAATTATTTCAAAATAATATGAATTTTCATTGCAATAACTTTGTATTTGTAAGTATTTTTTTTTAGCAAATTCAATAAACTTAAATAATGCAAATTGCATGTTAAAGTCGATATGCCCCATTGACCGCTGTTTGTCTACGTAGGCGTGAGAATACGCAAAAGAACCGTACAAACAGTTAAAAAGAAATAGGCAAAAAAAGATGAATTTGCTTTGCAGTCGGTTTTTGTGCCAAATTATAAATTGTTTTGAGATTTGTTTTTACATTTTCTGATGCAGCGCAAATTTAAAAATATGTCTGTGTATGCGTGTGTGTGTGTGTGTGTGTTGCATATTTATTTATATTATCTGTATTTGAGCACTTTTAGTGCACATAAATAAACAAATGCATGCCGATGGGCACTTTGGCCAATATCTCTTGATATTTCTTTGTTTATCTTCAATTAATAGTAAACAAATACCAGAAGCGAAATATATTGTGGAAGGTCAGTTAACATATCGCCTGCCTCGGCGCTTTTGCAGTAGACTTCAAAGTCTTGTGATATAACCAGAGACATTTTGACATTGAACCAAGGCAATTATCAAAAATGCAAATTGTTAAAATGCAATTCAATGCAAGTCGAAATGCGTAAATCTAATCAACTTTTGAGCTTTCCAATTGACTTTTCATTGATCAGCTGTTCGCCTCAATTGGCAAACGGAAAGGAAAACAAAACACTTAAAAAAGTAACCGAAAGAAGCAGAGACGAGAATCAACAGAAAAAAAGAACAATTGCCGCACTTCTTGTTGTAAATTTAATGAAAAGTAAAAACAAAATGAAATTTAAATTGAGCGAGTTTTATTTTTGAGACAGATCGCAATTTGCAATTTGCCTTGAAAGTGGGCGGCAAGGCGACGGGACGGGGCGGGGCAGCACGTGATGCAAAGAGTGCAAAGATACAGAAAGAATGCAGTCGGACGAGCCTCTCGCCCGATGCGAAGCGATCTGCGTGTAGCCGGCATAGAAATCAGGTTTTTAAAATAAAAAAATAAAAAATGGTTTGATTGTTTTGGTGTAGTCAAAGTAAAGTAGCTGCTGATGGCTATGATTATTTTGCATTTATAGAGTAGAGAGCGTTCACACCTGCGCGACGATCGGCCACGAAATTTGAAAACACTTTCCCAAGTTCTGAGAGCAGCTGCTGTCCAGACGCAAGCGCGTCGCGTTGTTCGACGTCCGAGTAACAAAAACGTACTGAAGAAGCGGCCGCAGCAGCAGCAGCAGCAGCACTAGCACCAGACACTAGCAGCAGCAGCAGCAGCAGCAGCAGCGGGAGTCACCCGACCCCACAGCCCAGTTAGCTTCGTGGGCGCACGAATGGCAAACGCCAAGCGTTCGCCTGACACTTGTCGTGCATGTTGCTGGCAACATCTGCGAATGTTGCCAGCTGGCGTTGGCAACAGGTATTTGCATGTTGCCAGCGCACATGTTGCTGTTGTTGTTTTTGTATTGACAGCTGCATTTGATGATAAGCCAATCAACGCAGCTGATGCGGCAGCTGCCTAAAACCTTTGTTTTTTTTTTGTTTTATATAGTGTTTTTTTTATCATCGCCATGCACTTGATTTATTATAAGCAGTTGATAATTTTGTATTTAATTAATTGAATAAGCCAAAGCTATTGAATTTCCTGTCTCAGCGATAAGATTTACGCGCCAGCTATCTTTGCCGCTCATGGCCCCGTCAATAATAAGCCAATAAGCCTTAGACAATTGTTGCCAATAATAATTTCATTTTTCTTTGTTAAATATTTATTGTTGATGTTTGCGCAACACAAACAGCAACAGCAACAGCAACAGCAACACCAACAACAACAGTAAAAATAACAGGAGCAGCAGACATCAACGTCACTTGACTTCAAGTGTCGAAATTTACACGTGTGTCCTTTTGTTTTCCTTGTCACGCTCATGTATTGCCATCCCACTCACGCCTGCGCCTGGCAAGTGCCATGAGAAGTGGCCGCAAGTTTTTGTTTTCATAATACCCGTACCCAATGGAGTTGTACAAAATGCAGATATTTCAGAAAAAAATTAGAATTTAACTAAAAAAATTCTTAAAATATATAAATAAATTTATTAAAATAAAAAAATGCATGTCTCGAACTATATACTATATAGATAGCAATTCTGAACGGTAATAATAAATTAGTTGGGGTATTTGCTAGTAGAGCAACATTTTGTTGTTTGCTTTTGCTTTTGCTGTTGTTTGTATTTAGTTAATATGCAACATTCCGTTGAGTTGAGCTTTGTTTGTTGTGTGCCAATTTGTAGCAATGTTTATTTGTATTTGTTGTAAATAATAACTAAATTAGGCGGCGATTTCATTTGTATTATTTTTTCTTTTCACTACAGATAAATCCAAAGGTTCAGGGCCAACACAAATGAATGTCAGGGCGGGCCAAAATGTCGGATTCGACATAAATATAGATCCATAAATAATCGAATCGATAGTGTGGTTTTATTGACCAACAATTCCTTGAAGACAGACAGATATAGAAAGAGAGAGCGAGAGAGAGAGAGAAAACTTGTGACTTGCATTTGTCTTTTGTTCTTTTGTTGTTAGCTATCTCTCAAGTATTTGTTTACATTTTACGCTTGACGAACATTTCATAAATTGCCCTCTAACAATATTTACTAAATAAATAGTCTTAAGTGTGTTATAAATTTAAATTATTTGCTATGAAATACTTGTATAAATATTTATGTTTATCTGAATGACATAATGGAACGGTTCAATATCCTGTTGAAATAGTTTTAAATAACATCTTTATGACGTCAAATGTAGCTTATAGAATCGCTTACATTTATGCATAGTTTTAGTTTATCTAACCAATTTTTAATAATAAATATCTAACTGATAATACAAAATATATTCTTTATAAGTAGACAAATTCTAAATATATAAATGTACTTAAAAGTACTTGCAATAATAAAATATTATTAAGTGATTGCACTCAACTTTACGAAAAGTCCCTTGTTAGACAAGAGGAAAACCTCAAATAACAAGTTACTTGAAAGTAGATTAGATTCTTTCGTTTAATAGAGCTCAAGGAGAGTATAGCTAGATATAGCTATTCCAAATGTTAATTATCATTATAATTCACTTTGTTTCTATTACTCATTATCTTGATTATGATTCCCATTATATTCAAGTGCTCCGATCGACTCTATTAGAAGATGATTTTCAAATGAGAGATTACTAAATGAAACGTCTATAAAATGTATGTTCAACTGATTATTAGGTGCAAACGTGATAATATTCATTAGACATTATTATTCAATAGACATTACAGTATAAATCAGCGAACAAAAATCAATTCATTGTTAGTTTGCTCAAGCGGTGAATCGAGTTGAGATACGAAAGTATCTATGAGATACATTATTATCTTTAGAGATACTTTTGATTTGACTTATACATTTTACTTAAGTTCTAGATTTCAATCTCTATTCCTTTCTCTTTATATACATATGCCCTGCTCACTTACAATCTCAATATCAGTCTCTCCCTTTCTCGCTCTATCTCCCTTTCCCACTCTTTCCCTCTCTTTCTCTCTCTCTGTCCCTCTCTTTCTCTCTCTCTGTCTCTCTCTCTCTCTCTCTCTGTTTTTCTCTCACTCTCCCTCGGTCTCTTTCTATCTCGATTTCCGTCGCTATATATTTATCTCTCTCTCGCTCTCTCTCTCTCGTAGTATATCTTCCTTTTACTTTCCTCCTCGCTCTTCTTCTCCTTATCTCTTTTTCTGGTTCTCCAATTTCCTAGTCCTATTTAACTTTTTCTGTACTGTTATTTAATTATTATTTAATATAGATTTTACTGTTTAATGATATTACAATTTACATTATGTGTGTTAGGGTATTCGATATTCGATGCAATAATATCCATTTTTATACAAAATAAACTTTTTAAAGCTTTGCTGCATTAAAATGTATTTAAAATACTTATCTATTATTAATACAACAGACATTAAACAGTTACACGCAAAACAGATATGCGTGCGTGTGTGTGTAAGCCCGTGTGAAGGTGTGCGTGTGCATATCTCGTGCTCCACTTTGGCATTTTTATCACCTGCCAGGAAACTTAGCTCGACGTTCTATAAAAGCCAGGGCTAAAACTGGTGCAACAAGCGTGTTTTTTTTTGCACCAGTGCATTTTTCTTGGCCCGAAGGTCAGGCCATGTGGGCATGTGCATGTATGTGTGTGTGTGTGGGCGTTTGGTTGGGCTAGGGTCATTACCACTGAACACATGCGTAAGGGCGGCTGGCAGGGGCGTAAAGCGGCCATTGAAAACAAAATGAAGTTTATTTTATTTGCGTTTGCTGCCAAAGAACAACAACAATACATGTGCACACATACGCGCACACACACATACACAAAGGAACAGCAGAGTCGCGCATTAAGCGTTACAAAAGCAACAACAACGAGCTGCAAACAACGGAAACAACAAAAGCTTCAGCATAACGGTGAAAGTGGCTGGCAAGTTGAGCACTGGTCTATGCGTGTGCGAGACAAAGCGAGAGGCAGAAACGGGGAGGGAGCATATGAGTGCGAGCAGCATGGCGTTAGTTTTTTGTTCCCTTTTCTACTGCTGCTGCTGCTGTTGCATTCGTTTGCGTTTGAACTTTGCAAGTTGTTGCTGTTGTTGTTGTTGTTGCCGGGCTCACTGGCCGGCTAGTCGCAAGTTATCCCAACTATTGATGTTTACAGTTAGCGCTTGGATTTATGAACTCCGCATGCGAAGCACGTAACATTGGACAATTTAAAGTTTAGCACACGCTCACACCCATACACACAGATATGCAGAAGGTACACAGCTAAAAGGCTAAGCCAAGCTGTAAAGCACAACAAGAACCTTTTGCCCCATCGATGGCAATAAGAAATTCGGCATTTTCTTCCAAGTATTTACGCTTAGTTTAGTTTTATAAGTTAAGCAACAATGCGAAAGAAAAAAGTTTAAAAATTAATGACAACACCAACGTTTGTATGTGTTGGTATACATGTGCGTGTTTGTGTGTGGCAGACGACGCCCTAAAGACTACTATGCAACTGACCAACTATTAAGAGCAGTTAACGCGAAAAAGCTTTTTTATGGCAGCTAACCAGCTGGTTGTTGTCTATGCTAAACTTTTATGGCAACGAAATGTGAGTGTTTATATTTGTTCGGTGCGAAACTTGGGAATGCATTTTTTGGTTTTATTCAATTAAACTAAATTTATTATTAAACAATAAATAATAATAATAATAATAAAATATCTCAGATAGAATTTCATAATTATGAAGTTGCAAACTTTTAAATGCTTCGAAAAATATAAATGAATAAAACATGTAAAGTGTCAATAATAACTTATTTATATTAAACCTCAATTTTTTCTCCTCAATATTAATAGACGGACTATACTAAAACATATTGTTTTATCATTACGTAGCTTTCGTAGATTAATGTGGTATGCGTAGGCTCAATGGTTATCATAAACAGGGTTCGAACCCTACTGAGTTCGTTTACAACAACAATCTTTCATCTACTAATTCGCTTGATGTCCTAATACGACAGTTGCAAATCAAGAGCGAAATAGTAGGAAATAAATAATAATAATAAAAAATAAAATAAAAAGAAAATAAATAAAATTTATAATCACATTTTTAACATGTAAATTGTGATTGAAAGTGATTGAATAATTAACAATCTCTTAAAAAATAAAATAAAAATTGCATTGCTATATAATTGCCTACCGAGTGCAACCTGTGACTTTCGAGGACTCACTCCTACGAATATACAATGAAGGTATATAAATAATCGGAAAAATTTTATGTATGTATATATTATAGATAAGTAAACTAGTTTCCAAGAAAAAAAAACATATATATATAAATTTGTGCTACTCTCTAGTAGTATTAGGAGTAGTTGATAGTTGAGGATAATGAAGTTTATAGTAACATATATATTGACTTACACAGTAAGACTTCCTATAACTATCTTTATTCTAAACATCCAGTCACTTAAGCTTAAATGCCGCTTAATTTACTTATTAATTAACAATTACTTAGCCATTAAATCGATAATTAATCAAAAATGTAGCTGCTTACCGAAAATGTTAGTGAATTCATTCAGCTGCTGAATTTGCATCGAAATAGACTTGTTCGCTGATTATCTGCCGTGTGGCTTACAAATTGCGATGATTAGAACGTTAATTGTGGCACGTAAATCTAACAAACAGCCGCTGCTCCACATCACAAACCAAAAAGAAACAGAGAAGAAAAGGAAAAAAACGAGAGAGAGAAAATGAGAAACACAAACACGATGCTCCTCAAGCGTTTGCGGCCAGTCGACTGCTGGCCAGGATTTACGAGCAGCATTAGCAGCAACGGCAGCTGCAGCAGCAGCAGCAACTCTTTTCGTGCTGCTCATAAGCAAATTTTTGTTGCAAGTAGCTGGCAACTGTTTGGGGCAGCTGCCTTAGCTGGAGCCGAAGTTCCAGTTTTGGTCTCGGACTTCGAATCGCTGGCAATGTTTACGGCCGCGTTGACAGTTTAAATCGCTGTGCGCTCGTATATTTTGACGTTTTACAGTCTTTACTTTAATTTACGTCAGTATATGTGTGCGTGTCTTTGTGTGTGAATGTGTTTGGCACTTGTTGCCTAGACGCAGGCGCAACTGTGAGAAAGTGCGCCGCGTTGCGATTTCTAGGTTCATTATGCGACCCGTCTTTGGGTTAACAATCACTTGAAAGACAAAACACATTGAGGCGGCTTTTGCTGCCTACACAGCCACAAATCGGGCCAACAGCTTGCTGCTGCTCCGTTTTTGGCCTTGTTTGGGCCGGGTCGGGCCGTGATTTAATCGCCACTGCCCAAAAAATAAAAAAATAAAAAAAAATACTTATTACGAGCACTCGTAAATTTCTGCGTTCGATTCGTGCGCTCCAAAGTAGCGTGGAATATGTAGCAGGTCATTGTTGTTGTTGTTGTTGTTGTTCATGTTGTTGTTGTTGCTGCTGCTGCTGCTGCTGCTGCTGTTGTTGGTGAAGTGCGTGGAGTGCGTAGCAAGCACTCGATCAACAAAAGGCATCACTTGGTTGTCGCCTCGAGTGGATATGCGGCGCAAAGTGTTGAAATAAACTACAACAACAACAGCAACAGCTGGTAGCTGCATCTCGCTCGCACTCACTTTGTTGCCCACTCACTCGCACAGCAACAATCAAATCAAATAACTGTCAGATTAAAGAGCATCAGCTGTTCCAGCCCTCAGCATGAGAACCAGGCACATAGCGAAAAAGTATCTCGAAAAACTTGCTCAACTAATATGCGTAACGTCTTAAGAATTATCAAGCTCCTTTTACCATGGCTAGTTACTTGTGCGAAAAGCTCAATTACTTTTATTTAATGCTAGAGCTTTGCAATTAAAAACTTATATAAATAAAATAAATTAGTGTGTTATATTAACAAATGTTTAAAAAAATTAAAAAATGTATTATGAAATAGTAAAACAGAAGACTAATAGATCAGGGAAATTAGATAGGGTTTATTAGACTAGAAAAATGTTTGCAGCAGGCATAGATAAGTGAGCGTGGAATAGATAATGTCGATCTGATAAATAATAAAATACATAAATTTGAAATTTTTTAGAATTAGTATACATACCGATAATTCGAAATGCCAAGGAGACCGCATTTTTAACGAATTACACTGAAATTCGATTTATCGAACATTAATTAATCAATTTTCCTAGAGGACATCATATTTTACGAATTATTGAGGTTTTCGATTTAAGGGGGAAAAATCATCGAGATTCGACTGTATATATACATATATATTTATATAAAAGCTTCATTAATATTATCCATATTTACCCTAAAAATATCAAAGACGCGTCATACAATCAGGGAACCTCTGTATATTATTGATGATATATAATATTGATGAATATACTTAAAAACTAGAGGAATGGGTTAACTTCGACTATGCCGAAGTTTGCTAATACCCTTGTAGAAACTATATAAGTGTTGTTTTTCTGATTTGTCACGAAGAGATCAAGATTGACTTATTTAATATATGTTGAATCTCAGGTGGAAAGATACAGTTTTTACCGATTTGGCACTTCCCTAATAAGCATAGATAGCTACGCTATACTATATACTATACTTTATACTATATATTTTTGTAGGGGGGTCGTTCACACAAATATATGTTTTAACAGTGACCAAAATATTAGAGGATTTATGTTAAACGCGAGATAGAATTCCCGATTTGTCATGCCCCAAGAGACCGTGGATATTTGACTTTTTGTTTGATCTTAAGAAGAGTAGACAACAGTAGTCAACAGTAGCCTGCTTGCCAAATTTAGATGTTCTAGCTCTTAAACTGTAGAAGATATAGACTTACGTGATTTGGTAAGACCCCAATGGGCGTATTAAAGAATATAAGATATAGACTTAATCTGTAAAGACGCATGTTGCACATAAAATGAAATATATAATTTTCCTATCCGAAATTTGTTACTATTTAGTCTCAGTAACACACATGATACATCAGAAATAAATACATTACATTAGTAAAGCTAATAATTAAAATCTATATGGTAACTTTTTTATAATTTGTTTTCAAAATGAATTTCTAAATTCATCAAAATATAAATTTAAAAAAAAATTGTTTATTTATAAATAATAATTAATTATCTGCTTAAGCTTTCAACTTTCGATTTCGATGTCAAATTCCTGCAATTGCTTAGGCTTAATAAGCATGACAACTGTCTTAAGCCGTGTAAATTTGCCTGGCTTGTAGCTGACTCGCCACCAAATCATTTTCTCATCCTTCGCATTAAGGTAACCGCCATTTAAATTGCTGCAAGAAATATGATTATTATGTTATATATATTATATATATTTATATATATATATATATCAATTTGATTACCTCCAGGAGCAGCTTTTGTACCACCAAGCGCTTTGCTTGAACTGAGCGCAGTTTCTGTCCAACATTCTGTCGTTGTCTCGATCGTAGGTAGTGAACTTCATGCCCTCATCGATGCGCATCGCATCGCCCGCATTGCCTTTGTAGTCGCCCAGTGAGAGTATTTTGTATTCGGTGCTCTCGTCGCCAATCGTAAAATTGTCATAGAGCGCAAATGACGTCACATTATTAACATCCACCATGTGTATGAGCAGCTCGTGTTGCTGTTGCTTGGTCAGTCGATGCAATTTCTCCAGCCCAATGAAGAATTCTCTCTGCAAGTCTCCAAAACCCATGCGATACTCTTTCCAATTGCGATAGAAGTTCACAGCTCCAGTTAGACGACGTTGCACCACCATCCAGCCGGGTCCAGCCAGGCGGCTGTCGCAAGACACCTGAAAGGCTCGGAAATGGGGCAGCTTGACCATATAAAGTCTCGAATCGTCATAGGGTATGCAGCTAGTCGCTGTAACTCTCGGACTAAGTCCAGGTGCTTTGCACTTGCGCAGCTGCTTACTCAACTCTTCAGCTCTAGTTTCAAGCTGTGTTATCAGCTGTGCCTGTTCCTTGATAGCTGCTGCCTTCGAGTGGACATTGGCATGGCATTCATCTAGTCGGTCTCGAAAATCTGGATTTGTTAAGGAGCGCTTCGATCCGTTCTTTAGTTTCACGTTTAGGTGTCTCACCAGATCCCCTTGCCTCGGTTTTTGCTTTATTTGCAGTTTCAATTCCTTTTTTATCTGCCTGACCGGAAGCTCTGTTAACTGATCACTCCTCTGCTGACTCAGCTTCCATGTTCCTGTTGAGTTCATGTGTAGCTGTATCCAGTTCATTTAATTTCATTAGCTCTATTAGTTTAACATCCTTACACTCACCTCATTATTCTTATTCGGTTGTGCAGCAGAATCCTGGCAAAGGATTACCACAAAAATTGCTATTATAATATAAAAATTTGCCATAGTTTTTCGTTTCCTTAGCCTAACTCGTATTTGTCGAGTGTTTCGTCTTAAAATCTAAATCGAACTGAGGTCAGTTGTTTAAACTCCCGCCTTATAAACTGTTCTTGACTCTGATAATATGCCAGGGAAACCGCATTTTTATAACTAAGTATGCCTGAATCATCATGCAAATTTGCTATGAATAACTGATTTCTAACATTGAATTAATATTAAAAAGAAATGTGAATATTATAAATATGTCATAGCTGTATGTCATGCATCCGTAAGCCGCAGATAAGAGAAATAATTCTTGAAATATATATTTCTCAAATAATAATTTAAATTAAATTGAATTCATTGTAACACATTTAACAGTGGCTTACTAATAATTACTTTTTAGGTAAATGATATGGCTTTATATTAAAATTCAAAATCTTGTTATGCTCTTAATAAAATTGAATATTTTTAGACTCTGTTCCCAAAGGGAAAAAGAGTCTATTGGATTTGTGCAATGTCCGTCTTGCTGTCTGTCCGTCTGTCCGTCTGTCCGTCTGTCCGTCTGTCTGTATGAACGCGCAGCATTTGGACACTATAGAAGCTAGAGACTTGTAATTTGGAATATATACTCGTGTGTATCCGCGTCAGATCAAGTTTGAGTATTTTTCCGATACGCCCACAGGGGGCGTGGCAAATCGGGAAATGCTATATCTATTAAGACTAAAACGCTGTTATTTTAGTCAATATTGCAGTCTAAGAAATGGGGTTTAGAATATATATTCGTGTACACCACGCGGACGTTTTAAGATATAGATTATATATCTACGCCCATTGTGGGCGTGGCAAATCGGATAAAACTATATCTTCTACAGTTTTGAAGCTAGAGCATCCAAATTTGGCATGTGGGTTACTGTTGACCTTCCCTTAAGTTAGATCAAAAAGTTATATACCCACGCCCCCTGGGGGCGTACCAAATCGGGAATATATATATAGCGATTTGTATAAATCTTATAATATTTTGAGCGTATTAAGAGCTAGAGACTTGAAATTTGGAATACATGTGCAAGTAGATCACTCGGAATCAAAAATATATATTATAGATATTTACGCCCATTAAGGGCGTGGCAAATCGGATAAAACTGTATCTCCTACAGTTTTGGAGCTAGAGCGTCCAAATTTTGCATGTGGGATACTGTTGACCTCCTCTTAAGATATGTCAAAAGTTATGTATCCACGTCTTCTGGGGGCGTGGCAAATCGGGAATTACTATATCTTTTACTAAAACCGTGATAATTTCGGCAATATTTCCGTCAAAGAGTTGGGACTTGGAATATATATACTAGTATCCTACCTCTACCCAAAAATATATGTTATATATAGCTACGCCCATTTGGGGCGTGGCAAATAGGGTAAAACTGTATCTCCTACAGTCTTAGACGTAGAGCATCCAAATTTGACATGTGGGTTACTGTTCATGAAATTAAAATTTACGAAAAAAAAAAATAATAATAATCATAATGTAAGCCTCCGTAAAACAAATTCTAGTTGACCTAACTGGGGATTGAAGCAGGGTCTTCGCTACCACAACGCAAGTCTGTTTAACCAAATCAAAACACTTCCAAACTCAGTTTGGCACATAGCAACGCAAGAGACGCCGTGGTGTTGTGGGTAGAGTGGTGGCATGCGAAGCGCGTGACCTAGGTTCGATTCCCAGCGCTGACGCGTGATATTATCATTTAATAAAATTTTATTTTTTTTTTTTTATAACTTCTATGTTATTTAATGGATTTGATAAAATTTTCAGCATAAATCCTTATATTTATTAAAACAAATTCTAGTTGACCTAACTGGGGCAAGTCTGTTTAACCAAATCAACACACCAAACTCAATTTGGCACAAGAGACGCCGTGGTGTAGTGGGTAGAGTCGGTGGCATGCGAAGCGCGTGACCCAGGTTCTATTCCCATCGCTGCCGCGTGATATTATCATTTATTAAAATGTTTTTTTTTTTATTATTATAACTTCTATGTTACTTAATGGATTTTGATAAAACTTTCTGCATAAATCCTTATATTTTATTAAAAATACGGTTTTACCTAAAAAATTAAAAAAAAATGTAAATGTGGCTTTATTTGCAACTAAACTTTTATTAAATTGATTTTGTGAAATGTGGAGCCAGTATCCAAAATATATAATAAAAACCAAAATAGTATTTTATTTTTAAAAAGCTATATGTAAAATTGTATGACTGTAGCTAAATTGATGTAAAAGACATGCTCAAAAAAGGAATCTCAATAATCTCGCATTCAAACATACGGAAAGACGGACGGTCTACATATTTATTGAGCACACACCTTTAACAGGAACAGAGTCTGACGCAGTCGGTGGCGCCCGACTGCAACGTTCTTACTTGTTTTTCACAGAAGAAGATAGTAATAACTTTTGTCCTTGTTCTTTGCAATTTATTTTTAAGGTAAAGTCAGCCTCAATCAGCCTCTTTTTCATTTAACTTATGGTAGCTGCTGGATCTACATAAAGTACGTAAATTACTAAATAAATTAAAAATAAATCAATATTAAATAAGAAAAAATTAATAATAAAAAAAATTAAATGAATAATAAATAATTATATAATTATAATAATAATATTCTAATAAATAATTAATATAAAAGTGACAAGTAATTAATCAATAAAATAACAAATACATAATAAACAGAAAACAAAAAAATCATTAATTAAAAAGTTAATAGATAATAAGTATATAAATAAATATAAATATTTTTATTTAATTTTAAATTTAATAATAATTAAAACTGATATTAAGTAAATATCTAATAAATGAATAGTAAATAATACATATATAAAAAATAAATAAAAAATTATAAATAATAAGTAATATATATAATTAAGTTAATATCTAATAAAAAAATAATAAAAAAATAATTATAAATAAACAAACAACAAATATGAAAATATCAAATATGATAAAAAAATAAATAATATATATGAATAATTAGGAAATAATACAAATATGATAAATAAATAATAAAAAATATTAAAAATACATAAAAAATGATATATAGTAAATATCTAATAACAAAATAATAAAGAAATGCCAAAAAAATTCAATAAATTCATAAAACCGTTATTAAACAATAAAAAATTTAAATAAATTATAAAACAATTTAATATAAAAAATTATAAACAAATAATTAATAATAAATCAATAAATGGGTAACAGGTGGTTCTGTTTAAAGAATTGCTTAAAATGTATTGAGCAAGACTTAAAGCCAAGAACTGAGTTTATAACTAAATAAAAGTCCAGTTTCATAACCCGAGTCCTGTCATTTATTCGAGTTATGAATCGAACGTGCATTTGCAGCCTAGATTAGCCATAAATTCTCTCCGCCTTAACTATTATCATGTGATCTATTGAAATATGACTTCGTAGCTGTGCGATAAACCCAATGTGTTTAGGTTGATTCCCATCAACTTTTTAGCCACAAAGCAAACTTAGGAACAACAAAAAAGAGCAACAATTACATTGACAAGCAGCTGACAGCCGCTGCTAACCCTAAACGCCCAAATGGTCATTGATACGGCCTGGCAGCCCATAAAAGTTGACTTCGACTTTGCTTTGGCCTGGTCCATTAATGAGTTGTTGTTGCTGTTGTGGCTGTTGTTGCTCCAGCTTCTAGGGAAAAGTTCATGCCATGGGCAGCGACAACAACAAGTTCATTATTGCCAACTCATCACGTGGCTGAAACCGAAAGACCAGGCACAGACCAGCTAGCCAGCAGGCGTGTTGTTGTTGTTGTTGTTGTAGTTGTTGTTGCTGCTGCTGCTGTTCTTGTTGCCAGTGTCTAAGAGCTGGCAGCAACAGCGTCGGCGGCGTTTAACTGACAAGAAGCCGGATTATTAATCGACGTTTAATTAATTTATAACCAATTAAGCAGCAACATAATGCGGCAAGTTAAACAAAATATATAGATATATATACATATATATATATATGTGTGTATAAAAAAAGCTAAGCTACCGTTGACTGTTGACTGCAGTAGCAACAGCAGCAGCAGCAGCAGAACCCGCACAGTGAGTGAGTCGTAAATGCCAAAACTCGTTCTAAGTTTTTTCTGCTCTTATATATTTTTTTTTGCTGCTGCTGCTGCTGCTGCACTACAAAAAAAGCATTAGCCAAGCCAAGCAGCAGTTGCAAAAAGGGGGGAGAGAGCAAATATAAAAAGAGAGGAAAAAAAGGCAGCCAATGTCACAATTTATGGCATTGTTGCGGCAACATGCACCTGCAACAATGAAGCCGCCGCCGTCGCTGCAGCAGCAGCAGCAGCAGCCCAATGCTGCAACCTCTGTGTTTGTGCTACCTGGCGGCATGTTTCCACTGATCAGCTTGTGATTTCTTTTTGCTCTGCAGCGGGAAATCCTTATAAGCAAAATATGTTAACGAACCATGAAAAGCAAAAATTAAATTAACAACAACAACAACGCAGCAGAGCAACAAAAAATTAGCCTATGCGCAGCCTTTCTAAAAAGCCATCGAGCCAATAGGCTGGCCTATTAACACATTCAGCATGTGGCACCACAGGAGCTTTGAAGCTGCACCACGCACCACACACCACACAAAACCATCATTCGCATCAAGGTTTTGCAGCTGTCAGCTGGAGCAACTCCCGCCGTTTGATCAAGTGTGCCCCAGAGTTGCCAACAGAACCAAATGCCGAATTATTGTGGCACGTTGCAAGCGTTGCAGCGTGCAACTGGCAACGGGCAACTGGCAACTGGCAACGGCAACAGCGACGTCGACTGCGCAGTTAGCGTCAAGATTTATGTGATCCTTAAGATTTATTGGTTTACGGCATTGTTGTTGCAATAAAAAACAACAACATTCATAAATTATCATTAAACGTTTAAATGTGACGCCGCCGCTGCTGCTGCTGCTGCGCCCCCAGTGCAGCAGCAGCAGCAACTGTTGCTGCTGCAATCTCGCTGTTCTGACCAGCGCTCTATGCTATCTTTATAATGAGCCAAATGACATATTTATATATATATATATATATATATATATATATATATATGTTGCTGTTGCTGTTGCTGTTGCTGTTGTTGCTACAGCAATCAGCACTCGCTTGCATGCAATTTCTTTTAGCAGCAACAGTTGTCCGCGTCTAGACATGGCGCACCAGAGGTGACATTTGATTGTCATTGTTGGCATATTAAAACAGGCTCAGCCGTCTGCACGCGCCGCCAGCGACGCGGACGAGCCCAAAGACCAAGAACTCAACTCGCATCGACTCCACTCTACTCCACTCCACTCCACTTGCCACGACAATTGGCGACACTTGGCTCCAGCTCCCAAACGCATTGAACTCCCGGTTTTTACGGTCTTTGACGCGCTCCGCTTTCAGCTCAAACGGCAGCCTCAACAACCTCTCGCTGCCCATTTTGTATGCAAGCGTTGGCTTTGTTTTGTCAGGGGCAGGGCCAGCTAACAACAAATGCAACAAGCAGCAGTAACTGCAAAACAATAATAACAACAACAACAACAGCAACTTTTAGTGCAGTCCACACACGCAGAGACATTGTCAGGTAATGAACAATTAATAAAGGGGGCGCCTTTGGAATAGCTAAGCCTCGAACCATTCCCAAAATATAACTACTCTCACTTCTTAGCATTGTAGTACTTTTTTTCGTTTCTGCTTTGCATAGGCATTCGTAAATGTTTTTCAGCTATTCATACATATTTGTGATTCATTTAAGGTTTATCTTTTCAAATTCATATTTGATATAATGAAATAAAAAAAAATATATTTTACTTTAAGATTATATTACTTATTAAGACTTTTTATCTTGGGTCTGGGTTTCCTCAAAGTCATTAATGAAACCGCATATATACGTATGTGTGTACAATAAATATGTGGAATAGTGTAGTAATATACGCATATTAATGTGTGTGTAGAACATTCATTTTAGTCTCGATTCTGAATTGATGATTCAAGTAAGAATATATACATATATGTATTGAATCAATATGTTTTAGATATATTAATATATATATTTATAATTATTTGTTATATATATTTATTTTAAAAAAATATATAAACTATATATATATATTGATTAAGTATGTATTTTATTTTTCTAATTTATTCTAGGAGGTCTATAGTAACATTCGCTAATTTTCTACAAATATAATAATAAAATATATATTAAATATAAACATTTACTTATTTAATTTGGACTTATGATATACACTTTTGGGATACTACAGCAAAAAGCAATGCACACATAATACAAAGACTTCAATCTGAATTACAAACTAGAATTGTAAATGCTCAGTGATATGTCAAAAATCAAATAATCCACAGAGATCTGCAAATACAATAATTACTAAAGATATTTCAAAATACAGCACAACACACTTAAGCAGGTTAGACTGAAAACATGTAAAAAGGTTAACACGACTACATTCTTTATATCTTCACTTTACGGCAGTATGTTCTTCGATAACACATAATTTAGCTGCTGATATATAACTAATTTTTCAACAAATTCGTTTAATATCATAAATTACAAAAATTGAATTTTAAATATAATGAAAATAAATAGTTTTCTACATTTTCATAAATATATCAATTTTATGCCAAAAATATCAAAAAAAGTAAAAAATAATTAATAGGATAAGACAAAATTTCTTTTAAACAGATTTTATTTTCATTTATATCATATATTTAAAAGAAATGTATTATGTATCTTATAAATGAAGTTTAAAATACTCAAATATAGAACAAATTTCTACACATCAGAAAATATATTTAAGTTAACACTATAAGCTTATGTTATATATCTATTTCGAAGTTTAGGTCCGCCTTGATCAATGTGAAGGAATCATTTGGCTGCCGCCACTGGCAAACCAAAACAAGAGACCAGGCCGGCCAACTACCCAAACAGACGTTTAGCTACAGCCCGAAACACAAGTGCGTTAATAGCCACAAGGCACACACAGATACGCACACACAGTCGCAAGCTTATTAGAGTGTTGGCCACATCTTTCTATAGGCGTCTCCAGTGTGGAGGCCACGGAAATAGCCCCAGCAACAGGCAAACGCGCCTTTTACAAATTTTTATTGAAAAATATTAAATTCTCATTAAGGCAACGAAGCAGGTTCAGTTTGCAGTTCCCAAAGCCGAGTCTGGCAAAGCAGACAGCATCATTTTCCACAGTCACACACACACACAGAGGCAGGCTGTGAGGAGAGTTTTTCCTGCTGCTGGCTCGCTCCAAGTTGAATGTTGGCGCGCGCGCGCATGCGCCGATAGACTCGCTTAGATAAAAGATGATTTATGGGTTTTATGGTGTGATGGGAATTTTAATTTAAGCATTTTAGCCAACAAAATTAAAAGAAAAGCCAGCAGCAGTCGCAGCCTCAACAGAGCATTGACCATTTGCCTCTATTAGGCAATTGCCAATTGTCAAATGAGGCAGCTAACGTGGCCCAGACCATTTTTAATTGAGCCAATGCGCACAGCATGTTGCTGAGGCCCACATAGCCGCTTAGACGGGCCGACTGTCCATTATGCTCACTCACCTGTAAAATAAATGGCAAAACTGCCAACACTTTGGCAACGCGCTGACAACTCTGAGGCACATGCGGCGACACAAAGCTACGAGGGGGCAAGCAGCGAGAGAGTGCGAAGGGGAGGAGGTTGCAGGGGCAGAGGCTGTTCCAATTTAATGCAGAAGCTAAAAGGCAAACTGCGACGGGGGCGATTGTCTGATTGTGTGACTGCGATCTGGCTGGCAGTTACCGTTAGGTGTCAAAGATTTCATGCCCCATGTCGCAAAGTAACGACACACAATCGATCACAAATCAAACGAAGAGAGAGCGAGAGAGAGAGAGAGAGGTGGCCGTTGCTGCCGTTGCGACAGTCGTCCAAATGTGTCTCAAAAATCAGGCCGCTAAAGCTGAACAGTTTCATAAATTGCAGGTGACCTGCCGACCAGCAGCAGCAGCAGCCGCAGCAGCAGCAACTTCAGCAGCCAAAAGCCAGCAAAAAGGCATAACAATAAATTAAAAATGGCCAACTGTGTTTTGGCCTAGGTATCAGCACACACACACATACAAATATGAGCTGCCAGCCTGTTCTCCTGCCCCCCCCCCTCCCCCTCTGCGCCTCTCCGCCAGCCCACCTGCCGTGCGATTTGGTTATTGGAGCGTTGTTGTTGTCTTTTTTTTTGTATTTTTGGCTGATGGACAGCATCGATCCCGAATCCGAATCCGAATCCGCATTCAATAGCTGATCGGCTGCAGCCTCAAGTGGCAGGCGGCGTTTGATGGACACGTTTGCTGATGCATAGCTGCAACTTTATTGGCTTTTAATGAGCTGCTCGAGTATGTGTGTGTGTGTGTACAGATGCATGTCAAGGCTGCATTCAGTGCATGCCACAAGCTCTTAAACATTTATTTTAGAGCAATTCAAAAAAAAATATACATAAATATATATATTTTTTTAAATTTAATTTTTTTTCATGTTCATTAATTGAGGCATAAAAATGTTTATGTTTGTGTATGTATGTTTATGTTATGTAATTGTATTCTTTTTTAAAGGTTCTAAAAGTAAATTTCAACGAGCTTTATTTGCAGACAATTGAGATTATTTGCTAAAAGCAAAAGTTAGCTAAAAGATTTTAAATAAAATGCAATTCAAACTAAAACAAGCCAGAAATGTTTTTTTTTGAAAAATAATAAAAAATAAATAGTCATTTTTATTCAAATTGCAGAAATCGACGAAACATTTACTTGATTTTTCATTTCTCTTACGAAAATCCACAAAATGTTGCTACAATAAATTGACAGCAGTTTATGAACTTGTTGGCAGGACCACGCAGTAAACTTAAAAGTTTATATTTAACATTTGCTTTTTTGTGCTTGCGCATGGACTAGCTTTTAACTCTAATGCTGTAACTTTAGTTTAAATACTTACCATTATGATAAAGTGTCTTGCAAATATTGGCAATAAAAGCTCAACATGTCAAAGTTAATAACAGAAAACTGCTGCATTAAATCATGATTGATTACAGATAAATTGATAAATGCGATTACTTTTCACACTATTAAAAATGTTTTTATGCCCATAAAACTTACTAGTTTTTTAGCTCAACAACTCTGACTTGATGTCAAATATTTACCATAAAGTTAGAATGACTAACAAATATTTGTTTGACAAAGGCTTGCAAGCTTTAGATCTTTAAATAAGAGATATTATAATTAACGTAAGTAAAATTCATAGCTAACAATAATATTAATCTTTTTTACCATGAAGATAAAGTGCCTGGTAAATATTGCAAATCAATGTTTGACAAGCTTGTGAGCTGTAGACCTATACATAAATTATATGATGTTTACCATCAGTAAGCCTGAAATATTCATTTCATATTTCTTTACAATGAGGATAAAGTGACTGGTAAATATTATCAATCAAAATTCGACAATGGTTTCTAAGCTTTAAACCTCTCAACAAATAGAATTATTATAAATATCAGTAAAACTGAAATATTTTTTCATATTTCTTTACCGTGAGGATAAAGTACCTGGTAAATATTATCAGTCGAAGTTCGCCAAAAGTTTGAATGAGTAAAAGCCCTAAATTAATAGAATTATGATAAACATCAGTAAAACAAAAATCTTAATTTCATATATTTTTACCATGAGGATAAGGTGACTGGTAAATATTATTAATATAAGTTCGACAATGGTACGCGATGCTTACAACTTCAAATAAATTATATTACGATAAGAATAACTATAAATCATATGCTCATTTTAAATATTTAACATGAAGATAAAGTGCCAAGCAAATATTACCAAATAAAATTTGTTACAATGAAAGATAACTTTATAATTAATTGCCTTGTTTAGACTTTTACATAAAAAACATGACTATGACTAAATTCACTACAACTCTTCATTCTATATGCCTTTGCCATGAAGATAAAGTGCTTGACAAATGTTTCAAAAAAAGTTTGTTATGTAAAAAATAAACTAGCAAATATTGTTTTCTTTTTTTTAATTATTTTATAATTACCATTTAAATTTATTCCTGCTGATGTATTTCGTAATTATTTTTGAAAATATCTAATCGTCTACAGAATTATTGCACTCAGTGTCGTTTTGTTGGTCGTTTGTTTACTTTTACTCATTTGCATGCTGCGGGTCATTAAACCTGGCGTCAGCCTCGCCAAGATGACCTGACCAAAAGGCATATTCGTTAGACGTATACAATCAGACATATAGGAGTAGTATATTAATTAACCCGAAAAAACCGGTATGTTATATATGTCTAACCTTTATGCTAAACGCGGCCCCATCGAGGCGGCGGCGATGTCGACGTCGATGGAGACGCCGACGCCAATGTCGATGGTGATGTCGATGTCGATGTCGAAGCCGGCAGCAGCCGAGTTAGCTACTGTCTGTCGGCTGGGTTTTATTATTAATTTACCAATAAATTGCCGCTGCGTATACGTAATATTTCACAATTTTAGCTTAATGATCGAAACGTTATTCATGCACTGATTTCCGCTGCAGGTGTCATCGTGCGGAACAGAGACAGCAATAGCACTCTAACCAGTTGCGCGTATTAGCAAAAAACGGAAAGAAAAAAAACAACTAAAAGAAAAAAGAAAAAAGAAGCCAATCCAAGGCCCGCATTGAAATTACAAATGACGAGAAATTTGTCATCTTTATTATTGCAAACAACGCGCGCGCACAGCCGACGACAAACGACGACAATGCTCCCCTGGACAATTGGCGGGTGCGTGCTGTTGGACCCCAATCCATGGGGCCAAGCCAAGCCAAGCCAGGCCAAGCTAGGCCGGACTGTGTCCGAGTTGAGGCGAGGCCAGAGGCATACACAAAGGCCGCAGCTCGAGCTGCTGCCGTTTGCCGCTTGGATGTTGTTGACAACTTGCCACACATCTTTTGGCTAAGCTCTGGACTGCGCACAGTGGTTAGTGGAGTGGACAGGGACAGCTACTTGGTAGCCATTGTGCGCTCAATTGATTTTTCATTTAAATGAAAATCCACAGCGGATTTGGACCCGGGCCTGTTGTGTGGCTTAATGAGCTGCCCGTTTCTTGTTATTGTTCAGCCTCAGCTTCAGCCACGAGCAAATCTACCCATGTGTGAGTGTGTGTGTGTCTGTTTGTTTATGGTACAAAAAGTTTTTATTTTTATTTTTATTTCAGCAAAAAAAATATGTATTGTAGGTATGTATAAGGTATTGGCGTACAAAAATAATACACTTTGTTCTTGATTTTTTTCTCTTCTTTTTCTTGAATGCTTGCAGTTTGTTTTTTTTTTCTGTGTGGCTCGTTTAAATCTATGTGGCAGTTGCAGCTCTTCTGTTGCGGCAGTCGTTGCACGAGTCTCGAGAATTTATCGACTCTGATCTGCGTTTATACATAAGTTTCAAAGTCCAAAGCAACTTTAATTAAGAGCTAACAAGGAAGAAGTTAATTTCGTTTCCCTAAGCAAAAAAGTTTATAAAAGAAAAATATTATTATTTTTGAAATGAATAAAAATGAAAAGTTTTTAAAAAATATTCAATTTATTTACTTTCATGCGGTATTTGTGTGTTTGAGAAGCGAAAAGAAAGGCGCTTAAATATTACAATCAGAAATGTGTTATACATAATTATAGCAAAGTAATGTTAACTTTTGTATATTGTGTAAGCAAGTTTTCATGAGCTTTAAAGATGGAATGTTTAGAGTTAGCTTTATGTTTCTTAATCACCGAACGACTGCATTGCAACTGCCATATCGAATGGTAGAAATGTATATAAGTTTATAAGTAACTATATGAGAGTTTAATAATATCATATGATTGTCATTTATAAATATTGCTGCCTCTTGTGTCTGTTTGCGTTTCTGTTGATTTTTTTTGTGTCTTTTTCTAGTTTTGATTATTTTGTTTTCGTATAAAATTTTCTACTTAACATCCAATATATAAAAATTTGCGCTAAAATTAGTTAAACCTTCTTACTGGCTAATGTATAATGGATATGTAAAACGTATCGCGTTTAGTATATGTTTATGTATATGTATATGTACACACAAGTTGCTAGCACCAATACAAATTTTTATACTTATATAGGCATACTATTCATATCAATATCAAATATCCATATATCAAATGTTTTTTTTTGTGTTTTTTAGGTAATGTAGTAGTAAATTGTCTTTATACTCGTAGTACCGCTTGTTAACTTGGCTTCTTGAAGGCAACGTCTGTTTAGATGCTATAAAAAAATTTTACAAATTCTTTTTCTTTTTTTAATTACTGGCTAAAGGCTTAGAGCTAGACTGGGCTTTGAGCCCGCTTACGGAACTAAATTGAGCTACTTAAGCGTTACGACATAAAAACTGAACGAAATGATGCATGAAACAGTGTTTTATAAATAATAAGGAGAAAACGTCAAAACAAAACGGCCTCATTGGGGCATTTTCCTATATATGATGTCGAAGTGGGCATGGGCGTGGCGTAGGCATGGGCGTGGCTATTGTGAGTATTTCCATATGGCCTGCGGCTCAGTGGCGTCGCATATGCAGCGACAGATGATCGGAGCGACTGAAACTTCGGGTGCAGAGCTGGCAGCGGAAGGGCTTGACGCCCGTGTGTTTCCTGTAGTGGCGGGTCAGCTCGTCAGAGCGGGCAAATCGCCAGATGCAGCCCTCCCAGGTGCACACATACGGCTTCTCACCTGCAGATGGAACAGTGAAAATGGATCAGCGAAAATTTTAGAATAAAATTTGATATAGCACGAAATAAAAGGCGATAATGTATTAGGATAAAATAATACAGAAAAAGTCAAATAGTCGAACTATTATTGCTAGTGGAATATTAGTAAGTGAATAGAGCATTGAAAATCGAAAAAAATGGGTAAAAAAAGCAATATATGAAAATGGAATATTTGATAGCTAAACATAAAAAATGGAACATTGGAAAATAAAATATTTAAAAAATGGGATGACGAAAAATGCTGCATTTAAAAATGAAACATTTCAAAAAGGCAGTAGAAAATGGAACACTGTAAAAAAACTCAAAAAAAGACATTCAAAAATTTAAAAAGAAATATTGAAAAAATCAATTTTTGACTATTAAACATTGGAAAATGGAACATGGAAAATGGAACATAGAATATGGAACATGGAAACTGAAAAATGTAATATGGAAAACAGATCACAGATCATAGAATATAGAACATAGAAAATGGAACATGGAAACTGAAAAATGGAATATGGAAAACAGATCATAGAATGTGCAACATGGAAAATAGAATACTTGAAAATGCCACAAAGCAAAATGAAATTGTAAAGAATAAAACAAGAAAGGATACCTTGTAAAATGTAACATTAAACCTTTATAAATAGCACATTCAAAGACGGAAAATGGAACATTGAAAAATTGAATATTTAAAAATTAAACATTGGAACATAGAAATAAGAACATGAATGAAACAAGAAAGTCAATCATGTAAAATTGAAACAGGCAAAGGTATCTTATATGCAGAACTCTAACCCTTACACAATGTGTTATTACGTAATGATTAGAGAGAAAAATAACAGTGACTTATAATTATAATAAAATAAAAGAAAATTATATAAAAGCAAAAAAAAAAAAAAACTCAATAGTGTGCTTAAGAACATTTAAATAGACCAACAAAAATGAAAGACAGAAATAATCAAGCAATTAACATTGAACAAGTTAGTTTAATAATTATTAATAAATAATAATAGGAGCAATGAAATTCTAATATTGGAGCAGTCAAATTATAATTGTGAGAATAAACAAAAATAGAAATGAAATTTTGACTGCTAAAATGAAAAAACTAAATAAGGACAAAAATAGATTCACACTAAAGTAAAGTTGATAAAATTCGAATCCCATTTGGGTACCTCACCTGTATGCGTGCGTTTGTGCGCCTTGAGGTGCGAACTTTTGGTGTAGACCTTGTCGCAGCCCTCGGTATCGCACTTGTGTACCTTGCGGTTCTTGGAGAGATCATTGTAGCCGCTGCCATTGGAGGCGGCGTCGCGACTGAACGAGGCGCCGCTACCCGCACCGCTGCCGCCAAAATTGATGCCACTAAAGCTGCTGCTGTCCTTGCGCGACCCACCGCCCAGTGCCATGCCCCCAAAGGCGGGGTTTAAAGCGGCATGCGGAGACCCCGCGCCCGCATAGCTCTTCCAGCTGGGCGTTGAGCAGATGCCGCCAGCTGTTGCTGCTGCGCTGATAGCTTTGCTGCTGCTGCTGCCGCCGCCGCCGCTCGTCGCTGTGCATTTGCGTGCCGCTTGGGCATCCGAGAATTTGTAGGGATTCTTGAAGAGGCTCAATAAGCTGAACTTGCGATCATAGTCCTGCATGAGAGCGCTGCTGTTGTTGCTGTTGCTGGTGCTGCTGCTGCTGCCGTTGTTGTAGCTGCAGCTGTTGTTGTTATCCTCCTGCTTGCTGATGCGTCGATACGTCAAGAAGAATGGCGATGCGGCAAAGAATGGCGAGAATGGCAACTTGGAGACGCCGGAAGTGTACAGCTGCTGTTGCTGTTGTTGTTGCTGCCTCCCAAAGGCGCCCAACGTGGAACCAGCAGCAGTTGCATAGCCGCTGGCGGCGGAGGATGAGCAGCTGGCCTGCTTGCCATTACTGTAGTTACCGTTGCTGCTGCCGTAGGCCTTGCTGCCAGCGGCTGCTTTGGTGGTGAACTTGCTGCTGTTGCTGCTGCTGCTGCTGCTGTTGGTGGCGTGCGAGGTGCTCGCTGAAATTGTAAAGGCAATTGAAAGTCAGTTAAACAAAATGGCCAACTGTTGAGTTTTTATGGTCGCAAAAGCTTAATGAGACTCGTTAAATGTGCCCGGGTATTGGCATAAAAATCAGCTTAGCTTTAGCCAAAGAGCATCAACAGACGGGACAGAGGCAGAGGCAGAGGCAGATGCAGAAGCAAAGGCAGAGGCAGTCGCCATCAAGTCAAGTCAACTGTCTGGAACACTTTGCCTTGTCAGTTAACAGTTGTACACAATTTCCTAATTTTGCTTGGCCCGGCCGGCCCGGCTGGGACCAGGCGGACCGAGTCATTGCATCAAAAACGTTTGCATGTCGCGTATTTTATGGGCCCCCAGACAGGCGGACAGACGACGACGACGACGACGACGACGACGACGGCGACGGCGACAGACGGACATCAAATCCGTGCAGTCGTGATCCATTTAACCTGTACTTGAGCGGCGCCGATTGCCAGTCGGAGCCGGAGCAAGTCAGCCTCAGCAGTGAGCTGCGCAAACATACGGCCCCAGCCACAGGGACAAGTGTGTCGATTTTGGCGCCCGCGACATCAATTGCCAACAGCAGCAGCAGCAGCAACAGCAACAGCAACAGCAGCTGCCACAACTGCAGTTGCTTGCCACGATGTCTGCCTGACGGCTGCCAATTTCCTCAGCTAACTGTCACCTCTATCCCCTTCACCCCGCCCCACTCCCTCCCTCGCTCCTTTGAGTACGGCGAAAACCCTTTGGTCCATATGAAAGTCTGCTCTGTGCCACGAAGCACTTGACTTGAGTCAAGCGAGCGTGGAATTGTGGAATTGTGCGCTGCACATTTCTTAGTTCCGATTGAATAATGAATATTGATCAAGCTGCTTGGGTTAAGGTAGGTTTCTTAATAGAATCATTGATTATATTAGTTTGTTTTTTTCTTCTCTTTTTTGCACGTTATTAATAGAATCATAAATTATTATTTCTTTTACATCTTGATAACTGGTGAAGCACTTGAAATCTAGTTAAGCAATCAGATATATATCTATGTGCTTCCTTTAAGACTTTTTCATTTAAATAACTTATTTTTAAATAAATATATTGATGATAATATCAATCAAGGCTGCAAATCCGTTATGAAACGAACCGGATCGAACTAGATATTGAAATTATTTTTTAAATATTTCAAGTTTTATTACTTTTAATATGATGAAAATAAGGAATTTTTTTATAAGAGAAAAATTAATTTAAAATAATTATCTTTGCTATATATTTGTATATGTATATACTTCATGTTATGTTAGGCTTACTTAATTTTTTATTTCATTTATTTGGTAGACTAATCAATATTTAACTGAGATATTCTTCTTTTTTCTCTTTTTAAAGATTATCATTTATATAATTTTCATTATATGCTAGCACTTAATTATCTTGAAGCTTATTCATCCATTAATTCATTTCTTCACATCAACAAATTATTAATTATCTTTTTGCTACTCTTTTACCACCTTCCATTTCTTCGTCTCTTTCTGTGTTTTCAATTTCCTTCCTCCCAATTTCAGTGAATGACGAATATTCCTTTTTATAGCCTTGGCCTATACATATTAATGAATGCCAAAGTGGACTGAATATTACGAATTAATACAAAAATATTTCGGAGACTTTTATTGTAGCTGCAGATAGCCGATCAAGTTAACGAAAGTATATGCATATTTATGGCCCATTTACATTGTTAACTTGATGTTCCCCCGACTCACATTTGAATATAGTTTGTGCATATGTATATGTATTTAAATATATAAATTTGCCTAATTGTTCAATCTGTTTTCAGTTTTCGCTTCAGGTTTTTGTTTCGTTACTCTAATTTATTGCATAACTTGAATTCTATGCATAGCTGTGCTGGGGTGTTCTATTTACACTCATGACTCATCTTTTATACTTTATTAAAATTCGGGATAAAGTTAGCAATTAACAAGATGTTTTTTGTCAACAATTTTAATGTGTTAACAAGTCAAAGTGCTCTAGTAATAGGTGAGCGGCTAGCTGTTACCCTGAACTTAGCGCAGAGATGATTTCTAAAGATTTATGCTACTTGTGCTTTAAGCTAAGTTTCGGAATCTCTGTCTCGCTCACTCCATCTATCTCACTCTTTCTTAAATATTCATTGTTTTTAATTTCACCTATGATTAAAGTGAATTTTGGTCTGCGCATGAAGAAACTATATATCATGTGTTTAGATGTTATAGTTTTTAAATTTTGCATAAAACTGAGTCAATTAATGAATTTTTAGCGGTGTTAGGCAGATCAGAATTCTCCATCCGAAAATAAATTACTCAACTTATTGTCAATACGATATACTTGAAAATGAATAGAAAATTTCGATTTAGTTTTGCAGTTTACGAAATGGAAGTATTCTCATAAATGAAGACAGAGACAAATGGTTAGATCGAGACTCATATAATTATGCAGAAATATCCTTGATAGGGGCAAAGAATCCTTTTTATGACTATAAATAACATTTGCATTATATTACACAACATTACACTATTTATTATCATTTCAATAGATTTATAGTATAGAAAATTATGATATACATGTATATGTTAATTATTTTTATACAAGCGAATTTATAATAAAAACATTTAATTTGTTTCGGAAATTTGACAACATTTTTTATGCGTTTTAAAAAAAAGATAATAATAACATACAAACATAACATAATAAAGCAAAGTATTTTTTTAATATTAAAAATTTTTTTTTAGTATTATTTCCCTTTTTGTAATTGTCGTTTATGCAAATCACCATGCAAGGTTTTTGGTTATAGAATTCATCCTGTTATTAAGAACTTAACTCAGTCTGGTTCGCGCATCATATATTTGATTATAGAATTCATCCTATTATTAAGAACTCAGCTTATTATCGTTCGAACCCTGTATATGATGACTTTTCTTTCAATGCATACCCTACAAAAGCTTCTTTTCTTTTTTTTTTTTGATAAAAATTTGTATATTTGATTTAAACAAGTTTTCTGCTACCGTTAGTGGCAACCTAATCTAGTTTTAAATTCTTGCAAAGGCTACAATATTAAATTGTGTAATATTTTTCAACTCAAAATTAAAAAACAATTTTTAAAAATATTTTTTGTAAATTTTTTTTGTTTCCCTTCTCTGCGGCTACCGCTTTCAATTTTCACTTGTTAAAGCTCTTCTCGCTTTGGCTGCCTGTCGCCGTCGGTGTTATTGTTGTTGTTGGTGTTTGCTGTTGTCGCTGGCCAACTGTACGAGTGACCCATGCTTAAGTGCTTTGTCTGAGGCCCCCTGCAACAACATGACCGAGGGCCACAGACTCAACCGCTGCGACTGGCCGGCCGACGCGGGCCTGTGAAATGGTCGCAGTCCGGTCGCCGGGTTGGCCGGGCTGGCCTGGCCGGCCGCTTGTTTTAGCCTGAAGTGCTTCAAGTGCGTTAGCGCTAGAGAGCCCAGGCCTGGCCTGTCTACACATGCGCACATGGACCGGGAACTCGACTGTTGTTACTGATGCATTTGTAATTTCCATGCCAGCATTTGGCTGCACAGCGCCCAAGGTAGCGCAGTCTCTCTGTGTATGTGAGTGTGTGTGTGTGTGAGAGACTGCCTCGTGTTATTAAAATTGATGGCATTTAATTGAACTGGCCATCAACGTCAGCCCACAGTGCCGTTTTTTCCCCATTTAGCCATTTTGCGGTGTGTTGCCCCATTTGCAATTGCGACGCTTAGAAGGGACCATTCATTTGGATTTTAGCTCTCTCGATGCGACTGCATATGCATATGCTAATGCGCATTATGTGGCCAACAGCAGCAGCAGCAGCAGCAGCAGCAGGCGACTGACTGTCATATATTTTGTGTCCAAATATATATATATATGTGTGTGCAGATATGTCCATTCTCCCGTTGCGCATATAATCACCGCTTTTACCGAAATGCACATGCTGACTTCATATTTCTGCCAATTTAGTGGCGGTGCGCGTTTAGGCGACCCAGAGATTTGAAATCACACTTGTGCCTATTGCCAAAGTGGTGCAATAAAAAAAGTGAATGTTGCCCCGAGTGGCACACACACACACACTTACACACACAGATAGATAGAGAGAGAGAGACGTGGCTTGGAGAGTCGTGTTAGCAGCTCCTTTGGCGCGTCTTCAAAATGGTCGTCTTGGCCATAAACTGCTCATTTGACTTTGGCTGGAAGCTTGGCGAGGCTAGGCGATTGCGTTGAACGTGCCGCCCGAACAGCCAGCGATAATTATGATGAGGCTGACGACCAAAAGCCAAAGACTGCAACCGGGTTGCCAGCGCCCAGTGTGTGCTGTGCGCTGTGCTGTGTGGTGCGGTGGTGCCTGCAATGCGGATCTCGCACCAAATGCGACTTGTTGGCAAAACCAAACAATAAATTACAAAAACAGTTGATAGGGTTTAATGTGCACTTGGTGTGCGATTGGTTATAATTGACAGTTCGCTTGGCTGGCTAGCTGTCTGGCGACGTGCTTCGCTGCACCACCACAGCAGCAGCAGCAGCAGCAGCAACAGCCAGCACCACCAACTGACTCGTCGTTATGTCTGTTACGTTTCTTGGCAGTTAATTGCCAGGCGCGCGCACATTGATTTACTAGTGGATTTTTATATAAAACTGTCGTATTTAAGTTATAATTATGAAACAACATGGCGTATGAGCAATGCCCAACACACAAACACACTCACACATACAGCACTTTCGGTGTTAGCACATCTGAATTTATGGCATTGCGCATACGCCGTGGGGGCAAGCCAAAACCTAAGCCACGCCGCCAGGCTTTTTATTCACATCCACACAAACACAAACACACACAGAGAGACCCACACACACATGCTTTTATTTTTTCTCTAGCCATTTTTCACACTCTGCGGGCGTCTTTTGAACCTTGAAATAAAAGTTTCCCACACTTGCGATAGAGCTGGGCAAATGTTTCGATTTTCCTTTTGGCCCCACTATCTATCTTGGCCAAAACTGAGCGCCGACGAACGCTGCGATATTCGCTGCTAGAGCTCTTAACTCTTATTTCCAAACGTTAACACTGACTGGCTCGCTGGCTAATCCAGCGCCTGATTCCCAGCCAGCCCAAAATGGTAACAGACGTAGACTTTGTGGCAGCAAAAAACTAATGAGCAACAACAACAACAACAACATCGGCGAATGCAAACTGCACCTGCCAAACGGGCAAACAAACAACCAACAACAACAAATAACAACAACAACAGCAACAAAAGTCATTTGAGAAGTATCTGTTTTGAAGAAAAGTAGAACGACTTTTTTAACACTCTACCAAATTATGCTTAAGTAAAATTAGATCTTATCTATTATTTTTAAAATTTTCCCCAATGATTTTATGCTATATATTAAATAGTATAGTATCTTTATCTACTTTTTTAACCGTACTTCAAGAACTTTAGCAAGCTTTATTTTCAGTCTATTCAAATTTTAATGAATTATATAACTCCAAGTTTTTTTTGGCTTAAAAAAGGAGTATCTAAAATAAGCATAAAACTAATTTCTCTTTGGCCATCGTTGTGAATAACCCGTAAAAAGTGTTTTTTTACAATATTTATTGAAATATTTTTTTTAATATTTTTTTGTTGTAAAAAAATTACGTAACCAACAAATCAAATTGTTCTCAAATATTTAAAAATTGTATTTTCAATTTTAAAATACAGTCAAAGCCCGATAAATCGTCCCCCGCTAAATCGAAAACCTCAATAACGTTCGAATTCCGGCTCGATAAATTGAATCCCTGTGTAATTAGTAAAAAAATGTGATCCCCTTTCCATTTCGAATTATAAGGATTCAACTGTATATAAAAATATATTTTTATATATAAATAAAAAATTTGTTAAAAATCTTCATAAAGTAGAAAAAATTATTTTGAGTCATATTAAAATTTAAAAAAAAATTAAATTAAATACAAGTTTTATTGAATATAAAAAAAATGTAATTAATAAATTTTAAATTAAAAACAACTTAACTTTTTTTGCTAAGTCCAAAAAAAAATTTTTTTTTAAAAATACATGATAATTTTTATGTACATTTCCATATAAATTTTTGACAACATATTTTTGTCCGTTAAACTTAGCTTTAACTGCTTGCAATATAAGAAAAATTACAATATAACAGCATCGCGTAATATGCGACTTAATCTCTTCCTATAAATAACCCACATTTCATTAGATCGTTACATACTGTCTGACTAATTGAGCATACCCTATTAGGCGTACCCTTAAACTGGCTCTGCCCACAGCATCGTCGTCGTCATCCTCCTCGACTGCAGCTTGGACTTCCACGTTGTTGGCGCTTCGTTAGCGGCTGCCGTTTTATTTCTGTTTGTATTTCTATTTGTATGTGGATTTTTCTCTTTCAATTTTGTCCTCTTCTTCTTATTTCGTATTGCCTTCTCTGTTGCACATTGCTCGATTTGTTTTTTACGAGCAAATTGTGCAAATATCTTAAAGCTTAGCAAAACTGACAACTAGATAAATTTAAATGAATTTCTGCGCTCATAAGCTGACAGCAAAATGGGCTGGCAGCTCAGTTAGCCACGTTAGTTAACTGCCTGCTGGCCAGGGCGCATTCTCAACAGAAAGAAGGCAAAAAACATAAAGAGAGAGAAAAAAAAAGAAAAACATTTAATTGTTTGCTACCAATTATGTATTTGTCAAGTTAATTGGTATGTCAACGCAACTTGTTTTTAGTTAGCCTCAATGCACGGTGGCTGCCCGGTGGTGCCATCAAAGCAACTGCAGCGACCACCGCCAAAGCCGCTGTTAAAACCAAGCCAAGCCAAAGCTAGCAAAACGCCAGACGCATTGTCAATAAGCAGCAGCTGTTGCTGCTGCTGCTGCTGCTGCTGCTGCTGCTACCAAGATGAGATACCAAACGCAATGCCAATCATGCAGCCATTTTACACCAAGTCCAGGCCTGGCCAAAAAAAAAGAAAAAAGTAGATGCCACAAACGGCAGCCGCGAAGGTGTGAAAAGCAATGCGAGGCAGGCGAAGACTGCAGCCGCCTGCAACTGCAACTGGACCCGTTTTTCGTGGTCTGTCGCACATTGATTGTCAGCGCGTGTTGCCCACCGATTGATGCACTCGCGGCAGCGACGCGTCGACGGCGGCGTTGATGAATGTGCCGCTGGCCAGTTGCCGGCAGCGTGGCATGGCATCGGAATTGGGAATTGGGTATGGGTATGGGTATGGGTATGGGAATGGGCAGAGAGCGTGCTGGCCGGCCGGCTGGCTGGCTTATCGTTCGATCTGGTGCGGTTAACAAATGCTTTACGCTAATGACAATTTTGTTATACATTTTATGCATGCGCTCGCACACACACACATAGACACATACATGGCGTATACGCAATGCCGATTGACGATAGACGCGATAAGGCGACGGCCAGCCGTCGATGGACAAGTCGATAAATAAATTTATGCACAGCCAAAGAGGCGTAAAATGTGCTATTTGATTTAATGCACAAGTGTGCGAGTGTGTGTGTGCGTGTATTTTCGCAATGATAATCGATTTATGGTGTGTGAAGTTTGTTTCTGTTGCTTTTCGTTTTGTATTTGTTGCTCGTTTTTTTTTACTTTTATTTCTTTTTTTTGTGTCATTGCTAATTGTGTACAAATATGGACAAAAGCGTGGACACGAAGCAGAAGGCTTTCCAAATGGTCAGCACACGTAAGTAGGCAGCATCCAGCTCTGGAGCCGCAGTCGCAGCAGCATCCGCTACAGCGGAAAGTTGCCCAACAGGCGTTTTAAAATGCCTCTGAGAAATAATTTATGCATTTCTTTGTCTGCAGCAGATAAACGATGCGACGCTCACTTAAAGTGGTTTCTACATGCGTGTGTGTATAGGTGTGTGTCTGTGTGTGTGAGTTGTGCTAAGTAGAATACACGTTTGTTGCCTTTTTAGCCTGTTAGGCGTTTAGTGCTTAGTGTAATGATTAATTGATCGTATTTATTATTGATTAGATGTTGGAGAACCTGTGGAAGCAGGAGGATTACGACGCAAGCTTTGCTAAGCGTCGATCGATAAATTGTCCATGAAGCTTAATCGACTGCATGGGCTTAATTTAGATTAAGTGCTAGCTTAGAAAGCTATATTTTCTTTTTTTGCCCAAATTATCAATTAGGTCTATCAATAAGTTAATCAATTTAAGAGCTCGGACTCTGCATTGCAATTGAGAGTTATCGATAAGCTGTCTGTAGAGCTTAATATTAATAGAAATGAAAACTTAATAGATATAACAGTCTCTATAATTATGTCATGTTCGTGGCAGTTACAACTGATAGTTATTGGTTAACAATCTTAGCACTGTTCAAGAGTGTTGAAACTTATCTTTTATTTATAAATATGATCTTAAATGACAATAGATAGTAGTTTGTTTTGGATAAAGATAAATTAGCTTTATTATCATGGTGTCTTGAGAGTTTTTAATATGGTAAAGCTTGGTATGATATGGGTAGCTATCGCTGTTATCAATAACGGAAAGTTTTTGATTTTTCTGCTCTGAACTTTGCTGAATTTTGACGGTACTCGATAAATCAAATCGAAAAATATTTAAATTGGTAAATATAAATTTTCATATTAATATGGGGCACTATGGTATGTTCGAAACGAGAACATTCACAGGGATCTGAGCATCTTACCAGTAAAAGATGAAATAACACACCAAAAAGCGAACTACTCCATAAAACTGTCATCCTAACCATCTTTAAAGGTCTTTATCTTGGGTTTGCAACCGAAACTGCCTTCAGCGCAACGACCTTCCAGCCCAGTAATAGAACCTCGAGGCCCATAACCCTCATTTAGTCAACATGACTGTTAGTTAATTAACATTATTATACGATTTGATAAACTTATTGTCAGACTCGTTTAAGAAGATATCCAATAAATAAAAGCAAAGTATATTAAAAAATATTCATATTTCTTGACTACATTCAAACTTATATTTATTTTCCCAATTACAAATCGATTCAATCACATGTTAAAGTTTTCAGTGTTGGATAGGTAACTAAACTAACTAGTGCTCTACAACTCATATACATATAGATCTTCCTATACTTATAGATATTCTATAGACATAAATACATAATAAATATATTCAAGAATTTACGTTTAAGAAGTTATTAATATATATCCCCTGGCTTAAACCAAAATTTATATAACACATATTAATTGATTGTCGTATACAAACTCAATGAATGCTTATTTAAAACTCATTAACAAATTCAATTATTATCTGAAAAGCAATGGAAAATACCTTCTATTTCGTTTGAGCTGCTGCATATCCTTTGGCCATAAAACTTCGAATAAAACGAAAACGTGCGTCTCTAATATGCGATAGTATCCATGAATTAAAGAGTCTGGAGCTGGTGAGCGGTAATTGCTGCGTGTTAATTCAAACAAATGTCGGGAATTGCGCATTTAATGTGAAAATGAAGAAACATTGCGCACAGTATGGACTCGGCCTGGGATAGCTATGGATGGGATGGAGTGGATATATATATATATGCGAACGTATGTGCCAGGTGCCAGACCGAGCCGGGCCCAAACGAGCTAGCGAGTTAGGTGGAGCGAGTGAAATAAATGATCCCAGCTTCATGTTTAATTTATTTGAAAGTTAACACACATATAACAACTGCAACAACTACAACAACAACAACAACAACAACAGCGAGTCGCGACGCGCCGCCGGTGACTGTAAAACAGTAAAAACAAAATACAACGCAAAGATGCAACATGCAGTAGGGGTAAAGCCTGAGCTGCAACTCGATGGTAGAGGAGGGGCAGACGGGGTTAGAGGGGGCCTGGCGAACGGGCATTAATGCGTCGTAATCACACTAAGCAGACATTAAATGCGTTTTCGCTGTTTGAGCACCAGCCCCGAAGTCGGGACAGCGCCATAGAAAAGAGCCAAGAGACAGGCAGCCAGGCGAGAAGGCTCACCGAGCAACAAGCCAACAAGCAACAACAACAGCAACAACAACATCCACAACAGCGCCTAAATGATTGATAAAATAATTGCTTGCACGTGATGCGCACTTAGCAAATGAACAAAAGAGCAGATGAGGCAAAAGTAGGAGCACAAAAAAGAGAAAGGCTACAACCTCACGCAATGCCCGCACAAGTCCAAGTGTCAACAACAGCAGCAGCAGCAGCTAAGCCAAGCTAAGAGTAGGGGGTTTACCCCAAGCCCAGCCCAGTCCGGCCCGGCTTAACAAGTGACCCAATGAGACGGGCTTAAAGCAAAGCTATCAAAACAAAAAGAATATGTAACAGCCCAGTCAGGCAATAAATAACTTTTCAGAAACTGTAGGAATTAAAGCGAGACAAGTGAAGTGTTGAAATAATCTGAAGTGAATGAAGAGAGCTTTGATTATGAAGTTTATAGAACAATTACGATATGAAGTTTGTATGTGCTTCCAAAGCTGTTTGCTGTGATAGACTGCTATATTAATAGCTAATATTTTAAGTGTTGATTAAAGTCTTCATATCTTTTTAAATCTCAAATGATCATGGTTTAACAACTCTCTTCCATATGAAAAAGCTTAAAGTAAAATATAAAAAATATTTTTAATGTATACATATATTTAATATTTATTAATATATTTTAATATAAAAAATATTTTATTAAAAATTTTCTTTTTAGTAAATATATTATTTATTTAAAGTGTTTGTTAATGTCTGTATCTCAGATTAACTCTTCGCTTCAGTATTAATAAATGTCAAATGATCATGTCTAAGCAATACTTATTTTTTAAATAATTAGGATTTAAATGAAATATGAAGCAAAAAATACATAGGTATATATACATAGAAAATTTAAATATATTCTTTAAATTTTTAAATATATAAATTTAAATAAATTTATACTCATAAAAAATATTTTTAAACTATTTTAATTTTTGTAAATTTTTTTTTTATTTTAAGTGTATATAATGTCTGTATATCTCAGGTTGAATACTCCTTGAGTGTTGATATATACCAAATATGGAATATTATGAAATATTAAGTTAGAAGAAATATATGCAAATAGTTAGAAATAATATATATATTTATAAATATTTATAACTTTCGTATAATTTTTAGTTTGAGTGCTGGTTAATGTCTTTATATCTCAAGTTGATTTCTAATTATGTTTTAATAAGTTTCAAGCCAAATGGTTAAGGCTACACAATACCTATTTGTATGTCTAAGCTTTACTTTAGAGGTGGAAGAAATTATCGGGATTCGACTGTACATGTTTTTAGATTTTTTTGTTTTCAGTTCTAAGTGTTGGTTAATGGATTTAAGTAAGTTTTTTTTAAAAAATTTATTTCATATTTATTTTCATACTATGTTAACACCACACTGGCTTTCAGTAAAATTTGTACTACATCAAATTAGCTTGGACTAGATATTTACTCGACTTTAAAGACATTAATCTTCAAATTGCATTAATTTTCACGCTTGCTTTCAAAGCTGTCATATATAAATCACTCTCTTTATAGCATTTACGAATTGTTTTAATTATGGAGTAAACAAATATTCGTTTATTTATGTGTTATTAAGTTATTTTTGAAGGTTAAGCAATAAAAGTATTATATAAAGTAGAGCTAGAAATATATAATTAATTTTTTATAAAATTTTGAATATTTTTTTTGTCCAAATTTTTGGTATACTTATAAAGCTCTTTATTCTCAAAAAGGAACTTTCTTTTTTTAGTGTTGACAAGCGTTAATGTGAACAGCTATTTGTTGACTCAAGTGTTGACAAATTTCATGCTAGCAGCATTTCTACTGTTACACAGCGCCAAATTCTACGACTTCTTGTGCTGCCAAATGCCTGACTACCATTTTAAGCGAGTGTCATTAGGAGTTCAGCAGCCCAAGCCAAAAGAAACTCAAGATATATAAAGGAAAAAAATAAAACTGTATCAAGTCGAGACAAGGCCCAAAAACTGAAGTGAGGGCATTGAAAATCTAACGAATTATAACGTGGGAAACAAACTGAGGGACGTTGGCAGCACAAATTGCCGCAGTTAACGGTTCCTGTTTCGTCGCAAATTTGGCTAAGCAAAAAAAAAGAGAGACAGAAATACAGAAACAGAAACCGAAAGACAAGCTGAATGAAGCATCCAAGCCCGATACGAACTAAACCAGGCAGCCAGCCAGGCAGGCAGTCGACCAGCCAAGCAGTCGGCCTGGCAGTCAGCCAGGCAGTCAGCTTGGCAACGATTGCCACGACAAGTGGCCCCCCGCACGGCTCTGGCTACAGTTCCAGCATTTGCCCGCCCACTCGTGCGCCACATTATTTCATGCAAAATCATGCCATGGGAACCACGACGTCGCTTCTCCCAAATACAGCAGTCTAGAACTATTACCGGACTAGCCCTCCATGCCGCTCTCGGCCATGGCCGCAGCGGAGTCTCCTCCTGCTGACTGCAACTAATGCACAATCATCGCAGATTATTTCATTTAATGTCAATACAAAAACAGCAAGCGAGCTGCAGCTAGAGCAACATCTTTGCTGCTGCTACAGCTGCTGCTGCTGCTGCTGCTGCTGCTGGCTGTGGCAACATCGTCCGCATCGCCATCGACATCGACATCGCCATCGACTGGGGCTGCGGCATCCTGGCGTGCATTGAAAGCTGAAAGTTTGACACTCCAATTCTCAATGCCGCAGGGCAAACAAATTGAGTGGAAGCGAATGCAACAGAGGGAGGGGGCCGACAGCAGGGGGTCGGGGGGTGTAGAACAGCCCGTTAGTGTTTTGCAAACGAGTTTAAACTGCTGTTGACTTTTGAAAAGTCTAAGGGCCCAAGTCAGGAGACCAAAGCCATCTCAACTCGAACGCTGGGCCACATTGCTCATACGCTCCGTTTGACCTTGCAAAATCGACGGTCGACGTTCGGTTTTTGGCAACAATTTTTATTTGATTTTTTATTTATAGCTGGGCATTGTGATATTTATTTGTGGCCGTCTTGATGGCCGCTGCGATGGCATCAGTCATGCGCCTACCCCACTGAAGTGTGCAATCAATTTTAAAGCAGCCAAGATTTGCATAAACCACAAAAACCAAAAAAGAAAACACTGGCAGAAAAACGCGGCCAGACAGCTATAAATGAAGTAATCAAGTGAGACGAACACTGATAGAGTGAAATGTATACAATTTGGTAAGGCTGAAGGATAGCCGATGGAGCATGGAAGTTGGAGTCATAAAGCAGCGTATTCAAGGTGGCAGCTTAGGCTGGAATTGATTCAATCATTTCTCGTTTAATTCCAACTGAACTGGCTTTCTACATAGTAAATTACGTTCTCTGCAGGCATTCGCTTACTGGTTGAGCATTTTTACAACTATTTAGCATTTATGATTACTTTTAGTTTGACTGTCAGAATTAAGCAAGGCTTATAGTTTTGTGCATTCAAATTAGTATTATGCCTGCCTTAGAAATAAAATTATTTTATAAAAAATAATAAGAAATTGCTTAAGTTTAATAAATCTAAATTGATACTAAAATCAATTATTATATTATATATCACAATTAATTAACTAAAATGCTAGTGTTGCTCGCAATAAATATCTGTGCTTTATGCTGAGAAGAATTCAAATAGTATTTTATTTTAAGAGAACATTAAATTTGATCAATATTTTCAACTTTTATATTTGAACTACATATAAGTATATTTAACATAAGAATACCAATAAATATTAAGGAAAATTTCATCATTTAAGTAAATTATATCATTTACTTCATAGTAAATTATAATTGTACTCACACAAATGTGTATGTTAATTTATTATAAATAATTATAAATATAAATAAAATATATAACAGTTGATGTTAGTCAAGAATGGGAGCTTAGTATCTATATCAATTAGAAGTTAATTAAGACTTATAAAATTTATCATTTCCAATGGGTTCAGGTAACAAGTAAAAACACTCTAGTCGGGACTGCCCGACTACGAGATCCCCTGAACTTTTGTTCGAGTTTGCATTTTTACATACATACAGAAAGATATGAATGCAAAAACAAAAAAAATTTGTTTTGGAACAAAAAATGATGACAGCATCAGGAATTGAACCTGCGACTCTTCGCTTGCAAGCCACCATCTCTAACTATAACATAACACTCTTCATATTGTTCTTAGTGACAAAGACGCCGCTAAAGTAGCATCGTAGTAGCATAGACTTACAATTTAGATGAAATTGTGATTTATCAAATCAAATTCAAAGAAGAATGCACACATATGAATGTATGTGTGCACATGTATAGACTGTGTGCACAGGATGCACCGCACACGTATTGGCTTTTGTCAATTGACAAAATGTCTTGTTTAATTACTTCTATCTTACTAAACTGATTTTAATTACATTTTGAACATTAAATGCTTTGATTTTATGCAAAATACGGTTTTATTTAAAAAATCAAAAAAATTAATTGTGGCTTTGCTAATTTTTTTTCTAAAAATGATTTTGTTGAGCTGGTATCCAAAATATAAAGAAATAGAAAGTGTGTTTTTTACAAAATGCAAAGTTTGGTGACTGTATCTTAAATTGTGTAAAAGATTTGGTCCGAAAACGGAATCTTCATAAAGTTTTTAATCGATATCAGTGAAACAGGAAAAGTTATCGAATATCTAAAACAATCCTGATATGCGCGCTGTATACATGGATCTTCGTGGAAAATTTCAATTCTCTAGCTCTTATAGGTTCTGGGATCGACGCAATCATACATACATACGGACAGGGCTAAATCGACTCAGCTCGTCGCACTGATCAGGAATATATATACTTTGTGGGCTCTGCCAAGCCTCCTTCTGCCTATTACATACTTTTTGCAAAACCATTATACCCTGATTTCAATGGGTTCAGGGTACAAAAATAAGTCAAACTCTGCTCTTCAACTCAGCAATAAAATTATTCAGCTTCCAAAGTTCCCAAAACCCAACAGAGCTGTAAGCTAGTTCTTATAAAAGTATTGCTGATATATGCAGCTATTAAAATGTATTTTAATACTAATATTCATAGCTTATCGAAGTAACTTGTTTAAATTCCATTAAATATTCAAAATAAATTCAATTTATATCATAATTACTTATTAGAACAGTCATTTTCTCAAATGGCAATTCATTCACATGCCCATCAATATATTTTCATTTACAAACCCAAATCCTTATAACATGTACATGCCATAAGCTTGCTATACAAAGCACAAAGTTTGTTGTCCAGTTTAGCTTATCGACACGCTGACTGGAACAACGCTTAAACCGATGTCGCGCTGTCCAGTTGGATATAGCCAATCTGTGATATATGTTCAACACGATATGCCGTAAGAACAAGTGACTTCGATAAGGCACACACAGATCTCTCTCCCTCTCTCTGTTGTTGTTGTTGTTAGTAGCGAACAATACAAGTTGGAAATAGACGCAAGTCCTAGTCAGATATCGGGCAATCGCTTAAATTAATTTGTTGTCACCAGTTTGTTGAAATAATCTATGCAGGCTGTGGGGCACAAGCGAATGTGTGGGGCAGCCAGCCAGCTGTCCAGGTGGGTGGTGGCAACAACACATGCCTAACAGCAGTTGTTGTTACTGTTTTTGTTGTTGCTGTTGGCTCGCTGGCTGGCTGGCTGGCTGGCTGGCTGTCTGGCAAGTTGCGGCCCAACCCAAAATTGTTCACCTGTCAAATCAGCGCGCTGCGATCTTTTATTGGCCACAAACAGCGGCAAAACGGCCAAGCGCCAATTGTTGCTGGCCACAACGGCGGCAGCAGCAGCAGCAGCAACAACAACCAGATTTATTTATTTAAGCGCTCGAGTTGTGCACCCATTTGAAATTGTTGCCGCTGCCTCGTAAAGACTTAATTAAGCCCCAATCTCGAGCGCCGAGAGTCTTCGAGTCCGCGCGTTCGTTGCTTTGGGTCCATTCGTTTTGGAGCGATAAATTTATGCCGCTAATTTGGCAGCGTTAACTCAATTTGTGACCACAAAATGCACAATTTGTCGCGGCTTTTGATTGCCACAGCAGAGCTGAGCAGAGCTGAGGCATTCGGATTGGCTGCACAGTTTTGCCACAGTTTGTGGCAACGCCCCAATAAGCTGCGCTTTGTTTTGCGGCTTTTGTTTATTGTCTAATTATAGGCATGCCAACTGCCAAATGCAACTGCTGCAGCAGCAACACTGGCTGCATTTGGCCAGAGATCTGATGCCGGCAGCATCTGCTGGGGCCGAGGCACCCATGCTGCGAGCGTTTGCCCCACGCTCACGAGTGCATCCACATGGCCGCAACTTTTGCCGCCTTATCGCAGTTCGCAAATCTCTGCCACACAATTGACTGCGGCTCTCTGTGGTTCGAGACGAGGCAAAAGAAAAGAGATTTTCCCATAGTTTGCCGCTTCATATTTTAAACTGATAAAAGTGTGAAGTGGCTGAAATGTGGTTCAGCTTATGCATAAAGCCGCCATATATGGCCAGGCCTCGACTAACGGTCGGAGCACGCACTCTCTGGCTCTCAGGCAGCCAGCCAGCCAGCTAGCCAGCCAGCCAACTAACTGGGCTCATAAATCTCGGCAATTAATTTTTAAAGTGTTGTCGCCGTTCGGCAACCACTGCACCACACTACACCACCTCGAATGCCATGTGACAACTGTCAGCAACTACTTGATACAAACTGCAAACATTCGCAAGTGAATAAAATGTTGCTAACATTTGTTTAGACTCTTTGCGTAATAATTAACGACTCGACGGACTTTAATTAAATTGCGAGTGAAATCTATGAAACGTAAAGTGATGCTGCATCAAACACTAATTAGCCAGCTGACATCGAGATATCCTAAAATTGGAAATTTTGAATTGTTTTCTTCAGAAATGGAGCTGGAGACTAGGAATATATTATTTATTTATTTATTTACCCTAAAATAGAATATTTTCTATTAAAGTTTAACTATTTATTCTGCTAATATTAAAACTCTAATTTTATTTATTCACATTCATTAAAAATATTGATTTATGTGAGTCATAGTATTATTTACTATTTAAGTGCACAGACTTTATATCCTTTTATTTTGTAGCTTCTGAATTCAGATTGTTATTTATTTATTAATAATATAATTCATATTATTTTGCTTGGCATTAAGTCATCATTTATTATGGAATTACGAAACCCTTTAACTATATTACCTGAATAATCTACAAGCTAAATCTAAAAGCTTAATCATCTAAACTAAAATGTTAATTTAAATGTTAAATAGTATACTGGATCAGAAATTGATTTTATTTTTGTTAGGAATTTTTATGAAAATGATTCAAATTTATGAGAATCCTATGAAATTGACTATATTTTCTAGTTTGTTATATATCATGTATTATTTATACATAATATATATTTAATATATATATATAATATATATTTGAATATATATTTTATTTATATATACAGTCAAATCCCGATAATTCATATCCTTTACGAATTCATAGGACTTCGATTTATCGTTTTTTTTTCTAGGGGACAGCATTTTTTTAGAATTATTGAGGCTTTCGATTTATCGAGGGACAAATTCTCGGGATTCTATTGTAATAATAAATTACATTTGGCCTGCGACCATTATTTTTGACCAGTTTCTTAAACCTTTAAATAATGCAAATGATTTATTTCTCTTATTCATCTATTAGGATAAAGTACATTTGCTTTCATATTACACACATTTACTTAAGTCTCTTAAGAAAATGTAATTGCTTTAAGCTTTATCTAAAAATTGTAGATAGAGCAAATCCATATTTACGTACCGAGCCTCAAGACAGCGAAGAAATGCGCTAATTAAGGTAAGCTTCATGCAAATTTCGATATAAAATTAAAATCATTCAAATCACGTTTTACATAAATTCCTAAGCTTTCAAATCATGTGCTTGTGAACATTTTTTTCGTAATCAATGCAATTTCCCAGTAAATTAGTTTTCATTATAGACCATCGATTAGGAAAATCCATATTTAACAAGTAAGAAAGCTCTAGTCGGGGCTGCCCGACTACGAGATCCCCTGAACCAAGTCCGAGCTGATGTTTTAAACAACCTAGCTTACATATTTTATCTATACATATTACCTCTGCGCGCATATACACATGCACACATGCACACATACACACATGCACACATATACACATGCACACATTTTTATACACATGCACACATATACATACCATGCACACAGAAACGCGCGCAGATTACTGCGTAGTTGATTTGAATGTATGTGTGCACACGTACAGGCTGCTGCCGCGTGCTTATACAATGTTTCCTTTAATAACTTCTGTATTACTTAACGGATTTGAATGCAATTTTCTGCATTAAATGCTATTAATTTATTGAAAATACGGTTTTCACTAAAAAATTTGAAAAAATTAAATTGTGGCTTTGATAATTTTTTTTTTTAAAAAAATTTTTTTGTGAAATGTGGAGCCGGTATCTAAAATATGAAAAAATAGAAAATGTATTTTATTTACAGAAAGCTAAAAACAAAATTTGGTAGCTGTAGCTAAAAATATGTAAAAGATATGGTCAAAAAACTGAATCTTGATAACGTTTTAAATCGATAACATTGAAACGGAAAAATTTATCGAATATCTAAAACAAACTCGATATTTTCGCTGTATACACAGACCATCATGCAAAATTTGAAGTCTCTAGCTCTCATAGGTTCTGAGATCGACGCGTTCATACATACGGACAGACAGACGGACGGGCAGACGGACAGACGGACGGACAGACAGACGGACAGGGCTAAATCGACTCAGCTCGTCACCCTGATCAAGAATATATATACTTTGTGGGGTCTGCCACGCCTCCTTCTGCCTGTTACATACTTTTTGCAAAACCATTATACCCTGATTTCCCATTTTCAATGGGTTCAGGGTATAAAAACCGAATCTCAAGGTATAGCAGAACAGTTCGCAGTGCATCGCACTAAATACATATATTAATGTGATTAAAATCATGTTAAATGTAATTTCTCAAGCTTTTTAAAAACATTTCTTTCAAAACCCTAATACTCAATTAGCTTACTCTAAAATTTCAGCTATAAAAAAACATTTATTTATTTACTGCAAATTCATTTAAAGCCATATTAACTTGGCTTACTTTTCCGCCTTCGTAACAGTCTCTCGATTAATATGTCAACGATCGGAATATTTATATAGCCATATCTCTGCTGCTGTAACGAATATTTCTCAAAGCATTTGGTTAGTGCATGTTAAGTTATTGCTCGAAAATAGAAATTAAAACCAGCTCGCCAAATATTCCAAATAGCGTCTAACTTAATATGGACTTGGACAATTGGATTGCATTGATCGAGTTGCTGAACTAAAAAAGAAATAAAGGCTTTGCACATATTTTACAAGCACATCACATTCAAATCGTTAGCCAAAATGCGCTCAATTTTCGTTTTTAGTTGCTGTTGTATTTTATTTTCCAATAATTTGCGCACAAATATTTTTCACGAACGTGGGAAAAGCTCAGCTCGCAGTTGTGTCCATGTTGTAATGCCTCGCAGTCGACGTTGCAGTCGACGTCGCAGTTGCAGTCTCTTTCTTGTCCCGTTGGCAAGCAAGCAAGCAGATCAGCTGCAATTCATGTCAAGCTGCAAATTCAACATCGCCGTGTTGCAGTTGCAGTTGCAGTTGCAGACGCAGTCAACCAATTATTTTTATCGATTTTCGGCTGCCGAAGCTACTCATAATCAAATGTTGCTGCGTCGCGTCGCGTCGCGTCGGTGATGCCACAGCGGACATGTGGCAGGCGCAAATGTGCGACTTGTTGCAAGTTGTATTCGCAGTCGAATGATTGAATGCATGAATGACTGCTGACTGCTGACTGCTGAGCGAGTGTGTGAGTGTTGAAAATCCTTTCAATAAATAGCCAAAGACAAGTAGCCGTTAAAACGCATTCAGTCAGCACTCAGCAGTTAACCTGGCCAACAGACCAACTGTCCGTCTGTCTGTCTGCCAGTCTGCCTGCCTGTTGCTGTTGTTGTTGTTGCTGGCTGTTAGCTGTTGGCTTGTTGATTCATGATGCTGCTGGTTGGCAACTGCGTCTCCCGACTTGGCACCGTGTGGCATGTTTCGTTTGTTGCGTTTTTGATCGCAATTTGACAATGCGAACAACAACAACAGTCAAAGAGACAGACAGACAGACGGACAGATAGACGTACATGCGCCCGCTTGTCATTTAACATTTTTTTTATGATTTCCAACATGCAAACTGGGCAAAAGGCAGTCCTCTCGTCTCTTGGCAATTCTTCAGTGAGCTGAAAATTGGTTTTGTTTTGGCTCTTTTATGGCTTAATTGAAATGACCAACTAATGCATCGATTGAATTGGCAGCCGCAGGAAGTATTTAATTGTGAATGGAAATGGAAATGGAAATGACTTCAACGCTTCTAGCAACATGCATCATGGCCATGTTGCATGTCACACGACGTTTCATTTTAAATTGCCTTTAATCATAGTTTTTAGTTTTATTACTAAATTTGTACTCCACTTTTTATGAGCTTGTCAATTGCGATCATAACTAAGGCGTTAACGTTATTTGAATCTAAATAATTTATAGTTAAGAGTTTTTATTTTCAGCTATTTGCAAATTGGTTCACATTGGCAGTAAATCATTTGTGTTAATGGAGTGTAAAAAAAGAATTGGAGAAGGTTAAGAGAATTTCAAGTAATAAAATATAAAATAAAATATAGAGGAAGTCTAACAAGCGTGTTTATGTTTTCTTATTAATATGTGTAATTTATTTTTATATGAAGCTTTCAATAAAGTTTTGAGGTCTTACGAATTTTTCTTTGGCCTCTTTGTTTTAGCGGAATTACTAGATTATAGCATGGAGCCTTTCTGATCGTCAAATTATTTGTTGATACACTTAATCAAATATATAAACTTGTATATAATTAGCTTGAACATAAGTGTTATAAAAAAATTTAATGAAGAGGGAATTGAGTTTAAATAATGTATATACCTTTGGGTTTATCTCTAGGAATACTTCTTGAAAAAAAAATTCTACAACAGAAAGACTAGTTAAGCGTCTTCAGAGCATATTGAAGACCAGTTTTAAGTAGGCTGAGCTTATCTGAGATGCAAGTCAACTAACAGATACTACATAAGATTTGGGGAAAACGACTTTAAAGACAAAACAAATAGTACTATTGCATTCTTAAAAAAAATTTTCTTTTTCCTGAATTATTTTTATTAGGCTGCACTCAGTGCTTCTTATTACAATATAAGCATCCTATTTTCTTACTTTTATATCGTCAGATTTGGTAAGAGGTGATAGGATTACAGGTGGAAGTTGACTTTTTGTGAATTCAAGGCAGAACACGCATTTTCAATCATTTCAAATGAAGTAAATTGATAACTACATAGATTACACACTACATAGACAAACATGGATTTAACAACCAATTGCGATACAGTTTCTGCGAAAAAACTGTTTCGCTCTCATGGGTCATTCGTTTAAAAATAAAATACCAACAGAAAGTCTTAGCAAAATACAATTTTAGAAAATGCCTAGCATAACTACGTTAAAATTAGTAACTATCTATAAAATATTATTATAACATATTAACATTGCATTACTAGATATAAACTGCTCAGTTTGACTCAATTGACAAAAGTAAAAAAAAAAAAAAAAACTAGAGGGATGGGCTAACTTCGGCCATGCCGAAGTTTGGTAATACCCTTGCAATTGCAAAGGATATAGATACAGTTTTTCTGATTTGCCACGCCCCCAACAAGTGAAATATAATTTGTATTCAATCTATTAATCAGGGCAACAGTAACCTATATATCAAATTTTGAAGCTGAACCTGTAAGACTTTGGAAGATATAGTTTTCTCCGATTTGCCACGCCCCTAATGGGCGTAGATATATATTCTTTATTTTTTTTCTAGTGGTGGCTGATTCAAATATATGTTTTAAGTTTCAAGTCTCCGGCTTTAACAGCATCCAAAATATTTGAGGATTTATGTTTAACACTATAGACTTTCCCGATTTGCCACGCCCCAAGTAGGCGTGGATATATAACTTTTCGATCAATCTGAAGGGCAGGCCAAAAGTATATTACTTTCCAAATTTGGATGCTTTAGCTTTAAAACTGTAGAAGATATAGTTGTACCCGATTTGCCACGCCCCCAAAGGGCGTAGCTATATACTTTATATCTTTTTGTATTGGGGTGCAACTCAGGAGTATATATTCCAAATTTCAAGTCTTTCAAGACTTCAAGACTTTAATAACGTCGAAATTAACCCCTTAAATCATTTCTTACAACCGATCTGTCCTATGGGAGCTATAGGATATAGTCATCCGATCCGGATGATTCCAAAATATACAATGCCTGCAGCGGATTGGAGAATATGTGCAAATTTCAGTTCTGTAGCTGTAATAGTCTCGGAGGAGATTGCGTTGATCCAGACAGACAGACGGACATAAGGACATGGCTATTTCAACTCAGCGCGTCTTGCTGATCAAGAATATATATACTTAATATGGTCGGAGATGCTTGCTTCTCTGCGTTGTAAACTTCTGACTAAAATTAATAGATATATAAAACATTATCAATAACATTATTATATATTATATAAATATATTTCGATCAATTGATCTCTATCTGTCAAAAAATGCCATTAAAAATCAACAACAATTTCATATCTCATTGGCCATGCGAAATTCCAAGCAACGTTTCATTCCACTCATTCCACCCCAAACTAAGCTCACTTAGTTTTCTCTAAATCAGCGCATGTCTTATTTAATTCACGCGTTCACTAACTTCCACGCAGAACTGTAATCAAAACAAAACTCCCAAAAATATAAAAATAAACTGAAGATAAAAAAAAACTGCTCCAGTAAAAAATAGGCGCATAATAACTAAAGCAATGAGAACTGTCTGCTGCTGATGATGCTGCATTCGACTCAATCTCAGTTCCGATGATAAACAAAAGCAACAAGAAAAAAATCACCCATAACAACAACAGCAACAACAACAAGAAAAGGGGCAGGCACGGCGACAGCAGCAACAAAAAAATAGAACGTGAGAAATAATATTCGATGAAGCGCCAAAGTAAACGCTTCAAATGTTGTTAGTTTTTTTTCTTCTTCTGCTGCTGCTGCTGCTGCTGCTTCTTCTTGTTGTTCAGTTGTTGTTGCTATTGTTGTTTGCAGCCCATTTTGCGCCTGGTACACGCTACTCGTTTGTGGCAGCGAAAAACCTTTTGAAGGTTGATTGTGAAAGTCACGATTAACGGAGGAGTCACCATCGAAATCGGAGGAGGCGTCGCTTTTAGTTTTATTTCCCGCTGCTTGATTTTTGTAGTACTCATACCCTTGTCGTGGGCATTATAGATGTGTCACGAAATTTGTAACGCATAGAGGGAGAGGCTTCCGTACCCATAAACTACATATATTTCTGATTAGTGTCAGCAAAAGCTAGATATAGCCAAGTCGAGCTGTTTCTATGTAAAGTTACTAGTCTCTCAGCTTTTCCATGGATTTGTTTTTCTATTCCAGGAACACAGTATTATATCTGCATTATATAAAGAGGGATCAAATTATTGTTTGAGCTTCTTTTTCTTTCCATCTATTAATTTACTTATTCATCTACCCATCAGCTATCTATCTGTAAATATCTATCAATCTATCTATACATGTATCTATATTCTTATTCGCTCACTATCTTGATCTTACTGTACATTTAGTTTTAATTTTATGTTCATCAACTATTTAATGTAGGCATATCGAGATAGTGCATATCAAAATTTGATTTGGATATATATAAAATTTATAAAAACTGTTAGAGAAGCCATTACTTCATATTGCGCTTGGCCCTGGCACCCTCTTAATAAGTCAATAAATTTCTACCTAAGCATAAGTCTAATCTAATCTAAAGATTCTTAATTTAAGATAAATTTTCTGTTTTAAAAAAGAAACTTGGCCCATAATTCTTAACAATATAAATGAAGAAAAAAGTTTTACTTTAAATTTTTTGATTTTGATTATTAATAAAAAAAAACTTTAAACAAAATAACATAAAAAAACTTTGACTTTTTTTGGTTTTGATTCTTAACAATAAAAATGTGAATACATTTTCTTGAGGGAAGTAAAAATTTGTTAAATTTACTTTATATCTGTGCAAAATCTATTCACAATACCATATCATATATTACATATACATATATATATCATATCATTATCTATCATAGGCATCATATATAGCCAATAAGTTTCATGTACAAACATCTTTTCATTTATAAAGATGTCCCAATCAATCTTGGCATATAAAATATTTGCTATATTTCTAAAAATTATATGACATTAAATCAATATGAATAAGAAATATGCGATATATATGAGCCGAAGGCCCTAGCAGCTAGTGCTCTTTACTATAATTAAACTTAGTATTAAATACTAGATTTTATTTGTTAAATAAAAAAAGTTTTATCTCAAATCGTAGACTCACTGCCCTTATAGAATATTTGACATTCTTATTTCTTTGCTTTCTTATTCCTTTAGAAAATTGACTTCCAAAAAGTTTTCATCTATAACAAAAACACTTTATCTAGAGCATATACGCTTCGGCATCTCAAATACGAACATTCTTGCTTCTAACTCGTTATCAATTCTCTTTTTTCTTGCTGATTTCAGCTGCCACATTGCAAATAGATTCAGAATCATTAACTTTGATTGAAGTTTTTGGGCATTTAAATTTGTCGGTTCAGCTCAAAAGGTGACAAAAAAAAAACGAAAAATAAATAGAAAAAAAAATTACTTGTGTGATTACGCGAACTGCATGCAGCAGCTTAAGACGACTTGCCACATGCGTATCATTAAAACTGCGACGACGCGTTTGAAATGCACCGACTGCATTCAAGCGAGTGTGGCAAGCGGGTAGAACACACCTTTACCATCATTTGGCAGCGTTGCGAAATTGTCGCCAGATTTTCGACACACCCGACGGAGTTTTTTTCTCTGCTTGCTCGTCTGAGTTGGAGGTGGCAGAGCTTTAGCGCTTTTATTATTATTTCTTTTAAATCAGTTGCGAGGCAGCTTCTGGCTGAGCGAACAGCAGACAGACTGACTGTCTGTCTGTTTGGCTGTCTTGCCACATTCTACGCCCACACTTTGTTTGCGCCCACACAGACAGACACATGTTCAAGACGTTCTTGCCGCATATATCGCTTACAGAAACGCAGATCCACACCCAAAAAAAAAAAACACTGAAACTTCCGTAAGCAGTCGACAGTTTAATGACTTTGATGACGCAGCGTGTGCTTTCAATTTACGATCAGCAGGCTAAACACAACTGTGCAACTGCAACTGCAACGGGAACTGCTGCAATTGCCGCTTAGTTTTTGGGCTTGGGTGTTGCCTTTCGGTGGGCGTTGCTAAAGCAGCCAGAAGTTTTATTTTGTTTTGTATTTCCCATACCCAAGTCAATTGGCAACCAGTTGCGATTTGATGGGCTTTGGCTGTAACAAACCGTTTGAGAGCGAATGTTAAAAGACAGTTTGAGTTGCTTTCAATAAAGCTATTAAATTGTCAGCAGCTTTTGCTCGTAACTAACTTTCTGATTTTAGCTAATGAACGAAAATTCAATTTAGAGTTTCGTAATTTTGGGAATGGAAAGAAAGTTCTTTGAGCTGAAGTTCAAATATCACAAAAATGCAAATACATATATATTTTTAAAAATTTGGAAAGTAAGAGTGGGAATATTTAAAAACTTAATCAAAATATATTATAAATTAATTGATTTTAAAAACAGTAAGATTGTAGCTTTATAGGTTAGAATAATATAAAAGTATTTATATATTTCTCATTTCATTTAAAAACAATTTCAAAGCTAAGACAAGAAACTTGATTAAGCGATTTTGAAAACATTTGAGAATATGCTTATATGTAGATTTTTTAAGCTTTTCTTCAATGATAAATATTATTTTTGATTAATTTATACAACTTAGACCATAATTATTATTTTTGATCCAAAAAAATTAAACTTGAAAATAATGATTAAAAATAATTTTCACCTTTTCACCAATATTACTTCAAATCCTTGTACAGAGATTACAAAACAAGCCTCACCTAAAAATTTTCTTTAAAAAAATGTTATTAATTTAACTTTTAATTACGATCCCTGGTTATATATCATGACTAACAACAATTTGAGACTTTTAATTTAAAAAATAAATCAAAATGATATAAAGAGAAATAAAATTTAAATAAGAAAGAATTGCAAATTTTAAACATGCCAATAAGTTTATTTATTTATTATCATAGGAGTCGCCCCATCGGGATAGCTTTTCAAATTTACATTAGTCAATATTTTCAGCTCCCCTCAATCTACTCAAGTACAATAGATAAAATAGTCATATAAATAACATGTAGTAATATATCGCATATAACTCATATATCTAACATAAAGACTTCGCTTTTATGAAGCATATGAAGATGTATTTGAAATTGAATAAATATGTCAAAGTGTTCTGCCAAAGCCATACTTATATGTATTTTATTTATTTCAAAACAGTTTACTAAACCTATGTTAATAGAAAGTAAAAAGAATGTGTATATATTAGTTATAATAAGATCTAACATGGAATAATTAGATAGCCTACATAAAATTACATCAAAGATTACCCTAATAATATCACCGACACGTTGGGGGATAAGATTACAGCCAAATGTAGTCAGTGATATTATAGGGCTATATCAATCAAAAGTTTTTGGTAATAGAAAACTTGAACAAAATGAGTATATAATGAAATTAGTAATGTAAATAAATAGAAATAGAAAGTATATAGTTAGGGGAAATCGTAGCTATACCTGTTGGGAAATAACTACTACATTTGGGGAGATTTTTAATAATAATTTAATATAATAATAATTTGATAATAACTTAATATAAATTTGAAAAAATTTTAATATAATGTAAATTGATAAAGTAAAGCGATCAGAAAGTATCAAAATATTTTATAAATATTTTTAATATAATTTAAAAATAAATCCATATTTATTCACATATAAATATGTATTCATAAATATGTAAGTCAGCTCTAAGCATATTCCGCGCAACTAAGTCGTAGCTCAATTCTATTTGAGGCTGTCACGAGCTGTGCACAAAGTTCTTTTCGGTTGACAACTGCCACTGGTCGAGGAAATCAACATTACTCATACGCCATGTATGCGCTGCAATTGATTTACATGTTTTATTGATGGCTTCGATGCGATAGTCGTGTATTTCATTTTATGCAGCAATAAATATTTGGCTACCATTTTCGTTAGCTTCTCGTACTTTTTTGGCCAACATGTGCCGCGAAAATGAGCCAATTAAAGAAATGCAAACAGCAACAAGAACCATAACAACCTTGCGACCAATTCAGCAAAGCAAGCGAAAAAAAATAAATATATATATATATAAAATTGGCACACAGTGGTTGTTGTTGTTGTTGCTGGTCAGAAGTAAAACCAATCAAGTGGCGCACAGTGTCACTATTACCACCTGACATTTACACAAATCTTGCTTTATGCCTCAACGAAATGAAACAACAACAGCAACAACAGCAACACACAAGACAAACAAACAAACAAACGGCCAAGCGACGACTTCCTAACAACGCAGCTCAGCCGCCTATCGCCTGGCTGCGATCAAAGTGCTTGGACTTGGACCCAGAGCCAGGCTAACACAGAGGCAGAGCACCAGCAGCAACAGTTGGAGCAGCAGCCACGGCGGCTTATCTTAAGAGCCGACCAAAAGCAACAACAACAACAGCTTAACTCTTTTGTATGCGCGGCACATGGTGGCTGCTGCACCACCGCTGCACCACTTGCCTTAGCCAGCCTGCCTGCCTGCTTGCCTGCCTGCCTGCCTTAAACTGATCGCTAACAATCAATTTATTGATTGAGGTCTCAGGTGTAATCGATAAGAATGTTTTTCAGCTTTGCTTTTGACTTACTGCTCCAGTTCGTAGCTGATTTTTTTTCCTCCTCTTTTATATATCTATTCTTTTTTTTTTGTGTGCTGCGGCTGCTAACATATGACATGGCTACATGACATTATCCGATTCGCATTTGTTTATCTAGCCGGCATCGCTCGCGTCCAGCTCTAAGTAGCTGCAAATCTCGGCCAACTATCTAACAAGTCAGAGATGGACATGTGCAGTGCACAAAGCACTCGTAAATCCCATTAGTTCAATTAATATAGACATAAATTTAACTAGAGCGTGGCTAAAAGTATTTCCTTCAATTAAAATCATATCTTTTTTTGGTTATAGAACACTTTAGGAAAATTTAGTTTTCAATGGCCTTAGGTAATTTATAATTATGTACATAATATATAAAATATATCAAATAAAAAATTCAAGAAAATAAAATTGGGGTAAAAAAATGCTGCTATATTTTAAATTTAAGATATTACAATGATTAAATGAAGTCACTCAATAAAAAACAACAAGGTTTATAAGCCCTACTTCACATGTAGAAAAAAAAAATGGTAACGTATTTTTGCTATATTATTTTTATAAACATTAAAGAAAAATTATAATTTTTATATTTATATTCACTAGAAAATTAAAAATTTTGAAATAAATATTTAAAAAAAATACCTAAGCAAGTAATAAATTTTCTGAATAAATTTTTAATGTAAAACGTAGCATATAACTTGCTTAAAAAACTACACAAATTAAAAAAAAAAAAGAAAATCAAAAAGAATTTTTGATTTTTTTCCTTTTTTATTTTTTAATTATAAATAAAAAATTCTAAAATTACATAGACGTTTAAATAAATTTATTTTTTTTACTTTTATTTTACAATAAGTTTGATAAATAAAATATCTGAAAAATTGAATAGATATATTAAATATACAAAAATAAAATATACAAAAAAAATCTGCTTTTTAAGTCTTTCAGTAATTCAGTAATTTAAATTGCTAAATTATTTCAGTAATTTAAAGGAAATATTTATAATAAATATTTTTAAAAAATTATATAAATTAAAATGAGTAACAAACATTTTTGGCTTAATATATTGGCTTTCATTTTAAGTCAGCCCAAACAAAATAGGAATTACAATTTTTATTTTGTGAATCAAATCGAATCAAAAGCTATAGAACTACATATATATTGGCTAGCTGCTAAAATTATATAATAAATATGACTTTATTGATAACCTTCACGAATGTTTCACTTGTCATTAATTATTTGTTAGTAATAATAAAAATTACCCTAAAAATAGTCAAAGTTGATATATGTTTCATAACTAATCAAACTGTTTGATATTCATATCCATATCATGTCCACACTAAATATATTCATTCAAATAGATTAAGCTTTATCATACATAATTTATGTTTCTCACGTTGTCATCGCTAAGGCGAATCTTAATTAGGCAGAGGGTCATTGATTAGCTGCCAAATAAAAAATATAATAAAAGTGCACCATGCGGCATATAGTGTGTTGCACAAATGGCCAACGTGGGCGTACACACGGACACAAAGTGATTTTTTGACCATTTTTCGGTGGCCTGCTACAGATTTGGTTAACAGTTAACAAGCTTATCGCGCTCTATACGGCAAACAAAGGTGACGCGACTGCAGCTGTTTTTTTTTAGCCTAAAAGTAAAAAAAAAAACAATTTGGTATACTTTATTTTTTTTGTTGCTGCTGCTGCTGCTCTTTTCTTTTTGGCCATGCAGATAATTAAGGCAAGACGTTGCCGGCCAGCTGCGGCTGCCAATTGCGGACCCGCAAGGAATCACAGTAGTTCACCCACTAGCCAGGCAGCAGGCAGCCACCAAGCAGCATCCACTATCCACAGCAGCGGCTTTTGTTGTTGTCTTGTTAGCCGCCAGATAATGATCAGAGCGTGGAGCGGGCAATTTAATGGTAACTATTAATAACGTGATACGAAATTGGCGTTAATTTGTAGAAACACAGCCGCAAAAATCCCGCTGACTAATTTGAGCAAAACTAAAAGTGTAGCACTGTGTTGCATGCCCCCGCCAAAAAAGGATGTGAATGTGTGGTGTGCTGCTGCTCTTGTTGTTGCTGTTGTTGTTGTTATTGTCGCTGTGGCTGCTGCACAACAAAGTCATGAGTCAAATTTTTCTGTTTACACGAAGGCTCCATTTAGGAGCATGTGCGCGGGTGCACGAATTGGAGGCGGATGCAGCTTGTTGCACCAGCATTTGGCCCAAGAATTCTTTCACAGCTACGTACAAGCCGGGCTCTGGCTGGCTCTGGCTCTGGCTGCCACTGGCTATTGTTGGCTGCCTTTTTTATATAAGGCTCGGAGCAGTTGGAAAGGCCTCGAAACCAGTGCAGACACCAGCCGCCAGTCCCTCCAGCTGTCCCTCGTCCGCCTGCTGCACACATGTTGCGCCCCGAACAATGCAAATTGCTAATATGCAAGCATTTTGGCTTTTTGCGGCGCTTTTTGGCCTTTTTTTAGTTGGAGACAAATTTTCGAACAATTTTGTTGTCGTTTTTTTTCGTTTTTGTCGGCGCACTTATGACCAATAAATATGCAGCTACAGTTTTTTTTCCGTTGTGGCATTGTCTGGCAACGCTTGCGAAATTAGCTGCCAACTAATGAGCTACACGGGCAACGAAAAAGCTCGCGATGCAGATGCGATCGATATATATCAGCATCGATAACTGTGTCTGTGACTGTGTAGCAAAAATATACAAAAAATTGAAGAGAGAAATATATATTTTGTTTTTCGCTTTTAGTTTTGAGGAGCAGCCCGCGTCGTGGCTTATGATGCGGCGTCGTGTGGGCTGTACTCGAACTCCCCCACACTCTTTCACTCTGTTCGAGTCGCACTCGTATCGATCGTCAGCAGAGATCGTCGTCGTTAACATGTTATTGCACAGCACTTTTGTCAGCTTTCGAATTGTTTGCTCACGAAAGCGTGGATCTACTTACAGCTGCTCCATGCCCAGACCCAGACTCAGGCCCAGGCCCTGGGATGGATCTGCGAAGCTGCGCATCTGCGGCGTCTGGCTCTGTTGCTTTTCTTTATTTTTATTTTTATTTTATATTTGTTTTTCTTTTTGTTGTTGTTGATATTCGCATGCTCCTGGGAAGATGCGCACACATTCAGTGAGAGAGAGAGACACTGTGCAGCAGGTTTTTTTTTTGGTTGCCCAGTTGCCACATGGGCGTTGATTTATGGGTAACCGAGGCAACTGCTGCTGCGGCCCGGGGGCTGGCTGTCGAGGGCATTGAGGCACTTGTTAGGCGTTAACTGACGCCAAAAGCTACGCATGTCTGTGATCAGTCTCAGGTTACTGAATAAATTTAGAAAGAGCTGCGCATACGCCTGCAGTAGAACCATGTTAAACCATGACCGCAGCTCATGTATTTATATACTTTATAAATTATCCAACATAACTTATCCTACATCTTAATTGGGTGCGAAATATAAGAGATGAACAGACGACACAGTGAAAGTATCAAAAAATAATAATAATATTATATAAATAAAAAAAGAACAAATTGAAAATTCAAATATGAATACACACTAAACTATAAATCAAAGATTCTTTAAACTTTGTTTATTATTATGTTATTATTATTATAATGAATCTTTATATTGTCATCAATATTATCATTTTTTTTTTGTTATTATGCTTATTCCTTTATAATGACAATTATTTTATAAGAGATGAACAGACGATACAGTGAGAGTTTAAAAATAATAATAATTATAATATATCAATAAAAAAGAAAAAATTTCGTATTTAAATATGCTTACACACTAAGCCAAAAACTTTTAAATTTTATTTACAATTATATAATTATAAATAAGTATTATATATAACTATTATTATAATTATTCTAAATATATTCATTATTTTTACTATTATTTTTATTGCCTTTATAATGACAGTCATTTTTATTGAAAATTAGATTCCAAAGTGTGTCAGATTTCTATGAAATTTCCGCAATCATGTAAAAAAACATGTAAAGTTTAGTAAATAAAATTATATATAAATTAGTATTAATAATAACAATTATTTAATTTTAAAAAGTATAATACAAATATTTATGTTGAATAACATAAAGGCATTTATCATATTATATATAATTTACAATATTTTAATTTTTATACTCTTCAATAATAAATAATTGTTGTTAAAAAATAAAAATATAATTCAAAAACCTAAAAAAATAAAAATACTCAAAATATTCATCTTGCTGCACTTTTGTGATTTATTTATGATTAACATTATGGAAACCTTTCAAAAATAAAACTTTACAAATAGTTAAATAGTTGAATTTGAATTTTTTTTTTACCTAGTTACCTATTCAGTAATAAATAATTTTTCTAAAAACTTAAAAAAAAAAAAACAAATTAAAAATCTTAAAAAAAAAAACTAACAAAAAACTTTTTTCTTCTTGTGAGTAAAAAATGTTTATTAAGTTATAATTATTATACCATATATATTGTTTCATTCATTTACTAATAAAGTTTCTAGCATTCTAAATTGTTTAGAAATATAATCCGAATAAGAGTACTTATTTCAGTTTAGATTTTTTTCGAAATTCATGATGACTAAAAATTCCAAATAAATAAATATATATATTAATTCTTATTAAATTTAGTAATAAATTTAATACCACAAACTGCTCTTCCACAATTTTTTCTTTTCTCAAAATCTATTTATGTTCTTGCCTACTCATCTACAGATCTATAACTTTTAAATAGAAATACAATCAATTCAACTGAACAACACCCAATAATAAAATTACACAATAAATCTCAAAGCGAGCACTAAAATATTTTAATGAAATTTTTTTCGACCAAACAAAAGTTTGCCAAATGATCTTCCATGTAGGCAGCTAATCCGCAATCAAAGTGCCTGAGAAATCACATGAGCAGCAGCAGCAGTCGACATTCAAATCATCCTCAAAGCAACGGAGGAGAATAAGAAGAAGACGACGACGTCGACGACGAAACTGATTCCCCACCCAAAATATAAGAAAAGAAGAAGAAGAAGGAGAAGATTGTTGCACGCTCCCCGCCCTGCGCATACCTTAGCCGCACCCTGTGTTGTCCAGTGTAATTTTTGGTTCGTGTGGCATATGCTGCTATAACATTTCGTTGTTGTTGTTGTTGTTGTTGTTGGTGTGTCAGTTGCACGATTGCCAGAGAGACAACGTGTCTCCAGTGTCATCAGCATCTCCATTTTTTGTCTGTTTTCTGTGTTTTTTGTTTTTTTTTTTTCGGGTGACTGTTGCTGCCACCGAAGCTAGGAGCTAGGAGCTGGCACTGCAGTTGGAGGCGACGCTGCCCGTTGTTATAGTGCAGAAAAATTACTATGACAACGCTGGAAACAAGTAAACCACAGTTTACATTCACTCAATTTGGTGCGACAAGGCAGGCAGCGGCGCAGCGGGCGGGAGAGGGTGGGGCAGGCAGTGTGGCAATGGCAGAATCGTGGCGTGGTGGTGGCACGCTCATCTTCAATTTTTCTACGACGTCGTCTCTTTGGCTTTGGGTCGGGCTCACACTCGCATCCCTCTGCCTAAGCCCCTCTCTACAGCCACGACTAGGCTGGGTTCAGTTGGGCCTGGGCTGACTGGCTGGTTGGAGGCAGACAGGAGGCAGGCAGTCGGTACGCCGATCTGCGCAGCAAGATGAGTGGTTGGCAAAAATGTTTGAATGCGATCACGAACTTGACCTTTCACATAACCTCAAAAAGGCAGTCACTCAGTCAACTGGAGTCCAAGTCAACGCGAAGGAGCCGAGCGACAAGCGCGCTACATACGCGCCATGTTAAACAGACAGAACTTGGACCTGTGCCCGGACCCGAACCCGGACCGGGGTGTCAGCTCCGCACAGCTCAGCTCAGCTGAGCTCGAGCATAATTAAAAAACAATCGCACTGCCACTCGCATTGTGCGGGCCCAGCAAATGAATTTTCCCATTCAGAGTTGCATTCAGAAGAGTCAAGGAGCGGCCGCTGCCTGCAGTTATGAGAGATTTGGAGAAAGAGATGCTGTTGGAGTCTATCGCTCGAGATGCCAAAATCAGCAGCAGTCGCATCGATGAAGTGCAGCAACGGTAACAGCAAAACTTGCATATCATTCAATGCTGGAGTGCTGCCCCATGTTGCACGTTGCCCGCTGCCCGCTGCCCGATGCCCGCCGTTGCCTCGTCTTTAAGGTCGTTCGCTTTGGCAACGACCCGCGTGTCGCCGCATCTACTTAACCTGAAAGCCTATGCCCCCGAGTGCCGAGCCAGCCGCGAAGCAGAGGACCACGGCACAGTCTGCCGCGCCGAGTCTCAGGCTGAGAGTCGGAGTCTGGGGTAAGGCACCAACGCCTGCACCAGCTTCTGCCCCGCATCCATCGACTGCGCTGCGCTGCGCTGTGCTGTGCGGCTAGTTCAACAGCTTTATTTATGGGCTGTTTGGGTAGCTTAAATAAATCAAGTTGTAGTTGTTTCGTTTTAGCTGCAACGCTTCCCAGCCTGCAATTAGACTTGGTGGGAATTCGCACTCGACTGGCGGGGGACTCAGCGGACAGCCTTTTAGCTGGCTCTTTTTTTTGGCAGTTTTTTTCGGCAGAATTCGGCTATACCCTGTGCAGAAGAATTTAGATGGGGATTGGGGGATCTTCAGAACTTAGAATTTAGAATGTATATCAAAATTAGTTATCTCTTTAAAGTCATCAAAGTTTGAGTTTCTAAGTTCAATTAAGTTGGGGATCTTCAGAATTTAGCAATCTATTTCAAATTTTGCATTTTCTTTAAAGTCATAAAAGTTTGTGTTCTTAAGTTCAGCATTCGCATATAAAATGATCTAAAATTCTTATTCTTATCTTAACTTTCTTTCTACTCTTTTTTGAGGAAATGTGTTTAGGAAATATAAAGTTAGAGATCATAAAGTTTACTTAAAGAAAAATCAATCTCTTAGTTATCAAGTTCAGTATTCGCAAATAAAGTAATCGAATATCCAAGCTTAACTCAAACTATCAAATATTTTTCTTGAAAAAGAGTAGAAAAGAAGAAGAAATAGAGCTATTAGTTTTCAAGAAATATAAGAAAAATAATAAAAGACATGAACAAATAATTATTTGTCTTTCCTCATTTGAATTTCTTATGTATTTTAGTGTTCTTAATTAAAAATATATGATCTTGACATTTGTATATATTACAAATTTCATTTATAATAGACAGTGATCTTATAAGCCAAACGATAAATAAATAAGAGAAATACTTGTTTAGCTAAAGGGAGCATTTTTGCTCTTAAAATATATTTATGAAGGTTTTCACAACTTTATGTTTAATAAATACTATATCAAACGATCTTAAACAATCCGAATCTGAATCCAAATTTTGATACATTGCCAAAACAAGCTCAACTTTGAGCTGAAATCAACTTTAGCCCACATCGATTACATTTGGCCTTCAATGCCTTTCATTTAATATATTTTGCTCGAGTTTATAGCTCATTACAGGGTGTTTTGTGGTCTCTCACTCCACAATGGACACATTTTCCATCTTGTTGTCTTTCGCTTCATTCAGTTCATTCGCAGTTTGGGGCTATCGGCTATCGGCTATCGTGGCCGCTGCCTAATTGCATAATTATTTAAAAGCTATAATTTATGTAGCCAAATAGTCAAGTGTATACACATACATATGTATAGATATATCATATATATGTATATAGATTTATATATATTTAAGACAACTGCTGAATGACCGTTAAACTTGAAAATTAAGCCGGGGTCTCCCATTATGTGCCGTTTGTTTTACAAATTTTAACGCTATTTAACACATTTGCCACAGATCCGCAGACAAGTCGCGCGCTGTGGTAGCACGCCATAAAAAAACAGAAGAAGATGCAGAGAAAAAAAGACCATTAACATGCGAGCGACTGACTGAGTGAGCCTCTCTCTGCGCTTCTCCAAATGCCCAAGCGTATTGACAAAATTAATGATGCCCTCACTAATATCATGCCTAATTGATTAATATGCGCAACTGCCGACTGGAACTCAGTCTTTATATTATATATATATATATATATATATATATTGGTATTTCTCTCCCTCCCTCTATCTCTCTCTCTCTCTCTCTCTGTCTTAGTCGATGTCTAATGAACGCAACGCGTTTTGGCTCTTAGCTGTTAATCTTACTGTATAGCCATTTAAGGCAGCCCGAGCTCTGCTTCTTAATTAAATTATGTGTACCGCTGGGGCACCCTACGGCCAAACCTCAGCAGCAGCAGCAGCCGGAGTAGAAACCATATAACTATCTATCTATCCGAAACAAACATCCATCTCTTAAGATAGTCGCTGATGATGTCGCTGCTGATGATGAGTTGAGACCCGGAACGGGTAAGTACCACGCAGTGGGCAACAGTTTTGGGGCGTTGCTGTTAACTTCACACACACACACACACACACACACTAGCACACTCACATTATGCGCCTAGTCAAAGAGAAAGGCTGCCAAAAAGGTCAAATGGTCAACAGCTGGTGGTCGGTCAAGTGGTAAAACCAACAAGAACCAAACAACAACAACAACAACAACAACAACAACGACACACGCTCTCTATGGGCTTGTTAGTTGCGCTAGATCGTTTGCCCCTCCCCGCCCCCTGCGAGTGCGCCTCCTCCTCTTTTTAACTGCCTCGGGTTCAAGCTTGGGTTCTGGCTCAGTGGGCAGCCAACAGCTGTGGCCGGCCCATTGTCGTTGCGTTAGAAATGGAGCTACGTTTAGAGGGAATCAGCGTGAATCGGTTTTTATGGGCCTACAAGTGATTTCCATGTTGATTACGAGCGCGCTTCGCGGTGCAACAAGTTGCATGCCGCTTGAGGAACTCACATTAAATGGAAATCAAAATGGAAATAGAAACAATTAAGCGCTTGTTTTTCATTAACTAAATGAGCTGCGTGTAATGCTCAAGCTTTAACTACTGCAGTTTCACTTTCGACAAGCTAAATAGAGAGAGAGAGGGGAGATATAGAAAGAGAAAGAGAAGTATATGCCAAAAGTTAAAGGAAAGGCAAAGACTGTAATGGTATATTATCTTTTTAGTTTTTAAGTATTTTATTTTTGTTATTTATATTTTTATATATTTTTATATATTTATTTTTATATTATTTTTATTTATTTTTTATATGTATAAAATTGATATATTTCATGAACTTTGACACTAAAATGTGCTTACATCACATAGCGTAAAACCCGGAACAGACATAACTAAAAATTCGTATGCGAGAAATTAAAACCGGAATCAACTGCTTCTGGATAACTTTTTGTTGATTTCAAATGAAATAAATCTTATTTCAAGCGAAAAAATATATTGTGTATGCAATTAATTTCAAACGACGCTTTGCATAATTTGATTAAGCAGCTTGATTAAAAGATAAAAATTGTATATGGAAAACTAGATTATGCTTAATCCATCAAAATTAGCTAAGATAATATTAATGAGAGCGGCAAAAATAAAGTCTGTTTAAATTAAAAGATACAGAAGATGAATTTTAAGTATTTTATATATTATATCTCCTCTAATTAACAGTTCCTTCGTAGTTGCCATATAATATTTTATGCATTTGACAAATTAAAATGCCTAATAAAAGCAGAGTTCAAATTTCTACAACTATTGCTAGTGCAAGAAGACTAAAATTATAGAGCTGCCGAATTACATTTAATTATTATAAATTAAAAAATATTATTAAATGCATGCAAGCTTAGTTGAACAGCTGCCAAGGTATTGGCAGCTCATTAACAAATTTGCACATAAATTTTATATATTACATAAAAAAAGGGGATAACAAAAATGTTTTTAAGCTTTATGTGAAATTTAACGTCTATATCAATAGATAAAGTCATAAAAGTATGAAAGTAAGAGGTACTTGATTGATATTGTTTATAATGGATGTCATGAATATCATGCTTGCATTTTATAGTGCGTATAAGAAAATCTACCCTAAGCTTATATTATCTTATATAAGGGGTAATTTTTAAATTATTTTTCTTTTCAAATTTTAAAATTTTAATTTAAAATTTACCAACAAATTTCAATTTTTCGAATAAATGGGGAGATATGTGCCTTTTAAGCCTTTAAATGTTTCTGATTGGCAGATCTGCTGAATGCTGCCTTCTCAGTCGTCTTATCACCCTAACTCCCCTACTGAGGCAACACTCCACAAATTTAGGTTTATTCTTTTATATCATATCAACATACATATATGGAACAGATATAAATGGTCCCAGTGAGCCAAGGACTCTTATATAAAGACTCTCAGACAAGGACTCTAATACAATTACTCTTATACATGGCTACTTTAATGAAAGTGCTATCAGATCAATCAATTCGCATAATTCCACGTTTCATTTAGCTGTTGAAAGACTGGAACTATTTCCCAATAAAATTAGAGCTATATAGTTATGTATTGTATTATTATAGAATTATAATAATAACAAAATAATTCATTGAATATGAACCTGCAGAAGAACCCAATCATAAAGGTTAGCGGAAAACAAGCTTCCGGAATCGAGTCCCAGGAAAGTCGCATGTCTCAGCCAAGTTGGGTTAGACTGTACTTATAATGACAATATAATATCACCTGTTTTCCTTACCATTCAATATAGTCCCTAAACTACTTATAAATTACTATATACTATATAACAACGCTATATAGAAAATCAAGTTGCTAAAAATCAGAGAAATTCTGTAGTACAAAAAAACTAAAAGAACATTGTACTTTTTTATAAAATCATAAACCGCATTAAACAATAATAATAATAATAAAATAATAATATATTGATTTTATTATTATATATATACACATAGTTTTTTATATATAAGAAAGTGGGTCGAACAGTGTTTACAGAAAACTTATAGGATCCATAAAGAAAAGTAGCTCTGAGAAATGTGTCAGCTGAAATTGATCAAGTTCGGCTAATGGCTTAAAGGTAATTTTAAATGATTTATTAGCGACTAAGCGGTAAACATTTTAATCTTAAGCATTTCCAGCGACTATCTACAAAACAATTTGTTTTTTTAAGAGCCATCGCAAATTATTCGAGAAACTTTCAACTTTCATTGAAGTATTTTTAATCTATATCCAATCGCTTAAAGTTTAAGCATAAAATTGGTTCTGCTTATCAGTTACAAATTTCTCAGCTGCCACCCACTAGGAAAGTGGGATTTACTTAAGCTGCCAGCTGTTATAATTAAAAAACCCGCCTCCAATCGCTTTTCACCCGAGATGCAAATTGGTTTTTTTTTCGAAATATATTTTTAGCTGACCCGCTTAGAAAAGTCAACCTTTACGCAGATGATGGCTAGTCCATTGATTAATTACACCGAACCAAATAATATGTTAAGTGTTGGTAAACAACAAGAGAACAAAAGTAGAGAATGTGTATAATTAGGAACTTACCGCGCGGCGAACGTAAACTCAAATCAACTGGTTCAACCTGAACCGGAGGGCCCTCTGCCTGCAAAAGAAGAGCACAGAGAGAGACAGAGAGAGAGGGAGAAATAGAGTTAGAGTAAAAGTGTATAAGAGAGAGATAGAGAGAGAGTGAGTATGTTTAAGATCATTATCAAGAACAACATCATTATGATTAAGAGTGTGGCTTATTAGATATGCAAGTAAACAATAAGGCCATAAGCTACGGCTACGGCTAATCAAGTTTGACAAAATGCTGGCAAGTAACTAAGATAGAGAGAGTATATATGTGTATGTGTGTGTGTGTATATATCTCTATCTGTGCGTGTTTGGCAGCTGTTTGGCTTATTGAATTCAACTGCGTGGAACCGCAAACGACTTCCGTCGGGACGAACGCTTCTGCCCCATATGAGAAACCGCAATTGTTGCGCATTGTGCGCTTACGAAATTTTTGACCAATAAACTAACGGCAATAAAACCGAACCGACCAAAATTATTAAAAGAAAAAACAATAATAAAAAAATATATATAAATGTGTATATAATAAAACTACGAAAAAAGCTGGCTTAAAACAGTTATTGGCTGCCCGCAGCGCCATAAAACGGATAAATTTTAATTTAGCACTGCATATGCAGCAGAGGAGGGGCGCGCTGGGGGTGAGAGAGGGGGAGACGATATGGGGCTGAGCTTGGAGCTCTCAAGTTGTAGCTGAAGCTGTGAACTGGAGGTGCGAAAGCGCCAACACTTCGCGTTTCGCGCCACTCGCAAAGCTTTTGGCCAAACGGATGCAGCGCGCTGTTGTTGCATACAAGCTGCCAACAACAACAGCGACAACAACAACAACAGCAACAACATTGCCCAGTGGGCAACAAACGACAATTGTCAAGCTTGTAGCGCAAATTATGAAAAAATGTCAGCGTCGAGTGGGCGATTTACAAGCTGGCCAACTTCTAGATGCTGAGATTTTTACACTCGCTCAGCCACGCGATGTCACATACCCTGTAAATGCAGAAAAGCTGATTGGGCCTAATGGCTGCCTAGGTTAAATTAGCTTTGACAGTGAATTGGGAAAGAATTTAAATTGTTCTAAGAAAATACTTTTATTTCATGATGAAATGAATTTTATAATTTTATATAGTCATTTTTTTGACATTAATTGACATTTATCAAAAGTTAGATTTTAAGATTTTTTTTTTGATATTTATAGAAATTTATTAAAAGTTAGATTTTAAGGTTTTATTTTCTATTATATTTTTCAAAAGAAATTATTTGAAAACAAAGTCCGATTTCTGCATGAGTTTCCAGCTTAAAAGTGATATGTATTTTGTATATATATGTATATACATATTTACAAATACGAGTACTGGACAATTTGTCAATTTTGGGCAGCTTAATTAATATATTTTAATTATATATTGAGGAATATTTTATTAAAGAGCTTTTTATCAATAATGTTTTTAAAATTTGTTTTATTATACATTCCTTTATTTGCAAACATTGTTTAAAACCTCAAATTTGTATACCCTGAACCCATTGAAAATGGGAAATCAGGGTATAATACTTTCTTTGGCTATAAATTGATGGCCTTATTACGAACTGAACTCAATAGGGTTCGAACCCTATATCTGTTAGCTATTCTGTTCCTATCGTTTGTTTCATTTTATCATACCTATTGAAGAGGGGTTAATAATATAAATTCGATATATTAAATCTTTAAAGACTTAGTATTTATTATAGATTGAAGTCTAAAAGTTGCTTATAATTATGCAACTATAATTATATATAATAATAAGGTTTATTCCTAGAATGTATGAACTTTTTCCATTCATAAAAAAAGCAAAAATATTTCATTATAAACATTTTTCATTAAAAAATAAGCAAAAATATTTGGGCTCAAGCAATGAAATTTGAACTAAATTAATGGAAAATGGCTTGAATTTTTGAATTTCTGGAAAAAAGCATTGAAAAAAGTTTCTTTTCCAGTATTTCTAATTTTATCTTCTCCTTTGACTAAACTCCAATATATGTTTTTTATTTTAGAATAACTTATACATAAAAATCAAATCCAATTCTTTTTTTTTACTTTCAAAATTGTTAATAATAAGACACAATTTAATTAAGCTATTAACTATAACTACTCGAAGCTTGTAATTTAGCAATAAAATTATATTTCAGCTACTGTTCTTTAATTATTTATCAATAGTTAATTAAAAGTCGCTCATTTTTATATTTAAATAGCCAAGAAGCTAATTACAAGGTATTGCTATAGTCGAGCTACCCCTGGGGCGATGTTTAGTTGCAGTTCTTGTTGTTGTTGTTATTGGTGTGTTGCGGCTGCTGCATTTATTTATACAAACAAATGCTCATTGCCTTTGAAAACAACATTAGATTAGATAGTTTGTCTTCGATTGTGTCCGGCGGAGCAGCCGCTGGGGCCAAGTCAGCGCACATGCAATCGTTGACTTTTGGGCTATTTTATCTTATGGATTGCATTGACAACAACTTCATCGGACACATCGAGAGTGGAGAGTCGATTCGGATCGAGATGCATTGCAATTGATATGCGGGTCTAGCAACCGTTCAGCCATTTTATCTAATTGCCTTCGCTTAACTGTGCTGATTTATTGTCCGCGATCTCGATCTACCCAGTATATATAGAGACTCCGCCCCCACTACCCCCTCTCTCTCTCTCTCTCTCTCGATGCTACACTATAGACCGCTCGCCCTTCTTTATGATATTGTTATTGGCGTTGCAATCGCTGCGCTAATTTGTGTGAGACGTGCTGAAATTTCTCATAGGCGCCGAGCTCGAGAGGAGTTGACCATTAGCTGCGCCCGTCCAGCATCGTCATCGGCTCCCTCTGCTCTCCCCACTCTGATGGCCAGTTTTATGGATTGTTTTCCGGCGAGGTATGCGAGCTGGCAAATGATATTTGCCGACAGGAATTTTTCGGGCTAAAGAAAAAATCAGTTGCTGTGCGGCTTTTGCTTTGAGACTCGCGCAATTTGCTGCAATTGATGAGTTTTATAAGGCGACCAATTGCAGAACTGGGAATTGTTTGCTCGATGTCATTAATGCTATCACAGTCCGAACTATATCATTTACTCCAAAGTCTCTATGAGTGTAAAACACCAAGTGCAAATAACATTAATTGATTGTGAAACGAATTAGTTTGATGGGAAAACTGATTTCTCATAAGATTCTTTTTGATTTAGAACTTAAACGGCAAAGAGATGATATATTTATATATGTTTTATGATGAAAGTAGGATTTACAGAATTTCTATTGCATTTGTCAATTTCTAAATCTTTAAGTATTCTTCTATATTTTGTTGGTATGCTAGTAGACTATATAATATAAATTATTTGAATTATATTTGGTTTCATTTATAAAGTAAAGATTCCCAGTCACAGAATTCCGATAATTCGAAATGGCAAAGGTATTACATTTTTTAGGAATTGCACTAAATTTTTTTTGGTGGCATCATTTTTTACGAATTATTGAAGTTTTCGATTTTGCGAGGTGCGAACTATCGGAATTCGATAGTACTAATTCATTGCTTATGTAAGACATTTATTTTTTTAGTTATAATATTTCTTTTTCAAAAATTCTTTTTCGCTAAAAGTATGTGAATCGAGCTGTGACGCAATTTTTCGTTCGAAGACTTTCCTCTTGACAAAAAAAATGCATTCCCTTTACAAAAAAGGTTTTGAATACGGGCAAGTAATCAAAACATCTATTTTATTTAATATATTTTAAGAACCTACTTATATTTAAGAACCTACTACTACACTTGTAAATTAAAAAATTTGACAAAGATCAAGCTTTCCCAACTAAAACATTTTTTGTACAGATCAATTTTATTGAAGCTAATAAATAGTTCGGTCAAAGGGTGTAAAATTTCAGCATGATAGCTTTAAAACTCTGGAAGGTGTTCGGGTTGAACTAGACAGACGGACTCCTACTGAACTCAGCTTCGTACTTATCAAGAATTATATACTTTATGTAGTCAGAGATGTTTCCTGATATGTGTTACAAACATCTGACCAACATTAATATAATGTTTTGTTTAGGTATACACTTCTGTAAATCAGAAATATATCCCTAATGCTATAAATATGCATTCAAACTGTTCTCAATATAATTGTAACTAATCTTCATTATTTTCAAGATAAGTTTATTCCTCGTATCTGTTATATTTTTAATATCATCACATGTACTATGTATATCCTATGGCTTTAGGCCCTAGGCTCTTTTCTGAATAATTTCTTGACGTTAATACATTTTTCTAGAATTTGGCAATTCGCATCTATTCCTGGAGTAAAAAATGTATTCTAATTTTATAAGGACCACTGAAAACATTTTATATATGCCAAAATTCACAATTTTCCCTGATTTCATTAGATGAAAAATAAACTAAAACTACTAAAATCTCACTCTCTGTGCATTAATAGCTAAGCTAAAAGTTTTGTTATCGTGTTCACCTAAATAATTTGCTCTTCGAGTTTTTCAATTCCTGAAAATATATTCCCGAAAAATAATAATTGGAGTACTTTCTGCTTAAGACACTAAAGCAACAATTATAAATCTAAGAAATTTAATAATACTCTAAAGTTCCTATTATATTTCGCTGAAACTCACCTCCTTTGCTGACAGAGGGTCGGATCCCAGTCCATTCTGTAGGCAGAAAGGAAGAGAGAAGAAAAGAGCAGGGTATAATAAAGTGAGAAAGAATGTGTATATGTGTGAGTGTGTGTGTGTAGCCTAATTATGCCACGACTATTGCTATGAAGGTGTCAGCCCGGTCGCCGAGTGTCTCCGGATGCACTCTGGGGCGTCTGCTGTCCAAAAAGGGCAGAGTAAACAAGCCAGTGGATGGTTGAAGAGAGAGAGAGAGAGAGAGAGGGAGGGTAAAGAAAACTTGACTGGGATTGTGGCAGGGCAGGGAAGGGAGGTAAACGAGCTGCAAGAACGGGGGCACATGGCATATGGCGTTGGCGTTTTGGCGCTCTGGCTTAGTGAGTCGAGTGGTGCTTACCATGAAAACCATTAAATTGTAAAACGTCTTACAAAATAATAATTGCCCGGCAACGTTCTGGCCACGTTACGGAACTGCGACTGCAACTGAAACTGCAACGACGATGACGACGACGACGACGATGGTGCTTGAAATAATCGCTGCAACTATTGTAGTTAGTCTCTATTGTCGCAGCAGCTGTTACCGTTTGCCACTGCTGCATGCTATCCGCCAAATCAATGACAACTAACACAACAATAACAACACACACACACGGAGGCAATTGCATAGGCAGAGTGCAACGCAACAAACGGGCGGTAGTTGCAATTACAATTTGAAATTTGAAAATTTTTCTTGTTCCTCTTTTTGCAGGCGCTTTAGCGACGGCGACGCAGCCAACGCGGCGACGGCGAAGTCAGCGACGCTGCCCGCCGCATTGTGCAAAAACAACTTGCAGACGAAGCGAAAAGCTTTGCAGTGCGTGACGCGTGCGAGCGAGGGGGTTGGTGGTGTGTGAGCGGGCGAGCGGGCGAACGAGCGAGCGAGTGAGTGAGAGAGTTGCTTAGCTGGCCGTAGGCAAATATTTATTGAGGCGGCAGCGCATGACTGTATTGTGTGTGCTTTGTGTGTGTTCCACAATTATTCCACTGTTCCGCTGGTCCGCGCTTATTGTGCGAGCCGACGCTTGGGCGTCAAACGCACAAAATTCATAAATACATCCGGTCCGCTTCACTTATTAGCACTTATTGCAGCCGGCTTCCTGGGCGGGGGTGTTACACATTTTCCTGCATATCCGCTAAATTGCCGGACACGCAGCCGCGGGCGCAACAAACAGCAATCAGCAGAGCAAACGCACACACACACACACACGATGCACTTAATTCGATCAACGGCTGCTGCTGCTGCTGTTGCTGCTGTTGCTGCTGCTGGGGCGTTGTAATCACGCGCTGTGTAGTTGTAATCAAAAGGCTAGGCACATGCTACGCCCCACGGGCTGCCGCGTGTTTTAAATTTATTGACACTCGTCTGTACGTATGTATGTATGTATTTGTGTGTTTGCTTTGTATGTGTGTGTGTGCAAATTACAGCACATCCGTCATTTTAATTTCACTTAAAACGCCATTTAAATCAAACGCACGCACGAACGAACGCACGCACGCACGCACGCACGCGCAGCAAATGCGCAAAAAACAAGAGCAACAACAACAAGCGCAAAACAGCAACTGCATGAAATGCCGGCTGCACAAAGAACACAAACGGCAAACGGAACGGCGAAACGGCCTGAAACTGAAACACAGGCAACGCGCACGTTTATAACGGTCGACGCGCAGCGAAAAGGAGTTCGTATTGTACCGTTTAACTTGACGCGAAGCTTTGGACGACGATAAACGAAGCGCGACACACGACCGACTAGCGCCACGTTCGCTGCTGGAATGAAACTAGCCGCAGCCAACATGTTGCGTTGGAGCAGCTCAGCATACCTGTATGCTGCTGTCTGTATTCGTGAGCGTCTGTATGTGTGTCTGTGTGTGTGCGCCAGTTTGTTTGTTTTGTTAAGGTGGAGCTAGGCTAAATGACAAGTTGGCGCGCATATTATTGGGTGGCCAACTGTTTACATTGTCTCACAAGTGTGTGTGTGTCTTTGTGTGTGCTTGTGTGTGTTTGTGCGTTTGTATGTGTAGCTGCTTGTGTATTGTTAATTAACATGCATAGCCACACACAGACGCGCGACAAGTTTGGCGTAGGTGTTGGCGCCAGCGTTTCTCATTGGTTGTCGGCGTTTGCCCAAAAGCAATTAATATAACAGCACATAAAGCTTCATTGAGTAAGTGTGTGTGCGTGTGTGTGTGACAGCTTTTGAGATGCTTGCACGTCCATCAGCCTTGTTATGCTTTGTTTTGGCTTTTGTTTTCGCTGTTTAATCTTGCGCTGCATCTGCGCCACACAAAACGCAAACGAGGCGAATTGGCGAGCGGGGCGAACAGGCGAACAGGCGCACTGTCTAAAGCACATGAGACAAAAGGCATTTCGGCAGCTGTGGGAGTTTTTTATTCTTTTTTTACTCTTTCGCTCGCCTCTCGCCGCGCTTTGCACCGTTAGACGCGGCTGATCCACTTTTCCACGCGCTTTGACAACCATTTTTGGTAACAATAAATCGTGATACATCATCAAAAGTCAATTCAAATATGTAGACAACATTGTTGTTGTTGTGGCAAGCTGCTGTTGTTATTGTTTTTCCTTTTCGCCTGACATGCCGCAATGCGAGACACAAAAAAATATTTTAATTTTAATTGATTGTCGAGCGAGATTTACGTGCACCAAAAGTTGCTTCTCACGCTCGCACACACTCACACACAGACACACACACATGCACTTAGATGACAGGATTAGGATTGGAATTGTCAAAATGGAAAGCGGCTGCCTTTTTTTGCACGCAAAACAAATAGCTAAAAGCGCGCATTTCTTATAAGAAAAACATCTAGACGTTACGTTTTTTCCCTTGCATGTGCTTTTTTTTGCTCATCCAAATCAACATAAACGCAATTGAAATCAATATACTACGTGACTTAAGCGTGGCCAATGCGTAAAAAACAGCAAATCGCTTAGAGCAAAAAAACCAAAAGCAAAAACAAAACAAATGATGTGCTATAAATTAAATATGCAAAAATATATTGCATACTTTCCAGCGCTGCTATAAATACTTGCCATACACAATTTACCTAACTGTATGCACAATTTATTATGGTTAATCACTGTTGCGTTCTCTTTTGCACAAATGCGATCGTTGCTTAGCGAAGACAGCAACCCAACACAAGCTTCTGGGCTTTTAGATAATCTGGCATTTAAAAGTATGCTCTTATTTTAATCAAGTTTAATTGTTCATATATTGCAAAACATTAAATAATTTGTTAATACAAAAGCACATAAAATACATAATACAATATTCAACTTTTATTGACCATAGCAATCAGGTAAAGAGGGCAAACCCGAGCCCAAAGTGAAGACAAGAAAAAACCCTCATCGTGGTTTTTCTTGGCCTCAGCCGCGGGTTAGGTAAGTCCTTAAAGGACAGGAATCCGGCGTCCCTTTACGACCGTATTTTCCAGCGGAAGTTCGCGCGTCGCATTAATCGGGTATTTTCGGCTGGCAGGCGGATAATTATATCCGGAAATTTGACTTTTCGCTCGTATTTTGGATTTTCTATTTTTCTAGATGAGATTTCGATATATGTATGTATGTATCTCTGTGTATGTGTGTGTGGGAATTTACTAATTACGCATAATGAAACCTTTTTGTGGAGTTTCCTTATTTGGATATTTATTGTAGGGTTAAGGACTTAGATTCCAACCTTATGATTTTTAAATGCAAAATAAATGATTTGATAGAAAAATAAACAAAAGATTAAATTTTATTTCAGATAAGAAAACATGTAAAAATATTTTATTACATCAAATAATATTAATTGTAAATTATATATTTATATTACCCAATTTTTATATTCTTATTTAATTATTCATATTATTTTATTTTATATTAAAATACATTATTTAAATTCTTTATAGATATTATTACCTTATATCAATAAATAATATTTTCGTAGTAGAATTGTAGAAACAAATTTTATTTTTTTTTCGCTGATTTCATATTTATTTTTTAAATTTAAAGTGAAATATAATAATAAGTTAAATACATATAAAAGTTTTTTTTTCAAGAAAAAGAAATCCAATTTAAGTTTACATAATTAAAATGCTTATGAAAATGATATATTAATAATTTCATATTTGATTTTCCCATGTATCCAATTTTTGAAAATAGTTTATAATTCTACTTGATACATAAATGTTAATTTCAATATAGATATTTAATATATTCAAACTTGCTTTTCACATGATATTTCTTTTTCTCCCTCTCGCTTATTGCTCTATCCTTAAATAACTTCTAATGCTTTCCCAGTTGCTTTATGTTTACGTAGAATTGGCAAAAAAATAAACCCAAGTCCTCAAAAATCCAACGCGCTCTTTATCACTCCCTCTCCCTCTCTGTCTATCCTGCGCTCAGTCGGTTGACAAAACCCAGCGTGCGGAATTGCAGCCGCCGCAATTGAGAAAATCCAAGAGCGAATTGCAGGCGAAAGCGAATTCAGCTGACGTCATACCTGCGCAGCGGCCGCCATAGGCTTGAACGCGCACCAAGCGACCGTTGCATGCGCTAGAGCGAGACAACTAATGTGGCGGGCAGTGAGAAGAGCGCGCAGCGAATGGCGAACGAGCACAGCGCAAAACATTGATCTGAGCAATGGCCGGCAGGATCGTGCGTCAGTTGTGTTTCGTCTTTACCGCTGCGCGCACACACAAGCTAAGTGAACAACAGATCGCGGGCGTGAATCAGACAACTTAACAAGAAATTCACAATTAGTGCAAAATATATATATATATATTGAAATATTTTGTGTGCAAAGGGCCAATAAATTTTTTTCAAAATTGCCAACCAAACGATGAGCGCACGCTCGGTGTCGCCTAAGGTGCTGCTGGACATTAGCTACAAGCCAACGCTGCCCAACATTATGGAGCTGCAGCACAATGTCATCAAGCTCATTCAGGTGGAGCAGCACGCCTACATGCAGCTAATGGACCAGCCCACAGCCCACTACATGCAGCACCAACCACAGCAACAACAACAGCAACAGCAGCAGCAGCAGCAGCAGCAGCAATATGCCCCGTTGCCTTCGCTGGCGCCCAATGCTGCGGACTATGCGGCCTATGGCATAACGGAGCTCGAGGATACGGATTATAATATACCCAGCAACGAGGTGCTCAGTACCAGCAGCAATCACAGCGCTCAGAGTAGCCTGGAGCTGAACAACAACCAAAACAACTTTGAGCAACAGCAACAGCAGCAGCAACAGACGACAGCAACAGGCGTTGCAGTTGCTCCTCCTCATGGCTATATGCTAAATGAGCATGGCAAGCGCTCGCGCAGCAGCAGCGACTACGATTGCCAAACGGATGCTCTATCCATGCAGCCCGAGCACAAGAAACTGTTGCAACAGCAGCAGCAACAGCAACATCAGCAACAGCAACAGCTCTATGTGGACTATTTGCCCACAACTGTGGATGAGGTAGCTGCAGCGCAGACGCAGGCGCAGGCGCCCAGCCAGCAAACCGCCTGCGTCTCGCCCCTTTCACACTCCCACTCGCATTTTGATTTTGCCGCCGACGAGGAGTTGCAGGATCACAAGCCGCACATCTTCAAATACGGGGGCTATCCTCAAACAATCAATCAGCAACAACAACCACAACAGCAACAGCATCAACAGCAGCAACAACCGCAGCAACAGCAGCAACTTCACTTTCAGAGCAACTATAGACCAGGGTAAGTCTATTCTATAAATATATCTCTATATGTATAATGAATTTCTTAACAAAAACAGTTCTTAAAACTATTCTCTAAAAATATTAGATATCTATCTCAACTATCGCAATTATTTCTATGACAGACATCACAATCCGTTAGAGCAAGTTTTTGATTTGAACTTGGTTTTATATTATATAAATTATTATCTGTTGCAAATTTTACTTTTATAAAGTTTCGATAGACCGATATATACAACTTTTACATACAAAATATATATTCTAGTTAACAAATCATATGACAATTTTCAAATCTAAGATATTATTATATAGAAAATATGAAACAAAGCTACAGAAAAGACTTTATTATATATAAAATATACAATTGCTATAAAAGATAACACTTTTCATATATTACAAGATTAATTACATGCAAGTATATATAGTTCTCAATGGCAAGAAACCATATTTTTTCGAATTACACAGGGATTCGCTTTAACAAACAAGAATTGAAACGAATATTTTGTCATGGGTACAGCATTTTTTTAGATTTGTTGAGGTTTGCGATTTAACAGTTGTCGAATTTTCGAGATTCAACTGTTTATATATATATTTAGCTGCAATATTATTAGAGAAATTTTAAAACACATTTTCTCATGATCGTATTCACAAGCTATTTACATAGTATATCAGATATTTCAGATAATTCCTGTAGAGAAAATCTATAAATGTTGAGGATGTATTTACAAAACCAACTCTGACTTTTAGCTAAGCCTTTACTTTTTAAAGATATATATTTATTAAGTGTAGAATCTGTACAGTAATAGTCTATACTATATCTATAAAAGTCACAAATCTTAAATTACGATTCATACGTATAAAAAAAAACATGTGTTCCCAAAAAAATTGTAGAAAAATACTAGATAATACTTTATTAAAGAAGTTCAATCAATCCCTTAAAAGATATAAATCCATTTTATATTATGTTAAGCAAGACTAGATTCCTTGTAGAAATGCAAATATATTTTGAACATATTTATGTATAGTATAGGGGTAAATATATTGAAATAGTATCATACAGACTCAACAGAAATTTCCTTATAAAAACTGAAATATAATGTATAGATAGTTAGATATTAAAATACTTTAATTTAAGGAGCTTAATGTTTTATCGTAATCTAAGCATTAACAAACATTTTTTGTTGATAGTTTTTTAATCAACATTTTTTTTTTGTGTACTATAAAAGTCTCAAAAATAAATTAGAAATTGTTTATGTATTGATCCAACTGCTCTTAAACTTTAATTAAAAATTGCAAAACTTGAAAGAATAATTAAGCACACGAAGAATTAGAAATGTATAAGAAAGCTTATACAAATAATTTACTGATCAAATTATTTACATATTTAGCTAAAAGAAAAAAAATTAAATTATTTATTAATTAAAAAATTTGCTAATCGATTTTTATATAATTACATAAAAGCATTATATAGCTTATTTCATTATTATTATATATTATATATATTATATTATATCAATTTAATTCATTTTTTCTCTAATATATCATTCTATAGTCAAAATTATGACGCCTATGAGCCAGCAAATAGTCTGAATGGCAGCGCCTACTCCAGCTCCGATCGCGACGATATGGAGTATGCCCGCCAGACGGCGCTCAGCTCGGTGGCTGGGTATGCCAAGGAGGACGAGCTGGAGGATATGTCGCCCACATGCCTGGGCGACGACAGCAGCCTGCTGGATGCTGGCGACATGGCCGGCAAGGCCTTCCGCAAGCCGCGCCGCCGCCTGAAACGCAAGCCCAGTAAGACTGAGGAGACGGACGAATTCAGCAACCAACGGGTTATGGCCAATGTGCGGGAGCGCCAGCGCACCCAGAGCCTCAACGACGCCTTCAAGTCCCTGCAGCAGATCATACCCACATTGCCGAGCGACAAGCTAAGCAAAATACAGACGCTCAAGCTGGCCACAAGGTAAGTCCACATTCGTCTTATGCCGGGCTTTTCCGCCCTGGGCTTAACCCACTTTTCTTTCTGCGGTTTATACCTGAGTTCATGGTTGGAAACTTTATGCAATCTAGAAAATTCATATGAAAAATATTTTAAATAGAACTGATACAAATGAAAATTAATATATTTAAATACAAAATTGAGGAAATTTAAAAAATCTATTAAATTAAATATTTGTTTAAAAAAAATTATTTAAATAATTTCAATAATTTTTTAAAAATATATATTAAATTATATCTTTGCGCTCAAGAATAGCTGAACTATTGTTCACAAGATATAAATTTTAAAATTCATCAAAAATAACTCTTACAAAATTTATTTTTATTTATTTATTTTTATCAAAAGTAATTTTTAGATATTTTCCTAATTTTACATATCAACATTTTATCAGATCTTCAATAATTTATTAAATATTTTTATATATTCCTCATGTAATTCTTTTTCTCAAAACAAACAAAAATGTAGTCAAAAAAAATATATTTTTGACTTTTTCAAGAACTTTATTCAATTTTATAGAAACTTTTGCTGTCCTATTTTAATAAATTCCCTTTAACATTTTACTAAAAAAACATATAGTTTTGAATATCTAAAATTTTTTCATTTACTAATCACATTTTTCGCACCTCTTATCCTTGCAGATATATTGACTTCCTCTGCCGCATGCTGAGCTCGAGCGACATATCGCTGCTGAAGGCGCTGGAGGCGCAGTCGTCGCCCGTGTCGCCGGGCTATGGGAATGCCAGCACACTGCTGAGTGCCGCCAATGGGGCCGAGGCTGATCTCAAGTGTTTGCGCAAGGCGAACGGAGCACCGATTATTCCGCCCGAGAAGCTGAGCTATTTGTTTGGTGTCTGGCGCATGGAGGGCGATGCGCAGCATCAAAAGGCTTAGAAGCAGCTGACGAAGGAGGAGGAGAATTAGGAGGAGGTGGAGTAGTGTCGATTGCCATTGGGGCTTCCAGTTACTGAACAATAATGCACACAGCGTGAATAATTCCAATGCGAGTGCCAACGAGCACTTGCAGCTCTTTCCATATCTTATAGATGACTAAGCTAAAAACATTATTTAAAAAAAAAAAACAAAAAGGAAAATTTTAAAAAATATATAAGCCAACTATTGTTTAGGTTTAATTTTATGTCTAGCGCTAACTAAATTAAATTGTATAAATTAAACGAAAATATAATGAAAACAAAGCCAAACACACACAAAAAGCGTCGCCATTTTCTTTTGCTTCTTCTTGCGGTTGTCGACGAGTCTTTTCCCCCATTAAATTAGGCGCGAAAATGTCGCCGTTCGGGGGGGTCCGACTTTATAGTGCAATATCTGAACATAAATTCACATATATGCGATCGACAACAACGACGACGACATACTTAGAGCGTAACGTCATGCCACAGACGAGGCAGACGAGGCAGCCACATTTATGTATCTCAAAGATACACAGCCGAGTATCTCGCTCTCTCTCTCAGTCTGTCTCTCTCGTTCGTTCATGGGAAGCTGACGAAGAAAATGGCAACCGGAGACGACGTCAGCCGAGGGCTTGGCACTGGGAACACCATCCACATCCGGTGATTTATGTTCATTTGTTTAATACTCGTTTTTATTTTTCGTTTTTGCTTTCGGAGTTTCCTCCGGCTGCGCATAAAAACGGTTTACAATGTATACACAAAAGTATTTATGTCGCCAAAAATGACTATTTAAAATGCACATAATTAGCTCAGTCAGTTGATTTAGTCTGTGTGGAGCGCTTCAAAGGCGAACCAAATATCATTTTTAGTTGCTACGCTTAATTGCTTTTTAAATGACAGCCTGGCATGAATGTTTTGCATTATATACAAACGACTATAAGCTATTCCTTTACCCACATACATATATACATATATAGAGAGAGATAAATATCCAGTCAGCCACGTTGACAGGTTGTTGTAGTTACACACACACACACACACACACACATGCTGCATAAGTGGGCTAGATATTTGAATACATAGAAGATACTTGTGTAAGATACTTGAATAAGTGCTGCTAAATTGTGTCCCTGAAGAGGAGAAAGAGAGACAGAGAGAGAGGGAGATCTGCTAGTAGACTCCTATCTCTGTAGGTGTGAGCTAACGGGAGCTCTTGCTGTTAGAGTGCGAGAGATTGAAAGAGCAATTGTCAAGTAGGTTTACCTATATTACAAAGAATTCGTATTAGAGCTATAGACTATTTATGAGTTTAAGAAAAGAAAAGTATTATTCTTCAAAATATCTCGGCAAATATGTTGTAAAGGAGTCGCGTTTCAATAACAGGTTGTTAAATGTATTTTGTTTGCAAGCAAGAAATATGAATGAAAGAAACATGTGTCTGTATGCAAACATTAAAATATGTTAATACATATAAATACACCCCAATAAAAATATTTTAAATACATTTTAATATTCATTCATAAATTTTGCTATTTCCTGAAATAAAATTGAAAAAGTTTTCTTCAATTATATTTAAAAATCAAGATCATTTACTGCAATCACATATAGCATATAGAAAATGTTGTTCTGAATGATTGACTGTCATGTCAACTGACTGATTGAATCACTGATGGACTCACTGATTGCCAAATTGATTGACTGACGCATTGCTGATAAGCAGACAGCATAAATGAAATTTGTATTAACGCCTTTTTCACAGTTGAAAATGAATAAACAAATTTATAACAAATTTAGTGAAAATAGAGTGTCAAGATTGTATGATAATCAAATAACTGTATTCCTTAAATATTTGTGTAAGTTACTCCAGAAATGCCAAGGGATCTTCAAGCTTATGTGCTTAGTTATGGGAATTACAAGCGAGGCGTTTTCTCGCTCATATCTCGTAGTATTTATTTTATGCATTCATAGGAACCGATGAAAAAAGGCTGAGTTCGAACCCAAATAAGTGATTGACCTAAAACTGCTTGAAATTGAAGAGTGATACTGTTTATTTGTAGATGGATACAAAGATTTACGAAACATATTCATTTAATTATTTATTATTATTATTTAATTATTAGAATCCTAAATATTATAAATATCCAATTTGAACTCAAAATATTATAATAATTTTTTGATTAATTAATACAATCCTAAATATTTTAAATATCTAATTTGAGTTCCATATATTGTCGTAATTTTTTATAATATTTGGAGCTCAAATTTGATATTTAAAATATTTAGGATTCTATTAATTTAATTAAATATATATGAATGTGTCTCGTAAATCTTTATATCCATCTACAAATATATTTGATATCAACAATTTAGAAAAAATGATAGGAAAATCATTTCACCAACATCAAAAGTCTTTACGAATTCAATATACCACAAGGAATATTCAGTGTCTATCGAACTAAAATAATTACAAATAATATAATAAAAGTTCTTCACAATCAAATAATTTCTAAAGGTGATATAATTATATACTAAAGGCTTCAAAATATTGTTGTTGTTAAAATATTTTTAAAATAGAATGATAATAAAGGATAGGGATGAGTAAATATTACGGAAATATATGCAAATATTAAGAGACAAACTTGAATGAAACATATAGTATTTTCAGAAAAATATTCAATATCTACTAACTTATATTTGTCTTTAAGATATTTTGATGTACATATTATTATTACTTTATATATTACATGGAAATGGCAAACGCAGACAAAAGAGAGCAATTTGCAATTGCTAATAGATTGATATAATATTCAAATTGTTATTGATATTGTATTCAAAACATAGTCTTAATATGTATATATAAAATATAAATACCTAAGTTATGGAAATAAGTTTCCTTTTTAAAGACTATTAATGTTTACATACCATAGTAAACGATGCCGCACCCTGTATATATTAAATATATATAATAATAATAATATTCCATAAAATTTAAATTTGTTTTAAAACAAATATCAAAAGAAATATATTATTATAATTCCATTAAATTCATTTTTATTTTATACCTGCTATATGTTTATAAAGTCATCAATATTTTTCTTGTCATTGGATACCCAAAAACCCTTTTGTTGTTTTTTTTCTCAGAGTAAGAAAACATTTTTAGTTCCACTTCGGGAAATGGAGAGCTAGAGTTTCCTTGAAACGCGATTCTGGCTCAGGCCTATTTTAAAATGTATACATATACATATATAAGGAAAACCACCTCGATGTGATACATGGAGTACCCCAACTCCGAACTGTCAACGCCCCCAATGCCCATGTATGGGTTTTTTTGGGCTACTAAAATCCATTCGAAGATCATCTCAAGTAACGCGCGCATAAATTGTGTAACTAAATTTAGAAATGAGCAGTTCTCATACACACACACACACACACACACGCACACGCATACATATAGGCTCCTGGCAAGGACAGGCCATTTTCTATTTTCTTTTAGTCTATTATTTTATGCCTATTGTTTTTTTGCAAACCAAAAATTCACATGGCTGTTAAGGACATGGCACATGGCAATCAATGGCATGTGCTAAGCGCCGCGAATCACAGCAAGGACCTCGGCCAAGGACCTCATGCCGTTTGCCAAACAGCGTTTTTCCCAACATATGTGGCAGCTCGACTCAGCTCGACTCCTAACTGAAATGAAAACAATGCGTGTGGGAGTAGGCGCAGGATGCGTGTTGTGTTTGTGTCCTTTCATCTATTCATCTTTTCATCCCGCTCGAATGAGGCACTCCCTGACTTGAAGTAGGCGCCGCCTAATGCAGCCCTGACTCTCAGGCATCATCCAAGCATCCCTCTCTCTCTCTCTCTCTCAGGCTGTTTCTGAATTCCGACAAAAGGGCGTTTAACTAAGCAACAGGCATATAAATTATAATTGTTTCTCCTTTTTTTCTGCTTTTTTTTTGTCTGCCGAGCTCTACTTTTAATTATCTGCAGTTTTTCACTGGAAATGCGTCAAATATATAAACAGTGTATTCACATACATTATCTATAGAGTGAGAGAGAGAGAGAGAAAGTGATATATGTGGAATTTCCAAAAATATTTTAATGAATGCAATTAAAAGTTCTTTAAATAAATCGCTTGTATTAATTACATAGTAAAAACTAGAGGGAAGTTTGGTAATACCCTTGTGATTGTAAAGAATATTAGTATTGCTTCTATGATTTGCCAGAAGGAAGAATTTGGGTCTCTAGGTGTAAAATTGTAGAAGATACACACTTACCGATTTGGCACTCCCCCAATGGGCATAGCTCTATATACTATATATTTTTGTCTGGAGGTGGGAAACACGAGTAACTGGATCACATTTCAATTCTTTGACTTTAATGGTGTCGAAATTTTCCCAAAACCGATCCGTCTCATGGCAGCTATAGGATATGGTCGACCGATCCGAATGATTCCCAGACATACAATGCCTGCAGAAAGAAGCCTATATGCAAAATTTCAGCACTGTAGCTAAAAATACTCTAGAAGGAGATTGCGTTGGCCCAGACAGACGGACAGTGCTATACCAACTCAGCTCGTCGTCCTGATCAAGAATATATATACTTTGTATGGTCGAAGAGGCTTCCTTCTGTGTGTTGCAAGCTTCTGTCCAAAATTAATATACCCTTTTTAGAAAGGGTATCAAAATGATAAGAAAATTTAATTAAACAAATTATTTGAAGTAATTCAGTTAAGTATGCTAATATGATTTAAAAAAAAAATAATTATAATGTAAGGCTCTTTATACCATCTAACTACCAAGCCAAGAAAGACTCAGAAGGTGCCATCTATTGGATCTCCATGCCATATTCCTCCATTAATAATATAATAGTTATCGTAAATACTGAAAATTGTACACATATATTACTCCACATACTTATGTAAAATTATTAATTTTATATATTGTAGTGATCAGCGGCGTAGCGTAGTGGGGCCAAAATTTGAGGGCGGCACATTTTAAGGGAGGCGGCAAAATGTGAAAATAAATAATCGAATGTATAATAAAATATTGATGTCACTTTTCTTGCCGAGAAGATCTCTAGAATTGCGACCTTTTCTTTTTGCTCCTTGTTGCAATGCAATCATTCTACTTTCTTACTTCAGTATCGAAATTTATATTGTACAAAATTGAAATTGCGTGAATAAGAGGGCGGCAAAATAGTCTTCTGCCCCGGTCAGCTAAGACCCAGGCTACGCCGCTGCCTGTGATCAACTGTTCTTTCCCTTAAATGTACAATTAAATTAAGTTACAAAAAAAGTAGCAGAAAACTTGTTTAAATAAAAAAAAAAGACTTTCTATACCTTTTGTAAAAAATAACAGAATAATTTTGAGCAGAAGCTTGCAACAACTAATTACATAATATATTATATGTATATTATACATATATTATACATATTCTTGATCAGCACCACGATCGGTGTACATATAACTATGTCCATCTGTCCGTCTGTCTGTATGAACACAAACTTCTCTCAAAGTAATTGTGTTAAAATTTTGCATAAGGCTTTTATTTATTGCAAGTATTGCATGCCTCGGAATCCTCCGAATCGGACAACTATATTATTTAGCTCACAAAGGATTGATTGATTAAATAATTTGTGTTAGTAAGAAAAACGTTTTTGGTTCGTGAGCTTAAATATCGACCCTGTGAATTTAGACAAAATATTTAATAAATTTATTTAATTAATTTTCTTATTTCTTTCTTTTCTTATCGATTTTTTATAAACATATGTAACATATTGATGAATTTACTTTACTTTGAATTTTGAACTCAATTATCATTGGCTAAATTAGCAAAATTATTAAATAGTTTTAATTTTTTAAATTTTTTAAATGTTTTTATATCTTTTATCTAGTAACTACACACTTTTATTGAGTTATGCTGCGTTGTATACTTGAAGCAAAATGATGCTACAAGCCAATAAATTTTTATTGAGCTGCGGCCATGTAAAATATTAATGGAATTTATTTATGATTTCTATGAATGATTTTATTTATTGGCAAAACCATTAAAACAAAATCTAAAACAATTGCCGCGTTCTACGGGCCAGACAGTGGCCCCCATGTTGCGGGCAACACGGTGTGTCCAAAAAATATACGAGGCGTTTCGGATTTCAAAGTGCGAGCAGCAACATGAAGAACGGAAGCTAGAGATGGAGGCGGGCGAGACATGAGCAGAGGGAGATGAAGACGGAGCAGGAGATGGAGCAGGAGACGTGGCAGGAGGCTGCATTGTGACCCAGAAGGCAAACGGACTCATTTGTGGGCTGCTGATTGATTTTTAGTGGGAAGCAGCCAGTTGCCATCTCTCTCTTTCTCTCTCTGGCTAAGTAGAACATCTGCTTCACGCAACGTTGAATGCGACAAAATATGCACAGACTGAGTAATTAAAATCAATATTCTCGTTTCGAGGTGTTCAGACATTTGTCGAACTGGACCAGCATCCAATCAACAGCAAATGCAATTTGCCTTCAGTTTGTTATTGTTGTTGTTATGATTGTTGTTGCTGCCTGCATTTCGAGTGCATTTGGCGATCAATCAACGATCAAAGTTCATCAAGTTGACCCAGCTGACTAATGGCAAATGCCCGAGTTGGCATCGCACGTCAACAGCAGCAACAGCAGCAGCAGCAGTAACAACAATAATAACAACAAGTTACGCTAATGTACTAGACGAACTAATGTACACGCACACACACACACACACAAACGCTTACATAAAAATGTATCTCAAGTCAATTCGAATGCGCGTAAAAGTACATACTATAAAAAGAGGCATGTAAAATGTTGTTGCGGTTGCAATCGGTAGCAATTGATCGACTATGAAGTGCTCTTTAAATAGTATATTAATCAAAACACTTTTAAAAATTTTAAATAATTTTTAAAATTTTTAAATAATTTTTAAGTTGTTGTCAAAGTTGATTCGTCAGCATATTTTAATTCTTTTTAACTTAAATTAAATTTCTTTACATTTAAAAATAAAATATAAAAGAAAATTGGATTGAAGAACTAAAATATGTTCAATTTTTGTTAAGTTTATTATTATATATATTATTTACATATTCGTATGTATTTAAATTATTATGTTTTTATTGATTTTTATATACAAATTAAAGATGTACAAAATTTAATGAAAAGAAAATACTTTTTTAGATTTTAATAATTTTTTTTTTTAATTTAATTTAAAAATAGATTTAGAGAAATTCATTAAAATAAATAGCAAAATTATAGTTTTTTTTTTAATAAATAGTGTTTTTAAATAAATATTTATTTTGATTAAGTTTAAAGAAGAAATTTTTAGGTACCATATGAATATTTTTTAATATTTTTTCAAGTTTTGTATCTTATTATTTTAATACATTTTTATTTTATTTATTAATATGTTAAATAAGTAGCAGTAATATCATCTTTTAATTCTAATATAAATATTATTATTTTATTTAGTATAGATATGAATTTTTTAATTATCAGATAAATATTTTTTTATATAGTTTTTATATATTTTTAATTTTTAAAAATATTTTTTAGTTTTTTGTTTTTTATTTCTCATTTATAAATATTTATGAAATGTTTATCATAATATTTATTAAATACATTTCATTCATATATTTTGTAAGCATCAAATTTAACAAAGAATATTTGCCATAAACATTGATTGGCCTCTCCCAAAAGTATGCTATAAAAAATAATACACGCAAAAATATATATTGTGTATATTAATTTATATATGATATATACAGTAAATAAAAGTATATAAATAATACTAAGTCATTGCATGAAAATTCAATTTTTAATAATATTAATTGTAAATAATATAAAAAATATTTATAAACTATATTTTAAATATTTGTAATGCATTTATTACTTTACAAAGTATATAAATGATTTTTCCTCTACATTACTTCTCTCAGCAAACTGTCTCAAGTAACACATATACCTTTTCTTGAACATCAATCATTTTACATCCACGCATAGTGTATAAAAATCGAGTAATCACAAAGAGAGAACGAGGCGCAAGGCGGCAGCAACTGAAAAGGAACCGCCTGTCTGTCTGTCCGTCAATTTGTCGGTCCGCTTGGGTAGCGGGTAGCTGGTAGCTGGTAGCGGGTCTCGCGTCGAGCGCATAAATATTTTGCTTTTATATTTTTTCAGCCGAAGATGCGCAGCACATAAACCCCTATGTAGTTGTTGTCTATAAACAAAAAAGCGTCCATAAAAAAGCACAGGCCAAAGGCAGCGACGCTGGCAGCGACGCGTCACGTCAGCGTTGGCGGTCGCCAATGAAAAAACAACCAATCGACGCACTTTTTGTTTATTTACACAAAAAGATTTTAGTGACTCGAGCAGGGGTAGCCAGGAAGTAACTAAGTAAAATGCCTGTTTGAACTCTACCCCAAAAAGCAAAGAATGAAAAACGTTTACAGAGCTGCCAAAATGGTGGCTCTTCTTCTTCTCAATTATTATGTGTGCTGCTGGGGGTTCTGGGAACAGTGTCCGCTGCATCATTTGATGTAAACGCTTGACACTTTGCGCCGGCAAGGCAAACCGCAAGCAGGCAACATCTGGCGGCTGCCCAAAAAGATTAATTTCTGACAGCGCGGGAGCATCCCCAAAGGCAAATCATACACACATATATATATGTATGTATACGTGCAATATATATATCTCCAGCTGGAGCTGCTGATGGACACTGATGCGCGTTTTCCACGCCACGCTTTTTCACGGTCGCATCCATCAATTCGTGCTGCCGGCTGTCGTAATACAAGACTTTCAAATACAATTGAATTCGTATTACATTTATATATACGTTTTGCTTTGGCGTTGGCCTGGAACCGAGCTCTACGGCGTCAATGGGTCTCTAAAACTAATCATGTGCCAAGCGCGGAGACATAAAACATTGCCCAGCACAGCCACTTGACAATATTCAGTAATTTTCTCTATATTCTTCCAGAGGGTATTCTAACTTTGGCATATAATGTGAAAGACAGTAGGTGAAGTTATCTATTCATAAAGTATTTTTGGTCTAAATCAGCAACATTAGAGTTAAAATAAGTAAGTGCGTTCCTCAATTTAAAAACTCTTTATATGAAATTTAACCCAGATCACCCAGACTGGGTTAGTATATTAAACATATATAAATATCAGAGTTACCCACGAGACGTTATATAGCCAGTAGTAGCCAGATTCGATCAGTATATCATATCAATCCTTTATATATGTAAATAATATGATAATATCTTGATCAAACTTATTTTACATATTCACAGACCACATACAATCTTATCAATATATTTACTATAGAAACTATAGATTATAGAAAAAGCTTTCCATAGTGTTTTAGAAAACATTTTCAATAGATTCTATCCATTTTCTAGTAACTATAATTAATTGTTTTATGCAAATGTCTTCAGTTTCTTCATAAAATCCTTACCCAAGTAGAATTTTTAAAGTAATTCGTCACCCTCGAAATCGAAAACCTAAATAATTCGTAAAATATTTTGTCCCCTTGAAAAAATTCGTTACTGTTCGATAAATCAAATTCTTGTGTAATTCATAAAAAACGTGATTCCCTTGCCATTTCGAATTATCGCGATTCGATAGATATAGATATATATATAGAAGAGTATATAATCTTCGTCCTGCCATTCTCAATGGTTTTTTTTTGGGATTTGCTGTTTAGTACTTCATTATAAGCGCACTAACGATGTTATTTTAATGATCTCAGGCCAAGAATCCACTTGACAAAATGCAGCAGCAACAACAACAACATCAGAAACGATCTTTCACACAAGTCGAGCAAAGGCAAGAGGGGAGTTAAAACCAAGGGCGCAGCTCGACTCTGAAGGGTACATATATTTATATACAGCCCTATATAAGCACTCATATGCGTGTATATATATATATATATATATATATATATATATATATATATATATTCATATACATATATATATATATAGGACTGCATTTATTTTTTTGCACGGACAGACAGACACTTTTATGTCCCGGCAATGTGTGAAAAAGTCCGTTGAATGTCGGGCATTTCTTTGCTGCCTTGTTATATATGTTGTATATGTGTTTATGTCTGATGTTATAGTATCTATATGGTCGGGGTACTGTTGATTGGCATAGCTATAAAAATTCTTAGTGCCTATGCATAAGTTGCCATTGAAAGTTGTTGCTGAAAGATGATGCCAATGCTGCAGCAGGTATATTTAAAAAGGGAAATCTGATCGGGAAATTGGAAAAATAAAAAATGAAATTTGTGAGTGCTTACAACAAATTTTAATTTATTTAAATTTCATGTAATTCGTTAAATATCGAATGGGATAAGAAGCTTGTATATTTACGAGCTAATGGGATTTGATAAAAAATCATTCAGATAATATATAGGTAAATTTGAACATCAATTTTAGTTACTAAATATGGTATTTATTTTATAAAATATTTTCTGAAAATGTAAATTGGGCTTTAAACTTTTTTAAATATTTATTTCTTCTTAAATAAACAAAAATAATTTTAAAAAAACTTTTCTAAATTTTCTTAAGCTATAAAAAAAATAAAACAAAATTTATTGATCCATGGAAATTTTAAAGCATATTTTTGATAATTTTTAGGAATAAAAAAAATAAAAAAAAATTATCTAACTAAAAAAACACATTAGCTTTACACAATTTCCTTTTAAAAACTCATAGTCTTTTATAAAGTGTCAGCAAATATGAAAATGAAAGACAAATAATTTTAGCTACCTGTTTATTTTTAAAAAACAAACAAGCATTTTAGGTAATTGTCAATTTAAATCATATAATTCTATCCAAACATAATCTTGAATCAATACGCTTAACAGACTTAACAAATAAATATTTTAGCATACTTGAATATAAGATAGTTGCATATTAATTGACTTTTCAACACTGTTGCAATAACAGTAAAAGGCAGTCTGTTTTTATAAATACTCAAATGAAGCGCTCGAGCACAACAGATATGAAAAACCCGTCAAATGATTCATTAGGGAAACTAAATAATTATTTCTAACGTTTTATAATCTGGTTTCGAATGCAGCTGTCTAGATGGAGGCTTATGGAAGTGTTATGTCGATTTAGTATATTCAATGCTGATTGGAAGTGGAAACAATTGTGTTTACTGAACAGAAAAATATAGTCATAGACTTAAGAGTTGAATATAGTATATAGTATATAGTATATAATATATATCTTATATTGAATTTAAAACAACCAATTTGAAATAGTTTTTATTTATATTATAATGATTTGAAATGGTTTTGTATATGTTTTTCCTAGTATTAAGTTACTAAATAGAACAAAGAACGAATTATGTTAATTAAAAATTTTTGATGTTGCGATCGATCGATGTTTCTTTCGAGGATTTTTACTATCGACAATAAGACTATCGAGTGACGGAACTATCGAGGTTTTTGCAGCTCTAGTATTCTAGTATCTAGTATAGGAAAGGATATACAATAGTATATAATACAGTATACAGTATATATAATATATGTTATATATTTTATATGCAACTAGTATAAACAACTCTGGTAGCTTACTCAATAATGTAAAGCTAAGATCCATTAAATTTAAAGGAGAAGGCGTTGAATTGCCTGTTGAGCATCGTTGAATACACTATATATATACATATATATATAATTTCAATATTTGTATATGGTCTATAAATAGGGCTTACTTGGAAGCTCGGAATTCCAAGTTTAGTTTTAATATGAACTGAATCTCTTGCAAAAATAAACCAGATGTACGAATCGAAACTCAAGCTAAAGAGTTGGTTCACGCCATAGACTATGTATACATATACATATTCAAATATATATTTATAATATATACATATATTTAAGACTTTTAAATACCTCTCACCCTCTAAGACTCAAAAATATGATTTTGCAATTACAATTAACCCCGTTCCGAAAATTCCCATAAGTGCTTGCAGTTCATTTGGGCTCAGCTCTTGAGACAATTTAGCCAAGTCATGCAAGTCAGTCCATATATCTATATATATACATATATATCTCTCATAAGCCCGTCTGTATGTAAATTCCAAGTTTTGCTGAGCCCCGTTGCACTTGTCTGCACGCATGATCAGTGGAGCGGGGCTCCCTCCTCCACCCATTATGTGGAGCCGCGACAAGGCAACGCATGAATTGCTCGCATAAGAGAGAATCGAAAAGATAACAAATAATGCTAAAGAGTGCCGAGCAGAACACGTGTTTCGAATTAAATGCAATCGTCTTGCCGCTGCCACGCCCTCGCACCACCCTTCACATGCTGCGTGCAGAATTTCTAATAGAAATTTCTTTGGCTCTCTTTTACTCCCTGCGTCTCTCTCTCTTCCTCATTTCTCATTTTTTAATGGCGACATTGTCGATGTACCTTTTACGCCCCTGACTGAAATGTTAACGGCAATTGCCCTGCGAGAGACAAACAAATAAAAGAACGATCTGTTAGAATGCAAATAAAGAGGAATACTTGAAGTTGAGATACTCTAATAAATGCATTAGGTAGGCTTCCTATGAAAAATATCGGATTAGAATTTTTAAATCTATTTTAAATATTTAACGAGTTGATTACCAATAAGATAATACAAATACTTAAATTAGAAGTGAGTGATATACATTTTAATCAAATAAGAATTCTCGCAACTTTGTCAAACATTTTAAATAAACAGAAAATGGGATTAATTAATTAAAAATTAGTATTGAAAAAATATAAAAATTCTGTTAAAAAGTAAAAATAATTAGAACGAATCAAAAAATATTTTTTTAAATAAATGTTTTAAAACTATATAATAATGAAAAGAAACGAAAATTACAGAATCCAATTTAATACTATACAATATTAGTTTAATTATTTTATTTTTATTTTTACTGTTTTAAGTTTATTATCTTATATTAATATTATTAGAAAGCACAACTAAATATTATAGGGCAAAAATATGTTTTTCAATCAAAATAAATGTTAAAATAAAAAATATAAATATATATATATAAAAAATATAGCTATCTAATATTAATAATATTAGAATTATGAAATAATTATAATAAATCTAATACATGTTTTTTATAATATATAAAATAAAAAAAATTGTTTAAAAAAAATTAAATCATGAAAATAATAAATAAAGAAGTATGTATTTTACTTATATATAAAACGACAATATTTTTAAAAAATTATACAAAAATAAATTTATATACTGTGCAAACAAAACAAGAATTCAAACAGGTTAATAAACTATCTAACACTAACCATGATTTTAAATAATAAAAGCTATATTCAATCAATTATATGTGATAAGGCATGGCACTAACATACCCACTAAGTACAGGGTATATTTCCCAGCTGGTAATTTGCACGTGCGTGCAACAGTATAAAAATATGCATGCAAAGAGCAAAAACTTCAATCAAAGCCAGCAATCAAATTGTATCTGAGATACTTATTATAACAAAGCAAACGCACACACACAGGTGCAGGTGTGTGGCCAAGTTAGCATTGTATCGAACCTGTTGTTGACGTCGACGTCGACGTCAGCAGCGACTGCTGGCAGTTCGAGCCATCAGCTTGAGGTTGGGCTTAGCTTGGGCGCAGTTGACGAGCTGAGCTGCTGGCCTAAAGACGCGACCGGCAAAACAAACACAAAAGATGCAACAATCATTGTTTTGGCGGCAATTCAACTGAAACCTAACGGAAATTGCATGTGCAACAAAAGTCAACAAGTGCGTGCCACAAAGCTTTAGCCTTAAGTCATATTTAAACGACGTCCACAATTGAGTTGCACAATCAATCATTGTTTTTTGTATATTGATCCAGTGTTGGGCAACATTGTTCGACTGTGCCACAGTTAAAGTGCGAAAAAAAGCAAAGAGTGAAACAAGAGAAAATGAAACATTGAGTGAAAGTGAAGATGCCCCATCATCATTATCAGAGACATTGTGTGAAGAGGCTGTGGCACTTGCGGCTGTTGTTTGTGGCGCTGCTGGCTGGGCTTTGGGCCTCATCATAATTATGACTGCAGCTGCAACAAGGAAACAACAACAACAACAACAGTAGCTTTGCTGAATGTTTGCATGTGCAAATATCACAAACAGTCACATATCTTAATCAACTTTTGTTGTCGTCGTTGTTGTTGTTTTTGTTTATGTACAGCAATTTTCTTGTTTAGCTTTGATTTATTTATCTCTTTTTTTTTAAAGAAACAAACAAGTAAATGATATAAAAAAGATCTTAGCTGTAGAAAAAAACTCTTTGGTGATTTATTTTAAAGACCCTCGCAAAAAAGGGTATATTCCTTTTCATCAAACATCATATGTAAAGTAGCTATATTTTTTGCTGAAAAGCACGACAAGTTCATATCGACATCTGTCCTGGCTGTCCGTCTGTTCGCCTGTCTGTCCATCTGTCTGAATCAACGAGAAGTTCTCTCAGAGTTTTTTTGGTTTTTGAGCTGATATCATAATAGGTACATAGACTTTTTTACTGGAATCTTGGAATCATTCGGATCGAATTACTATATCATATAGCCACAGGATTGATCGTCTGAAAAAATTCGCTTAGTAGAAAAAACTATCTGATTTCTTCAGCTTAAATTTTCGTTTAATGCAAATATAAAAAAATTTCAAAGAGTATACAAAATTCGGATAAAGTTAACCCAACCCCTTCTAGCGTTATTAGCCCTTATTATTAAACATTTCAGGAAGCTAAAAATTGCAGTTAATTATATAAATGAGTTATTTGCGTGCTAAAAAGTGACATTGTTAGTCAATACAACTTTTTTTAAGTGTATTTAAACTAAACAATTTATGATTGATTTATTAGAGAATTAATTATTGATAAACTGGTTAAACGTAATAAGGAAAAATTTAAAATACATAGTTTGTTTTTACAGCAATTTAGCCCTAGAATAATTGATTTTAAACAAGTTTTTATAATTAGCTAAGATATGCTAAGAATTCCAAGTAAATATAAAATAAGTGGCAAAGAAATTAAAAGGTATTTATAGTTGCAGTCTCTTAAAAGAAAACTGGTTTTTGAAAAACAACAAAATTATTTCACAAATTAAATTTATTTTACTCTGAAATAGACTTAGAATGCAAAGAAAAACATTTGCCAGCATTCTACGAAGGGCAATTCATATAAGAATCCATAAGTGATGGAAAGTGCTTTAAAATGAAGAAAGTAAGCTATTTTTACCTTTTGTTTTAAAGAAAACCTTATATATTTAAAAACAATGCCATAATTGTAGCCCATAGTACCCCTTCTTTAACTAAAAGCTATTTCCTAGTTGTTGAAATACATATAAAAAATAAAATTGTTTTAATTTGCATATAAGTCTAGTTACGTCTGCAGCCCATTTAATGAGGCGTCGAAATTGCATCCGTTTATGCAAAAAAAAACTTTTTTAACATTTACCGCCACGCATAAAACTGACAATAGCCAAACCCAAAACCCAAATATAAAACTCACCTTGAGTCACACACACAAACACACAAATAGAAAAGGCCCCAATCGCAGCCTCCAGTGCCAGTCAACGCCAAAAACCACAACTGGTATAAAAAAGGCAATTTTTCTTTGTGTCAGCTCGGCTACAATTGCAATCGCGTCTCATTACCCGTATTTTCATTTTGAAAGTCACAAATAAACAAAAAGAAAGACAAAAGAAAAATAAACAAACACTGAAAGTAACCGCAGTTAACTTAATTACCCGCAGCCCGCCGACGTTAATCAACACTGTTATCAACGCTGTTAAGCGACTGTTATCATCTCGTGCCTGGTTCACAGCAAGCCGCAAGATGAATGATGCTGTTGCCCCTGGCCAAGGTACGACAGCCTTGAACTCCACACAGGTAAACTATAGATGAATGTATATTATTACTTTTTTGGGGCTTTTTGTGCTCAATCCGTAGAGAAGCCAAGTTACTTTGTGCTACAAAAAATGATATGAGACAAAAAAAACGTACGAAACCAGTTTTCTTTTCGGATGCTTTTGAACACCCTGTTAACAGAAAAAGTGGGTAAACGAGTTTGATCAATTTGGAGCGGTCCTATGACGTAGACTGCAGAAGACTTCCTTGACCTCCTAATTCTTACTCAAGTCGAAGCAAATTTCTTTTGTCAATTATAGACACTAAATATGCAGTTAAACTAGCTATTATTAAATAATTTAAAATCATAAAACTTCTATATATTTTTATGAAATTTGATATACATTTATTTAAGCATGTTTTTGAAAAAGTCAGAAAATTTCATAGAGATTGGATGAAGGGCTATTAAGTTATTTAAAAAAGAAGTTTTTATAGTATGTTTATATATGCATGCAAATATATGCATAACTTTAGTTTAATAAATATTATAAAGTCAATCAAATATAAGTTCTTTTTATCCAACAATAAAGTTTTTTACAGGGCATCTCTTAGGTCACCCACTCAACTCTTACACTCCTTAATTGTTTTGATTTCTGTGTTGTTTTTGGCTACGCTGCAGAATTATACACGCAGTCGCCCCATACTAGTTATATATACATCGATCATAGTACCCAGTCCGAGTTTTGGAAACAAGTTTCATGTAGTTTGTTGGGCGATTCAGTCGCATCTTAATATTTAATGGTTGACTGGGTTTGAAAGTCAAGTCCATGGCGTAGGTCAACACTAAACTTGTTGACAGAATCGCTTTATCTTTTGCTTTTTTGTTGTTTTTATACCACATATAACTTAGTTGGAGTACGTTTGAAAGTTATTCGAGTGCTTCACGGCTTGTGAAAATTTTAGGGTCTGCCTTAAGATCTTTAGAGTCGACATTTGCTTACCAAACATTCACAGATAGATCAAAGTTAGCCAAAAAAAAAATATTTACAGCTGGTGTTTGTTGAGCGTGTCAAAGATTATCTTGGCAAAGAGGAGGATTAAATAGTCTTGGCATGCCTATTTATAAGGAAGTAAATGCTTTACGTTTATGGAATGCCGAAATAGAAGATGAGCTAATAAAGAACAAACAATTAGCACTCAACTTTTAAAGTCTTATCAAAACTATATCCGCATAAGTCTGGAATTTATTTTGGATTTAATTGAATGTAAATGGATGTGTATAGTAGGGACCTTAAAAGTTAGAGCCATTCAGAGAAGAACATAAAAGATATTTATCTGAAATGTTTAACCATTTTATCATGCATTAATATTTCAGAAGAAAAAACTTTTGTTCTCCTCTCTTACCTACTAAGAACAATTACATATTCTTTAAATTATTATATAAAAAATATTTGTATAGATTAAAAATATTTCAATTTTAAAGCAAATATAAGCTATAAACCTATCACAATGTGATTTTAGATATACGAGGAAACTTAGAAAAATTTTAGAACTTAACATTGCTGGATTTAAAAAAAAAAGAAGAGAAATAAAATCATATTTATTTAAATTATCAAACAATTCTTTGTTTAGATCGAAAAACATTCAGAACTTTCTCATATTTTATATTTGAAAGTAAAATAGATGATGTTCCTCTTCTCTTTGATGTTCATATTATGTAGTAGTTGGAAATAAGTATTTAAAAAATTAAATAAAAGTTATTTATCATGCTTTAATTATTAAAAAAAAAATGTAAGTCTTCAAGCAAAAATTATAATAAACAGAAGAACTTTTTGAGCTTAATTTAATTTAATTCAAAAATATATAGAAAAAAATTGCAATAATTAAGATGTTTTTAATTAGATCGGAAAACTTATAATATATAAAAAAAAGAAAATATTCCACTGTTCTTAGATTTTCATATGATATAATATTCTCTCACAACATTCTCAAAGCGTATTCCCACTTTCGCGTAAGCCTAGAACTAAGCATCAAATAATCGAAAATTAAAAGCAAAGCTTCTATAGTCAAATGATATATGTAAAGAATCTGGCAAAATCGGAAGGTCAGACAAATATTTGAAGACCATGATGAAAAGCACCGACAATGTGCGATTAGCCGAGGAAGGGGAGTTGCCGCCCAGTGCCGTAAAACTGAATATCTGGCACAAGGTAAAGTCGTAGCTCAACTCGATTGTAATCGATTTATGGAACTGCTCCCAACTTCAGATACTTTTCTATTTTGTGGGCCTGACTGCAGCCCTGACCATTTGTCTGCTGATACGTCTGTCCAATAAGCTGGCCGCCGATGCCCAGCGAAAGGCTTTGATGCATTTCAAAGAAATCTCGAATCGCATCGGTCACCGCTTTGATAATTAGCACCGTTGTGTGCCCCAAACCAGAAACAAAATATTTATATTTGCTAAAATTAACAATTTGTGCAAATAAAGCGCTAACTGCTTAAATAATAATGCAAACGAACAAAAGATTTTATGTGCAAATTAAACAACTGGCAATTAGCTGAAACGCAGGCACGATTAGTCGACTACCATGGAGCTAATGGCAAATAAAAATGCTTTTGAGAAACGGTTCAGCAAATTTGTCACATTAAAAAGGTTTTTTCCCCACAAATTATTTAAATTCAGTACTCAAATTTAGCTTAGTGAATATATTTGCTCGCAAATTCCAGATGCCTTGACCTAAAAACTTATTTCTCGAGCGACACTTCATATAGAACTGATCTTGGGCAGTTTAAAGATTACATTTTTTCTATATGTAGGGAACGTTGTAAAATTCGAAGAAATCTTAAAAAACAAAGTTTATAAACTAAAATTTAAAAGTTTATAACTACAAATAAAATCATTTGCCTGTGGCGCTTTTAATTTCCGAGGTATATTAATGCTTTTATTTATTATAAATTTTCCTAAATATTTCATAATAAATGTTATGTCTCTGGCTTTTATAACTATCCCAGACATATGATGCAGTTCGTATACCCTTTGCTGCTGTCCACCTATTCATTTCCCAAAATATTTCCCCTCAGCAATTTTTTAATACTTCATATAGAGGTGATATTAGCGCAGTTTAAATATAACATTTTATCTATATGAATTAAATATTGTAAAATATAAAAGGCAGAAAGTTCTTAAGCTCAAATTTTGATATAATATTTGCATATAATATTTGCAAATATACATATTGATATAAAAAATAAAGTATTCAATTTTTTTAGTGTAGATAAAAATATAAAAAAAGAGAAAAACAATAAATATTTAAATTAAATTTAAACATAATGTTTTAATTAACAAATTAAAAGTATTTATATATTTTAATTTTTATTTTACATATATTGCTTGATCAAGCGATTTGCTCTCTAGAAATATTAAAAACATTATTCTAGTATTTAAGTTAGGAAATGGAATATTCTATTCTATTGATTGATGTTCCGGATAAAGTTTTTGTGAATATATTAAAGTACACATTTGAAGAGAGATAAAAAATGTAACGATGTAATGAAACAGATCGAAAGACATATCTATGCAAAGTATAATCAAAAATGTGAGCGAATTTTCCATGGAAACAAATCGACTCCACTTTGAATACTGATTAAAGGTTACGATTGTAGGATCAGCAAACGTCTGCTATACATTTCATGATCAATTTATGATGCCCACAGTCCCTTCTTAAAAACAATATACATATATACTAAATAAATATTAATAAATAATATATATAAAATATAAACCACAAATTTTAAGATATTTTATTAATAGACAAAGCTTTTGTCTTCTCCTCAGACATAAAAATCTTTTTAGCTTTTTTAAGCTCAATTCCGCAAGTTGTTTTGAAAAGATTATAATCTCAATTGGATGTATGAAAAAACTTGTTTCTCTTGACCTTTGAAGGTTTAAAGATCGCAGATTTTAATGGGATCAGGTGACAACTTTACTTTATTAAAAATTTAGTTCAACCTATAATTATCCCATGTAAAACAAGTCTAGACTGCTTGGAGCAGAGTTTCACAAAATCGAAATTGAGACTTAACAAAAATTATATTTTTTAAGCAAATATAATAATAATATTGTTTAATAAATTAAAGGAAAATATATACGACGGTATTAACTCCTTATCTATATTAAAATTGAATAGTAACATTTAAAGATCAGATAAGAACTGCAGCTAAATATAAACATCACAATTTATCCAGAATAAAATTTTATTTTCGTTCATCAAAATTACTCAAAATAAATAGTTTTTTATTGGACAATTAATCAAAGTATATGTATTTTTAAATGGAACAAAATTACATTTACTGCCTATATATAATAAAACCAGACTTTAATAATCTTTCTATTCTTCAATATAATATAAAAAGCTACTGTTTAAATGCAAATAAAACAGGCTTAGCAACATTTAGAAAGAGCAAGACAGAGATATAGAATGATATATATATATAAGTCTAAGCTTGTTATGGATAACAGGTCTTTCTCTTCAATTGTATGCAATTATCTTTAATATATTCACAAAAACTTTATCCGGAACAACAATGCGCTTTTGGAATATTCCATTTCCTAAATTAAATACTAGACTGCTGTTTTTAATATTTCTAGAGAGCAAATCGCTTTATCAAGCGATATATGATAGAATAAAAAGAATAAAATACAGAAAAATAAAATAAAATTAAACTAAAAATGTTACTACTTTAAATTGTTAATTAAAATATGTTTAAATTTGGTTTAAATATTTTATTTTTTTCTACTTTTTTATATTTTTATCTACACTAATGGAATACTTTATTTATTATACTATTATTAATATAATATGTATATTTGCAAATAATATATATCAAATATGAGCTTAAAAATAACTAACTCAGAATGAAATTTGAAAATTGATTTTTATCACGAAATACGTATATAAAAAACTCAAATTTAATGCGCACTATATAAAGCATATTTCAATTATCACAATTCTGAAAAAATGATATTTCAAATATGACAAAGCTTAAAACAAGTAAGTTAAAACTTAGTCCACTTTCTACTTTTTTAAGCAGAATACATTTTCTAATATAGTTCTTTCACTTTTCGTCTGATGGTATATATTTAATTTAAAAAAAAGGAAAAATTCAAAATAAATTAATTTAAATAAATTTTAATTATTTTATTAAATTTCTACTAAATTGAATAAAAAAGTAGAGCTGAGAATTAGAGCCAAATTTTTCAGCTTCAGCTCCCATACTTGCTGGGTTCAAAGAGTAAGCTAGATTTGTGACCTGTTGTACTATATATCATATTACTCTATAAAGTAACATATTTTTATGTTATTTTCAGCCACCACTAGCTAATGAAATACAGATCAGCATGGGCAATGCCAGTGTGGAGAATACCCGTGACAGAGGCAACTGTTGCAGCTGGATTTTGCTGGCTCTCTTGGTTCCAGTTCTAGGAGCGATCTCAGCTCTGGTCTGGTATTACGAGGGTACCTGGTATGGATTGGCCGCGCTGTATGGCAGCTTGTTGGTGCTGCTGCTGATCAAGCCGGGCTGGCGTTGGTTCTATATAGCCGCAGTGACAGGTCCGCGCGACACCACGTAAGATCGATAGGATGCACTTGCTCCAGTCAAATACTGAATGTTTCTGTTGCAGTGCTTTGATTGCCTACATTCGCGTTTTGCTGTTCATCAAGCGGCTGGAGCGCAAGAATCTCAATGTGGGCGATGTGTTCGAGGCGAATGTGGCCAAGCAGCCGGATAAGCTGGCCATTGTGAGTGAATCGCAGAAGTGGACATTCCGGCAGCTGAACGAGCATGCGAATCGCGTTGCCAACGTGTTCCACAGCCATGGCTATAAGAAGGGAGATGTCGTCGGCCTGCTGCTGGAGAATCGCGCCGAGTTCGTAGCCACCTGGCTGGGTCTGTCCAAAATGGGCGTAATCACGCCCCTGATCAACACGAATCTTCGCGGCGTCTCGCTCCAGCACAGCATCAAAGTGGGCAACTGCACGGCGCTCATCTATGGCATTAGCTACCGATCCGCAGTCATGGACATAGCCAAGGATCTGCCCGCCCATGTGGCGCTCTATCAGTTCAACGACGAGCCGAACGCCGCGGCAAATACGGATGGTCTCACCCAGGGTCTGGCACAGCAGCTGAATGCACTGCTCGAGTCCGCGCCCAAGGACAAGGTCGCCGCTGGCGCCAGTCGAGCCGATCATCAGGATAAGCTGGTATATATCTATACATCGGGTACGACGGGACTGCCCAAGGCTGCTGTCATTACGCATTCTCGGTAAGTTCGACTCTAAAAAGTTTATATTGCTGTGGGTGACCACTACTTAAGGATACCTTGCTTTAAATGGCATTTCAATTTCGGGTTTGAGTTAAAAAAATATCCTTGCTTTTTTAATGTTGACTAAGCAACTTCATATAAAATGATTTAACTCTGTTATAATTTTAGAGATAATTAATTGTAGCTTTTATACCCTGGGATATTTATTATATTTTTAATTTTTCCTAAAAATTACCTGATGAATGTTTTCCTCTAAAATTTTCAAAGATGATGTAGTTTTTACATGTAGCTCTAATTATTTCCGAAATAGATACCCTCGGATTATTATTTTTAAAATTTTCCAAGTATATGTAGCTTTGATACCCTGTACAATGTACACATTTCATAAAATGATTTGATTGATAAATTTCGAGATAGTTCTTAGATAGTACTTTTATACCCTATGAAATTAATTTTTTTAGTTTCCTTAATTTTCATGATAAATATCTTGGCTATATCTCTAAAACTTTCCGAGATAATGTAGCTCTTATACCCTGTACACATCTTATAAAATGATTTACCTCTTGCTCTTATAATTTTTAAGATAGATACCCTAAGATATTTTTTTTTATTTTTCATAAATATTACGTATATAATATATGTCTATAAATATAATGTTTCGCCTGTAGCTCTAAAATTTTCCAAGACGATGTAACTATTATACCCTATACACACACATTATAATTTCCGAGATAACTTACTGTTCTTGCTGTACTTTGTATACCCTATGAAATTTTTTTTTCAAAATGATGTAGCTTTTATACCCTGTACATATCAATGCAGCTCAGCTAATAACTTTTCCATCATTTCGCCACAGCTATTTCTTTATAGCCGCTGGCATCCACTACACCTTGGGCTTCCGGGACAACGACGTGTTCTATACGCCGCTGCCGCTTTATCACACGGCTGGAGGCATCATGAGCATGGGCCAGGCGCTGCTCTTCGGCTCCACCGTGGTCATACGCAAGAAGTTCAGTGCCTCGGGCTACTTTGGAGACTGCTCCCGCTTCAATTGCACGGTAAGCCGACTGCTGGAGTAGCTTCTTCAGCTTGTTTTAATCTCTTGCTCCTCTCCAGGTTGGTCAGTATATTGGCGAGATGGCGCGTTATATTTTGGCCACGCCGACGGCGCTGCATGATCGTCAGCATCAGGTGCGCATGGTGTTTGGCAATGGACTGCGCCCACAGATTTGGACGCAGTTCGTCGAGCGCTTCAACATAGCGAAGGTGGGCGAGTTCTATGGCGCCACGGAGGGAAATGCGAATATCATGAACAACGACAGCACTGTGGGCGCCATAGGCTTCATTTCTCGCATCTTGCCCCAGGTTTATCCCATTTCCATCATCCGCGCCGATCCCCACACCGGGGAGCCCATACGCAACGAGAAGGGTCTCTGTGAGCTGTGTGAGGCGCATGAGCCGGGCGTCTTCATTGGCAAAATCGTGAAGGGTAATCCCACTCGCGAGTTCCTCGGCTATGTGGATGCCAAGGCGTCCTCCAAGAAGGTCGTCTACGATGTCTTCTGCAAGGGCGACAAGGCATTCATCTCGGGTGATCTGCTGGTGGCCGATGAGCGCGGCTATTTGTACTTCAAGGATCGCACGGGCGACACGTTCCGCTGGAAGGGCGAGAATGTCTCCACCAGCGAGGTGGAGGCACAGCTCAGCAATCTGATCAACTACAAGGACACCATTGTCTACGGGGTCTGCATACCCCAGACAGAGGGACGCGCCGGCATGGCAGCCATATACGATCCCACCCGGGAGGTGGATGTCTCCAAGCTGGGCCCGATTGTCTCCAACGCTCTGCCCAGCTACGCGCGTCCACAGTTCCTACGCTTCTTGCGACGCATCGATCTGACCGGCACATTCAAGCTGCGCAAAGTGGAGCTGCAGCAGCAGGGCTACAATCCAGCCGCCATCGAGGACGAGCTCTACTACGCCCAGCCCAATGGCAGCTACGTGCCACTGACGCAGTCCATCTACGAGCAAATACAACGCAACGAGCTGCGCTTCTGAGCGGCTTCAATAGTTATTAGCTCTAAGAACCATATAAGACTAAGAGAGCACGATTTGCTTTTATACCCTTGCAGACATATCTACAAAATATATCTGATCTTTGTTTTATAAGAGAACTAAGTTCTTTTATACAAAATATCCGTTTTCAATCATTTCTGAAAGCAGCTTTATAAAACAATGATTCAATTCAGATTTCTTTCACTCATAAACATATTTTATAATAAGAAAAATTAAGTTTTTGTTTACAAAATATCAATTTTCAATCATATCTAAAGCATAATAATGCAATGATTCAATTCAGTTAACTTTCACATATAAAACTTGAATTTCTAAAACTTTAAAGCTATATAAACTGACATACTTAATGGGGTTTACAAATATACATTATGTTCAGCAAGGGTATACAAATTACATGAAGGCCATCTTCCAGATCTTATTGCCACTTGCCTAAGCTAATTAGTTCTCATTACAACTATCATACACAAATCAAAGTTCTATAGTTTAAGCTCTATTTTTAGTTGATAGATACGTGTATTGTGCTAGCGTATTAAATAATAAAAAATCTTACAGGCGAAGAGTGGAACAATGTCTAGGGTTTAAATACTTTCAGCGAACGGTTGAGCACTTCAGTCCTTGGGCGGCACATCCTTTGTGAGGTCGGCGCGTTTCTGTTGCTCCATGCGCTGCTCGACCTGGTCGAGGCGATCGTTCATGGCGTCCAGCGAGGTGAGCAGACCCGCTTGTATTTCGCCATAGCGCTTCATGGCCAATATTAGACTCTCCTCGATCAGTTCGCTTTGCTGTGCGTATTCTCCGTTGTTGTCAGTGATCTGCTTGAGCTTGTCCAGACACTCGCTGGGTATGCTACGAAAGTATTCGGCACCGAGCGCCGGTTCCAGCTGTTTAATCCGCTCCAGCTGTTCGCTCTGCGCGTATAGCTCTGGTGCGACTGCATTTATGTAGACTTCTTTGGTGCGCACCTGCTGCTGCTCCTCCAAGTAATTGGGATCCAGATACTTCTCCAGTTCTGCTGCACGTCCCACGCACTGCTGCACCTCTGTTCGGCCCGTTGTGGCTTCGCTTAGCAAGGCGCTGGCAGAGCAGAGCGTGTCCACAATGTTGGCAGTCTTCGTTGTGCTGCCGCCATCGCCGTCTCCAACATGTGGTTCAGGCAGCGGACCAAGCACACGGTTCAGTGCATCGATTCTTTTTTCCAATATATCTAAGGCTTCCATTTTCTTATTTGCAAATTTCTTAAAGAAAGCGGAATGATGTCAGTGCAGTTTGCAAAACAAAAACACACAAAAATACCAAAAACGCGTTGCACATTAAGTAGGGCGTTGTACAGCACTGAAGTTAACAACTATCCTTAGTTATGTATGCATTTCGATATTTTTAAGTCACTAAGGCTATGGCGTCAAATGTTGTATTATATATTTAAATGTTTGGCAATATTTGCAGCAATATTATTAATTTGAAATTCGCCAATGAAAAATGCTTTAAGTTCATCAGACTGTTTTCAATGATGCGTATAACATACGCATGTCATTCTCGCCATTAGTATCTTCGTAATTTTTGTATCCATATCGATATATCAATTATCGCTAAGCTCTTGGCGCCTTTTAAAATCGATTTAAATATTTGGTTTTATTTGCAAGATTCACAATTTAAAATTCTCTAATGATAAACGTTCCGCATCCTTGTTTATCTGCGCCAGGCTATCTTCCGAAATGATACGCACTACATCTGCATCCAAATCATCGCCCGTATTGTCATCCAGCACACACAAAAGTCCGTCGTTTTCCATGTAAGGGAAAAAGAATTCAGGCTTATCCCATTTGGAACGATCTCCGATGCCACAGTGCGACTCGTTAACCATGTGCTCGGAAAGCAGATCAAACTCATCAAACTGCAAATCACAGCAGACGCAGCGCAACAGGCAGAGCTGCCGCCGCACATAGTTGACAACCTTAATTTTCTGATAGAAATTTAAGGAGCTGGTCTCTTCATCAAAGTTCAGGCGATGTGCCTCGACCATGTGCTGCTTCAGTGTGGAAAACTGGGTCTCCAACTGGGGACAGAAGAGACACTTGATGGCATGGGACTCGCCATCGCCTGCCCAATCGGACCAGTCTGAATCACAGTCTCCATCCGACTCCTGCCTCGCAAAATGTTTGTCAAAGTCAACGCTGGCTGCGCTGTCCTCCGCTCCGCCGGACTTGCGCTTCTGCCGTGGCTGCTTGCGCGGCGCAGGCGATGGAGTTGTGCGATTGTAGTTGATCAGAAAGAATTTGTCGTACTCTCGACGATTGGGATTGATGCGCTTGTGGCCCTTCTTGCGCATGTGCTCCTTCAACGTGGGTCGATCCTTGAATATCTTTTCGCAGTACAGGCACAGCAGTTTATTGAGGTTCTCCTCCAGCTGATCGAGCAACTCGTCCACATAGACCAACTTCTCCGCTTTGCCCACAAGCAGAAAATGTTTTTCAAACAGATGATCCAAATAATCAGAGCGTAATCCCTTGATGACAGTGCGACAGAAGAGGCACTCCTTGCTAAAGCCACGGTCCGTTAGCTCGAACTGATGCCGCTTCAGTGCAGCACTCAAGCGCTGGTCCTGCAACCGCTTGCGCAGCTCATAGTCCTGCGGCAATATATCACAGAGCAGGTAATATTTCTCATTCTTGGCGTAGCTCCCATCTGGCAGCTGGTCCAGAAACATTGTCGTACAATACTGTTCGAACTCATGTGCTAGACAATAGATAATTATTTGAAATCCACTTTATACATGCAAGCAAAACTTACTTTGGAACTCCTTCTGCCAGTACTGCAGATAGTCCTCAAGGAGCGCTATGTCCTCCACATCTGCAATGACCAGACGATGCTCGAGGTACAAGTGCGCCAGGCAATCGTCCCTGTCACCGGGGAATATAAACACTTTGTCGCATTTCAAGCATTTAATGGCAGTGTTCTGCGTGGGCTTTATTACTTGAGCATCCTTGTTACCAACTTTGGCACTAGCAATTCCACTTGCTTCCGCCTGCTCCATTTGTTGACCAAAACAAAACTAGAGATGTGTTGCTTCTTATTGCGAACTGTTGCTAGTACGACTTGCAAGTTCGATATGAACTATCGATAAGAAATATTTTGTTTCTCATACAGCCTAGTATATTAATTACGATTGTAATAATTATTACATTGATCATTCAAATATTTTGTAATTTTGCCTTACCCCGTCCTGCAGGGCATTGTAGTGCTCTCTCTTTCTTTGATGATATGATGTACTGTTCTACTTGGTCGTTTCACAAAAATAATTGTTGGCGCCAGAGTATATCGGAACTAACACAACTTTCAAAAATTAATTTTATTTTATTTTTTCAATTTACTTTTTTTCTAGTCAATATTTATAAAGGCGAAATAAATATTGAAATATTCCTGTTTATTTAACTTATTCACTGAACTTATACTCCACCTGTTCCGATATACTTATACTCGACTTAAGCGCAATTAATCGATAGTCTATCGGTTTCATATCAGAACTAGTTCCACACTGAAATACTCAAGTCTTGCAACACGTGTGTTACTCGGCCATTTTCCTTAACCTGGCACCGCGTGCGAACGTCTTTGAGCATCGGGAGCATTAAGTGTTAAATAAAATTCATTAAAATGACTGACGTTGGTAAGTAACCATCAAAATAACATAAACAAAGTGCTCCAATGGCAATGCATCATAAATCGTTGCAGATTCGCGTAAGAAAAAGAAGAAAATCAAGGAAGAGACACTTGATGGCGAAGATATTGGTACTCTGCAAAAGCAGAACCAATTCCAAATAAAACCATCCTCGAAAATAGCCGAGCTGGACACATCCCAGTGGCCGCTGCTGCTAAAAAACTTTGATAAGCTTAACATACGCTCGAATCATTATACGCCGCTAGCACATGGCTCCTCGCCGCTGAATCGTGATATCAAAGAATACATCAAAACCGGTTTCATTAATCTTGATAAGCCTTCGAATCCCAGTTCGCACGAGGTAGTCGCATGGATTAAAAAGATATTGAAAGTGGAAAAAACTGGACACTCTGGCACATTGGATCCGAAAGTTACAGGTAAGCTGAAACCATGTGTTTATGTGTGTGTGTGCGAGTATTATAAGAGAAGAACCACTTTGTGATTTTGAGACTTTTGATACCAATTGTGACAGATATTAGAAAAATGCATAAAATTTAAAACATGTGTTTTAGTCTGAGCGATAGTTTTCAGTCACAAATATTTCGTTCATCTCTAACGCGCGCTAGTTTTCCGACCTAACCTAAAAATTGTTACTAACGCACGTGCCTACGCACATTTTCCAACACAGGCTGCTTGATTGTCTGCATTGACCGCGCCACACGACTTGTCAAATCGCAACAAAGTGCCGGCAAGGAGTATGTTGCTATTTTTAAACTACACGGTCCCGTTGAATCGGTGGCCAAAGTCCGTCAGGGCTTGGAGAAACTGCGTGGTGCGCTCTTCCAGCGCCCTCCTCTCATCTCCGCTGTAAAACGTCAGCTACGTGTGCGCACAGTCTACGACAGCAAACTGCTGGACTACGATGAATCGCGTAATATGGGTAAGTTATCAAGTACAGCATATACATATTATCATCCAGCTGAAGCTAGTACGTCGCTTTCTGGCTTAAGGCAGAGACGTACAGGGCTGCAAAGTCTACTGGAAATACAGCAAAATTATAGTATTTGCCATCGCAAATGCACAGTTATATTGGTAACACATTCTATTGTTTTTGTCTCGATACTTACGTTCTTAGGCGTTTTTTGGGTTAGCTGCGAGGCCGGTTCCTATATACGTACCATGTGCGTCCATCTGGGTCTAGTTCTTGGCGTCGGTGGCCAAATGTTGGAACTGCGTCGCGTTCGCTCCGGCATACAGTCGGAACGCGATGGCATGGTCACCATGCACGATGTACTCGATGCCATGTGGCTGTACGAGAATCACAAGGACGAGTCTATGCTGCGTCGCGTGATCAAGCCCTTGGAGGGCCTACTGATCAATCACAAGCGCATCATCATGAAGGACAGTTCGGTAGGTTGGCCTAGATAAAAGACATCAGTAAAAATTACCTTACCCCATGATATTAAGCCGGCAGACGTTCGTATTTTAACCAGCGGCGTCTGTGACTATGACTGGGAACATTAATGCCGCTGATGTGTGTATGTTGGTGTTGCGCCTAGTGTGCGTTTCTGACAAAGTTATTTTCAGACCACAAATCCAAAATCTAAAAATATATATATTTTATAAATATTTACTTATATGTTAATATAATTGTTATAATAATATCAATGTTTATGTGCTTTAGGTAAATGCTGTTTGCTATGGTGCGAAAATTATGTTGCCTGGCGTCTTGCGGTATGAGGATGGCATCGAAATCGAACAGGAAATTGTCATCTGCACCACAAAGGGCGAGGCCGTTTGCCTGGCCATTGCCATGATGACCACAGCAACCATGTCTTCCTGCGATCATGGCGTAGTTGCCAAGATCAAGCGTGTGATCATGGAGCGTGATACATATCCACGCAAGTGGGGATTGGGTCCTAAGGCTTCGGCCAAGAAGGCGCTCATTGCTGCCGGCAAACTGGACAAGTTTGGCAGGCCCAATGAGAATACGCCCAAGGAGTGGCTGACCGGCTTTGTGGACTACAATGCCAAGAAGCCAGCGGCGGCTGTGGCCCCACAAGCTGTGACGCCCTCAAACGGCTCCAATGATGCCAGCAAGGTTCGTAGAAATACATTCATATTAAATGACTGACATTTGAGTCTAACAATATTTTCTTTCTGCAGCGCAAACACAGTACATCCAGTGTAGAGGAATCAGCAGTTGATGTCACGCCCGCCACAACAGAGAAGAAAGAAAAGAAGAAGAAGAAGAAGCATAAGGGCGAGGAAGAGGCGCCAGCTGCAGAGGAATCAGCTGCCGAAGTACCTGTTGAGAAAGAGAAGAAGAAAAAGAAGAAGAAGGATAAGGATAGAGAGGCTCAGGAATAGGAATAGATAATATTCTATTAAACTAGGCATTAGGCATTAGTTCTCCACTATTTTCAGAGCATTTTCTTAGCTTTTAAGTTTAAAATTTTAGACGGCCTCTTGTCTATGTGAGCTGTACAAATGCAAATTTTCAATGCATTTATAAGTGACATTCGCAATGCAATAAACTGTATAATTTTATTGTAAATCTATGTCTATTTAATTAGGATTTGTTGAACTTTTAGATTTTAAAACAGCGACAGCCTCAACTCATTAACATTTAAGGTGAGTTTTTAACTTTAGCCAATAGTTTATAATATACAATTTTCAAATGTTACATTGTCATGTGATGAGCTTTAAGCTTTCGCCCCTATCTGAAATCTAAGAGAAACTTCTCATGTTGAATGCGTGATTGGTCTTACTGAATTGACAAAAGAAAAACATTTGAGGAATGCCTTTTATAAAACATTTAAATACTTTTATCATCCAAAACAATTTAATAATGTTTATTTTATGTCTTACAGCAAGTGTCAAGAAGGAACGGAAAGCCTTACTATCAAACGGAAAAACTCTATGGCAAAGAAAAAGGTAAATTTATAAATATTTATATCCTTAAAATTAGTATACATTATGATGAGCTTTAAGCTTTCGCCCCTATCTGAAATCTAAGAGAAACTTCCCATGTTGAATGCGTGATTGGTCTTACTGAAAACAAGTCTTAAAACAATGCTTAAATTAATATTGAATTCAATTTTAACTTTCAATTTTTTCTTGTTTTACAGAGTTTTCATAAGTGTTGTAAACCCACTCATAGGTCGGAGGCGTAACTTTAGCAGCTAATAAAAGGTTAGTATCCATTTAATTTCGCATCATTTAAATCTCCTACTTTATGATGAGCTTTAAGCTTTCGCCCCTATCTGAAATCTAAGAGAAACTTCTCATGTTGAACGCGTGATTGGTCTTACTGATATAATATAATATGAAAAACAATTATCACAATCCCTTTCTTGCAATATTACTAATCAATTTTCTTTTGTTTGCAGTTCCTTTGGGCTTTCCTTTGACATATCATCCTCTTTGATTCACTTTAAAAGGTAAGTTGATACTTAACGCCTTCAAAATAACTTAGAAACTATTCTATCTGATGAGCTTCAAGCTTTCGCCCCTATCTGAAATCTAAGAGAAACTTCTCATGTTGAATGCGTGATTGGTCTTACTGAAACCGAAGTTTTAAAATCTTAGTATTATAAATAATTATATATGTACCTAACGAGCTTTTATTTTATTTTGCAGAGTAACCTTTAAATGTTTTATCGAGAAAATGATTCCATGATTTATAAGGTAAGCATAATATTATTAAGCCTGGAATGAAGTCTAGATTTCTATATGATGAGCTTCAAGCTTTCGCCCCTATCTGAAATCTAAGAGAAACTTCTCATGTTGAATGCGTGATTGGTCTTACTGAAAATCATTTAGAAAATAAAATATTTAATAATTCCTCGACTTTTACTAACTTGTAATTTCATTTTCTTACAGGTTTCCCACAAGTGAACACAACCTTCAAAACTTGACGTTTTAAAGAAGTGAGTTTTTATAAATTGTATTAGTCCATTATTTCATTTTATTTTTATACTGATGAGAAAGGAACGCTGAATATGTGTAATGATTCACAAAAACCGCAACAACACAATCCTCAAAAATAGGTCCTACTGAACCAATATTCTTACATGCACATATTTCACATTTGTATAACAGAAAATTAATTATAAATTTTATCATTAATTTGCAGAGTTTTCACGGATGTCTAGAAGAATGAAACAGCTTATATTTCAATTACAAGGTGGGTACCATTTATACTGACGACTTTGAAACATAAAACTTTTAAAATGATGAGAAAGGAAAGCTGAATAGTGTAATGATTCACAAAATCCGCAACAACACAATCCTCAAAAATAGGTCCTACTGAATTTTAAATCTGATAATTTCTTTTTGAAAAAGTAAACATAAAATTAACTGTCTCATTTTTTCTATGCATTTGCAGGTACAGTACGGTCCCATTAATGCTTGACGTTTCATCTCATATAATTTTCTTATATATATATATATATATATATATGTACATATTTATCTATTTTTTAATACAAACTAACTCAAGTATAATAAAATAAATAGTATTAAATAAACATGTGTTTTCTTTGCCATTCACTTGCGCCTACGCCTAACCTCAAAATGTAGGGTTGCGCAACGGCCATTTGCTTGAATCGAAAAGCGAACAGGGTTGCCAGCAAGCGCTCGTTAAACGATATTACGATGGATTATGCTGACGTGGCATCGACAAGACTGTCTATTTTGACGTTTTAAGTTTGAGTTTAAATAATTAACTTAATCAGCTTGTGAACACGTGTTTATCCTACGGCGCCAAAATCAAATCAAATACAACTTCATTTTGGCAGGACTTCAGTTATTACTCCGCCCAACAAAACAAACTTCATTCGGTAATATATGCACGTTTATTTGAATAAGATGTAATATTTGATAATATATACAAATAATAATTGCTTGAATGGCCTCCAACAGCTTTGCGCGCTCATTTCTGTAGCTTTGAATATCACTAGGCTTCGTTTTTTTTTACGCTCAGCAACCCTGTGTTCCATTCCACTCTGCTGCCTTGTCGCCTTGTTATCGGTCTCCATATTGAAATTCATCAAGCAGTCGCCGATAAATGTGTGTGTATGTGTATGTACTCGCCAGCTACGCTTTTAACGACGTCAGCAGCGAGAGCCGCAAGTAATTGCGCGTTTAAGTGAAAGAAAAGTAAAGATATCTGCATTTTTCCGTCGATTTAGATATAAGAAAATATAGTAGGGCGCGGTGTGTGCTCAGTTTTGTCCAGGTGAGTGTTTTTATTTTAATTTCCGTATCATTTTTTACGTGGCAGGACATTTTGAAGTAAACGAAAAATTTTTCTTGGAATTTTTTCCGTGCATTTGTGTGAGGGGCGGGCAAAAGTCGGTGCTTTACATTGCGACGCATGCGATCGGCGATAGCGTGTGCATGTATCTGTTACTGCGACGCCATCTTGGATTTTATTTTGAGGTTATCGATTTATTAGTTGCGTGTTGCGAAGTCTTAGGATTCTTTTTGTCTGCAAGGTGCACGCGATTTTGTCACAATTAACAAATAAATAGTTTTAACATTTTCTTTTACGTAAGTTTGAGGTTAATGAATGTAATAATTTGTAAGTGCTCTTAAAAAAAGAAGATCGCAATTGTAAGCTCAAATTAATGTAGTTTTTCAAAAAAATAAACAAACGTAACGCTAACAGCAATATTTTCAACTTAAGTACTATACAAAAATAATTGCTTTGAATTTAATGGTGCCTTGACTAGCTTTTTTCCTTTAAGAAAAATAAATCGGTTATCGGTATACACGTGCGCACGCACACATATTAACATAAGTTACAGAAGTAATGCACACTCATGTTCACATACATGTGTGTGTGTGTGTGTATGACATAAGAATGACAACTACTGTTGTGCTATTGCCATTGCATTTCGTTGGAACGCTTGAGAATGGACCAACACACTGGCACCTTGCGTACATACACGCACACGCAGACACACACAGACAAGGCAGTCGTCGCAGGGCCCGCACAGAGCTGTTTGTGATCGCAAAATATTTGCACGCGTTCTTCTTGAATTTAGACAAAGTTTAATTATTTGCAAGTGATTTATTTTATTATTATTGTGCACATGCGCAATGGCCACAAACATTTGTGTTTGTTGCCATTAGTTGAAAGTCGAAATTGCTTTAGCAGCAGACTGAGAAAATGTTGTAGTTGTTGCTGCTGCTTTTCTGTGGCTTTGCGTGTGTCGGAGGCAGCATTTTGTGCTTATGTGTGTGTGCTTAAGTCAAAGGCGTTTAGATAACTACAGCAATAATTAGCAGGGCTCGTTCTGTGCGGCATTTACCGTTTGTTGTTTTAGTGTGTCTTAAAAGTACGTATTTCCCTCTATGTACATACATACATATGCTTGACATTTTAATACGATTTCGATAACTGCTCGATAACAGTGTGCTTATTCGAAAAGTCCTGAGAGAAAACTCGCTGTGTTAATTATTTGTTTTATTTAATTAAATGAAATTAATACTAATGTGTGAGTTTTTGCATGCTGTTTGTGTAATCTTTTATTTTTATTTTTTCTAAGTTTGTAGTTCCATTTTCATCCGTCAGGTGATTTGTGTGTGTATCTATTAGCTTGCCAGTGTTGCCCATTTCGATAACATCAATCAGCTGGGTAGCACTTTAAGGCACATGGTTTTGTACTTTCCTACTTTTTTTTTATATAAAGACCGATTTTTCTTAGGAGCATGCACAGTCTGCATCAAACACTCAAGATATAATAAAGAAAAAAAAAAAGAAAAAATAAATAAGATATAATAATAAAACGAAACAAATACAAAATAGCTATAAGACATGCTCGGGTGCGTGTATTTAATTTTGCTTAATTAACTAATTTATAAAAAAGAAAATAAAATTCATTTTTATCGATTTTGAAGTTAAAATATTTATAATTGTTTTCTTATTTTCTAGCATGATACAGGAACTGCCACGCATCGTTCTGAAAGGCAAGGAGCTGCGAAAATTCCTCTATTTGAAGCGCAAATATCCTGTTTCGCAGGAGTTTCTGCAGAAAAACTGGGCCAATGCCAAGCGCTTCATTATCTACGCCTTAAATCCGCGCTGTGTGTTGCGCACTTATGCTTGGCGCAAGCGGAATAATCGCGTACTGCTCCTACGCCGTGCCCGTCTCCTGCTATTTGATCCGCGACTGAAGCGCATGATAAAGCGACGTAAAGCCAATGTGAAGCAATGGTCATCGCATATTGTGCGCTTCTACAAGAAAATGGGTCAAGTGCAGGAGTACGAGGAGACGGCATTATACGGCGAGGAGTTGTCCAAGCAGATGAAACAGCAATTGGAGCTGCTGAAGACCGGCAAACGCGGTCTCTCGCTGATCGAAGATGCAAACAAAAATCTCGAAAAGCCAGAGAAGATGATAGTGGAACAGGTAGAAGAGAAAGAAATCGAGGAGCAGGTAAAGGACCAGAAGGTAGACAAAGAGGTAGCAGTAATCGAAGAGGCTGCAGCACCTGAAGTTAAGCCCGTCGTAAAAGCAACAGCTGCTGGCAAGGACTCGCCGGCCATCGCTGTCGTCCTGCCCAGCAGCAAAGCTGACAAAATGCCTCAACTGCAAACGGAAAAGGCAGTGGGTAGCAAATTTTTGGACATGCTAATGAACAAGGTGCGTGTGAAGAACTTTGCCAAAGAATCGAATTTCCCGCTGCCCACAGACGAGGGGCAGAGCAGTATTAGCCTTAGCAAACCCAAAACGGAGGCAACCGCCGAATTTGGCTTATTCAACGATGACACCAGCGAGGATTTCGTGGGCTTCGATGAGAGCGACCATCAGCCGGGCATGCTGCTGACGCCGCTGGTGCCGCAGAACTGCAAAACAATCGATGGCAACGGAGCGTTCGTCAGCGATGCCCTCGAGGCGTATATGAAGAAGAACAATCTGCGTGATACACAGCCGGGGGATCGGGAGGCACTGCTCGAGCCCATGTACCAGGATGGACGCGTCACGACGCACAGCGTGCCGCCGCACATGGATATGCCGGCGGTGCCGGACAGTCTGCAAAAGCTGCGGACGGTTGCCGATCGGCGGCATTATCTGCAGCGTTCGAAGAACCAGAAAATGGCCATCATCAACAACGAGGCGAACATCTATCGGGAGCTGCAGCGCAAGCAGCGGCAGCGCAAGGTCAAAATCGCCGCCATGCAACAGCTGCAGTCGCCCAGCTCCCAGATGCCCTTCACCCGGCAGGGCTGGCAGGCGGCGAGCTACGTAGCCACGGAGACGGACAAGTATTACTACCAGGTCATACGCATCGATGGCGAGATGGTGCGTCTGCCGGGCAGCCAGGGCAACAATTGCAGCCGCGAAAAGCAGCCGCATCGCAACATACTCACCGCCCAGGAGCTGGCCACGATCCACTGTCGCAGACGCTGCGTCGACGCAGGCCTGCGGAACGATCTGAAGGTGCTGCAGACGCGCCAGACCAAGGGCAAGCTGCAGAAACTCAATCAGTATCCGCTGCCTGCCATATTCAGGCCCTGCCCGCTCTCACAGAAGCCCTACCAGAAGCCGCTGGACGATGATACGGCCGCTTTATTGCTAGCCGGCGGCAGCATGGCCGTTGTCAGCATGCCCACAGTGCAGCTGGACGTGAAGCCGCAGGTGGGTCGGCCGCTGAATGAGATTGCTAAACGTTATCTGCAATACATATTGCCGCATCATGACATCACCCGGGAGTGGGCGGAGTTTAGTGTGTCGACGCTGCAGGAGTCACCGAACAGTATGCGCGAGGCGGAGGCACAGGCTGCCGCCCAGTCCACACATGCGGGCAGGCGCAAGAGCTTCACCTTTGTGATACCCTATATGAACGATCGCAATCACATTCTGGTGCGACGCGTCGTCGATCGCTCCGAGCAGCTGGACGAGAGTTTTCAAGCGTCGCAGCCGTCAGAGAAGCTTCGCCAATTGGAGTTTCGCCAGCAGCTGCCGGAGAGCCCCGATGCCATTGCCTTGGACTGTGCGGACATGGTCAATGACATGATCAACACGGTGGCCATCAGCTGCAGCGAGAACTCGTTCATCAGCATTGATCCGGATGCGGCCCGCGGTGCCACGCCAGAGATCAGTCCCATCAAAGAGGAAGCGGCTGCTGCGGACAAATCGGATGCTGCCGAATGCCTGGCCAAGGTGGCGCCCAAATTGGCCACCAACAAACCACGTCTCAACAAGCAACAGCGCTTGGCCAAGGAGCTGCGCCGTCTCAATGCCACCATCATCGATGCGGCGGCCTTAGCCAAGGATGGTAAGTTCTATATATCGAGAGATTACTGTACATACACATATATATATATGTATATGCACCCAACTCTATGTATTTATATGTATGTAGTATATAGGTGTGGTGAAATTGACTATCCATATCGATACCTACATTGATTCTTTAAAAATATGGACAGATTACCTTACTACAGTGAAACCTCGATATAACGAACCTCATTATAACTAAAAACTCAATATAACGAATTTTCCAAAATCCTCGTTTTTCGCGAAGTTTTCCATACAAAAATGCACTATAAGTATGACGAAGAATTTCTTAGCCTAAAAGCCTCTATAGAGCGAAACAATAATTCTAACACCTCTATACAACGAAATCCCAAAAAAGCAAAATAAAATTTGTTGCAAGTCTCTAAAGTCCCGTTATCAAAAACCAGAAGAAAGCAAAATAAGCAAATATTTTAATACTCTAAAAAAATTATATGTTACTGTTTATTTTCTATATTCACCGCACTTTGGTGAAATTTTTTAATGTAAACAGATGAAAATAATATTTATAACAAATTTTTGTTTAGATTTCTTTAAATTTCGTTATACCAAGGTTTTACTAATAAATACCCATATGGAATCACAAGATTTAACGGAGATCACATTCGTTATATGGAGGTTTCACTGTACTACAAGTAAACTAGATTATCCTGATCGATAAGTTGTCTATAAACTTTATGTTTATGTTTATTCACTCCATATTTCCATGTGGTAACTTCATTTAAGATGATCGATATAATGTCGATATTTGTTATCGATATACAATTTCTAAGTTATTCATATTTATTCTAAAATTAATTAATTTAAAACGGACAATATTAACTTTATAGCTCAAATTATAATCGAATATTGTTATCGATAACTGCTATTATGTTATCGCTTTGTTATTCACAATGGAATTGAACCGTTGAATTTGCATATTCTGTAACACAAATATTTATATATTTTTTTATGAGTTTAATAAAAATCGAATTATCTTAAATCGCATCCTTTATAGCAAATAAGCCCTGCATCAAGGATTACTGCCAGCTGGGCTGCATCTGCGAGAGCATGGCCAGCGAGCTGCCGCCTCGCGAGCATTGTGGACGAGCGGATTGCGTCCTGGAATGCCGATGCACAGGAGCCGAGCTAACGCGGATTATGCGCGTGGAAACAGACGTGAGTATAATATATTTAGTATAATGATATATATAATAATATTGATCTGTTTTCAGCAGGGTCGCGGGTTGTCGAACGAGGATGCTTTTAATTTGCGTCGGAAGGCAACGGCTCGGCTGGCCAAAATGGAAAAGGACTTCACCTCGACATTGGTGCTGACCGACAACGAGACGCTGCTGATCAACGAGACACAGTGCGACAAGAAACGTCGCTGCACCAAGGCGCCCAAGCGCTACGAGGACTTCGATGACTCCATCGAGGACGACGAGGAGCTGATGCGTCCCAGCAAGGTGGTCAAGCGTGAACAAACTACAGTCAAACGCACCACTGAAAGCGTCAGCGATCGGTGCAGCATCAAGGACACCGACTTCGAGCAGCTGAAGCATTGCCAGGTGTCGCTGCGTCGTCTGCCGGACGTCGCCAATTTGGCCACCTTCTGCATGACCCATCAGCTGTACAAGTGCTTCTGCGGCGGCCTCGCGATCGAGGGCAAGCCCGTTGTCATCGAAAAGGAGCAAGCCGATCTGCCCATACCCCACTATGTACCCGAGCTGGCGACACGCGCTCACTACAGCTTCGAGCGTCCGCCGGAGGAGACGCACAAGAAACGACGCAAGGACAAGCCGCAGTTGCAGCCACAGCAACAGCCACCGAGGCTGCCACCTCTGGTGATCAAGTTGCCGCAGCCACAGAAGCTGCCGCCCCAGAAGCAACTGCCGCCACAGAAGCAACTGCAGCCACAGAAGCAGCAGCAGCAACCACCTAAGCAGCAGCAGCAACCACCTAAGCAGCTGGCGCCACAGAAGCAGCAGCTAGCACCACAGAAGCCGCTGAACAAAGGCGGAGCTGCTCCCGTTAGGCTGTATCCGGTGAAGTTGCTGCCGAAACCGACTCCTGTTGTGGCAGTGAAAACGCCAATAGCAGTCCCTCCCAGCACCAACCCCACCCCCACACCTGCACCTGCACCTACACCTGCAGCTGCAGCTCCAGCCGCAGCAAAATCCAATGCGGTCGTGCCAGAACGCTCCCAGGAGCTGGACATCATCTTCAGCTACTATCGCTCGCGTCCCCATCTGTGTCGCCGTGCGATCTCCGTGCCCCGGAATTGTTATATACGCTTGAATAGACGACGAATCGATCGCGTTCGCTTGGAGATATCACGCACGGAGACAGCGAAAACGCAGGCGCTGCTCAATGAGCGTGTTTCCAATGCCGTCAGCTACTATCGCTCGGAGCTGGATCAGCAGAGACGCCTGGAGCAAATGCCGGCGCGGGAAGAGTTGACAATCATTGAGCTGGGCGATGATTCCGATGAAAGTGAAACGGAATATGTGACACATAGTCCAGTGGCAAGCAGTCCAGTGGCAAGCAGTCCTGTGGCACGCAAGCGCAGCTCATCAGAGATCATGGAGGAGCAGCAGCAGCCCAAGCGGAAGAAGCCCCAGGCGGAGGAAACGAAGACCGTTTCCAAACTGGAAATCAAGATGCCCAAAATATCAGCCTGCTATTCGCTGAATGCCAATGCGATAGATGTGGCCGTGGACAGCAGCGAGCTGGCCGTTGTGGCCAGCAACGAGGACAGTCCGAGCGTGGACTCCGTGTCGTTCCGGGCCTCCTACAATGACGTCATCAAGAAGATGAACACGCATGTGAGCAAGAAAATGCAGGATATCGATCTGGCGCTCCAGCGCGAGAGTAAAATCATCCCGGCACCAAACGAGGAGATTCTGTGCATCATCAAGTGGACCAACTTCTTGGCCGCCTTCGAGTCCAACTATGTGTTCATCTGGGATGTGCAGATGAAGAACCATAGCTTCCTAGCGGCCACAATTACGAACATGATGCCAGCGGTGTGTGGTGCCATTGCCGTGGTCAACACCCACTTTGCGCCCGATCGGAGCGCCCTCCCGCTGATGGCGCGCATGCTGCTGGAGGGCAAGCGGAATGAGAACACGGGTCGCTTGGCTGTCGTCATGCAGGGCAGGCAACAGTATTGGCTGGTCAAGGGCTTCCTGCGCTACGTGGAGGGCAATGCGTGCACGAAGCCAACGCCCCAAACCCATCCCATACTCACCAAGAAGATCAACGTCCTCTGCACGCTGATGGTGAAGCAGCGCATTCGAGAGCAGCAGCGCCATCAGCGGGCAACAGCTGCCATCAGTCCAAGTGAGACGTCGGGCTTGCTCAGCATTAAGGCGGCGCCGGTTGTCACACCACCACCATCCGTTGAAACTTCTCCAGCTACAGTTACCACTGTTGCTGTCACCTCGTCCGCCACTTCCTCCGCCTCCGCCTCCACCTCTTTCTATTCTCCGCCTTCAGTGTTGTCTCCCTTGAAGGACACTGCAGCAGTTGATTGCAAGGAGCCGTCGCTCATCTGCAGCAACATTGAGTTCCGCAAGGTCATGCAAACGGACATGGTGGATCTGGAGATGCCGGAGCCATATACGCACGACCATCGTTGGCTAGTCCTTAATTTGTTCGACGACTTCTCGCACATCTTTGTGCCGGCATTCAAGGACATGATCTCCTTGGATCGCATTCACAATATGGCACGCGTCGCACACGACACCAGCAAAAAGATCAAGCTGCAGTTCTTTGAGGATGCGCCGTACGATGCCTTCTTGATGCCCTCGTCTAGGCGTAAGATCTACTTTGGACCGCTGCCCTTGGACACGGTGCCGCCTGTGCTGGTGCTGCTGCAAAGTGTCGATGGCAAGATGATGCTGCGCGAGGTCTACCAGCGGAACCACAATATTCCTGTGCAGCGGAACAAACGCACCATGGCCTTCTGGCTGCTCCAGATCAATGGTCAAGTCCACTTCGATATGGATTTAGCGGCCAAGACGACGACGTCGTCGTCCTTGTCGTTGACGTTGTCCGAACAGCTGCCTGTCGACGCAGATGACGATGATGATGATTGTGTTATTGTGATCAACGATGATGATGATGATGAGGAAGATGATGCAGAGGAGGAGCAGGAGGTGGAGCCATCCAAAAATGCACCACCTGCAGCCGCTGCACCACTCATCAACTTCACAATACAAACGTTGCCCAGCTCCGGCGGGGGACTTCATATCACAGCTGTGGCCCAGGCCGGCGCCCAAGCCGGCCCGGTCAAGGAGATTAACAGTGGTGTGTTGCCCTTTGGCTTCGTGCCGTTCATATCCAGTGTGCCTGCGCCGGCCACACAATTCCTCACTCCACAGGTGCAGCTCACCCAGACGGCGGCACCTTCTCCCCCAGGCGACGCAAATGCCCAGCAGCTGCCGCCGCCGCCGCCCGCCAAAATAAGTCGCATCTCGGTGCAGCGCTGTGCTGTCACAGCCACTGCCACAACAACAACAATGACTACAACTGGTGCTCCAGCTGCTGTTAAGGATCCACCGCCTGCACCTAAACTCAACAATACGCTGCAGCAGCTGCTGAGCAGCAGCAATGGCAACATCAAAATAGGCAACTGCTCGGCAGGCGTCACCATCACCAAGATGAAGACCAAGGACGGCAACGCTCCACAGGTTGCCGTGGAGCCCATCAAAATTGGAGCCAAGCGCAAGGTCCAGGAGCCAGCAGCTGCCACTGGGCAACAGGTGGCGCCTAAGGCTCAACTGCCCACTGCGCGCAAGTCTTTGCCCGCCGCCAAGTCGCGCGCTGCCGTCGAGCCGAGGCCGTCGCTGCCCGCTGCTGTTGCCAGGCCAAAAGTTGGCTTTATGGTGGCCAAGGATTTGCCGCGGTTCAGTGCCAAGCTCGTGGATAGGAAGCTGATGATCAAGGTGCCCGATGAGGGACTGTACACGTTCAAGACCAGCAGCGCCGCCAGCGCCTTTTTAAATCGGTAAGTTCTAAAAATTACACGATCGAAGCACGTAGCTGACATTTTGCTTTTCTCAATTGCAGCCATTTGTCACGTAAAATGAATTTAAAGGGCTCATTGCCAGGTGATTGGAAATTTCTGACATTGGCCAAGGGAACTCTAGACCAAGTCGATCCAGTCGCTACGCCCATTGTTATCGAAGATTAAACAGTTGGAAAGGGAAACTCAGTTTCCAAATATAAATGCAAAACAAGAAGAAAAAAACACCCGCGCAGCAGCTAAAATAGAAACAAGTCGTAATTAATTTATAGTGAAATAAGTTGTTAATTTAAACATGATTATGAATTGAAGTAAACATGAATTCCGTTTTTTTTTGTTATTGAATAAGAGAGTCAGAGAGAGCGAGAGAGATATAGCACAAAAATAAACAAACTAAGAAACTCCATTCCCACTGTTGCATTTATTTGGCTCGCGCACGTTTTGTTCCATTTCCATTTCGTTTCAGCTCAAGTGAACAGCTGTTCCCAGCGGGCTGCTGGTATTGCGCGATTGATAGCGTCCCTTGTCTGCAGTCAGCGAATGTAAAGCAAAAAGTAAATAACTGTGCTCGTGTGCGGCATTAATTGTCAATATATAAGTGCAAAATCAAAAAAGCTTCGCCGAAAGCCCGATAAGCCGTCAAAGAACAAATGCTTCAAAATAAAATTGGCAACAACCGCGAATCAAGGCCAGTCTTTAAAGCAGCCAAGAATACACGCATCTCTACACATACAAACATACATATGTACATACAAGACAGTGATGAACCTGTGAATGGTTCCAAATTCTGTTCCAAAATAAAGTTCAATAAGAACTTGAAATGATTTGTACTGATATGTATGCTAATTAGATATGTGAACTTAATTTTGTGTTAATTATTTTTGAAAATTGTGCGAATGCTGTTTCTAAGGAGTACATTTGTGAAATACACAGCGAATATAATTAAATGAATAAAATAAATTGGTGATTAAGATTTGTATATACACATACATATACATACATATATACTTAAAATTATCAGTTAAATGATATAATGAAAATTAAGCTTTAACAATCTTATAACAAACTGATTTAATTCACTTTATTGAATTTGTCATGGACTAAAGTTAAAGAGAAATATTCGCAATATCGTTCACCTCTAAACGCATATTAATATATGTATATGTGTGCATGTATATGTTTATAAACTACAAGTGTAAACTGTGCCCGATATGTGCGAATTTTTGCTAACGATAGCATTTCGAGTAAAACAGTTTTTTGTATTTCCATTTCAGTCATAAAGCGCTATCCACGCCGAGCGCACGAAATATTTCTCTCTTCCCACAACTGTTATAAATAGAAAACAAATAATATCAATATATACAATGGGTGCAACGGAATCGAATGCAGCGCAAGAGGATCGCGTGGGCTATGTGCGTGTGCAGGACATACCGCAGCTGAATCAGGAGCACTGCAAAATGCGGGATCCACAGCGCGTGGAGCGGATTATCAATGAGTTCGTTTGCGGCGGACCGGAGCGCATGCAAACGGTATCTGACTTCGATTACACGATCACCAAGCAGCGCACGGACGATGGCATTGATGTGCCCTCGAGCTTTGGCATTTTCAACGAGTGCAAGTCCCTGCCGGAGAACTTTAAGGTGGAGAATGACAAACTCTATCACAAATACCATCCCATCGAGATCGATCCACATATGCCCATACCGGAGAAGGTGCAGTACATGATCGAGTGGTGGACCAAGGCGGGCAAATTGGCAGCTGGCTTCGCCTTCGACCTGACCGAACTAGATCAGATGGCTGGGCAATTTAAGCATGCGCTACGTGACGGAACGCACGAGCTGTTCGAGACGCTGCTGCGTTTGCAAATTCCGGTGCTTGTCTTCTCCGCCGGGCTGGGCAACTCGGTGATGTCGCTAATGCAGCAGGCGGAAATCCTGCATCCCAATGTCAAAGTTTTCTCGAACTTTCTGCGCTTTCGCGATGGCCTCTTGGACGGCTTCCAGGAGCCGATGATACACATCTTCAACAAGAACGAAACTGTGCTCGAGGGCAGCGAATATTATGAATTGGTCCACACGCGCGATCACATCATAGTCATGGGCGACTCCCTCGGCGATGCGGACATGGCAGCCGGCGTGCCCGCCTCTTCGCACATTCTAAAGATCGGCTTCCTCTTCCATCACGTGGAGGCCAACATGGAGACGTACATGAACGCCTTTGACATTGTTCTGGTGGACGACCAAACGATGAATGTGCCACGAGCCCTGCTCGCGCTCATCGACAAACATCATCAGCTGCGTCACCCACACGGCATTAATGGAACAGCTGCAGCAACAGTTCCCCCTCAGCAAAGTTCCGAACTGTAAAATTCCTATATGGGTCTAGTGCCTTTCTATAGGTAATTGTTAATTGGTTATTAATAATGAAAAACAGAAGCTAAAACCTCACTCACATTTCACATGAAACATATATGTATGTATGTATATATATATATATATATATGTATCTATATACCATAATAAAATGACATTTGATTAGAGAACCGTGAGATTTTTATGAGTCAAACTGATATATATATATACATATATATACATGTGTATATGTGTACATATGTATTGCTTTTACTCAGTTTTAGTTTTCTTTAAAATTTATTGCAATTTCTATATTTAGGGCTCTCTAACATTCAGTTAATAAGTTTTTAATTGTAAAATATATTTAAATATGTTTTATGACTTAATAAAAAAAAATTAAAAAAAAAAGTAAAAATATATTGTTTATCTATTGCTACCTCTTTAAAGGGTATACAAATGTCGCTATGTTTGAAATTAAATTTGATATATTTATTCTTTTTTGGCTGTCGCAAATTTCATTTTTATCAGTCGCAATTTTTCAGCTGTTATTTACGTTCCATCAGCTGATCTAATGTTATGGCAGATAAGTAAGTAAAAAAGTGCAGATATAAAATAGAAACTAAAAATAAATAAACATAGACTAAAGTGTGTGACGCTTGTTTATCAATATACTTGTGTATAAATATCGTATATCGTCGTATATTTATTTGGCAAAAATTCAATATTTTGATGATGTAGCAAAATTTAAAGGCAAAGATTTACTGCTGCATAAAATAAGAAAAACAAACATTTGTAAAATTAAACAAAATAATATTTTAAAAAGTATCTAAATTAAAATCCAAAATTGTTTTTCAAACTATTTATTGAAATTGGTATTAAATGTAAACAAATGTAAGCTCGATATAAAAGATTTTCGATTTTTCTATCAGAACACAAAAATAAATAGATACAAAAATAGAATAAACATTTTGCAGCGAGTATTAAGAAAATGTAATTCACGGGGCATTCGAACGTGCGTAATGATATTCAACTGTAACTTTGAATGTTTATTAACACTGTTTTACCGCATAGTGCTGGACAGCGACGAACAGCTGGCAATTTTTTGACATTAATTAGTGCTTTTGCCAACATAGAGAAAATATACAAATCATTCGTCTTAGCAGGTTTTTTTTTACGCAGCCAGAAAATTTAACGTAGCCAAGTGAAAAGTGTCTTTTAAGTTACAGTTAAAAGAGCAGCAACATCCGCGCAATCGCTGCTGCCTGTTCCACTTTGGCCTTTGTTTTTGTAGCAACGCAGAGACGTTTACCAATTAAGAAACAAAAATTATGTGCTGAGTGGAGGAGTGCGATTGATCAGCTGTGGGAAAATACAACAACAGCAGCGGCAGCAATAGTAGAAACAGAGCAATTGCAGCGTCATGTTTGGGTTCGATGGCGAGTATCGGCGACGACCGGTGCAAAGTCTTGGCGGCGCCTCGCAGACCTGCGACAGAGACACCGCGATACGCAAAGCGGCGCTGGAGCGACAGAAACGGAACGAGCTGCGACAGAAGACACATGGCGCCGTTGTGCTGCAATCGTATGCGCGTTCCTTTATCCATCGCCAGCGACGTAAGCGAGCCGAACGCGAGGCGTTCGATGCCTATTTTCATGCGCATCGGGATCGTGTTACCGAGGACGAGAGTCTGTGCTTCCTGCTGCGTCGCCTCAGCTTCTTCTACAGCAGTCGCGTGGCCAAGGACAGCGAGCGACTGGTGAGTCACGCTCAATATATAGCTAAGCCATTTATCACATTTGCTCCGCTCTTTGCAGATTGAAGTCTGTCAGCAGATCTTACGAAATCCCACACGTCTGCTTCAGCATTCGGCCCACGATTCCGTTTGGTTGTTGCGCGTGTGCAAAATCTTGGATGCGTGTCTGGTGCAGTTGGCGCTGCCGCACAGTGCACAGGCCATTCCGCTGCGCATGCTGGAGACGTTCACCACGGTGTCAGCTGTGGAGCGCTTTGTGGAGGATGAGACGGTGCTGTATAAGTATCTGGAATGTGTCTTTGGCTTCCTTATCACACGCAACTATTTTATGCGTTTGCGCCAGCTGCTAGATGACAAATGCCCGCCGCTGGACGGCGAAACACAGCATGCTCCAACGCCGTTCGTCGATGCGCTGATGCAGCTGCTGTTGCGACCGTTGAGCGTGGCATTGCGTCAGCCGCACACTGAGTCGTCCCAGCTCTTCTGCCGCAAGTTCATTTGCGATATTTTGGCCACGCCGCACACGGAGCCAGTGCGCTATTTTGTGCTGCCCTATCTGGCCGAGAGCGAAGACTTTCCCTATGCGCTGCTCATGCACTCGCTGCATGTGTTGCTAGACTTGAGCGAGGCCACGCCCCTCTCTGAGCCAGCGTCCACAAATAATGTCAACAGCAATACCTTGTTCTGTAACATTATGCATGCCGGGGATGCAAAGTCAAAGCCGCAGACACGCGACTCCTTGTTCAGTTCGTATTTGCTGAATTCCCTGTTGGTGCTGGATAGGAGCCACCTGGGTGCGTATATGCAGTGTTCTCTTATAAATATATATATATAATTTATTCATCTCTCTGCAGGCACATTGGAGCAGAGCAATCTGCTGATTGTCTATGTGCGAGTCATTGCTCAAATGATGCCCAACATCTTGCAGCTGCCGAAGTCAACGCTGCGCACGCATGCGACACCACATCGTCACACAGACTCCGACGATGAGGACGACACGGATGAGTCAGACGAGGAGGCTGAAGAGCAGCCATCGACTCTCACGCTCGACTATGACATGGAGCAGTCCTGCCGTACGCCAGGCGAACTGAGTAGCAAGGAGCGCAACAGTCTGGTCGAATCGATAGCAATATTAAACGAAGCGCAACGAGTGGATTTCATTGTGCAGCAAATTGAGCCCCACATTGAGCAGAGCCAGGTGATCTATGCTCTCTGCGAGATCTGTCACAATCTAATGATATACAATAAGCACGCGGTCTATGAATATAGGTAAAACTTATCCCTTTCCAGCCTAAGCCTATTTTGCTTAATTTCATATCAATTTTATAGACTGCTCTACACTTTGGCTTTCACGCCAAAATTCATACGTGCTGTTTGGTTTAAGCTGGCCGCGGAGTCAACGCAACTTGGATTCTCAGCACCGCTTTCACTTATTTCTAAAGGTGTTGTGCGTAAGTAGAAAAGATAATCTAATCAAATAATTTAGAATTTTTAATTGACAAATAATGTAACTGATTTTCCAGCTAAGCAGCAAGGCGTGGATCGTACTATACCTCTACTGGCCACCTTTTGCATGCTCTTTGGACGCCTGCTGCCTACGCTGCACGATGTGGAATTTGTTGAAAAGAAGCTTTTGGAAACGCCCCCTCTGCATCATGCCAGACTCATGCCTTTCTCCATTGCGGAGATAGTGCAAATGTCAAAGACGCTGAAAGACATCAGTCTGGGCCTGGTGGAGCTCGCCTTTCGCAGTGTGTTGGGCCACTCAGACGCCGATGGCAAGACGCTGCGTCATCAGAAGCAAATCTGGGCTAATTTGCTAAATGTCGTGGTCTTTGTGCTCAATCAAATACACTCACGCGATCTGCGTTTGGGCTTCTGCCCAGAGGGTCATTGGACTGTTTCTCGCTTGGATTTGCCACTGGACAGGCCCACGGATCTACCCTTGACACACAGTAGTCGCATGCGTGGAATACGCCCATTTCAACCCATACGCGACTTTACACGCGAGGATTTTGAGAACGGGCCGCCCATGTCAACCAAACAGAAACGCTCCATTACCATTTTGCGTGAAATACCCTTCGTCGTGGCTTTCAATAAGCGTGTGAGCATACTCCAGGGCCTAGTTGCGGCTAACAAGATGCGAGTCCAGGGTCATCTGCAGGCCTTTCTACAGGGCCCCTCCATTATGGTGACTGTGCGTCGCACGCATCTGTATGAGGATGCCTACGACAAGCTGCGTCCAGAGAATGGTATGGAACCAAAATCTTTTAAAGTTATATATTTACTAATGTTTTTTCCCCTTTCAGAGCCGGACTTGCGCTTGAAGTTTCGCATACAGTTTGTTTCCCAGTTGGGATTGGATGAGGCGGGTATTGATGGTGGCGGAGTGTTTCGTGAGTTTCTATCGGAACTCATAAAAACTGCTTTTGATCCCAATCGCGGCTTCTTCATGTAAGATGACAATTATTCAATATCTATTAGAATTTAATATTAATGTATATTTTGCTATTAGGGTTACGACGGATAACAAGTTGTATCCAAATCCCAATGTCGCTGATCTCTTTAGTGACTTTGAGAAGCATTATTATTTTATTGGTCGTATTTTGGGCAAAGCTATTTATGAGAATTTGTTGGTGGAGCTGCCGCTAGCCGAATTCTTTTTAACAAAGCTCGCTGGCAAATACTCGGACGTGGACATACATCAGTTGGCCTCACTGGATCCGGAACTATATCGCAATCTGCTGTACCTCAAAGATTATCCGGGCGATGTTAGTGAATTAAATTTGGATTTTACAGTCGCCAGCAGCTCGCTGGGACAGACGCAGGTGGTGGAGCTGAAGCCTCAGGGTCAGAGTACGCCGGTGACTAACTCGAATCGCATCGAGTACCTGCAGTTGATAGCCAACTTTAAACTGAATGTGCAAATCAAGCGTCACTGCAAAGCCTTCCGCAAGGGATTGTCCAACGTCTTGCCAATCGAGTGGCTTTACATGTTCAGCAACAAAGAGCTGCAAATACTCATATCGGGCGCCGAAATACCTATCGATCTGGAGGATCTGAAGAAGCACTGCAAATATGGTGGCGAATACACGCCAGAGCATCCCTCAATCGTCGCCTTCTGGGAAGCTGTGGGAAGCTTTGACGATTTGCAGCGACGGCAATTGCTCAAATTTGTTACCAGCTGCTCGCGGCCCCCGTTGCTTGGTTTTAAGGTGAGCTATAAGTGAAACGAAGCTCAAGCGACATTTCTCATTATTTTCTTTTTGCAGGACTTGGATCCACCCTTTTTTATACAGAACGCTGGGGACATGGAGCGCTTGCCAACGGCCAGCACCTGCACGAATCTGCTAAAGCTGCCGCCTTTCAAGAACGCTGAACAGATGCGCGAAAAACTAATCTATGCCATACAGTCCGGTGTGGGCTTTGAACTTAGCTAAGCTGTGCGCCCAATCCCCCCGCGTGGCATACCAATTTCACACACCCCCACATATCGAATGCAATAAACCCACACAGAGAACAACAAGGACGCCCATCCAGCAGCAGGAATCGATGGCTGGCCAAGCAAACTATTCCAGTTCACTTAGATATGTAATTATGATAAACGTAATTAATTGTCTAATGTAAAGTATGAAGCTTATGAGGTCTGTTTTCCAAGTTTTCTTTTTAGTTGATTTGTGTTTATTTCGTATTACACAGTATAAATGTAAAAAAAAAACGAATAAATAATTTGTTTTGGAATTGTTGTTTCATACGAACAATTTACTACAAAATGTGAGAAATCGAGCTGTTGAGGCCTAAAAGCAAAACTCTTTAAATTTACGAGCCGACCCACTCGACTGACCAGGCTCTATTCAAGTGGCTACGTTTGTGTGTGTGTGTATAGGTATATGGGTGTGTACAGGCTGCTATTTCCGTTTCATTGTGACAGAAAGCATGCGGAAGTGCACGCAGATGCACACAAGAGCTGCAGCAGCACAATCGCTCGGAGGTACAGGTCCTGCTGCTGTCCAGTCCTTGGCTTCATTTAGCAGCGTTCTCTAGTTGAATTTATGCTTGATTACAAAATATTTTGCTTCCTTCTATTGATCATCTGAAGATAAATCAAATATAAAATGAATTGAAATTCACTTTCATTTGTATTTCATATATGTATTTTACTCATTGCAAACTGAACGAATGAAGCAAAAATAATAGGAATGTTCCCACATTGAAGATAGTCCGCCACGTCCGTCTGTATCAACGCAATCTCTTCCTAGAGTATTGAAACTACAGTGCTTAAAATATGCACATAGGCCGCATTCTGCTTCAGGCATTGTATGTCTCGGACTCAGCCGGATCGGACGATTATATTCTATAGCTCCCATAGGATAGATCGGTTTTAAGAAACGCTTTAGTAAGGGAAAGACAGGCGATATTTAAGTCTAAGACTTGAAATTCTTGATATATACTCGTGACTCTAACCCACATACAAAAAATTATAGTATATATAGCTACGCCCATTGGGGCTTGGCAAATCTGAGAAAACTATATTATCCAAAGTTTTTTAGTTAGAGCCCCAAAATATATCTATAACTCGCCCAAATCCTTAAGGATCTTGGACGCACATATTATTCTGAGCTCATAATAAGTCTGACTGATTGGAATTCAATGATTTCCAGGAATCCACCAAAAATTCGATTTAAAATTTTCCAAGGAAATGTATGAAAAATTACCTAAATTGCTAAAAATTGCCAATAACTTTGCCATTTGAAGGACAATTGTGATGTTCTTTGGACCAAATGATGTCCTTATGATCCTGATGATGAATTAATAGTAACAAGGACGAAATTCCTTTGGACCTGCTGAGATAAGAGAAAATAGCGTATATCTCGGCTGTATCGTTGCGTATCCTGGCAGGTAATATGTCCAACAAATTGGTTTCTCAAGGACTATCAATGGACTAAGTCATACTTAAATTATCCTTATGGTTTCTGAGATATTAGTGATTTTGTTTATCTTAGTCAATTTTTAAGGCGCTGGGCATCTGGCTAAGACCTGTATCTTAAGAAGACCTCATAATATTTTGAATAATATCGATAGGACTGATTCCCAAAAACCAAAAACACTATGTCCTTTCGCCCTCTGCAATGATATAGCTGAGTTAAAGCTATTTTTCTTATATGATATTTTCGTTTACTTTGAGCGCTTTAATTGTTCCGCTCAAAAGTATGCAACAAAAAATTAAAGTGTGAAAAAGGTTTGTGAAAAAATAAACTAAGTGCAAAAAAATCTTTGCATAGCCTTAAGTGGTCGACAGTCTCTGTGACCGTTGGATATCGAATTTTGCGTTAACTTCTTTCTGAAGTACCAGGCGAGCTGAAATTGACAGCAGGGTGAAATATGCTATTTGACATATGGGTAACTGTTGCCCTCCTCCATAGATTGACCAAAAATTATCTCCCTCTTGCAAATAAGTAAAACTGTATATTCCACAATTTTACACTTAGAGACAAAAATTTTTAGAAATTCTTTAACATTGAGTTTTTTTTTATTAATTTTTAAAAAATAATATATATCCGCTTATGTGGGGCATGACAAATCAGAGATAAATAAATCTATATCCTTTAAATTTGGAAGGGTATTACCAAACTTTGGCATTACCGAAGTTAGTCCAATACACAAGTTTTTGCTAAAAATAAAAAAATAATTTCAATTTAACAGAAAAGTTTAATGTTATCAAGTAAAGATTCTTTTGCCGACTTTGGTCTAAATATAAAATAAAAAATATTATAAATTGAAATTTAAATATATATAAAATACAGCTTGTCTAACAAAGACAAGCATATATCTATACCCTATGCTTTAAAATGCTTTAAATGGGATATATCAAGCTTCTAATAGCTGTTCCACTAATGCTTTACAAAATAAATATAAAATTTGAGTGTTAAATAAAAATAAAGTAAATTAATAAAATTTGTCAAAGTTTTATTATTTTTTATCTTGCCCACAGGGTATTCTCAAGTCTTTTTGGTTACTTTTTGCCTGTTTGAAATGGTCTTACTTTATTATCTTGATAACAGTTTCAAAAGAAAGTTGTTTTACAAATTGATAGCTTATGTTTAATTTTTAAACAAAAAAAAAAGAAACTTAAATAATATATTTTATGTATAAGTATATATGGCTTAGACAAAAACCTTTTTTTAATATCTAGTCTACTTTAAGCTTATTTCCCCCAACTCCATCTCCACATTTTCATTCATGCAACAGGCCAAGCATGAATTTCAGATGCTGTTGCATAATACGTTAGTATTTCCACTTTAATCTTATCTCTATCCATCCATCCCCATCTATGCTCCATTTAATTGCCTGGCATGCTGTATAATGCGTTCGTAGATCATCTCCGGTGCCGTCGTTGCATAGAGAAAATCAATGTGATTATAGCCGCGCACCTGGTAGAGCTTTATGCGACTGTTGCGCAACTCTAGCACCAAACGCTGCACGTCCCGGCGACTGGACAGCGCATCCCGGTTGCCATAGAACAGCATTAGATTGAGGCGCACATTTTCCAGCAGGTAGGCGGGGGGCGAGGCCTGGCCATAGTGCTGCACGTTAAGCCGTTGCGAGCGATAGTCGAACTGCTGGAATTTACCTGAATGACAGAGCAAAGCTGTAGCTGACAGGTGTTCGTTCCCATAAAACAACGGCAGCAGCTGGCAGCTGGCGCATTCGTTCTCTTACCGCTGTTGATGAGCTGGCCAAAGTGCAGCAGTTGACCACGTGAGATGCCCGCCGGAGTCGTCTCCAGAATCCGTGCCAGAATGCTCTGCAAAATGCAAAATTTTCAATTGATGAGGCTCAAAAGCCAAAAGTCAAGCATTGAAATTTACGATCTGCCCCGCTGCCAGTTGACTGTCAAGAGTGTGTTTGTGTTAGTGTGTTTTGCATGTGCATGTGTGTGTGTGTATGCGTGTGTGTATGCGTGTGTGTATGCGTGTGTGTATGCGTGTGTGTATGCGTGTTCAAGCTGCTATTTCCGTTCCATTGTGACACAAAGCACACGGAAGTGCATGCAGCTACACACACACACACAGACATTCCCACACATACGTACGAGTGACATAGAGAAATGTAGGTCTTGGTGCTGACCTGCCCCTTGCCTTGAAATGACCCAACAACTTTTTAATAGATTATTTCTTTTTTGATTTTTGAAAATGTAGATTTCATTTAATGAAACTTTGGGAAATTTCATAATTTTAAAATATGTTCATATATATAAATAGATATATAAGCTTTTCGGTAAGGTAGACTTTACCTAAAAAATGAGCCAAGCAACAGCAAATGCCTATGAAAAGCTTCTTCTAAAACCCCATAGCTGTCATCATCTGAACCTGCTGGGAATCAGCTGGGGAAGAAATACAGTCAAATCCCGTAAACCCGTATCGAAAACTTCAATAATTCGTAAAAAATGCTGTCCCCTTGAAAAAATTCGTTGTTTGCAATTTTAAAATTTTTCTTTTACTTTTATCTATAGTAAATAATTTTAAAAATTTATAATTAATTTAGCTTTTTATATAAAAAATAATATAAAAAATTAATAAATAAATTCTTGATTGCTGACAAAGGGATTTAGTTTGCTTTCACACAAGATGAGTTATTCAGGACTTCTTTTGCTATTTTTATAAAGTTTGTCCTATATAAAGCTCTCTCTCAAACTCTTGACTTTTTATATAAATGTTTTTATACTATACTAAAAAAGTCAAATGCTTATTTAAAGTAAAAGTAAATATATATTTACAAAACACATTTTGACATTATCTGCAAGTCCCGATACCCTTTTTATTTTGCTATTTGGCTTTTTTTTGCTTTCTTTTTTTAAATTTTACTTGACAGTTGCTCTGTCAGTTGATGTCTCACGTCCTGCGGCGACATATTTTGTTTTGTTTTGATGCTTATTTGATTTTCCGGCTGCCCGCTGCATTTTTTTTGTTCCTGTGCTTGTTCCTCCTTTTATGTGCTGGCTTCTTTTCAATTGCTGCCAGTTGCACGCGCGCCCCGCTGCAACTTGTGGCAAATAGTTTTGTGTGTCGCTGCACAGCCGGCAGCTTGTTTGTGTTGCCAGAGAGTTCTTCACTATTTAGTTTTTATTTTTTTTTGATTTGTTTTTCTTGCAGTTTTTTTCCTTCCATTTGTTGTTGCATCAAATCATGCTTCACGCATTGCAGTTGCAAAGTGTGTTGAACTTTATGTGGCGTGAAGGGGCGGGCACTCTGTTAAATATGCACAAATATTTATTTGCGCGGGCAGCGCGAGCAAAGCGGGGCAAGAGTGTGTTGCATGAAGCGCGGGGTACAGTAGGGCAGCTAGCTGTATATTGTACGGCATGTTTGGCAGTTGTCACAGCATATCCAACTCCCTCCCCCTCCCCCTGGCCTGAGGGGCAGCCATCGCCTTGCGCTATTTGCTTAGCAATTTTGGTGCCGTCTGAGACTCAGCTTGATGCTCGTCTACTATTTGCCTGTTTGTTTGTTGACTTCTCCTCTTTTTTTTATTTTTTTATTTTATGACGATTTACAGAGATACAGCACGCGGTTGCACTTAGCTTACGGCTGCCCGTGGCATGAGATTTGTTGATTTGACTTTAAATTTGAAATGTGAGATATTCGAGTTTTTTATTGCCGGATTAACTTGAAGAAATTGTGAGCTTTTATTGTTGCTTTTGATTTAAGTGCGAAAATGCGTTGAGAGTTGACACTAAAAAGAATTTAACTTAGAATAGATTTCCTATAAGACAGTTGATTGTATTTAAGAATTATTTTTAATGTTTAAATATATAATGTATTATTAAAATTTGCTGAAAGCTTAAAAGAGTTGTTTCCTTTATATAAATTTATGGATATTTAGAATCGGCTTAGAAAACAAACAAACAAATGAAAAAGCTGTATAATGTTTAATAAAAGTACAAATTGTTAATGAATAGAAAATATATCTTTTCTTCAAAAGAATAATATGTAATTGGAAATAAATCATAAAAAACATTATAACAACTCTCTGTACTACAGGAAGCTACATTTTTAAATTTTAGATTAAGCAACAAAATAAAAGAATAATATATATAATAAAAATAAAAGTACTTTATTTAAGATACAAATATATATTTTTAGCTACAGAAAGTATATTACATTTAACATTTATTTTGGTATATAAGCTGAGCTCAGTTAAGATAATCTAACTGCTAAGCTTCTTTTGACTAAAGCAACATATAAATTAAATATGTATGCTGTACTTAAAGAAATATATTTGTATCTTAAATAAATACATTTTTCATTTAATTTTATCTTACATTTAAAATTTTATTAAATAAAAAACTAGTCTTTCGTCCATCTTAAATGTTTTTGGTAAATTTCTGCTTTATTTTAAATTATTATAACAAATTTGATATATTTCAGAAAGTATGTAAAGAAAACATTATAAAAAACTGACATTTCGCCAAAGCGCAAAGCAATTTATTTTACTCAGCTGCCTTTGTTGAATATAGTTCAGTTTTACACAGCTTTTATCGAAACAGTTTGAAGTATAAACGAAAGTTTTTAGCTGCACTACCAAAGAGATTCTGGAACTATCTATTGCCTGTCAAACTTTTACACCTCTTGCGAGGCAACTATAAAAAAGCTACAGCTCCTGCCACACATACAACCTGCTACCTTTACATTTCTCTTTTTTTTATGAGTGTGTGTGTGCGTGTGTGTGTGAGTGTGACCCGAGCAAAGCCAATTGCCAGTGCCCTTAGCCTAATAACTAACCAAGCACTTGGCGCCAACCTCTTCGGTACGCTCAGCGCCCACTCCGTGGCACGGCTTAGCCTTTTGAGCACGCGCCCCAAACGAAGCACAGATAAGCCATAAAGTTTTGGCAAAAATAACACGAGCGCGATTTATTTGCCATATTTCATGGCAAAACAAAATTTAAATGTGCCGTGTGCGAAAACAAAAAGTGTTTAAGGCAACGTGGCGTATACGTAACGTGTGTTGTATAGTTAGCCGTAGAAGAGCGCTGCGGCCGGTCCAGCCACTGAAGCTCCTGCAACTGCCTGGCCACGACCCCTAACGGCTGGCAAAAGTTTAGCGCACCTTTTGGTGCACATTACAGCAAAAAATTCAGAGATTTGTGGGTGGCAAAATGTCAACGAATATTCAATACTCTAATTGAGTGAGTATAGTGAGAAGTAAGAAACATATTTGGAAAAGAGTTTGTGTTTGATCAATTCTTGGACTTTAAATTTCGATTCACACAAATTTATTCTAGTTTAAAAAAATTACATTTTATGTATATTTAAAATATTAATAAGATATCAATTTAGTTTAACAAAGTTGAAGTCTTCAGAAATATTGTTGTCTGACAAACCAATTAACATAAGTGTGCCAACCCTGACGTTAATTACGATAACTAATGTTAAGTACACATTAATGTTAAGTAAGTTGATCATCACTAGAAGTTATTGTAAGAAGCAGAAGAAGACGATGAGAAGTCGAAGCGCGACCGCCAACAAAATAAGACAAGAATAAACTTCAGAAAGACTGTCTCCCTAATACAATATTTAAATAAATTAAAAAAAAATTTTTTTTTACTTCTTTTTCTTTGTTTTTTTTTTTAAATATTTTTGTTATGTTTTTTTAATTTTTTTTATTATTTCTTTTATAATTCTTTTTTGCAGTTTTATTGTCAATTGACTCTATACCGAATGTCTAATTAAACCTTGACTTTTAAGGATGGCTAATTTGCCTTTGTGACTACAACGCTTAGTTGTTTGGTTTTTTTTATCTTCTAAGATCTAACCTATAATAGACAAACACAATACAACCATGTCCCATTGCCTGGGATTCGAACCCGGTTCCTCGTCAAACGAATTGCTTGAAGTTCTGACAACTTAGGCAACTGATCTCGTTTACCGTGGACGGCATTTAAATTTATGCTTTTGAATAAAATTTGTCTTTCGATTTAGGTTTCAAAGTTAAAAATCGGACAGTTAGAAAAAATTTCATAAATTTTATTAAAGTATATTTATTTTCCCACACGGGGATTTTCATTATAGTTTTTCTCTCCCTAACCAAAAGTCATCTGTATATTTCATATGTAATTCTTGTAAATTAATGTCTTACTAGAAAAGGTCTAGTTTTTAGGCTAAACTGTTATGTTCTTCTAAGCTACTATTCAAATAACATTTTAACATTAAGAGTGAAAAAAATTAAATAAAAAAAAATTAATATTTATGTTCCGAATTGAGTTAAGCTGAATTTAGGCTAATTTTGTACTTATGTAAAAGATATAGGATATATTAAAATTATTATTTATAAATCTGAAAATTCTTAAGGCTCAGAATTCGGTGAAGAATAGCTATGTAAATAGCGGTAAGACACTAATGTGATTTAAGTAAATATTTTATCATGAAACAGTTTTTATGTAAGAAAAGATTTGTTTTTACATATTGATGCACAAAATATTAATTTTAAGAGTAAATCAAAATCAAAATTAAATTTAGATGAAATGGAAAAAAGTTTAGCTAGTAATCACATTATAATCCGCACAATTAGAAGTAAGACTAAGAGAAACTGCAAGTTCTCGATGCTGATTGAGTTGTCTCTGGCTCAAGCTGGCTGAGAAAGTTGATCGACTTTTGGGGACGACTGTAAAAATAAACGTGCCACAATAGTTGGCACAACTGGCAGGAAGCCGGGCAGGCAGCTCGTTTACGCATTTAAATTCAAATAACTTTTATTACCAAAACTAAAGCCGGCTCTTGACTGTGTTTGTGTGCGCGGGTGTGTGTCTGTTCGTTATGTGTGTGTGTGTGTGTGTGTGTGTGTGTGTGAGAGTGTGCACACTCCTGAGTGCAATAAAAACTTTTGCATACAACAAAACTTTGGGGCCGCTTTGTTGGCTAAATTATGGCTGCATATATAATCGTACTCACACGATCCAGCGGATACTCGCTGAAGCCCACATAGAGCGATGTGAGCAGCTGGCAGAGCGCGTAGGTGGGCAGCGAGGGGCTGCAGAAGAGTTGGCCGCCCAATCGGCTCAGCGTCGTGGCTGGCAGCAGCTCGTGCAGGCCCAGCTGATTAAGCAGCAGCTGTAACAACAACAGCAACAACAACATAAGCCACGCACAACATGTGGTATACGCAACATTAAGTATACGCACCGTGACGCCAGCCGGTTCGCTGGCGAGCAATCGCAACGGCGGACTACTCAAGTGCTGCAGGTATGCAATTGGCGCCAGCAGCGCAACGCTCGCAAATCTCGCATTATAATCGGGCCGCTGGGCCAGCAGCACGAGCAGCACGGTGGTGCCCTGCGAGTGGCCCACATAGTGCAGTCGCCGCTGACCCGTCGCACGCAGCACATGCTCCACGATGGCGGGCAAGTCGTAGACGCCAATCTCATGCCAGCTGAAATCCCAAAACTCCGCCTGGCTGGCCGACAAAGTGCGGTGGCGCCGCGACAATGTGGTGCCACGTGCATTCGGCAGCCACACGTCAAAGCAGCGCCCGTGCAGCTGGAAAGCCAAGGCGCTTGCGCGATCCCCAGCCACAAAGTCGCCCGCCGAACCGATCAGACCATGCATCAGCACAAATGGCTGGAGTGAGGGGCAGCTGTGGTTGCGCGGGGGCGGAATGCGTTGCACGGTCAACTGATACCCGTCCGCGGTCTGCACGCGATGCAGCTGACACTCTGCCCCGTTGCGCTGCACGATTTGGCAAATGGCATCGAAACTAAACGCGCACTCAACTGAGTGGGTAATCAGCAAATAAACTAGACACACACGCATTTTGTAGGACAGTGTAAGCTAAGACATGTTGTTTTTTCGCGTTGACAACGCGACGAACGAGCTGCGACTGCGGCCCAGCGGGTAGCTGCTCACAGCTTTTGTGTGTGCTCAATGCGGCGTATACGCAATGTAAACAGCAGCACAGAAAGAGAGAGAGAGAGTGAGATAGACATGTAATATATATGAGAGCACGAGCACGATTCAAATAATAAGCAGGGCCACACCAAATGCCACCATAAATAAACAAACATTGAGCTTTGTTTACGCGCAAGCCGACATTTTATTGGGCCTGGAAAAGGTGTTAGAACTCATTGGCGTCTATTCAATATACGTGCAGTCGGATGGAATACATTAAGAAAATATCTATTTTCTAACAAAATTTGGCTTTATCTTTGTGTATAGACAAATTTGGTTGTTGTTTGGCTGATATTTGGGCTTCTGATTTAATGCAGTGTAAAGGAGTAGAGAAAAAAGAGTTGAAGTTTTGGGCTCGAATGGTTTTGATGAAAAAAAGTGAGCTGTTGCATTTTGATCTGTAAAGTGTAGTAAGATGAAGTGTAGTCAGGCTTTAATGATTTTTAAATATAGAAAAACAAAAAAACGAATAAAATACTTCCCCGTATATATCCATTCGACATTAAAGAAATTTTAATTTTTGTATACCTTTTTTTTAGAATTATATATAATGACATTTATATACATTTTCACAGTTTAAGAGTAGTGTCCTGATACCTTTTTTGGGTAACTTAATCTTATTGTAAGTTGATTAAAGTAATTTTTAAAATTTATATTTTTTATATAATTTGAAACCTCCGCTTTAGGGTACTATATGTTCTAGATTATAAATAAATTGAGATTTTAATTTTTTGTATTTTTTATTAGGATTCATTTTGCATTATAATCATACCATTTTCTTAAACTTAGTATTAGTACTTAATTTCTTAACATAAAAATAAACGTTCTTACTTAATTTATTTATAGTAATTTAAACCTAGGGAATATTGAGAAAGTTAAAAAACTGACTACTTTTTAATCTGTTAATGGGGTGAGACCCGGACAGCTTACTTGCAAGTCGATCTATCGACGGCATAAAAATGATATCTAATCCTTCCCTGTTGAAGTCCTTGTGCAGCCGAAAATTTCGAAGAAATTTAATATCTGTTGAAGGTCTTCATGTGTAAAATAATAAGATGAGCTCCGGCAAAAATTGCATGATATAAATATATACTTTTTATATATACAATATTATATTTTAAATACCCTGTAACTATCAATATTGACATACATAATGAGAACTTCTGACTGTATACCTAGATATCGTTATTTTAAAACTAAATTTTCTTGATGACATTAAAAAAAAAACCCTTAACTTAGCATGCAAACATTATAGTGAGTCTTTGGGATACTACATATATCAGTCTAAAATTGAGTTCTTATTTTATAGTTCTTAATTCTAAAGGCTTAGAGTGTACTTTCAAGCCAATCAATATTGGCTTACAATATTATAAATCTCACTTGGATGTGTAGAAATTTATATATATTTTTATTTTATATCAGGTGTTTCAATTGCTTTTTTCATCTCTGTGTGTGGGCTTTAGATTTTAGAATTCTTACTTTCGACAAAATATATATCATATTTCCAAAGCGCCTCCTTTTTTAATGGGTATCTCTTAGTTTCTAAGTTGATGAAGAAAAAATCAATATTCTAGCATGTTTATTCTAGCTTGTGTCATGCCCAACTTGTTAGATTTATGCCAAACGCTGTCGACGTGTTAATTGCTGGGCCGAAACGAACGAACGGCTCAACATAAATAACTTAGTGTTTGGTGGATCGCCGGGCTGTGGTGACCGCCTCAAACGAGTGGTGCAAGTGGCGTTGATGATGCGGCCTTGTCGCCCTAATTGGCAATATTAATTTACTGCAAAATTTTGTGGTCCAAACTAAAGCGGGCTCCAGTCTCAGTTGCCTGCATTATAAATGTCACACATGGCTTCAGCTTTATATACGCACACACACATGTGTATGTGTATATATAACCGATTCTAGTGTGAATATGAATGCACATGTTTAACGGCCTATGTGATTTACAATTTGAATTGCGTCTACGTGTCGAAAATGCAATCGTGCTAATTAAAATGACCGCGATAGGGCGTGTGAAATTATTACATAGAGCCGATATGACGTCGCTGTGGCCTACCTGCCAGCGAGTCGAGTCGAGGGTCTCGCAAACGCATCATATCGAATCGCGGAGGGAACACTGATAGTGCGGTTAGCCAGCTGGCTATATGCTCACTGCTCACTGCTCACTGCTCCAGCATTGACGTCATCAACAAGTGGGAGGCTTTGCACCTCATTGACTGCTGACCGAGCAACTAATTTGTTGCTGGCATCAAATTGATGGGATTTATGGAATCTATGGAATTCCAAATGAAAATCAAATATTCAGAGAAGTGTTGGGGTTTTTGACTGCTTTTTGGTTACTATAGATCAAGCTGCCACAATCCTCTTTATAGGATCTACGTCATTTTTACACTATTGTATTGTTGGTATTATATGGAATACAGTTACATGGTATTAAAGACTATGAACCTAAATTTGTTTTCATATAAATTGGCAACTATTCAGCAAATGATTCGGACAGTCAAATCAATTTGAGATGAACTTCATACATTTGAGACTTGGTTGAAAATCGAAAAGTTTTAATATCTAAAAATTTTTCAACGACTGTCAAATCTTTGCATTTCTATACTTGATATCTATATAGATTAACTAATGTCAATATAAAATATGTTCTTGTATATATTGGCGAAATTCGGCTTTTGAATTTTGAATTGGTTTACGAATTTGAGGAATTTAAGAAACTATTGAAGCGAGAGTTTGAAAATTATGTTCTTTTATATGATTTTTATACACAATTTTTGATATACTTAAATGAATTACAAAATTATAATTTCCTATTTGATGAATATCATGTTTTTGAAATATTGTTTAAAATACTTTAAATAATATAGCAGAAAGTCAATTTAAATTAAAAATTTTAGTGAATTTGATATATGCTTATGTACTCCAAAAATAGTAGATAGTATTAGTTTCTGTAACTTATCAAAGGGCTTCAAATGTTTTACAGGTTTTAAGAAAAAAAATCATTTTATTATCATTAACTACAATATAAAAATATGAATTGATAAGAAATGCTGTATACTACTGACTATAAACCTACCAAAAAGACTTAAAGTTTTTATACTCGTTCTGTTTTGTGCAATGTCCGTCTTACTTTTCGACCGACTGCCCTTCTGTATGAACACATAAAATTTTGACACACTTGAAGTTTAAAATTTGAAACTAATACTTACAAACTCGCTTCTGTTGAAGGGTAAAGATTTTTTGTATACACGTAGGAAATTGGGAATTATAGCATCTTTTACGAAAAGACTATTATTTGCGACAATATTGCAGTCAAAGAATTAAAATTTGGAATATATACTCACGTATCCCACCTCTATATATTCCACATATATTTGTTGCTTTTGGACTGTGAACGAATCTAATGTTGTAGATTGGTCGCGATTGCAAAGTTTTTTATATATTTTTTTTGACTTAAATAACTTGACTTTTAACACCTAAATGAAATATTCTAAAAGACACATTTTTTACGGTTGATTGAAATATTCTAAAAGCCACATATTCAAGGAAATGAAAATATGAACTTTTGAAAATGAGAAGACTATATGGTGGAAGTTAGTTCTTCATTCCCTCGACATATAACTCCACCTTTCACATATCTTCTAACAGCTATTTCTTCATCTATTTCTATTTAAATTGTATTTCAAAGTCTTCAAACTACAGAAAATTAATTACTATTTTATTTCTTTTGTCATATTCACAGCTCATTGTTATAATCATAATTATATGATCGTTTATTGTGCTGCTTATCTATTTACATACAGATGCTTCCGCTTATGTGTTGCCATCCATTTATGTAGCCTTTACACACCGAACGACTTAATTAAAAACGTAGAGCTCATTAAATTGAATGCAATTTCTCAAGCAAAATGCCAGACAACGAAATCGTTGCACCTGCCCCCATCCCAGACACTGGCAAAGACACTCCTTGAGGTGGGGGTTGAGGGAGGGGGTTGCGTTGATGACGACGTTGATGATGACATTATCTCATGCTCATTGAACGCAAATGTGGCGTTTTGTCGCATACCATAAACGAGGAAGGGTGCCACATCAAAAACAAAGAGCACACGAAGTAAGAAATGAGAAATAAGAAAGGAAACTGCAACCGATTTTCCTGACGACATTTTTTTTTTTGGCCAGACATGCATTTTCCACGGCAATGCCCTTTCCCTCACCCCTTCGCTTACCTATCTGTGCCTTATGTCACACAATTTTCTGGTTTTGTTTTGTCAAAGATGCTTCTCTAATATGACAACTACATTCACAACAACAACAACAACAGCAGCAACAACAACAACAATGCCAGGTGCAATCGGAGCTGCGCTCTCGCTTTTCTCGGAAATATATGGGGTAAATATATAAAAATATGTGTCTGCGCGTATATATGTATGCATTTATGTACGAATGTAAGAAGGTATGCATGCATATATGTGTATACATGTGTATAAAGGCATGTTTGTATGAAATATGTATATGTATGCCAATTATAAGTATACGAAATTCCTATTTAGCGTTTGTCAAATAAACTATAAATTCAAGAATTGTACGTACATATGTATGTATAAATATATGTATGTATATATGTATGCATGTTATAGGTGTGTAAGTATGTATGTTATAGGTGTGTAAGTATGTAAGGATGTATGTATTTAAGTATGTATATATGCATGTATATAAGTATGTCTGTATGTATGCATGGACATATGTATATATATTATATGTATGTATGTATGTAAGTATGCAGGAATGTATATATGTATGTATGTATGCATGTATCTATGTATGTGTACATGTACGTATGTATGCGTGTATGTAAGTATATATCTATGTATGTATGTATATGTGTATGTATGTAAGTATGTATGTATGTATGTATTTATGTATGCAAGTATGTATGCTTGTATGTATGAATGTATGCGTGTTTGTATTTATGAATGTATATATAAATGTATATATGTATGTATGTATGTTTGTAAGTATGCATGTGTGTATGTATGTATGCATGTATATATGTATGCATGTATGCATGTAATTATGTACGGATGTAAGTATTTATGCATTAATATATGTGTGTCTATATAAGTAGATTTATTTTCTCCCTTGCAAAACGCAGGTTAGACTTATTTTCCGCTGTGCTGCTATTTAAAAAAAAATAAATATTTGTATGCCTTTCTATTCAATGCTCATACATATAAATAAGTCTTATCAAGCATTGAGTTTTCAATAAAAATGTTTTAGTAATAAGCTATAATATTTGTACTGTATATTTGCAAGTATGTATATAGGTGTGTGTGTGTGTGTGTGCATGTTTGTAAATATAAATATAAATGTGTGTGCATTTATGTAATCATCAATATATATATATATATGCATATGTGTATATGAATCTGTATATATACCTTTATGGTCACGTATGATCGTCTGTGCTCAGCTGACGCCAAATCTTGCTTTACGAAATGTCTTTCTATGCGATTCTCATGAATTCAGGTAGAGCTTTCTACGCTGGCTGGAACTTTCTGGGTAGTAAACTTTATTTCCATTCACCTTCTCACGCTCTTTAGTACATACAGTAAATACCTAAATATATATATTGATATGTATATGGCCTGCGCATGATTTACCTCCTTATATCTGTTTTTTAAACTTTTAATTTTTTAGAAATTTTGTATGGAAGTAAGTGTTATTTCGAAGGCAATATATTTTAGTTTTGAACGTTTTGTGTTTTTATGCTCATGGATACTCTTTTACACTTTTTTAGCAGAAATCCTTAACATTAAATAGTTAATATACCTTAAGTAGCTGTATTTAAATTGTTTGCCCTTCAACCAAACAGGTGAAGAGCTGAATTTATTAACACATTTTTTTTGTGGAGCTGTGGTGCAATCTGTGGTTCAGTTCAGTGACTTTTTTCTCCTGCTTGTTGACATAATTCAAGGAAAGCCGCACAGAAAGTTTGTGACGTTCAAGTTTTTTATTTGATATTCTTTTGTTAACGAATTAAGTCAGCGCGCTTTGGGCGCATTTAAATTGACTTTAATCGTGGGTAGACCTAACGCCCTGACCATTAGTCGGGCATTCCCCACTCAGTCCATCTCTCTCTCTCTCTCTTTGTGTCTCTTTCTTAGTCTGGGCAGCGTTTACGCCAAGTACTTAACAACTTTAATGAGCGGCGGCAAAAAACTGCCCAGCGTCTAAAGTAGCCAACGCGCACTTAATACTAATGGCTGTCATTATCCTTTATCCTTTGGCTGTCGCTACAACTGTCAGTCTCTTGCTATTCCTCTCTCTTTCTCTCACTGGCCAGCTGTTTATCTGGCCTTTTGTTGGCACGCACATTTATTAGGCAAACCAAAGCAAGGAAACCAAAAGAAAAAATAAAAATACATTAAAGATAGAGAAAGAGAAAACAACAAAAAACAAAAAAAATTAACTTAACTCAATTTAAAAAAGTTTTCGGTGTTTTTTTTCTTGGTTTTCTGTTTTTTTCTTTATTGTCTGTTTGCTGTTTGTTGTTTGTTGTTGTTTGACAAAAAACGAATTAAGCCAGGCAAGGAAAACTTTAAGTAGCTTTTGTGTCGGAGAAAGTATTAAAATCGTTTCTCAAATGGCACTGAATGAGACAGAGTGCCAGCTCGTCCGTACGTCCCTCCGTCAGTCCGCCCACATCGCAGCCGCTGCGTGCACAAAAGTAAGTGGCCAAAGGATTCCATGCGCCAAGTGTCCTTGAGTCATATTTACTTAACTTTGGCTCAAGGGCCTGCCATCCCAACCATGCCCAGTCCTCAGTCCTCAGCCCTTGCCACCGACTCAGGGTCGAGTCGAGTTTTTTTTGTGTGTGCTCGCAATTTACGCAAAATTTTTTGATTTCCAGCTGGAAAAATGAATTTTCACCAGTCTTAACATGAAAGCATGAAAAACCCTCGAGTCGAGTTAACCAAATTTTTGTAGCACATCTTACATTACGAAATTCTTTGGTCCACCCAAGTGGCTGCCATTGAGTTAAGAGCTTAGAGCTGTGGTTAACTTTTTAAATTAAATTGAATGAATGTATTTCAACATTCTACAATTGTCTAAGGGTGTTATCCAAGAACTTTTGAAGAATCCACTGTTCTGATTTAAGATGAAATGTAGGTGTAGAAAAAAGTTTAGACTTAAGTTTGTCATTGAGGATCAAGGCTGGGATATTTAAATATGTACAGCAGGTTGCTTTTGTGGGTCAAAGGTGAGTGAGTATATAGTACTTTGATTTTTCGATCTGTGCGCACAGGAAATTTTAGTTTGTATTAAAAGCATTCAATTATGTCCCTGGCTTTGGCATACTTAAGTAGCTTTGATCGGTAGAGATCAGTGGCTTTAGTACCGCATAGAAAAGTTTGCAAATGAAAAAAGAATAGAGGTTTGAAAAGCTTGCATGGATAAATATTTGAAAATTACCTCTGCTCTATTGGTAAAATATAGTTATATTGTTAAACATTAAGTTATTAGAGAACCAAAAAAAAAAGAAAAAAAATATGTCATCAGATAAAATACAAAATATATATAAGCGAAAGGTAATAAAGCAGATCTCAAAATATTCAATTATTTTTATAAATTGGCAAATTAGTTAATTATTAAAAATATTACGTAATATTTTAATAAAATTTTAAATAGATATCGAAGTACGAAATCTGAATCTTGAGTTTGAAGACATCTGCAATATTATATTTCTGTAGAGTATCAGAATTTCTTTTCGGTATCCTTGATATTTACTTGATCAATCTTTGTATCAGTCTCTGTCTCTGAAAGAAATAAATCTAGGATAGATAAAAGTGGTCTAAATGTAGGATAGACAAATGTTTAATTTTTTTCTTCAGCTGTAAATTAAATCTCCTACCTGGCCATGAGATTTCTCTAACTGCTAATTACTCCAAAAAACGATTAAAAACTAATTTTTATATAAAAATTTTAAAAAGGTCTCAAATATGAAATGTTTTATTTGTTTTTGTAAATGAAAGATATAAATATATTTAGAAATCTTAAACCGGTATACTTAAACTATTTAGACTGAACTCGGGATTTAAGCACAGTTTCTTCTTTATTAGTTGTAAATGAAAATAATGATTCAGTAGAAGAAATCAGTCGCAACTTAATTTAAGTAAAAAAGTTCTTTAAGTTCTTTATCATAAATTACTCGATCTTTTCTTTGCAGATATAAATATAGATATAGATATAGATATAGATATAGATATAGATATAGATATAGATATAGATATAGATATAGATATAGATATAGATATAGATATAGATATAGATATAGATATAGATATAGATATAGATATAGATATAGATATAGATATAGATATAGATATAGATATAGATATAGATATAGATATAGATATAGATATAGATATAGATATAGATATATATATAGATAGATATAGATATAGATATAGATATAGAATAGATATAAATAAAGCTATATAGATATAGACGTACATACAGATAGATATACATACATACATAGACATAGGAATAGATATATACATAGAAATTTAGAGATACAAATTGGTATGTCAAGATATCATTAAATTTATTCAAATTTCATTTGGATATAGTTATAGATCCTGAGAGATACAATTTTTTTATTTGAAAACCTCTTTTAATTTAAGTTTCATTTAATTTGCGACTGGCGTAATGAAATTTCGTGTGCAATCCGCAATTTGGAGCGCTCGGGATTGCTCTTAAAATCTTGAGGTAAGTTGGCATGCTTGCACAGTGGCAAAATGGTGCTGCCAGGTGCTTACACAATTTGCCACAAAATCAGAGTAAGATCTAACCTTTCAAGTGGGGCAAGCCATTAAGTTTTATCTGAGTGCGAGATTCGTCCGTGCTGCAACTGCATTCGTTTGCACAGCCAAAGACACGCAACCAGCTGGCTGCGCTGACAGCTCAAGGATTGGGCCACCTGGCTGCACCCGCAGCTTCCGCGGGCGAAGCCAAAGCCAAAGTCAGGGCAACAGCAGCAGCAGCAGCAGTAACAACAACAGCACCGGCGGCATAAATCGCGCCATGAGTTTCAACTTTCAACAAAGATGTAAGCCAAGTTAATTGCTTTTTGTTGCCTTGCTACCTTCTTTATTTTTTTTTGCTGCTGCAATGTCAACAATGAAACTAAGTTGTTGTTGTTGCTGATGTTGTTGCTGCTGCAGTGCCCGTTGCTGCTATTTGAGCAGCTCTTCACAAAGAACAACTTGGCAACACGGCAGCAGCAACGGTAACTTGCCCCGTTTAGCTGTTTCGAGGGTGTGCGCAGCCATTTTGTTGCCAGCGCGCTTGAAAGGCTCTTCAAAAGTCGTTGCCTAACCTTAGGCGCAGTCCAAGTGCTCAGTCAGCGTCTGCCGTTGTCTCTCTCTCTCTCCTTCTCCCTGCTGCCATTCAGTGTCTCAGTGTCTGGTCTTGGCTAAAGTCCAATATAGCCAGCGCTTTAGCCCAGCGCCGTTGCACCTCCCGCCATGCCCCCATTATTAATGATTAAAATCGGCAACGGGCGACGACTTTGGCTACAATCAATTTACAATTCATGGCGCCCGGGTGGCGACGGGCAAAAAGTCGCTAGAAATCAGTCAACTGTGAATATTGCAAAATGAGCTTCCGCCTTCGCATACACTTCCGGCAGCAATTTCCGTTTCCTCATTACCTTTTTCATACCCTGCGACCTGAAGCACGTTGACAAGCAGTCCACATCATCGAAATTCATCTTACTCATGGTTCAATGGGTTTCTTAACAGCTCGCTCTAATTTAACTGGAGCTGCATATGAGTCGATAACACAATCAACTTATCGATTATCTATGTTGAATTCAGCAATACCTATCGGATTTTCTTTAATTGTATTTAATATTGCTTTATATAATGTTTATTTTTAAATTAATATTTCATTGAACATTTCTTAAACAAGTATGTAAATATCTTGAGACTGTTGTGTTCATAGAGACTGATATCCTAGTCTCTATGAACACTTTAAATTTATGAAATCAGTCATAATTTCTATAATAGTTTATTGTGCTCTTCTCAATTCCTAATCTGCCGTTAACTGATAAATTTCACCAAAAATTTCGATAAAACAGTTTTTCCATGTTCAATACTGTAAAATTGCTCTAAATAACTATCTGTTATGCAACACTGGCAATGTGAACAGAATAGTACTAGTTTTATTATTTATTATTTAAAATCTAGAATTTATTTATTAGAATCTTTAAGATTCTAAGGAATTATTTTCAAAGAGAATTCTTTTAAAGTATTTTTTTCCTCAAAAAAAATTCAATAATTTTAAATCAACAGGAAAAGTTTATAAAAAAATTCAAAGAAAACTATTATCGATGGATGTTTTCAGTATATCTAATTAAATAGTAAATAAATTTGTCTAGAGTATAAGTATTAAGTATACTAGTTTTTTAGATATTTTTAGGCAATAAATAAATTTTAGTTTTAAAACTTGTTAATAATTGATTTAATGAAATGTCTACTAAGAAGCACATAAGTTATCAGAAATAGTGGTTTAAACACCCAACTGACTTTGAATATAATACGATCAATTTTGTTTATTTATTTATTTTTTTTAAAATTGTTTTATTTTATTACTGCTGTTGTCTAAAGCTATATATCGCATTTATATGAATTATCAATTAATTCGCCTAATGTCCAAAAACAAGAAATCAAGAACAAAATTTAAAAAACAAATAAAAAAAAATTTTTTACATTTTAAAAATTACCTTAATGTAACCTTTTTGTAGTTAAGCTATAAAAATTGAAAAATAATTATGAATATTTATTTTTGGATACATATTTATTAAAAAAATCTGAAAAAAGTCCATGTTTGTTATATAAAAAAATATATTTTATATATATAAATAGCTTTTGAATTTAGAACTGCAACTTGTCATAGCCAATGAGCCCTATGCATCTACAGGGTATTTAGCAGTGCAGCGCTCGACACTCGCCGCACTCTGATGTGTTTCTTTTTAGCCATCTTCTGGACTGTCCTTTGGGCGGGGGCGTGTGCAAGTGCGCGCGCCTTCATATGACAATTTATTATGCGCCCAGCTTCGATTTAAATTGCTTGACAATTATTACACAATGACGAGGACTACATCGCGACGTCATCATCGTTGTTCTTCTTCTTGCTTCTGTTGTTGTTGTTGTTGGGGCTTGAAGCCCGAATGCGAATTCGACAATTTATATGTGCTTTGTGACAGGGACTAGCGAGCGGCCAGACCAACACAGAATTAATGATGGCAAATTTGCAAAGTTCACAAATTTCTTATTAGTTGTCCGGAACGAGACGGCTGCTGCTGCTCCTCTGCTGCTGCTGTGCTACCCGGCTTCATATTTCATTCTGGGAGTTTAGTTTGGGGAACTGGCGTTGCGCCGGTTCTGTGGTTTTAAGTTTTCGCACTTTGGCCGCCAGCGTCGGGCGCAAATTTCCCAAGCGCTCTAATTTGAATTTTAATTGAGGTCTCTTTGTGGTTTTTTTAATGCTTTCTCATTTTTTCCCGAGTATTTTTTTTCCTTTATTATATTTGTTGGTTGTTGTTTTTGCGCGGTTGGCTGCTTTGAAAATTAACAATAATTATAAATAATTATTATGCTGTTCAGGTTTTTGGGGTACGTGACGGTGCAGGCTATAAAATGGGGTCGATTTTGCGTTTTGGGCGAAATTGGTAAAAGTTAGGTCTAATGTCTTTGTTTAGTTAACAGTTGCTAAAAGGTATGCCATAGTGTTGATTGTATACCTTAAAGATGCTTGAGTTAAAAGTATTTTTATGTTACTTTTAATTTATGAAAGAAATTTACAAATTTCTTTGTGTGAGTGGAGAAAATTTGAAAGTGGACCTAATGTTAAAAGGCTTTCAAAGGAGCAGCAGCTTTCTGGAAAACTGTTTAAAGTACCGCAAGTTTTATATACGAGTTTATACGGAAATTGAGCATTAGTATCTCTATCTTCATCTAGAATCTTCTTCAGTTAGAGGAAGATTGTGTTTACTTCTTACCAGATGATTAGAGCTTTCCAGCCTGTTTATATATATGAGGACAAATTAATACTTGATATTAAAATCTAGCTGATGATAGAACATGGAGGCTACTGAAATAGTTTCATCTATAAATTTGTAATTTCTGATAAGAAGTTATCAACTGAAACTAGAAAGAAGTTTACTTAAAGCTTCATTGTTATATAGATAAATATTATATTTTGGTCACAATAACCGAAGGCCTTTGTAACTACAGATTTAGCATGCTGGCTTAAGTTTTGTAAACTGATGTCAACTGTTCAAATAAATAAAAATAATCTTTTTGTCACATTTTGACAAACTATGTTGCTCTGTTGATATACAAAAATAGAGCAGCATACTTATCTGCTCAGATATATAAAAGTCTTCAATCCGAATTAAGGAGCAGACACTTTTAGCTATGAAAGGCATGCCATACAACCTAATGTTAATCAGTAATTGAACTACCTTAGTCTAAAAATAATATATAATTTGTAGTTGTGGTAGTTGTTACATCGAACGTCAAGTATAACATTGTGAATGCATATAATATCACAGCTAAAAATTAAATTAAATTTTGTAACCAATTATCAGACTTTACTTTTCTATACATACTCAAATAAGCAAAAAAAATCAAATAACACGATCTCTGCAGATATTTGGAAATTATTATTTTAGCGCTTACCTGCAGAGTCATGAGAGTCTTTTATACCAAATGCAATTTAAGACTAGCTAAAGCACTGCTTTGTGATTCTGATATATTCACGTAGTCCTTGGAGGCTTTATATGCATCTTATATATATTTTATATTCTATTATATTAAGAAGCTGTACTATATCAAATACGCTTTGTCTCTTCTACTATCAACATATCTACTACTACCACTATTTATATATATCCCAACTGTTAATCAACTGCAATTTTCCTGACATACTTCAAATATGAATTTATCTATTTAATCTACTACGCAGCTCAACAGGATTACCCAGAAATCGAAATTTTTCCGAAAAGCTTCAGAATAAATGATCTTTGATCTTTCCTGATTACTAAATTCTATTGAGCTCTCTTATTTATATTAAAAATACAATACCCAAAATCCCTAACCGAATTAGCCATATTGGGTGAGTTTTCACTTCATTTTTTTATAGATATTTTAAATATACAAAAACGAGTGTTTCGGATGCATTTTATTTTCTGTTCTATGTGAGTGATAAATATACATTTTTAAAAATGTTGAAAGGGGGCTTAAAGGGCAAAATAAGTACTTTTAAATAAACTATTTAATTGTCTTCTTAAACAAAATATAATAGCTCTATTCTGGTTTCGGATTCAAATTACCACTTACCTGTGAATTTTATTTTAAGTTTTTTCCATTCCTTGCATATTATTTTAATTAGAATTTAGAGAAAGCTTATATTTCATGTGTAGCATCAGATGCTGCCCAATTATTAATTATTATTTTTATTTGCATTTATTGGCACTCGTCTAATTATGCTGCCAATTTCAATTCAAAATACATAAATCCAATATAATCAGTACAATTTGTACTAATTTTTTTGAGTCTCGTTTTACAAGTCCAGTTATTATTGGGTTATTCCGCTGCATAGAAGCAGATCAAATCAATGTGAAAATCTTTTATGTTTTATGAAGCATTTCACATGTTGGATAAAAAATTGACGCGCAAATCGTTTGCAAAGCTCATCACATATAAAAATAATGAAAAAAAACGTAAAACAAATAAAAATCAAATATAGTTTTTCAAATGAAACGAATATAAATTGAAATTGCGTTGTCCCCGGGCGCAGCCCTTTAATTTGCAGTGTGTCTCTGTAAAAGGCAAACACTTTCGGAGGACAAAAAAAAGAAGAAAGTAAATAAAAATAATATAAAATAAATTCAATATAAAAAGTGGGGGAAAATTCAAATTGTGCCATATATCTAGTCGGACATATCGTGCACGTATATCGCATGTAAATATAAATTTAATTGCGCAAAAAACTGAAACAAATAAATCAAACAAAAACGCGCATTTTCACACAACTGCGGTGCAAACAAAACGAAGCTCCACAGCGGCAGCGGCAATGAAAATTGCAATTGCGAGTTTTCCCGATTGCAGATATAATTATGAAAAGCGCTGCTGCCATAGAAATTGTAATTGAAATGCGAATACGGTTTGTTTCTCTGTTTTCGCTTTTGGCTTCCAATTTGTGTATTCCGTTCGAAAAGAAAGCGTTTGTAGAAGAGAAATAATAAAAAAAAGAAAGAAAAAAAACAAACCTGGGCTTGTGCACACATATAATGAAATCAATTTAATTAATATACATATCGCAATCTGTAAAAAATATTGTAGATAAAAAATCACAATAGAAGGAAATCAGAATATTATGAAATATGCAAAGTGCATAAAGGTTGCAATTAAATCAAATTACAAGTGGGACGTTTTTAAAGAGTTCAAATGCGATTTAAGAGTTGAGTTATATATGTTAAGTAGTTAAGTAACTGATATGTAAACTTTCGGTTTGACTGACTGATTGATAGACTGACTTGCCTGATAGAGCTAGAAAACTGAAATCTGAAACTTCCTTTTAGTTTGAAAATGAGCTTTTTTGAAAGATTACATTCCAAGCTGTGCTAATCAAAACTTGAAATGCATATGAATGTGAAAATCATTCAGTTGCAAATGGCAAATGGTGGTTAGGGCATAACCATGTACATGTATATATGTACATTACAGAAACCGCTGAGAATAGCCAAAGTGTTTGGCCATTTTGAATGTTTTGTTAAATGACAGCTGCTTTGCTTGCACGTGGTTAGGCTTGTCTTTGTTTTTTGCCTATTACAAATCAACATAACGTCACAAAAAATCAAAAATCGAATATACGTTAGTCTGGGAAATTAAAAATATGCGATACGTTTTCAGCGCAACTCGAATAGCGGAACCTGCTCATAGTATCGGGCCTTTCGCTCGGTCTCTCTGCGATCCGAGACTTTTAAGTCCCACTGCGAAGTAAAGAGCGCAAAAAAGTAAGAGACCTGAGCAAACAAAGTTGAGTGGGAGCCGTATTAAAAAATTGATTCTAGATGTTGCATGTTTAGTGGTAGAATTTATAAGAAAAGGATCACTAGATATTCAAATCAATTATAAACTTTCACTTGATTACAAAAGACAGTATCCATTAAACGAAATGTTTCCTTAGCAGCACAACAACTATTTATGCAGTCTTTTAATATGTTAAGCTTTTACATCACCTGAAGTTAGAGAAAGAATTACCAAAATATAAACAAAAATATTTAAATAAGCTACTTAAAAGTATTCTAAAATAGTAAAAGCAGCTATCAAAATTCAGAAAATTCTTTAAACAACCATAAATATAGTAAAGAAATAATTCAGAATTCCATTGTTAACCATAAAATTCCATATTGTTAATTTTCAACTGATTTTATTCCCATTTTTACAAGCATTTCCCCAACAAACTTCAAGAAAAACCACGATTTATTTAGTTTTTTTTGTTGCTTTATTTTCTATGCTTTTAAATTTCTTTTTGTGTTTTTTTGACATTCCTCGCATTTTCTACTTTTGCACCTGGCCACAACTACTTCACTTGTTTTTTGTTCAGACAAGTTTTTATTAGTAAATATTTGTTTGCATTTATTATTATTAATTGATACCCTGTACCTGTTGGAAGTGGCTAAAAGGGGGCTTACATTAAAATATGTAAGTAATATGATTTTGAAATTATTGAACAGCTACAACAGTTGACAGTGTGTAAATTATTTGTGTATTCCTTTCTCTTGTGATGTTAGAGACTGTTGCAGTTGAGATCTAAAAATCTTCTTTTAAGACAAATCTGTTGAGAAAATCAATTCCTGATTGTATAGTTCTAAAAAGAATCAAGAGGAATTTGAATATTTTTCGTTTGCTCCATTTTAAGACTGATAAGAGGTTAAGTATATAAGCTCTTGTATAGTTTACATAATTCCAGAATATTTGAGATTTTGATTCTCCTCAGAATTCTTAAAAGTTTACTTGTTTTGATTATGTATTTTGTTTAGAGAACGGACAAAGGGCACTTAAAAAAATTATAAAAACCATTTGCCATGGGAAGAGTACTAGTAAATGATTAAGCTGGGCACAGGGTATCGCCTAGTCGTTTAATTCTGACACGAGCACATTTAATTGTTTTCTTTTTTTCGTATTGTTCTTCAATTTGATTTTTGTTTTTAGTTCAGCGATCGAATTTAAATTTATTTTTGCATTAATTTTTGATTTTCGCCAAATGCGTGGCTCCATGCTTCTTAATTGTACAAACATTTGCAGTTACGTAATTATTTAAATACAAGCTTAATTTAATGAATTAATTTTAATTTGAAGCCCCTCTGCCTGGCTCACACAGCTGCATGTTATGTTTGTTGTTGTGGTTGCTTTTTTAAATATATAATTTTAATTAGTAATTTATTTATAATTACTATTTACCGTTTACCGTTTGCTACAAAAAAAGCTCATTGCGTGTTCGGTTTGCATGTTTTTATATTCTTTTTTTTTTGGTTTTTTTTTTATTTTCATTTAAACTTGAAGTTTAGCTCTAAGCTAAGCGCTGATAAATATGCTACACACATAGACACATTCAGCTAGACACATAGAAAGACAACAACAACATCGATACGCGCGTATGTGTGTGTGTGTGTTGGTTGGTTGGGTCTACCACGGGATTTGTATACATAGAAAACTTTTTAATTGTTTATATTTTAAAAAATAATTAGTTGCCTAATAAAAGTTTGGACATTGGAACTGCTCAAATATTTTTATTTTGTGTTTTTTTCTCTGGCAATTTGTTTTACATTTATTAATATTATTTATTCGTTTTTATTTTTAATTATTTTTGGTTTTCTGGCAGGTACCTGATACTTAAATGTCAATTACGGGGAACAGGCTGTGGGTGAGAGCAAATCAAGTTTACATTTATTATAGGCTTTGTAAAATATATGTATAAATACGTTTTTTTGGCTTTGTTTTTCTCTTCTTCTTGGGTTTCGCCTGCGTGTAAAAGCGCCTAAAAGCGAGCTATGCACTACTGCAAAAAATGTTAGTGATTGAGTTCTTATATATATATATATGTATATATATATATTTATAAATACACCGATACAAGTATGGCAAAAACTTTGAGTTCACTTCAAGCCTACACACACATAAATAGTTTAATATATTTATAGTTTATAGTTTTTTATCGTATATATATGTAATACTAGCTTGTAAATATTTGTTTTTTGCTTTTACTTTTACTTTCGCTTTCATTTACTTTTATTAACATCTAGCACTTAGCCTAGCTGTTTTTTTATCTTAAGTAGCTTTGGTTTAAGTTTTTTCTTTTACCTTTTTTTTTTTTAACACTTAGGGTTTTGGCAATTGGAGCTTCGGCCTTGTTTGGCGTGGGCGCCATTTGTTGCGCCGAAAGACTCCAATTATTGGACGAATTGTTGATATACGTTGCGGTTTATGCTCAAAAAGTGAGAGACAGTTAGAGTATGTGAGAGTGTGTGTGTGAGTTTGGTGTGTGAAAGTGTGAGAGTCTTGTCTAGATTAGAGCGTAGCGTGGAATAGAGAGCCTATAAGCCTATAAGCTTTTTAGGGAATCAGAAATGTTTCAATTTAATTTTTAAAAATAAAACTAAAACCAAAAATAAATTAAAGTTTTGCTTAACACAGGCATATTTTAAATAAATTTATTACTATTTTTATGATCCTGAAGTTAAAAATAATTTCTTTAATAAATTCAAGGATTTTGAAATTATTAACAAATCATGAAGTCAATTAGTATTTTATTTTATTCAAATTTTTGTTCTAGAAATCAAAAATAAATGTAAAAATTAAAATTATTATAAATAAATAATTAAGTAAAATTAACAATTAATATTTAATTAAATTAGAATAAATAAAAATTTGAAGAATTTATTTTCAATTTTCTTCAAAATATATTCAACTAGAATTAATAAAATTAAATAGAAAACACACAAAAAAATGTGTTACTGTAAACTTTTTTAAATTTAAAAAACTTAAAAAATTTAAATATTTAAAAAAATAAATAACGAAAAAAATCTTTTTTCATATATTCTACAACAAATCTAACATCTGCAATAAAATTATTAATAATAGTAAAATGAAAATATTTTATCGTCTACAAAAATTGAGAAACTTTTAAGAATTTAAAAAATATTTACTTGCACTTAAATTATTGACACAAAATTATTTATAGTTTATTTTTTGTTAAAAGTGTAAACATAAAATCTGTGAAAATATTGCTGCTGACGCAATTTGGCCTTAATGCCTTGTGATGCCAGTATTAATTGATGCTGATGCGCCTTGATGCCAGTTAATGAAAACAACAGCAAAATTTGTTTGTTAAGCTGCGCATATTTTAAGCTTAAAGGCAATGCGATTGCAAACATTCTCGTTTACGTAGTTGAAGAAACAGCATCCACACGCATACACACAAGCACTCACTTGCACACGCACACACACACACACGAATACACAAACACACGCTACTCGGCACACAATCATATGCTTCGACAAGCACAAGTTTCAATTTGTTGCACTTTTTAAGCATTAAGTAGCTGCCCTGACTTAAATGGAATGTGTGGTATGTGTGTGTGTGTGTTGAAATGTGTACGCGTGTGTTTGTGTTGTAATGTGTGTGTATTTGCGCGTGTGAGTTGGCCGGCAAAGCGGTTTAGTTGCATTTTAGCTTTTAACAGCTTCTAGTTTTTTGTATTTCGCAGTTATTTGTTTTCGGATTTATTTTTACCCTTGCTTTGGCATTTTCGAATTTACCATGAATAATGAAAATGAGAATTTTTAGCCCGAAAAATGTATAAGTATAAAAAGAAAAATTTAAAAAAATACTCAAAAGGTTTTCGTGTAAATTTTTAAAATGAATTTTGTAAAATAAAATAGATTATAAGTACATAAAATTTTTTTTTGTATTTTGCAATATTTTTGATATGTTTAATAGTTTTATAATGAATAAATAATTTTTTTAAAAGTAAAAATAAGTAAAAAAACTATATATTAAAAATAGCTTAAATTTTTGTCAACAAGTTAGCAAGTTAGCAAGGGTATTTAATCTTCGGCTGGCCGAAGTTCAGTATTTTTGAATATTTTGATTTTATTTTTACGCTGCTTAGTGTTTTAAAAAGTATTTTGTTAAATTTTTATTTTTGTTCTTTTTCGTTGTTTGTACAACATCGAAAGCACACGAATTAAGCACGTTTAGAGCATTTAGTTAAAATTACAAATTACGCACTAGTACACACATAGGAATTTTAATAACAAACATAAAAAAATATGGCAACAAATTGCCCAGCGTTTGCAGTTTCAACAATTTTGATATTTTTCTTAAGTGGGGGCTCTGAAAAGTATGCTACACTTTTTGTGTTGCCTTTTTTTATTTATTTATTTGCTGCTATCACGTGGGCCACAGCATTGCGAAATTGCACTACTTAAAGGCTAGAGGCTTAGAGAATAGAGAATATACTCAACTGACAATGGGTAGTACGTACTAAGTGGGCGTGGCTAGAGGGATCACAGGGGCGCTGCCTGGCTGCCTATGAGTTGGTGAGTTTGGACGGCGGCGGCGGCCATTGCCTCTTGATGACTGCGAAGTGTGTCATTTGGAAGGTGTTTGTCAGCTGGCAGCGACGCTCCACGAATCCAGTTAGACAGTAGCCCATGTTGTAATCCTCCATCGATATGTTCGATGTCAGATACAGCTTAAACTCATCATTGTATGCCAGCTGTGACTTAGACTTTGACTGCGAGCTGCTATTTGTGCCAGCAGCAGCTGCAGTTCCAGCTCCTCCTCCTCCTCCTGCAGTTGTGCCTCCTGCTGTTGTTGGCGGCGTTGTTGTTGGTGGCAGTGTTGCGACTGTTGCAGCACCGCCTGTCGCTGTTATTGACGGTCTGCGAAAGTGTCCGGCAATCAGCAGCGAGCCCTGCTGCTCCATGGGCAACATCCTGGCCTTGGTTGCCTGCCGCTGCGTGCCAGCGCATTCGACAATGCGACAACGGTTCGGCTGCCACCAGCAGGGCGTGATAGTCCAGTAGCTGGAGGAGGCAGTGCGCGCCCAGCCCTCCTCCGGATACAGCAATATCTGTGTGCGAATGCAAAGCAAAGAGAAATCGAGTGAGATTTTAGCCAGCGCCAATTGCAAATTGGTTTTGTGTGTCGCTGCTGTCGCTGCTTTAATTGAAAATCGTAATTAAAAAGTGCAAACTGCCCCACATTTGCATTCGCCGGCGACTAGTCATTGGGTCATTGTTTAAGCCCTAACTAAACCAAATTTATGTGCTCTACTAAGTGCCACTCATTAGTAAATTGCTGTTTCGTGCATGCGGATACTTCTATGGGGATACTCTTTCAAGTGGGGCTAATTAATTACTTAAATAAAATTTATACATTAAATAAACTGCATGTGACATTTTTATTGACTGTTGAAGGGATTACGAATGGTTGAATAATTCTACTGGTTGCTTGCTTGTCAGTTGTAAAAATGTTTATATAAGTGCTTTATACTGGATAAATGTTATTGATGGTAGATAAACCTGAAAATGACGTAGGAGCCATAAAAGCTGATTTTTATCATTAATGTCAAAAATAGTAGAGTAATTTATGTATCTGATTGGCAATATATAAGAAATAAGGAAACTTCTGTTTCTTCTATAATTTTGCCAAAGGCCCAAGTTTTATAACAATTTTTTTCAACATTTTTTAATATCTCAATGAGAATGAATTATTATTATTTAATTATCGCTCTATTGAAAATATTTGAAATATATATTTTCATATAAATTTATGCGCTATATTTCCGCTTTAGGATAAATTAAAATCAAATAAATGCTTTATTTGGAAACTATGTTATTTAAGCCGTATCGCTAGGTCTTATGAATGCAACCAATTTTCTGCTTCTTCTGAAGTGTTAAAATTTTTGGGATACGGTCTGAGGGGGAAGTAATTCTGGAATTATTATATATTTTTAGATTGGATTGATTGTTTTTTATGGCGCTTTTGAAGTGCACGACTTGGACAAAAATGTATCTAATATACAGTTCACCCATTGTATTCGGAACAAATCGGCTAAAAAATTATGTCTTGCAAGGCCTTAGAGATAAAATTGCATTTGTTAAGATAGTAAATGTTGTTCTGTTCTATGGATAGGCGTGCCAAATTGGGGAAGAAACAATGTCTTCCATAGTCTTAGAACTAAAATTACATTTCGGAAGCTAGTTAATGTTGTCCAAAATCTGTTAAATTTTATATATGTGTTGGGGAGTTAATGAGATTTCAGATTTGTGAAGAGTCGACGGTTATATTGTCTACCATCTTGTTACTAATAATTGTGTGACATACTACACACTCGACGACAGTACACTTTTAGTGTTGTACAACTTCACTCAGGTTACACAACAGTGCTCAATTCGCCACAAAAAACTAGGGGTATACTTTAAAATATAAGAAGTACCCAATTCTATCTCTGACATATATTTATATATATATATATATATATATATATATATATATATATATATATATATATATATATATGTCCCTATGGGCGTGGCAAATCGGAAAAAATATTTTCCACAGTCTTTGAGCTAGAATCATAAAATTTTGAAGGTCTTTGTTGGTCTTTTCTACAGATAGACATATGAAATTTTTGGTTCGCCCATATAATTAAATTTATCTGTTTTTGAAACATGACTAAATATGATGCAGTTGGTTATGACTGGAACATTCCGTCTTTTATTTGCATGCAATTTATTTGAAATTAAAGAAATATTTGCTGAAGCCAAGCGATGTTAATTTAAATGCAATTTGAATCGATTTGCACGAATCGTTGTGCTTTTTATATTTAATCTTGTTTTAGCACTGCAGCGACCGCAAATGTTCTTGTTATTGTTGCTGTGGTCGGCTGTGGCATGCAGCACATAGCGCGTGGCACATGCCACATGCCACATTCCACATGCCGCACATGGCAGCTTTATCTCAATGCCAGCTCATAAATAAAATGTGTTAGTTAGTTTATCATCAACTGGCAGCGATTTTGCGTCGCGGTTGCTGCGGCCGCTGCAAGTATTTTATTATTAATTCATGGCTGTGTGTGTGTTTTTTTTTCGCTGTTTAACTGGCCGCGCACAACCGGGCGTATGCTTAATAAGCCAATGCAGCTGCCTAGACGACGCTAATCAAACACGGAATTAATCGCACAATGGAGCGACAGTCAGCATTTTAAAGGCGAACAGGGAAAACAGGGAGCTGGGATACAAAAAAATCTCTGGAATTCAAAAGAATATTTTCCTTTATTTTTTTTGTATTTTTTTATTTTCAAAGGAATTGAAATAAAGCAGCAAAGCGTAAAAGAGAAATGAAAACTTGAGCTGCAGGCGGCTGCCAAAGCTGCAATGGCTGTTGCTGCCCCCAACGGCCATCTGACAGTGGCCACGGGCAATGGCTACTGCAGCAGTGGCCGCAGCGGCAGCTGCTTTTGAAATTGAAGTGGCTGCAGCTGCAGGCAGTCGGCTTCTGGGAACTGCCATGCGTTAAGTTCCTGACTTTAAAATAATATGCTTATGTGGTTTTTTTTTATTTTTTATTTTTGTGTTCGCTTTATATTCTGTGTGGCAGGTAAATTGTTTAAAATTAATGCGGCGCAGACAACGCTTAAAAATGCATGCATAATTTCTGTTTTTCATTTTTTTTATATGCTCTTAACGCATTTAACTAGCAGACGGCGCGAAAACAATGCGAATTCAGTTGCCATGGCCATGGCACATTAATCCCGAATGAAAACCCACTTGACTATTAATGAAAATTAAACGATTTTCGAGTGGCCGCAGTTAAGAGAATAATATGGAAAATAAAATCGCGAGCGCATGCAAATGAGGCGGCTGCAAATACTCATTAATACACAATGAACATTGTAAAGAGACGAGAGAGGGTCGTTTGACTCAGCTCGGGTTAACTCTATGATTCCCTTTGAATGTTATTTATTTTTATTAGTAACTGAACATTATTATAGAGTAATTACGGTTTAAGCCTTGTTAGAAACTAAACGGAATTATCGAGTCGAAGGCCGTAGCAGCTAGTGCTCATTAAACTATCACTAAGCTGAGTATTAGGTATTAAATACTACATTTAATTTGTTAAATAAAAAAATAAATTAAGAAAATCTATTAAGTACTCCGTGTCAGATTTTTCAAAGAGAAACAATTTTGAAATATTGATAAATATTAGAAATGTTTTAAAAAACGCTTCAAATAATTTAAAAAAACAAAAATAGTTTTACAAAAGAAGTCATATAATTTTGTATAAGGCTAAGTCATTTACTAAATATAATAAATAAATGTATAGCTAATATTTGTAATTTTTGAATCAAAATCAATTGAGGATTTTTTAATTATTATTTTTATCCATATCTAATAAAAGCTAAGTTACGATAAGAAACAAGGGATATATACATATATTCTATGAGCAATATATTTTTTTTTTGTATATACGACTGACTAATCCCGAAAATTCGAGAAGACAAAGGAATCAAAGGAATTCGAAAGATTTTTTTTCAAGAGACATCATTTTTTACGAATTATTCAGGTTTTTGATTTAGCGGGGGATAACTTATCAGGATTCGACTGATTATTTATATACATCTATGGTTAATATTATTTAATTTGTGTATATATATTAATCACAAGTGTTCTTTTATTGTATAAAAATGTATTTCCTATGAATTTCCGAAGTTCGATTAACAAAAGTGAAGCTTGACTAAGTTAAGCTTAGTCAAGATGTTTTGTAAAACAGAATGAGGAAGAATTCAATAGCTTGAAGTTAATAAGATTTTGTGTTAGTATTGTATTTTTGATTAGCAAAGATGCATAGTAAAATATGTTAATGTCCAAGTCCTTAAGTAAGTTATGTAAGAATTTAATCTTTGAACAAGAGGTCATATGGCAACTAAATGTATTAGACTTGTGAGCTGACTGTATTGGAAAGGCGAAGAGAATTTTGAATAGTAAAGAAGAGATGGTCGGATGGAACTTACACATTGACACTCTATTCTTCTTTTTATTTAGCTTTCACTTCTACGTTCTTTGTTCTACGTTCTATGCCTTCTACCTTCTAGCTTCTACCTTTTATCTTCTATCTTTTAACTTCTATCTTCTATCTTCTATATTCTATCTTCTATTTTCTATCTTTTATATTCTACCTTCTAATTTCTACCTTCTACCTTCTAGTTCTAAAAAGTTAAGGAAATACACATTTGAGCTTAGGCATTTTCAGCTCAGATTAAATTAGGATTTTTTCCGAAATTTCAATTAACCACAGAGTTATAAGCCACAATCTGCTGTTCATATCATGTATATTTTTGTTGGTGTTTCTGCTTTTGTTTTTGTTGTTGTTAGTTCGTGTGTTCTATTAAAGTGCAAGGGACAACCGCAGTCACTGGCCAATAACGAGCTGCTTGTGATTGCAGTTGCATGTGTCTGTGTGTGTGTGTGGCTGGCACATCAATCGTCAGTCCCGATTGGGCACTCACTAGCACACACACACACACAGTGGGTCACATATAGCAGCGTACGTGCCGCATATATGTCAACTTGCCCCACATGCCAAATGCTGCTGCGCTCGAATTGCGCGCTCGTGTTTGAAAATTATCAAAAAAATAAAAGTAGGTGCCAGCAGCAGCAGCAGCAGGGCAGCGCCTTAATAAGCTGCCAAAATGCGCAGTCAAAGCTGGTTAAAGATGGGGTTGCGGGTTGGAGTTCGAGTCATGTACGCGCCGCAGTTGGTGCCCTGCCATTGCATTATTCAAAGTTGCCAAAGTGCTTGCTGCGAAATTGAAAATGCAACGCAACAAATCGCTTGCCACTATCAAGGGTCATAAAATTCCTACACCCACACACACACACACATATGGAGGGCGCACACAGACACGTGGAAATCACTTCCGGTTGGGTTTGCCAACTGCAGCGTTGGCAATTTCAACGCCGGGGCATCAGGTGGCCAAGTCGACTGGCAATGGCAAAATCGAAAACGTGGCTTGTGGCTGTGATTGTGGAGCTCTTTGGGTGGTGCACACAAAAGTAGCTGCTGCTGCCTTGAGGCGTCCATAATCGATTTCTGCGTGGCGCGCAATTGTTTGTTGACTTTGGTTTTTATTGCGTTGGCATTTTATTGCCACATAGCAGAGAGTAAATAAATTTTCACACAGCACCACCACAACCACCTATCTATACCAATAGCGCCACCGAGCCAATTGCATTGTCTGTGCTCAGCTGGCAACTTTGTCTATTAATTTGCTTAATGAGTTCATTGACAAATATTGAACGCCTCGCTCTGACTTAACAAATGCTAAAGTAACAGCCAAGCTTTCGAGCCACTGGCAAACTTTTCTCATTTCGTTCGATGGCCGCTGACATTAATTAATTAAGTGCTGCCGCAGACATTTCAACACTTTAACAGTCACTCTTCAGTCTGTCAGTTCGACTATTAGTTAGTCAAAATTTCGCGCGCTTCTTATGTATATATATGTGTGTGTTTCGGGCACTCGAAGCTAATTAGCCGCCCTCATAAGTATGCTACACTGCACAGTCAAATCCGGCGTAAGCTCGAAAATCAAAGCTTCAACACGATTGTCTAAGCACTCGAGGCACAGGCTGTCGCATACAAAAACACTTGCTAGCAGACGTCCCGCATCCGCAGTACCATTAGGCCACCCATCTCTTACACACCCACTACAAATCATTACAGCTATTTGGGTTAGCATACCCTGTAATCATAAAACCGGGCAAGGTTTGCTAATCGAATCTACGAATTGAAAAAAATTATCAAATATTTTTATTTTGAGAAAACGATTTCTTGATCCAAATCATATGAGAAGATTTCATACACAAATATATATTTAAAAACCAATATACCCTGACCTCATAGAAAATGGGAATTCATAAAAATGTAATGCAATTATAATGAGCATATTCTACCTTCACGAACAGTTCACACTGATACATACATAAGTGATACAGACATAACTCTCACTTCCCAATTAAATTAGCTTGATGTCTCTAAGACAGTTTCAAATAAAGACAACATGATAAAAAAATAAAAAAATAATGAGCAAGACAACATAATAAAAAAAAATTAAAAATAAGAAAATAATGAGTGATAAGTCAAGTATCTCATAGATACTTTGGCTTATAAATTCAGTTAGTTTTTATTTGATACAAAATGGAAACGGACCTAAAAGTCTCCAAAGTGGGGTAGTTAAAAAGCAAGCCGCGGACTAAAAACCTTCCCAAGTATTTTAAACATTCGCATTTTTGAGCGTGGCATCAGGAGATGTATCAGGGTGGTGAGATGACTGAGAAGGCAACATATAGCGGATCTGGCAAACAGAACCATTAAAAGGCCTAAAGCCCAATACAGTCCTACTAAGTATACAGTCAGAAACATCAATGATTCGAAAAAATGCTGTGTTCGCTCGAATTTCCGTTTGATAAATACAATTTCTGTCTAATTATCGAACTATCGGGAATATTATATTAAAATTAGCCGAAAAAAATTTTTATTTCCTTCGCTGACTAAGTGAATTTTGATATATCTAAAAAACCAGGCTCAGACTTAATAAGAGAACACCTATCAGAAAAATAGCTATTCCAAAAAAGTTAGTATATCCTAAGATTCAGATCAATTATTACTAACCTTAAAAAAATGGTTTCATTTATGATTTGACTAGATTTTATATTTTATATGTAGTTTAAGGTCAATTGGAAATTCAGATTAAAGTGAGATCAATTCAAACCCATTTTGTAGCCCTGTCTTAGATATATAAATTAATTTTAAAAATATATGTTTAATGAAATCAAATTTTCAGCCAATTCTACGGTAACTATGGGTCGTTCATACCCCTGGCTTTTTTTTGAGATCTTTTGAAGCGTTTTCTTTTTTCATTTCATTGGAGACTTTAGTAACTTGACTTTGAGTTTTTTTTGCCCCTTTCTTACGTGTTTCTTGAGTGCTTTCATTGAAGTGCGGAAGAAATTGAAGTTTTCTTCCTCTTTCGCTATTTCTCATTTCATTTCTTGTTGTTGTTGTTGTATTTGGTGCTCGCTCGCAAACTGTAAATGAGCTTTTCTTTTTTGGCTGGCTGTAAAGTTATCTCTGGCTTTGTTTTCAATTGGCATTGCCGTTCGTATTTATTTATGCGCCTCACGCGCTGCACCACGCCCTGAATGAAGGAGAGCCCAGCCAAGCTGAGCCACGGGTCCGGCATTCAAATTGGCCTGCAGCTGGCGGGGCCAAAAGTTTTAATAAGTTGCTCATTAGCAGAGAAAATGAGGCAGCCGAAACAAAATAATTTACACGCCCAACATCCGTTGCAATTAAACTTGACGCAACTTAAATTTCATGTCTTAGAGAGCGAGTGCAGAATAGACTTGCCCCAAGCCAGAGCCGGAGCCGAACTCTTTTCGTATCCTTTCAGCCAGGACCCAGCAGGAGCCGCATTCCGGCCAAGTTTACGGCGTGCTGTAAATGTAGATGTCAACGGATGTTAGGCAAACGCCCGGCATAAGATGCCACGGCCTCAAAGTTTGCCGCGAGTATTTTCTAAATTTAATGAGTTGTATTACGGCCAAACTTGAAGCGGCGCGGCGTAACTATTTCCTCACAACAACCGCTTCACAAGCCCCCGCCCCCAACTTGTTGTTAAGCGTAACTTTATATGGCAAACTTTTCATGTGTCTCGGATGCAGTCTCTCGCTCTCCCCTCTCCCTTTGCTCCTTTCCCCTTTCCCCTCGCAAAACCCGGTCCCACTGCGGCGACGCTGGTAATGCAGAAATTAAAGTTCTTTGCCAAAGTACAAGCGCCGCCAAAAGTTTTCGCACAGCTCGCAGTTGACATGCTGGGGCGCCGGATATGCGTAGCTACAAATTTGATATGTTAGACAAGTGATGTGGCGAAAACGGCGGCACAGTGGGTCACATTAAGAATAGATGGTAAAAAAATTTAATAAATTTAGAATATATATTTTTTTTGCTTAAAGCAAGATGAATTCCTAAGCCTTTTAGACTAAAAACTAGATATAAATAGAATTATTAATTATAAGTTAAGAGTATATAGCATATATAGAGGATATAACTGGTTTCCCTAAGATGAGATTCGATTAAGTCACTTATCCTGCTGTAGTCATAATTTAAGGCTGATGAAAGGTTGGGTAAAGTTTTGTCTGATTTGACGAAAAGAGATCAAGATTGAAGTATTTGCTAATTTTTGGATCAAGGATTTAGTTTTAGGTGTAAAATTATAAGATATACTGATGAACTTTTCTCTAATAAAATATTTCTTAAAACCGATCTATCCTATCCTATGGAAGCTATAGGATATAGTCATCCGATCCGAATGATTCCGAGATACAATGACTGCAGTAGAATAAAGCATATCTGCAAAATTTCAACTCTGACCAAAATGAATATACAACATTTTATTATTTATTTTTCATATTTTCTAAAAGGAGCTGCTATGCTTGACATCTCATTTCTTATTGCAGAATCCTGGATGTCCTTGTTCCTGAATTTTGAATTCTTGTTATTCACTTGATATTAAAATATTTTTCTTGAATCCTTGATGTTCATCGAACCCTGAATTCTACAATAGACAATCTCTGAATTTTAAACTCTATATATTCACTTGAACAACAAATTCTTGTTGTGGCATGAATTCTTGATATTCAGTTTATATTCACAACTTTTCCGATTATTTTAAGTATGTTTTATTAAATTGATTATAAATTATAAATAAATAAATCCATATATATATATATATAATATTTTCTCTTTACATATAACAAAAGAATACTTTTAATATTTTTTTCAAAAGTTTTTATATATATATATATATATATATTGAAAATAATAGTTATTGAAATAGTCAAAATTGAGAACGTTGAGAGCTCAAAATTGAGAATATTGAAATGGCGTGTCCATACTTTTCAGCTATATATAAGTCTGAGTCTACATACATGTATGTTTATCTGGTTTAAGAATATTTATTTTTATCTAGTTTATTTTTTACGCATGATGTCCTAAGATTATTTTAAACCCAAAATGTACATTACGAACACTTAAACATATAGTTAAAGACTTAAATTCTAACCTGTGCCTGCACTAAATCACAAAGACAGTCCCATTTCCCAGCAGCTGAATATTAAATTGATCCGAACGCTTATGCAAGATAAACGTATATCACAATGTTCTATCTCATATTCCATGCCGAACAATGCTTATCCACGGTGGTTCAAACATAAATATACATTTTTATGTGTATGTGTGCATGTATGGTTATTTGTATGTGTGTGTGTGTGTGCTTGAACGAGTATCTTGCTCGGCGGGTTGCCGTGTAAAAGATTAAGCACATTTATGTGACAGAGCTGAAGTCGCGGACGTAGACGATGTGCCACGCATGTGCCACAATTTTAAACTAGCGCTAATGAAATTTGAGCTGCAGGCAACACACACGCACACAAATGCAATACATAAAGATACATACATAGATGGTACATGTGCATGTGTATTATGGGGATAGAAGAAGCAGTCGAAAGTTATGCGGATGAGTATGAGAATGAACAGTGTCTAAGGAGCTCGCTGAGTTGGCACGGTGTTGGCATTAAAGCGCCACTAAAACGGCTGACAGGATAAGCCAGGAGCAACTAAACTTTATAGAGCAGATCCCTGGCTCAGCAGATAGCTGTTTAGACAAGTTGAGAGTTATAGTTTTTGTAAGCAGCACTCGTTCAAATCGTAAGCAGTGAAAACTTTACTCTCCAAAGTCAACATTTTGTGCGATTCTTGAATTAAGACATAAGTGAGATTAGTAAGTTAATCATAGTTGAAGTTTTTAGTGAGCTTCCTGCAGGAGGAATTGACACAAGTGAGGTTAGAGTTGATTAAATGGGATTGAAGTTATATGAAGGGTGATTGCTTCTCTGAAGAATAACAATATAAATAATTTTTATATTTAAATTAAAGTTGTATAGGACGAAAGTTAAACTGAGGTTAGAGTTGAAAAAATGGAAGTTAAGGTTAGCTAAACAGATTTTAGAATTATTTTCAGTGCAGCTCTGCATAATATACTCATTTAATTTTCTTCAAGTATCCTTCGTGGACCAGTGGGTTATGCGTTGGCATACAAGTACATCAGAAATGAGGGTTTGAACTCTGCTGAGTTTGTAAATAATATGATAAACTTCATTAAGAAATTTGCATTTTTTTTTTTTTTTTTTTAAAAAAAGGTGTATATTTTATGAAATCTAGTTTTTCACTTACCGTTAGTATTAACTTAATCTAGTTTTACATACAAATTTGCTAGATGTCATATAAGACAAAAAATCAAAATATTAAAATAAAAAAAATTTAGTCTTTTTAGATATTTTTTTATTGACTTCAAGATCCATTTTCAGTATTAGGAATAACATAAATGAGGCTAAAATTTAACTGAGCAACTGATAATAACTTACAGTCAAATTTTAGTTAAATACTAAGGAGTGCCTTCTTTACTACATTCGAATTGGCTCAAGAGAATCAGCAATCTGTCTCGAAGTACAGTTGCCTCAAAAATATAATTTTGAAATAAATATACCTAAGCTTGAGTAAAGAGAAAAACAAACTTTGCTAAATCATGTTGCCTTAAAATGTCTTCAATTTTCATGACTATTCTCATTTACTATTTTCAGGTTGCGGATTTAGGGCTTGAAATATGCTCGCTGAATAACAAAAGTGAGGTTAGATCTGTGGCAGTAGGGCTTAAGGCCGCTTTTGTGCGATTCAAAGTTGAAAATTCTCATTAGGCAGCCACAAGTTGTTGCTGTTGCTGCTTTGTATTCTCAGCCAAATCCCAGTCACGCTTCGCTTCACACATTCAGCCGGAGACTAAGGTTCGCTCGCAGCAGCTTAAAAGTTGTCGCGCTTTGCAACTTATGCCAAGTCAATGCCAAGTTCCCCCAGCGTATTGCAAAATAGCTCATCAATAACCCATTTGCCGATACGCTAGGCTCATGAAAAGGCTGAGCACAGGTCACAGCAGGCCCGAGGCGAGACGAGGGCCCTGACCTCCGGTGGGAGAAGTGCCCCACCCACCGGATGGCGTTGTGTAGCTTAGCAAAGGCGCTGAGCGAATGCTCGCGATTGCGAATAAGGATGCCAAAAAGGATATGAGCTGGCTCCGTTCACATTTATTCAAAGCGTATTCATACTTTAATAGCAGTGGGAATTCGAGCAGCTCGCATAAATCAGGCGCGGAAATGAAATGCCAAAAGCGTCTGCCTCAGAATGTTCGCAACCAATCAACGAATCAGTGGAGCATTTTTCCAATGCTCCTTGTTTCAATTATTGTTAATGACAGGGGGCTTCAACGGCCACGCCCCCGCTCTCCATTTAAAGCGGCAAATGCGGCAACTCGGCAGCAGCATGCAACATGTTAAGCAGCCCAAATGAAATGAAAATTTAATAAAATAAAAATATACGACTCCTTGCGCGCCAGCAAGCCAAGCGCGAAGACGCTCAGAGGAGCAGGCGAAGGCAAAGTCGAAGACGTTTGCTTAAATGAAGATGTATGCCAGCCGGGCGTATGAGTAATATGCGCAAATATGCGCATAAAATAAAGCAACTTGTAGCAATTTCCCTCCAGCTTCTGCTGCTCCCCGTTCCCTCTCACTTCCTGCTCCACACACACACGCACACATACACTTCCTTTCAACTGACTGCCTTGCCACTTTGGCGGCGCTGCCTTCTTGTGTTTAATTTAGCCAGCCATAAACGTAATGCGGCGCCTGAAGTACGGGCTCCCCGAATTTATATGGCGCCACATAAAAGCCCCTCTACTGCCGCCCCTACCTCCTGCCTCACGTCTCGCGTACTCGTATTTCATTGCCAACAGTGCCGTACATAAAATCATTTTATTTGAGGCTGCTTTAAAGGCGGCAGCAGCAGATTGTTCAATATAACCCATTGCACTGTGCAAACTAGAAAAACCCGGGAAACTGCGGCGACTGACAATGACAATTTAATTGAATTTTCTATTATTGCCACTTGAATACAGTTTATAGAAAAGCGCGGTTCGTTTTTTCAAAGTTGCAAATTGAATCTATAAATGTTTCAGAATATACAAAAAATAATCTAAATTAAGGTTGTTGTAGATCGGAAATATTGAGCTGACATTTCATGTGGGTTGAAAAGATTCCAATATATTTGTTACGGTATTTTTATAATATTTAAATTATTTTTTTATGTTTCCACTTTAATAATATTTCACAGATTTGGAGCCAAGCTTTATTTACTTAATGAAATATGAAATATGTTTTTTCTTGTATAAATAACTAACATTTGCTTATTATTTTTTAAAATTATTTTACGCAATATTTAGAGCTCTGAAATGTGTTTCATTTACTCATATATCTAAGAAAGTCTTGGAAAAATAATTCTATTTTTTTGGTGATATTTTTAATATATATATATATATATATTTATATAAAATATTAATATATATTTAAATAAAGATTTAAAATATATTTAAATTTGTGTTAGGCTTCATTTAATCAGGAAATTTTTTATTGTGTTTGTTTTATTATATATGTTGAAGCGTTCCCCTTGAGAACGTATGCTTCATTGTCCCAGACTGATTTTCAATTCTGTTCAGCTCGGGCCCATTGTGTCTCCTATATCAAAGGCATGCTGCCAAGTCGCTGAATACGTCGCCATTCCGCGAATCCGTTGGCTGCCAGCACGTTAACATATCTGCGATACCATCCATCAAATATCACGAGTTGCTGGCATGCCTGTGTACATGTGTGTGTGTATGCATGCGGGTCGACTGACTCCGGCTGCCTTCTGTCAAGCCGTCAAATTTGCAAGAGCCGCCCCCAACCGCTTTCGCCAATGTGGCCAACGTGGCCTAGCGGGAGTTTGGCTGTGGTGTATCAAGAAAATTTTAAAGGCAGGCGGTTTTATGATGCCAGGCTTTATCTGCTACATAAAATTTAAGTTATTTTGTTGTCTAGTTCATTGAATTAGCTCAGCACACACACACACACATGTACATAGAATAAATTGAATTAAATTGATGTGCTAGGAAATTGAGCTGCTTTTCTTGCTCTTTGAGACTGGCAAGGAAATTGCTTTTAATTTTGGCACAAATCTCTTTTTAATTTTTTCTCTTTTTCCTTATTTTGATTTTCATTTTGTTTAAGCATTTTTTTTTTTCATTTTTAGTTTTTTGGCAAGACAAAATGAGAGCACAGAGCACAGCTGGTTGGGTCCAGACAAATCTTGTTTGCCATCAAAATCTGGTGCCAGGCAAAAATCTCAGACGGAGCCAAAAATGTTGTTGACAGCACATGTGCCATCGAAATTGCTCACACACACACACACACCCACATACATAGAGACAGAGCTAATCAAGCGGCAGCTGTGTGCCGCATCAAATTGTTGTCTATGCCACAACTGGGCTGGAAAAAAAGAGTGTAGCATACTTTGCAGCGTCTGTCGGTTAGAATTTTGGCAAGCGTCCTGGCCAAATGCTTAATAGATGCTGCAATAATTAACTGCATTAAGCCAGCAGTAGGACAGCCAGCTGCAGGCAGCTGAGTCCTTGTGAACGTCCTCTTGCCTGCAGCTTAACTTGGCCTTAACGCAATTTGTCACGGCAGCCGAGCAGCGCAGGAGGCGCCTCCACAGCCAACAACAACGAGCTCCACAGCTTAGCCGAAAAAGGAACAAAAAAGTAGCATGCTTTATTTATGTATATCCTTCGTACATTGTCTAAAAGCAACACCAACAATGCCACACTGAGCCGACAGGTGAAATGAAATTGTGTGTGTACACACACACATACATACCCACACCCGTAGACTTCTTTACTTACACCCTACTCAAGCACAACATTCATTTGAAATGCAAACGGCATGAAAATGAGAAAAATTCTTCAGCATTGACAGCTACAAATTTTTAGTTTTGCCTCTAACTAAAAGTTTTCGTTTTTTTCGTTCTTATGTACAAAATGCCAAGCATTTTGCCTCAAACAAGGCGCAACACACATAAATGGGCGTGGTCAGGTGAGTAGGCGCTAGCTTAACGGCGCCTGCACTTTGCGCCCAACTCAGCTGAAAGAGAGTTATTTTTTTGGCCCTGGGGTGTGCGAGTGTGAGTGCGTGTGCGTGGGTGTCCTTTTAGCTGCAAGTGCAGGTGTTAGTGAAAGGTGTTTCATATTTGGGTAGCCAGTCTCGCCCACCTTGGTAATCCCTTTGGGTGTAAAGCATCACGAGCACTGATGGCAAAGTACTTGCTGCAAGCCTCGTTGGTCAGAGAAATGTTTTTATGCCCTCTCCCCCTCTCTCTCCGCATCCCTCCCGACTTCCGACTAAGCCACAGAGTATTCTCATATGATGATGAATTATGTGCGGCTGGCAAAACGTTTCAATTTTCATTCAGAATTGAATAACTGAGAAATTGTTGCTTCAACAATAATTTACCAACAAAAGAAGCTTTAAAATGTATCTTTCATGCTAAGTTTTTGGTTTCACATGAAATTTGAGAATAATATGAATTTATTTGCATTTTATTTAACTACAAAATGTGTGTATTTCTTGATTTTAATTAAATAGAATTACATTAATATTTGTGGTAGACTTTGTTACATTTCGTACACAAAACAGGTAAAAGATATTAAATTTCTATTTATATTTTATAAAATTAAAAACTGTGTCATAATAATCTTTGTAAAATATTGTTAAAGCTGATCCATGATTTTATATATTGTAAATTGTATTTATTGTAGCAATCTGCATTTGATAATATGAGGAACTTATTTACTTTTAAGATTTTAAACAAAAAACAAGTAAGATCGCTTTAGTCGATAAAATAGATAAAAGTGTTAAATTGAAATAATTTTGTTAAAGAAAATAAATAAATTTAGAATTGAAAAAGTAGACTTTAACCCACATATCCACAATTTAATAATATATTAACACCGAAAAAAAGGTTTCTGAATAAAAAAAAGAAAGTTGAGCGGGACTCGAACCATACGTCTATACGTTTTTAAGACAGTGTCTCTACTAAAACGTCATTCTATTTCAAATATTTTCTCCTGCTTAAAAGATTTAGTTTCTTCGTGTATTTAATTACAATCTGTCGATTTGACAATAAATAATATGCATTACATTAATAGAGATTGATAGTTATATACAATTTTTTGTTTGGGCTTGGGTTAGTAGACTACGTCTTCCGAGCCATATGTCCACTGGCAGCTTAAAAGATGTAAAAGATTTCCTTAAAATAACTCAATATCGAATATCGTTTTAAATCGATTTCATGGATGCGGGGAAACTTATCTATTATTTAAAACAAACTTCATCTGTGTGGGGTATGCGTAGGCACATAAGTTATCAGAAATAGGGTTCGAAACCTACTGACTTCGTAAATAATACGATTAACTAATTTGCTTGATATCCTCATACGACAGTTGCAAATAAAGATCAAAAATAAAAAAAAAAAAAAATCTGTGTGATATATAGGAGGATTTTCGTTTGAAATTTTAATTTCTCTAGCTCTTATAGGTTCCTAGATCAACACGTTCACACGGATAGACGGATAGATGGGGTCTGACACGCCTGCTTCTACCTGTAATAGACTTTTTACTTTTTAACAAAACTAATATACGCTGAATTCATATACGTAATGTTTTTTGCTTGTAAATAAAGTAGACCAAAGATTAATATAAATATTTTCAGATCTTTGAATGTTTTAAATATTATAAAATCTACTCAGAAATTAACAAATAATTTTAAAAGTATATATTTTATTTAAAATATTTTCAAATATTTAATGTAATATTTTATATACAAAGTAAAGATTAACTAAAAATATTATTATTTAGTTTCAAATGCAGTAGATTTTCTATACTTTTGATATTTTTTTTGCCAGTACTGAACATTTTCTTAAAACTTTTTTGCCACTGCCTTTAACTTAAGCTTCACTCCAGCTAGTTGCATATTTGAAGTCCAAATTTTTGGCGCATGCAATTCCGCATTTTGGGGCTTGTGCATATTTTCTTTTGAATTATTAAGTTGCCAGCTCGAAGTCGGGCAGTGGGTGGGCAGTGGGTGGGCAGCAGTTGTGGTGCCGTCATAAAAGTTGCCACTCAGCAGTTCAGTAATCGCTATCTATTTAAGATTTTGCAAACGCCACAACTGAAATTACGCATACGCGGCGTGGCGCAACGTAAATCGCCTTAGCTGCTGCTGCTTCTTCTGGTGGGTTTTAAGCCCTAATAAACTAGCTGAAATGCATAGTTAAGCCTTTTTGGCCACAGCCAATGCTGTAGGCGTGACTTAAACTTTGTCTGGCATTTAAATCACTGGCATGCTGTATAAATCTAAAAGTGCGGCTACTTATCGGCGTCTGCTGGCTTTTTGGCCTGCACTGCTCTGGCGACAGCCAATGAGTCAGTGTTGGTAAACGGGGCAAGAGTCGCAGTTCGAGGCGAGGCTGCCATTTTGACTGCTTCTATCTCTTTTATCTGCAGTCGCTGCCTACGTTGCTGATGCTGCTGCTTCTTCTGCTTCTTGCTACAAATCATGATAATAAATTCCAATTTTATTTAGTCAGTGAGGCGGCAAAGCACCCTTGTCATCGTCAACGCTTGGCAGCAGCGGCCCCAGATTGCGGGGCCAGCTCCAAAAAAAAAAGAAAAAAGACAAGGCAAACGCTTCATCTGGTTGGGTAAAAGGGCTTCGAGTCCATTGCTTCAACTACTTGGATTAACGGTTCATTTTTATGACTTTTTATTTTTTTTGTTGTCTTTTTTTTTGTGTATGCAACGCATGGACTGCTTTTGTTGGGGCATGCGACGGCATTCGAATAAATTCACTCTTGAATTGAGTTTTTGTCGCTGGCGCCTGTTTAACTTTTGCCCAACATAATCATGCCTGATTGTAATGAATGCGAACAGTCCTGCCAATCACCGAAGCTTGGGGGCTTGGGCTCTAACCGTTTTCTATCCTCTTCCTGGCTGCTGGCATTGCGGTTCTCTGAGCAGCGGCGGCCAAAACACATTAGCCGTGTACTCCAAATGTTCCATAGTTCACGCAGCGTGCATTGGTAACACGCACACATACACACATAGACATAAATAAATACGCACACGCATGCATTAAGAGCACGCTGAGGGATTTAAAGCGAGCTGCAGGACATGTGGCAGCAGCCAACTGTTTGTAACTTCAGCTCTTCTCTGCGCCTCTCACACGCTTCCCCCCTCACTTTGTCGCCAGTGTTCGTTGGTTCTTCATTGCCCGTTGGCAATTACAACGTTGCAATGTTGATGGCAATTTTTTCACTTTTTTTTTTGCATAAGAATATGTGACAGAAATGAACAGTTGGGTTAGAGTACTTTACTGCGAAATACCTGCACTTGGCTTGAAAGAGAAATGGGAATGAAGAACATTTGAGTCAAAAGATTTTAGAGCATATTTGGCCTTAAGCAAATAGCAAAACTATTTAATTTAAATGATGATAATATTTTCTTGAAATAAAATATGTTTTAATTTTATTTTATGGTAAAATTTGACTAAAAGGGGATTCATTTTTAGCGTTTTTAATTCATATTAAGTCAAGGCAGAGATAGCTTTATTTTTAACGTGACCTAATAAGTCTCCGCCTTAATATTTTCAAATTACATATTTCTTGATTTAAATACTTTTTGATTGGCTTTTTACGTTCGAATCAATAATATTCTAACATAATTTGCTTAAAAATTATAAATAAAATCATAAAATTTTAACTCATTCAATATTGCATGAAGTGCGATTAGGCAATTCTCAATTCTCAGTACAAATAAGTGTTTTGAATACAAGAAGTCCAAAGACTAGGCATTAACTCCGACTATAAATTGTAAAATAATAATATTTTTAAAATTTTATATATATATATGTATACTTATAAGGATATGTATATTAAATTCAGTTACTAGATATAAAAAATAGTGAATTAAAATCATTTGCTTTAATAAAGTAAAATTATAAAAATAAATAAATTTTACTTAAAGTAAGTAAATAATTTAATCAATTGTAAATTGAATGCCGAATGCCGAATGTTTTTCGTTCAATGAATGATTTGCTGAAGCAAATTATCTACATCATCTAAATATATATTCCACATCATAGTCATATTTTTATAAATAATTTTCAACAGTCATATGTCCATTCTTCTACTCATGTACGAAAGCAAGGTATACCCATTTGCCTACAATCGGAACGGGTATAACAATACTTGCATACAGCACGATGCTCAAAGCCACACAGACACGCACACACGCACACATGCAGACGCAGTTACTGTAGCTGACAGAGGCGACAGTCAGAGAGAGAGAGAGAGTTGGACAGGAAGACAGACAGATGGGCCAGTCACTTCCGCTTGCTGGCGAGGGCTGTCCATTTTATAATACCCTTTTTTGTTTGAGCTCTCACGGCTTTTGTTGCCGGGGCAGTTGCTTGATTTGCATTTGCATTTGAGCCCAGCCACTGGCAACCAGCAGCCCGGCAGTCCGGCTGGCCGGCAGCCCAGCTACAGCATAATTATGGGCGATGAAAGGACGAAGGACTTTGGCCAACTAGTCTGTTATGCATGCGCCGGGTCACTAATGTTGGCACATGATGATTTCTTTCGAGCGCAAACTTGGCAAGACTGTTTAGCAATCAGCAGAGTAGAGGAAGTTCCTCCGACACTCTGATAAACTCTGAAAAGAAACGAAGCCTTTAAGCTGCTTACCACAAACTTTACGATAGTTTTGGCTTGTTTACTTCGTAATAGGCACTTCTGTGCACAAAGTGCAAACAATTAAACGCAAATGCTTTATACAGGGTAAATACCAAATACTATTTAATATGAAAGTCAAAGGTCTTTCAGTAGACAGCAATATTTGATTTCAATTGACTGTTTGTAATTGAAAAGCAGCTTTGCCTAGTTACATCGAAGTTTCCTGCAGTTTCCTGCAGTCTTCTGCAGTAATTGAGCAACGGCCAGTGCCATATGTGCTATAAGTAAAATTCAATCAATTTCCTTCAAGCATGTTCTCAATATTCAACGACAAAAACTTGCTGAAATCAAGTTTCAAGAGAAGATTGAACGTTGAGGAATCAAAGTTGAATAATGGAAAAAAATATTGACTTAAACGAAATTGTTGAAATACCCTTTAAAAATAACAGAAAATTTAAATCTCTTCTTTTATCTAAAATGAAATTGTACTTGAGTAATGAAAGTAAATTAAATATTTAAAAAATTAACTGTAAATTTTTAATGTCTTAAAAAGCACTTCCACTTCTTACAAAATTTTTATTTTAAAATAGGATAAATATTTCTTAAATAATATTTATTGATTACTTTGTACTATTTTCAAAAATTCAAACAAAAATTCAATAAAACTCAAAAATACAAAATTCATTTATAACATTTAGGACAACAAAAAAATACTTTTAATACATTTTAAATTTACGATTTTTTTCTCAAGTAGAATTTCATTTTAAATTATAAGAAAAGATTTGATTTTAATGTTATTTGTAAGGGTAAAAATATAAAAATAATATATTAAATATTAAGCATTTTTACTTAATCTTCATTAATTCTCTTGTGAAAGAATATCGTAAAAATAGTAAGCTATATTTTTATTTTAAGCTATTTGCTCTTGCGCAAAGCTTTAGCTTTAAAACTAAGTTAAGTTTTTCAATTTAGTGTAGAATAAAGTCGGTAATTTAAAGATCCACATAATTGGAAGAATAATCTGAGTCTTAACCTTAAAGGCTCTAGCTTTTGTAATTTATAAAATATGCTTAAGACTCAAAGTGTTTATATTTGTATTAATCGATTTTAAATGATTGGGATTAGTCTGTCTTTCATATAAGATTTATTACGAAAGTCTGTAATACTGTCTGAAATATAAATATATATATTTTTCCAAAATATGTTTGCCTTTACAAATATTTAAAAAATATATCGAGTCGAAAGCTACGACAGCTGATAATCTTCTTGATCTCTGTAAAAGCTTAAACATTTATATTATTATTCTGCTCTTTGATAAAAAACTAAATAAATATTTAAAAAATTCCTATATTTTTATTAATTTCTATTATATTATCTCCATCAAAAATACTCGTAAATAAAGAAAATATATTTGACTGAAAAAAGTTTCTTTTTTGACAGTCATATATATTTGCCCAAAAAAGTTGAGACTTTTCTTCGATCATTTTTTATTTTTGTGTTATCTCTTATGTTATAATATTAGTTGACTGTTGTATATATGTTTTTTTTAACCTACCCTCAAATCAAAAACTTTATCTAATTTCAACTAATTCTTTTTTATTGTTTTATTGAAAGTACTTCTAGTTAAATTTTTACAGGCATATTTCTTATTCAAATAAAATAAAATAAAATGAAATATCTTTTAATTTTAGAAAAATTTGCATAAGCATATTTCAAGCTGATTAACTTAAAGATGTTTCTTTTGTCTGATTTGCGAGTTCTTCGTGTTTGCTAATAAATTGAATTTGTTTTGCAATCAAGCTCGTGCAGGCACACACATTTGACTCCCAGCTCGAGAGTTGGCTCTGCCATCTTGGGGAGTGAATGCATTTCAAGGCTGCCTTTGCTATCCAATGAGCTCCGTTGATGACATAAAAGTAATGATATTAGAGCGCTTTTGAAGGTAACACAACGGCCCTCCCCCCAATTTCCGTAATGCAATATAATCCCGGGCGCTTGTCGGGGGGTAGGTTTTTTCGGTGGTTGCAAACGGTTGCCCGCGCTCCACCCACCCTGCCGCCTGTTGTGGTAAAACAAACATTTTGCTTCACTCTACTCTCTATAGCTTCATTATAAAATCGATGAGTGGGCTGAGGTGTAAATTAAGCCCTGACCGAGGGGTTAAAACACAGATACACTCGTCCATTGAGGGCCAGGGTTGTGCGCTCTGGCTGTTGCCATCAGCTAGGGACAATTAGGAAACTGCCGGGCTTACATGTTTTTAAAATTTAATTAAGCACAAACAACAAACTTTAACTCCCGTTAGAACTTAATAAAATTTTCTGAAACTAGCTCGCAGCTGAATTTATGCCATAAATCATTAAAGCCAACCTTTAAAGCACACGAAAACTTGGCACAACTTTAATTGTATTGAGTGAACTAAATTAGTTTTCAGCTAGTGCTAAAAACTTATTGCTCACAGGTCGTAATTAAGTTACTCTAAGTCATTTATGTGACTGCATGAAATCAAAAATCAGAGATGAAATGCATTAAAACTTTTTAGCAAAATTAATTGAAGCTTAAAAGTTTTCTAAGAACTAAAATTATTTAAGACATATTTTTTATGTTCTTTTTTTTGGTAAGTTTAGTTTCGGCTTAAGTTTTAAAATCATAATACAACAATAAATATGCAAATTGCCAAACAAAGGCAGTAATAGCTAACATTTGCAAATGTGCTTTGATTAAAGAAATATATTTTTACTTTCAATACATAATACGAGCTAATTAGGAGTATTATTATAATAAACAAATGTAAATATGATATTCTTGAGCTTTCAAAAAGAAGCTGTAATTGGCTTTAAAAGGCTAATTTTGTATAATTTTTTAAAATTGAATCATTGTACAGAATTTAATAACTGGAGAGAATTGAATTTTGTTTTATGTATGCATTGAACATATGAAAAATTCACAGCTCTGTGTTTGTAATTAAACATATCCTGGATGAGGATAAATTATCTCTGTTTGCCCGTATACGCATTGAAGTTGGAATCTACTGAAAGTAGATAGCAATTCCAGTTGGGAAATCCCTGATACCTATGCCCCTATTCATATTACCAAGTTTGTTTAAAATAATCAATAACTTCTTTGATTTGCCAGTAATTTCGGAACCTTTAAAGGTCAGAGACACTTGATATTATCAATTTTTTTTCAAATGATCAAGCACTTCTTCTATTTTCATTAAATCGATTGAAAACAATTTTGAGCTGAAGTCTTTTGACACATCTACTTTAAAAAGCTGCCCTACAAAGCTGCAAGCAATTTCATTGAGTGATAGGTAAAAGTCTCTTTTAAAGTCCGCTATAATCTTCAATCTCAATTGTAAACTTCATACCTCAGCAACAACCATTATCCTTTCGACTTTGCTAAAATCGCAGCCTAAAGTCTTATCTGACCTTAAATTTCAGTGTATTTATTGCCTTTGCCCTAACTGACTGACAATTGTAAGCAAGAGCTTAGCTTGAAACAAGGCTTGGCAGGAATTTTCCTACTTCCTACTGTTTTCTTTTTTTTTTTTTGCTTTGGTTTTCGTTGCTAGGCCACAAAATCCCGATAGCTAATACCCTTTCTCTCCTCCCAGGCCCTTGCGGCACATGCAAAGTGCGACTCCGTCTGCTGCAACAGCTAATGTTCTCTGGCGTTTGGCTCCACCCTTTTCTTCTTCTTTTTTTTGTTTTTGTGGTACTTGTGCAGCAGCAGCTGCATTCGCTTGGTCAGTGCAAAATAGACTGAAATTGATGATGTCACTTGATAGGGCGAATGAGTTTTTCATTTTTCACTTTTCACATGGCAGGCAGTGCTGGTTGAAGCGGAGACCGAACCAGGCCAGTCCTGGTCCTCTTGGAGAGCTCCACCAGCTCCGCCAGCTTCACGTTCATGTTGTTTAACAAATTCATCCTGTTGCTTGCGCTTCAATGCGTGCCTAGTGCCTGGCTGGACAGCCAGCACATGGCATTGTATCCTGCAGCGCGCACACACATAAACAATTACACACACTTACACACACACAGACACACACACACATGCATTTACATATGCGCATATGCGATTTTGGGCAGGCCATTGTTGTGCATCGACCTGTTTGATTGGCTTGCTTTTTGCACGTTTTTAATTAGTGCATGGTAGCATAGAAAAAGTAATTTGTATGGCATGAGGCATGCAGCATGTGGCGTGTGGCGTGTGGCAGTGGCATGAAACAACACTGCTTTAAGTTGCTGGCGCATTAAACAAAACGAAATATTTCATAAGCGCATTGCGACCCAGCCACAATACCAAATGATTTATATGCAAAGTGCTCAGACTATGGGCATAAGCTTGAATATGAGTATTACTATAAGTCTGTATGTGTGTGCTATAAAGTCTCTGTGTGTGTGTGTGTGTGTGTGTGCGCACCTTGGCAGGCGCCACAAACAAAAGACCAACAATCGACTCAATTCCACACGACTCGTTACAGCTATAGCTACAAATTTCCCAAATTTTCTAACAATGGCGCACACACACACACACACACATGCATACGCATTCACATGAAATTTGTGAAGTGAAATCACTTGTGTATTGGTTTGACTGTTCGCGGTGTTAGGTAACAGTGGTTCAACCTCTGAACTACTCCGAAAAGTTCTTCAAATTAAATTTGTAGCTTTTATTGAAGGAATTGTTCATAGATAAGTTAAAACGCAGAAGCTTGCAAAAGGAAAATTTTGTTTAAATATGAGAATGAAGATATAATTTTAGAAAATTACTTGGGATATTTTCTATGTGTTGATGATAAAAGAAAATTAAAATTCTCGGCCAAAGTGATTGTAAGGTAGACAACTTCTTTATATCTCAATATTTATACTCCAAATTTTGATCACCTTCAAAGTATGTGTGACCAGTGACCACAACCCACTTCTCCAAGCGATTCTTCCATTTTTGTATTTTTTTTGTGTCAATTTGGACTCTATAGCGCATGTCTCATCAAATCTAAACTTTTTAGGATGGCTAATTTGCCATTGGGACTACAATGCTTGCTTTGTTTTTTTCGCCTTTTTTTATGTTCTAAGATCTAAACTACTAAAGACACAATACAACCATGCCCCATAGTCTGGGATTCAAACCTGGGTCATCGTCAAATGAATTGCCTTAAGTGATATACATATGTTCAAACCACAATGCCAGAATATTATCTGAAAATACTATATTATGCTAAATATATACTAAATATGTACGTATAAGCGAAATATGTTTACTTGCACAATATTTTATGAAATGTCTGTAATATTTTTATAGCAATATTCAAAAGCTTTACGCTCTTAATCCACAAAATATGTTTTACATAATATTATTTTATATCAATTTGTTTAATATTTAGTATAAGACTATAAAAAAGATGTTAAAAGTTAAGATATATATACAAATATATATATATATATATATATATATATATATTTATTATATTTACTTCGAATGTATTTCATATTGTTCTTAAGATAAAATCGTCTTAATCGTAGCATAAAAATCAAGCTTATGGCTCATCATATTATATAATTACTCAACATATATAGTATAAAAGTATGTATATATAATAATATAGTAATTATTTATAATTTGACAGCAAAAAAACAATAAAACATAAAAAATTCAATAAAAATGTTAACTAAAAATTAATGCTCAATAAAAAACATTTTATATTTTTATAACAAGATATTTTGTAGAAGAAGTAATGCTCAGCCATAGCTAAATGTCTAATTGAATAGCTTCTGTTTATGTGCATTATTATATTCTTTACATCCATAATAGCTAGTCAAATCTATAAAGCAGAAAAAAGGCAAAGTCTTAGCTTAAATTGAGTTTTATGTTTTGCTGTGCCTAGGCTTACCTTTAAAAAGTACAGTTAGAATTTTTTATTTCAAATTTATTGCTGATAAGTAGCAACGAGCGCTTAAATTTATAACAATTCATATACTCAACTCTTATCAATAGAATTAAGAAATTGATATATTTCTTTTTCCAATTCTTTTAATCCCTTTTAGCTGTAAAGCAAAGTCAGTCTCGTCGCTTAGCTTTAGCCTCATGTAAATAGGTATCTTAAATTTGTCAACATATTTTGCCTCTATCTTTTGGCTTATCACATCGTCAATCACTGCACACATGTACATATGCACACATGTACACATGCACACATGTACACATGCACACATGTACACATGCACACATGTACACATGCACACATGCACATTCGCTCAGTTAGAGTTAGTTTTTGTGGCACTCACCTTATTGGAATTACCATTGAATTTCAATAGCTTCTTGCAGGATTTGCCGCGACTCTCGAAATAGATTTCCTGTGGCGTGCGTCGGCGTCGCTGCGCTGCCGGCTGTGTTATCAGCGTCTTGCGTTGCATGAATAGCGGCTCGCCGTGGCTGCACTCAGTGCCTGCCACCGACTGTGTCGCCTTGTGGCGGCTCACGCAGAACAAACGACTTAAGATGCCGCAGCAGCCGCTCGCTGCAGGCGCTTCAATTTCTGTCCCTGTTGTTGTTGTTGCTGTTGCTGCTGCTGCTGTTGTTTCTGTTGTTGCATTGTTGTTGGCACAACAGCGGGCGGATATGGTCATTAGGTTGGCATTGTGGCGTGTCTGGCGATTGACGTCCATTTCCATTGTGCGCAACAAAAAACTGTTGCCTACTTTCCTGCGCGCGGTGTTGATTTGTGAAATGTTTTTGCTTGTTTACTGTTATTGTTATTGTTGTTGCTGCTGCTGCTGCTGCTGCTGTTTTTGCTGCTGTTTAAACACAACTTCCGACAGTTCCGTTCGCTTTCAACTTGCTCTGTCTCTTTTTTATATGCAAATCATCAGCCGGAAGTTTCAGCCTCTTTTATTTTGTGTGTATTTATTTCTGTTTTTTTTCTGTTTTTTTTTGTTTTCTTGAACTGCCACTGAAAATAGCAACGTGCTGTGGCAGGTGGTTCAATGTCGCTATGCTGGTTGTTAAAGACACAACAACTTGGCGCCCTCACGCACAAATTCACAGACGCGCACACACACACACAGACCCACTCACTCGCTGAAGCTTACGTCGCACTCCCATACACTGACAAACACACAAAGCGCAAAGCTAAAGAGCAGCCGCGACGCTTACGAGCCGAGGGCAGCGAGCCAACTGATAGCAGTGCTCTGCACTTGGTCTGCTTGTGCTGCCGAAGTTTTACAGCGTTGCCAGACTGTAGCGAGAGTCGCCAGTGCGCATGCCTGCCATACAGTGAGCGCTAAAAAGCATGCCACTTGCGCCCTTGGCGGCTGCTTGTGAATGAAGCAAAGATTTCTGCCTGTTTACGTTAGTTGATGCTGCTTCGACTGATGCTGCTGCTACTTCTACTGCTACTGCTGTTGCGAGTTCTCGTAGTAGGGGGCGTGGCAGGGGTTGCGCTTGTTACGTTGAGCGGGCAGCAGTTCAAAGTTGTAGCGCATTTTGCTTTATGTGTGTAATTGTTTGGCGGCAGTCGAGCGGCGCCTCATGCTATGCAGTAGTTTTTTCTTTTTTGGGATACCCTGTAAATGAGTGAAAGCCTAAAACGGTTTGGTTTTAGAGTTAATAAGTGCTTGGCGGAAATAAAAAGTGAGAGAAACAAAGTTTGACTGTTTAAATGTAACAGATACGTTATATTCATCTCGATTGTCATTTATTTAATTATGGTAATTTCGAATTTTTTAATTTGACTTTTTTATCTTACAGAACTATGAAGAACAAACATACTCCTGAAAATATCTTCATAAATTGTATGAAAGAAAGTTTTATTAAGTCAGCCAACTTAAAGTCATGTAGGAAAGAAATATTCAATAATATCTAAATTTTTAGTTATTTAATTGTTATTTTTTATAAATATATGAAAAATAATTTGCATAATAATTGAACTTAAAAAATTTTTAAGTGGAAAAATGTTGTGTGTTTATTTTGCTTCATAATTTTATTTTATTTAATGTGTATTTAAAACCAATGTTAAATGAATTTCAATTTTATTTCAAAATAAAATTATATTAATTTGAATACAAAGGCTAAGATGCCTTATCTTACTAGATGATCTATCCAAAAGTTATTTTCAAGCACAGTTTTATAAATTTTTGCCTTGTCTTTTTTTTTAATCCAATTCCGACATGAAATTTTTTTTTTTGGAAAGGTTTGGAAATATATATAATATTTTGTAATAATTAATTTTATATTTTCTATTGATGCTAGTTTAATTTAATTTTATATATTTTGTTAAGTCTTCTTCTTTAAAGTCAATGCTCAAATGAAATATGTTTTTATTTTTGGAAATGGTTTGAGATATTTTGAATTGGTTTTAATAACTTTATATTTATATTAGTTATTTTATTTAGTTAAATTTACAAACTACAGAAAATTTTTATTTTTTATTTATTTACTTATACATACTTATTATATTATATATATACTCTTTTTTTTTTACTATATTACATTTATTTTATTCATTAATTTTACATTTTCATCTGCATTATTAGTTTGCTTTCATTATTATAGGGTATTTTTTAGTCAAGCAGTCATCGCCACGCAAACTCAAACTTCTGCTCTTGTTGCAGTGCTCTGGTGGCAGATTACTGACTAAAGTGATGAGAAGGCGCACATTTCATCAGTTGAGTGTATATCTCTGTATGTGTGTGTGCACATGTAATTGTGTGTGTGTGTGTGTGAGTGTTGTCTGTCTGCTCTGTACGTAATTTCAATGTTTCAACATAATCTTTGATTTGATTATGTTGTTGAGCTGGCTCCTATGTGTGCACAAAACGTGCCGAGATGTCCTTTTCTCGCTCCCTGTGTGTGTGTGTGTGTGTGTGTGCGTAAGTGTGTGTATGCTTGTCTCGGCCACTTCCGGCTGGAGCTATAAACGGATTATAAAGTAATTTAATGCTTTTTGTTGTCTGCACGACAAGATAGTCACCGAGGGTGCGAGTGCATGTGCAAGCAGTGAGAAAGACAGAGATAGAGAGAAAGAGTGAGTGAGAGAGAGAGAGAGAGAGTGAGGGAACATCGGTAATAAAAACTTTTAATGTTTGTTTGCTGGCACATCGCAACGCATTAGATCGCATCACGCATACGCACTGTTGTGCCGCCAGCTTGGCTGGCCAGGCCCATTTAATGAGTTGGAGTTGCGGCGCTTGTTGTTGTTGTTGTTGTAGTTTTTGTTGCCCACTAGCATTTCTGTGCGTAATTAATGTCCAACAGTTTGGCAGCTGTTTGTCCTGGTGATGCTGCTGCTGCTGTCCCCACCTGCTGCCATTCTGTGTGGTTCGCTTGGTCATTTTGGCAACATGTTTATCTGCCTCAATGCGCAAATACATATGTATGCTATATACTCGCATATTTATGCTCGACCCACACATACACCCACACACGCATTTAGCTAGATTGTCACATTAATTTTGTACGTTAAGCTGTCAACGTGGCCAACATTTTTGTATCTTATTCGTGTGTCCAGCAGTTCGACCGTCCGTTAGTCCGACAGCTCGGTCCTTTATTTATTTTTTTCTCTCTTTTTCCTCACGCACGTTTTTGTTCGCCTGTCGATTGCTTTGGTCCAGAAATATTTGTGGCCATTTCTCTTGCTTTCATCTAGGGTCCCGCAGCAAAGGCAGCGATAAGTGCGTCTTAGTTTATCTTTATGTCTAGGCTTTTTTTGCATTAGTTGATGTCCTTTCTCTTCATCTTCTGCTCTCGTTGCTGTTTGCCAAATAAATACGTTTGATAATATGGCACGCACATTATATTGATAGCCCCGACCTCTGACCTACTACCCAGCCTCTGGGTGTTAAATTAAATGAAGTGCAGAACATTTCACATTCAGATAATTGCATTGCAGGTTAGCTGGAGCAGCAGAGGAATGCATTGAATATATATGTGAACATACATAAATGCTTTTACCTGAAATTATTTTAAGTGCATTTCTCTTACTCAGCAGCATTCGGGCAATGTGTGAATAGAAATTTATTTCCAAATTTCAAAATTAATATAAATGTGGCGAAGACACTTGTGGGATACATTAATAATAATTTCTGCTCGATAATATAATACAATAATATTGCATTTGCAGGTGAACCATTTTAGTAGAAACTGAAACTGAGCAACTAACCAAAAAAGCCAAAATTTACTGAATTTAGCTTAAGATAAATTTTTTATGAATGAAGGTTGAAATATTAAAAGAAATATTATATAATGTTAGTAAAGTTAAGAGCTATCGAATATATATCTTTTAAAAACATAGCTGAAGTGGTAGCCAGTGATGTGTACTATAAGAAAGGTTGATAGTTTGTAACTGCAACGTTGTCTTTAAATACATAAATAAAAAATATATTTTATAAAATTTCTTCAAAGAAATGTTCAGAAAAGGTGGAAAATCATTTTTAATATGGATATTCAGACAGAATTTGAGAGTTATCCATAGAGAGAGAGAGGGTGCTTGCAATCTTAAGCTAAGTTCTTCAGCTTCTGAATCTCCAGCTCTTGCTTACTTATATCAACTCAAATTGGCGATTATCTATCTTCTTAAGCTCTTTGGACAATCATTGCTTAAAGCTCTTATAAGGAATTCTTTAGAGGGTGTTAATCAGATGATTCTCTTTTAAAACATTCAGACAAAGCTTAATCTTAGAATTCTTCTTTGAATGGTTTGAAGAAGCCTTATGGGTTTTCTCTGGCATTGTGTAGAGGAGAACACATAATCCCTCTGGTGTACCTCCCTTAAAAGCTTACACGATGAGGCTCTTGTGATGAAGTTAAGTAAGATTGCAAATAATTTCTCTCATCTTGGAAACGGTTTTATTTCTAACTGAAAAATGTATTTCAATACGTTTATTATTGCAGTTAGTATAAGATCATTCGATGTTTCTAGAGTAACAATTTCACAATTTATTGAATAAATGAAAGAAAAAAGTAGTTGGGGCTGTTGAGAAACGTTGTGAAAATTATATAAAATACTTGTATATATTTAGTATTATCACTAATAATATTCTATTGCTCTCAATATGTTTAAAATGATATTGTACACAAATTGTTTAATTTTTCTAAATATCTAATTTTCAATATATTATTTTGAATCCTGATATAATTAATCATTTATAATGTGAGAGGATTAGATCATTTCCGATAAGACTTTTAACTATTATATAATGTAACTTGGGTATAGGAGGTAAGGGTTGAGGATGTAAAACATTTCGTCTTAGAAAGTTTCCTATACAACTTTTTTCAATTATGCACTGGAAAAATATATATATATTTAAGAAATGTATAAAATAAGTCTGAAATTTTAAACATTTTAGGTCATCTGATGAATTAAAAGCTGTAGAGTGCTGCATTTTTTGATGATGAGATTCAATGCTGACAAATGAATCAATCAAAAACTTCTAGCCCCAATATTTGACCAGGCTCCAAACATAATCCTTGCGAAATACTCGATTTGTTAAGTAAGTTTTTATACGATATTTTCAACTCTTTCAAGCACTCATACAGACAGACACACAAAGTCGAACTCACTTAATACATATGTGTGTGAGGAGATAGGAATGCCAAATTCGCTTCAAATGCCACACAGGACTCAACTTTTTCATAAAGCAGCTGCAAGCGGCTCCACTCCTCCTATTCCCCGCCCTCTCTTCCACAATCAGTCTCAATTACGCAGCATTTTTGTATGTGTCGAACGCTGTTAGCAATGAAAACTCTGCAACTGTAGCCGAAACTGAAAAGTTCCGTTGCATTTACCCAAAAAAAAAAAAATAAAAATATATATCCGAAACTGTTGCCTAATTGCAAAAATGCTGCCGGGCAAACATACATACACACACATACACACACAGAGAGAGAGAGAGAGGCAGAGCCCAACTTTTGCACTGGTAAAAAGAAAAGTACGCTAAAAGCTTAAACAAAACCTCAATAAAGCCGTTGGCCATTGGGTGGGCGTGAGGCGTGACTGGAGGTCGTTACAAACTATTGAGGCGGCAAATGACAAACGGAAAAGTTTGCGGCGCAGGCGCAGCTCCCGCTACCAGATTGCCAGCAGCTAAGGGAGCGACAGCAACAACGTCATGTAAATGACGCTTTTATGTTGCAATCACGTGCTGCCATCTCTAGTATCACTTTTTTTTGGGGTTTTTTGCAGCAGCTCTCAGTTTTTTGTTTCATATGCAATGAAATTTTATGATTATTGCCGAAACGGACAAAAAACTTGTCCACAAAAGTTTTTTTTTGCCAAGCACGCCTCATGCACTTGGCCAAATGTCGCGCTTTGATGCCTTCGTTAGGTGCTGCTGTCGCTGCAGTTGATGTTGCTGCTGCTGTCGCATTCTGACAGGATCAGCGTGGCGTGGCACTGGCTCTGACGACATCGCATGAAATTTATGCAAATGCACGGAATTTGTATGAAAATTGTTTTATTTCATACTGCACGCACACAATCACTCATACTCGCACACACACACACACAAACACACACGCACACTTAATGCACGCGCGTGTCATTGTCTTGTGCTTAAGCAGAAATTACTCATACCACGCGATGGCCGGCGCTGTCTTTACTGCCTTTGCTGTTGCTTGTGACTTTGACGTCGCCCGGTTTGTGTTTTATGCAAATTCGTTGCTCAGCGCAACAATGTTATTAAAAAATGATAACAAGCCAGTGCCCCCAACAACAACAACAAAGGCAACAAGCAAAAACACGTCACAAGACAACGACAACTGTCAGTTAGACGGCTGCGGCTGTCTCCATGTCAAGTTTTTAGTTCGCTGCTCCCATTGTGGGTGTTCCTCTTGTTGTTGTAGTTGTTGCTATTGTCTTTTGCATGCGTTACGAGCACAACTATGAAATTATGCAGTGAAATATGTTGCCACAGCGCACAACAATAACAACAACAACAGAAAAAGAAGGAAATAGAAAGGAGGGAAAAAACAATATAGAGACGTGTGCCAGACCGAAGCCGTTATGCTCTTCAGCTGAAGGATTTCTGCTCTATTAACTAGTTCGTTTATAGAGCAGATCAAGCAGATGTGATATTTGATTATTTTCTTAGTGGTATAACAAGGACTTTGAGCTTAACAAAGCTTGAAGCTTAGAATAAATGCTTGGAGTTTGTTTTGATATCTGCAAAATATTATCTATTATTCAAATATATTATTTTTAGACTCAAAACTAAGTTTAGAGGTAAGAAATTTATCAAAATTCTCAAAAATAAATCTAAGAAATATATCAATTAGCTGAAGAAGAAGGCGTGTAAGTTCTTCTGGACATGCTTAGGGACAATCTAGAAAGAATATATCAAAAATATTCCAATCAATCTATATTTTATATATGACATCAAAATCTTTTAAAATCTCTATTCAAAAAGTTGTCTAGGCTAACTACCTAAAGTCTACTCCCCGATTGCATAAACTTCAGTTAAATCTGTGTTTAAGGATGAGTCGAATGTGTTTCCAAAACTCTCAAGGAATAAACATATATAACAGAGCTCCAAAGTATGTTTTGTCCATGTGCGTGTACATATATAAAATAACAGTTGTCGTACAAGAAAATATGACAGATGGACAGGCGGCGACGTCAACAATGGCGACGCCAATGCCAACATGTTGCCAGGCACAACGGCAACAGCAACAGCAACAACAACAACAACAACAACAACAACAATAGTAAATGCAGTTGAAACTTGAGTTGCGACCCCAGTTGAGGCGAATCATGTTAGAAATGTAAAAAGCATGTCAAAATTTCAAGCTAAAAGCGTTAGTTGCGTTTTGAATGCCAAATGGCAAACAGTAAAGAATTTTGGCAATGCCAGCAGCTTTGGCACATACATAGTTAAGGTAAAGATATTGAAACGAGATAAGGTTGGCTTGGAAGCTTGATCAAAACTGATGTTATATGAGAAAAAGTATGCCTTACTCTTAAGTTTTTTAAACAGGAGTTTTAGATGTTTTATCCAAGAAAAGGTGTTTCTTTCACCTGGTTTGTTAAGTAGCCTAGTTTCTGTTTTGTATATAGTAATTACTTTGATTTATATAGAAATTTTTTTGGAAATATAATTTAAAATAAATTTGTATAAGAATTTATATTTAATCTTTTTTTTATACTCGTCAAAATAGTTTGAAAACTAATCATAATTCGTTTGTCAAATATATTTTAGAGACCTTTGACTCTTCTTCCTTTTGATCTTAGAATTTAAGCAACTCATGACAACTATTTGTACTCAAATATCTCATACACATGTTTTGCATTTTTCGAACATGGTAAACATAAATTAATCATTTTAAACAGCAATTTTTTAGATTCCTATTCCCATCCTTTATGCTTATTCATATATTTGTTTAATTTTAAGCATTTTCTAGAGTCAACTACGGCAATAATCCGCATTTGCTTACACAAATCCAGAAATATTCATATGATCCGGAAATAACTGTACGCATATATATAAATATATATATTGAAATAACAAAACAAACATGCATCAATTAATCTAAATTATTATAGAAATACTTTTCGCTGGCACTGTGCCAGCTATTTGAAATACTATTTTCACATGAATTAGTACTTAGTGTTCATTGTTTATAGTAGATATATATACTATATAAACTAGATCTGCCAAATGAAACGTGCGCCCCAGTAATTGCATATATTATCACATGTCTCTGCCGTGGGACACTAAATTTGGCCCCAACTAGCTGTTTATTTCGGTTTTGATCTTAAAATATTTGAGTAGAAAAATAGATTATCTATTTATTTATAATTCACGCGCAATTGGGCATTCCTCGAGTACAGTTGACGCCAATTTGACTAAACTATTGCGTATGAGAGTCGAATCGGATGTTTCGGTCATATATTTTTAGAATTTACTTAATATTATCCTGATATTTCATCATATTGGGATAATGAGATTACTAAAAGATTCATATACTTTTGAAATATTATAATATATAGAATATATATGTATATCTACTTAAAAGATTATAAATTAACGTTTTAAGCAATTTGCAAATTCCATACTTTTTCGGAATTTTATTCTATTCCGAAGATATGACAATTCATCATAATTTAAGAAATATGAAAACATTAAGTTTCTATAAACTTATATATTTTGAGAAAAACGACAAGCCATATATATTTCATAAAATTTGTTAACTTACGCTCAAACTGTGCCTTTCCAATGTTTTTGATATTCTAAATCTGAATATTAAGCTAAAATACGTTTGTAAAGTCAGGTATCATGTAAGATATTCTAGCTTAAAAGTTCAATAAACTCTTTTTTTCGGCAATATTTGAAATCCTGTACCATTAAGCAATTTTTTCCATTTTTTCTTCAAAAATACAAAAAGGTATCGCAAATGACAAAAATCCTGTAAATTCCACTTTTAATTTTTTAAAACCTTTGTTACAGAAATATCTTTTGATAATTTTAGGTATTTTTTTTTAAACTTTTGAAGAACAATAATCTAGTTCTTGGTTACTTAATGATTTAGGCCTGTGTTTTTTTTTATTGATTTTGCATTTTCTTTTCATCAAATATGATATTTAAAATTTTTTTAAAATTATATAGCTAGAAAATATTTAAAAATTTTTTAAAATTATATAGCTAGAAAATTTGTTTTCTTTTCTTATTTTAATTCAATGAAGTAAATTTATAGCTTAAAATTTCTATATTTATTTTATTTTTAATTTATTAAAAATTCTAAATGAGCTAATTTTTCATAAGATTTTCTCAATAATATTTCTTAAGTCGGTCTGAACTTATTTTTTTTAATACTGAAAATAATCAATTTTAATGCAGTGAAATATTTAAAAATAAAGTATTTAAAATATTTTATAGTTATTTCATTGCTGGAATTTTTCACACCAAATACTATTCTTCACATCATTTTAGAGCTACTTTCCAAATTTTGAAAGAAATTTTCTATTAAGTTTCTCTTAAAATCAATAATAAATAGTTTTGCACTCAAAAATTAATTAACTCTGTCTGTTATCCTTTTTATGCCGTAATAGAGATAATATATTTTACTATAAATTAATTTTGGTCTAAAAGTAGAGCATCTTCAAGTCAGTATTGACTTGGCATTCAACTCTGTGTACTGTCAGGTTTTCTGTCGCATTTTTGCAACATGTCAAAAATTTGCTTTGTTGCAGCCATTTGATTGTTGACAATTGCAGTTGATGTGGCTGCTGCTGCTCCTGTTGTTGCTCTGGTGTTGACTGTTTTTTGTTGCTGGTTATTTTTTGGCAAGCATTTCATTTTGGCATTACGAATGTTGAGTTGCTGCCATTGCTAATTACATGCCAAAAGAGCTGAGCCAGATTTTTGACACGCTTGCTCGAGCAAGAAGAGCAGCTCCCTCGCTCTCCCTCCCTCTCCCTTTCCTCTCTCTCTCTCTCTTTTCTGTCTGTTTTAGTGATAAGGACATTTGGGCAATTATTTTCAATAAAATTGCACACACACACACAGACACAGACACTTACACATACATGGATTTTAACTACAAGTTTATTGTTATTGTGCACTATGTTGGCCGTAATTTTATGGCTTAACCCAAATCCAATTAAGTAACAAGCGTAAGCCACTTGGCAAGCGACATCGACGACACATTGGCTCGTTTAACCCATTAAATGTCTGATACACACACACACACACACACACACACACACACACACACACACACACACACACACACACACACACACACACATACACTTATTCACAGCTGACATGCCAAAGCCCAAAGCTGATAATTTCAATCAATTTTAAGCCACAGTCACAGAGAGCCATTTTGCAGTTGGGCGCCTTTTGGGCCACTGCAATTTGGGCCACCGATTCGAGTGGCTGCTGCATTGCTGCAAACCCATCGACAATTGCCCTGACGACCCGTTGTCCTTGTGGGTGTTTCAACACTGTTCAACTATGTAATTTGACTTGTTTGCCGGACAGCGGCAGCAAATGCTATTGCTGTAGTTGCTGTTGCTGTTGCTGCTATTGCTGCTGTTGTTGCTGCTGTTGTTGTTGTTGTTGTTGCTGCTGCCTTCTAATCAAAACTAACCCAACTCAAAAGAGTCAACCAATTAGCCGGGACTCATGCGATAAACAGTTAGGCCAGCATTCAAAAAGAATGAAATGGAAATTGTTACTGCCCGTTTTTATAGTTATACCCAACGGGACTGCTAGGAAGGGGTATATTAATTGCAAAACTTACTTGAGTACTCAACTAGGTTATATATTTCTGAAAGCTCTGAGTTTAGTAGATTTTGTTAACAAGTATTGCTTGAATTGATAATTGAATATACTAGCTGATGATTTTTTATAATCTCCTTATTAAACATAATTTTTATAAAAAAAAAATATTGAATGCAATTTTTTTTATAAAATATTATGAATTTGTTTAATTTGCTTTAAGGCTCTGAGAGAGTTTTTTTGTTGAGTAAAGATAGGACTATTGAAGCTTTTGTATATTATCCTCAATTAATATAATTTGTATTAAAAAATAATATTGAATATAATTTTTTTTATGAATATACTAAAAAGGTTACCTTGAATACTCCATTGGGCTAAATTTATTTTAAAGCATTGACTTTAATAAATTTTGTAATTGAGTAAAGGTGGAATTAGTGATTGACTCTTTGAGTTAATGACTCTATATTTTCTTCTTAGTTAATATAATTTTTACTAAAAGTCATTTGCTTGCAAGTTTGTGTATACAGTGCTGAAGAGCTTACCTAGCTCAAATTGCATTACTTAATTGGGTTTAACTTGTTTTAAACCTCTGATTTCAGTAGATTTTGTAATTAAGTCTATATAACTTTTATATTATTCTTATTCCTTATTTCATACACTCTTTATTAAAAAAAAAAAACAATATTATAGTTTGTTTTTAAGAATATATGGAAAAGTTTGTAAAAGTAGCTTGAATACTCAATTGGGTTCTATTTGTTGCAAAGCTCTGACTTGAGTACATTTTTCTGCTGGACTTAGCTTAATCTGTTGATGATTCTATATATTATATATATATTATATATTATATATTATTACAATTATAATAAATAATTTGTATTCAAAAATTATATTATATGTATCGTTTTTTATAAATATATACTAAAAAGGTTATACAACTAGTAAAGAATACTCTATTCAATTTATTTAATTTTTATGTATTATATTATAAAAATAATTTTTTAATTTTATCATACTGCAATATTATATAATATTTCAATGACTCTCCTACCCCTGAGTGTGGGTAGGACAAGTCTTTCCTTTTTCCTCAGAGTCAACTATTTGTAGGGTATCTTTCGATCGTATTCCATCCTTTTGTTGCATCTTATTTTTGCCTGCTGCTGTTGTTGTTTCTGGTTTGTTTATGCAGCGGACCTCCAACGTTTTCGCTTTCGATCGTGCCTCGAGCAAGAACTGGGACTCGAACAGAACCGAAACTGGGATCTCTCACCATCTCCAACTCCATCTCCATCTCGTTCTTGTTCTCGGTCTCGTTTCTCATATACCGGAACCTGGACACTGGGTGTTCGCGTCTGGGTGTGCTCTGTGTGTGCGTGTTTTTGGCAATTCTTGCTTACTTTGTTTTGATTCCGAGGTTTTTGGGTTTTTTGTGCCTGGCCAAGGCGCTCGCTTAATAACGTTATTTTCTGGTCATTGTACTTTTAATGGGCTGCGTAGCAGGCCAACCAAATCAAACGCTGCCGTCGCCCAAGTTGTTGTTGTTTGGCGTTGACTATTGCCATTCGGCATTGCTTTTGGCAACGGCATCGATCATCATCATTATCATCATCATCAGCAGCAGCAGCAGCATCATCATGACTTGCACATGATCGCTGTCCCTTGTTAGTTGTTGTTGTTGTTGCTGCTGGCGCTGCTGCTGCTGCTGCTGCTGTCGGTTGCGTGGCAGTAACAACTTATCGAAAACACACACAAAGTTGTGCAACAACAACATGATGAGCAGCAGGATGATGATGATGTTGCTGCTGATGATGATGATGGAATATGTAGGCTCTTATAAACTTGAGCTTCTGGGTGGCGACGCGTAACAGCTCACAACACACACGCATACACACACGCACATGCACAGACGTGTACACACAGGCATACACACTCACAGATACAGATACAAAAGCTCTTTCATCGCATGACAAGCCGAAACGTTTAAACAAAAAAAAAAAAACAAAAAATCGCTGCAAACAAGCGGCGGCGGCGTCAACAACAACAAAAAAGAATTGCCAAAAAAATATATAAAAAATAATACAGCTAAAATTGTTGTTGGCATCACATACAAATATGTGTGTGTGTCTGGTATTTATTTATGCATGTAAGTTGTTGCCGGCTTTTAGTTTAGGGCAAAAATTAAAAATTAAAATATGTTTCAACAGCAATTTAATTTTTTTACTAATCAGAATATTTGTTGAGCTGTCAATGTATGTAAATAAAAGCAATAAAAGTGAAAGTTAACTTTGACTTATATGACCTTGAAATGATAGAAAGGAGCTAAATATAAAATGAAACTAGTGGGCTGGGCCTTTGCAAGCTCAAGTTCAAGGAACACCAACATTTTTCCTGTTTAACAAATTTCTTAAACTTGTGGGATTTATATGATGATGATTCCAAAATATACAATACATAAGTTCAGAAGGATATGGGTATATGAACTCAGTATTGAATAAGCATATACAACTTTATATTGTTGCAGATGTTTTCTTCTATGCGTTGTAAGTTTCTGCCCAAAATGAATATATGAAGCATATATTTATATATACATGTAAATATTCACAATATGAATATGATTATAGTACATTTTTATTTGTTTTCAAGAAAAGGCGTTTATTTATTTCAGTAATTTTATATTTCATTATATCATATATAATTTAAAATTAAGTATTGAAATATTTTAAAACTTTTTCGCTATTTAAACCAAGTTTTCTACATTTTCTAAGCAATAATACTACATATAGTTGCTTTCAAAAATATAAAAAAAATGGTAATATAAAAATAATATATAAATAAATAAATATGCAAAAAATTGTAATGCGATTGTTTAGTTTTTATAAAAATTTATAATAAATATATTCATATTAGTTCCTCATTTATTGCTAATAAACCAATCATTTATATCTATAATGGCAATGGATGGTATATATAAAATTATTTATGCCTTGTGGTAAATAAAGTTTGATAAAATTGTAGATACAATGTCACAAGAAGTTCTTCCTTATTTGATCTACTCCTTGATTAGTCTGTGAAAGTTTTATTACTTTTGCATGTAGTACTATGGCCAAAATCGTCTGATCTAAAGCTAAATAGGAAATTAAAAATTTTTCACTCATCTAATCAAAGAACAAGAACAAAGAACAAATAACAAAATATAATGAAAGATTCTATGAAAACATGACTTTAATCAGATATTTCTATATTTTTTAAACTTTCTCAAATTCTTAATTTAATGTCAATCAACATTTAAGTTATGTTTAATTTAACAATTTTTCAAATTAATTATTTAACTTTCATTTCATGTTGTCAAAAGATAAAGTCAAATCACTTTCTGTCTAATTCACAAATTCCTAAATAAAAGTTTCAAATTTTACCAAAGTTCCCTAAAAGTTAAAGACAAAAACAAGAAATAATTCAAATTCTTTGCTTGTTTATGTCCTGCTGGCAAGTTATATTGTATTGCCTGTTATATATATAATATATATATATATATATATATATGTATATATGTATACTTTCAATTAGGTGCTGGTCCTTTGATTGTTCTTTTGCTGCTGCTTGAGAAGTTGCTCATTAGCATAAGTATCCTTATCCAATATCCTTTTTGCTCTTACAATAGCTCGCTGCGCATTCTGAATACAAGTTGCCGTTGCCATTGTCTACGCTTTCCCTTTTTCCTCCTCCTGCTGCAGCCTGTCTAATGCAAGTTTTGTGTTGCGAAAAGCGCACAAGATTTTCCGCTGCAATTTCCAGCGGAATGAATCGCTTTCCCAATGCCAATAATCCGCAGCGACAGTTGGCAGAAATGCAATTAAAAAATTTTCACTTTGTCGACTTTGTGTCCCCCTTTGTCCGTATGTGCGTGTGTGTGTGAGTGTGTTGGTGTGCTCTTTCGATTTGCTTGGCATAAGTTTGACAGCATCTGAGCCCTGCTCACTTTCTCCGCTTGCTTCAGCTAAAAAACATTCTTTCATTTAATAAAATGCGTGCCAAGTTGACAATTTTGCCTCGTCTCTTCCTGCGATTTCTCTACCCTTGGCATGCCAAGGGGCCAAGGATAAAGTCGCCCAGCCCAGCAGGACGAAGCAAAAGTTTTTACCCCAACTACGACTTGGCCCATTGCTTGTGCCACGCCCAGCTGTCAGTCAGTCAGCGGGGCAGGCGGGCAGCTGAGACAGTTTGGCAGGCAGCAACAGTTGTCTTCTAGGCCCGAGTCGCGACCAGGTGTTGCAAGCCAGCCTTGGCGTGTGTGCAACACTTATTTGCGGCCCGCGGCGCTCTTTTGGCCAAGAAGGTGTTGTAATGTGCTAAGAGGGCCGCTTGCCCCCGGTTTGGGTCTATGCTTAGTGCACTCGCATGATGATGAATGATGGATTTGCATCTCTCGATGGATGCGTGTAAACAAATAATCTAGGCACGCCTGCCAGCCCTGAGATGAAGAGATGGGGACATACCAACTAGGAGCTGGAAGCTTGGTGAATGAGTAGAGCTGGGAGCTGGGTCCAGGGCCCAGTTCAAACGAAGCCACCGAAAACATGTGAAGCCATGGACCACACACACGCACCGAGTAACAAAAACGAAACAACTAAGAGTGCTTAGATTAGTAATGAACGGCTAGAAGATACCCTTGAGTGAGAAACATAGCTATTTTTTATTTAAGATTTTATTACAGTTGATGAGAAACTTATAGCCAAATGAGCTGGCTATAAATATATACATATATATACTTAGTATATATATATGTATATATATGTATATATATAGATGTATATTTGATGACAAATGTTTTTTTTACATAATATGAATGAATATCTAAGAATCTTAACTTTGTTCATTATTGTTTTTTACAAGTTCGTTATTCAAGTATACTCTAGATGTATATCTGTATCATAAAATTTGTGAGTAAATAGCATCTTTCAACATATGTATTACAGATATATCTTGATTTTGACATGATTCTCAAATATACCCTAACGATACCTTGGTGGAAGACACCATTCATCTAGATTCATATGTTTTTGTTTTTTTATTTCTCTTATATTATATATATACCTTAGTGTAAGAGCCCATTCAACCAGATCAACATTACCAAGTAAATCTTATTGAGTATGAAATTGTGATATTTATTAGATTATAGATTATAATGATTTTGATCTACAATTCCTTTCTTTTGCTACTTTCAAGATATATCTTTTATTCCAAAAATTAATTTTAAGTATTCATATTTTTTAAAAGGTCCATTTATTCTGATCATATTTGATATATAACCTTAAATATCAAGAAAATTTAAAGTACCCCATAAACCTCATACCAAACATGGTGGATTTTTATTTTCCAGCCTCTTGATTCCTAAAGATGTTCAAACGATCACCTTCATGTTTTCACCTTAAAGTTTGCTAACTTCTTCAAAGTTTTTGGCTACAGGGTATAAAGAGAAGAAGGCATAAAAAAAAACAAAATCAAAAAAATATAAAAACTTGGCCAGGCTGTTGGGGCATCCTACATCGCCGTATTGATTATTGTGATCTGCCGTGTGCTTCGGCTCTGTGGGTAATTATGCAGGCAAGCTGGAGCATAGACAGAGACGGCTAGAGCGTGAAAGAGAGAGGGAGATAGTGAGTAAGTGAGGGAGAGAGAGCGGCGCATAGAGGGGCGCGGCTGTCATTTATTTTAAACGATTCTTTTACACATGTCGGAGGCTGTCGCCGCTGCAGCCACCAGGGAGGAGTCGCTGCCACAGCCGGTGCTGCTGCTCCCTCTGCTTCTGCAGTCGTTGACGATGGCATGCCAATCATTTCGCGTTGATGAAGTGCGAGTGTGAGGCAAAAATGTTGTACCAATAACTTGGATGCAGTCAAAAAAACGAAACGGCAATCCTTGACGTACCAGAATAAACTCAACCAGGAGCAACAAGCTGGCGTAGCAGCGGCAATAGTGGGAGCTGACGTGGAAGAATTTGGAGTTATTACTTGGTATAGCAGGAGATGGAGGAGGATTCATTGAAGTTGGAGAATCAGATATTGCAGATGTAGGAGTACTTCGAATTGGCGGAGGAGTATGACTTAGGACTTGGAGAAGCAGATGATTAAGTAGGAGTCAGAGAAGGAGCAGAAGCTGCTGATGGAGCTGTTGGAGGAAAAAAGAATGAGTATTGACACTGAAGTACAGAGTTTAATATTGTCTAAGACTGAAGACGGACCTGTTGACTGAGAAATAAACAGATAATTAGTCAGCAACTGAAACAGAATTTGAAAATTTCTTTTAGAATTTAAATATAGTTAATAAGCTAAAAGATAATCTGATCTCAAAAAGTATTTTGTAAAATTCTATAAATGCTTAGAATAACTACAATCTTCACATATATTTCCTTTTATATATATTTAAATATTATTTGTAACGAATGATCCATTTATTGCTCATTCATTCACTCATTCACTCATTCCCTGGACGTATTGATATCAGAGCCGCTTAGTTAATCCCACACGCATTCAGTGCCACCCCATCGAATAGCCATCAATTTTAACAATATTCCCATCGTTTAACTCGGCAGCCGCAACACAAAAAAAATAAATAATAAATAAATACAAATACTGATACACTTGCGCACACACACATTCACGCACACACTCACTCACTCAGTCAGTCAGTCAGTCAGGCACTCGTTCCACCTTTTTGTCAATAATTAATTTGTTGAAAAATGCAACGCAACGCCGCTTGGGCCACCACCAGAGCCGAAGTCGGGGCTGACAGGCCGAGCAGCGCCTTGCATTATGCATGAGCCTGGCCTGCCAGGGACTGGGCACTCTCCTTGCCTGGTCGGGACCCAGTTGGGCTCTGCCTGCCCATCTCCTGCGTGGCGCTTGAGTTATGCGCTTTAGGGGCGCCTTCAAGGTTGCACTCTCCCCCTTGCTTGCCCCGCCCTTTTCAATGTTGGGCCTGTCCTCAACTTGTGTTGCTGCTGCTACTGCTGCTGTTGGCCCCTTCCGTGTCTGGTTGGCTGTGCCGCTGATTAAGTCACTTAAATTTTCGCTGCTTTTCTAACTAATTTGCTGTTAATTTGCAGCTACGAGCTGCAGCCAGCAGCAAGGCCCGAAAAAAACAAAAAAAAAAATTCATTTCCTGCCCGTTGCAGCGCATACGCAACAGCTTTTTGGCGTTGTCAGAATTCCGGGAAAACCCCACCGAGGCAACAGGCAACAATAAATTGCACAGCCAGCTTGGCCACTCAGACAGACAGCCAGACTGTCAGACAGAATGCGAGACAGAATTGCTTCTAAGTCAACGTCAGCATTCTTTAAGAACTTAATTAAAACATTACAAAATATAAAACGTAATAAAATATGCCACGAAATAGCTTAAGGAATAATACAAGCTAAGACTAACCACAATAAATAATAAGTGAATTATGTAAATACTCTTACAAAAATAAGTTTACTCTTAATATGCTTTACTAATTACCTTAAGAAACCTTTAAAATAGTCGTTGATAAATTACGACATATAAAAAGAATGTTTAGAAAATTTGATATTTATTTGGTTTGTAAAAATATTGTATATAACTATAACTAAAATATTTTTTTGTTATATAATATTGATACGGATAATATTTTTTATAACCATCATTGACTTAAATAATTTTCAATTTTTTTTTTCGATGCTAAATAAACATCGAATAGCATCCATATTTGTAAATATTGTTCTATGTCAGTTTTCTAGAACTAAATTTAACTTCTAAAACTTCAACATTTTTATTAAGAAGTTTTGTTTATGTCTGTGATCAATAATTTTGTCACGAAATTAACATTCTAAATTGCAATGTGAGAATTTATATACAATTTAAATATATAAATTAATAAATAAATAATAATACAGTTTTAGTTAATAAATTATTATTTGTTTAATTCGATCACAGAGGTTATATTTTTTTTTATTTATAACTTCAAACTTTCTCTAAGGCCAGACTTTTTTAGTCCATTGGTTATATTTATTAACTTTAAAAAGTTTGTGTTTCGATGAGGCAAGTAACTCATTATTATATTTTGCTGGTAATTTGAAGAAAATAATAAATTAATTTTTATTAATCATTTGTAATTAAAGTTTTGAGGAAGTTAGAAGATTTCTTTACAATTTAAGATTTTTATTCAACAATATAAATTTATTTTCAGATTAATATATGCAGTAATATATTAGTAAAGTAGGCAAAGGCATATTCATTGTAAAACATGAGGTTTTTCTCAATTTTATAAGATAAGGTTAAGGTTAAGGTAAGATAAGGTTGAGCCTTGAAGCTCATCTTATAAAATTGTGAAAAATCTTGTGTCTCTTAAAATACTCTAAAATCAAACTTGCTTTGAAAAGATGGGTTAAGTATTTCTATATGTACATATATGTACATGGGGGCTCGAACTGAATGAAATAATCATACATTGTAATTGTCCCCATTGTTTATATGTAAAAAGAACTAAAAAAACAAATAAAAAATTGCAAAGAACAGAAATGTATAAAAACACATGTACCTAAATCGTTGCCATCAGCAAAATGTAGGAGCCGCCAGCCCTGTGTGAATTTCACAATGCTTTGGCTTTTTGGTGGAGAGTGGGAGAGGGAGTGGACGAAGTGAAATCGAAACTGAGACATGGACACGATCTGTGAGTGCACTGAGATCGAGAGTCCAGAGGCCGTGTCTAGCAGCAGGCGTGGACAGCGCAGCGGCTGAGCGCCTGCATTTGGTATCTGAGCCAGCGACTGAATCAAATGTTTATCTTCCGTGTTGTTTCTTTGCTGGCTCTCGGATTACATTTGACTCAGAGCTGAAGCTGTTGCGCCTGAGTGGCGCTCAGTTTTTGTATTTGTTGGTTTTTTCTGTTTTTTTTTTTTCGATTGAAAGTCACGTGCCGTGCATAAAACAAACGCATTTTATGTTTCACTTGTTGTTGCTGCTTTCAATGAAAATGAAATTCAAAAATCGAAAATGTTGGCGCGACAAAAACAAATACAACAACAGCAGCAGCAGCAACAGCAGAAGGGCGAAATCGGGAGTTGGGGAAAAGGGCAAAGCATGAGTCGAGACTGGCAGCCTCATCAATGGGGCAGCCCCCGAAGCAGGCACATTAATTAAGGCAAAGAAAAAGAAAACAGAAAAAAAGCATAAGAAGCTATATATAAACACACTAATACAAACAGACGTTCGTGCTGGCAGCGCAGCTGGCCACTCGGCTAACGTCTTCGTGCGTTTGGGGCGGCATCTTCGGCATGCTGCTCGCAGTCGCTGCGCGCTGCCGTCGCTGCTGACGGCGCAGTCAGCGTCAGTTGCGCTCGGATTTTCGTTTGCTTGCGCACGACTCTCATTTTGTGTTTGCTCGTCAAGGCAGACGGAAGCAGCAGCTTCAGCTTCCGAACTACGCGCGTGCCTGTGCTTTCAAGTGCGTGTCTGTGTGTGTCCAAGAGTGTCCGTGCGTACGTGTGCGTGTGTGTGTATGTAGCAAAAGCAGAAGCAAAGCTCTACAATACCGTGTGCAAATACAAATACCGCTAGCTAACGGTACAAACAAAACACAGTGCAAGACAAACGATGCGCGCTCAAAAAATTGCCAACACCAAACTGTAGCAAAGTGAGTGAGTGTGTGTGTGTGTGTGTGTGTGCGAGTGTGCTCCACGAGTGTGTGAGTGTTCTTGTGTTTATGGGAGGCGTGTGTCGTTAATTGCTCAGCACGGCGACAACAGGTGGCAACCCCTGCCTGCTGTACCAGCCCCCGTTTTGATGGCGTTGCCCAATTGCTGCGGCGCACGCAAATTCGCGGAACTTTAATTGACCGCAAAAGAAAACAAAAAATAATAATCAGAAGAAGAAGACTTTGTGTAGGGGGCGTGTGGCCCGCAATTAGCAAATCTAACAGTTCCAAGAATCGATTCACTGCAGCCAAAAAATTAATTGGCTTCCTCCTCCTCGATAAAGAGAAAAGAAAAGCCAAGCACTTAAAAAGCCGCCGCGCAGCGCTGCCAAAAATAATTTCGTTTTCTTTCTTTTGCCGTTATTCCAGTCAGCTAAAGAAGTTGTCACAGGCAAAGGCAAAGGCAATGGCAGTGGCAGCGGCGACGTGTGTCAAAGGTTTGACAGGCCTTAATTGTAGCAAGAGAAGAAGCAGCAGCAACAGCAACAGCAGCAGGGATTGGGGTTGGGGTTGACAAGCTTTGCTGATGAGGGGTCGCAAAGCTGCCGAAGTGGCCAAGCAGAAGAGTTAAAGCAGCTGGATAAAAAACAATTGCTGTGAGGGATAAGCGAAGTCAAACCAAATGATTTATAGCCCGAAATGAAGTTCGTTTTGGGGTAGACCTTAAATTTAGGGGATAGTTTAAAAGCTAAATAGACAGGATTAGATGGACATGGAAATAGCAAAATGTGACCATAAAGAGCTCACAAGAATTTGTATTTTTCAATTTAGTTAGAGTCGGAATTTTTCAGATTAAACTGTGTAAAAAGAGATTCAACTTATTGTCAAAACAGAATTGGTGTAATTTAAATAGGGCTTATATTGTCTCTTATCCTGTGACAAATAAATTTTGTTATGCACTGAAAAAAGAAAGTTCTGACTGCATATTTTTAGGAAATTTTATTATGATTGAATTAATAGGTATTTTCTGGAAAGGAATTTTTATTACTTAGAAAAATTCTGGTAGTTGCGAAAACTTGAACTATCAAATAAAAATTTCCAATTTAAATAGGGAGTAAAGATGAAAGGGAATCATATTGGTTTTTAAAAAAGAAATTTCGTATGATATTTGTTTCAAGTTCCATTAAAGATCTTTAATTTATTATTTCATATTATTCAGGAATGGAATGACTTAATAATTTTAATAATACAGTCTAATATGAATAGTTCAAAATGGCAAATTTCAAATTTTTTACGAGTTACGCAGGAATTTGATTTATCAAACAGGAATTCGAAAGCAATTTTTTCAAGGGGACAGCATTTTTCCGAATTATTTAAGATTTCGATTTTGCGGGGGTCGAACTATCGGGACTCGGCTGTACTTTCAAAGTAAATAGGGCTCAAATTATATTTTTGAATTCTTAAGTATCATTGTAAACAATAATCAAATTTTTTTTGCTTATAAGAAATATCATTTCAGCTGCCAAATTACACAATTTTTGAATAGTTTTCATATAATATAACTTTATTTTCAAATAGTTATAATATATTAACAGTAAACATAATATATCAGATCCTACAGCAATTAAGTTGCTTGAGTTAGCATATTATGTAATTCATATAAATAACTATTTCATAGGTAATTAAATCCTTAGAATGCTGTCTCGCTTAATTAAAGTCGACAATCTGATGCAGCTGGGAATCAGGTGTTTTTTATGAGTTATTCGCATATTTATGATATGCTATATATAGCTTTGGCGCTTATAATAAATTGTCATAAAGTTAGCATAAAGTATGTTAACTGTGAAAATCTTTACTTAATTCATAGAAAACTTGAGCAAAACTGAAAGATTTGCGTTTTTAAAAAAATCAGACATCATATAAAGCGATTTAAATAAAAAGAGAATTTTTTTTATTACTTTCATTAATAATTATTTTATTTTAAATTTAAATAGAATAGGAGCAAATAAATTTATAAATCTAGAAATTCTGACTATATAGAAAAGAAAAGTAAATACCTAAAACTAAATTCCCGAAAGAAATTCAATAGACAATAAATTATTTCTTATATAAATGTTTTCAACCTTAATTTTATTTCTACGCTATATGGTTTAAGGCTCCATTTATAGCCACCCTTAAAGAAACACACACACACACACTTTGTACTTAAATCAACTGAGCTTAAACCTGAACCTCAAAATCTGAGCTAACAAGTGAAATTTTTGCACAAATTCAATTCAAAGCAATTGCGAAACGTTAACAGGCAATAAACTTAATAAGCTAAATAATCAAATAATAAAAGAAGGAAAACATAAAATGCGACGGCAGCCAGGATTTGTGTTATTTGAAATGCTGCTGCTGCCGCTGCTGCTGCTGCTGCAGCAGTTTGCGCAGCTGCAGGCAGAGATTGCGCATACGCCGCTTAGCAGCAATCGCATCAGCCAGGACTCGTATGTCCTGCCGCCGTCCAGCTGTCCGCAGCGCCTGGCCTACGAGAAGATGTTGAGCAGCATCGATGATGTCGAGGATCTCTATGTGGATGTGCCCATACACATTGCACTCGAGCAGCGCCAGAAGAAGCGGTAAGTCCATCAGCTCGAGTCCCCTCGCCAAGTATCCTCGCAATTTGAGTAATGCGCCTAAGTGCGCTGGCGACGCCGCCTGTCACACAAATCAAATTATGACCAAACAATAACGAAATGCGCCAGCCAAAGGACGAACAGGACACACACACACACACAAAGAGTGGGGCGGTGTGCGTGTGTGAGTTAGCAAAAGAACGAAATATAGAAACCAACAAAAATAATTTATAACCACGACGTGTGGCTGGCCAAACAAAAACCAGCGCCGGATTTTTACAGTTGCCATAAATATTAGCAGTATGTGTGTGTGTGCTGCTTCTTCTTCTGCTTATGCTTGTTTGCCTAAGTAGTGTGCGTGCGTGTTTGTATTTGTGTTTCTGCTAGGCCCACAGCTGCGGCCGCGTTGCACGTGGCGTATGAGCAACTTTTTCATGTTTTCTTTTGGCTGGTTTTTTCTTGTATTTTGCGCTCGTTTGGGCCTGGGTCAAGAAAAGCTGTCACGTTTTCGCTTAGCGCGCGCCTGGCAGGCATTTTGTCTTCTCGATTTATATACTCTTGGCAGTGGTTAGGGCGTATTAACATAATCAGGCAGTTTGTAAGTATTATGTAAAGAAAACTTGATGTTTTCTTTGAAAAAGAGATTTTGGAGATTTTTATGAGGGTTTTTTGGATCAATTGTTTGTAGGTTTTAGATAGGTTCATTTCAATAAAAGCTTTATAATGAGATAAAACATTTTATAATAAGATTATGCGTTTAACTAACTTTACTTTATAGTAGAAAACTGCAAAAGAAGACTTTTTTAAGTCATATTAAATATTTGTTTATAGACAAATTGTTTTATAAACTTAAGTATTAAAATATGTATATTATTCTATGTACAATATATTTTTATTAATTATATGTAATATCTAATGTTCTTTAAAGTTTTCCTATACTTTTATTATAGATATATGAAGAATGAAATTTTATAATTATATTGTAAACTTTCGAAAGAACTATTTTTTGATACTTTTAGTTTCTGTTAGTATCTTAATCCATAAACTTTTTCTATTTTAAGAGATGTTGCAAAACAGAAATCATCTTCTTATTAAGCCATAAAGTAACTTCTGTTTTTTGATAGCATCAATTTATTCATAGTTATTCTAACTTATTACTTCAGAGGGTTTACCAGGCAATATCTTCAATATTGTTCAAGCATCAGTTACAAAAGTCTTCATATTTCATCAAATCAGTATACTTTTAGGGCATATCCAATTCGACATTCCCCATTTAGAGTTTCCTTCTTTAAATTAAATTTTGCCTCTCTAATTTTTTTGTTGAAACATTTCTGTCTTTTATTTCGCCAAAGAACGTGCGAACCTTTTGGCTTCATTTTTTTGTGAGTTCTTTTTTGTTTTAGTTCTTTTTTCTTCCTTTTCTTCTTGTGTTTGCTGCAATGGTGCTTGGCTGTTGGCTGTGTGTGGGGAGCTCTCGAATAACTTTGATCATTGCTGGCATAGAATGTCAAACATTCAAATTAATGTTTGCGCTCGTTGTCGCTGCTCTATGTGAGCTTGTTTTTTGGTTTTATTGTCGCGCGACCAGCTCCCACAAGAGCTGCAAGTGCTCCGATTGCGGTCAGCAGCTGCTGCTGGCTGTTTGGGTCCAGTGTCGCATCTCGTGTTTCTCTCGCTGCACGCGGAGCGTGTGAAAAGGAGCGAATTGTGTGCTGCAAATTTATGGCGCGTGCAGTCATTAAGAGTTTGGCTAGAATTAAGCGATCACAGTCTATCTCCCTCTCGCTCTCTCTCTCTTTCTCTATAAGGACTGAGGCGGACTCCTGCGCAGGCGCAATCAAGTTGCAACTCCAGTTGCTTGTTAATATTGCTCTGCGCAAACAAATCATAAATATTAATTTAACGACTTAATTCGACACACACACATACACAAATATGAGTTGAAAACTGGTACTGGGAACTGGGACTGGGCCACGCGGTTGCGGACCACTGACCACCTGTAGCACATACGCACATTTTGCCAGTGGCCCGAAAATCAAAACAAACTGCAGAACAACAAATTGTTGTTAATGTGTTCTTGTTGTTGCTACTGCTGCTGCTGTTGCTGTTGTTGTTGCATTTTTATGTGCGCCGCAGGCTCAAGAATTGTAAACAACTTTTATGGCCAAAGCTTCCCTCCTATGCGCTGCTTTATGGCGTGAAACTATTTATTTGTAAGCATATCAAAGAAGCAACAATAAAACAGCAACAACAACAACAGCAACAAAAAAATTGTTTTGATCATAAAAACGCGCTGCATAATTTTTAGCCAGCAAACTGCGCAGACCTTCATTTGACGACTTTTTCGCCTTGCCTCAAATAAACTTATAGTTTTTTCTCTCTTCGTATTTTTAGCCCAAGACTTGTCGCAAATGTATCTGTTGCTGCAGCAAGTAGCAGCTACTGCAACTGCATCTGCGTCACAGACAGACAGTTGGGCGTCGGGGCCCGCGAGACAGACGCAGTCTGTCGCTTAGTCAGCCCATCAGACACTGCTCGAAACGCCATAGTTCAATAGTCTAAAATTTCACCAAAAAGCAAATCAACACACACTCACACACACGCACACACTCTAAGTGCGCGCTGTGCCCATTTTGTGAGTGCTCTGTGAGTAATCGAGTAAATGTGAATGCGAATGCGATTGTGAATGTGATTGTGAATGCGAATGTTTATTTCAAAAAGTTTGGACGCTGCGCATTGCTTGAATCATTCACACGCCGCCAAAGCGTGGCCACTGACAGCAAGTGCTAAGAATAATTTGAATAATTTCTATTCTTATAGTTTAATAATTTTATTTTGCACATTCTAAATTTGAAATACTTTTGATCTATAAATAATTTTAATATATATATATATATAATTTGTTAATTGCTGTCGGGAATGCAAATCCAAATCAACAAAAATTTGCTGATTAACTTAATGGTTCGAGGCAGTTGCGTGTTTTGGTATAGACGGGGGCTTATGCATCTTTAGTTTTGAATTTTCATTCAAGTATAAGCATCTCTTTTAAAACTCTTTCAAAATATTTATGATAGAAATCACATGTTTAATTTAAAGTTGATTTACATATGTTTTCTGGGATGAATTCTTTATATGTAGAACTATTATATGTTGATTCCATAATTGTTAAGGTAAAGGCAAAGGTAAGTCTTACACATAGTTCTAATAAATGATTATATTATTCCATATTTTCAATGTATATATATATAATATAAGTCAATTTTTTATTTTAAAGACTTACATGTTTTTCTGAGAATACATTTTTCATATATTAATGTATTATATAATGATTCGATTAATGTTAAATTGGAGGACTATGCTTTTAGGCTTGATAGTGGAATCCTACCCAAAGTTCTCATGAATTATTTTTTTTCATATTTTAAATGTATTTATGCTTTAAATCAAATTTTATATTTAAACCGAATTTAGATGTGATTTTCTTAAATAACATTCTTAATATGTGGATCTATTTTATACTGATTCGATAATTGTTAAGGTGGGGACCAGGCTTCTTTTGCTTAACAATTGAGCCTTACTCAAAGTTCTTATAAATTGTTATTTCCATATTTTCAAAGGATTTATAAAATAAGGCATATTACCAATTTAAAACTGATTTATATTTGATTTCTGAAATGAAAATCCTTTAAATGTAAATCTATTAGAATTGGTTAAATAAATGTGAACATTGAGAACCAGGATTTTTAAGCTTTATAGTCGATCATTTTGTTGTGGAGTCTTGCTATAGTATTTGATTACAACTCAATCATCTTGGAAGTAAAATTTGTTTCAATTGTGGCTTGAAAGTATGTTTTCTTAAGTAACTGAGCTTATATTATTAAAAGTTCAATTTAAAGATATATTTGCATTTTAAACTCGTCAATTTTCTATTACTTCATATATCGTTTTTAACTTGTTCACATTGTCAGGCAATTGAATGTAATTGATATTTTCAAAATATTCAAAAATATGTATATATCGAAATATTCAATATATTTTAAAATTCTGTAAAATATGTTCAAAAAAGTCTAAATTGATTAAGAATTTTTGAAATATATCTTTATTATTTTATGAATTAAGCTAAGAACTAATTAAATAGGCTATAAACTATAGAGAAAAAAGTAGAAACTAATAAGTATTTTGCGATATATGTAATAAGAATATTCGAATTATTTCCTTATTCTTTTATTAATTAAGTTGAGTACTATAAATGAAACATACAATATAGGAAGCCAGCATTTGCAAACTAATCCAATTTACTAATAAATATAATTTCCTTAAGCAAAGACCTTTCGATTGCTTTAACTTTTATGCTGATTGGATGTTGATGTTGCATAAAAGCATTAGAAATTTTCTTTTTGCCTTTGTCTTTCTCAGCGATTTGTAATCTGTTCGGGTTCGATTTAAGAATCGTGAAGTGCCAAAGTTGTGAGCGCAAACTTTTGCTCTTTATTTTTTATAGTTTACATTTTTTTGTTCGTTTCCAGCAGTATTTTACAAACTTTATTTAGATAGTTAGTTTGGCCGGGGCCAAGAGTGGGTAAATATGCTACTTATAACAATATTATCAGCGACAGTTGAGCGCGCGGTTTATTTGGTCTGGCTGAAATCTTTTGCGGAGCTGTGCAGGAAAAACAGTTCATTCAAAGCTGATTGTCAATTTGTGCATGGTAGGGAGCTGTGAATAGGGAGCGGGAGACCAGACCGGAGACCAACAGACCAACTGACTGCCTGCCTGACTGTCTGCTTGTTTTTCATGCCGTCGCTTTTGATAGTTGCAAAAATAGAATTTTGTCGCTGATTTTAAGTATTTCGCGTGAAAACTACAACTACCAGACGCGACCAGACCAGACAAGGAAGACAACAACAACAATAACAACATCACAAAGAAGACAGCGACGACCCCAAGAGCCACATCCACATTGACGTCGTCGTCGTCGTCGTGGTTGTCGCTGCCTTCCCTCAATTGCAAATTTATGTGAATTGAGTCAATTTTTATGGCTTAGCTGGTTAGTTGGTTTGTTTTGTCTGCCTGGGCGGCTACTTACAGGACTTTGCGTCGCTTAACGGGCGTAAAACGCACCACCGGAGCCACCGCCTGGTGCAACTGCTGCCGCTCCCTGCGCCACTTGCTGCGTCGTCTGCCGCGTCGCAGCCGACGTCGATGGTGCCGATAGCCATAGAGCAGCTCGCCCAGAAATGTCAGCACGGCGCTGCAGATGCCCACAATCAGAATGCCAAACGGACCCTTCAGATGCTCCGTGGTCAGCACGATGACAGTGGCTGCGAAATCCGGACGCATCTTGGCAATGCGGTTCAGATAGGTGTTGTTATAGCGAAAGTCCGAGTCGATCTTCTGTATGATGCCCACATCGCGCATATAGCGTATGATCATGTTCATCTCGTAGAGAAAGGGGAAGCCCGCCTTCATGATCAGCTGCATGGGGCTGATGAAGACGTTCTGGGGAAAGGCGTAGATGTCATCGGCATACAGATTCTGCATGATGTACATGCGACTGCTCAGTATGCAGCGCTTGCCCTGCTCCACGTCCTTCAGGTTTTGGGTGCGCGGCCTGAACTCACGTGAGGAGTTGTACGCCTTGAAAATCCAGAAGTCGTTCTCGTTCTCGAACCAATCACGACTCTCCTCCTCGCCGCCAAAGGGTATGCCAGCCGCCACTGCCTCCTGCAGCTCGTCTATCTGGTGCAGATAGCCCGGATCCTGGAAGGTGGATATCATCTTTGAAGTATACACGGCCACCACATTGATGCCATACAGCGTCAGCATCATAAAAAAGATCCGCGTCGCATCGCAAACGGGACGCTCCTGCACTGCAATGCATATGGACACAGCGAGCGCATTGATGCCCGTCAAGCTGAGCTGCTGGAAGTACTGCGGCTCCGGCAGGAGAGAGACGAGCGCATACCAGCACAGCCAGCTCAGCACGAGAACCAACAGGAAACAGATCCAGGTGTTGGGCTTGAAGATTCCGACCATCGCACTCCAGGCGGGCCGGCGATCCGCCAGCTTGATGAACCAGGTGTGCGCGTCCTGTAGGTAGCAGTCGGAGCCCCAGAATGAGCCCACCACCTCGTTGTCCGGATAGAAACCTCCCATAATAAAGTCACACTCGCCATCCTCCAATTTGCCCAGCAGACCATTCCACTTGCCATCGTCATCCACTTCGCCTCGGGTGTCCCGACTGCATGTTTGATTTACCTGCAATAATTGTTGTTTAGGTGAAAATCGCCTTTCATTGAATTAAAGCATATGTGTCTTTTAAATTATTAAATTATTATTATATTAAATTTTTAAAATTTTTCAGATTCATATTCAATTCTTAAATTTATGGGAATTTTCTTTAAGAGTTTTCATATTCTACTTATTCATTTGTCCTCGAAATTTCTAAAATATTCATATCCTTGGATTAGAAAAATAAAAACATTTTATTTCAAGTCTTCTAAATTAGATAACTTTGTCTTAATCAAACGAGTTTTAAGATTTTTGGGTTAGAAAAAAAAAAAATGTAAAAATTTGACAAATAAATTCGATATTTTTTGGATCTATTAAAATTATATTAAATCAATATGTTTTAAAGATTTAAAAAATGTTTCAAAATAGCTTATCTTATAAATATATAATTTAAATATATATACTTCATCAAGTTCAAATAAATACATAAATAATTCCTTATGAATTTATGTCTTGCAATATATATATATATATATATATATATATGTATATCTATATATGATATAATTTTTTGTATACATATTCGACATAAATAATATATATATATATATATATATGATATAATTTTTTGTATACATATTCGACATAAATAAGAGTCCCTTCATTCTAAATCCTGATATTTGCAAGAAATAAATTCATAAGGAATTATTTATGTATTTATTTAAACTTGATGAAGTAGATAAAAATATATATATATATATATTTATATATATAAAAATATGAGATTTCATAATTTTGATAACATTTTTTGTATGTGGAATACTTTTAATATACTTTTACTTGGTAACATTCTCATATCGAATGATATTTTTTTTAGTATATATAAAACATGCAGCTTATATTTATATTATAAATAGTATATATGTATGTACTATTCATTATAAACATTCAATACCCACCGAGAACTGTAAGCGATTCCGCATAAAGCCTAAGATTCGCATCTCGATGCCCACGATGCAGTCTTCCTCGACGAAGGGCGCCGCAATGGAGGCGCACACATAGAAGGTGCAGTTATTTGGACTGAAGCCCGTTATATAGTCCGACATGGCGACGTGGACGGCATGGGGCGAGGGATAGAGTTGGCCGTCCTTGCACTGGCCCACGCTCTGGACGCTGAGCACGCGACAGTCGACATTGCTGTAATAGTCGTTGACCAGCAGATTGTAGTCCGTGGAGGAGTTGGAGAAGATAAGCGCTACGCGATGCACATAGAAGTTGCTCATCAGATCATTGAAGATCTTCGAGGCGACCGTCCAGGGTTTGTCCCTCATCTGGACATTGTTGAAGAGCACGAGAAAGCGTGCGCCCGGATTCCAGGAGCGACTGTTTTTCACATAGTGGCTCATCAGTTTGTGCATACGCTCTACGCTGTCTACGACAATCACATAATTATCCGCTAGCAGCAGCTCGCCAAAGTTCTTCGAGGTATTATAGTGATCCGAGATGACGCGCAGCTGAAAGAACTGCCTTTCAGATTGCTGCTCCGGATCGCTGATGGCCTCGTGGATGCGCTTGCTAAAGCCCTGCTGTATGAGAGCCGCCGGCAGGGACATATTGAACACATTGGTCAGCATCAGATTGTAGGAGCGAGTGAAGCGCTCGATGGGATTGCGATAGAAGAAGATCTGCGAAAAGCTGTCCAGGCAATCGACGCCCACCTGCCAAGTGCGCGGACCCAAATCCTTGGCGGGCAGCATGTAGATAACCATATTAGCTGACTCATTCGATGGATTCACTATGGCCTGACCACCAATTGGCAACCGCAGCAGCAGCAGTGGCAGCAACAGCAGCCCCAGCCTACGTTTCAGAAAATTTGGCCACATTCTGTGTACGTCTGGCTGAACGATGGACGAGCAACTGAGCCAACTCTTCGCATGGCGGTTTGTTTGTTGTGGGCTGACATTCAGCGGCTGTTCCGGCATTTTTTTTACCCTACAATGAGACGGTATATCGATAAATTACATGCATTTGTGAAATGTGCTAGATATATTTATGTTTCTTCTTTATTATGTGTATATAGTAAAATATGAGTTAAATCTAGCTAAACCACAGAAAACTTTTCTTATATTTGTTTCATGGTAATACAAATATGAGTATGATATATGAGAATGTATACATACATATGTACACACATATACATATAAACTTTTTTTTCATATATTTTTTGTTTAATTTAAAGTATTTAATTAAATTAAAAAGTTTAAAGGATTTAATTTAAAATAGATTTAATTATATATATACATATAACCTTTTTTTATTAATAAATTTTTTTATTTAGAATATTTAATTAATTGAATTAAATAAAAGTATTTAATTTTAATTATATAAATAAAAATATTTAAGTTAATAAATTTATTTAAAGTATTTTATTTCATAATTTAAGTTGATGAATTGAATTGTATTAATTAATTCAAAGTATTTTAGTTAAAAAAGTTTTTAGTTTATGTAATTTAAAATAATTTTGTTTACAAAATGTAGCTATGAAATTTGTAAATTTACCTTAATTCTTTTTCCACTTTCCTAAGTAGTTAAAAACCAACAATAATATTTCATAACCTACTTTTATATTAGTATATACATTTCTATAAAATCAATCTCTCTCCCGTTCGCTTAGCGCATTCATAATTCGTGTATGGCTCAAAAGGATTTATATATTTTGCAACATGATGTTTGCCTTATATAATTGACTGCTGTCATCGGCAGGCAACAAGCCAAACAGAAATAATTGTAATAACAACAACACAAAAAGCTTGCAACTGCAACTGCAACATGCGAGGCTTAAATTAAAGCAAATATTTGTGCAGTCGCCGCGGCGCCATCTGAAAATGGCCGACAACAATGGAGTGCATTAAAACACTCCATCAAACAGCTGGGCAGCCGGGCCAAATGCACACACACACACGTATACATATGTGAACATGGTGGGGGTGGGGTGTCTATTGGCAAATGGCGTTGGCCGGAAGTAGCTGCTCATAAAACTTGAGATGTCCGGCCATAAGCCAAGTCAATGAGTCATTTTGCTGCAATGGCGCTGCTGGCGCTTCCTGTCCACTATATGTGTATGTGTGTGTGTGTGAGTGTGTGGGTGTCTCTTAACTGTAGCACATTTGTCTTGGTCTTTTGTCATTAGAAATATTGCTCATAAATTTCGCATTTAATTACAAAACAAAACTTTTTGGCACATCAACTGGTCAAGGAATGGGCTCAAATGGTCTTATATGTATATATATATATATGTGTGTATAGTCTATATATATGTACATATGTAAGCCCGCCTTTGACTGCAACTTTGTTGCAGCGCCAGCTGCCAAAGGCGCTGACTCACTCGCTCGGACACAGGCGAGACAAATTGCGTGCGATAATTTAGTGTCATGATTTTTGACAAAGGGCGTCAACAGCTCACTTACTCCGCCCCACTTCGCACCACTCTGCACCACTTCAGTCATTCGTTTTGTTTCTCGCTTTACAGATTTGTGCTGCAACTAAACAACTCAACGCCGCTGACGATTCTCTTCTCAATGCCCGTGGCACGTCAGCTTTACTACAATCAGACAGGTAAGCTGCCAGCCGCCCATTTGCCACCTCCGCCTGCCTCAAGCCGCCCCTCACTTGCATCCGCAGCGAACGTGCTGCGCCTTGCCGCGCCCGCCAAGGGCCCCATCATGGGCCGACTGGTGCTGCCCTGCGCCCTGCGCGGCCAATACGATCTCTTCGTGCAGGCTCGCCAGGCAGGCGCCCTCAAGCTGGAGGCCCAGGCCAAGCATCCGCATCAGTCGTGGCCCCTGCTCAATCATACCCATCGCATTGCCATTCGCACCCAGAATCGTGTGCGCAAGCGTCAGCTGATCGTCAAATGGGAGCGCAGGTGAGAATTCAATGGGATGCAGAGCAAAAAATATTATTCAGGAAGTAAAGAAAATAGAATTCAGATTAAGGTGAGGGATTATTTCTGTGCATTGTTTTTATAGATCTGTGACAAAATGAGTACTATCTGGAATATATTATGGTTTATATATTTTTAATCAGTATATATATTTACGCATATGTTTTTATACAAATTAGTTCAGTACTTAAATGTGTTGTCCTGTATCTTGGCATAGAAATACTTTTCTGTTAGACACAGACCTAACATATTATTATAAATAGGAAAATCTTATATTTTAGATTTTCCCTAAATTTGGCTTTTAAGATTTAAAGCTCAATTTTTTTGTAAAGATAAAAATATATGAATTTTTAAATTATACACTTCTTATTTGTTAAAATAAATCCTTCTTGTTGCAATATTGTTTTTCCTTCTATTTTTCAAAATTTATTAATTTTCTACTTTAAATTTGTTTAGCTTATTTATATTTTATTCAAACTAATTTAATTTTATAAATTAAATATAAGTAAGTAATGTAAATAAAAGTAGAAAGTATATAGTAGAGAGAAAGGGAAACTCGGAACAATTTGGGAAATAATTGAAGACGATGATGAAGATTTTCGCCAGTGAGGACTTGAATAAGAATGACTCAAGATTAGCTAAGTTTTTTACTTAAATTAAACAAATAATTAGTTTCTAAAATAATGATTCCTAAAGTTACGTACCAATTCATACAAACTTTTACCAAAGCTAATTTTTTTTGTTAACCAATCCACACAGCAAATTCGACTACCATGCCATGCACTACTGTCTGGTGATCCAGCGTGTTGACAGTCCTGCCACGTCCAGCAAGGACTTTGGCAGCTTCTGCGAGGCCGTCTATGCCTACACGCGGCAGCAGCAGGCGCATTCGCGTGCATCGTCCGGTCCGTGTTCGGGTGCCAGCAATACCTTGGATCTGGTCTGGTCACGAACGCCAAAGCGAGCGCGTCATCTGAATCCGCAGCACAGGCTGCATATCGTCTGCACGGGAGCTAGGACACAGCAGCAGCTGCGTGGGCTGCAGCCGAACAGCAGCTATCGACTGCAGCTGTTCGGCGTGCATCAGCGGCTGCAGAATCTGACGCTGGCTCTGGCCAGCACCCAGGTACACTTCAATCGCACGCATCCGACGGCGCTGCGTGAGCAGGCGCTGGCGCTGCTCAAGATTGGCGGGCTGCATGGCGTTCAGGTGTACAGCTTCAAGGTGCCCGCGACTACGCCCCCGCCCAGCTTTATGCGCTACCTGCTGCTGCCGTGCGCCGGCAGCGAGATACGCGTCAAGCTGCTGCGCCAGCATCGGCAGGTGGCGAACGTGGGCAACATCTACTCGCCCACCTACATCAAGCTGGAGGGTGTGCTGCCAGGCGAGCGCTATCGGATGCGCTTCCAGCCCAGCAACGAGGACGAGGCGTTGCGGGCTCAGAAAGTGCGAGTAAGTTGAGTTAAAATTTGTCCCAAAAGTGAGTCATCTTATGATCTTTCCATTGCAGCTGGCCCTTAGCAGCGAACGCCTGTTCCGCGATCTGCCTGAGCTGCCAGATAACATAACGGTATTTGATGTTCGCACGCGCTGCACAAGCACAACAATCGCTTGGCATGGCTCGCCAGATGAGCGCGCTTTGAGGTAGGTTACGGAGAGAAAGAGATTTTAAATAGAGTTTGTATGGCTCGAAAAGTTACAGATTATGTGAGCTACAATATGATTTTAATTTAAAAGCAGATCCAATAGTGGATAGAAGAAACCCAATGATCGAAAGCTAAGCAAATTAATTTTATAATAGGTTCTAGAATTCCTGTTATTCTTAGTTATAAAATTCATTTCAACAAAATACTATTTTGAAATTGTACAAAAAATGGAAAAAAATTACAATTTTTTAATACTTCGTTAGAATATAGCTTGTAATAGGTAAAATTCTTAGAAATATTGGACTACGTTATGTTAAAACAAAAATTAAAACAAAAGGCGACAAATTTGAATCTTGGATTCCTTAAATTATTACAAAGCTGTTGGACCTTTTTCTGAGTATACTTGTACTTCTACTTGTAATTAATAGATTGCTTCAAATGCTGGACTTATTGAATTAGGTTTATTATAAGATAAAAATATATACATATACATATGTATATTAATTAATTCTCACAATGATTTTTTTTTTCTCTTCAAAGTTGTAAATTACTATCTTTAACAGTAGATACATATATTGAAGTATGAGATACACAGGAAACAGATTCGAATTGAGTAAAAAATTATAGAACTTTTTCGGTAATATAAAATACAGTAAAAAAAAAACAAGTCAGAAAAAAATATAACACACTTTTCTAATTACTATAGGATATTAATAATTGAGTTAGAATTAAATACCCAATTATTGTATATTATATTCTCCTATTTTACACTTTATAAACTTTTCATTATAGTATTTAAAATTTTATATTTATATATTTTATTAGTACTATTATATTATATATATTTTATTATTACTATTCTTTTTTTTATATTTTATTATATATTTTCTGCATTATCTTTCAACAGCTACTGCGTAATTGTCTTTAATCTGCCGCAACGCAGCGCTGCGGACTACACCAACTATTGCATGGACTTTGGGGCGCTGCGAATAACGCAGCACAAGAACTTCAAGTATATACGCTGTCGCGAGAAACAGCCCAGGTGAGCAGAAAGACATTATCATAGATCTCAGTTACATATATAAATAAAAAAAAATCTTTCATTTGCAGCAATGTCGACAAGCTGGAGACGGAGACCATACTCAGTCTGACGCCCGGCGACAGCTATTTGATCTATGTGACTGCCAATCTGAGCATGGGCAAGCCGTTGCCATATCAGACGCTAAAGGTGCACATGGGCAGCCAGTGCTTGGATCTCGATTCTCAAGAGCAGCCAGAGTACTACTAGGCGTATGCGCAATGTGTGTTCAAAAGTCGAGTTATACTTGGCGTATGCTTAATGTGTGCTTAAGCAGCTCGAATACCACTGGGCGTATGCGCAATGCGCTTATCGAAATATATGAGGAAAACAAATATGTAAAACTATCCGTCGTTGTAAAGCTACCTAATCCACTATAACTAAACTAAACTAAACTATGCAATACCATATTATATACTATAACTATGCGGGTTTTTGCGCTAAGCATAAAAGACTATATATTTAGGCAAACATTGCTATGTCTGTATAAGTGTGTAAGTCTGAATGTGTGTGTGTGTGCGTGTAAATGAGTGTGTGTGTTTGTGCTTTGCCAACAAATTCCAAGTATTTTGATTTCTTTTACTTTTCTCTTTTGTAATCTAGCTTAAAATCTTTTTTTTTGGATAGTTGTTAACGATTTTTGTGTGTGTTCATTGTTTAAAAGTCTCGCAATGTTTTTACTTTAGTTTAGCTTAATGCATAGGCTTTTGCTGTTAAGTTTATCATTTAATATTTTTAATATACACTTATTATAATTTAGTTAAGCATAAATATATAAACAAACTCTATAAATACATATATATATATATATATATATATATATATATATATATATACATATATAGTAATAGCTATAAATGTGCATTTGTGTGCGTGTATTTTTTGAAGCGACTTAAGCGATCAACAAATTTAAACAATAATAATTATATAAAAGGAAAGCGAAGTAAACTATATAACTAATGTGGACAATAAAATGTGCTATGCAGTAATTCAATTGGCCAATGCATATTCAAAATATTTGCCGAACTATATTGTACGAATTAAAATAAATGAATGAAAATATAACTCAAATTTAAATGTCTATTACTGAGATGGAGTTAGATATAATAGAGTGTACGGAAACTAATAAGCTGTATATTATATACTTGCAGAAGACACCCTATAAGCCTAAGCAAGTATGCTAGAGATCTTACTTTATTTTTGAATTAACTGTAATTTCATTATTATTATTAAATAAATGGGAGGAATTGATAATAAATTATAAAGCATTAACAAAAAAACATCTACAAAAATCTGCAAAAATTTGGCGTGGAACTTTACGCTACTTCAATATGACACTCTTAAATAAATAAAAGTTAATTGAAGTATTTTAGGTATAAAAACATATTTTCGTTAATGTATTCAGCAATTTTCAGATTCCAAATTTAATACAAATGATTTGGAAAAAACGACATAAAAATTTGTTTGTTTAAGCTGATTTAAGCTGATTTCTTAACAAAAAGAAAAACATTAAATAGGACCATTCTTCTGTAAATATTTATTTAACCTTTCTCTGCGTTGTTAAAGACTTTCCCATTTTTCATTTTTTTTTTTATTAAAGAGTGCAATTTGACAAAAAGAACTGACAAATCAACAACGTAGGTGCTCTTGCTGAAGTTAACTATTAAAAAAAATAAATGTTCTATTCATGTGGTGCAAAACTAGATTCCCAAAACGGTAAACCCAAAAGTAAATTTGTTGTAAATCCGTTAATGATAAAGTTTGAACCAACTTCCTGCCTTGAGGTTTTGTTCATAAATCTGACATTCCACTTCCTGAAAGCCAAATTTTAGTCTAAGAGTTTGTATTTTAAATATATTCACAAGCATTATTGCAACAATTCCATTTCCAATTGCTCGTTGTTGTATGAAAAATAGTCTCTGGTTAAAATTTGAATTTGAATGAAATCTAATTGGAGAAGGCTCGATGAATAAATTATATATGCTTTCTAGCTGCGTCTTACTCAAAGTATTTTACTTTCCTTAAGAAAAATATATTTCGCATAGTGTATAAGATTAGTTGTTGTTGTGGTGCAAGTCATAGTAGAAAATATTTACTTATTAGTTCGGCTCATACCTAGTTTTATGTTTAAAATACTATAATTTTTGTTCTTGTGTTTTCAGCGAAATATTAAAAAAGGCAAAATACTCTATATCAGCCTGGTAAATACTGAAGTTCAGTGCATTGCAACAAGCTTGAGCTGGTATAATTTATATTTAGTTTATATTTAACAGATACAAATTTTTCTTAAATTCAAAAATCATTAAAAGAATCATTTTAATATTTGCTTGACATATTTCTAAAAGCAAATATCTGAATGGCTACTTAAACTAATAATATATATGACTAGTAGTGCTTTAACTCTACGCTTAGGGTATCTGCAATTCGTGCCTGCGGAGTGAAGCTATATTAGTAGCAACTAAGGTTCCATTTCATAAGAGATTAACGCAAAATGCAAAATAAAAAAAACATGAATGAAAAAACACATTTATTTATTTGAAAATTAAGACGAAGAACGTTATCTGTTATAGACTCTTAATCTCTGTTCGAGCACAAGCTTCGAACAAAGCAAAAATATTTGCAGTTTTCAGTAGAATTTTGAGTACCTTAGGCGACGGTTAGTTTCAGCTTAAAATTAAGTGAGGACAACATGAAGGGACTGCTACAAAAGCTGAGTAGGATAAAAATAAAGTCCTTCAAACTGCTTCAATGATTATATTTTTATATATAGGCAAGTGTAAAAAATAATAGTAGAAGAAGAATATAAGAATATTTGAAGCTTCACTTAACAATTTGTTTCAATGAATATTTTAAAACAGTTATGCTTACATTATAGATAAGGAATTTCGATTTATATATATTATTATATATAAATTTTATGAAACTCAACATGCATCAACTGGCCTATAAAAGTAAGAGAAAAAATTTAATAAGCAAGCGTATATATTAATATAAATGAATACCTGATAACAGCAGATGGTGAAAAATCTGAACTATCGATTGGATTATCTGAAAAGCCTTGTGTGATTAGAACTTTAAAGATGTCCTGGTATGTATTATGCACTTTCATCAATTTAACATATAACTAATTCTAATTTTCTTTAAAAACAGATTGTCGGCCAAAACTTCTACTCAATCAAAGTTCAATTTGATCAATCGTTTAATTCTAACTTAACTCATGAAATTTCCAACAACTTGAATACTTCTAAAAAAAATTCAAATTCTATTTAATTCTGACTAAATAGAATTCGAAAGAATCGTAATACTTTTATATGAGTTGAAAAATCATATTTGATCTTCTGCTACAGACTTCTCTTTTGATACATACAGTTTAGTCGCGTCTTGTATTCTATTGATAATGATTTTACCATATTGTAAAGTTGTCTTCTTTCTTAAACCTTAATCAATAACCGAAATTAATTAATCCTGTAGCAGTAAGTTCCACACTGGGTGTCAAACTTCCTAGAGACTTGTGGAAGGGGCGTAGTATAGGCTCACGATGCGAAATGTATAGCTCAGATCTTTTATTATTTTGATCATTTAAAGCGATGATCAGAAATAAAACATAATTGAATTCTCTTTTTTGAATGATAATCGCATAACTGCTTTAAATTATTTTTTTTTTCTCAAATAATATAAACATTTTAATGCTTATTCAAAGACTTCACAATTGTAAAGCATTATCATTATTCCTTGGAATTTTTATTTCCTAAAGCATAAACTTTAGTTATAATACTCGAACAATGGTTTTACAACTTTCGAGGCTAAGGCATGTATTTTGTGTGGGCTCCATAAAAAGAGCTCCATATCTCATATATCAGTTGAAAATATAGTGACATTTTTCTTGCACTGACAAAAAAAAAAATTATTTCCCTTAATTTATAGAAGTTTTTATGTAATCTTAAGAGATATACTTAAACTTATTTGTAAAAAAAAGTAATAATAAATTGATATGTAGTTAATTATCTAAAATCAGTGAGTTTTCATATTAAATGTAAAAAAGAATAAAATCCAACTTTTATTTAATAGAATTTTTCACAATTCGATTGTAAGTATTTACCGTTGTTAGAAATAATTAGCTAAAAAGTAAAAAATTTTATTAAATAATATGCTTATATAAAAATAAATTGTTTTAAAAATAAAATATATTTAAACTGGATTTTTGAATAATATATATTAATAATTTTATATTATTGATCGGGACGTGCGAGGAAAGTCGATATTGCGATATATACTTCTGTTCGTCTGCTCCTTATACTTCTGTCTGTTATACTGTGTAAATACGTATGTATACATATACATATATTCTCGTTTTGTCATCTTTATTTCTGAATGTCATGGAAATTTTTGATATTATTCTATCGATATAATACTATCTAGCCTGCTCAAAAAGTAATTTCTCATAGTGTGATGTAGTCGTACAACAAAACGAATTTTTTTTTTGCTATTTTAGGTATAATAGAATAGAATAAAATATTTAATTCGATTCATTGTTTTTTTATCTGTTTAGATATCATTTTTCCGCATGATCAACTTTAAATTTTAAATAATTTTCAACGCTTTTGCTGCCAGAAAACATATTTGAAGTAGTAAAAATATACCATTAGACACAGTAATGTGGCTTAAGATTTGTTACTTGGTTGTCTTTCCATTGATTCCATCTCATGCAAGGTATTAAATCCGGATAAGTTCAACGTTGAGGACTGCTCGGTAAAGGATCTGGGAGAAGGACTTTTAAGTGAAAATCTGCATTTGAATGTGCGCCAGCCACCAGACTCGAACTGGATTGTCAACTTTGGCGTCTGGAAAGATATCAATGGCTATAAGCAATTTGCCCAAAATATTACTTTCGACTTTTGCTGTTTCTTAAATAATCCGAATGGGTTTCAATACTACCTTATTTTCCATAAGGCGATTTTAACTTTTTCGAACTTGAATCACAGCTGCCCTTACAATGTGAGTACCTGAATCGATTGATCTTAAAACTGTACTTCATGTATTCTTGAATATTCTCTCTTATTAAGCACGATAACCTTGTGGAGGACTTTGTGCTTTCGGACAATATGCTTACTCGTATACCAGTGCCGAAAGGCAACTATATGTTTAACCTTATGATATCTAGCAACTCTGTTTGGGCAATCGATCTACGATTCTACTCATTCGTGGATGTAAGAGAAGCACTTCGAAAAAAGGCGTTGGGTTAAAAGATATACATAATACATAAATATAATTTTGATGTCTGAAAAACAAAACTTTTTCCACTTGAATTTCAAATAAATATGTTTGTTTTCTATGGTTTTTTAAACATATTTTATTTTTTAAATGTAATAAAACTTTCAATAAAACGATGTATTCAATATATAATAATTGTTTGAAGTGTTTCCTTCAAATTTTTTAGCTCTCATGGAAGACGAACATATATTATTAATTATTAGAAGCAATCGAGTTAATATATTGAATCATTTTTTGCTTTTGCCTTGGGTTATCTTTCCATTGTAGGCAGTTCACATTTTGCCAACGGACGAATCGGATAAGTACAGTAATATGATATGCCATAGAAATGATTGGTTGAAAACTAAATTTATACAAAATTATATATTTTTGCAATTGCCAATACTCATTATCTATCCATTATATGTCTATTTGTAAAGAAGTGATGCACCTGCAAAGATTGGAGCTCCTTGGAGATATTTGGCTAATCTATAAATTTAAAGTGATCTGATTGGATAAAAACTTTAGCCATCATACATTTTGAATTTAAATATTAATGTTTTAAATATTTTAAATATTTATAAAAAGACTATTATATATGTAACAGTAAGTCGATCTAACACATAGTAGAACAACATACAATAGTTAAAGACTTGAAATTTGAATTAAATATTTTCGTATTTATTTTTACATATATACATAGCTACATTTTCTCGTACATTATCTGAATATCAATAAAAGTCGAAATTGAGACTTGGTTTTATAGGAATAACTAAAACACTTAAACAATTTAAGAAACCTAAAATCGTATATAAGGGATCTCAAAGAATATGCACGTATTTCTTATATTTCAAATATCGCCGTCCATTACCCAGTCTTCTTAAATACTCTTATTACCCTCTGATTATAAGTGCTTATATAGAAAAAAGAAGAAAAGTTCAAAGATATAATACTCAGATAGAGTTTATATAGAAGAAAGTAGAAATGCTTAAATCAGCAGCTGCTCGCATGGTTCAGGGTATCTCTTAGTCTCTTAGTCTACTCCATATTATAACTTCTTTTAGTTTTCTAATTATTTATAGAATTTCCAAAACTTTCCACTTTCCAGACTATTTCATCGTTATATTGCTGTGGGCAATTAAGAGTTAATTTTTTCTACTTGATCACATCAAAAAATTGAATATTTCAGCATTATAAAAGCTTTTGCTTTGAAGCTTTAGTCTATAAATATACGTAGTTTATAGTAGAAGCCTTACTTTGCTGTTTTAGTCGATATACCCAGCATGTGGCTTATAGTCTTTTATTTAATCGTCTCTCCGTTGATTCCTTCTCATGGACTTACGCGACTTATCAACGTGAAATGCAAAGTGTACAATGGGACTAGGATTGATGTTGCGGAGTGCTACCTAAAGAATCTGGGAAAAGGAATCTCAAGTGGTAATGTGCGTTTAACTGTGCGCCAGCCAATATACACCAACTGGATAGTTAGTTTTGGCGTCTGGAAAGATATGGGCGGCTATAAGCCGTTTTTTCAAAACGTATCTTTTGACTTTTGCGGCTTTTTGAAGAGTCCGAATCGGTTTCAAATTTTCTATTTATTCCATCAGGCGATTTTACCCTTTTCCAACTTGAATCACAGCTGCCCATATAAAGTGAGTACCTAAACTGATCGATCTCTTAATTATAATACATATTAATATACTCTCTCTCTCTCTCCCTCTCTCATTTAGCACGATATTATTATAAAGGACTTTGTGCTTTCGGACAAAATGTTTACAACTATACCAATACCCAAAGGCCGTTATATGTATAACCTTATGATAGCTAGAGAGAATATGTTGTCGATTGATCTACGATTTTTCATATTCGTTGATGTGAGAGAAACACTTCGAAAAAGGCCTTCAAAGAAATCTCACAGTCTTCGCTAATATTCTATGTTATCAGAGTCACTTGAGGTATACTCCTACAATTTTTATCTGTTTGACTCTTATCAATTCTGTTTGATATAAAATAATATAGGCGACTGTAGTAGTAAAAACAGTATAAACAAGTAAGAACGTTGCAGTCGGGCGCCACCGACTGCGTCAGACTCTGTTCCTGTTAAAGGTGTGTAGGCTCAATAAATATGTAGACCGTCCGTCCGTCTTTCCGTATGTTTGAATGCGAGATTATTGAGATTCCTTTTTTGAGCATGTCTTTTACATCAATTTAGCTACAGTCATACAATTTTACATATAGCTTTTTTAAAATCAAATACTATTTTGGTTTTTATTATATATTTTGGATACTGGCTCCACATTTCACAAAATCAATTTAATAAAAGTTCAGTTGCAAATAAAGCCACATTTACATTTTTTTTAAATTTTTTAGGTAAAACCGTATTTTTAATAAAATATAAGGATTTATGCAGAAAGTTTTATCAAAATCCATTAAGTAACATAGAAGTTATAAAAAAAAAAAAAAAAACATTTTAATAAATGATAATATCACGCGGCAGCGATGGGAATAGAACCTGGGTCACGCGCTTCGCATGCCACCGACTCTACCCACAACACCACGGCGTCTCTTGCGCCAGATTGAGTTTGGTGTGTTGATTTGGTTAAACAGACTTGCCCCAGTTAGGTCAACTAGAATTTGTTTTAATAAGAATTTGTTTTAAGAATTTATGCTGAAAATTTTATCAAATCCATTAAATAACATAGAAGTTATAAAAAAAATAAAAAAAAAAAAAACATTTTATTAAATGATAATATCATTCGGCAGCGATGGGAATCGAACCTGGGTCACGCGCTTCGCATGCCACCGACTCTACCCACAACACCACGGCGTCTCTTGCGCGACTATGTGCCTAACTGAGTTTGGAAGTGTTTTGATTTGGTTAAACAGACTTGCGTTGTGGTAGCGAAGACCCTGCTTCAATCCCCAGTTAGGTCAACTAGAATTTGTTTTACGGAGGCTTACATTATGATTATTATTATTTTTTTTTTCGTAAATTTTAATTTCATGAACAGTAACCCACATGTCAAATTTGGATGCTCTACGTCTAAGACTGTAGGAGATACAGTTTTACCCTATTTGCCACGCCCCAAATGGGCGTAGCTATATATAACATACATTTTTGGGTAGAGGTAGGATACTAGTATATATATTCCAAGTCCCAACTCTTTGACGGAAATACTGCCGAAATTATCACGGTTTCAGTAAAAGATATAGTAATTCCCGATTTGCCACGCCCCCAGAAGACGTGGATACATAACTTTTGACTTATCTTAAGAGGAGGTCAACAGTATCCCACATGTAAAATTTGGACGCTCTAGCTCCAAAACTGTAGGAGATACAGTTTTATCCGATTTGCCACGCCCTTAATGGGCGTAAATATCTATAATATATGATTTTGATTCCGAGTGATCTACTTGCACATGTATTCCAAATTTCAAGTCTCTAGCTCTTAATACGCTCAAAATATTATAAGATTTATACAAATCGCTATATATATATTACCGATTTGGTACGCCCCCAGGGGGCGTGGGTATATAACTTTTTGATCTAACTTAAGGGAAGGTCAACAGTAACCCACATGCCAAATTTGGATGCTCTAGCTTCAAAGGTGTAGAAGATATAGTTTTATCCGATTTGCCACGCCCACAATGGGCGTAGATATATAATCTATATCTTAAAACGTCCGCGTGGTGTACACGAATATATATTCTAAATCCCATTTCTTAGACTGCAATATTGACTAAAATAACAGCGTTTTAGTCTTAATAGATATAGCATTTCCCGATTTGCCACGCCCCCTGTGGGCGTATCGGAAAAATACTCAAACTTGATCTGACGCGGATACACACGAGTATATATTCCAAATTACAAGTCTCTAGCTTCTATAGTGTCCAAATGCTGCGCGTTCATACAGACAGACGGACAGACGGACAGTCGGACAGACGGACAGACGGACAGACAGCAAGACGGACATTGCACAAATCCAATAGACTCTTTTTCCCTTTGGGAACAGAGTCTAAAAATAAAGTTGATAAGCCTAATTATACATTTTTAAAAATAAATAGTAAATAGACTCCATAAAATCTATTTAAATTTGAATTGTAAAAAGTGGCGTATACGATGCCTTTTTGAAAGTATTTTATTAGTAGCCTGGATAGTAGTTACTTACTGAGATTCTTTGTTTTGGATCTGAATATACGAATCAGTGTGCATTAGAGCCAGTTTTCGAATAAGTATTGAAATTAGTTTTTCAAATTCAAACACGAAATTTAAAGCTGTAACATATTTTCGTATTTTGCATTTATAAATACTATTCATAATACAATCTTGGGACAGTTTAAAATAGAAATGGGCGTCAGGATCGGGAAAAAATTTTCTTATATAAATCATGTTAAATTTAGGAGAAGTTCAAATATTTTATTATTTTGACAACAATGCAATGAATTTCCATTGCTACAAATGTTTGCTAGGCAAGTAATTGATGTTCCAACATCTTTGGTAACGAGTGAGAGATACCCTCTATTCTTCTAGTAGAATTTTGGAAAAAAGAAGAAGAGAAAATATGATTTAAAAAGAAAATATTTTTGTCTATCATAAGAGTTTAAGAATTTTCGGGACAATCGAGCGGGAAAAGCAAAATCAACTTCGGGACGGGATGGGTCGGGAATTAATTTCTATCCAGATCCCTCTAGTTTAAAAGCCATTTGACTGCATGACTTAATGCTCTTCTGCTTAATACAAAATAAATATATTCAAATAGAATTATTTTTTATAAAGTATTTGAAACATATATTATTTGAGCAGAGCAATAATAGTAAGTATTCAATTATTTATTTAAGTAATTTTTTAGCAGTGTTATGTGATTTATCATTGCGTCAGGCTAAGTGCCCAATTATTTATGATGGGAACCAAGCAAATGATCCACAGCTTATACAGAGACTATATATATATAGATAAAGAAATATATATATAACAAGTAAGAACGTTGCAGTCGGGCGCCACCGACTGCGTCAGACTCTGTTCCTGTTAAAGGTGTGTAGGCTCAATAAATATGTAGACCGTCCGTCCGTCTTTCCGTATGTTTGAATGCGAGATTATTGAGATTCCTTTTTTGAGCATGTCTTTTACATCAATTTAGCTACAGTCATACAATTTTACATATAGCTTTTTTAAAATAAAATACTATTTTGGTTTTTATTATATATTTTGGATACTGGCTCCACATTTCACAAAATCAATTTAATAAAAGTTTAGTTGCAAATAAAGCCACATTTACATTTTTTTTAATTTTTTAGGTAAAACCGTATTTTTAATAAAATATAAGGATTTATGCAGAAAGTTTTATCAAAATCCATTAAGTAACATAGAAGTTATAATAAAAAAATAAAAAAAACATTTTAATAAATGATAATATCACGCGGCAGCGATGGGAATAGAACCTGGGTCACGCGCTTCGCATGCCTCCGACTCTACCCACTGCACCACGGCGTCTCTTGAGCCAAATTGAGTTTGGTGTGTTGATTTGGTTAAACAGACTTGCCCCAGTTAGGTCAACTAGAATTTGTTTTAATAAATATAAGGATTTATGCTGAAAATTTTATCAAATCCATTAAATAACATAGAAGTTATAAAAAAAATAAAAAAAAAAATTTTATTAAATGATAATATCACGCGTCAGCGCTGGGAATCGAACCTAGGTCACGCGCTTCGCATGCCACCACTCTACCCACAACACCACGGCGTCTCTTGCGTGGGTATGTGCCAAACTGAGTTTGGAAGTGTTTTGATTTGGTTAAACAGACTTGCGTTGTGGTAGCGAAGACCCTGCTTCAATCCCCAGTTAGGTCAACTAGAATTTGTTTTACGGAGGCTTACATTATGATTATTATTATTTTTTTTTTTTCGTAAATTTAAATTTCATGAACAGTAACCCACATGTCAAATTTGGATGCTCTACGTCTAAGACTGTAGGAGATACAGTTTTACCCTATTTGCCACGCCCCAAATGGGCATAGCTATATATAACATATATTTTTGGGTAGAGGTAGGATACTAGTATATATATTCCAAGTCCCAACTCTTTGACGGAAATATTGCCGAAATTAGCACGGTTTTAGTAAAAGATATAGTAATTCCCGATTTGCCACGCCCCCAGAAGACGTGGATACATAACTTTTGACTTATCTTAAGAGGAGGTCAACAGTATCCCACATGCAAAATTTGGACGCTCTAGCTCCAAAACTGTAGGAGATACAGTTTTATCCGATTTGCCACGCCCTTAATGGGCGTAAATATCTATAATATATATTTTTGATTCCGAGTGATCTACTTGCACATGTATTCCAAATTTCAAGTCTCTAGCTCTTAATACGCTCAAAATATTATAAGATTTATACAAATCGCTATATATATATTCCCGATTTGGTACGCCCCCAGGGGGCGTGGGTATATAACTTTTTGATGTAACTTAAGGGAAGGTCAACAGTAACCCACATGCCAAATTTGGATGCTCTAGCTTCAAAGCTGTAGAAGATATAGTTTTATCCGATTTGCCACGCCCACAGTGGGCGTATATATATAATCTATATCTTAAAACGTCCGCGTGGTGTACACGAATATATATTCTAAACCCCATTTCTTAGACTGCAATATTGACTAAAATAACAGCGTTTTAGTCTTAATAGATATAGCATTTCCCGATTTGCCACGCCCCCTGTGGGCGTATCGGAAAAATACTCAAACTTGATCTGACGCGGATACACACGAGTATATATTCCAAATTACAAGTCTCTAGCTTCTATAGTGTCCAAATGCTGCGCGTTCATACAGACAGACGGACAGACGGACAGACGGACAGACGGACAGACGGACAGACAGCAAGACGGACATTGCACAAATCCAATAGACTCTTTTTCCCTTTGGGAACAGAGTCTAAAAATATAAATATAATCTGGCACATGGCGCACTTTCATCGTGGTCAATCGCTCGCGTGTGGGTTCCGGCGATGCGAACCATTCTGACAGCCGATAGCAATCAAATGCGCAGCTAAGCGATTGATAAGAATCGGCGATAGCTGGATATAATCATTAGCTAAACGTTAAACGTTCAACGCACAACATGCACCAGTAGCAGGTGGCAGGTGCCACACCAACAAAGAGAAAATATTTCAATTGTCAGTCTCAATAAAATCGTTCGGAGCGTCGCACATGCAGCTGGAAATTTCGTGTTGCATACTTTTGGGCTGCGTTTTAAATGGCATCGCGAATGCTGATCATTGACACGTCCGATGATTACTATCCGCTTGTGAACGCTAGTAATCTGTGCCAAATACATGACAAGCCACGTTTCATATTCATGTCCTTGGTCACGGTGCTATTTTCCTGCACCTTTGTGGGCAACATAAGCGCGTTGTATGTGAACACTAGGCGCAAACTGAGACCTTTCTTTCGCGCTTGTCTCATTTCGCTGGCTTGCAGCGATCTCATCTACTGTGTCAACTTTACCACCTCCAATATGGCCTTCTTCACTGCTGAGTATCTGGAACTTTGGGTGAGATGCTTAGATCATCTATCTATTGAAATTTGCTCAAAACATTCTTCACATTTATATTTGAGATTCTTGGCCCCTTTATGTGCAACTTTGTGCCGTTTGTCAACACTACAACAGTGCTGTGCAGCAGCTTTATGCTCGTGGCCATTGCTCTCGATCGTTATATGTCCGTCAGGCGCGCTGCTGTTGGCATCTGGAATCCGGGCATATTATTTTGTACACTCTGCATCGCTGGCATTTGGTTGGCCTGCATGGGCGTGGCAGTGCCCCTTTTCTTTATCTATTCTCCGATCCGTGTCTACATAAGGACTACGGATGAGCCGGTAGTCAGCGAATTGCTACATGTGACCATGTGCGTGGGCAGAAAGGTGAGTGAAAACTACTTAATGAAACGAAAGAAGGGGCTAGTATGCAACTCGAGAAAAAATATGTTTTAGTAATATGTGCTATAAAAAAAATATAATATTTATGTAAATTAAAGTCCTTACACATAAAAACTGTATATATTTTTATATTAAACAAATCATTAACATATTTTGAGCTTTAAACTTTAAAGCTAGGATTACTAGACACCAATCAATATTTAGGGACTCTTCAGATTTGAGAAACTACATATTTACCTATTCAAGTCTTTTACAAAATAGATTGAGTAAGAAAAAAAAATGTTAGTTTATTACAAATTTATAATATATCAGAATGTAGAAAATATAATTGAAATACAATATTAGATTTATTATTTTCTTAAATAATTTTTTTTTTTACATTATAATGGCATTTTAAATATATGCCACATTTTTTGCACTCTTACTATAATAAGGTAAAGCAAGTAATAAGATTTCAAGACAGCAAATTTCATAGCAGTCAGCTCTTGTTGGCTGTTTATATACATTGCAGTCATTCTTTTACATTCTTCAACATTTTACAGTCAGTCTAAATAATCAGTACAGCTTTACAGCTTTTTCTTTCATTTTGTCAAAGTTAGCAAATAAAAATATTTATCGAAATAATATCTCTAGCAACTCCATAGATATTTCTAAGCATTGAAATCTAATTACATATAGATTTATAGTATACATTTTTTTATGATAATCCCTAATAATTAGAGGGTATGCTGTGGGTCACTTAAACCAAAATTCTATAATAGCTGCTATATATAACTTTCATAATAATATTATTTTATGAATACAAGAAAGAAAAATACAGTTGATGCAACAGAACCTCAAAAATTTAGTTAAGGCAGGACCATTAAAAATATATCAATTTCACTATAAGCTAAAAATATATATTTGTAATATAAATTAAAAACATATATGTTATCTAAATATTCTATAATATCATAGAAAGAGTATTATGCAGACTTTTATTGTTTAATTAGACTTAATGTAATTTAATTTCTCTCGTGAAATAAGCTTCAATATCAACTTGCTATTCTCAAAACATTATTATCTATTGGAACATTGATTCCCACACAGTTAATTAAACGGTTAGTTTTGAATAATAGGGATTATAGAATAGGGCTAGACATACCATTTAATCAATAGAAAATCAATTTTACTGGCGTTCCTTATCGAAAAGTAATTAATTGTAGAAGCTCCGTACGCCCATTCACATATTTTATCGTTATCTTGAGCTGCGTACTAGCCAAACATGCCATTGACATATGTTTCTTGCTATCTTATCGAACAAACAATTTATATTTATATATATACAGTCGCAAATCGGCGTCTATAACGGAGTATCGCTCAGCCTCGTCTTTGTGCCATGCATCGTGGCCGTCGTCTTCCTGCATGTGACCATCGCACGGAGGCTGTGGCAGCGACGCCACCAGCTGCGCAGCCTGCAACATCAGCAGCGGCAGCAGCACCTACGCTTTGTCCATCCGCTGGGCAAGCAGGAGACCACCTACGCAATGATGAGCGCCTTCACTGTAGCAGCCAGCTTTGATACGACTGCAGCGCAGTTGACGACGCAGCTGACGCAGCAGCAGCAGAAAAAGCTGAGTCCAGCTGCTGTGGCACGTGTGGCACGGCATCGCCGCATGGTGCGGGTTGTGATTCTAATGATGGGCGCCTTCATTTGCCTGCGTCTGCCCGCCTGGATCTTTCTGATGATGCGCGTGTACGGGTCCTTCTCGTCGCCCGTCTCCTGGCTTTTCTACTTCAGCTTCGGGCTGCTCAACCTGACGAGCTGCGCCCTGAATCCGCTGTTCTACACCTTTCTGCCCCAAACGCTGCGAGTGCTGTCGCAACTTAAGCGAGCCCTCTGCTGGCTCTTCTGCTGCGGACGTGTCTCGACGCAGGAGTCGGATGCGTCCATGCCCAAGGAGTCGGATGAGAATTCCAGAAGTGGTCTCTGCTGTGGCCTGCAGCTCACCTGGCGCTGCCAACTGAAGGCGCAGCTGGCAGCAACAGCTGAAGTTAAAAAGCCTGTGGCAGTCATAGAGCTGCCCTCCGCTGCTAGTAGCCTGCCTAGAGATGACTTCAAGGACCTCGTCATCTACAGCGAACGCTCGGTGCAGACGACGGCGTCAATGAAATCCTCGCGCTGAGGCGACTGCGTCATCAATCAAACATGGCCTGATGGTAATTGTGGAATTGATTAATATACGAAGCAAGCCAACGATCTGTTGTTGACAGCGCCGAGCGATGCCAAAGTTCAGGCCTTCGCTGATAGGCCTCAACGTGAATTGTACTAAATTGTAAATAAAGCTACAGCAAAAGCTCGTTAAATGCACGTGTTCTTGAATACGTTACGCGAATGGAGCAATGAAACTTATTATACTACAAATGTGTCTCATATAAATATGTATATGTGCATTCTATACTTACATAAAGAACTTATTATTTGAGTTCAAAGATTTCCCTTTACAGAATAGACATATGAAACTTAACTTTGATATATGTACATACATGTGTGTGCTGAGTGAATCACATTTTTTTTATCTCTTGCAGCTCATAATTTATATTCCTTGAAATTTATAAGATTAGCTTGGATTATCATTTATCTGCTTGAAGTAAAAGAAAATTGTAGTACCTCTTGCATTAATCATCTTTTTATCTGCCAGCTCTCAGACTCAGAGCACTTTTAATATCAATATCAACTTTTTACTTTATTTTTAGTTTTAAATATATATTTTGAAAAGATGCTTGCTGAAATAGAAATATTGCATATAACAAAAAAATATGTATATATCACTTAATATTCACCTAATTTTTTCGAATATTTTAGCTTAAGTCTCAATGCAGTTTTATGAATGTAGTTTGGTCTCTGCTTGAGCAACTGGTACAAAAAAAAATTATCAAAGCAGATTTGAATAATTCTTTAAGAAGTCCAGACACGTCATATATTATTAACACAGTATTAACAGTATGTACAGTCGAATCTTGAATCGAAAACGTCAATAATTCGTAAAAAAATGCTGTCAATTGAAAAAAGTTCGATTGAATTCCTGTTTGATAAATCTAATTCCTATGTAATTCGTAAAAAATGTGATCTCCTTGTCATTTTGAATTATCGGGATTCGACTGTATATATATTCTTATAAATAACATATAGAAAATCATTTTAAAGTTAACAAATCTATTTTTTTGACTCTGGTGCTGATTAGAATCTTTACTAATAAACACAATTCAATTTTTGCCATAATAATTATATTATAATTATTTTGATTTAATTGTATATTGCTTAATCTATATTAAAATACTTTTTGCTTTAAAATTAGCGAATAGACACTACCATAATTTAAAAATAATTTTTAATTGCTCAAATTTATAAAAGAGTTAATCTTAAAGCTTACCTCAACAAATTTCAACAAATTCATGCATTGCCAAATCAAATTCGCAAAAACTAATTAAGCCGCTAACAACAATATAATTAATTAATATACATGCATGTACACACAAATATAGCATTTAAAACAATTTCCGTTTTAGAACAATGGGCTGCTGGACTTGTTTCTAGATACAAATCACTCTAATTAATGTCCAAAATTGCTGAAGCGAACAGAAGCTGCAAAACGATTTATCACGCTCCTATTGTGAATGTAATGCAATGAACGTAAGAAAAGCTCTCTCCCGCTCACTCTCTCTCTCTCTCTCTCTTTGTTTTTTCGAACAGCTGTTTGTGACGTTCGCAAGCTTGACTCAAAAGCTGCTTGACTTTTGTTGCTCAGTTGTTGATGGCGTTCCGTGCTGAGCAGTTGGCTTGAAGACTTGGCCGTTGCAGACGACGCGCGCTCTCAGACCGTTAACCGATAAAAGGCAGCCAATCGGGTGAAATCTACGACAACAGCAACAACAGGGAACGGGTCGTGTCTTCTTTAATCGGCGTTCGTCGTTCGGTATTTCAGCGCATGCCAAAAGTGTACGAAAATTAGTGAGAAAATTGTAAAAAAAAACCAAATAAATAATACAAAATCAAACAAAGCGAAATGTAAATGTCAATAAATGAGGTCAAACGACAACAGAGATACGCGAATTATGGCACACACAAGTTTATAAATAGCGAAGCGGGGGCCCAGCCACAAAAGAAAGAGAGCCAAGTGCCAAAACAAAATCTCAGAAACGAGAACCAAACGGAACAACGCAACGAAAGTTCGCAGCATTAAATTATCAAATTAAATTCAACTCAATTTGTGACAGGTAAAAGCCCCAATTAAGTTTAACTAAACCATTTCTGTGAGCATGAGCCCCAGTCAAAGCGCAAACCAGTTGCGTTTGTTACACATTTCGTCAGTGCTGGAAAACATAAAACAAAATACCATGAATGATGAAAAAATGAAGAAAAAAAAAACAAAACACGTTCGCGCATTTCACTTGGCCAATACTTGTCGTCGCATCCACACGCATGCGCGACAGTCGTGGCCGAAGCTTTTCAGCGTTGGCTTTGGCTTGCAAAATCTGAATTACGGTATGCCGACGTTGACGTCGACGCCAGCGTCAGCGTCGCTGCAGCTGTTTCACTTTTCTTCTGTAGCTGTCAAACAACCGTATTGTTTGGCCTGGCATTCTAAAGCTTCCTCGCGCCCTCTCGCTCGCACTCGCGCAGCCAATTGCCGTTTGTCATGCAGCGCGCGAAGCATACGCAAGACTTCTTTTGGGCCTGGTTACGCAGCGCTTTCATTTGTTTTAGCCGCCTTTGGCATTTCGGCCAGTTGCTGTCAGTCTTGATTTTATTATTTTTTCTTTCTGTTTTCAGTTTTCCGTTTCTGTTTCTGTTCCTATGCGAGTCGTGTGTGTTACTTCTCATTCAGTAGCCCCATGCATAATTAGCTAATGCTAACTGAAATCAAGTATATCTATATATATATCTGGCTTAAATATAGGCCGACTGCCCTGACCGAATTTCACACATTACATGCTGAAAACAAAGAGAATTTCGAAATGCGAATCATTTCATTGTAGAGTAGAGAGTGGAGACTGTTTAATGTAGTGTGTAGAATACGTGACTGCAATACCACAAAGAACTTAGCTGTGATATGCGGTCTATTGTAATTCGGTCTGAGTAATTCTCTTAAATAGAAACTCTAATCTTTGATCGTATAGCCTCATTATGCGATTAATTTGCATGTCGTTATATATTGCTAAAGCGTTTGATTATAGGAATCTAACACCTTTTAGACATTTCCTTGACTCAGGAGTTTGCTTAGTATATAAAAAAATGTTAGAAAATTATGAAACTTTTTATTTAGTTATTACAGAAATAACTAAAAATACATACATAAACATACATATTGATATAATATGATATGATATGATATGATATGATATACATATACAATACAATACAATATTTTAATATCTTAAAAGTTTCGACTAGAAAATCTTTTGTTATATTGTTTGTTTTTTCTTCCTTTTTTTAAATCACAATTTCTCAAGCAAATATTGAGAAAAGTTTTAATTTACTGTGTGAATTTTGTGTGTTTATAAAAAGTCAATAAAACAGAAAAATAATGCCCTTGTACACTTAAAAGCCAAATTGTTGTGGAGATTATTATTTCAATGAAACGAAAATTATCTTTAATATTTTCTATTCAATTTATTTTACTCTTTATAATGTTACAATATTATGTGAATAGTAGCTTACAAAAACATAAGAGTATATGCTGAAAACTAGAGCTTTTCTACTTAGATATTAATATACAAAAATAGCATATGAAATATGCAGATGAATTTTAGTTTTGGGCGAAGAACTATAATGAAAAACCTCAAAGTATCTTTAATATATTAAAAAGAAAAAACCTTTTTTTGACTAAATCTTTTCTTTTTATGATTTCTTAAAATACATTGATTCACAGACATTAAAGTCAGTCAATTTTTATATTTTTTATTATTTTGTTTTATTTTATAAAAAAAAAGGTTTTTCTTTCCAGTTACATCAATTTGTTTTCCTAAGTTTTCTTTTTAATTAAAAATATATATATATATCGGACATTTACGGTCTAGTGTACCTTCTTATTATTTCATTATAATATAAATACTGCCATAATGTTGGCATATTAGTTTTTTGTTTTGTGACAGTAGAAACCTTTCATTATTTAAGGAAAACCCAAATTATGTCTTATGCATTCCCACGCCATGGAAATCACTTTCCTTTTCGCTGGCTCTTCATAATTATAAAACAAGAAAATTTGAGACAAGCAGCGTGACGACTGCACCGTTATTTAATAGCAACAACAACAACAACGGCAACAAATATAATAAAGATACAACAGCTGCATAATCGAGAGGCAAGTCAAGCGCGTGGAATTGGGCTGTGTTCGGTATTTAGCACATTTCTCCAAAAACATATTTTATAAAATAAAATAAAAAGAAAAAAAAAATAATTTCTAAAGAAAGTGAAAGTTTTTTCTGTTATTTTTTTGGGCTCGCACAAATTGTTCGATTGCGTTGAGGTCTTTTAGAGCTGTTGTTGTTTCTGTAGGTCCAATGGGTTTTTTTTGAGTAATTGCCTAAGGCAACCAAGTCGCGTGCTTTGAATTAACAACGAAAATGGTAGGAGAGAGAGAGAGAGGCAGAGAGAGCGGAAGCAAGAGTGAGAGAGATAAAGAACCAACTTTTCAATATGTCAAATATGTTTTTTGTTTTCGCTTTAAGTTCACGGTTTTCATTTTGTTTGACCTGCTAAAGAAACTCTCTGAGCCCAACGCCCTAACCTTGCCCAAAACGAAAAAAAAAACTTAAAATCAAAACTCGTTTTTTTTTGTTTGTTGTTTTGTGGAAAATTTACGTTTTTCCCCGGGGCCCATTGAACTTGGCTTTGTGTTGTTTGCGTTATTTTTTTGCCGCAGACACTTTCGATTTTCGCACAAAACGAAATCACAAATCTGAAAAGCAGAAAACACACAACTCGCAACAATAAAAGATGCGGTTCATTTCTTTTCTTTGCTTTTTATTGTTGTTCATCTTATAATTTTCTTCTTTTGCTTTGATGGCGAACCCTACTTACTTACTCATTTCTGATTACACGCCATCTCGTTGACGATTTCACTGCGAGTCTGCGCGTCTGCGCGTCTGCGAAGGGGCCAATGTACCGGCGCACCTCTTTCACCCGTGCAGGCCGCTCTATGCCACACCCCTCCCACTCTTTGCCAATTGGCAATTACCATGCGAGCTGCGCAAATGCTGTGCGGCATTGAGAAGCGCGCTAAAAAGTCGCCACCCGATTGCTGACCCTCCCCCGACGCCCGCTGTGGCCCCTGCTAAGCCCCTGGCCCAGGCCAGTCGGTGACTACATTGAAATTATGCATAATGGGCTAGCACAATAAACGCACACAAATGGTCTTAAGGTTAACCGACAGATGCCACAACAAACGATTCATTTAAATATATATATATATATATATATATATATATATAATGTATATCATGTCATATTGGGGAGTCATGTGCTTCTCCCCTGAGACATTATCAAAGTTGATTGAAGACTTTAAGCGGTTCGATTTGGAAAATGCTGGAATAAACAACTTTTAAAGGTTAACCCGTATTTAACATAATACATTTGTTTGTCTGATTTTTTAAAATAAATTGATTTAATTGAAAATAATTAAAAAGTTCATTCAATTTAAGTTATTGAATTGAAGAAAATGTAAACAGATTCGTTCACTTTATTTCTGAAATATAGAATTTCTGTGCAGTTCAATATAATAAATTCAAATAGATTCTGATAATCTTAAACAATAAGAAAGACTTCCATTCCACATTAAACTTACATATAATAATTATAATATTGATAATATCAAATAATTTAGAGCTTTAATAAGATAAATATTATTATTCTTTAAAGAGTTAAATGAGTTCTGCTTCGAGCTGAAACAACTTTCTACCTTAAGGATTTGTGCATTTGATAGGGTCTGGATTCTGGGTCTTGCTAAAATTTAAATTAAAGTACGCTCTAAAAGAGTAAAAGAATTTTTTGACAGTCTAAATTATATTATACTGATTTAATAATATATTAGATATTCCATTTTATTCCCTGAAGTTCTGTCTCATAGATAGTAACTGATTCTTTTCCGCAACCCATCGATATTTTATCGATAGTTTTCGATAGCGAAAGCTTGGCAACGAGAGCAACTCGTTATCAATTAACCATCGATAGTGCCGATAGTGCCGTCAATAGTTCTCCATCTCTACCCAGAACCCATTAAAAATGGGAAATTGAGGGTATAATTGTCTTGTTAAAAGAATGCAACAGGCTGAAGGAAAAGTATATATATTCTTGTATATATATTCTTGATCAGGATGACGAGCTGAGTCGATTAAGCCCTGTCCGTCTGTCTGTCAGTATACCTCATATCGCCTCGATTGCAAAACCTATACTAGCTAGCGCCTGAAATTTTACACGAAGGTCTTCCTATATAGCGCGCGGCTCAAAGTTGTTTCAAATAATCGATAAATTTTCTCGCTTCTTATCTTATTGCAAATCAGTTGCTTAAATATACCATTTGCATTTAAAATAAAGTCAGCAAATTGTGCATTATATAAGAAAAGTAATTCACATCAAATTACTATTTATATAGAGAAACAGACTTGTTTTAAAAATCAAATGGAAATAATTGTGTGATTAGTTTTAGACATAAAAGTTAAATAGATGCATTATAATTGTCTTTTAACCCAACGACTTCATTCGCAGCGCGTCTTTCAGATCCACGTGTATATAAAATCGTAGATCAAGTGCAGGAACGGAGTTGCTGGCTAACGTTATACTATGCATATAGTTGCCTGCGGGCAGTGGTACTTGAGTCAGCATTTTGTCCGAAAGCACAAAGTCCTTAATAATGATATCGTGCTAGAGGAGGGAGAGATAGAGTCTTCTAGAAATCATTATAATCAAGGGATAAATCAATTGAGATACTCACTTTGTAGGGGCAGGTGTGATTCAAGTTGGAAAAGGGTAGAATAGCCTTGTGGAACAGAAGGTAGTATTGAAAGCGATTCGGGTTCTTCATAAAGCAGCAAAAGTCAAAGGTAATATTTTGGAAATATGGCTTATAGCCACCCATATCCTTCCAGATGCCATAGGTGGCCATCCATCTCGAGTCCGGTGGCTGGCGCACATTCACATTCAAATTCACGGTAAGACTGGAATTCCCATTTGCCTGAAACTTTACGGAACAGTCCTGAATATTAAACTTCTTCGGACTTAAGGCCTTGCACTTGATTTTTGTCATACGCGAGATTCCATGAGATGGAATCAAAGGAAAGGCGAGCAAGTAGACAATTATAACCCGCATAGCGAATCTCTTGGTAAATTTATTACTTGTGCAAAAGTATTTGAATAACTTTTTAGCAATGAACATATATTTATAAACAAAATATTTTCTGTTGGTCTTCAAATTATTACAATTTTTGAGTTGATCATGCGGAAAATTGGTTTTTAAATTGGCAAAGGCTATTAAACTTTATAAATGTCTGTAAAGCTGATCAGAATCAATTTCAATAAGTAATTATAAAATTAAAAGAAGTAATTGAAGGGAGTATTCGACTAAGAGATACCAAGGAGTCATCGATGGCACTATCGATAGTATCGATGAAAATTTAATTTTTCGATATATCGATGGGAGTTTCTCAATGTCCATACATTGACATTTTAATGTGAGTGAAATAACTAATACCATGTAAATCGGTAATCTAGTCTTTTTGTTTTATTGATTTAATGATTTCAATTTCTTTAAGATTTATGCGCTTTTAAGTTACTGTCAATCCCGGCTATATTTATTTAGGAAGGCAGGAGCAATCATAAGTAACCTGGAAGGACTTCTTTAAAAGAAAAACACTCAAATAATATTTTTAAATAAAAACAAGGGGGTTGGATAAAGAATGATGAATATGAATCTTTATTAACATTAGGAAATAAAAATTTTAAATTGTTTATAATTTTTATATATTATGAAAGTCATTGTGTTATATGTAGTTTTAAGAATAAACCTGTTTTGATTTTTCTTAAATTCTAAAATAGCAAAGTATAAGTATTTCGCTTTCTACAAATTTACTTTTAAATGGCAAACATTTTGGATGGAACCGATAATATCGATGGAAAAACTGTCTAGTAAGACCACTATCGGTGATTCTCCAGCTCTACTTGAGCCCTGCATTTCCCATCAGAGATTTCCTCTATTGATTACTATCTATAAATTTAATAATCTGCTCATGTAAAATCCTCAAAAAATTCGCTTTAATTAAATGTAGTTTGCTTTTTACCATGACCGAGTAAAATCCAATTTGCTTTAGAATTCGATTTGTCAGTAATTCTATTGACTTATATATCGTTTTCTCTATTAGCATAAACATGGCACAAGTTATCACACATTGTAAGTCTTAAACAATACCAAGATTCACGTTTGCAGTTGTTTACTTTAATGAGGTCTGAACTTCTGTAAACAAACATTAATTTTCTCACTATAATAATATGATCCTCTGGGCTGCAAATGCATTAATCATACACAAATACATGTATATATATATGAATATAATATATAATATAAATATTTTCTGTAAAATTGTCAAAAATTCATAAAACTAAAATATTATCATAATAATATTATATTTTAATATTTTTAAGCTATTTACGCGCTATTACTGCATATTACGCATACGCCTGGTGATGCCTCCTGACAGCTTCAACATTTCTAGTCGGGCTGCACGCAAAATCAATATGTCAATTTTTTTTTGGACAACGTACGTGCATCCAAAGTTTGACAGCACTTAAAAAGTCGTTAACTGTAAAATGTCAACCATGTTTAAGCACCCACAACACAGCATTGTCTCTCTGTGTGTGTGTGTGTGTGGATGCTGTCAACTGTTAATGGCCATTAGAGACAAGTGCAACTGCAACAGCAACAGCAACTGCTGCAGTTTTGTGTTTAACTAGCGTGATTTATGGGATATTCGTTTGTTTATCTGCAACTGTTGCTCTTCTATTTTTTGCTGGGCTCTCTATTGTTTTTGGCTATTTATTTTGTCTCGTTGATATCAGCAAATGTCGAGCAGCAGCTTTAACTTGTCGCTCTAATTTACAGCCAGTTTAGACGTACATATTTTAGATTTGCTTTATCAGCTTCATTTGAAATTTGTTTGTTGCTTTTTAATTTGTTCTTCAATTCTATTCGATCTTTCTGCTCTATATGTCAAAAGTTTTTTAGCCTTATCAGCAAAGTAATTTGTTATTGAAATGCGCAAGATAAGCATTTTATTTGTAATTTTGTATATTTGGAATAACAACAAGTCTTAAAATATAATGCGCAAGAGTTTCAGCTGAGAGTCAAGAGTCCATAAGTCAGACTAGATAGAAGTCGCTTTGGATTTAATGATTCTGCTGAGAGAAGCTGTGGGGTCAACTGAGTTCATGCATGGTGGGGCCCCACTTTCAATCGTTTCATATTACTCTGTTTAAAGTAAAATCTGCTCTATCTATAGCTAGCTTGTACCAGCTATCCATCTATAAAAGTTTTGAAACGATTTCATAAGAAATTTGCTATAGCTTTTATTTCAGCTGTTTAAATACTATGAAAAATATAAATTGTTAAATGAAACAATCTGATATTAATAGTTCATTATGTTCAATATATCTTGTAATTATGTTGAAACACTTTTATTAAATATATTTAAATGTTAATTAATATATTTAATATATTCTTTAAATTTGTTTAAAAAAATACTATTTTAATTACAAAATTTCAAACATTCTTATAGCATATATAAAACAGTTTTATTTAATATGCTTAAAATATTCTTTAAAAATATTATGCAACAAATTATATTTTATAAATTCTTGCAGCACATAAAATACATTTTTATTTAATTTTCACAATTTGGTCAACACTTACAAATAATATGATACTAATATTAGCTTTTTTATTTTTAAAATTTTTGATTTTAGTATGTTAATCAATAGTGAAACTATCTCTAGCATAATTTATATTTATTATTATTTCCAACGGCTTTCATACGATCGATCTGCTTTCTTTGTTGTAAATATCAGATACTGCCATTATTTCTTTTTTATATGATCATATTATATCTTATATACTTATCATATTTTATATGCTCCTTTAACATCTCTTGTGCACTATCTTTTCCACCTCTTACGTATTCCTGCCAAGCCTTTTCAAACCTGTCTCCATAAAGCAAGTCTTCAAAAACTTGTTTTTACTCTTGTTAACACACATCTGCAGTATTTCCATTACATATGCTAATTTTTTCAATTCCCTTTTGCACTCTACCCATATGATGCAAAAAAAAGGTATTTCAAAAATCAACAAAAAATTGCAAAGCAATAAGCGTTTCGTTCAATTTAATGCTGTGCCCAAAATTAGTCTTAAATGATGTTTCAGAATGTGAATTGACATAAGGTGCGTTCCATAATATTGATGACAGGGCATTAAAGAAGGGCATTTACTTATATATTTATATATACTTGAAACATTAAACGACTTGAACATAATAATGACTGGACATTTTTCCTTTTTCGATTGGTTTTTTGTAGGTCAAGTGGCTGTGGTGCTGGTGGTGGCCGTGCCACAATTATGACACAGACGTGGCTCAGACCGAGCCGGCATATTTGCTGGCTCATGGCAGCACTTGCCATAGCAGGGCTAACGGCTAGCGATGGTAAGTGGAGCAAGTGCAGCCAAAATCAGAATTCTTCTAACTCTTATGTCTCTCGTTTGGGATAGCTTTGCCCTTTCTCTACACAAACGCGCGGGCGCCCATCAACTGGACGCAGCCGCAGCTGGACGAGTGGCAGGTGGAGGTGCAGCCGCGCAGCGTAGTGCCGCACATAGAGCTCAAGTATCATGCGAATCGCACGAACAGCGAACCCGCCGACAGCGATGCCGAGTTCATGGAACGCTTGCGTGCTCTGCGCCAGAATCGCAGCTCGGCGCGCATGCTGTGGTACGATGCGGCGGCTGGAGACGGACTCACCTATCCCCCGTTTGTGGACAAGGCGCTGAAGCTGTTCAATCTGAAGCAGGTGGCCTTCGAGATCGAGAACAGCGTTCTCTCGAAGGTGTCCTGCACGGCGTGCAAGGCCGGAGCTGGCCTGCTCCAGCACTACATCAAGACTGGCAAGACGGAGGCGGAGCTAATGAAAATGATTGCCCAATACTGCACGAATCTGAGCATTCAGAGTCCGCGCGTCTGCGAGGGCGTGGCCCAGCTCTTTGGCAGCGAGGTGATCTACGTGCTGCAGCGCGTCAATCTCGGGCCCGATGAGCTGTGCAGCTTCATCATTGGCGACGGATGCGGCGATGTCTACAATCCATATCACGAGTGGGAAGTCATCTTTCCGCCGGTGCCCAAGCCGCCGCGCTTGGCCGATCTGCCCATGCCGCTGGAGGCAGCGCCCTTCTTCAAGGTGCTTCAAATCTCCGACACCCACTACGATCCGCACTATGTCGAAGGCGCCAATGCAGATTGCAACGAGCCACTCTGCTGCCGTCTGAGCAGCGGGCGCCCAGCGAATCCCAATGCAGCGGCTGGGAAGTGGGGAGATTATCGCAAATGCGACACGCCCAAGCGGACAGTGGACAATATGCTCTCCCACATAGCCGACACCCACAAGGACATTGACTACATATTATGGACGGGCGATCTGCCGCCACATGACGTCTGGAATCAGACGAAGCAGGAGAACCTCGAGATTATCAAGGAGACGGTCAAACAGATGACTGAGAAATTCCCTGGAGTGCCCATCTTTCCGGCTCTGGGTAATCATGAGAGCGCACCTGTGAACAGCTTCCCGCCCCCGTATGTCAACCAGGTGGACATCTCCATCAATTGGCTCTACGACGAACTCGACGTCCAATGGCGTCGCTGGCTTCCGCAGAGCGTCTCCCACACGGTTCGTCGCGGCGCCTTCTACTCGGTGCTGGTGCGTCCGGGTTTCCGCATCATTTCGCTCAACATGAACTACTGTAACAACAAGAACTGGTGGCTGCTCCTCAACTCCACAGATCCCGCCACGGAGCTGCAATGGTAAGTAATCATAGATTCCCTCGTGAAAGACTATTCCATATTGATTTTAATCACTATTCCACTTTAAGGTTCATCTATGAGCTGCAGAGCGCTGAGTTCTCCAATGAGAAGGTTCATGTCATTGGCCACATTCCTCCGGGACATTCGGATTGCCTGAAGGTCTGGTCACGCAATTTCTACAAAATCATCTCTCGCTATGAGAGCACAATTACCGCCCAGTTCTATGGACACACCCACTTTGATGAATTCGAAATGTTCTACGATCCACATGATTTGAGTAGGTTTATTATCTTTCTAACAATATTATCAATATATTTTAAAATTATATATATTATTTGTGCCTCTCTCAATATTTTAACATTTTCTTTAGATCTCGAGATCCTATTTTGTTTTAATATTGAAAAACATTTAAAAACTCTTTTCTACCTTTTCTTCATTTCCTAAACTGAACCCTTTTTTTAAGAAAAATTTTAATATTTTTGTATTTATTTTAATATATAAAATACTTTTTTATAAATATTTTCAGCGCATCCCAATAGCATTGCCTACATAGGACCCTCTGTATCACCCTACTACGATCTAAATCCCGGATATCGCATTTACTATGTAAGTGTAAAATATTAATATTTATAAACTTCCCTAATATTCTTCACAAATATTACAAAAGGAATATAACAAAAAAAATTTCAAAAGATATTTTATTTATAAAATATTATTAAAATTTTTTAAGTTCCCAAACTTTTACCTATAATACAAAATGAAGATAAGAAGAAAATAAATTATTAGATATTCAAATTAAAAAAATATTGTCAAATTACTATACTTAAGTTAAGAAATGTTAAAGCTAAATTTCTCATGAATAATGTATTAAAATTAAAATATGTAAAACTAAATGCTAAGAAAAGCTTTCAGTTTACGAGAGTAAGTTAAGAAAGGAATTTGTATTTATATTAGACAACTAAATGCATTTAAAATACGTCTCATTTTCATATGATGTCTGTCGCTATCTCTATGAAAATCTGAACTTTGTTGAGCTTTTATGAAAATATTTTTCCCACACACAGAGTTACATTACTTTGCTCAAATCTTTCTTGATTTCAAAAAAACAGTTTCAATCAATAAATTTCTAATCAATTCAATAAATTCATTTGCAGGTGGATGGTGATCACGATACAACAACTCGTCTGGTCATAGATCACGAATCGTGGATAATGAATCTGAAGGAGGCAAATCTGTATGGCTATCCGATCTGGTATAAGCTGTATACAGCCAGGGCTGCATACAATATGAAGGCGCTGCGACCCAGCGACTGGGACAAGCTGCTCAACGAGCTGACCGACAATCAGGAGCTGTTCGAGATGTACTACAAGTAAGTTAAAAACTGACAGTAGAGATCAGGAAACGTACTAATGGAACATATATTTTAGGAATTACTGGAAGAACTCACCGGCGCGACCCACGTGCGATGCGGAGTGCAAGAAGCGCATGCTGTGCGACTGCAAGAGCGGACGCTCGCACGATCGGCGACATTTCTGTGCAGATGTGGAGTCGAAGATCGATGAAGGCTCCTCCAAGTCGTGGAAATCGTGGTTCTATCGAGGCCTCACCAATTCGTATGTATCGTTAATGTAGCTCGCTAACTGCTTGTCGTGCTTTGTTTTGGGTTCATTCTGTGATCGTTCAGTGATCATTTGTGTTCATTGTTGTCGCATTGTTGTTGTTACATAAACAATACCCCATATAATTCAATATACTTTTATTCTCTCTGGTTGGGCACACATTTGGAATATTTGAATGGAAGCAGCGGGGAACAGAACACATTGGAGCAGGAGACAACAGATCGCACTGACTGGGGTGGCTTGGATGTGGTGTTTGGTACATATGGTTAAGGTCACACACACACACACATACACAGCAAATTTGTACATATCTAATATAACTACTATAAAAAATAATTATGCTTAAGCACAGACTAAACTGGTTTCTGGTGATATTCTGTAAAACTCAACTTTGACAATAAATTTTGATTAGATTTGGATTTTACGCAAATTCGTTTTGGTTTGCGTCTCCACAGCTACAGCCTGATTACGTCCATCACCTACCTGCCCAAGTACCTGCTGGGTTATGGCTGAGCAACACCTTGGCCAGGTCAACAACGAGTCAACTGTAAAGTCAAAGCGCATCGAATCAGTGCAAATTTCAACGTCTACACAATAAGTTTACTATGTGATAATTAGTGCTTAAACTAAGTTAGCTGCATACATATATATACTCTACGTACCCCTGCCACACACACACACACACATACAAGCAGCACCTGCCACAGCCCCACCTCAGACCCCTCTCTCACACCTTAACCGAGTCAATGAACAATAGTCATTAAATTAGTCGAAACATCGTCGTCGTCGCCTTTTGTCGTGGGCGTGGCAGTTGTGAGCTGGGCTGGTTGCGTTTCTCGCCTGTTGTATGCAACTGTAATAAAATATCAGCCGTTGAACAAATTACTTAATAGTCTCGTAGACTTAAATTCAACTAGTTTCTAATACGTAAATAAAGTGCAATTATTTTAATGAGATTATAATAATATATTTTCTTTTTTATTTTGAAATGAAAATCGATTAAAAGCATTACCTTTAAATGTATGCTTTTATTTTCATCATCATTTTATTAAATATCATTAATTTGAAGAGCTAACGTATTTTTTAAAATAAAAGCAGTGTTGTTAAGTGATAGCTACATTGCTGTGGAGTAACAGTTGAGCAACAGTTGAGCAGCGTAACAAAAGCGCTTTAATAGCAGCAGCTGCTGCTGAGTTAACAGCTTACTGTTAACCTAACAGCAAGCGTTTGAGGGAACAGTAGCAGTTCGCTGCGGCGAATTAGCAGCGCGGCGAAAGTCATTTGCGAGGCAAATATATATTTAAACGTGTGGTGAATTTGTATGTAACGGTCAAATGAAATAAAATTTATTTTACAACAACAGTTACAAGAACAATTACAGAAAGAAAATTTGATAGTTGCAGCTTAAAAATATTTATAAAAACAGCAGAAAATATATATAGTAAACTATTTTGTTTATTTTTATATATATAATTTTAAATATTCGATGCACAAGAATAAAAATAAATGGTTAACTGGTTTGTTATTCAAGTGACAAGAAAATTGTATTGCAAATTTAAGAAATGTGAGTTACATATATTATTTTTTTTTATATAAAAATTTTATGTATGATTTTCTGCTGCCATTAGTGTCAATTTTAACTAGTTTAACATTTAGGATGGAAAAAATAAAATTTGATCACATGCGATACAAATATTGCATAATGTTGAATGTGTGCTATTGTATATTATTTACAATGTTCACAAAAAATATTATATTATTAATGAAGGATTCTGGTAGGGAGATCCAATGGATGCCAGCTAGGTGATAATATAATTTATTAAAATTTTAAGGAACATGGAAAAATTTTTTATTTATAAATATTTCAAAATGATTTGGACACTTTATAACTTGTACTTGATCTGCCTTTACAGCCAGTTAAAGTAAATGTTGAAAATGCAGTCAGTTGAGAATCAAACAAATCAAATTTTTTTATAGTTTTGACTCAGATAATTATTTAAAAAATAATTAAAAGAAAACAAAGAGATGAACTTAAACTTGATAAAGAAAATAAATCAAAGTCGATCAAATGTAATCGCATTGTGAGCATATCCCCAATTAAATCCATTTTTAGCCGGTTACCGACAACAGACACTGGCTGCAACTTAGAATCGAGTGGATGACACCGTGAATAGCAAGTGAATAGCAACTATTTCTATGTATTAGGGAGATTAGCTCTAGAAATATGCGTTGATCCACACACGCTGTTCACCCATCTGGAAAGCTTTATCAATAGGTTAGCCAATGTATATTAATTTTGGCATGGGCAGTACGGAGGAGCACTACCTCCTAGAGTCCCTGAGCAAATATTCTGGGAATGCGGGAATTGCACTTAGAGCTAATGTGCATATGGAATTTGGCAATTACGATCGGGATATCGATCATTTATGAACGGCAAGGTGAGCCCACAGCTGTCAAGGTGGTGCATTTACAGTGGTGCTATAATTATTATGAAATTCAGTAATGATGATGAAGATATCACCTATATACAATTATCTGAATGAATATCATTCGATGGATTTACTGGACAGACAGCAAGCATTTGAAGTTTTTCAAAATACTCATTTGACTCGGGCTACATCATGATTATGATGCTGACCTCGATTATTGACAAAGGAGGCAGAAATTAAGAACAGTATTGAAATTACTACAGTGTGATTTCAGCCTTTTTCCGGACAGATCTTTACTTTTTTTAGTCCAGCCGGAAAAAATGTTAGGAAATGGAAATCCGTGATTTTTTATTTCTAATTGCAACATATTTTTTATAACTATGGGTATATTGTAGTTAAATCGGCTTAATACTTATCGTACTTAACACTTAAAATGTATAAGAATTGTTATCGTAGATTATCGATTTGTGGAATGTCGAGCTTTAGCGACAAAAAAATACTTAAAACTAGTGGGCATAGATCAAGTTTATATTGAATATCTTTAATTGAAATCACTTTAATTATCCATGTATTTATAAAAAAATTATTGTAAACTTAAAAGTTGTTCTGTTTTCTGTGTTTTTTAAAAAATGTTTGTCCTTTTGTCGCCCTGTTTTTTCAGCGCTTTTTTTTTATTTTTTGTCTTCCGCAGCTGCCAGAGTTGATTTACTATATTCATGGGTTATTATGAAGGGTCTATTTTGAATTATTTTCAATATGTTTATCTTATGCTTTAAAATTTTATTCTATATCATATTTCATATATATATTAAATTTTTACTATTGTATAATTTAATATATTCAAATATATATCTATAATAATAAATAAAATATATACTTATAATAATATATAATATATATAAATGTTAATATATTCAAATATATATCTATAATAATAAATAAAATATATACTTATAATAATATATAATATATATAAATGTTCAGAATATATATACAACATGTATATTATAATTATATACATATTCATAATATTCACAATATTGCTCTATGCCAACTCTGCTCAACTATCGTTAAGGTTATTTAATCTTCAGCATACTTGTGAAAGCACTCGTATATATAATTTGAAAACACATGTGTCTGAGCTGTGAATTGTACAGATTATATTCAATGATTGCTGCTAACCCGACTGCCCACTTGGCTGTTCATTCAAGCATTCAGACCAAGAACAAGGTTAAGCCCTAAGACAGAGCCAAATGGCAGACAGCGAGAGAGAGATAATGGTGTGTGTGTGTGTGTGTGTGTGTGTGCTGTGGGGGATGGAGTCATGCATTATCTGCCTTATTAGGTACATTTACAATGCACACTTTCAGCATTCAGTTAATTTGCGATGGCAAACAGCAAGGCGGCAAGGACAAAGCCAATGGGCCAACACTTTTCGACCACAATGCAAATCCTTTGTGATTGCTTCAACTAAACAGACGCCCACACTCGCATCCTCAGCTTTGGCTGAAAAGGACCGTCAGGAATCAGCTTTCCATTGCCTGCTGATGTTGTTGTTGTTGTTGTTGTCAACCCGCTTGCTTGAGTTGCGTGCGTGTTTTCCCGCATTGTAGATAAGACACGCAACGCAGCGCAGTCGACGTCAGCGTCGACGTCATCACCTTGTGCCTGCCAATGCATAACGCATATGTGTGTGTGTGTATGTGTGTGTGTGCATGTGTGTGTGTGGGTGTGGGAGTGTGTATGCTGCCCCGCGCTAGCTTGTCATTATCCCTTTGCCACACACACACACACGCTGAGCAAGCAAAACAATTCCGTTTACATTTCCCACATTTCTCACACTCCAACACACACACACAAGTATATGTGTGTGTGTTTGTGGCGTGCGCCGCTTTTTTGCTTTGCATACTTTTTGGGGCGCTGCTGCTGGGAACCGCACACATGTGCGACAAACAAACAAACAAACAAGTAACAACAAATGCGTGCAAATTTTTAGAAAAATATACAAACACACATCAGAGCTCAGAGCTGGGCATTATCTCATGCAGCAGGCATCAGGCATCAGGCAGCAGGATGCTGCCGCTTAAATGGCGCTTAACATATTTGGTTTCTCTCTTCTTCTTTTTTTTTAGCTCTCTCTCTTTATTTCTTCTATTATGTTTTGCTGTTGTTGTCAACATTGTTTGTTCTGTTCGCTTGTTGTTGCTGCTGCTGCCACGATGAAAAATAAATTTGCGATTCGACAGAATGCTAGAGTTCACACACACACACACTCGCATGTAGAGCTTAACCCTTTGCTAACAATTGTTTTCGGTATCTCTAAGCTTAGAGTTATAGATTTTTATAGTTTCGTATCAATGAGCTTCATGTATGGTCGCTAGATCAAGGTGGCATGGTAAGAGATTCTAGAGATATCCATATGAGTATAGGTGTCAGGATCGAGAGTGTGGGTGTCTCTTTAATCTCTAGTGGAGCTCTGATTTACCTTTAGTCAAATATAACATATCTGTATTATGTTACAGGGTATCTGTGCTTATCCCACATGTATTTATATAACTCATATATACATATATATTTCACATTTTAAATATCTAGCTTCAATAGCCGGATAAATGTCTTCCTTCCGTGAATGGTCAAACAGACAGACAGGTAGACAGGCGTATGGACAGAGACAAAGAAACTAGCAAAGAGACAGGAAAATAGATAGAGAGAGTCATGCAGATAAGCGGACAAACAAACATGCAGACAGACACAAAGACTGCAAACAATTGAACAGCTTAGGACAGGTGTTCAGATTTACTCAAACACAATTTAAATCACAGCAAACGATAAAATGTATTTAAAGAAAAAGTTTCAATTGATTTTAAATGTGTAACATTTTTGCACTTTATTTATATGCTGTATATAATTTTTTTGGAGCCTCTCTATAAATAGGTATGATTTTAAGCAACATTTAATGAACTTTAGAATACAATAAATAGATATAATTTTTTGAAGTTAGTTAATAGCTGCCCTCAACCTACTCTACTCTTCTCTTCTTCTCCTACTTTGACTGAATGATATTTTTTCGGCAAGTCGGTCTTTACATACATATGTCTAATTGCCTTATATTATAAAATTCTCTATATATTTACAAAGCGTTTTGGAGTGAAGAATTCCTTCTTTTAGATGCCGCAATCGTGCTCAAATTTGCCTGTAAAACTTGTCAATTTCTGTTTTAGTTTGGGAGTTCTCAAAATTTAGATGTTGAACTTTTTTAGTTTTCAAGATTCGCATACAGGTTTTCAAAAACCTTGGGAAAAGTGTGCGGTGATTCTTGAATACAATGAGCTCGGACCCCCTAGAATTTTTCAGGAGATTCCCAGGTTGACTTAACGTCTGGACAGGCACATCAGATATCACCCGCTGAATCTTCAGCATCGCTGAAATTGATCTTGATAACCCTCACTCACGAAGAAATAACTAAGCTATACAGAAAACATAATTTAAATGTCAATTTGCTGATTGTCCCATCGGACAGATTGCAAATAAAGACTACATATTGATTAAAAACAACAAATTCACATATTCCATATAACATAGAACTCTCTAAATAGGAGGATTCATTTTTTCACATTCGCAATTGTCATTTTAAAAAACCTAGGTTACATATTCTCAATTGGCCCGGCAAAACTCGTTGGTTGCAGTTTTAGATTGAAAATTCCCAAAAAAGATTCGATTCAAAAACTTTGGAAAAAGCATATTCTGATTCTTGAAGACTTAAGTTAGCTCCCCTGAGTAATCAGCTTAGTTTTTAACCCTGGCTTTTTAGTTCATCTGTGAGCTAATAATGATCATTTATCTGATAAATTTAAGACCTTTTTTTCTGTTATCCCGCCTTAATGTCTCTAGATTCTTAACAGCATTTCACACATTTAATTATTTTTCAATCACCCTTTCGATTGAGCACGCATGCCCTCAATGGGTTAATGTGGATGTGGCAGCGAAATTGGGGATCTCATTTGAATGCCGTAACACGTTTTTAAATAAATGAACGCATTAATTATTTTAGCATGCATAAATCGCTAAGCTGTCGATGTCGATTTCAATGTTTTTCTGCTTATGCAGCAACACCCGATTGCCACCCACAACACACACACTCACACACACACATTCAAACATTTTTATTAGCTACGCATAATTGCTGCGGCAATAAAGTTGCTGCTGCTGCTGCTGCTGTTGCTCCCTGCTCGGACATGGAACATTGTGCCGCGCGTGACCCGACAACATAACGACATTTAAGTGGCCACCGCAGCTGTGTGGAGTGGGCGTGATGGGCGTGGTTTTGGCCATGTTTGGCAACATGTTACAAAAAATTGATGCGAGTGCTGCTTGTTGTTGCTGTCGCTGTTGCTGTTGCTGCAGCTGCCCACACACACTCACATACTCACACACACGCACACTATTTATGGCTGGCAAAAAACCTTGTCAAATATTTGCCAAAATTTATTGACGACTCGTTGTACACGGCGTATGCGCAATGCCTTAAAGCCCCACTTCCGCTTAGAGCCCTTTGCTGACAATGTTGCTGCCAGCACCAGCAACAGCAGCGGCAGCAACAATCAAGCTCCTCGACCCGCTGTCCGACAGCAGTCGCTGCATTTGATAGCTGACTGAGCAGCAGCAACTGTCATTGTTGTTGCCCGTGTAAAACGCAAAAGAAAATTATATTTAATTACTCAAGCAAAAGCATGACAACTGCAAATGTCGACAGTCAGCAGGGAGCGTGGGCGGGCCGAAGGAGGGGGCGGCAGTCAGCCTGGGGTGCGGACTGTCAGCTTGTCAGCAGCAGGCGCCAATGCCAAGCGGCTGGTCAGTATTTTTTGTTGAATTTATATTTAAATTGTGCAAAAATAAATATGCTTAAAAGTGAGAAGCGAGCACAGAGCAGAGAGAAGCGAGCAGCATTGCAAGCAATCGCTGCAGTTGGCAGCAGCTAAACAAAAGCCACAAGCAACTAGAGCAGCACAGCTCATGCGTGTGTGCGTGTGTGAGTATGTGTGTGTGTGTGTGTGAGTGTATATTTTGGGTAAAGCCCAACAAGTCTTCAATTGTGATTGCTAGGGTTAGGTCAGCCAGCGGCGTTTTGTTGAGTCAAGCGTTAAACGGCCTTAAAACTACAGATTAGATAATTTAGAAACCTGTTTGAATGTTATCTGAAACATAAAACAATAATAAACATAAACTTCATAAGTAAACAAAAGTACATACCTTTTTCATACCATGAACTTATTGAAAATGGGAAATCAGGGTATAATGCTTTTGTGACAATGTATGTAACAGGCGGAAGGAGGTGTGGCAGAAGTATATATATTTATTCTTGATCAGGACGATGAGCTGAGTTGATGTAGAAATATTCGTATGTCCTTCCGTAGGTATGTTTGAATGAGTCGATCTCAGAATCTATGTATAAGAACTAAAGACTTTCTTTTCCTTGATATCGATTAAAAACGTTATCGAGATCTCGTTTTTTAGCATATTTTTGGCATATTTTAAGCTAAAGTCACCAAATTTTGTATTTAGCTTTTTGTAAAAAAAATTAAAGTTTCAATTTTTTTGATATTTTGTATTTTGGAAATAAATAAAAAATTTATTTAATTTGAGTTCTGTTGCAAATATAGCCACAACTTAAATGTTTTATGACTTTGTTAGTTATTATTGCATATTTAATAAAAATAAAACGATTCAATACTGAAAATTTCATAATCGTCAGTTAGCGCCAAGCGCAAGCATTTGCTCTATAAGTGTGCACATAGACATTAAAATGCGTGCATTCTTTGAAATACGAGTATATAATATCGTGGCAGACACGATGTCTTAAAAGTTTGTAGACTGAGGTTCGAATTGAGCAAAGAATTAATTAAAAGATTGCTAATACATTATCATCTGCAGAACTATGAAAAAATGAAAGCTTGAACAAACGTTTAGGGTATCTCGTAGTCAAGCAGTCCCAAGTAGAGCGTTTTTTCATGTTTTTTTTTACATTTTTCATATATTTGTTCGGTTAAATTTTGCCATAGACCTTAGAAGCCACAGACCATAGACATAATAGAGCAGGTGAGGTTATCTTTTTCAGAGACTTGTTTTGACATAATAAAATATGTAAAATAACATAATATAATATAAAATTCTGATAAGGATAGCTGCGAAAAGGTCTTAGAAATTGCTGAGCACACAAGTTGAGGTTTATATCTTTTTTTTTTGGTAATTATTAATAAACGACAAATAATAGGCAATCATGAGAAATCAATTAACGATTGTCAACAACATAATTTGTTGTATGTACGATTAGATAAAAAAATATATGTTCTAGGGCAAAAAATAAGTATTTCTCATGGATCTTTTCCAGGAAGAGATACCACAAAGAGTTCAAACAATTTTGATTAGGCTCAGCTAGGAAGTATTTCAATTGTTTTCTGTTCTTAATATTGAACAAAGCTGTTGGCATTAACTTAAGGTCTTTCATTGATGAGAATATCCAGAACTAGTAGATAAACCTATAGTCTGCATGTTAGCTATATAAATTTAAGATATAAGATTCTTAAACAACAGTTGCAAATAGAAACAGAAAAGTTTAGCTTTTTCAAAACTAACGTATGACTTAACAGTAAGCTCCAGCTATAATATATATATGTATATAATATAATATACCAATACTATAATACCTGATTATATACTATATAGCATTGTAAGCTTATATGCTCGTATACTGACTCTTGGCAGCTTTCATGATGCCTGGCTATATCAAAAGCTATGTGGGCTCACTATGTGCTCACCCGCATATACCCACACACACACACATTCACACATATTTGCTGTGGCACATTCAAAGCCCATTTGCACAATTCATCAATAAAGGCCGCCTAGGAATACAATGCTAATCTGAGGCTCTGACTTAACGTTCGTGTCCCTGTCCAGTTACACAGATCCATTCGACATGCCTCAATTGTTCACATGTTGCCTGCCCCCTGTTGTTGGCCACCAATTGGCTGTCACCTTTGGAGAAACCGCAAGGCACAGCACAAGAGAGAGGGAGAGAGAGAGAGAGAGAGAGGGAGAGGAAGAGGAAGAGCAAGCGAATCGTAGCATATGTAGAGCAGAAAAAAATCTCAGCTGCAAATGACTTGTATGCCATTGAGATAAACCCAAATTTATTTATTTTTGCCATAAACTCGCAAAAGGACTTTTGGCTTGCCATTGTTGGCTAGTCACATATGTGCATGTGTGTGTGTGTGTGTGTGTAGGTGTGAATGTGTGTGTGTTGCTGGCATTTTGTATTCGTATTTGAGCTTTCAACACCAACAACAGCAACAACAATGGTCGCTGGCAACTAACTACAATTCCGTAGGCAATTAATTTAGTTGGAAAAGCCAAAAATACAAAACACATGCACACATACACACACACACACCTCTCACACACACACACGTGGCAAAAATATAAAATGGCGCAAGAGCGGCGCAGTTGCTGCCTTCGTCGTCAGTCAGTGGCAAAAGGAAAAAAGCAGCAGCAGCAGCGAAAAATAAAAGAAAAACTTGAATGGAAATTCAATTGAGTGACATGAAAATGGAATTTTTCATATTTTGCTGCTGCTGCTGCTGGTGCTGCTGCTGCACAGCAACAACTGCCGCTGCAGAGGCAAAGAGAAGTGAAACGTTTTGGCTGCCAGGCACATCACAAACACAATTTGCTGCTGCTGCTGCTGTTGTTAGCCGCAATAATAGTAAAAACAACAACAATAAGCTAGCAAACAGCAGCAGCAGGCAGCAGCTCGCTCACGCTCTCTCTCTCTCTTTGTGTGTCCTCTCTCTTTCGCTCTTTGCTTATGTGCTTTTTCCCCCCAAAAAACGTTTGCGTCTGACATTTTCATAATTAGGTATTCAAAATCTTTAATAACGGTTACTCTTGCTGCTGCTGCTGTTGCTGCCAGTTGCCATTGCTGCTGTCGCTGCTGCTGCTTCTGCTGTTGTTGTAGTTCAAGCTGTTGCTCAACCCACACTCTTTCTGTCTCTTTCTCTTGCACGCATCCTTCTTAAACGCTTTTTGTTGTCCTTGCATTTTAGTTTTGGCTTTTTGTTGTTGCTAATGTTGCCACAAGTTTTTGTTTCTGTGCGGCACAGCTCGCAGCAACATAAGAACAGCAACAACAATCGCTGCCCGCTTGCTCTTTGGCCAACTTGCTTTAGCCGCTGTCTCTGGGTTAACCCAAACGGCTGTCTGTCTATCGCAACTGGCAGTTGATTTGGCACGGCACAGCGAGCCGATTGTGAATTGCCTTTGTGTATGGCAAAACACGTGACAGCTTCGATATTGCAGCTGAGCAGGTGCACCAAACAAAGTTATCTAAAATTGATATCTAGTTATAGATAGTTATTTAAATCGAATCTTTAAATATAGCTTTCTCTATTTTTTATTTAATCTATATATTTTACTTAAATTCTATTATATTTAAATATATCTTAGAGTAAGTTCCAGAGACTCCATGTACCGAAAATTTCATGGATCTACAGAATTTACAGTCCTAGTGAGAAATCTATATTTGATCAATTTTGAGATTTTATATAAGAAAACTCTTATAATATATTATAAAAAAAGTAAAAGTCTTAAAATATACTTTATATAATATTATATTATATCTTAGAGTAAGTTAAAAAACATGAAGTTCTATGTATCAAACATTACTACTTTACTAGCAAGGAATCAATTTTTTATCCAAGTCTGGAATCTATTTTGGAGATCTTTTACAATGTATTATATTTTATATTATCATTACAAGTTCAAGAAACTCTATGTATCAAAATTGATTCGCCTCTACAGACTTTTTAGTCGGAATCTATCCAATTTTGGAACTTATCTTAGAGATTCTATATCATATCTTATAATTTATGAAACTTTATCTTTACAAAGCCAAAGTGTTTTAATGCAATACAAATTTTTAAACAATGAATCAACGATACTATCCTTACTATATAAAAGTATTTATATGACGGGGAATACATATTCTTCAGGAATTTTTGCAATGTCTAAAACTTTCATACATATAAAAAACTAGACTGATGGAAAAAGTGAAGAGACTACAAAAGAAACATAGCAAAGCGGAAAAAGGGAGAAAGAAATTGAGAAAAGGAGAAAGATTTAGATATAGATATATAGAGAGAAAGAGAGAGAGAGAGATATATAGATATACAGAAAAACTAGAAAAGTCTTGAACAATTTAAAACGGACAAACAAAAACAATTTCAAATCGATTTTGGATTAAACAAACCTTTAACTATTTTGGGTTCCAAACAATTTCTGGTGATTTACGGTGGATTTGTATTTCATTTTTACTTTTGATCTAATCAGCGCATAAACTTATCTTTGAAAACTTTAATCTATTTATACTCAATAATGAATTGAGATGTTAACGGTAAATTGAAATGATAACGTAAAACATGAAATGTATCTGACGGCGCTCATTAAATGAATAAAAATGAACGCTGTCCGCTTTGAAGATGCCCCCGTGAAGAGCTGAGCAAAAATCTGCCTGGACTTAGCCTCGTCAAAGACTTTGCTTTGTCCGCACTTCAGTTGCCGTCAGTGGCAGCCACAGCCGTGGCAGCAGCAACCGCGGCAACATTCATGCCATCCACTTTCAGCTATCCCCGCGCAACTTCAAGGAGCACAGAACCAGCAGATGTCCAATTCTGGACGGCTCCTGGCTGGCTGGTTAAAGGATGCGACAACTTCAGCTCCTGTCACTGACGGTGACAATTTTTGCGCGTCTCCTTGGACAGGCCAACCGCTGAGCCGAGCTGCACAGAATCACAGAGCCCTGGCCAGTTGTTCAACTAAGTTGAGTCCTGTCATTGCAATTGTTATTGACAATAATTGTATTTTGCTTTAACCCAACTATTTAAGACATTTTGCCGAGCTACTGCTGTTCCTGTCAACCTGTTGTTAATGTTAGTGAACTACAAGGTTTAAGGGTCAATACCCAGATTAGAAACTAGTATTTATGTTGCGATTATCGTGTCAAATCTTATCTGCGATATTTGCTTTTATAACTATATATTTTTGTATATTTTAACACTATTTCCACTGTTAAAAAGTATTTCCGCTTTTTCCCAAAAAATACTTTTGCTGCACAATGACTAATACAAATAACGTCATCTTTCCCAATTTACAATTGCGCGTTTGTCGCAATTCAGGTATCGATCGTATACCACTGATAATGATAAGGATAATAAATAATAATATTCATTATCTCACACACGCCCTCAGAATCTATATTTGCCAGATAGAAATAATAATAATAATTAGCTGCAGACCTCGATAGGCGAGCTGTCTAAGCGGAGCCAGTCATTCTGGCAAGTAAACAATGCAAATCAGGGATCGAACCCCGGTGCTTCCAGACAAGTAGGTAGCTTGTTACTATATCCTATGCTTCAGATAATGATGATCATAATCATGATAATGATAATGAAAATGATCATGCTAATGAGAATGATCATGATCATGATACTGATGATACTGAAAATGATCATGATCATCATAATGATCAGAGATCGAAATGCAGACCTGCATTTCCAGACAAGTAGATAGCTTGTTACTATAACCTATGTTTCAGATAATAATGATTAAATTGATCATGATAATGATAATGATAATGATAATGAAAGTGATCATACTAATGAGAATGACAACGATCATGATACTAATGATACTGAAAGTGATCATACTATATCCTCTGCTTTAGATAATAATAATGAAATTGGCATGGATAATGATCATTAGCCAATTATTATAATAATGAAATGATCAATGATCAGGATAATCATCAGTATAGTTATTGTGATCAGAGTAATGACATTGACATTAAATGATCATGGTAGGGACAATGATAATGAAAATGATCTTGATAACGCTAATGATAATAATTATTAAAATGATCAGTATAACTATCAGTGATATTGACATTAACAACGCTAATTCGTAAGACAATAATAGCTATAATGCAAAATCTAATACTTATGAAATGTACAATAATATATATACTGATTATTACATTTATAAATTGACTATGCAGTTAAGATCACCGGCACCTAATCTATTTAGATTTGTACGTGTGTACCTATCATGAGTCATTCTATATTGTTTTAATCATAGACTTGGCCATTGCCACTTCAGTTCCGAGCCATAAAAGCTACTGGTCGAGTTCTGAAAATATTTGTTTGCTATTTTTCGAATTGATAAAAACCGGGAAATACATTGTAATCATGAAGCGATTGCAAATTTTAAAGTGTGATTGATGGGGATTTCCCATAATCATATCAATAAAATTAACTTTTCATTCAATATCAGTTTTACTTTCCAATGGCATCAACTACGTAGTAGAGACTTTCTCCTACTTTGTATTGGTTTGCCTCTAGAAAAATGGAATTATCTCTAAATGGCGTTTCGTGGAAATTGTGTGTGATAAGCACTTGTTGATTTACAGGCTGATTGGTCATATCGGAAAAAACAGTTCAACCAGACGCTGTCACTACCCGGTTAAAATGTTATAAGACTATAATTATATAGAATTATCTTTATGGTATTGTTAATATAATGATACTGAGAAAAAATTTGGGCTTTTTTATGAAACTTATAGAAAACAAAATGTTTGGTAAGAAATTGAAATATTTGAATTTAAAAAAAAGATATTTATTATGTAAAGACTTTTTTATAGGTAAAAAAATATAGAAAAAAAATTATTTCATTAGTAAATGGAGTATTTCATTTATATAAATATTTTTTATTTAACTCCCAACAAAAATTAAAATCAAAATATTCAAAAAAATATTGATATAAAAAAAATGTATTTAAATAAGTTTGCTCATTTTTTTTAAGTGTATTACTTTGGCATGCGGAAAGAATAATAAAAAACCAATAAGTGCGCAACTGATAAGCGATTACAAAGTAAATAACTTTCGTATTTAAGTCGATGGTATTACTAAAATGGATCAGTTGCAAAACGAATTTGAAATAGAATAGTGCTTCTCACAATTACAATGGAAAGGAATATTTTTATAGTGCTGCTCCTGCTGGGTTGCGCCCTGTACGGCGTTCGATCGCAGTCAACGATAACGACAACGTCAACGGACTTTCCAGAGACAACGGACGTCACAGACAACACAGATACAACGGATCTTCCATACTTCTCGTGCACAAACTATGGAGGCACTGAAGTCGATCTGAAAGGCGTAAGTTAAAATGAGCTGAAATTTCAGCTGTGCCCATTTAACACTCTCTCCGTGCACAGCTCTCCGGCCTTTGGTACGAGGTGGCTCGGGGCACCAACGTCGATCACATGGAGTGCCTGAACTACACGCTGCCCGACAGTCCCAACGATCAGAATAGGCTGGAGCTGCAGGTGGAGTATGTGGATGCCGCCGACAGCAAATGGGACGGCGTCAAGCAGACTAAGACACTGGCCTGGGACGACAATGCCAAGAATGGCGTCTTCACGTGGAATATCGGGGAGGGCAGCACCATTCCCACCACCTATAAGTTGATGCAAACGGATCTTACCTCATATGCCATGTTCTGCGGCTACACGGGCATTGCACCTATTCCTCTCTTCAAGGTGTGGACGCGCCATCGCCATCTGACTGTGGACGAAAAGCTTATCATCCAGAACAAGTTCATGGAGCTGTTATATGCTCAAGATCTCAACTGGGTGGAGCAATCGGAGGAGAAGTGCAATAACTCCGCCATGCGCTCAGTCGGAGGAGCGCTGCTCGCATTGGCTCTGGCCCTCATTGTGGGTCTTAGAAGTCTGTAAGAAGTGTAAAGTGTAGCAATTTTTTCAATAATTTAATTGATGGAAACGTTCCTCGTTTGAAAGTTAGCTAATTTAAAGTGTGGAAACTTAAGAAATCGATAAAATGATGATTTCCATATTTCGTTCAACAGTATTTTCAACTATTATAAAATTAGTTTTACTCTTAACGCAGATAATGCTCTTTTTTGCGAAATAAATTATATATTTTTTCTGTTCATAACACTAATTTTTTAATTTTATTTTTTTTTGTATCAAATTTATGGGCTTGAATATCATATCATATTGAATTTGTGGTGATTGTCGACTGATAGACAATATATCATTATAGAGTTGACAGTAAGTTAAAAAAAAAATAATATTCGGATATTTTATTTTATTTTATTTAAGTCCTTCAAAGTTGGCTTAGATGTCTATTTAATATTTTCAAAACTGCAAATATTTTTTAAGAACTTTAAATGCAGATTGATAAACAAACTCCGAATGCGACCAAAAAGTTATAGTACCTGAAAATTAGTATAAATTTATCCTTGATATAAGCAGAATTAAGAAATGCTTGGTTTCCGATTTGATTCGTCTTTCAATAATTGGAAATGGGATTACATCATATTTTTGATCGAAAATCGTTAATATGTAGTTTGTAAATATTTGGATAAAAATTGATAGAAAAAAAATTGATTAGAAATTGTATATTCTTAGTTATTAAAAGTTGTTTTTGGAATCCATATTTTCAAAAGTAGAAATATAAATGGATACCCTTGAGATTGATGCTCCGTCTGAGAGCGCTACTAGCTAGGAATATGTGAAAATGTGGATAAATATAGCTGATTTGTCAGAAGAGTTAAAAAGGCAAGAAAAAAATAAACGGTTATAGGACTAAATCAAAATTGTTGTGAAACATTTTTTAAATTATAGATAAAACATAGATAAAACATATAATTGAGCCAAGAAGTACTATTCGAGCTAAAGTTATTCATGGCTGATGAGGATTTATTGAAGGTGCAAAAAAAATTATATTTAGTTAAATTACATCAAAATGTCTAAAAACCGACCAAAATATTACTCCCGTGATCTTTACAATTCCCTTTGGCTACTGAATATAGAACATAAGATATGAAATTGCTATATAATTGCCGCATTATTCTATTGCGTATCGATCCAACTCGACTTTTGTAATATACAACAGTTTTATATATAAACAGGCTTACAAATGTCAAATTTCATTATTGCCTCCAGCAATTGAGACTGACGTAATACCACGATGACGACGACGAGGACTTCGACGACGACGACGATGATGATGATGACGCTGGCCAACTATTTTTGGGATGCCACAGGTGGAAGCCGCCAACATGACTGCACAGAGTTTGTCTGGCTGAGTGCCTCTATGTATGTGTGTGTGTGAGCTTGTGGTCATAAACAAATTGACGCCCAAGCTCTGGCCCGCTCATCATCCTTAGCGTCGCATGGAGTGTGGGGGAGGCAGAGGATGTGTTATCTGCTCGCACTCAGTTGCCAGTTGCCAGTTTCCCACTGCGCCAGCTTATTATCAAAAGTCAGTCAATGCCGCGTCCCACACACACACAGCCAGGGCAAACAGCTTCATTTTGACCTGCTGCCCTTAAAGGGGGGCGCGCGCGCACACAAGTGGGTGGGTGGCTGGTCTTAAGGGGGTGGCTTTTTTTGGGCTGGAGTTTGGTTTGCTGTGTTTGCTGCTGAATTGGCGCTGAGTAAACAACTTCTTTATCGCCACGATACACGCCGCAGTCAGATAAATGGGCGCCCCACCGAGTGGGCGTGGCAGCAACAGGAACAGCAATTGCGAACTGTCATACATTGTTATTTAAAATAAAAATTAATAATTCAATTATGCATCAACATTTGCAGCACTGGCCATGTGTTCTGTCTCTCTCTCTATCGCTCGCTCGCTCTCTCTCTCTCTCACTCTTTCTCTCCAGTCACTGCTCGGCCTGGCCACAGCTGTAGGTTTGTTTGTGTGGCAGCCAAATTGCCGTGATTTCATTCAATTTGTCGCAGCAGCGGCAGCAACAAATGTTGCCACTTGCTGCCCAAATTGTTTTCGTTTGGGAGATTGAAGCCCAACCCCCGCGCAGCTTGTGCAAAATGCGCAGATAAAAAAAAAAAACAAAAATGGAAAAGAAGAAAAATAAAGCAGAAGCAGAAAAGTAGTATTCTGTCCAACACCCACTGTGTGGCACACACGCCCACACGCCCACCCAGCCACATCGACAACGTCAGCTGGCGCTCTGTGTGCCAATGCACAATTGTTGTTTGTATGAGAAAATCTCGCCTAATGGCGTTTTACATTATTTGCCGCCTGATGCCGACGTCGGCGGCGCTGCCAGTGCCAACTGCTACCAAGTGGCAATGCCGGAGATGGCGACGGAGACCCACTCGATGTAGACGTGAACGTAGACGGAAACGGAGAGCCATATAGCCGCTGCCAGTTGTAGCAGCCGTTGCTAGCCAGCTCCGCACTACGTAGATTTGTGCCGCCAAACTTTGTGGTTAGGGTGCTTCGGTTTTCGCTTGTGGCAATTTCTGTGCAACTGCGTAGCGGGTGGACGGACAGGGTGGACAGCATTGTGGCCAAGCAGCCGTAAGATGAATGGCCACTTATTGCCAAAGCTGGTTCTGCACAACTTCTGATGGTCAATTCTGATAGCCATTGTTGTGATATTGAAATGTAACGGCGACTGCAGGCAAATTTAGATTGATCGATAGATAACTAGATAGTTTTGACAGAGGGTTATATAGTTCTGGGATAGGGCAACAGGTAGTGAATAGAATAATAACTTACAAGTAAAAAAGATAATAAGCATTCTTAATAGAATCTATTTTTAATTTATTTACTATTTTATTTATTTCTTAATATTAGTTAAATATACATATATCCTTTTTTTATATATTATATTATACATTTATTTACAGGTTAAGAGTAGTGTCCTATTACCTTTTTTGGCTACTTAATCTTATCGGAATCAAATGAAAATTTTATAATTTATTTTTAATAATTTAGGGGGTGTGAGGCTTGTAGGGTGTGGTGTAAGATAAGGGAAGGTACTTCGTAATTATATTAGGACAGGTTTAAGTGAAGACTCTGTCCAAAAGGTCTTGTGGGTGGCAGCTTTATATACAAGAATTCTTATGCTTGTATACTCAGAACCATTTTTTTTATTGTATGAAAACATTAGATACATAGATAGTTCATGATATTGGTACATGATCACGGAATAAGGCAACAGGGGTAAAATAATTGTGAGCTTACTATTATTTTTGGTGCAAAATAATAAAATAATAATAAAATGCTTAAAATAATAATACTATTTAATAATATAATATATATATTAATAAATAATTTTCGTAAAAACGAAAGAGTTATTTTTCTTCTTCTAGAATAGAAATTCGTGTTGGATGATTTTTTAAGTGACTTAGTCCTTTAGTCAGCTGAAGGATGAGGAATCTGAGCATTCGAGCTTAAAGCTCTTAGTAGTAAATAGGTGAAGTTTATTCTGAAGTTTATTCTAAATATTATATTATACTATTACTTAGAATAAATTTTTTATTTATAATATTAATAATAAAAAAATAATAAGTGTGTATTTAAATAATTTATATAATTTACTAAAATTTTTCATATATTAAAATTAATTAAGAATTTTATTCTAGATAGTAGTTTAGAAACATGTTTTTTGAAAATACGGTCTTGATTATTTATTTAATTTTTATTTAAAATATTATTAATTGTATAAGAAGAAATATAAAATAATTTTTATAATTTAATCAAATTCTTCATATTTAAATTTAAAAAAAAAATAGTTTATCCTATATCATATGCATAGTAAAAATATCTAAAGAATAGATTAGATATTTATATCCTAAGACCCAGAAGACAAACGACCTTTAAGTAAACAGTTTTGTTAGAAATCCTTCTACCAAAACTGTCCTTGGGGGTTTGTAGCACACATACACACACACACAGACACACACACACACGCTTCTTTACAACTTCACACATACACCCCAATACTCAGACCCCCTTCCGCTTTGGTCCATTCTTGATTGTAAGCGCATTCCCATGTCGCACATAATCCAACGCAGCTGTGGAACAGAAGACGAATCCCAAATCCCCTATACCAAAAGCGAAATCGCCTTTAATTTGCTCGCTCATTTCGAGGCTCAGCTTGTGCGCTGCTGCGCTGCGGGCTTACCGCAGGCGAGTGCGAAGGGGTTGGGTATAGAGTGGGTGGGGTGTGGTGGGGGTGGTTTGCCTCGATGGTTTATATGTGTGTGGATCTAAGCATTTGACATGGTGTGAACAATGGTTTTCAAATGCACGACAACTGGGGGAGCGGGGAGCGTTTCGTCTGACTCTCATGTGTGGGCGGGTGTGTGTGTGTGTGTGTGTGTGCACAATTGGTTGGCAATTTATTTAAATATCGGCACGCAGTTGGAAACGCAATGCCAACTGGAATTTCATGCCAAGTGAAACACATTTCAGCGAAAATAAAACGAAACAACAGCAGCAGCAGCAGCAACAACAACAATAACGACAACAACTGAGAAATTTCGGCTGCCAAAAAGGAATTTTTCAGCTGCCGCCGGCAGTGGAAGGGAGGCTGCGACAGCGACAGCAGCTGATGTTAATAGCCCAGCGGGGCCAAATGCCGGCTGCTGCCAGGCGAAGCGAAAGAGAAGAAGAAGAAGAAGTAGAAGTGCAGACTGCGACGATGTCTGGGCAGGCAGTTGCTTCTGCTGCTGTTGCTGCTGCTGCCGCGCCTGGCCCTCTGATAAGCCAATGATGAGCATAGGGCTGGGGTTGGTGTGAGCAGCTGAACAGCTGTTTCTGACGCGAACAGCAACTGCGCCGGCGCCTTGCAAACTGCAAGCGAACGCAGCCGACAGCCAAAGTCACGAAGAAGCGAACCACGAAAACGAAACATGTGCCCACAGACTACGGACTACCTGAGCTCGTTCTGACTGAAACGGCGCTCACAAACAAATTCAACTTTCAACTGAGCGGACGTCACGCAGCAGCAGAAGCAGCAGCAGCAGCAGCAATAACAGAAGCAACAGCAGCCGCAGCAGAGGCAGCGACGCAGCGTTTCTCTCAGTTTTCGTCTTGTGTGAATATTTTTGGGATTCGGCATTCCATAGTTGGCTTCAGTCGTTTGGCATTGGCCCGACATGCCGGTACAAGCGTCGCAGCAACGTTTTCGTTCTCGCCAGCAATTGTTGTTGTTCGCGTCGCGTCTAAAACGGCAACAATAAACGGAAAATGGAAATGGAAAATAAATAAATAATCGAAATATGTGCTAGTAAATTTATTGTGGCGGCACACGATTCGTTCCATATTGGTTGATAGTCAATTACGCCCCGTCGCAAGGCAAGGCGCGCGCGCGTTTTTTAGTGGGTGTCAACGGAAGCGAAGATACGCAAACAATGCAACAAAACGCTTAAGTGCACCACAACAACAATCAAAATAATAAACCAAAGTACATTCTAGCAAAAAAACAAAATTATAAGAACATTCTTCAACAACAACAAGCAGCCAAAATGGTAAGTCAATGAGCCACATGCAAAGTATCTGAAAGATGCGCATCTGTTTTATATGAGTGTATGTGCGTGTGCGTTTGTGTCCCCTGCTACCTACCCGGGCGCAACACATGTTGATTGTCCATGCCGCGATAAGGCCAGCTGTCCCAGGCAATACACCCTCGATTTATATATATATATATCTGGAATCTGGGCAGCTGTGCGCTTTGCTCTTTAAAAATATCTCAAATGCGACGCATCTGTTTTTTATTTGCGCAAATGTTTGGCCCAAACACAAAGCTACAAAGTTGGTAATACAAATTTCTATCTATCTGTCTGTCTGTCTTTCTCTCTGTCTCCGTGTGTGTGCGTGTGTGTGTGTCAAGTGCGCCACATTTTTGCATTGCCACAAGAAGAAATGTTCAGCATCAAATTCGTTTTGTCAGTTTCACGTGCGAAATTATAAATTACGAGTATTTTCCCAGCTCGCTGTCACGTGGTGTGCGTGTGTGTGTGTGTGCGTGTGTATGTGGGAGGATAGTGGAATAGCACGCTGGCGGAGTATGGCGGAAATGGCTGCCATCCAATGACTTTGGCCGCCGTCTGTTTCTGATGGCCTTGGGCTGGGCATCGGGGAATCTCAGCTGCAAATAATTGCAGCTGACTGCCATTTCAACTGCCGCCTTCTGCTCTATATCAGCGCCAGAATCCAAAAACTTCTGCAAACCAAAAATTTCCAAATGAAATATGTCAACAACAGCTGAATTAAATAAAAAATACAGACTTCAAACAATAGAGCTAAAGAAATGTTTGTGTGACAGACTCAATAGGCAATCAATTGTAAATTAGAAATCGTTATTTCCATAATTTCTCCAATTTTTCTTCGAGTTCATATGTTGGGGGATAATCTTTGTAAAGATGATATTGGACCAATTGAAATTAAAATTAATTAGATTATTTAATTGGGAGTTTTAAGCAATTCCGGAAATCAATTTTCCTGAATATCGATTAATGAAGATCTTGTGAATAAACCTAGATCAGCTTTTACAGAGCTAAGATGTGTAAATAATAACATATTTATACCTTCAAAACATTATAATGGGAAAACAGGGTAAAATGGGTTACTCTTATAATCTCATCTTGGTCTGCTTTATAAAGCTCATTAAGCAAATAGATCCATTTCTCAAGTAATTATTATATAATCTTATTTACTTTTGTATCACCTAGATAGAGAGTACCCTTCGTAGACCAGCAGGGTATGCGTTGGCAGACAAGTCGGCAGAAATAGGGATCGAACCCTGCTGAATTCGTAAATAAATCGATTTATTCTAGTAACAAATTCGCTTGATGTGAGAAAAGACAGTTGCAATCAAAAAATAATAATACAAAAAATTAAGACAGATACCTAAAGAAAGATGACTTGAAATAAACATAGACAAATATATAAATAGATAGATATAGATTAGATAAAGTAAATTCTATTGATTTTATCTAGTATTATTTTAGTAATCATAGGTTTAATCCTTTATAATGATTGAAAGATTTTTACTTAACAAACTAAAAACTTATTCATTTGATAATATATATCTTTATGACATTACTATCATGTATAACTGTTCCAAATTCTCTATTGAATTATTTTCGTCAATTTTTTTCTAAAATTTTTAAATATTACTGCTTATTCAGGGAATATGATCAGGTTAACTAGCTTTTAAACTTATTTAGATTTATTTAAATAATATTTTCGTCACTAAATACAAAACAGATTCACAATTTGAGCGCATATTAAAAAATACAATAAATATTATATTTCGTAGCAAATAAAATAGTGCTTATGTTTATTATTATTGACTACCTTTTGTTTCACAATTTACTTAATGCGCCCGTTAAGTTGTTAAATTGAAGCGAACTAAATAAGTTAAGCTCGCACGTGCCAAAGATCTGACAGAAAAGGCGACAGATTGCAGCTGGCCGAATATTTACGTTCAATTTAAGAGCGGCTTCTAACCAATTTTCCCATCCAGCTACACAGCTGGGCCTGCTGCATAAGCAGCTGCTGACTGCTGCTGCTGCTGGTGCTGCTGCTGCCTGCCTGCCTGCTGCATGACTCAGTGGTAACTCACCTGGCTGCCTCGCCACCGCGTCCCGGCCTGGCCTTGACTAGGCGGCAGCTGTTGCAGAGCGCCTGCCAAATGATCTGCACTTGTGCGGAAGTTTATATGTGTGTGAGTATGTGTATGTGTGAGTGTGTGCGAGCGAGAGAGCGTAGCTAGTGACTGAGGCAGCTGCACCTTTGCCTTTTTGGCCTGAATCGTCTGCCCGGTTGATGGCTGTCATTGGTACGACGACACCTGTACAAACATTTTAACAGCTTGAGCTCTGTTCAGCATACCCTGCGGTTGGGTAAGCCAGCAATTGCATAAGGCGTATAACGGGGGTTGAATATTCTATAAAAATTACAAATGATATGACTCGAAACGGTAAATTAGTGAAAATATTCTATTTTGAATTCAAATACTAAAAACTCATTACAAAATTGTCTATGCTATTCGTTTTATATACCTGACTTTAAATAGCATATATTTAAAAAACGTGTATCTGTATGAAAATCTTCAAAATTGAATATTAAAGATTTGAAGAATTAAATAATATTTAAGAATTGTTTGTTTTTCTTTATGTAAATAATTATACTTAATATATAATATTTTAATCTTTTTTGTATACAATTCAAATTTTTTAAAAATCATATATTAATATATAAGAATAAATTATAGAAATGAGTGTAAATATAAAAAATATATTTATAATTTTTTTCAAACATATTTTTGATAAAACAAAATATTTTTAATCATTTTCATTACATTAAAGAGCATAGATATTTGAAAGGTTTCGTATATAGCTGCATAGAAATCATACAAATTATTATACATTTCTCATGCAGATAAAACAGTTTAATATATAATATATAATATTTCTCACAGCTTCTCAAAGAAAGAAAATGATATCAAGTCGCAAAAAAACTAACATTGTTATTTTATAAATTTGAAAATAATGACAATAAATATAATAGTTAAATTATTAAAAAAATTTTTGTATGAAATTTATATGTTTTTTAAATCATATTTTAACATAAATAAATTATAGAAATGAGATAACATATATAAAAAAGCATTTGATATTTTTTATCAACTACTTATTTGTAGATAAAAAATATATTATTTAAACGTGTTTTTTTCTCGAATTAGTTGACTTCATAAAATATACTTAATTTATTATAAAAATATTGTAACAATTAAATATTTTTATATATATAAGAGTATTTTTTGATCGGCTTAGCATAAACTGCTTGCTATTTGTTCAGCTTGCAGTTCTATAAACAATATATATTATATGGCGCAGTGAAACAGAAGTATGCTAATAAATTAAGCTACGACGAAATTATCACAATTAGCCTTGGCTAGAGGGGCTGGGCCAATTAGCGGACCCATTGGGGCTTGTTATGGCAACAAGGCCGCCCAAGCAAAGGCCCAAATCAGTTGGCTGTGGCTTGGCAATTTTCATATTGAATTACGCAGTTGATGGGCAGTTCGCTAGTTGGCTGGACTGTTAAATTGGCCTATTGACGGTCTGATTAGAGCCCGAAGGCAAGCACGGTGAATGGTGAATGCATTTCCCATTGACAGCGCAGTGAAAAGGGCAAAGTGATTAAGGTAATAGGCCAGCCGAGTGAAATGCACCTGACAAGCGCAGCTGTTTAGCCGTGGGCGCCACATGTGGCATATGATCCACACCAACAAATAAACGCAAAATAAAAACAACAGCAAAAAAAAGAATCCCTGCCCGGCCATCCATCAAGAGCTCAATCAATCATTAGCACTGTAAACTTTGCCCCACCACCACCACAAGCCACCCAACCTCCAAGCACCACCATGCCAGCCGAAAAAGGAAATAAAGTTGTTGGCGGCGGCATTTTCACACCTTGGCAATTAGGCGACACGCCCCGGCTGACGCCCATGTGGCTGCCTAGGCGACATTGACTAATGAGACGCCATTTTGTTTGCCGGCTAAACAGCTGAGACAACACGACAAATGGCAATGGCGACCGGAAATAAGTCAATTTACTTATTAGCACAGCAACAGCAGCAACACGACTTCAGCTTCAAGTCTCAGTTGCTCAAAGCACAAAGCCAAACAAAGCGCCAAAAATGTCACGCACAGCACAACAACTAACACACGCACAGCTAGTGTGTGTGCCTGTGTGTGTGCATTCGCTTAATCGAAAAAGTCAAAAACAAATTTTTCGGCTTTCTACTTTTTGTATTTCTCGGCCTGCGTCCCGAACCAGCTTCTAGCCACTTGCCGATTGGGCTTTGCTTTCTTTTTATATTTTTTGTTGCTGCTGCAAGTGGCAGCTTATTAAAAAGACCCAGCAACCAACAGCGAGCAGCAGCAGCCGCAGCAAAAGAAGCCAGAAAAAATGCTTTCGAGCCACACACACAAAAAATGTTCTTAAATTATTTTGTGATGTGCAGAAGAACAATGCAGCGCCAAGTGGCTAAAAACAATGGTCATCCAAAGACCATTTAACTAACTTCATAACATATACTAAATGTGCACCAAAAAAGTAAATTTTTAAAGTTATATAACCTAAATATTATCAAGGTATATCTTATTTTAAAACAAGGCTGGTCAGTTTTTCAAGAAACTAAATGCATAAATGTAGATATCTTTTTATGTAGGTTTAGTTAAACGAGACTAAAATCAATGAAGTTTTGAATTTAATTCAATTTTAATTAAGAATGTCCTTGAGTTGGGCTGAAAATTGGTTCGTTTTACGTAAGGGCTCGACTGATTTATTGAACAGCTCGTTTTTTTTTCTTGCTTAAAACTTTTCGTGCCCTAACTGGTTTGCTTCATATCAGAAAACCTTAAGTATTCAGCTGAATCATTAAGCGTGTTAACAGCATGGATTCCAACTCATATTACCTGCTAAAGTTATTCTGTTCATAATATAATATAGAGGGTTAATATATTAAAATATATTTTAACTCTTCAATATATCAAACATTTCTAGTCAGTCGAAATAACTAAGAAAGTTTTTTTTAGATATATAGCTACATGTAGATACTTTTACATGTAGATTTCTTAAAAGATTTCTTTAACATAATTTAGAAATTATTATTTTCAAGCTCGCATTGAAAAACTTTCTTAGTTATTTCGACTGACTAGAAATGTTTGATATATTGAAGAGTTAATATATATTTTAATATATTAACCCTCTATATTATATTATGAAATTTCATAATAGTTTTTTTTTGACAAAATTTAGAAGTACTGTTTTTTATATTTTTTTATATTTTCAAAAAACAGAAATTTAAATTAGAATTAAAATTTTTAATTTAATTTAAATATAGATATAGTTATAGTTATAGATTAAAACATATTTATATAGTAGATAATAAGATATCTATATCTATATCTATATCTATATCCATATCTATACCTATATCTATATCTATATCTATATCTATATCTATATCTATATCTATATCTATATCTATATCTATATCTATATCTATATCTATATCTATATCTATATCTATATCTATATCTATATCTATATCTATATCTATATCTATATCCATATCTATATCTATATCTATATCTATATCTATATCTTTATCTATATCATATCTATATATCTATATCTATCTATTATATATATCTATTTATATCTATAAATGTATAAATAAATCTATATCTATTTCTATATTAATATCACCGTCTATATATATCTCCATATCTATCAATATATCTATCTATGATCACACATCTCTATATCTATCTAAATGTACTAGTATTTGCTTGAAGCTGTTGCTCTAAATGGAAATAGAATATCCTTACCGTTATATGCTCATTTGCAGCTGTTCGAAACACTTGCTAACCAGAGCATGTAGACGAAGAAGAAGAAGCAAGAGATAGAGAAGATGTTGCAGCTGTGGAATGCGTCATGTTGTCCATTTGCTGTCATTCTTTCAACAGATGCAAAGAGTGCCATACTAAGTGCACATTTCATTCATCTTCTTCATAATGTTGCTGCTGCCATTTTCAACATACTCTTCATTGAGCTGCACCCACCGCCCCCAAACCAGCCACGCCTCTCGACTAACTGGCAATCCTTTAGCCTCAACTGTCGCCTCTTATGTTTTAAACATTCTCTAAATAGTGGGTGCAAAGGAAAAAAACTAAAACCAAGAGGAAAAATAAAAAGTAAAAAAAAAGAAAATGCCGGGACTAACGGCATGTCCAGGGCAGATACAACATCGGTGGCCTTATACCCTGCTGATACCCTAACCCTTCGCCTTCGCCTTTGCCTTTGCCTTCGCCTTTGCCTCTGCCATTTGCTGGCAAGCGCCCAAATTGTCTGCTTGGGTTCGCTGCTGCTGCTGCTGCTGGTTGCTTTGGGCCAAAAACATTTGAATTGAATTTGCAGCAGCAACTGCCTCAATTTCCAGACACAGCGCTGACCTTGTCACACATAGACACACACACACACACGCACACACACACCATGGGCTAAAGGGGCGTCGGCCAACGACGACAACGTCGCAGCTGCCGCAATATTTCTTGCGCCAGATGAAACGCAGATGATGCCAGGCAACGAGGCAACGGACAATGTACAAGGGAGCAACAGCAGCAGCAGCAACTGAAAAACTGCGCCCGCCAAGTGGCAACAGCTGCCAGTTTAAGTATAGCTGCCCCTCTCTTTCTCTCTCTCTCCCTCTCTCTTTCTCTCTTTTCCCCATCTCTTGGCTCTTCTTGTTACTTGTCATGGCACAGTTGTTTGAGCTGCAGCTCAAGTGCCGGCAACAGATTTTTGCTGTTACTGCCTCAAGTTGTTGCCGCTGTTGCTGGCATGTGTTACTGTCGTCGCAGCAACATGCATCGATTTTTGCATGTGGCCCGTATAAAACGAAAAAAAAATTGGATTTTTGGCACTATATACATATAAGAAGGCAAAGCATTTCACAGGTGCTTCAACAGCTGCAGCAGCCGCTGCTGTCAGTCGCAAGTTTTTTAATTGAAAACGGCAGCAACAACACCGCAGCAACTGTCGTCCACAGCCCTAGCCACGACATCAACTTCAGCCGCGTCAATGGCACGTGCCAACATGTGTTACGCCCCTGCCCCTTGCCGCACGGCTGTTGCAGACAACTTGGCTGCACAGGCAATCAACAGCAGCAGCAGCAGCAACAACAGCGGCACGTGCTGCGTGCAGCGCTCTAACTGAAAACGCTTTTCCAATCAGACAAGCACAACAACAACAAGAACAGCTGGAAAATCTTCAATTGCCAGCAACGGGGCCTCATTTTGTTTGAAAATTGCAACGGCAACAGCAACAGCAACAGCTACAGCAATAGCAACAGCAGCTGCAGCTGCATAATTGAAATGCTGGCAACATGTGGCAAGAGTTGCATACTGCGGCTGCCAAATGTTCTAGCTGCAGCTGCAACCGACTCGCAGACTCTCCGACTATCCGACTGGCTAGTTAATGGCCAGGCGGGGCATAAAACAGTTCATATCGGAAATAAAACAGACCATAAAGCCGATTAAGCGCGACACTCGCTCAACTGTTTTTCCTGCTGCTGCTGCTGCTGATGCCTTTTTTTTGTTGGTTGCTCTGACACGCCATTATCTTATTATGCCTGACACACACACAGCAAGTGCCAGAGGGAAGCGAAGTAACCAGCAGAAACACACACGTGCGGTGACTAGTGCAGAATTGTTGCTGCTGTTGCTGCTGCTGATGTTGCTGCTGTTGCTGCTATTGTTGCTGTTGTTGCTGTTGCTGGCTGTGTGTTTGTCTGATGTGTAATTTAAAATGACACCGATGCTGCGGCACGTTGCAGTCGCTTGCACACACACATACAGGAGACGCACAGCAGCAGCTATGTACGAGGGTAGCTCAATAAGTTCGTAGCATTTATAAATATTACTTAAATAAATTAAATATATACGTATTATGATTTTAAAAAAATTAAGCTGATAGTTAATATGATTTAAGCTAAATACTTTTTTATAGTTCACTACTAAGCGTTATAGTTAATTGCTTCATAGCATTAGGTGTATTCAAGAATTTGTATATTATTTTTAAAAAAATAACTTTAATGGAGCTAGCAATTTATCTATGAGTATATACAGTTGAATCCCGATAGTTCGAAATCGCAAGGGGATCACATTTTTTACGAATTACACAGGAATTCGATTTATCGAACAAGAATTTTTAACGAATCTTTCTCAAGGGGACATCATCTTTTACGAATTATTGAGGTTTTCGATTTAGCGGCGTATGAATTATGGAGATTCGACTGTAGTAAGAATAGAAATGATAAAATTATATAAAATAGATTTATTTGGGAGCTCTGAGTATAAAAAAATTTAAGCATCAGCAAATTTATTAGCTTGTTAATATAGTTATTAAATATATATATTTGCAAAAATATATTTATTTAATTTTCTATTAGTTTTATTTTTTAAATTTTTTTAAGAATATTTTTTTTATTATTTGCAATTGTTGTCCATCATTCAAATTTTTGGGTTGTAGAATTTATTGTATTATTACGAACTGAACTGAGTACGTTGTGAATCCTATATCTGATGAGCTGTGTACCAACTCATACCCCACTGGTCTACAAAATCTACTTTTAGCATGAAGAATTAGCTTTCTGATATAAAACACATGATTTGCGATTTGATAATCAGCTTTGCACCTCAACGAAGCCAACGATTGTTAAAACAGTACTAAAAGTTAGTTACTCTAGTTTAACAATGTATACCTAAATAAATGTATTTGAAGTACCATTAGGTGTATTCATGCTAATGGCAAATAGTAGAATAATTTAAAATGATTGAACAATTTGATATTCAAGTTTCGTTTCAATTATAAGCTGTTGCAATTGCTCGCACACTGCTCAGCAACTTCTCTTTCAACACATTTCGTTCACATTTGTAGCTTCATGTGTAATGAAGCAGCTGACGCAGCAAGTTGCAAAAAACTTTTCACTGTAAAACACAAACACATCGAAATACGTGCGAGTGTGAGTCTGTGTGTGTGTGTGTATTGCACGTCCTTTTGTCTGAATGTGTTTGCTGTTGCTGCTGTTGCTGTTGCACAGGTGTCGTCGCCAGTAATCTCTTTCAGGCGGCGTTGGCGGCGGGCGCCACTTGTGCATAATGACGCAGTCCGCAGAGCCACATACAAAGCCGGACTCTGTGTGTGTAAGTGTGTGTGTGAGTGAGTGTGTGAACTGGACTCGTCCACGCGGCTGTCATTTACACACACACACACACACACGTAACGTGTACGTGAACTGGCAGCTTACAGCTAAAGCACATGCAGCTGTGCTGTGATTTCCAACCAGCGAAAGGACGCAGACCCAGACCCAGACCCAGAACCAGGTCCAATCCCCAGCCCAAAAGCCGGCAACAGCCCCCATCCTCAGCTGCCAGCAACCCTTCATAGTTGTTGTTTTTGTTACTGTTGTTATTACAGTTGGCGCGCCTTTTCGTTAAATCTGCCACAGCAACAACTGCTGCTGCTGTTGCCGTTGCTGCTGCTGCTGCTGTGTGTGTGTTGTTGTTAGCAAAAGGGATAAAAGTATATACTGCTTTGCTGTCCAGCCACATGGCCACATGGCTGGCCTTTTTTATATGAATTAAATGAATGTCGTTGAATTTTTTATGATTTGTGTTGCGCCTAATTGAAAATTATGCGCGAGTTGTTGCTGCTGCTGCTGCTGTTGCTTTTAATTTGTCATTGCTTTGGCAAACGGCTTGCCTAATAGTTGCCACGCCCACCCGCCCGCGCACACGTACAGTGGCCCCAAAACGCCTTCGCCTCGCACCCGTTTAAATAATTACTTTTTCTTTTAGCAATTTCGCCAGCAGCCGGTTGCCAGCTCCAGCGCCAGCAGCTGCCTCTGCCTCTGCCTCGGCCCCATGCTTCATTCAAGTTTTGTGGCAAAAGTTCTGCGGGCGACATTTTCCATTTTGCTCAAACTGAAGCTCAAGCTCAGGCGCTTTGAAGTGGCTGGGACCCCCAAGCGTAGGTGTAGCGGGGCGTGCTGTGTGTGTGTGTGTGTGTGTGTGTGTGTGTGTGTAGAGGGGGAGGGGCAGCAACTCAAGTTGAAGCTTTGGCCGCCTGCTGGCGCCGACAGGCGACAGCTGCTTGAGAGACGACGACTACACGGCTGCTGCTGACATTTGATTCATTCGTCATAGCCCGGGTCCTATGCCTTGCCAGCAGCTGCTGCCAGCCAGCCAGCCAGCCAGCCAGCCAAGCTATTAAGTGAATCAGCCCACTGCCGAAACCACCCCCTCCGCACCCACTCACCTGGCGCACACAGAAAACACTTGTTGTTGCCGCCTGTCACGCATGTTTCGTTTTGTTAGTTTCGTCTCACCTCACCCACTGCCCACCTAACCAAACAGTTGACAAGTGTTATAGACGCCATATGCCGGCTGGATCTGTCATTAGTCCTACACCCCCTACCCGACCTGCCCCCAGTTGCCTCTCTTTTGTCGGCACTTTGGCAAGCGGCAGCTGCGTGTCAAGTGTTTGTTTTTAATAGAATTTCATTTGCAGCATTTTTAGTAATTTGCCTGATGCGAAACAGCTGTCCGCCAGCTTGCGTTCGCTCACTCTCTCTCTCTCTTTCTCTCTCTCTCTCTCTCTCTGTCAGAGAGATCTCTCTGTAATAACCCCCTGCTAGTGTAAATATTGCCAAGTGCGACGATTGACTTTAAACATTACGCCAAAAAAAGAACAAAAAATACTGTTTTTACACCTCAGACTGAATTGGCGCTTGGTTGGGGGCCTAAGGGGGCGGGGCTCCCGTAGATTGATCGAAAACATGAATGAAAATGAGCAGATTTTTTCCTACATGTTTTTTGTTTCTTTTTCTCTCGTTTCTTTTACGCTTTTGTTTATGCAGCCGACAAGCTGCACAAACTCCCACAGCTCGCCCAGGTATTTACATATTTTAGTGATAAAAATCAACAAATTCTCCCATGCTCAACCGACACGGGTCGAGCCATGGGCAACCGGACATGAACATGAGCAAGTGCGTGCCAAAAAGGGGTGCATGTAAATCTGCTGCCGCATATGGTGGCCGCTCCACAGAGCGGGGGTGCGCTTGCTTAAATGGGCGGTTAAGTGCCAGCTGAATGTTTGTGCTGCCCCCGCCTTGCTGAAAGCAGGCAATTGTTTTCAAATTTTTATGAGTGTATATGTGCGTGTGTGTAGGTGGGAAAGGAAATGCATTGCATGATCGAACATTCATCAATTGGCACATTTGAAGTGTTTCAAGAGGTGTCTCTATCAAGTGAATTACATTTTGTTTGAATTGTGGAATTTAAAGAGTTTGCTTACAGATTTTTACAGAGTGCTTGAGCTCTTTAGCTCTTCTATTGTTTATCTCTCCCTTCTTATAATTTTACTACAAGATGAACTTACTCTAAAAAAAAATATATTATAATTTCATATATTTCTATTATATAATATAATAATACTACAAAATTACATTAATAATTAATATTTATTATACATAAATATAATTGTTATCTTTGCAATTTTATTTTATAAGTCAAATTTTTTAAATTAAATATGGAAATAATATAAATAATATAATATAAATAAAAAATAAAATATAAGGATAAAATATTTTATTTCATTATATCAAAAAAATATTCTGTACATTTTTTAGATTACTTGCTCTGAATTTTAGTACAAATCAACCTCTGCACAGATTATCAGAAAGTTATATATTTTGACTAAAAGTATTTGATTGCTTAAGAAAGTCGAATAAGATATCTAATAATTTTATTGTCAGAACTTTGTAGCTTATAATCTTTAGCTTTAGTTAGTTTTTTGGCACATCATTTTTGAATATTTAATTTTTAATTTTTCCATCGATTTTCATTTCAACAAAAAAAAACCCTGCTAAGCCCTTGTCAATATAGATCATACGAAAATTTAAAGAAAATATTTTAAATAGTTAAAAAAAGGAAATAATCATTTGAAAAGTATGTTTGGCAGCACTTTGTTCCATTTAGTCAGAACTTTATGTTTTTCTGTCTCAAACAAATTTAAATTTTTGTAAATTAAATTTTTTTTTTTAAATTTTTGTGAAATAAAAATGAAATTAGATAGGTAATACTTTAGCTTTAGCTAGGTAAATCAATTTTCTATTAAACCTTTAAAACCCTGTCCTAGTAAACAGTTATATTCTGAGGTTCAATCTGCGATGTAATTATAGACTTAAGCTTAGCTACTATAATAGTAAAATCAAAAAAGGCAGGTATATATAACCCGGTTAAATGCTAAGACTATTGTACAAATTATATAAGCCAACAAAATATAGTTTACATATGAGCCTCGACAACTAGTTCAATTGCTTATATAATAACCTGAGAGTTAGTTATAAATCTACATTCTGTTACTACATATCTATGAGTCTAACCTCCATATCGGAATTAATTCCTTGACAATTACCAATTCCAATTGTTGGCAGCAAATGGCTGATTTGGGTCTGCCGAATAATTTTGCATGCACTGGAAATGCCCCCAGCTACAACTAGAGCTACAGCTGCCCCTAATGAGGCTCGGTCTCAGGCCCCAACAAACACACACACACACACACACGTATACTAACCCACATTGACAGTCCTTTGGCAAGTGACGGGGCCAAAACAAGGACCTTGGGTTTGGTGAGCCCAATTTGCATGTCAGAGAACAATTTAATCAAATTGAAATCAAATAATTTGAAATCATAATGTGAGAACTTTGTCACTTGATGTTTTCGTCGACGCATGGGAACCTGTACAGGTTTCGCTTGTTTATAATTACAAATTGTGTGGCTTTCAATTGTGGTTCTTGTTATTGTCATTGTTGCTGTTGGGGGCAACAGCAAATAGCAACACCAAACAGCAAAAGCAAAAACAGAGTGTTTAAATTTCTTAACTAATTTGCGACTATTTCCAGATGGCGCTCGATGGAAAAGCGATAATTAAGGAGGAGATTACCGACAAGGACGCTTACGACGCGGCCGCAGCGGCAGCGGCAGCAGCAGCAGCGGCAGCGGTCGCAGTGGCCACATCAACAGCTGCCTCATCCGCGTCATCGTCAGCGGGCTCATCAGCAGCAGCAGCAGCAGCGGCGGCAGCAGCAGCCAACACAGCAGCAACTGCGGCTGCAATTAGTCGACGGCTTAAAGGTGAGTGGCATGTGGACAACACATGTGCGAACAGTGGGCGGAGAAATGACTGTATGTGTGTTTGTGTGTGGGCATGGCAGACATTAAGGCGTTTAATTGGGACTTGCGAGTTGGGATTGGGAGCACAAGTGCAGCCAAGCGACAGCCGCGACGATTGATGGTGTGAATCGCAGCAGCTGTGTTTGTGCGTGTGTGAATGCGTGTGAGTGTGGGTGTGAGAGTGGATGTGGGTGTGTGTTGGCTGTTTATGTTGTGGCAAGGCGAAACAATTAGCAACAACAATCCAAGAGTTTCCAGCAAGTTAGCTGAATATGATTTTTATGATTCCACTTTGAATTCTACACAAGAAATTTGTGAACAAAAGGTCAAAAAAATATATATATATAAAAAAAGTTTGGTTTATATTTTGTAATTATATTGTCGACTCTTAAAAGCAATTATAAAAGTAAAAAGATTTTAATTACAAATTTTTGTATGCTTAGTGATTGTTGGGAATAAATATAATATTTAAAGAATGTTTATCAAGTGAAATAGAGTATATTGGTGTGCTCGAAGCTATATTTTATTTTTATATATTTATATTTATAATAATATAATAATATTGGTTTTGAGTATAATAAAGTATTATAGCTGTTCATAGAGTCTCATGAGGTAGCGGGATAATTTATATATTTTAGACCTTAAGAGCTAGTAATAACTTTTATTTTAAGAACTTGGGATTGCTTGATCTGAAGATTGATCCAGCAAATATAGATTTTCTATTGTACTGTCATTAATTACTTAATCCCGAATATATCATTGTTCTTCCTCTTAAAGGGGCATTTTGTATTTTTGAGTTTTTGTATAGACATTATCATATATCCTATATATCGAAAAAGAAGAGAAAAGTAAATCTAATATAATGATATCTTTAGGTAATTTAAATAATAAATAAATCTGCTTAAATTATCAAATATGAAGAGAATTTTAAAAATTATATTAGATAATATTAAGCAGCAATTAATAATGTATTGTTATTTATATAAAAAAAAACATATACAAATATATATCTATAAAAAATATACATATCAAAATAACTTAAAATTATTAATTAAGAAATATGTATTTTTTTTATTTAGATATATATATATATATATATATATTAATGCTTTCAATATTGAATATAAATACTTTGTTAAAAAAATCATTTAAAAATATAAAAAATGTTTTGTTACATAAATTTTAGTAATTTAAACAAAAAACATTTTAATATAATTTTTATAGATATATATTTTTATATGTATTAAATATAAAATCACAATAATTTAACAAAATATTCTTAAATATTTTTCGTGCCTCCTTTTATTTAGATTAAGTAAACTCGTAATCATATTATTAAATAGGAATTCTAATAAATTCTGTGCAAGATTCTCTACGATTAACACTACATTATCTTTTTTAGAAAAATATCTCCTTCACTATTTGCGAATAGCATGGCTAAATATAAGAGTGGTATTCACAGATTTTTTGAGCTGTTGGCAGCTCGCCTTCAAGTGCAACAACTCATTTTGTTCGTTTTGTTGCTTGGGACCGCAGCCCACAGTAAAATGTTGGTTGTTTGTGTGCGGCACTGGATGGCCAGAAGGTTTTTGCCATTTTCATCTTTTTGTTCCCTTTTTGGACGTTAGCCCAAAAAATAACAGCCGCTGTTGGCGTTCCCAGCAGCAACACCAACAACAACAACAGCCTGCATATGGGCAAAAAGCATAGCCCACTTTTAGGGGCTGATGTATTGTGTGTTTTGCTTTGATTGCTGCTGCTGCTGTTATTGTTGTTGTTGTCGTTTTAGTTGTTGTTGCTGTGCGTACCTGTGTCACTTGCTGCGCCAATTCCCAGGCCAATGCGTGCGTGCGTGTGTATGTATGCTCTGCATTTAAGGCGCTTAAATTCTATGAAACCCTGTTCTCTAATTAGCATTCAAAACTGAAGCTGTTCGGAAAAAAAGTTTTGTTTAACAAATGTTTGCTGTGTGTTGCAGAGACGCCCACAACAGCAACAGCAGCAACAGCAGCAGCAGCAACTTCATTATGGTCTGTTGCCGCCTGCTGATGATGATGATAATCACAAACAGCGCATGATGAATATTTGCCAAAATGATTGTTTTCCCAAATGACTATGCCAGCAACAGCAACAGCAACGGCAACAGCAATAGCAATAGCAGCAACAGCAACAACACAAACTAAACTTGCCAACGTTTCGTTTTGTGCGCTCGACTGCAATCTATGGGACGCAGCTGTGCAAATTCTGTTGCCCGCACACACACACACATATATATAGACCAGCATACACGCACACACACATAGACTGCCACTGGCCCATGCTGCGTATACGTAACCTTAAATCGATGGCTGCTGCTGCTGCTGTTGAGCTCACTCATGATGCTGATGTTGCGCCAGCCGTTGAGGCTCCCACAATGCCGCATTGCCACGCCCCCTCAGATCCATCCCACCCACACACACACAAACGGAAAATTGCCAACATTATGTTTTAGAAAATATGTGAATTGTCAACACAAAATTTTCGTAAATAGTTTTTCGTGGCCGAAACATTTTTCGTGCCCAGTCACAGCTGGTCAGCTGGCCGCCTTACGCCCCCATCCATTGTGGCCCTTGGGGCACAACTTTGGGTCAGTTGCGGTTTTGCGGCCCTAACAAACTTTTAAGCCTCAGCCAACTGCAATATTTTACAATTGTACACAGCCAGTTAGATAGAAGAGAGATACTCAGGCTCAGTTAGACAGATACATGGCCGGAGCGTGGGCGACACTTGGTTCCCTTATTTCTATTTTTTTTTATTTTTGTTTATACTCTACTCGATTTTTTTTTCTTTTTTTGCATGGCAACCAATTACAGGGCCCGGCGGCGGCATCATGTGATCCATCATTGTCTATGTTTGGCGTTTGATAAGCCGCCGCCAACTCAGTTGAGTGATGCCTCCCAACTCGCTCTGCCTCTCTCTGTATCTCTGTGTGTATGTGTTTGTGTCCCTTCGATTGGCGTGCCTGAATGGCTGTGAAAACACAGCCAGTTGCAGCTGTATCCACAATCATTATCACAAAAGCAAACTGTGCAGCAGCCACAGTAGCAGCAGCAGCATCGACTGGCTGCCTTCAACGTCGTCATCGTCATCGTCATCGTCAGCAGTAGCAGCAGCAGTGGCAACATTTGCACCCACACTCACACACACACACTCACATAAACAATTTCCATTAGCTTGTGCAAACAAAGTTTGTGTGTGTTTGGTCGCCAATGCGAAACAGGCGACAAAACATTTGCAAACCGAAATACTATTTGAGTATTTTTATACGAGATATGTAGAGAAAGAGATGTTCTATATAAGGAGAAAGAGAGAGAGAGAGAGAGAGAGAGAGAGAGGGAGGGAGAGAGATAAAAACAGTGTGTGAGAAGGAGAAAATAAGCATTACTGACAAAGCTCACATTTCGATCAGTTCTGTTCCTTTTTTTTAACATTTTTTTTTTAAATTAAAAAAAAATATTTATTTTGTTAAAATGAAAATGTATTTGATTTTGTTGTTGTGTTTTTAATAATATTTTTTATACAAATTTATTTCATTACATAGTTATATTTATAAGAAAAGACTTATAGAGAAAGCTCATATTTCTTGCATATCTTTTAGCATATAAAAACAATTAAGGTATTTATTTTACAACTTTTTCCAATAACATTTTGCACATTTGAAAACCAAATTGAATTCTAGAATGAATAAATACTAAACAATTTTTGTGTTTTTTAAAAATGTTTTATAAAATATTTTATTATTTTATTGATATTTTAGAATTCATGGAGTGAAAGAATAAGAATTTGCAAATAGATTTCATCAAACTCAGTTGGGTTAATGTACTACTTGTACTCAATATAATTGTTTTCACATAGAACTAGTATTTTATACCCCGAAATAAAATATGAGCCGATCCTCAAAGTCAAAATATTTAGTTAACCTGCAGATAAAACAAGTATGACTATTAAATTATTTAAAAATTTTACTGATAACAAATGACTTTATATGAATTTATATATATTATATATAGTACATATAATTATATATATTATATACATATGCCCATTACTCAAGCTTATGCTTGCCTTCAAATATTTCAATTTAGTTTGTGGCGTTTGCTTAAGCATAAAAGTCATTAAAAGTGAATGTGTTTCTGAAATAACAAGTGAAAATTTGTTAATTTTAAGAAAATGAAATATTATCTACTCTATTTTGTTATTGTGATGCTATGCATTAGCAGAACATTAACTCAAACAAATCCAGAAGCCAGTCAAAATCAAATTGCAGTTCAGACTAATTCTCAAAAGCCGTTTATGGAGAAGTTAGCTGATCAAGTGCGATCTATGTTTGCCCTTAATCAATCATCCGATCAAAAATTAACGAATTGTCTACCCTTTGGTAACTCATCTGGCATTCAACGCATTGAAATACCCCATTTCAAACCCTTGAATGTCTACTGCGATAGTCGCACTTCCGGCTCCGGCTGGCTTGTGGTTCAGCGGCGCGTGGATGGAAACGTTGATTTTCAACGCGGTTGGTTGGATTATCGTGCGGGTTTTGGCAACCTTGAAGATAACTATTTTATCGGTCTTGAGGCCCTGTATTGGCTAACGCAAGCAGAGCCCCAAGAGCTACATATTCAATTGGAAAACTTCGAGCTTGAGACCGCCTACGCGCACTATGATAATTTTTTGCTGGGCAGCGAAAGGGAGGGGTACGCTCTCAAGAGTCTGGGAAAATACTCTGGCAATGCAGGCGACATTATGAAATATGACTTAGGCATGAAATTCTCAACTGTCGATCGGGACAATGACATTTACGATGATGGCAATTGCGCCAGCGATGAAGTCGGGGCCTGGTGGCACACAAACTGCTCTGCAATGTGAGTAGTTAAAAGAAACTAATTAATTAGCTGAGTAATTACTTAATTACATTTGTAGCACACTTAATGGACAATATTATGACAGACAAATAAGGTTTGTGTGCGGAATTCACTGGTTCAGCTGGAATAATGGCAATACACTCAAGTCTGTCAAAATGATGATAAGGCCAAAGATATAATCCTTGAATTATATTTTAATACTAAAATTATTTAAGTCAACAAGTTTTGAAATAATAAGAAAATTCATGGCAAATTTTGTAATATACGTTTCAAAGTAGCTTCAAGTTTTCTTATATATATATATATTTAAACAAAAATATTAAAAAATATTTTAATACTTAAAAAAATATTTCAATATTTAAATAGAAATATTTCAAAACTAAAAGAAATATTAAAATAATAAAAAAAATATTTTAATATTAAAAAAATAATATTTTTATATTTAAAAATTGTTAACTTACAAAAAATGTTTATATATATTTTTTGTTTCAAATATTTTGCAAATATACATATATTAAAAAAAATTTAGTTTTTACATTTTTAAAATTTTAAAATTCTATTTGATTTACCATAATTCACATATATATTGGTATTTATATGAACAGTTTATTATATTATCTTATTAGCTTGAAATATATAAATAAATTATTATTTTCATACAGTTACTATACAATTTCATACCAAAAGAATAACAGCCAAGCTTTATCTTTTATATATAATTTTTGCATAAAAAATATTTTCTAGACAGAGTCATATTCAATAGACAGCCATACCAAGTATATTTGTTTCTATATATAAATAATCAATAACCCATTTGATCTTAAATAATTTTATATATTATAATAGTTCTCTTAAATTTTACACTTTTTCACCAACATACTTTATAGTTGTGCCAAAGTGTTTTCGTTTTCATTTGTCGCCTGTCAGTTACTGCTTTCACACACCGCCCCCAAATCCTGCCACGCCCGCGCCTCGGCATCAGGTCGAGGCACAACCAACTGCGCTCTGCGGCTTTTGCGTTAAGCTTTTCATTTTTGAGCTACAGTCGAGTGCGATGCTTTGGCAGCAGGATCAGGCCCAGGCACGTTGCACACAGTTGGCCAACATGACCCGCCCCCTGGCCCCTTACCCCTTCGTCAGCCTCAACTATGGCAGCCCATCTTCCCTTGGCCTGCAATTAGTGCGTGGCGCATGATTTGCTTGCTTGGCTGGGCTTTTGGGCGCTTGTTGCCTGGCAAATGGCACCCAAAAATGTTTGCTAATTTATTTCCCATGTTCAAACAAATTTGTTAATGCCAGTGCAGCGCCCCCTAGCGATGGGAGCAGACAAGTGCTGTTGCTTGTTTGCGGTCAACAGAAATATATACATATTTTGTGGCATGGCTGATGTTGCAGCTTCCGAGCATCCGAGCTGCAGCAGCGTCTACAACAGCTCCTAATGCATTTGTAATGCGCTTTGCCTGCACATCCTGTGTGTTTCTATGTGTGTGTGTGTGTGTGTGTGTGTGTGGGTGTCTTCATTGTTTATTGTGAACTAACTAACGAGCTGGCTGTTTCCTTCTTCCTTTTAACCCAACAAACAGCCAACAGCAGCAACAGCAGCAGCAACAGCAGCAGCAGCAACGGCGACAAGAGCTCAACAACCACCTCCTCGGCCGGCAGCAACAGCAGCAGCAGCAGCAAAGACATGTCCATCTCCGCCAGCAACACAGCCAGCAGCCAGCACACACCTAACGGCAGTCGGGAGCGGGAACGAGAGCGTGAAAGGGAGCGGGAACGGGAGCGTGAACGGGAGCGGGAAAGGGAACGTGAACGTGACCGGGATCGGCTTTGTCGCACACCACCAGATTCGCCGCCAGAGCTGGCTCGCAATCTGGCAGCTGCACCACGCTCACCCCACTCACCGCCCCAGCAGCTGCACCACCACCAGCGACCGCAGCGCAATGCGAGCGCCTCGCCCATAGTCAACGGCGGCGCCAGTTCAGCCACATCGCCCACGCCGGGCTCACAGCACGCAGCGTCTCTGGCGGCTGCTGCGGCCGCTGCTGCCGCAGCTGCTGCGCATGTGGAGCAGGCGCGTCTGCTCTCGAAGCTGCGCAAGTTCCTGGGCGCTCTGGTCCTGTTCTCCCAGGAGCTGGGCCAACCGGAGGTGAGCGAGCGAGTGCGCGCCTTGGTGCTGTCGCTGTGCAGCAGCAATATATCGCTAGAGGAGTTCCGGCTGGCGCTGCAGGAGGCCATCAATTTGCCGCTGCGTCCGTATGTGATGCCACTGCTCAAGAACTGCGTGGCCCTGATGCAGCGCGAGATTCTGGCTCTCGCGCGCGCCACCAACCAGTCGGCCATGCAGTACGTGACCAGCAACGAGCAGGCTGTGATGGAGCTGGCGCCACATGGCGTGGCCAGTGCCGAGTTCGCGGACATCTTCGTGCAGCTGGAGGCGCCACAGTCGGCGGCAGCCAATGGCAACGGTGGGGCGCTGTTCAAGCGTCGCTCCTCCGACTCCATGATGGAGCACGGCGCCCACAACGGCCTGCAGGAGTGGAGCGACTACATGCCCAATGCCGGCCCAACCTATGCGCCGCCCAGCAAGCGGCTGGCCATGCACCCGGCGCCCGCCCACTCGGTGCTCGCCTTCGACTACAGCGCTGCGGCTGCCGCCGGCGAGGTGGCAGCTGCCGCGGGTTTCATGCAGCGCGACGAGCGTGATTTGCGCTTGGGCGAGTCGGGCCAGGCGGCGGGCAGGCATGCCTTGCCCCAGGTGGCACGCGGTGGCAATGCCCCGGCAGCGGGCGCACCTGGCGCCCCCGGCGGCGAGGAGGAGTGGAAGAACATACACACCATGCTCAACTGCATCTCAGCCATGGTCGACAAGACCAAGCGGGCCATCACCATATTGCAGCAGCGCGGCATCGAGCCGCAGCACGGCAGCAACAGCAGCCAGGACCTGACGCCCGCTGCCATGAACGAGCTGCGTCGCCAGACCGAGGAGAAGGTGGCCGAGTTCAAGCGCAATGCCGAGGATGCAGTCACACAGGTGGGCTTCTTACCTTTACATGACTAATTTATCTCCCCAAACATCATTTTATATTCCATTTGCTTTCGTTTTTGTGGCAGGTCAAGCGCCAGGCTGTCATCGAAATCCAGCGAGCTGTGGTCGCTGCAGAGACGCGTGCCGCGGAGATCATGACCCAGGAGCGACTGCGAATGGAAAAGTTCTTCATGGAGATGAGCCGTCATTCCAGTGGAGAGCGCGATCTGGACAACAAGTCGCCTTCCATAACCAGCGCACAGAATGTAAGTGAAATTTAGTTTACAATCGAGTAAAAGAAAATAAATTAAAATCAAAATTTATAGTTTAAAGCTTTGATAAGCAAGACTCAGATTGAAATTTCCATTTAGAAGAAGAACCATTAAAATTAAATTTGAAGGCAGCAGCAAATAGTTTTGCCATCTAACCAACAACTACTAACTCTATTTTTGCACGGTAAATACGTTCCTTTAAAAGGCATGCAGTTAAAAACGTGTAAAAAAATAATGCGACTTAAAATAAACTTGGGAATATGTACCATAACATTAAAAAATTGATTAAGATATGAAACCTTCAAATAGAAAAAAGAATTAATAATTAAATCTATATTAGTTCAATGAGCTATGGAATCTAAGATAAAAACAGCAATAAAAAAAATTTAATTTAAAAAAAATATTACTTATGAAACACAATAAAATTCTCAACGCTGATATATAATATAAAATATCAATAAACTATTCAAATGATCACAAAAAAATTCTATATTTTAAAAGTATTTACATAAGAAAAACATTTCATTTTATTTTAGAACAAAACATAAAAATTCAATTTGAAATAAGGTATAGAAATCAATTTTCAACGAGATATAGAAAAAGAGATAGTAAAAATTTGGATGTTCCCCCAATTTTTTGCTGTATAGATAAGTTGTCTTACAGAAACTGTAAAAATTAAAATATAAAAAACTTAGTAAGGATTCGTGCTAGAACAAAAATGTCGTGTAAAAAGAGAGTTGGGTGTATCTGTAAAAAAGTTTTCTTACGTTTTGGGTTACCATATCTTACTTAAGAACTTATATTGTGTATACTTACTAAATTTGAAAGAATTTTAAAAATTATTTTATTTTGTTTAACTATTATTCAACGTCTTCTCATCAGATTCTCACATTTCCAAAAATTGTTCTTTTTACAACTTACAGGGCAGCAACTTGCAACAGCAATGCTGGAACTGCGGTCGCAAGGCCACGGAAACCTGTTCCGGCTGCAATATGGCCCGCTACTGCAGCGCCTCGTGCCAGTACAGGGACTGGGATAGTCATCATCAGGTGGGTTTTCCCAGCAGTTTGCCAAGTGCAAAAACTTATAGCTAATCAATGGGCTCGCTTTACAGGTGTGCGGCAACTCACGGGCGAGCGAGCTGAGCGCCAAACATTTGCATTCGGCCAGCGCCAGCGGCATGCGCAGCGCCATGGCCACCCGATCCCCACCCACGCCCACAGCAGCAGCAGCAGCGGCAGCCGCTGCAGCAGCAGCCCATCTGCAGGCGGCTGCTGCCGGTGTGCGGGAGGTGGCTGGGGCTGGCGGCACAGCTAGCGGCACTGTGGGCGTAGGTGTCACTGGGGGCGGGGCTGCAGTTGCCGCTGGTACGCCCAGTGCGCTGGTGCCCAACGGACTGGGCTCTAAATGACGCATTCGCATGATGAAACCCAAGAAGAAATACTTGTGCTAGTCAAATTATTGGAAGCGATCGGGCTCGAATACGATATAATTAAAGTCTACGTATATAATTATGGAGTTCAACTAAAGTAAACCTTAACCAAAAACAAAAAAGAAGAATGAAAGAGATATGAAAGAGACATTGTCAGCATTATCCAAATAGTTTTCTAAATGCACCCTTAAATATACTTCAAGTAAAAGAGATAGAAATGTAATTTGAAACTTAATAATTTTTGCATTACATTCAAAATATACTAAAAAATAAAAAAATTATAAATAAAATATGTTAAATGATTTTGGCGCGTGAGAGTAAAACTTAATAAAATTTGTAGTGCTTAAAGTTTTTTTAAAAAAATTTGAAGGCAAATAAATATTATTAAAAATAGTTATCACGCTCCAAACTCATCAAATTATTAATTTAAAATTGTGTGAGCACTTAAAAATATAAATATTTGCACCACATTAAAATTAATCGATTTAAAAATAAAGCAAAACCATATTAAAGGCAACTCTTAAATAAAACCTAAATAAAACAAAATCAAAGCTGTAAGTAGTACTTAGGACCCAACCCAAAAAGCAAGCTAGAGTTGAAGAGATGGCGAATACTTAAACTGAACATAGTAGTTTTTATTATTATACATATAAAATATATAATAAATATTATTATTATTATTGCTATCATTATGGTTAATTTATTGATTATATATATCTGTATGTATTTAATTTATTAATTAGTATTTATTGTATTTCTAAAAAAAATCAAAACAAAACATATTTAACTGTACTTTTACTATAAACAAGCAAATGAAAACCAAAAGCAAATGCAAGAAAGAAAAACCTAAAGTAAATGTTACAACCACAAAGAAAGGCTAAAAAGAAACCCAAGAAATAAAGTGTTTTAAACCAAAAACCTCTTTTCAATGCGATTTGGATCGCATCGAACCAAATCGAATCGAATCGATTCCGATGCGATGCGAATTCACAAGCAGCCTAAAAGCAGGCAACAGAAAACTGCACCAGCCATGAATTGCGCATTAGTGTGTGTGTATGTGTGTGTGATACAAAACCACAAACTACTGTGATGAAATTTCAATTATCGTCACTCAGCTGCGCCATGTGCGGGTGTGTGTGTGTAAGTGTGTGCTTGGCACACCTGCTGCTGTCGCATTGCAAGCAAGCAAAAGCTCGTTAGTCCCCGCCTCGCCTAGGGGCATGCACAGCATTTGTTGCACACATACACACGCGCACATGCACATGCACATGGCTTGTGGCTGCCACACACACATAGACACTTCAGGATCAGCTTGCCTTAACTTTACTTTTGTCTGCAACTGCTGTGCGCTTTTTTGCAACCCTTCACTGGACGCCGAGCGGGAATTGAGTTTGGGTACGTGGCATGAACATGCTGACGATGATGATAATGATGATGATGATGATGATGATGGCATTTTGCTACCTGAGTGATTTTCTAAAGCCAGCTACAGCCACAGAGCGACAGGCGGGCGCATATTCAAATAGCTGCACGTCCAGCCAAGCAGCCAACCAGCTAACAGGCAACTGGCAGCAGCTTCCTGGTGCTTGCTTCTGGCCAGCATATGCTGACGTTTTGTTTGTTTCTGACTGTAAAAGTGCCCCATGCCATGCTCTTCATCCTCCTTACCGCTGCCCATCTGCTTACTGCCCGTTCGTTAGCTTCTATTTAACATGCAGTTATCGTTTGTTATCGCCAGCAGCCACAGCTCAGCCAGCCACAGACATGGACATGTTGTCAACGGCAATAACAGCAGCTTCCCCTCTAAAGAAAACGGGAGTAGCTCAAAGGATGCACTGCATTCGACTACCCTGTGATACAGGTAAGTGGGTTTTATTGAAAAGACAGTTTATATAATTTTTCTAGATTGTAACTTTGACAACAAATATTATAATGCAACTATTTTAAAGTTTTATTTATTAATGTATTACTTAATTTATTTTTATTTATTTATAATTTAACTAATTAATTTATTTATTTATATAATTATTTATTTACTTATTTATTTTTAATTTTTTTATTTTTGTTTTACTTATTTTTTTATATTTATTAATTTAATAATAAATTAATTAATTTATTTATTTATTACTTAATTTATGTATTTATATATATTTACATATTTATTTCAAATTTGTTTTTTTTTTTAAATTTCATTTGTTTGTAATTATTTTATATACAATAAATTTATTATTATTAAATATATATTTCAGAACTTAAGTTTTCTTTTCTTTTTCAATATACCTTAACAAATAATATTTAAATGTAATTTTGATAGCTTACAAATTTTTAAAAAATGTCCAAATACTTTATATAATTTCGTTATAGATCTTTATAATTTCCGTATTTAAAAATAATTTTTTATTTAAAATAAAACTTTTCCTTTATAAATTTGCATACCCTGCATATTCAAGTTGAGTTACATTTTTTTTCTATATTCTATGTTAATATAGTCATATAATTCGAAATTTATATTGAAAAAATATTTTCTACTATGCCTGGAGTCTAGACAATGCCCATCTGGTGTATACCCTATAGGTAGTCCATAATTAATGGTTAAGACAATGAAGGCAGACTTGGCGTCTGTTGCTTGGCCTTTGTATTGTCTTTGGCTTCGATTGGGCAAATTGCATTAACATTAAAAACCTGAAACTTGAACGAGAATTTTAATTAAAATGCTGGCAACTAGCGCACAATATGCGATGTCTGGCAGAAGAAGCGGGATTTGCCGGCGCCTCGGCCTGTGTCTGGCATAAAAATATTCATCATAAGTGGCAGCCACCAGCAGTGGTAGCACCCAGCAGCACCCACCAGCAGCAGCAGTAGCAGCAGCAGTAACAACAGCCGCCAGCTGCTCACTGAATCGCAGTCGCCGTCGCTGTCGACGCTGGCAGCGACGCGAGCAGCAATTGTGCCATTTCAATCGACATCTGTTACTGATTTCAAAGAAACTTTTGTTGACAACACAAACAAATGCCAAACACAGCAGCAACTGAGCTGTAGAGCGAGTCAGAGAGAGAGAGAGAGCGAGAGAGACAGCTGGCGGGTGAGAGCGAGAGGGGTAACAGTATATGCTTTGTCGCCTGGGGGCCAATGGGGCAAGGTACAAACGTTTGACGCTTGCCTGCGCACGACTCCAGTCCGGGACTCACGTGTGCCCGTGCCCCTTGACGGCCCACCACGACCCACAAAAGTGCCGCACAGCTGACGCTAACGTTATCAGCTAGCAACTGGCTTGCTCTCGCTCTCGCTCTTGCTCAGTCGCTCTCTCCCTCTTACTGGGTGTCTGTGTGTGTGTGTGTGTTTTTGTTTTTGCCGGCTACAAACAAAGTTGACTGAGGTTGCCTGCATTTGAAGGCTGTGCAGCAGCAGCAGCAGCAGTGAATAACATGTGCGTGCCCCGTATATGTGTGTGTGTGTGTGTGTGTGTAAGAGAATGTATGTGTGTGTGTTTTTGGCGGCGCCATTGTCGATAATAACGATTTGACTGGGCGAGGTGAGGCGGACGCAAGGTTCATACATGGGCGCAGTTAGAGTTCCCTTTACCGTTTGCCGTTGCCCTTGCCAGCTTTTGTGCGCGTAACATGTGTCAATTACAGGCACACACATACACACACACAATCAAACTAACTGCTCACACATACACAGACTGCTCTCGCTCACCGTCTATAACTCAAAAAGCTGCCAAAAAGTGTGCGCACATTTTTTATACGCGCCGCCTGAAAGTATGCACATATATTTTTTATATGTTTGCCTGCCGGCATTTGACAGCTACGCCCCGGCGACGACGCCGACCGCGCAGCTGCCAGCTGCTACTACTACTGCGACTGCGACTGCTGGCGACCGGCTTTATGTTAATTTATTTTGGCATTGGAATTTTTTGTGCGCCAAATTGTTTTTCATTTGCCTTTGTATTTTGGCTATAGGGCAAACGTGTTTAATTAAAAAAATAAGAAGTTTTTCTCTGTGAATTTTCCTCAACAATGCGCTGACAGCTCCATTCAAAATATGTTATGACTTGAGAACAAGGTGTATATAATTATAAATATACATTTATTTCTCACTCTTATTTCGTTTATGACCATCCAATAAATACTAGTGTTTTCTCTGCATTACAAAATTCTTAAAAAATTCTTCTGAATCATCTTAGTTTTAAGAGTTATGATTTTCTTTTATTTTCATTTAGCAGTATTACATAATATAAGGAGGCTTACAGGATTTAGTTATTGAAAGCTACAATTTTATACATACAATTTTCCAATTCTTCCTTTTGCACATTCACTCACCCACAATTTTTACTCAGGATCAGTTTTCTATGAATTTTCTGCAAACAATATTTAAATCAAATTGCTTATATTTATTTTAAAAATATATTTTTTTTAGAGTCTTACGAAAATTAGTAATAAAAATAATAATAATTAATATAAATATATAATAAACTTAAGTAGATATTTTAAAGCCCAATTTTCTAAAAATTTCAGCTAAAGTTCTAGTCGAACATACTATGTAAATGACACATTGGCCTAGAAACCTGAGACTGTAAACTACCATTGCATACTTTCAGGGGTAACAGTTTTATGCCGTTATCTAGCAAGCAAAAAAGTTCAGCAAGCAAAAAAAGGAACGTTTATAAATTCTTCTTATACTCTACATATTTTTCAGGGGCTACAATCGTATTCAGTTCATAATTTCTGTTCAAAACCACGAACATGACCACAGGTGCAAGATCAAACGTAATTTTTATTTCAGCAGCTGCAGTTTATGGAGGCAGAAGTTGCCCAGGGCCAGGAGCGGCTGTTGGGGTCAGTTAAAAAATATTTTCAAAATTAAATGTATCCTCAAGCATTTTCAAAAATTCGTTGCAATGAAATTGTATGATTACCAAGACTATTTTGCTCGGAGCTGAGTGAGGTTAAATGAAGAAATGCTTGGCCAATGCTGAAAATGATACTGATACGATATTTCAATTATACGTTCATTTCTTTGACAATACCAAATATATCTCAGCGTTTTAGTTGAATGGTTTCAATATAAGCTTTGAACCCGAATTTGTCGTGGCAACAATTAAAACATTTCAAACCCCCTTTTATTGCAGCTTTATAGTATGCTTAAAAGTTAGCTCGGATAAACATATAGATTTCTAATCCAAGATTATACTTATTATAAAATCATTAAGATATAATTTATATTTTACATATTTTTTAATATTGCTAATAATTATTTAATTATTGTTGGGCTGGTGGACTGCCCCAGTCTTTTAAATATGTTCAATTTTAGTGTGCCCAATAGGTCATTACTAATTTCGAGGACTATTTATGGTAGGCAGGAAATAAAAATATACAATAGGGTGCCGCATGAATTACAATTTGATTCTAGGGCCAACAAGCTACTTACTAAAAATAAAATTGACGAATTTTTAATAATTCAAAATAATAATTAGGTTTATATATTTTCCATTTTATGTTTTTTTTTGTCTTACTTTTTGTAATAGTAATAGTAATATATTAAACTTGTATGATTTAACTTACTTGTTTTGTAACGAATAAATATTAAACTTTTCTCCAGAATCTGAGCTCTGAATGAGCAAATATTTAATCAGCTTAATAAATAATGAAATTGCAATATATTACATAACATAAGACATAATAAGTTGATAAAATTCTACACACAATTATTTTAAAAAACATTGCTTTTAATACAGAATACAAAAAAATTATACAAATTAATTTATTAACGTCAAAACAAATCACAGAGGTTCTCTCTAATCAACGTTCTCTCCAATCTCGTTGCGTAGCTTCGAAGCGAACCTCTACAGAGAGAGAGAGAGAGAGAGAGAGAGAGACAGAGCGTATCTCCAGTGTATATTTATTTTTTCTAATATTCTCTCTCTAGCAATTAGCTTTTACGCTCTCGCATTGCTCTCCGTCAGCTGGTTTGACTGGCTGATAAATAAATAGAACCGGCAATACGTTGGTTCCGCTCATAGATCGCTCAGTTGTTGTTAGTTGTTACAGTCGATTAGAACGCTTTGTTGTGTCGCTTGTTTCGAGTGTGTACTGTTGCAGTTGTTGTTGCTGTTAGTGCTGTGACGCGAATTGTGCTAAAAGTATGTCAATTGATGTGTAATGCGATAGCAATAAGAACTTGAAAACTTGCAAAAGCCGAGAGCCAGAGTTAAAAAGTGAATTGGCTGCTTGATTGACAGCTGACTGGCTCAATATGTGCAGCGAATGCCAGCGAATCGAAGCCAAAGTCAAAGTCAGGCCCACGTAATCAGCAATCTGATATTTACATACCCAAGCCAAGTTAACCAAATCCAAGCTTTAAGTCAAGTTAGCCAACTAAACCAAGTGGCGGAGAACCGTTTAATGTTTTGTGTGCTGCATACAAAATAAGTCAAGGTCCCGGTCCCTAGCATAGTAGATGCCAAGACACGCACACACACTCTTATATACACATGCACATATATATATTTGTATATGTACATTAAAAAAACACATTCATATTTATGTACGTCGCGCATGTTAAGCGGCACAACGCACTGTGGAATAAGACGCAAAATTAAAAATGGAAATTTTTGGGGGTAAATGATCAAAATCAATATTTAATTTTAATATAAATATTTTTAAACACCAATATTAAATATAAATAGCAATATGCTATGTTGCTTATTATTCTTAAAACCAAATACTTTCAAATCTTAAGCATTTCTCATAATTTTATAAAATATTTTTTTCATTTAGTGTTCAAGTTTAATAACATATTAGAAAGTTAGCTAATAACTAACATAACAAAAATAAATATATATATATATATATATTTTTTATTCAAGATTTTGGTTTACAAAAAAATAGGTTTTTTATAATTATAAATTATATGTTTAAAATATTTATTTTATATTTAAAATTTTTATAGACAGCTAAGAGAATATTACATTTTATATATAAATATTTCTACTATTTTACTCACATTCAAATCAGTTTTCGACCCACTGTGCAGTGTCTGTCATGTATGGCATCTTCGCAGTAGCAATGAACTTTGTAAGGCGCCTGTTGCTTTTACCGCTATCTCTTTTTGTTGTTTTGTTGTCACTTGATAGCGCTTAACCCTTGTGTAGTAATGTTGACCCACATTTATATACAAAATATGCAACAAAACAATTCAAATGTTCTACATTATAGTATTATTTTCAACAATTAAACAAAGTTTTATTATTTTTGTTAAACTCACCTATACCTGTATGCTCACCTATTCAATTAACACCTTTGTTAAGCCTTTGTTCCATGTTATCAAAAATCGCACACATATGTGTGTTTTCAGCTGTTCTTTATATTTTAAAAAATGCTTTGTTTTGCTTTGTTTTTGTTTTTATTTGATAAGCGACTGCGATATCAGCTGTTCTTAGGTCCGGGGCTGGTTCAGCCCGATATGAGGTTACCTCTGTCTGTCGCTAGGTGCTCTTGCGCTGGATTACCCACTCTAAAATATTCCACAATAAATGAAAAGTTTATTAACTCTAATCGGTTAAAAGTCTAACAAAGAGTTAAGTGGCGGCTGGTATTATTGTCCAGTCATAACAATTTATACATTTTATAAAACAAATTTGCAGTGTTTTAATAAAGTGAATTAAAAGAATATTTAAAATTGGCTTAGCTAATTCTTGATGACAAGTCTTTGTTACTCTTTGTTAGAGTATACGAAATCACGCTCTTTGGAATTGGTTTGTCAATGAACAGTAATTATTCAATTATGTTTGGTTTCCGAGTCCCACAATTCAATAGATATCAATTGAAAAATAAATTTTATTTGCGTCTTACGATTTCTTAGACGATCTGAACTGTGAAATGTTTTAATCAATTTTTTTATATAGTGTGTTTCGGAACAATGTATGAGATACAATTTAAAGAGAAAATAATGATAGATGCTTAGCAGAAATTTTAAAAGAGTTTTGGATGTAGAAATTATTATATACAATAATTATATTGGAAATAAAAATTATAATTTACAAACCACAATTTTTATAAAAATAATTGTATGTAAAATTTAACATACTAAAAAATAAAAAGGTACACAAAATATCTTTGAGCAAATAATTTAATATTGTAACAAGTCCAGAACAAACAAATGCTGATGTCAAATACTTTATTTAAATAAATTTTATACTTCAAATAAATTTTTTTAAGTTTTTGTTAAATTCTAATGCAATTTTATAAATATTTTTTTTATGCATTTATTTTATATATATGTACATATATATTTTTTATATTTAATTTATTTTTTAGTTATTTTTTTAAGAATAAACTTAAAGCTAAATTATGATTTTTTAATATTGTGTTTTAAGGTTTTTGTTATACTTCTAAACTAGTTTTATAAAATACAATTTTTTATGTATATTTTTAATTATACATATATATATTTTAAATTTAATTTTTTTAGCTAAATTACTATTTTTAAATATTATGTAATGTAATGTTTGTCATAGGCTATATTTACTGTAGTGTTTATAGCTTTTCACATAAAAAACTAGCACATACTTAACAACTTTGATTAACTTCCCACTGGCCCCGTCATTGTTAACCCCACCCAGAAATCTGTGGGCCTCTCTATGGCAGTACCTAAACCTTGTTGCTTACTCATCATGTTGATAGCGATTGCATGGGTTCCACATTTCTGTAATGTTTGGCGCTAAAACCATATCGAAGCAGCCCGGCCCGATAAGAGGTTGGCTGGATATATATGTGTGCGTGTAAGAGAGGGACTGTGTATGTGTGAGTGTGCTCGTGTTACGGAGGTTATTTAGTCAGTGTCAGGCGGGCGTTGCAAGGAGGAGTACGTCTGTCATGACGATATCGAGTTAGATTTTATAAAGCTGCCAATTCATATGTTTACTTACATTTTATTTTTAATAATGAAATATATCGTTAACAAGTGAGCGAGTGTGAACCGCATCGAGATCGGAAGGAGGACGAGAAGGCCATGGAGATACTGCTGGAGCTCAATCTGAAACAGAAGCTGGCCACACGGCTCGGCATTCTGCTAGTGGGCTGCATCGTCTTCTTCCTCTTCTGCTGTGATAGCGCCTTGGCCAGTCTAACACTGGGCGCCCTCTTGGCCCTCATGCTGCGCAATCCCACAAATATCTTTGCCTTTGTCATGACCTGTCGCAGGGATGTCATGTAAGTAAATGGGAGAGCATTAAAACTGATATACTAAACTAAATTCAATTTATAAAATACTTCAAAATATGATCGATTACCAACTTAGATAAGTTGTTAAAGCTTACTGAAACTTAGTACTGCTATTTCTGGACAGTCAGATAATGTGTTACAGTCGTCGGATTAGATTAGAGTCTTATATATATAACAGTTAATGGTATTTAAAAATTATAACTATAAGGCTTGTCTATTAATCAATTTTTACATGATAAATAAGAAAGTAAGTAAGCCTTAATGGATCCTCAGAAGATAGTATATACACTGCTCGCCATTTGAATAGAACACCCTACTTAGCTTATTTTCAATCGGCCGCTGCGCCCAAACCCAACATGCTAGATACCTAATTCTTATTTTGAATTAAAGAGTATATCATTATTGTTAATAAACAATAAGGAGAAGTTCATATTAAATTGGAATGTATTAACAAAAAATTATTTACAAAAATCTACCAAGATTTGGAGGTTACGTTTTAGGCTATTTAAAAAAAAGGGCAAGCGGGTAAAAAAAAAGGGAAATAAAGGGACAAACATTTTTAAAAAAGAAAACAGAAAACAAAACAACAATTTTTAAATTTAAAAACTAATCTTTTACTTTATATACTTGGATTTTAATGTGATTTCAACACATTATCAATAGTTTCGTCGTCTGTGACACTTGATTCCATATAAACGTCGTAATTATGGCAGTAGGCGCCATGCCGCTAAAGCTCGATATATCATTAATGGGTAACCTATGACCACAATTCTTATATATTTCAAGTGGGAGTACGATGAGGGACAACCTTTAAGTAGACAGAAAAGATCAAATTGAAATTTACAAAAATTAGGTCTAGCATGTTTGGTTAGGGAGCAGCGGCGATTAAAAGAAGGCTTAGGGGTGTCCTATTGGAATCAATTTTAAATTTTTTTAAGTATTAAAATCTATTTAATATTGACAATTCAATTAAATTAAATGTAGTCTTAAAAGGGAACAGCTTAGAAGCTAAAATAAATCATTTTTACTACATAATTACATAATGCTTAGTATAAAAACAAATGGATAGTTCTAAAATTAAAACAGATAAAAGTAAATCATATTGCTGTTGGTATTATAAGTAAATTTGTAGCCTAAATTCAATTCAACTGGAAACTATTGCTGTTGGCTAAAAACACTAAAAATCGTAAGAAAGTTAAGTTTTCAATACCACATTTGATATATATTTGTCTAATATTTAATTATGTAGAAATACAATGGAGCTTAGATAAAAATACACAAGTGTTTAACTTGTTTCTTTTTAAAGATATTGTTTTCGAGTAACACGATCTTTAAGCTGTTTATTTATTAGGCTTCTATAGAGAAGTCTAACAGATTAGTATATCAAATACGTAGTATATTTTTTGTTAATGATAGCAAACATACAAATTGATTTGCTGTATGAGTTTCTTAATATATATATAGGAACTCTTGAATGAATTTGAATTGAATTTCTTCAATTCAATTTATTTATTCACATTATCTGAACAAATCCATTTTTTTCTATGAGCTATAATATAATATTAGTGAAGAGTACATACTACATCAGTATTTTCTGTTTAAGAAAGTATAATAAAAATAGAAAATACATAAATAAAAGATTTGTATAGGAATTGCTATTATTTTTGCTATACATATATAATTTTCAAACTCTAAAAATAATCTTAACTTTCCAGCGCCTTTCAACGTTTCGTTGCGCTTAATTTTTATTTGCTTCGCAAGGATCGCAGAGGCTGCACCGTGGCGCATTGTTTCGAGGAGCAGGCACTCAAGTGTCCGCAGAAGATCTGTTTTGTGATGGACGAGCGTCACCTGAGCTTCGGGCAGGCGCTGCGTCTCAGCCAACAGGTGGCGAGCTACTTCCAGCAGCGCGGCCTGCAGCGCGGCGACTGCGTGGCGCTGCTGATGGAGACGCGCGTGGAGTACTGCTGCCTGTGGCTGGGTCTCAGCCAGCTGGGCGTCGTCACAGCGCTGATCAATTCGCATCTGCGGGGTGACTCCTTGCTGCACTGCATCCGCGTGGCCAAGGCCTCTGCTCTGATCGTGGGCAGCGAGCTGAGGGATGTGCTGCTGTCGCTGCCGCCTCTCGACCTGACCATTTATCAGTATACGGATGTGGAGCAGCATGCGCTGCTGCCAGGTGCCATCGAGCTGAAGAGCGCTCTGGCCGCCCAGAAGCCGCTGCCGCTGAATCGCGATGTGCCCTGCAATGCCCGGGACAAGCTGCTGTATGTCTATACGTCCGGCACCACGGGCCTGCCCAAGGCAGCTGTCATCACGAATCTGAGGTTTCTGTTCATGTCCGCGGGCACCATTTATATGCTGCGACTGAATCGCGAGGATGTGGTCTACAATCCCCTGCCGCTTTACCATACGGCTGGCGGGATTGTGGGCGTGGGCAATGCCCTGCTCAATGGCTGCACCGTGGTGCTGCGCAAGAAGTTCTCCGCCTCGAATTTCTGGAGCGATTGCAGCCTACACAATTGCACCGTGGCCCAGTATATTGGCGAGCTGTGTCGCTACCTTCTTGCCACGCCCTACAAGCACGCGCCACAGCAGCCGCTGCACCAGCTGCGTCTCATGTACGGCAACGGGCTGCGGCCACAGATCTGGACGCAGTTCGTCTCTCGCTTCGGCATACCTCACATTGGGGAGATCTACGGCGCCACCGAGGGCAACTCCAACCTGATCAACATCACGAATCGCGTTGGCGCCATTGGCTTCGTGCCCGTCTTCGGGCGCAACCTCTATCCCGTCCAGATACTCCGCTGCGACGAGCTGACGGGCGAGCCGCTGCGCAACTCCAAGGGCTACTGCATGCGCTGTGCTCCCGGCGAGGTGGGCCTCCTGGTGGGTAAGGTGGATGCGAGGCGAGCTGTCAGCGCGTTTCATGGCTACGCCGACAAAGCGGCCTCCGAGCAGAAGCTGTTGCGCAGCGTCTACACCAAGGGCGATTGCTACTTCAACTCGGGCGACATGGTCGTCTATGATATTTTGGGCTACTTCTACTTTAAGGATCGCACCGGCGACACCTTCCGCTGGCGGGGTGAGAACGTGGCCACCCAAGAGGTGGAGGCCATCATCACCAACTGCATTGGGCTCAGCGACTGCGTGGTCTACGGCGTGCAGGTGAGTCAAACTAAAATCAAAATAAAGATATCTAAGAGTGGAGAACGAAATGTCATCTATAAATAAATACGTCTGATCTTAAGTATTTGGCATTCTAAGGAAAATGCAGACGCAAAAGAATTGAGTCAAACTTTGGTATAGAACAAGTAAAAACGCTCTAGTCGGGTCTGCCCGGCTACGAGATCACCTGAACCATACCATTACATACACAAGCACGCGCGCCGCTTACTGCATACATAATTTAGCGGCTGCGCTTGGACTGCATTCAGGGCAGCATTATGAGAAATTGATTGTCAAATAACTTCGGTTCTCGATCTATTTTCTTAATGAAATTTTCAGGACATAATATTGACATCTAAAGGTGTCTATATGCGAAATCGCAACTCCCTAGTATTTGAAATACGTTTTTTCCACTTATGGGGTAAATGGGGGAACTATCCAAAATTTAAAAAGTTTATTATCTGTATCTACATCACAGCAATCTACATAGTCAATTTGGTATCTCTAGCTATTATGGTCTATAAGTTATAGCTTAAAAACAAAGTCAAAATATCGATTGTTATCGATAATAAAGAAATGGGTTGAGTTATCGAAAAAAAAAATAAACTTGTACTGCGTATGGTATACACGAATATATATTTAAAATTTCAAATCTCTGGCTTTTGTGGTTTGCGAGATCACTGCGTTCATACGGACGGACAGACGGACAGACAGACAGAAATAGAGGTGTTTTAAATATATTTTGATGAACTCTAATACTAAGCCCATTTTCTAATGCAGATACCTCATGTGGAGGGCAAGGCTGGCATGGCGGCGATTGTGGATCCGACGCGAAAAGTGGACATGGATTATCTGTCCATTGGGATACGTGGCAGCTTGCCACCTTATGCACGACCGCTGTTCATTCGGCTGCTGGACGAGATACCGCGCACGGCCACCTTCAAGCTGAAGAAACGTGAGCTGGCGCTGGAAGGCTACAATCTGGAGTTGGTTAAGGATCCCATCTACTATCTGAATCGGGATGGAATCTATCGGCTGCTCAGCGGGGAGCAGCTCGCGTCTCTGCAGGCGGGCACTGCGGGCCTTTGAGTGGGCATGAAATGGGAAGACAGTACGCTCACTTAGACTTAAGCTTAAGTTAGCTTGTATATATATACGCACACACACACACACACACTTACAGTTATTTGCAAATGTATTTTAACACTTAAAAAAACGACTGATGAAACTTTAGCCAAAGCCGAGCGCGTTTCATTCCCATAACTTGGCCATAAAAATGGCAGCTGAACCGATAATGGCCACCAATACATTTACGGTGGCTGCAACATGGTGGAGCACGCAACATCGAGGAGCAGCGACCAACAGCAGCAGCAGCAAGACAGCGACGGCCAAGATATATCGAAAGTGTTAAATCCCCAAGATTAAGTTCTCGCTCATTGGCAGCTGCTGTGGCCGTTTTGGCTGTTGCTGCTGTTGCTGCTGCAGTTGCAACATTAACGCCATTTCCGTTCGCTAGCGCCAGCTGCGACGCAACAACAACAACGGCGACGGCAAAGCCAACAACGTTTTGCCGTCCTCTAAGATAAACGATGTGCAAAATCCATACAAACAACAGCAACAACAACAGTCGGAGTTGCTGTTGCTGTTGTTTTTGTTGCTGTTGCGAGTTGGAGTTGCAACCGCAGGCAGCGCTGCCAAAGTCGCAGCCGCTAACAACGACGCTGCCACCAATATCGATGGCGAAAAAGTTGTGGCAGGCAATCATAAAAAACGAACGAAATACCAACAAAAGCCGCTATACTTCCCTGAAATTGCTTGCCCCATTCGAGCACCAAAAGGGGCTGCTTACACAGTGAGTGGGTGGGGGAGGTGGGAGGGGTATAGAGCTTAAGTTCAGCATACTCATAAAATGTATGGAGACACTATATCATAGCTTTGTGCATCATTTGAAGTGTTCTGCTCGGTTTGTTGCATTTAAAAAGAAAACATCTCTATCGATTGGTGTCTAAGAGATAAGTGTGATATATATATATATATATATATATATATATATATATATGTTTATGTATACAAGTATATACCAGCTATACTAAGAGGATAAAGGATACCTTTTACATTCCTTTTTTTGAGTTGCATATCTTAGGCTTTGATATCAATAATTATTTATAAGCATTTATAATATTAATAAGAAGGAACATTTCACACATTGATGTTACCGACTGCATAATACTCGTTCAGAGTCCAGAAGCAACGCTTTCTATTTCAAGTTCCAAATATGTCGAATTTCGTATCGCCAAGACTTAGAGAGAAATTAAAAAGATCAAATCAGAGATTTTGTGATTTCTTCAATGAATGTTGAATGCAAATATTCTAAGATTTAAAACGCGGTAAGTCGGAAAAACTTATATATTTTCTTTTTCATCGACAACGAATATAAAAAAATTTAATAAAATTATTGGTTTGTACTTCATTTAAATTTAAACTCATCAAAAACTGAAACATTCTCGAGACTTCTTAAGTTTTAAAAATTGTCCACAATTATCTTCCATTAAATAAAAACTGTTCAACATTTATTTTTCAACCAAATATTTATATTATATTATAATATCCATTCAATGATCCTCATATTTTATTATAATTCTTTTTGGTGAGTTAAGTCTCTCTCTCTATTTCTCTCTCTCTCTCTTTCTCTCTCTCTCTATTACTATTTTCATTAATTTTTCATAATCCTTAAACTCTTCGCATCTCTCTCTCTCTCTTGGCATATATTAAGATTTTTTTATTAAAAGAAATGAATTCAAAATTTTGTTGGCCAGTGTAATTTCCGCTATTACCGCAGCACTCATGATGCTATCAATTACCCTATCAACAATCCGCGAATGTGCCACACACAAAAACAAACTTCCTTGCAACAGCAGCAACAACAACAACAGCAACAAAACTTATTGCCGCCAATGTGAGCATCAAAAATGCGCATAAAGTTGCATTGGCAGCCACCGTGCGGGAGGGGGCAGGAGAAGGAGCTGGATGTGGCAGCAACCGGTGCAGCTGCCACTGCCACAAAAGGCTAGAGTGCGAGTTTTGTCACCAGCGTGGCACGGCATTGGCACCGCCACCAGCCCTTGCCCCTTGTTGCATGCTTCCTCAGCTGGTTGCATCGTCGCCGTCATAAACAAAATGGCAGTTGCTGCCGGGCAGGGTACATGCAAAGCTAATATCAATAAAAACAACAACAGCAGCAACAACAGCTGCGCCAACTGTTGTTGTTGCAACATCGCGTGCCTCGCGCGTTTAAGGAGAAAAATTAAAAATTTTTCAATAATTTTTCGAAATGTTCGACGACTTTACCGCCATCGTCTCGCTCGCTCGCCATTCGCCTCTCTTTCTCACTCATCTTTCCGTCGCTTTCTTGCCATTTCTTTTGCTCATTTCGGGAGTTGGCGGCTGGCGACTGGCGGGTGGCGGGTGGCGGGTGGCGCCACAGCTGCCATTGGAATTTCAAAGCTATTAAAACGCTGCCAGCCGAGCTACGACCAAACGGGCTCCATGTTCCTGCTGCTCCACATTGAAATTGTACTTGTTGCCAAACAGCAAGATAAGGGGTATAGTAACTATTGCAATGAGTTTGCAAGTATAATATATAATAATAGTATATATTATATAGTATATATAGCAGTATATAGTAAAAGTATAATATATAGTAATATTCCTTGATTCAATTCAAAGAGTTTTTTATTTAAACTGACTTTGATATTAGACGATTTTGAATTTTAAATAATTTACAGATTTTTTTGAAAAGAAATTTTATTTGAATTAACTAGATATGGTTTTATATTATAAATATTTTATGGTATTTCTTTTAGCAAATTTGTGATATTTATAGCATATTTTCATCTTTCATCAATGCTTTACTTTGCTACTTGACTTTTTCAGTCACCTGGTTTTGGTCCATATTCAATTACAAAACTTTCAAATTTAAATGATTTGCATTGAAGAAATAGTCAACTCTAATGAAATTGATAAGCATTTTTTTTATTTTTATTGTTTTTCTCTTTATAACTTTGTAAGTTTCTTTTAAGATTTGGAACGAATTTTTCGGTTATTGAATTGATCATATTATTACGAATTGAACTCACTAGAGTTCGAACCCTATATCTGATAACTTGTGTGTGAACGCATACCCCACTGCTTTATAGATTACACTGCTAAAATTTAAATGATTTTTATGTAAGAATCATGCCCCAAGTGGGCATAGTTATATAAATTTTGCTCAGTCTTTAGAAGAGGTCAGCACAAAGCCACTCATCACATTTTGGAATTCTAACTGTCATATTATGCATCTAATTAGTCACGCCCCAGTGGGCATATCCAAGAATTTATAAGACTAGAGTACCCACTACACAATATATTCCAAATTTTAAGTCGAACTTTAACAGCTTCGAAATGCTTTTTATTCATACGAACAGACGGACACACAGTAAAGCAGATATTGCACAAACCCAATATACTTTTTTTACCAAGCGAACGAGTATAAATATGGGTATAAATAAATATATAATAATTACAATAAGCTTGACATCAAATTTTAATTACTCTGATTAGATTCCAATTAGTATTTAACAGTGTGGAAGCTCATCAATTTTGATCTTTCAAATATATCTCTTTTTACTTTTCAGGCAAGCTAATCCTGTTTTTATTTCTATTTATGCAAAAAGAAAGAGTATTCAATATTCTATTGATTGAAACTGCATTAATTTTCGTCCTGTTGTTGCTGCTCTTGGGTGGCTGCTTGTATGCATTTGGGCTTAAAGGTTTTGCTTGCTTTTGTTTTTATGTGCCGCCGCTTTGCCCTTTGCCCTTTTTGCTGCCAACGCTGCTGCTACTTCTGCTGCTGCTACTGCTGCTGTTCTTGTTGTTGTTGCTGGCGACTGTTCTGTTGCTTTGTCGGTTCGTGCTAATTACATTGCACCTGTGCGTGACGTTTGATGTTGCCCTGTCCGAGCTTCGACTGCTGAATGTCGGCTGTCGCCTGTGTTTGTTGTTGGTTTTTGCTTAGTTGTGGGCGTAAAGAGGGATTAGGGTCTGTTGGTGTTTTGTTTCAGTTGCAGCTGCAGCAGCAGTCGCCCAGCAAAAATTAATTAAAAGCCAACGTGCGGCATTGCAATTAAATTCGATTTGGCTCAGGCATCGAAGTCGACGCTGACTGCGAGGCGAGCTCAGCTGGGCGGCTGTTGTTGACATCATTTAATACAACAATACAGCAAAATTATATTCCACACACACACACGCACACACATCAGAAAGTTCACACAATGCAACTGCCTCAGTCCGTGCCCTTTGGTTGCTTTTGTTTTGTTTGTTTTTGTGTTTTTGTTGTGAGCTTTCGCATACGTTGGCAGCTGTTGGCTGATCTGCCTATTTGCTGGCAATGTGTGTGTGCCACACGTGTGAGTGTGTATGTTTGAAATGGCTGACTGCCTGCTGTTGGCATGCCACTGCCTGCGTCAGTGTGTGTGTGTGTGTGTGAAGCTCGCACTGTTTGTTTGCCTCTGGTTCATTCGTTCGTTCGTTCGTTGTCGGTGGCCCGTTGATTCGTGGCACCTTTTGGATTTGACAGTTTTGTAATTAACTGCAGTCAGCATGTGCGCCAGCGTCGATGCCAACGTCAGCGCCAGCAGAGCCGCAAGCGACGCCAGCAACTGTGAGCAAAATATGTTGCATACTTTCAGGCGGCACAATCGAAATTGCCAATAAGCAAACGGCTCGTTTTGGCATTTTCGTGCGCAATTAGTTTTTTGTTTAAAACTTCCGTTCGTTGGCTCAATTGATACAGGCAGCTGCAGCTGATGTTTTATATATATGTGTATACATACGAATTTAGAACCGGATTGCTTGTGCTCAATAGCTGAAAACCATATTTGAGGGAAGAAATCAACTATGGGAATTGTTTTAATTAAGAATTTTTATTTATGTCATTCAATCAATCAAAGATGTCATAAAGTAAATATATTGACAGATTTTTAAAATTTGTATAAGATTTCTTAATTTGATTTCAAATTTAAATAAGAAAAGTTTAGTAATGCAAGCAAAGGATATGAAACCCAACTCCTTGTTTTCAGTAACTAAAATGTAATGTTATTTTAAATGGATGAATTCCATACTTGATGAAAGCACACTGAAAGAAAATTGTGATATTATTTAAAATATAATTTCCATTTTATATTTATGCTTTAAAATATATATTTCGTAAATAGTAAATGTATATTTAAATCTAAATTGATCTCTTAAATACTTAATCAATGTTTTTTTTACTTTGAGATTATATTTTAATGCTCGAAAGAGATATTTTGTCTTTGAATTTTTATTTAAAACAAGATTTATCTCTTACATACATAACTAATGTTTATTTTTTAATTTTTGCTTAGTGGTCCAGAATTAGTCTGCAATGCTGCAATGCTAAATAAAATTATATTGAAATAAGCTGAATTTATGTATATTTTAATTTTATATTATTAAAGCTTTAGAGTGTCTAAAATTTCAGCTCCGATGCAGAGTTGAGCCATGAAAGTACCAGCTACAATCAGTAATAACGCGCTCGGTAGGAAACACAGTTTACTTACCAAGAAAAGAGAAAACGGAAAAATTCTAATATGGGGAATTACTATAAGTTATCTAAAGAACTTTCAAAACACAGAAGTTAATATAAGCAACACATTTTCAAGTTTAAATAAATATTATAAAAATAATAAAGTTATATATGTAAATTAATATTTATGATAGACTTTGGATTTTATCTTTCTTTACTATATACTTACATTATTTCGTTTATTTCTCCTTTAGCTTACTCTTAAATTTAATCTCCTCACAGCTGGGTTATTAAATTCTTAAATTTATTAAACACGTATTGCATCTAAACTAATATCAGCAGCAATATATTAACTCTACATTCCTTTCGATTGTTAACTAACTAAAGTGAATTCCCTTATTCGAATACCTGCAATCGGACGACAAAGTTTTGCTCTCAGCTGCTGCGACTTGCTTGAGCTGACGGCCAGCAGCGAGTCGCAGTCGCAGCTGGCGCACGAGTCCGACCGCAGGGCAAAGGACACCGGAAACAGGACACTGGATACCGCATACTGGACACACGTGTGCGCTACAGCTTGCCGCTCGAGCTGCCTCGAGCTTTGCTTTGGGCTTGCTTAGGCTTCGCTTGTACGAGTTTTGGCCCGGGGCACACTCTGGTCCTTTACTATGGCTGCTTCGGCAGTGGTCGTTGCTATTGCTGTTGTTGTTGTTCTTGTTGTTGTTACTTCCGCTGCTGTTGTTGTTTTTTATGGCCAGTCCTTGGCGGCCTTTATGCGCCCGCATATTAAACAATTATTGCCAAATGGCAAACGACAGCTGCGTTGTGTCACCATCGGCGATGTCGTTAGTGTGGGCCGAGCTTGTGCGAGGCCGAGGCCTATTGCGATGGCCACGTTTTTTAGCCAAGCAACAACACCAGCGGCTGGATATGCCCAGGACCTCGGATTGGCTATGCGATTGAGAGTGGGAGTTGGGAGTTGGGAGCTGGAAGCTGGGACTGTGGGCCAGTGCCTGCATTGGCTTGCCGACGTTTTTTTCGCGTTTCAGCGTCTGCTGCAATTTATGTGTATAAATGACAAAAGTACCGTTATTTATGGCCAGCAACCGCAACGAAATTTGGCAACACTTGTTGGCCAATTGGCAAAAATGTGAAACGAGCTGCGCCGCACAGAGCACAAAAAAAATGAAAGAAACCACCGCATTTCCAAAAATATATGTAAGCATGTAAATGTGTATTACAGCTGAGTGTATTGCAATATATACATATGTATATGTAGATGTGTATGTGCGTGCTTAGAAGTAACGGTATTGTCTATATTCCATAATGCTCAATGGGAAGTAACCAATAGCCAAAGGAACTGCAGAGGCAAGCAGACTTAAATATACTCTTTTTGGGTGGAAGACAATTTTGCCGCCCTCTTATTCAAGCAATTTCAATTAAATGTAAGCTATGTATTTCGATACTGAAGAAAGAAGAATGCTTGTGGTGTTATTATTAGAAAAAAAAATTCGCTCTTTTAGCGATCTTTTAGGCATTCACATCAGTATTATTATAAATTTTATTATTTATTTTGAAATTTTTCCGCCTCTCTTGCCTCCACTACGCTATGCCGCTGATACTCTTCCAGTGAGAGAATTATTTTAAGTCTCAATGGGTTTAGAATTATTATAGTATTTTAATTCCTTTCCATATGACACCTTGCAATTTAAAACTTCATTTCAAATCTCAGAATTATTTTTAAAAAATTATCTACTAATAAATGAAGGTCAATGAGGTTTATATATATATAAGACTTATGTTGAGATTTAAAATGAAGTTTTTTAAGCAAAACAAAAAAAATTTTACAGTTTATTATAAAATTTCAATTTATATATTGTAATAATAATATATTGCACTAAAACTTAATATATAATTTAATTTTTATATGTATATATTTTTGCTTTCTCAATGTAATTCCTTCGTAAAATACAAGGAAGTCAACAAATTTGCAACACTCTTCTTTTAGTGTATCCCAAAGGACAGCTGCCTATTTTGTTGACTTGCGAGCAGGCTATATATATATACATATATATTTTTTTTTTGCCGTCCTTGGCAAAATTTGAATTTTTATTGCTGATCGATGGGCGCGTTCGCTCCATTGACACGCCCACCCATATGGCAAATACGCCCCTCAGCGAAATTATGCGTATTTAGGTCGTTGACTATATATCCGTATCGAGTCGTTGCCTGCCGCTTGTTGCTGCCATAAATTTGCCAAGGCTCTCTGTGTGTAAATGTGCCAATGCGTTCGCCTACAGCTCAAAGGACTCGGCTTTAGCCAGCCTCCGTCTGCTGCCGCTGTCCTTCCTGCCTCGCAGTGTGCCAATATTGACCCTTCTGTTTTGTTGTCGCGCTTTTATTATGCTAATATTTTTTAGGGGCATTGCCAAGATTTATTGAAATTACTGCGGCGCGCACATAAAGCTGAAATCCAGAGCCTGGATCTGGGCAGCTCAGCTCGTACGAAGGTGCGTGGGCGGCGGTCCACGCGGCGTATGAGCATCAATTAAATAGCCATTTAATGTGCAGCTTGTTGCTTGTTGTTGTGTGTAGTTGCTGCATGTTGCTGCATGTTGCATGTCATCCACTGTTGCATAATTGACGCTTTTTTCTTTCCAATTAAAACAACTAATTGGCAGCAAAAACTATTGTTCCAGCCAAAGGCAACAGCTGTTGCCTTGCCAAGGCAGCATCAGCAGCAGCAAAAAAACCTCCCATCGCTGAAAAATGAGTTGCATAAATTTCAGCTTACAATTGTGGAGCAAGGAATTAAGAGTAGAAAACGTGGAATTTAATTTTGACTTTTATATGAAAGAACATTTATATAATCTGCAAAAATTTGCAAACGTATCGACAATGGAAAATTAGGAATGTTAAAGAGAGGCAAAGGTAATTGAAAATTGTAAGTGTAGTTGGTCTTGAGAGAATTAATGCGTATTTCTAAATTAAGTTTCAAATTGAATAATATTTTATGAAAATGAAAATCTCAAATTACAAATAAATTAATATACCCATTTTTACAAGGGTATAAAAAAATTTTAGAAAGAGAATCTGCGACTATGAGAAAAGACTAGGCTAGGTGGAATAAGCTCGTGCTAAGAATAAGAATAGGACAAATAAATTTATATATGTCTGAGACAAATTCATTTAAATAGATTTTACGTAGTGATGGCACGAATAATCATATGATACACTATAATCGATTATTTTGTTTCAATTCACGATTAATTGTATAGGTAAATGGTGTTTGATTATTTGCATCGAATTATTGCTTAGTTCTCAACACATGAAAGTTGGCAGACCAATTTTTAAAAACTATGCTACCAACATACAGCTAGTTTTTCTCCCCAAAACCAAAAGTCATCTGTATATTTCATATGCTTATCTTGTAAATTATTATTTAAGTAGAAAATGACTAGTTTTTATTAATCTTATTTCACATAACAGCGTAATATTATAAAGAGTGAAACAAAAATATAATTAAATTGCTAATATATGAAATAAAGATTCTCTGGAGTTACAATTTTTAAAAGCTTTCCTTAAACTTGCACGTACCTTTGATCTTAGGTATATAAATAAAAGTTTCCTTTTTCATTAATTTTACCTGTGGGAAAAAACAATCTTTGTCGAAAAAGGGATGAAAGAGCAGAGAAATACGGCTTTTGTATGTTAGATTCTTCTTCCCGAAAAATAATCTATTTCTATTACTTAAATCATTAAGTTTCTTTCTAAAAGAACATTTATCTTAATGTGTTGTCTTTATCTTTTGTAACTGTATTTAGGTAGAAATTTAGTACCTTATTAAAGGGTGCCAAGACCAACCAGAATGGTACACCTTTTGAACGTCCTGGAGTATTCTGCATGGCCAATTTCAGACCCATCTGAGTTGTTTGTCTATTGGTTGCTTTAGTTTTCTACATTACATTCTTCTTACCAAAAAATTATCTCATTCTACCGCAATCAAACTTAAGGCTATCTCTTGTAATGAAATTATACATAAAACTAAGCTACACTTATCCTTTTTATACCTAAGTTCTCTTCACTGTACTTTGTGAGTTTCAATTGAATTGCCAGAAATATGCATTTCTCCATTTATTTCATTATTTTCATATCATTTATTCTCGAGTTCTTAAAGCCCACAGATCAATCTGTTTGCCATTTCCATGAGCTCTCAATTATTATATACGACGTGCTTCTATTTTGTATGCTCTGCTGCCTGTGGCAGCTTTCCTGTTGCACAAACAAAGCGCCTCAAAGTATGCCAGACACACACACATACATGCACCTACACTCCCTCACACACAGATACACACAGACGGAGCCACAGCATTTTGTCCTTTTAGCACATTTTCACTGGCGTAGACGAATTGGACAGGTGTTGCTTTTGTTAGGCTTTGCTCGATTTTTATTTATAATGGACCAGGTGTGGGCGCCACGCCCATTGTAATGCGCCCCCGGGCCGTCGGCGGAATTGTTATGATTTTACAACAATATTATTTTTCCATCAGCAAAAATCAATCAAATTCAATTAAAATGCAGCCAAAGGATACAAAAATCGCTGAAGCTACAAAAAAAGCCCTTTCTACTATCTGCAATTATGCAAAATTAATTTTAATGCAAACTACGCCAGCAACAACAACAACAACAGCAAAACAACATGAAAAACAAAACAAGTAATTTAAATGAAAATGCGCATTAAAATTGAAAATTAAAAGATGAACCAGCTAAATAAATTGAAATTTGCATGAGTCCAAATCAATCAATTACGTGGATGACGGAAAGTATGGGCTGATCAGTAGCAATGTTGTTAAAGCTCTAAAAAAATACAAACACACATACACACTCACACACATCACAAAGTTTGCAAAAACTTGAACGAAGAAAAAATATGATGGTAAAATTTTGTTTTATGCTTAATTTATTGTCTATATATAGAAACATATATACATATGCGTATACGTATATATAATATTTTATATATATAATCTGTGTGTGTGTGTAGTGTGTGAGTCTGTGTGCGTTTATGCGTGCGTTGCGTTTACATTTATTTACACAAGTGCAGAAATTCCCAAAACACAAATCCTAAAAAAACATTTGTTACTTTTTCTGAAACGTTTTATACATTTTGTGGGCGGGGCAGCAGTGGGCGTGCGGTTCGACCACACAACAGTTGAGGCAGGCCAACAGAGTCAAGTGGTATTGGTGTGTGCGTGTGTATGTGTGTTGTTGTTGCAACCGTGTTGACATAAGCGTAGCCAGCCAGAACTTTATATTTAAAGAGGGGGCCAGCTTTTAAAGGGTGTTTCGTGGCTTTAGTTGTTGATCTTAAAAAAGAAAACTTTCCAAGAAACACATAGGCTAAGCTTGAAAGCTTTTGGAATAAGCTATTAAAACGGATTTGGCAGGTATATCACAACTTTTAAGCCAATTTATGAATGAAGAGGTATTTATAATTCAATATTTTATACTACATCCTATATTAAGACAAGGGATTTTTTTAAATATTATAATATATCGTCTCAGTAAGTTTGATCAAGTTGCAATACTTAAACTTTTCTTTAAAAAAGTTATTCATAAGTATATATGTACATATATACTAAAATTTAAGTATTTAGTTTGAGTATGGACAGTAAAAAGTCATTTAAGATATACAGATAAAAGAAGGGAACCAATATACTCGTTTAACATTGTGCGCGAGTAAAAAGAAATGATTCATTTTTACAGACCTTTTTTGTTCATTATTAACATGCACTTAGCACTTCTTGCTCTATAATTATCGTAGTTTCACACTTTAATTAAAATTACTGAAACCTAGCGAATGGGGATCAGTGTAGTCGTATTTTGACGAGCACAAAAAACTAGATCGAGGAAAAAAAGGAGCAACCAAAGCAAATTTTGTGGGGAAAAATAGCTAGAAAAAAACTAACTTTTCTAAACAATTTTTGTATGATTTCAGCAAATTTTAATTAAAATTTATTTATTTATTTGTCAAATTTTAGTAAATAAGCAAAAAAAAAGAAATGCTCTTAGTGCTCAAAAAGAAATTAGAATTGTTGATAGGACTTCAATAGTACAGACAGATTCATTACACAACCTTTTTGTTTTTTTTATCAATACAAATATTTAGCAAAAATTTTCACTTTTTGTACTCAATATTTTCAAAAATCATGCAAATATTAAGTCAAATGAGAAAAAGCTGAAAGCCAGCTAAATCGGGCTTTCAAAAAGCTATATTTCCCGCTTCCCGCACTTTAAGAAAATTTTCCGCAATTGCATTGAATTGAAAAAAGCTAGATCTGACCGAGATGATTATAAATTTGACGTTTTTGTAATCTTCTTATGGGGCAAGCCTCGGGCAGCTGTCTTTCGAGTCAGTTTAGATGACCTTTCAGTCGATCATTATACCAACTAAAGAAAGAAAGAGATCTGATCCTAGCAGGTTGAGATCATTGTGCAGGCGCAGCCAGTTATTTGCCTATTGGATCTTGTGTCGGTTGCTCTGCGCGGCTATAGTCGAAATTTGCACTCCATACCTCCAGATCGGCATGAGGATCACAGACATCCTTCTTGATTTACTAAGCTAACCCAATCAAAACTAACATAAAATATCATTAGAACTCTATAATATTTATTAATATTTATTCATAATTTATTCATATTTGTTTTATAATAATAATAAAATGCAATGTTATATTTAATTTATATTCTAACAACTGTTTTAGCTAAAGCTCCCTCTTTAAACTTTATGTGACTACGCCTGTTTTGCATATGTCATCAGTTCGCCTTTATTTTGCCAACCAAAAATTGTCAGCCAAAGCATTTTGGTGTGCGTTCGTACTGTTTGTTCTGACCAGGACCTGAATATGGACCTGGACATGGACTTGGCTGAGGGAGCGGGGAGTTGGACGGAGGCTGGACGAGTGTTTAGTTTGTTGCGCTTGTTGAGAATAAATGTATAACATTTTATAACTATTCATGCTCGTAAATTCAAGATTATTTTGTGGTCTATTTAAATTTAGCTAGTCACACACACACACACACACTCACACACATACATGCATACATGTATTAGCCAGTGGCCTGCAAATGGAATTGATGTAAGTTTAGCGGTTTGACTAGGGAAAACACTTGAAGAGCGTCGGAAAATGCAAGTCTAAAGGCAGCGCCTTTCAACTTGAAAGTAATTAGAAAGTAAAGCGTCTACAAATTGTCTGAAATGCACGGAGGGGCATTGATTGATTTCCAAGGAAAGCGGCAGAACGTCGAGTGCCACTAAACGAAGCGAAGTGCAGCCAAAAATAGACGCAAGTTGAATGCATTTTCGAAGCCTCTGGCAAATGAAAGCAAAAGCAAATGTGGAAGAAAAAGCAAATGCTCCTAATGACTGCGGTGACACTTTTGTGGAAGTCCGCACACACAGAAAAAGAAAGAGAGAGAGAGCATGTGTGTGTGTGTGGCATACCTGTGCATGTTGTGCTGATAAAATTAGAACGTGAAAGGCGCTGCAGTTGACAGCGTGAAAATTTGTGAACTTAGAACAGGAAAAGGCGGCGGGATGCCGTCGCTCAGCTGCAAAGCGAACAGCTTAATACACACACACACATAGTCAAAGACAGAGCTAAAGATACAAATGCAGATACTCGAATATTCAGTTGCAGATAGATGGCAGCACATACATATGTATATCAACCAAAATAGTTGCCTCGTTACATTTGTTGTTTTGGCATTTGGCCTGTCGTGTTCGAGTGATTGAAGCTGCCATAATATACAAGAAAAAGAAGCCAAAAGTCAGCACAATTAGTTAGTGCTAAGATACTCTATAGATACCCTATATACTGGATTGTGAATATTTGTCACATCTCTTTTTCATTGTTGCTTAGAAAATGTTCTTCACTTAGCTTAATTCGTCAATCCTTTAGTTCATAAGTAAAAGTACACTGAGAAAAAAATAACAATCAGCAATGTATACTTTTTTATACGCTTATAAAGGGTATTATTTGTTTGTCAAGATACTTTTAATGCACAGCAGAAGGCGTCGCCGATATCACAAAGTATATTTATATATAGATATATTTTTATCTCTATCAACAGATAAAATCACAAAGGTTTATGAGTGTTTTATATAACACATATATTTCTTAAAAAAAAAATTTTAAAATTTAAAATTTAAAACTTAAAATATAAATTTATGCAATAAATAAAATATAATATAAATATTATATATATTACTAAATATAATATATAATACAAAACAAATAATATGTATTATTAATCCCTGTTTATTTTGGAATATGTTTAAAAAACTATATATTTTTAGAGAGTCTTTTCAAATTAATAATAACAAAAAATATATATTAAGTTAGGGACTGTGACAAACTACCTTCTCTATCCAAGCCTTATATCAGAGACTTAACTAAAATTACCCAACATTTATTTATATAAAACTTTAAAAATATAATTAAATTAAATGGCTAAAGTGTCATAAAACTTAGTTTTAAAAACAAGATTTAACTTGTTACATAAAAATAATTTAAAATATAAATTTTTAAAAACATGTAAACATCATGTGAAAAATTTAAAAAAATATATAAAATATTTTTAAGCAACTTAAAAATAAATTCACATTTTTAATAGAAATTTCAGACTTAAAATAATTCAATTAAATTATTATTTTATATATATTATATTATATATAATATTATATATATTACATATATGTTCATTATATTATTTTTATATTATTTAATTAATTTAAATTATATTTTAAGCAAGTAATGATAGGTTTTAATATTTCAAAATATTTTATTATATATACATTGACATATTTAATATACGTACAGCTACCCTATCACAACGTTAGGGCTTTTACGTTGTATAAATCAAAGGCAGTCCAATTACAGAACTTTATGAACAGCCCCGCTGCTTGAGCGTTTTTCCTCAGCGCTCAAACTGAGTGACTCGCACTCTCTCTCCCTCTCTCTTTCTCTCTCTCTCTCTCTCTCTCTCTCTCTCTCTCAATCTCTCTCTCTCTCTCTCTGTCTCTATCTTTCTTTGTACATATGACAAACAGTGCGCGTCATTTAAATATATACATATATACATTATATAATAAAAATTTAGCTTTAGAATTGCAAAGCTTGGACAGAGAAATTATTAGCAAATTTTGGGTTAGGTTATATAACAACAATTTCATATATGCAATAAAAAATATTTCTAAATTTAAATTATTACTTTTATCAAGCCAACCAAAAAAAGCATCTGCCAAAAAAGAGACGAAAAGAAGATTTTCACTCCATATGCTTCTAGAAAGAAGGAAAACTTCTCCGCTGTTTCTAACCAAAGAACAAGGCACGAACATGCACTTAAACAAACACACATGTATGTGTGTGTGTGATCAGCCGTCTCGCTCTAGTCGGAACTTCTGGCAGTCAGCCGAAGCAACGACGTCGCTGTCGCCGACGTCCGCTGGGTTGGGCAGTGGACTTCAACTGGGGACCTGACTCTGAGCCAGTCACTGCGATCAGTTGAGTTTTGTGCGTTGTGCGGTTAAGTAGCGCGTTCTGCTCCGGCCCCCCCTTTCAAGACTCACACAGTGAGATCAATCAGTGCACACCACCAAACACACACACACAGACTCACAGGAAGATCGACAGATCCACATTCAGGTTGAGTTTTGAGGTCCAGGCTCCTCAATTCAGTTCAGTTCAGTTCAGTTCAGTTGAGTTTAGTTGAGTTGCTAAGGAGTTGTCCCGGCCACGCCCACAGTGACTTGCTACGTCCCACGCTTTGAGAATTTGTTAAATTGTTACATTAAAGCCCCATAAATCAAAATGAGAGAAATTGTGCATCTGCAGGCTGGACAGTGCGGCAACCAGATTGGCGCTAAGGTAAGTCTCGTTTAATTCTTTTTTATTTTTTTGCAATTTTTTATTCTGTTTGGTTTTATTTTATTTTTTTCTGATTTTGGTTTTTGTGGCGCTGCTAATTTATGCACATTGCCCGAAAACGTTTTTCAATGAGTTTCCAAATTGATCGCAACTCAGAGTCAGACGTCGACGTCGAAGCCGCCTTTTACAGCGCATTCAGCGCAATTAAAGCAAAAGAAAATTAACGCAAAAAAATAAAAAATAAAAAAAACACAGCCAGCGAATAAACATAAAGAAAAGAATAAAAAAAAATTACAACAAAAAAAGCTTAAATCAAATAAAAAATAAATGAGCGACGCGACGTAGCGAAGAAAATGAAATTTGTTTGGGTTTGTCAGGCACTCGATATGCCCTTTGTTGCAAGCCAACCTCCATTGTGATTATAGTAGTCGAGAGAGTGGAGACTCAGCCCCCTTAATAAATGAGCCGGAATTATACTGCTCTAATATGGGGCATTACTGCAATTGTTTCTCTGAAACGCTTTTTTCTCTATCATCCTCTTTTCCTCTTCTTCACCATTTGCTGCATTTTACGGATGCCGAAAACCTCTTGCATTATCATTGCGGTTGTATCTTTTCGCTTTGTTGGGCTTTCCTTCCAGCGGCAGCCACCGCAAGAGGTGTGCACACAAATATGCCATTCAGGTGCCACAAAAGGGGGCAAAATTGTAATTCATGGGAGCCGCGAACTCCGCAAAGCAACAAAACCATTTAAAAAGATTAGTTTTATGAAAAGGTTAATTTTTTAATTGAAATAAATTATAACGAGAACTGGAGGAAAAAATGAAATATATCTTAAAATATATTTAACATGAATAATATACTTGAGAGGAGGAAATATTAAAGCTAATGCTTTAGGGATAGCGTTTAATGAGACAACAGCTGAAAACTGAAGAAGTATTATTTTTTTTTTGACTATTTAAGATATTTTCTAAATAAGATATAAAAATATAAAAATATTTAATAGAACAATATTTAAATAAATTATTTTATAATTATTTTTATTTGGATTTTAACTTTATTTATGTTATTTTTCTCATGATGATTATTTGCTAAATTCAATTTTAAAAAAATTTATATTTTTATTTATAATAGTTTTAAGACTATAAGAAATATAATAAATTTTCAACATATCCCATTTTTATTTTTAACTCAAAAAAGTTTGTTTTCACGGTTTCCATGAAATTGAAGTAAAATAAATAATTTCATCTAATAAATAAACTTCTCACATTTCGTTTAGGCCTAAAGAAACCGAACACGCAAACAAAATTATAAAGTATATGTGATCTGATGCCGTGTAGTGTAGTGCAGTAAGGTGTCAAAAGAAAAAATGAACATATTTCAAGATTAATGAGAGTCTACTTGCTTATTAAACTTTCTAAAAAGCTTTCTTTGCAAAAAAAAGCCACCTCTCTATCCGAGTAAAAATTTTAAGCCATAACCCGAAAGCCCAATCTTTAGTTCCAGTTAGTAAAATTGTTGGAAAATTTCTAATATCCAACAGCTGTCAATTTAAATGCAAATCAAATGTGCTTAACGGTACTCAATGAGGCGTGGTCGTATGGCCATATGGCCTGGAGGCCCATCTATCCGATTTGATGATAGCTATAGAAAGCCATATGGTTAAGATCAATTAAATCCGATTGCCTCGCTTAATCAGAGCTGTGTGCGGCAGCTAACTAGTTAATCAATTGCAATGCCTGCAATTAAAACGATGTAGAACAATTAGCTGCCCTGCCATCAATTATTTTTTCAATGGGCTGGCAACGGGGACAACTTCTGTCAGTTAATCAATATAGCCAGCCGATTGGGGCACCAACCGGCGATCGCGCAGCCAAGCAACGAACGTGCCACAACGCATTTTTCTGCTGCTGCCGCTGCCTCGGCTCAGTTGTTGTTGTAACTTTTGCATTTTTTGGCAACCTGCAACCGGTTTGTCGATTTCCAGTGTGTGTGTGTGTGTAGCAGGGGCAAAATCAATGTCAATGCTCTGGCTCAATTTGCAACCAGAATAACGAAAAGTGTGTCACGCGTTGCACAAACGCTGATAAAAGCCAATCAAGCGATGATTAAACTATAAACACAATTAAATTAAAGTAAACCCAAGCACAAAGATAAGCAAACGTTGTTATTTTTTCGTACTATTTTTATTTCTTCTTATTCTTCAAATGACTCAATTGAGGTTCTCGGCGCTTTGTGGGAAATGGCTCCAACTGGGCTGGGTTGGAGGTGTGGGGTGGGGTCCAGGGGTTTGGGTTTTCAGTGTCGCTTAATTTAACGCTAAACAGTTTTTACTTCTCAGAAATTCGGCATAGTAATGCTTTTTATGGACCTCTGTATACACACATACTCTATATAAAAACACATATGTGTGCGTGTGCGTGTGCATGTGTGTGTGTGTGTGTGTGTGTGCCTACTTGCCCATGAATGAGAAACGTAGACTGTTTATCTAAAGCAGACGACGAAGCCGACTTGGTAATTTGAGCGAACCGTTGGTTTCGCATTACCCAAGAGATTTGAGTACTACATACATACATATATGCATGCATATATGTATGTATATGTTATATTATAAAAGCAAAACAGCTGAGTGGACACTTCAAATGTGTGGCAACAAACAACAACAATGAGCAGCAGCTGGCAATGTGGCAGCTACCTCTAACCATACCCACATTTCTGTTTAAATTTGAGTTTCGAATCGCAATCAGGCATCGGGCATCGGGCATCAGGCAAACCGCACAAGTGCACAAAGGAAATGACTCAGAATCAATACGTTAACTGGGTGTGTGTTGGTGGGAGGGGGAGGTGGCTGGTGCAATTGGGGAAAGAGGGCATATTGAAGGATTGGTCTGCTGGCAGCACATTTTCGTGGGCGTCTACTATTACAGGATAGGGGCCCATATGCATTTCGAGTTTCCGCCGCCAGACGATAAATGCATTTTAAATAATCAGCAAGAGACTCTCTCTATATATATTATATGCACAAATTATAATTTCATAAATTTCTTATATACATACATATATGTATATATAGTATATAGTCATTGCACTGGCAAAGTCAACAAACTGAAGGCCTCTTTGCTTTTTCGTATTTCTTAAGAAAGATTTATTATCGCGTCTGTCTTGAAAAAAAAGAGACAAAACAGCTGCTGAGCGATAGGCCCGGCCATGGGTAGGGAGTGTAGGGGGCCTTCTTCAATGTTCTTTGATGCCCCAAACATGTGAAAATGAATTTTTGCATATTTTTCAAGGGCTGCCGGAAAAGCTATGGCCAAAGCTGCAGGCGATCGGCAGACGGACTCAAGCCTTAAGTCTTCAGACTGGCTGCGGCTCCAAAGTTCATGCCCGAGTGATTTCAAGTGGCACAGACTGAAAGACAGCTACACATAGCGCTGGGGCAGTTACGGCTACAGACATGCAACACTTAATGAGGGCGTCGGCAGCTGATCGCATGCGAAAAGCGGGAGGCGAAGGGGCGTGCCTCTCTCTCTCTCTCTCTCTCGTAAAGGGGGGCAGCAGTATTTACAACTAATTGGAAGTCTCTAAAGTCGCTAGCTGCCTGCAGCAGTGTGGCAAGTGGCAAGTGGCAGCAGAAGACAGCAGGAGACAGCCAAACAGCGCAGCGACTTGGCACTAAATTACAATTTTTTTTTTGCTAGAAGAAATAGAAGTAGAGGACGAAGAAAAGTGCATTTGCTATGCAGAAATTAACTGTAAAATGTAGCTAATAGAATCTAAGCTAAATGAGTTTTTAGCGTGAACATTTTTGGCTAGCTAAAAAGTTGAATTCAAATCTTACAAAAGAAAAGCTATATTATTATTTGAGTTGGCAATTAAAATTTTGAAGAATTAAATAATTTAACAATAGCATTAATCATGATTTTCGTGTGTGTGTTAATCTATTATTAGATTGCGTTTCACTCTAATCAGCTTTTTAGACTTTATTTGTTGAAATCGTTTCGTGAGAAATACAACTCATGAGCCATAAGAACTTTTTGTAGTTGGGGAAGTCTTCAGATTGTGCTTATATTTTGATTCTAAATAGATAATATATATTTCGTATTATAAAACTGTGATAAGTAGATTGGCAAGTTATAAAAAAGTGTATATTTTATATGAAAGTGTTTACTTATATTTTTTAAAAGACTTAAAAGTGTTTTTAAAATTTTATAGACCTACAGTTAAAAGAAATGCCGCATTTTTAAAATCTGGAAAACCAGGCTAAACAATGCTCAAGGCAGAAAGATTTTTTTCGCCATTTTTAATAAAAAAACTATTTTCAGAAATCCTTCAAAATTATCAAGACAATTAAATATATATATATACATATGTACTTTAATATTTATTTTTAAATAAATTGCTTTAATTTCTATTAATTATGTAGAAATATTGATTTTTAAATTAAAAATGAGTTATATAAATACTCTATTACACACACTAAATATAGATAATATATTTTGATATATTTCAGATTGTTAAAACTTTCAAAATTAACTCTTAATAATAAATTTATTATTTTATTTCTAGTTTTTAGACCATAAAAGCAAAGCCTAAAAGCTGTCAGCTTAATAATTATATTTTAGAAAATATAAGCCCAGCTTTAGTGTTAACTGAATTAAGCAGCATGACCAGGAAAATTGTTTTAAATTTGTGATATAATTTCTAATGCGATCTGCTGTCCAAATACAATTCCCGGTATCCCGAGATCATTTATCACACTTTATACTAAAGAATTTTCAGCATTTTCTTTTGTGCGTTTCATAATTGTTTTTCGTTCCTGGCTTTCGGGCCATGATCGTGCCGCTGATAAGTCAGTGTCCAAAGCGCTTTTATTGACTCACTTCACGTTCTCACAAATTTGTAATATCAAATCCGAGGCAGCCCAGGAGTATGACGCAGCTGAAAGCAATTTACGCAGCTGGACCGGACTAGTGATACCCCTGGCAGCCCATTTCCCCAAGCAATCATTGCTGTTAACCGAAAAAAAGCAATTTCCCGCAACTATCAGCAGCAGCATCAAAAAGGAAAAATCCGAAAAAAAGGCTGGAAAAATTAGTTGAAAGTAAAGCGATCGCTCGAGCAGAGAGAAGGAGAGAGAGAGAGGAAGGGAGAAGAAAGAGTTGAAGACATGAAAAACGACTTTTCACTTCAACAGTTTTGTGTGCTAATTTATTTCTGTTGTTGCTGCCCCAAGCGAGTTGCATGATTTCGTTGTTTGTTTGTAAGCGCTCGTCCGGCATATAAACTGCGCTTTATTGTTGCTGCTGCCGCTGCTGCTGCTGCAAGCTCATAATTGCAACGGCCACACTCCAATTAAATTTGATGATCTCGCGGAGATTGTACATGTAGTTGAGAGCTGCCTTTCAAATAAACAAAAGCAAAGCGCAGACGCAGCAGACGCCATCGGTTGCCAATGCCTAGATCGGAGCAGGCCCCAAACTGTGGACGGGATTGTAGCGCCTGGTGCCTGGTGCCTGGTGCCTGGTGCCTGCGGGGCACACGTCAAGTTCAAGTGCCAAAGGGAAACGAGACAGACAACAATGTCTGCATAGATAGTTTAAGAATTGGAAATGGAAATGGAAACTGGGAACGGGAACGAGAACTGACAACAAGAAGATGCCACTTCAAGCGATAACATTTTTATTGTTTCCGCGCTGCCGTTTTGGTTATATTTAGCTGCATTCCAATTGACGTCCAATTAGAATCGTATTGGAATTACAATTTTGGTATTGAAAAGTCATTGCATGGACGATTTATGCGTTGCGCTTGAATGGTGAAATTTGTTAGATACTCGCCGCCTGCCTTGTTAATGAAAAACTAATGCTCACCATCTTTGGTCAAAGTAGCCGAAATTGTAGACAGCTCTCTTGTTAAACGCAGCACAACATTTGCAGCGCGCTTCCGCAATAAACGCTGAGCGAGTGGGCAACATCAATGAAAATGTATCTGAAAGATACGCGAGTATCTATTTGATTTGCTTGGCATGCCACAGCGAGCGAGGCGAGCATGCATGTGTGTGTGTGTGTGTGTGTGTGTGTGTGGCTGGGCTGCCTCCTAATGATGTTGTCGATGTCTACAACTGGCGTCTGCTGGGTTAATTTAGTAACTGCGAGTTGCCGCCTGGGTCGTTGGCCTGCAGTTCAGCTATGACTCAGCAGCAGCAGCAGCAACATATAGATACATTTGTATCTGTGTTGGTATCTGGCCAGTGCCCACAGGCAACGTGCAACGCCTCGGGCAGCGCTATTTTTAACACTTTCGCTGCATAAGGTTGCACATCGCGTTGCACATTGCACCCCAGGAGCGGCATTCAGAATGAAGACTCAACTTGGAAATGTCCCATGCCGCGACACGCTGCACTGAAATATTTTCAACTAAAAAAAGTATTTCTCTCTATAGATATACTTATATACATATGCATATATATGTATGTATATATGTATATTCAAAAGAAAAAAGAAAAAAGTCAAGCCGAAAAACTATTTGTGACTGCGCGTACGTCGCCTGTGCGTTGTTTCTCTTTAAATTTAGCACTAAATCAGGGCATGTTGGAGAGATCCGACTCTGACGGCTGAACCAAACATAAATTTTCAGCCTCAACAGTGTACGACGATGTGTCTCACTTTTGAGGCTGTCCCATCGCTCTTTTCTTTTTTAAGCCGAAAAAACTAAACTAAAAATATAATAAAAATGAAGAAAAAACAACAACTTTATGGCGCTGCGGCTGCGCCTACTTCGTTCTCGTATTTGTCGCAATACAGAGAAAAGCGAGTGAAAAATAGAAATTTTCTAATAATTTGTAAACTTCTTTTTTGTGTCGCTGGGCGGTTTCTGCGGCTGGCAACATGAACTCTGACATGGCTGGGTGGGCTCACACAGCTCGTAATTCTATTTGACAGACGTGGCACAGCCAAAGAGCCAAGAGGTTGACAGATGACTGACTGCAGCCAAAGAAATATATTGAAATTTTCCAACAGTTCACAGCTAAAGATAAGCACTTGCGATGCGACTAAACTGAGCCAAGAGCTCCTTATCATGTCGTAAATTACAAGCGCAGTAGCTGATAGCAACTGAAGCAACTAATAGGGATGCTGCTTGCATTAGCAACAGAATTGCCTCTTAACATCTATAAAATCTAGGTAACTCGCAAAGCCATAAAACCTTTAGGTGACACAAGATAAATGCTTGAAATGATGAATAATCTAAGACATTTATCATTTATTACTTTTCAAATATTTAAAGTCTTATTACTCACATGATAAATATGAAACTTTTTCTTTTTTTTTACTTTTTATATTTTATTTCATTTAATCTAATTTCACATGAAAATTAAACTTAAGAATGATACAAATTTTTCCGATTTTTGTTTGATTTAAATTATTTTATTATAATTTCTTTAAAAAGTTATTCAATAAATTTTTAAAATATATATGATTATATTATTTAATATATTCATGTGTAATTGATTGATTAAATAATATAATAAATATTGATTAATTTTTGATTCTAAAATAATAAACAGCATAAAATAAACTAAAATAAAATATTAAAGATTCTTAAGAAAAATCTATTCAATAAAATTTATTTGCTTTTGGAACTTGCTGAAAAAGCCAACTTTTATCAGAAATTTTTATGAATATAAAAATATATTATAATATTATGACATCTAATTGAAGCATATTAAAATCACGAATAGGAATAAAAAGAAAATACTACAAAAATATATATTATAAAATTACTAAAATAAAATTTAAAAAAAAAAAACAAATAAAAACAATTTATATTAAATATCTGATAGATAGATCTGATCTGATTTATTAATATATTAAAATATTGCTTGAATCCACTTATTTTTTATATACACATTTATATACATATCAACTATATTCCTATATCTCTAATTTATAGTTAACAAATCTTTACTGATCTTTAAAATTAAGAATCTCAAAGCTCAAATTAAAATTTTATAAAATATACAAATGCTTAAGCCAAATCTCTTAAGATGCTTAGTGAATATCATAAAATATTCGAATTGACATAGTCTTCTTTTTATATAGTCATATCTTCTGATTTTTAGAGAATTTCTTAAAATATAAGAATTGGCGAGTCTCTCTTTCTCTCTCTCTCTCTCTCATATATTCTTAGTATTTCCATCAATCCCAATAACCTAACCTCTTTTTCCAGTTTTAGAATTAGCTTATACGATAATCCTTAATGCGTATTTATATACAAACACACATAACTCAATTGGCTACTCAGTTGTCTTTCCTTTTTTTTATATGCGTACATATACATACATACATACAAACATATGTAGGCGAACAAGCCCATAAAAGGCAAGAGCAGAAATATACATATACTTAGAGAGCCGACATGCATACAAACACATTTAGTCTCCGCTACTTGGCGGAGTTTCCCCCTGGGCACTAAATCTGAGCCCCTCGCAGCCGACATAAAAATAGCTGCAGTAGCTCTTATATCTTTTTTATGGTGACACAGGCCAAAGTCATTAAATTGTTATAAACACGATCATTATAATAGTAATTTCTCCAGAACTATACGCATAAAACCCAAGAGGTGTCGCGTACATTGTATATATTTAGCAGTAGCCCAATGATTACTTACAATGACAGCTCGCATTCGAGATTTTCGATCGTCTTTTATTGCATTGATCATGTTTAGGACTTATCCCATGATCTGGCACATTAATCTTGACTTCAATAAAAAGCAAAGAAAATGATATGAATTTCCTGTTTCGATTGCAGTTCTGGGAGATCATTTCGGAAGAGCATGGCATTGACAGCCATGGCATCTATGTGGGCGACAGCGATCTGCAGCTGGAACGTGTCAGCGTCTACTACAATGAAGCATCTGGTAAGTGTTCCTCCTCTTGTTATGCCAAAAGTCATCATCCCCTGCTGACTCACGCCCATTTGCATTCCATTAGCTGTGAGCCGTTCGTCGGGCGGCAAGTATGTGCCACGCGCCATTCTTCTCGATCTGGAGCCAGGCACCATGGAGTCGGTGCGCTCTGGCCCCTATGGCCAGCTCTTCCGTCCGGACAACTTTGTGTTCGGCCAATCTGGCGCCGGCAACAACTGGGCCAAGGGGCACTATACAGAGGGCGCCGAGCTGGTTGACAACGTTCTCGATGTGGTACGCAAGGAGTGCGAGAATTGCGATTGTCTTCAGGTATGTTGAGCCATCGATAAAGTCTTAAAGTTGCAAATCGATAAATATACAAAAAGTCTACTAATCCTATGCAAAAATATGTCTATATGTCTGCTTCTTTAGATTTATAGAATTATATTCATATTCTAGAAATAATCAACATCAAAATATTTTCTGCTTAACTTAAATATGAAGAGCTTGAGAACTGATGGGAATTATCGATAATCGATAAGCATAAAGCCTTTCATAGTAAAATTCTATTATTAGTAGGTAAACAGATACTACAAACTAATTAGCTTACTAATCGATTTGTATTGTTATCGATCAATTTTTCTTTTGTACATGAAATCATAAATAACAAATATGCTTAGTTTTCAAACATAATTTGTATTTCTAGCTAAAGTTTCACAATAAAACTTATATTAGTAGGTCGATAAATTTAATATCCCATTCAATACCATCTCTCTTTTTCAAATTTGATTATACTCATATAAATTGAATTTCAAATAGTGGATAGTATCACATATCCTATCTCTACTTTATCAATAAAGTTATCATTAAATTATCGATTGTACTCACATATTCCTATCTCTATTTGACTCAAGAATTTAAAATGAATAAATCAACTACAGTCACATATTTCGATTATTAAAATAAAATGACTGAAATCGATGAAAGTCACAAATTCCAATTTCTATTTTATCAATTAATTTCTCATTATACAAATTCCCTTCTCTTTTCTATCAATAAAGCAATCATCAAATTATTGATAGCACGTTATAAGTTAAACATGAAAACATCGATCACAGTCACATATTTCGATTACTGTTAAACCGATGAATGCAGTACATAAAATCGATTAACTCACATATTCCCATCTTCATTTTATCAAAAAATTTTTCATCACATATATTCCCATCTCAATTATTCCGATAAATTGTTCATCAAGTTATCGATTATACTTACATATTTCCATCTCTATTTTCCCGATAACTTCGTCATCAAATTATCGATTACACTCACATTTTCCCAACCTAATTTTAGGGCTTCCAACTGACGCATTCGCTGGGCGGCGGCACCGGCTCCGGCATGGGCACTTTGCTCATCTCGAAGATACGCGAAGAGTATCCGGATCGCATAATGAACACCTATTCGGTGGTGCCATCGCCAAAGGTGTCCGATACGGTGGTGGAGCCGTACAACGCCACTCTGTCGATCCACCAGCTGGTGGAGAACACAGACGAGACGTACTGCATCGACAACGAGGCGCTGTACGACATCTGCTTCCGCACACTGAAGGTCTCGAATCCGAGCTACGGCGACCTCAACCATCTCGTCTCGCTGACCATGTCCGGAGTGACCACCTGCCTGCGCTTCCCCGGCCAGCTGAACGCCGATCTGCGCAAGCTGGCTGTGAATATGGTACCATTCCCGCGTCTGCACTTCTTCATGCCCGGCTTCGCGCCGCTCACCTCGCGCGGATCGCAGCAGTATCGCGCTCTGACCGTGCCGGAGCTGACCCAACAGATGTTCGATGCCAAGAACATGATGGCCGCCTGTGACCCGCGCCACGGACGCTACCTGACGGTGGCGGCCGTCTTCCGCGGACGCATGTCCATGAAGGAGGTGGACGAGCAAATGCTCGCGGTGCAGAACAAGAACAGCTCGTACTTTGTCGAATGGATACCGAACAATGTGAAGACCGCCGTCTGCGATATACCGCCCAAGGGCCTGAAGATGTCCTCGACATTCATTGGCAACACCACCGCCATCCAGGAGCTGTTCAAGCGCATCTCCGAGCAGTTCTCCGCCATGTTCCGGCGCAAGGCCTTCCTCCATTGGTACACCGGCGAGGGCATGGACGAGATGGAGTTCACCGAGGCCGAGAGCAACATGAACGATCTGGTGTCCGAGTACCAGCAGTACCAGGAGGCCACCGCCGACGACGAATTCGATCCCGATGTTAACCAGGAGGAGGTCGAGGGCGATTGTATTTAATGGTGTGGCCAGAGGAATGAGGTGCGTGCGTGAGCGTCTACTGTTTGGTGGCCAGCACGCTTTACTGCGCTCCATGCGCCAGCAAATGCGCGCCAAGCACTGCCACATACTCTAAAGACGCGACAACAATACAAACACACACACAGACACACACACACACGAATACATATATATATATACAGGAAATGTCAAGCGTAGTTTGACAGCAATCGAAACACCATCAGCCGGAAATGGTCCAAAGCTCTCATTTCATACCCAATCAAACGCTACTCATTCACTCATTCATTCACTCAATCACTCAATCACTCAATCACTCATTCACTTCATTCACTCTCTCTCTCTCTCTCTCTCTCTCTATCTCTCTCTCTCTATTCATTCATTCTTCTTACTACGCTACACTTTACACGGAGGCACGTCTATCGCATTTCTCGCAGCCATTTTCTTCTACATTTCACCTCTTCATTCGCTATCTCTTTCACACTTTGCATCTGCTTTTCACACTAATTTAAGACTCCATAACATTTTTTATATGCATAATTATTTATATACAACAACAACAACCACGTTTAGTAACGTATTTTACTTCAAATATAAAATTTTAAAAGAAAAAACAACTGCACAATTCTCAAAAACCATTTCAAATTGCACCGAAGACTGAGGGACAGGCAAAAGTTTTGGACTCAATGGCAATATTACGAGTACTTGAAACACCCAAAGATCGATCCTACTTAAACAAACAAAAATATGAAAGAAAACAAAACAATTTGAATATCGTTTGTATTATTCATAAGCACAACAAATGATTTTTTCTTATGTATTCCTGTGCATAACACTCTCGTAGTCTTTAAAGTACCCAAGTAATTAACTACAACTTTAATAATAATATGCTGCAAAAAAACTTTTTCAATAAAAATGCAATTTGCAAAAAAAAAATTTAATTCCAAATGTGGTTTTTCTATAATATATTAAAAATTAATGTATGGATGGAAAAGTTGCAAATATAAGTCGTATATATTGCGATTTCTAGGAATTCAACGTAAAACATAACATTTTTACATACACTTGCAAAAAGAGAATATATTAGTTTTGGTCAGAAGTCTGCAAGTATATATATTCTTGATGAACACGAGTAGCTGAGTTGACACAGCCATATATCCGTCAGTCACATTTCTCTTTAGCTAGAAATCGGCAAAAATAAAGCATACTTTTTGGCTGGCGTCAATAATCGAAACTTAGACATAATTCCCACAAATCCTTAGGGATCTTGGAAGGATATATCATTCAGAGCTCGTGGTAAGCTGGACTATCGATTGGAATTCAGGAATTCTAAAGATTCCACCAAAAATTCGATCTCAAATTTTTTAATGGATATGGTCGAAAAATTACGTTATAACCAAAAATCGGCAATAACTTTGCGATTTGAAGAACTATCGGGATGTCCTTTTGGTTAAATGATGTAGTTATGGTTCTGATTAAGAATAAATAACAACGAGTATGAAAATTCTTTAAGCCTCTGAGATAACATGACCATTTTTTACAGAGAAAATAGCTTCTAGATAGGCTGTGTTCTTGCGTATCATGCCAGGTTATGTGTCAAACTAATTGGGATCTCAAGGACTATCAGTGTACCAAAGGACATCTACAGAATCCTTGTAGTTTCAGAGATATTAGTGATTTTGTTCACTTTAAGCAATTTCCACGGCCGCAGCATCCGGCCAGAAACTGAAATATCACAAGTCCTGGATACTTAGATAGACCCCATAAAATTTTGATGGGAATTGATAGGGCTGGTCCTCACAAGCACTTTGTCCTGGGTAAGGATATAGCCATGTTAAAGCTATTTTTCTTTATAATAACTTTGCTTACTTGCTGTACTTTAATTACTCCGCTTAAAATTATGCAACAAAAAATGGAAATGGGTTCGTGAAAAAATAAGATAGTTTAAAAAGCTTTGTATAGCCTCCCGGGGCTAACAGTCGCTGCTGCCGTTAGACATTGTAAACTATAAATATCATTTAAAATTTTAAATATATAACCAACATTTCACCATGGCCGAAGTTAGTCTTTTCGTCTAGCTATTAAAAACATTCGAATAAAACAACAGTAATTGACTGAAAAAACAAACTTAAAAAATTCGAACTCCCATAGCCAAGCTTCGAACCAGTCGATTTCTCACTCGTAAAGTTGCCATGTCGTTGGAAATGAATACTATTTTATTGAGTTGAGTAGGAAACCGATAGGTGGCGCTAGTAAATTACACAAGCTACAAAGCTGGTATTACTGTAAAAGTTTTGTGCTTTAGAGTGACCAGGTCAACAAGTAAACAGTTTGGATTTAAATGCAGATATAACACATATTTTTAGTTACAAATAATTATTATATATAATGATATTGAAATTTATTTTATATATGATTTTATTATTAAAAAATATTTTTTATAAATTAAATTTGTATATAACGTATAATTCAAGAAGCTTCTCTTTTTGATGTATGTACATATGTAACATAATAAAATATGTAATAATTTGCAATATATGTATTAAAAATAAACTTTTAAGAATATTGTATAATAAAATATCATAAATATTTAGGTTTCATTAAAAAAAAATATATATTTATTTATATATATTTAGTTTTGTTTTGCCTGTTAAACCAGATTTTTGTCTTTACCCACTTACTAAAAATTAAATTAATAACTAAAATTTCTGCTTTTATTCATTATATTATGTAATAATAATTATTGTTATACAGCATATTCGAAATATATCTTTGTTAAATGAACTGTTTTATGTTTATAATATAATATATTTATTTTATATAATATAATAATAATTATTATTATACAACATTTTCAAAGTATATCATTGATAATTGAACTGTTTTATGTTTTTTTGCTACCTATTTTCTGAACAACTTTTTATTTTTATGGCTTACCCATAACAAGTCTTTAAAACTAACCGCACATGCCGAGCTTTAAAAAATAATATACATATCTACTGGCGATCTCACAGTCGTATAAAAAAAACTTTTCCATTAACTAAATCTCAGGCATATGCCACAAATTCTGCAGAACTCGAGCACATTAAAGACCTTCCTCTGCCTCTACTGCCCCCTCTGCCCAAGCCCACCAAGAAGTACCACGTTAGCGGTCTCGTGACACAAAAGAAAACCCCACACACAAAAATAAAAACAGTCAAGAACATATAACAGAACAAAACACAAACATACGCGGAAGGAGAAGAGGAAGAACCATAACACAGCCAGAAGAAACAAGAAACCGGTTGGGCAGAAAGAGCCGGCCGGCATTCGGCATTCTCTGCAGTCGGGGCAACACGTTCTACTGTCTAGACTCTGAAGACGGGGTCCGCGGCCTGTCAATGTGACCAGACCGGCCAGAGTGCGTTTAACCGTTATGTCACTTGCAATTAAACGAAACCCAAACAAAGATCGTCGGGTCACCGAGAGGCATCCGGGAACGGAAATACGAACTGAGAAACGCTCTGAGAATCGCTTGGAACTAAATCTGAAATTGTCTTTTTTTCTGGTATTTCTCTCGACGTGCCGAACCGAGCGGGGCTCAGCTGAGCTGTCAACCAGTTAGTCGCACAAAGAAATAGGCAAATGAAAAGGCAATAAAAAGTTTGCAATTTACACTATTTGACGTCTCTCCTCTCTCCCGACCCGCTACCTACCCTCCAGCCCCTAACCAGTTGTCCATCCAAATCCAGTCGAACCAGGCAACGAGATGCAAGACAACACAAGAAAACTAAATAAATACGTAGACAACAACCCAAGCAGCGATTGACCTAGTTTTCAAGACGACAACAACGACAACACCAACAACAACAACAACGACAACAACAACGACAACAACAACGACGAAAACGACAACGAACGACCGCCGAGCCAACAACCTACGTGCCAAAACGGAGACGGCCGAGGCACAGTGGGACAATCAACCTTAAATATCTAAAGCTAGTTTTGGGATGTATCCAATATATACAGTCAAATTCCTGTAATTCGTTCCCCGCTAAATCGAAAGCCTTAATAATTCGTAAAAATGCTGTCCCCTTGAAAACAATTTGTTCGATTTCCTGTTCGATTAATCGAAATTCCTGTGTAATTCGTGAAAAATCTGATTCCCTTATCGGGGATGGACTGTATATAGAAATATATAGCTTCATATATCCGCAAAAGCTTGTTAGTTATTATGCCATAAAAACTCATATACCAAAGTAGGTTTCTATTGGAATATCTACATATATGTAAAAAATATACGTTTAGATTTGAGATGACTTTCATAAGCATTCACTAAGACCAAATATGACATCCTTTTTAAAAATCAATTCTGCAAACCTTTTAAATGTCAATTCAATTCGAAACCCATTCGAGTCCTAAGATCTTTATTTTCTAAGATCTTTATTTTCAAGTATGTTTTGGTTTAATATACGAAAAGATGAAAAACTTGAGCCCAACCTTTAAACATATAGATCGAGATATTTAGATACAGAGTTAGTATAAAATAATTCCAGAAAACTTAAAAAAAACAATTTTTTTTAAATTAAGTCTTTAGTATTGTAGTTTAATTTATGAGTTCGATGACATTTCGAACCAAATTTAGTCTTATTTGATAATTTACACATATTAAGTAAAACCAATTTACGTGAAACATTCTTTTATAAAAAAAAAAAATTTATAAAAATTTAGATAATTTTAATCTTGTACAAATAATATTTATTTATTTATTAAATATAACTTAAAATTTGAAAAAATATTTATTTTAATTGTTTTTAAATTATTTAAATTTGAATTTAATTTAGTTTAAATATATAATTAAAAAATGTTTAATTTAAATTGTTTGAAAATTATTTTAAGCAATCTTTTCATTAAAAATTTGTTAAATATTATTAATATTATATTATTATTATTAGATATTATTAATTTATTTCTTTTTAAATTCACATTTATTTGAAGTACTATTTACATCTAGTCAAATTGCTTATGTGCAAATAGAATTGGTGGCACTGTGCAACATCGCCATGACTGCATGAAGCGTACCTGTGTTCGGCATCGATCCTCAGCTTGAGTGCAACCAACACATTGACCGAATCCAGCTGAAAACTGTAGCTGCAGCTCGAAGTGCAATGTACTCGACGCCAAATCGAAAGAAAAATCTCGTTTTCTGCAATTTGCCGATTCTTCAGAAATAAAGAAAAACGAAACTCGCTTGGCTAGAAGACTTGCCTGAGCAATGCATGTGCAGAGCTGTCTGCTGAGGGGGGCGTGCTGAGGAGGCGGGAGGGTAGGCAACAGAGATGGGCTGAGCTTTAACAGCGGCGGCGTCGACTGTAGCTGCTGCTGCTGCTGCTGCTGGTGGTGTTGATGGTGGTGCAGCCACATGCAAACTACACGTCAATGCACTCTGATGTTGTTGTTGTTAGTTGCTGTTTGCTGGTTGTTGCTTGGCCACGCCGACCGCAACGCCTCGACTAGTTTAGATCGGACTGCGACTAGACAACGCTGACTAGACTTGATCTGGGCGCTGTTTTTTGTTGTTTATCGCGTTACTCGTATTTTGCTGGCTTGCGGTTTTAGCTCATTTTTGTTTTTGATTGTGTAGAACAGCAACAATAACAATAATAAAAGACATTCACACATGTACTAAATATGTAATTGCAGGCAGGAAAACCCATAGAGACCCACACCTGGCCATTGATGCGACCGCACAGCGTGCCCAAACTGCAGCTCAAACATGCATAGAAAATACATATATATATATAATATTAGTATATATATATAATACATGTATTGTGCATATATTTGGCTTGGCAGACGTTCACTTGCGACGTTGGCAAACTTCTGTTTGGCTGCAAGTGCAGCGGAAGTGACTCAAGTGCAGTTTGTCTCCGGGGCTGGGTGTTAGCTGTCTTAGCGCTGTTGCCGATTTTCACAGCAACATTAAGTTAAGAGCTGTTGGTTGTCATAAATAAATGATATATGGTTAGTTTTTGGCATTATGGTGCGAGCCACTTGTCCCAGCGAAGTTTTAGATTAGAACTCAGGCCAAGGCTGATGCTCATAACTATATACTAAAATAATGGTTAAACATTTAGTTGTCCAAAACCTAATGCAACGAATAATGCTAACTGCATCTTATCTGTTAAATTTAACTATTATGAAGCATTTATGCATTTAGTAAACTTTGAGCTGTTTAATATTAAAGCCTTTATATAAAATATTATTTTTATGGTTGAGTATGTATTGTTGCCAAATTTCAATTTATGTTTATTATAAGTATATATTTTTTTATATTTTATTTTTTTTTGGTATCTATATAATTTAAATTAATTTTAAATAAGGTCTTATATATGAATCGATAGTGTTTTTGCTTAGGTCTGTTGACCTGTTGGCAAATTTCAAATTATGCTTATGCTCTGTTGCAACATTTCACTAAAATATTGACATAGAGAATATAAATTACAGAAATGTATCTATAAAAGTATACACATATCTAACTACAATAACAGTCTATACAAATATATTTCCACTGTTGCCTAAGTTCTCTATGCAGCAATTGAATTTTCCAGATATTTCTGAAAAAAAGAATTCCAGAAGTTTTCGCAGTTTCTCAATATATTTTTGTGGAAAATTCTTAGACTCAAATCGAATATCGTTGCAGTTTATCGATTAAAATAAGTTCAATGCATGCCGCTTTTAAAGAGATGTTAAGCTATGCATTCCATAAGACATTTCTCATAAATATGCGACACTGTGCGGTTGATGTTTTTGATGCCCTTGCACAGAGAGTTCTTTGATTTGGTCAAGGCAAGTGTCAAGCATTAAGCGATATGTATGCAACCCTATATCAAATATATATGTATGTTTTCTTGATCAGCTAGGGTCTACTTTATATCATCTAACTTTCTTGAGAAAGATCAATAAAAGCCTATTTAAATCTGTTTATGAATCTCCTTTTTGCTTTTCGACAAAATCTGAAAAGCAACGGTATCATATAGGCTCTACAGGAATTATCAGTCATCAAATGTTGTTTGTTCTGAAAAGTTTTTCTCTTTCTCATAAACTTTACAATTATAATTATAACTGAACAATTATAACTGAAGTTATAACTGAAAGAATCTACCATCTAACTTTCTCCATTTGTTTTTTTGACAGTATAAGATTGACATTAAACTACTGTAGCAAATAGTCTCCTTAGGAATTATCAGTCATCAAATGTAGTTTCGTATGGCGAGTTTTTCTCTTTCTCAAAAACTTTACAATTCTAAAGATAATTACCTATATTTATATCTAACTGAAAAGATATACCATATCATCTAACTTTCTTGACAAAGATCAATAAAAAATGTATTTATGAAAATGTATTTATGAAATATTTAAATGTATTTATGAAATCTCCATTTGTTTTTTAGACTGACATTAGACTACTATATCATATAGTCTCTGCAGGAATTATCAGTCATCAAATGTAGTTTCGTATGGAGAGTTTTCTCTTTCTCATAAACGTTTTAATTCTAAAGATAATTACTTATATCTATATCTAACTAAAGGAATCTAACATATGTCATCTAACTTTCAGGAGTAAGTAAGAGTAATAATAAACAATTTAAATTTATTTATTATACAATGAGATTGACAGTGAACTACTATAGTATCATATAGGCTCTACAGGAATTATCAGTCATCAAATGTTGTTTGTTCTGAAAAGTTTTTCTCCTTTTCATGAACTTTTAATAAAGGGAAATAATTAGATATATGTTTGTCAGGGTATATAATCGTCGGTGTGTTCTCTCTTATATCGTTGTTTTGATCAGTTTAGAAGAGTTGAATGTACTTGCCGCTAGTTGTCGATAAGCCGCAAACTTTGCCTTCGACTTGGCTGCGGCTTCATCTAAATGCGCATTTATTGAACGCCTGATTCTACATACATATCGATATCTACGTATATCTATGTCTGCATCTATGTCTGTACAATTAATCAGCAGTGGGTGCAATGCTGTTGCTGCTGCTGCTGCTGCATTAGCATTTGCATCAAGTCGCATTGCAAATGCGAAGCATTGCAGCGCCTGGACAATTGAATTGAGTTTCATTTCATTTCATTGAGTGGAGATTATTTGCACCTCAGCTGAATGGTCACTTGGCCAATTGGCTACCTGTGGCAACAGCTCATTAGACAAATTGACTCCCATTTGGCGCGATACGATTCAATTCGATTTGATTGATTTGTGCAGCAACTGCTCCACTTGCCGACAGAAGCAGACAAAAACTATCTCTGCCAGCGCGTTTTGGCCAGCTTGAAGCTTGGAGTTTTGTAATTGTCGCACGGCAAACTGGAGCAGACTGTCTTTCTTGGGAATAGCTCGTATAAAACATGAAAATGTGCCATAACGGCACTCAGCAGTGCCTTCCAAATTAAATGGAGCTAACTGTAAGCGACGTGCGTTAAACAAATGTCAACGGTTAATAAAGCCCCAGGCTGAAGACGACATTATGACCGCTTGCTTCCACGAACTGCCAAGTGATAAACGAACAACAACAACAAGAAATAATAATAAAAAATAAATATATATATTAACGTACAAAATGTGACCAGTAGCTGTTCTCAGCTTGGCTTTTTGGCCAAGCGAAAAGCGCATTGTCTGACGCTGACTGATGCCAAAGTTAATTAACACACAATCAACACACACACACACACACGCACATATATCTAAGCCTGCACTGCAAAAAAAAGCAACAACAAGTGGCAATCTGAGCATGCAATAATAACAAAACATACGAAATTAGCCACACGGCGGGCACTTCAATGCGAGAATGCACCAAAATTAGCTAAAAGAAAAACAAAAACCAAAACAAAAACAAAAAAAAAATCAACTCAAGAAAACAGAAATTAAAGTTTGTAGGATTACAACAGTGGCGCTGACGATGCCACCAGCCCCATAGCCCCACAGCCCCCACAGCCCCACTTGCCACACCCCCCTTGACACCTCCATTGACTCTCAATGTGGAGTCATGCCATGTGAACCAATTTGTGGCATCAATCTCAGGCATAATGCGAAATTGGCCAAGCATCCAAGCAGCAGACTCCCAGACAAAGCACTCGACACCAAGTGCTCTCGTTAGTCAATTTATTTCTCTCTAGATCAGCTCATCCCATCTTAAAGTCTTTTTTTTAGCATCATTATCAATTTAGTTAACAATTAAAAATATATATATTATATGCATATATAGCATACAGTTGTTTGAGCAGACGCCTTCAAAATTCCCTATGTCGCTGGAAAGACTTTTTGGGCATCTTTAATTTTTAAATTATTTTAAAAATTTCTTAACTTAGTTTAGTGAAAATATAAATAAGTCTATTAATTTATACAGTTTCTTTATTCTATTTAATAGATATATTACACAGGTCAACAAAATTTGGTAAAACTGAGTTATAAAGAATCAGTCTCTACTTTTCCGAAGTATTTTAATTTCAATTTTTTCAAATTTGAAGATCTGCAACCCAAAGAGAAATTATTTTTATGAAAGCTCAATTACTTTATCTTAAAGTATTGTACTATTTCTGGAAGATACTTTTAAACATTTTTAAATATTTTTATTTGTCAACTATTGTTGCAATAGTTAGTCAACGCAGGTTTGCCGAAAGATTGTCAAAGGTGTGAGAGAGAGGGGCAGATGGAGAGTGTAGTTCAGATGCTCAGATAAGCTCAACAGACGATAACTTGGTGACGAATCAAGATAATTTTAATGTTTGATAAAGGGCTTTGTAGAAGATGAATAATATTTAAATATACCGTTACGATCTATTTAATGATGTCCTTTGTAATATCAAGACGGTATATTTAAATATTATTCATTAACGGTAACAAGATCTCAAATTTAGCCTAAAACTCCAGTTTTGCAGTTTTAGCTTATATTTTGCTTATAGATTTGAACTCAGCATGTAAAAAATATTTTGAAAAGTATAAATCATGTTGGGCTGTGTAGTTACTTATGAGTGCAAAATTTTTACAGAAAAAGAACAGCAAATATTCTTTGAAAAACATTTCAGTTTACATACAATACAATTCAGTTTAAGTATTGAATCTTATCTTTGGACAGAATAGTTACAAATTTATATTTATTTTTTAAAATACTTGAAATTTATACTGTGATGTTCCGTGTTGAATTTGATACCGTGAATTGCATTTGACATAAATATGTATTGATAACTTCGCAAGAGTCTCTTTCAAGTAGGTTATATTTTAAATCGAGCTATATATATTCAGCTTGGTATCTATGTGATTTATGCTGCATCATTCGATGCTAGTAAAAACTCTATTTACTGGATCCACAACATGCATATGACATAAAAACCCTGGGATCGTGCTTAACATATTTGGCTTAATGTACTGTTGTTATTGTTTGTCTCATTACTGTTGTTGTTGATGTCATGTTTGTTGCTGTTGTTGTAACATATTAAATCATGAAAGCAGAGCGCCATTGCTGAGCTTTTTACATGTGTTTAAAACTTGATTAAAATGTCAAATGTTTTCAGCTTAAGACAAAGGCCAAGACCATATAAAAATATATGTAATAATAATAATAATAATAATAATAGGAAAACAGAAAAAAGCAACAACAACAACGGCAACAAACCAAACGAGCTACGTGAGTTCCGACAATCTGAAAATCGAGTACAGTTCCCTAAAAGCCCTTAAACGCTTTGCTTTGAATCACAAGAGTCTGCTAAAGCAGTTATGGAAGGCGTTTAAAGTAAGGTATGTAAAACATAAGCAAGATAGATTAATTATGCTAGGTAGCTGTTAAATTGAGCCTAAATTTCAGTTGTCGGCTTGCAATTCGACGAATTCTGGAACGTTCCAAAGGATTGTATAAGACTTTTCATGACTTAGAAACTAACTAACTAACCGACAAACTAGTCAATCAGTTTGATTGACTTACTGACTGATTGAATGGCTGCTTGAGGGAATGACTGGCTGAATTACATGACTGGCTGAATGACTGACTGACTGAGTGATTAACTCGCTGATTGACTGACTGACAGATTGATTGATTAACATACTGATTGACTAACTCTTTGATTGACCAACTGACTGACAGTCTTTTTCACCGAATCTAACTGACTGATTAGCTGACTGACTGATTGACTGAACGACTGACTGATTGACTGATTCATTGACTGACTGAATGATTGACTGACTGATTGGCAGAGTGATTGACTAACTGAGTGACTGACTGATTGGCTGACTGACTGACTGAATGATTGACTGACTGATTGGCAGAGTGATTGACTGACTGATTGACTGACTGACTGATGACTTATTAACTATAAAATTTACTAAATGCTTAAATATTTTGGAATCACACAAGTAAATCCTGATTGCTCGAAAGTCAATCTGATTCACCAGATATAATAGCTTTATTAATTCAGATGCGATCTTTAAGCTAATAACTATCTCTTAAGTATACATATCTGAGCAACTCAAGGACAATTGGATGTCTCAGCGGTGAATCATCTTGTATTTTGTTTACATATCTTAAAACGTGTATATGTATAACTTTGGGTTTCTCACAATTTCGTGTAGCTTTGATGACGTAGATGAATAACGTCTAGAAGGAGACGTGTTTGGTATCTTTTTTTAAAGGGAAAGTACTATTTTTGTATTTTAGGATAATATTACGATTTATATTATTCTATTAGTTTATCAATAAATTCTCCCCCTTTATAATTTAAATATATTTCAGTGCATTTTATGTTCGGCTTCTCGGCGAAAATCCGTTCTTTCTTGTTAATGATAAAGTAAATGGCTTGACATGAAAGCTCGATCAAAATTGATGCAGCTTGTCTGCTTTTTTTGTTTTTTTTTTGTATTTTGTGGAGATAAAACAATTTTAATGCGCGAAACACTCAAACAAAATAATTTTTGACAGCTTTTCACACGCAGAAAAATGGCATTTAGACAGCAACAAATGAAATACAATGAGTGAAAAAAGCGAAGTTAAAAAAAATTGAAAAAATAAAAGTGGAAAGAGAAGAAAAAGGTGGCATTGTTGACTTTTCAGCTGGGCTTTTGTTAGTAACTAACTCTTTCTTGTCAGCCAAAAAGCGCGCGCGCACAAAACTCGAATTTGGGTCAAACATTATTCAAATGCAAACGCTCGAACGGGCAATGGGATGGAAAGGGGGCAACAGGGGGGAGACTAACGACGGAATGAATGAACAGTGAGAGTGAGACGGCAAAAGCGAAGACGCCGACTGCGACTCGTTGGCTGACCAAGCCAAGCAGCCAAATAGCCAACCAGTTGGCCAGTCGAGCATTTAGCGCTGCTGTTGTTGTTGTTGTTGTTGTTGTTGTTGTTGCTGGTGTCCCGCTTTGAAAATGCATAAAAACGCGCACGCGGTCTCCTAAGTCGGTCGCTCCAGCCCCCGCTGACCATTTGGCTGGCACGTAAGAGCGCTGATGATATAACCAGGCCCAGGCCCAGGCCAAGCGCTAAACAAAACAAAACTCAGCTACTAGCAAATATGTGTGTCGAGTAGGATCGGGCAGCGGATCGGGGCGGGCAGCTGGGGAGGGGGAGAGGGGGCGCATACCGTGGGCCGACTGACTGACTGACTGACTTAGTGACTTGGTGGCAGCCCAACTTGGCTGAGCTTGTCTTGGCCCGGCTCGGCTCGGCTTGGCTTGGCTTGGCTTGGCTTGACTTGGCTTGGCTTGGAGTATCTTCGTTTGGCTTTCGTAATCGCGCGCTTTTTTTGCAGCGCTTCGTTGATTTTAGCAGCTTGACGGCTAGTCCAGCGCTATATTGGCTTAGAGCTGCTTCTCTGGCAGCAGCAGCAGTTCTGCCCACACACACACACGCACACACACACATACACTTGCTGCATACCTAATCAGCGCTTGTAAATCTGCTCAACGCGCTTTTTTTTCATCTTGGGTGTGGCTATTCCCGAACCGGTTCACTTCTGCCGCCTCCTGCACCGCCCCGCCCCTAACAAGCATCTATTGATGCATTTGAAGAGCGCCTTGAAGCCTTTTGACAATTGTTTTTCCTTATTTTAATGTTTTCGAACTGCTCCAACTGGTAATTGCCTGATCACGTTTCAGCGCCTGCGGCTGCCTTTATTTATTTGGCTAAGGCAGCATCTGCTTAGGGTAGCAGGAGGAGGAGCAGGAGGAGGCGGGCTTCGGGTGCTCTCAATTGTTGACACATTTATTTGTACATTTTCGGTCATCATCAATTTATGATCACTTCAAATACAATTGTCTCTCAAATCGATAAACGTGCGCCAATTTTCACATCGAAATCGATTTTATTGTCTGCACTATTACGCAAGCGTCTAACATGGCGTATTAGTTATATCTAAGAAAGATGTTGCCGTTATAAAAATTCAAAAAAAAGATAGATATTTATCTAAGAAAAGCCAAGCTGAAATTTTGTTTTCGATTGGAAGCTCATTTAATGTTAACTCTCTTTTGTTTGCTTGCTTTTTTTTTTGGGTTAATGTCGATTTTATTGCAATCCAAAGCGAATAGTTGCAAATGATATAAGAGACGTTTGTATATATGTAACAGAGAGCATTTGTGTCTGTAAGGAATGCAGCTTACATAGAAAATTCATGTTTTTCTCTATGTAAGACAATTTTATTTGTAGTCATTGAAAATTGTAAGAGCATAATCGAAACTTAGATTAATATCTTTCCAGAAGCATATACTTCATTGGGCTACTCATCTATATTCCATGTCAGAAAATGTCCAATCCATTCAAAAACGGACATGCAAGCTTCTTAAAGCGGAAGCTATCTATCTGAAAAACGTGCTCAACAAAATATACTCCATTCCTTTTCTAATTCTTGACAATATAATAAACGTATCTGCTCATTTTTTGAGTTTACTTTTTACTGCAGATATATCATTTTCATTACGTACGAATAAGGATTTTCGACTGACATTCCAAAGCTTAAATTCTGAAGTTTATGCATATTTAACAATTTTCAACAATTTTTTTAACTTTGACTGACTGTAAGAAAAGTATTTTCATCCGATTTTAAAGTGGTAACTTGAGAGAAACGATTTGTATTTATAAATTTTCAAACTTTGGAAACTTGTAATTCTTTCAGAAAAAAATAATGTATTTTTCTATTTTTCAACTCTTCTGACAAAAATATATAATTTTTAGCTGCTGATTTAATATTTGTTACAACTTGTTATTCCAGAATCAAATCTTTGTCGAAGGATCTACGCATTATGTGTCTGAGTATACAAGAATTATAGCTCAACATCTTTTTAGTATATATACATATATCATATATACACTTAATATATATGTATATAAAATATTTTTGAAATATCATCAAGTTTTGCTGGTTTTCATACAACTAATATAAATCATGAAAAATATTTTTGTTTTCAATTATATTTCATAGTGTTAAATATTTTTGTAATTTAATACAGCATATTTATGTTTTACAAGAAACATGAAGCTATAGGCGCAAAATTTTTTTGGAAGGGCTCGCCCGATGTTAACTTTTAGAAATTGTTTTGCTGTCCAAAAAAAAGCGACGTGTGCTTAATTTGTGCCTCGATTTTTTATTATCATTTATTTATTTATTTATATTTACAGTGCTGCGTGCATAATTTTCCCTAAATTATAATTCAGTTGCCGCTGTTGATGTTGTTGCTGCTGCTGCTGCTGCTGCTGTCGACGGCGATTATGTGATTTTTCTTGCCGTACATTCGTCATAGTCTCATAGCCATTTTGTTGTCGTAGTCGCTGTCGTTGTTGATGTTGTTGTTATTGCTGTTGTTGTTATTGTTGTTGTTGCTGTTGCTTCGTTTTCACTTTCTATCGTGCGCCGGCAGCAACAGCAACAGCAGCAGCAAACTTACATGTGTGCATATATTTGTTGTGCTCTCGTCTGTGAGTGTGTGTGTGTTTGTGTTTGTGTGAGCACAAACGACACGCTGACCCAGTTTCTCATACAACTACAAACGAACGTGGAAGCACACACTGGAATTAATATTATTATGGTTTGGTGTTGTTGTTGCTGTTGCTGCTTGCTTTTGTTGTTGTCGCTTTGGTTTGCTTGATTTTCTTGCTGGGCTTCGTGCCTGGTCGGCCCCTGCCTGATTCGGTTTCTTATGCAGTTAACACACTCACAATTACATGCGACCGATCCACACACATATAACCAAATATAATCGAGCGAATGTGAGTTTGAATACGAGTACTTCGTACCATATACCATACACTAGATACCCATTCCCCGATATGCCACACACATATTTCCATTATCAATTATCGTGGGCCGATCATTCGATATTATGCAGGCGCTGCATGTGGGCCTGCGCCTCAGCCTGACAAATTATTGAAAATTAAAGTTCGGATGGTGCTTTTCGACTCTGCATTCGTTTTAATTGACCACCCAAAAAAAGTACCGCCAAGAGGCCCACTAAAAAAGCAAGCACACATAAAGCAAGGGGGAGGGGTAAGGAGCTGGGGCAGTTTCTGCTTCGTTGATTATGTCTGCAACAAAAGCTCTATTAACTATAGAGACTATAGACTCTATAGAGACTACGGAGACGCTCACTGCCGCTGGCTGGCGATATCGATCAGAATCACGAAAATGTAATGCACATTAACTAAGCATTTTGATACGCTTCATGAAGAGAATATTGTAATTGCCATTCAGTTTGTAACGCTCATAGCCCACCTAATATGCCATGCTCAGCACATTAAAGCAAGTATGTTTAAATTTATTTAATATTTTTTTTATTTTATTTCTAAATTTATTTTAAGTCAATTAAATATTTATTAAATTTACCAATTTATTTAACTATTTATTATTAACTAAATATTTAACAAATTTAGTTATTTATTTAACTATTGATATAATAGCAAAATGATTAAAATTATTAATAGACTTTTTAAGCATTAATTTTTAAAATTTTAAAAAAAAATTTACATTCTTCTTATTTTTGTTTTAATTCTAATGGTAATTTTTATATTCTTATTAAGTTGTATGAATATCATAGAATAATTGACTAAGTCTCAAACTTAAAAGTTTAGACTTAAGATCTTAGACTTTAGAAATTAGATTTTAGAACTTTATTATAAGTCCTTTTATATTTTTAAGAGAAGACATTTTATTTTGATAGCAAAAGGTGTGCTAAATACAAAATTAAATTAAATGCTGTAAGCTAAATTTCTTTTTCATTCAAGCTATCTACAACTGAACCAAGCCAAGTTTAATTAAATTTTTTTTGTTAAAAAAAAAATAACGTATTCATTTATAATATAATATATATAGACCATAAAAAATAATATATAAAAATATAATAATTTAAAAAATACAATTTTTAGGGTACGTTCAACGCTGTTCAATTATATATAAATTTATTAGGTCGATCCAAGTTTTAAATGTTAGTTGATCAATTAAAATTAAATTTAAATTTAAAATTTTATACATTTTAAATACAAGTCAGATTATTTTATAAAACAATAAAAAAAAAATGATAATCCAACAAGTAACTGAACTTAATCATAGAAAAACAAAAAATAAACGACTCTATTCAAAATTATATTTATTGTCAACTTTTTTTTTCAATTTTCGGTTTACTTTTAGTTTCCATATTTTAAAGTAACTAATCTAGTCTAGTTAGACAAGAAATCGGTTAATGTATGTTTATAATTATGTATGATATGAATGTGCTGTAAAAATAAATATAAATAAATCTCAAAAATTAAAATGTTGTTAAATACATATTTACATATACATGTGCCCAATTTTCGGGGTAAGCTAAAAAACTTTCCTCAGCTTAGTTTCATCAAGCACTTTTGGATTACATCATAAACATATAAATTTACATAGAAGAGTATTTAAGCTACGACTTCTAAGCGTTTTCTTTCTAATCTGTTGCAGCTTGTTGTTGTTGCTGTTGTTGTTGTTGCTTTGAGCTGCATACGATTCCTGCCCTACGTCGAGGCACTTCACGCGTCAATGAAAGCGAAAGGAAAACTGAAAACTGCCTCTGCCGCTGCCTCGGTTGCTGCTGCTGCTGCTTCTGCTGGGGGGCGCTTGGTGAGGAAATGGAAAATATTGAGCAAATACTTAGTTAAGATTTTGCAAGCCGCAAGAACCACAGCAGCGTGACTAGGCAAACGCTGTATGAGCCACGGGCTCACTGGGGAGTAGAGAGTGGAGTAAGATTGAAGAGGGAACAGGGGAAGGGAGAGGACAAGGAGGATGCCCCAACTAGCGGTGCTGATGGCCAAATGATTAAAATTTGAAATTAATTTGTGGCCGACGTCGCATGCAAATTAATGTCATACGCATAACGGTACAAATGATGTAACTGCCTGTCAACTAAAAGTATAAATATATTTTGTTGTTGCTTTATTTTGCGCTTTCTGTGAATTTAGGTAGGTTCGTAATATCTATATGCATATGCATATAAAGCGTTCGTTTTTCTGTGTGTATGTGTATTTTGTGGCCCAAAGTGTGTGTATTATATATGCAAACAACAACAACAACCATAACAAACAAGTTTGCTTGTTGTTGCTGTCGGCTTGTTTAATAAATAAATAAATAAAAAAATATTTTTTAAAACATGTTAGCATGCAGTTACAAGTGTGTCCCACACACACACACATATACTCTCGCACACACACACCCTCCGCTTAGCCCCTAAGCCAGCCGCTCTCTCAGTTAGCCAGTCCCAATAGCACTTCCCCTTTACCCTATCCCCTTTCGCCTACCTCTCTCTCTCTCTCTCTCTCTCTCTCTCTCTATCTCTCTTCCTGTTCATCGTTCTCCCCTATTGGTTTATCAGCATCGACAACGCTGTTGTTTGTTTATTTGTTTGTTCAAGACACTTCAACACTTGAGTTCAGGTTTTTTCTTTATTTTTTTTTCAATTTCCTTTCTACAGTTTTCCTCTTCCCATTGGCCTGTTTCCCATTGCAGTTACACCTTCTTGTGGCGCCCCAAAGCAGCAGGCGAAACTTTTTTCGTAGACTATTCAACTAAAAGATATTTTAAGTATCCATAATCTGGGAATGTTTAAAGTAAATATGAAAAATATTTAGAAACTACTTTTTACTTTTAGATTTAAAGTTTGTTCAATTTTGTATACTACAATTTAAAAGGTTTGTCGATTTGTTTATCTGATGAAAAATAAATGATTCATATATCTTCATATATCTTGTATCTTGTACAGTTTTAGACCTAGAATATTCAAATTTGTCAAGTGGCTTACTGCTGACCTTCTCTCAAGATCGCTTAAATATCCATGATATACTGCGGGAGTGGCAATTCGGGAATAATAATATCTTTTCAAACTTAAAGTAACTTGCTTCGTTCTAACTTGGCTAAAGAACTCCAATCTTCAAAAGTAGGACCTCGTCGAACTCATACAGATCTCTACTCTCAACTCTAAAAATTTGAAGACAAAATTATAGATTCCGAAAAGTTTCTAATCTCTCAATGACTGAATTCGAATCAAGTATATTTTTTATCTCGATCCTTCTATCGATTTGCATTCAAAAATTCAAATTCTAAAATTTGACCAAATTTGAAAAAAGCAAGTTACATGACATTTTATAACAAAAATTGGATTGAATCCGTAGTCAGCCACTTGTTCAACCTTAAATGTCTGTAACTAGGTTGAATGAAGGCCTTTATGAATTAGATCAGATCCCTTCTTTCCATCTTCATTCAAGAATTTATATACATATTATATTATAAATACCCGCAGTTTTATTACTATTTTCCCAAAAATACTGGGTCAAGCCTGGGATCAACATTTCTATTTGTGCATCTTGGCTTAATTAAATCCAATCTTCAACCAATATACTTTTTTTACTCGTACGGATCAATACTAATCATTGTCATTCAAAAATTTACTTTCTAAAATTAGGCCAAAATCGATTAAAAAAAAGCAATAGGTTTTTTTTGCCAAATGGGATCGAGTCTGCAGTAATCCACTAGGTTGAATGAAGTCCATTCTTCACATGTCGTATTTTGCAGAACTCTTACGGATCTCTACTTTCAACTCCCAAAATATGAAGAAGGGTTATAAAATTGTTACTATAACAAAATTTCAGATTGTAAAAAAAAAGTTTTTGAAATTGTTGATTCAGTAAAATTAAGTTATATTTTCGTATGACATATTTTTTTGTCTCATTCGAGTTCCTACTTTCGATTAGAAATCTAATTATTGAGATACAATTTTTGACTATTTTTGACAAAATTACATATTTCTTGACAAAAGTTTGATCGACTCTGAAACAGCTCTTTGTTCAACTTCAAATGTAGTACCTTGTTGAACTCGTAAGGAAATCTACTCTGGATAATGGAGTCCAACTCTTACACACCTCTCCTTATCTAACTCGTACCGACCCGGGTTGCGGTTCTATTAATTGACTATCAAACATTCTAAGGAATGTATGTAGAGAATTTTTGAGTAAGAATCCTTTAATTTTTCGACAATTCTCTTGATCTTATAATTTATTTTCAATTATTCTTACATGTGTAGCTATGAGTACTTGGTAATTTTTCTGGCTATAGTCATATGACAGCTTAACAAAGATCTGGAAACTGCCTTAATTTTTATCAGTTGCCACTTCCGCTGACCTAGACCGAAAGTCTGTTAGCCAAATCAATTTTTGCCGCATCATGCTCGGGCTAAAGAGTGCCACCACATTTTGGCGCCAAAAACTGCAGTAGCAGCAGCAGCAGCAGCAGTAGGCAACGGGCCAAGAGCAGTTGAGCCAGTTGGCCAGGCCAATCCGACATTGCCTCATTTCGCCGGCTGAGCTTGAAAGTAAAAGTGGTTTGGCTTTCTTTTGTGGCACACGCTTTTGGCTCTGCTTTCCAACACGGCGACAAGTTGTCGTTTGTTGTTGTTGCTGCTGCTGCTGCTGCTGTTGTTTTTGTTTTTGTTACCGCGTTGAGTCCAAGGTCAAGAGGAAGACTTTGAAAATGCCTCGACGCGGATGAATAATGCAAAAGCAAAAGCCCAGGCCAACACAATCAACGTCGATTGTGTGAGAGTGAGAGTGAGAGTTGCAGATCTGGAGAGTTAGCTCGATCGCTTCTCTGAATGCGGCAACGTTTTACCGTTATGTGCGCCAGTTCCGGTTTATAACTGGTTGGCGCATCTCCAAAAAATATATAGTCCACCTATGTAACTGGCACAGCGACGAGTCTTGTTTTTTTTGGATGTTTCTCTCGGTTTTATGATTACGCGAAAATTGATTTGACGTGGGTTTCAGTTTCGAGTCTTTGTATCCGTATTTATAAATACACTCAATTGTATCTGTATCTGTATCTGCATCTGTATTCGTATCTGCATCTGTATCTTTTGTAGTAACTGTTGTCGCCTCGTTTTTGGACTGTTTATGGGCATTTGGCTTTTGGATTTTGGCTTTGGCTAAAACGCATAACATTTGTTATTTTTTTTTCTTTCCAACTCTTTTGCCTATGCATAATTAAGCACCGTTAACGGAACTGTGTTTTTTTGTGTTTTTTTTATTTATTCATCTTTTTGGTAGGAAAATGGGCTTAATGAAATGACTTAGTTAAGGTTTTTAGATATTTTGTAATACCCGCACTAAAAAAACCAAAAAAAAAAACAGCAACAACAACATCATATGTAATACTTAGTCTAAGATAGTTAAAACAATTAAATGTATGCTTACGTGCCGCCTTATATAATGGGCCGCCCAGTTATTTAATTGCCACAAAATGTTTAACTGCAACAGCTTATGAAATGAGGTTGAGCCAGTTGCTGTTTTTTCGGCAATTAACTTGCAGCTTTGACTTCACAGATCTTATGGAAATGAGCTGCACAAACAATTGCAACAACAACAATGGCAGCTCCTAAGCATTGATACTCCTTCAAGTTGTGGGTGTCCGGAGACACGTGGGCGATGCCTGACATTTGATTGTCAGACAGTGCTAGAATTGGCGCGCCATTTAATTGTTGTTTAAATTTGCACTTTAGGCCTGTCAACAGCTCAGCTACAATGTTGTCTTCAGACCCACACACATACATACTCACACTCACACACACATTGAGTCGATTTGAAAAGCGAAAGTTCCTCGCTCAACACCTTTTCACTTTCAAGGCCGCGTAATCGACACACGGTTGTCACTGCGAGACTCAAGCACGCACACATATCTAAAGACAACAACAAATCCAAAACTAACACACCTAACCCAATCAAAAAGCGGACAAGACAAACCGCACGCATGTGACCTGAAAATGCGGAAGACGAACCACTAACATATTAAGCTAATATCGAATCGAAGTGGGAATACACTGAATGCTTAGCTTCTACCTAATAAGAATTTAATTCTTACTGGTATTTTTTAAAAAATATATATATAATATTTTAGGGTCTAGAAAATAAAATAAAGATTAAATAAAAACACATTTCAATTTTAAAAAAATAAATTTAAGTTATATAAAGTTTTTTTCTTAAAAAATGATAAAAATGGGAATTTCATTTTTCAAATGAATTACAACATAATATATTGTATCAAAATATATAAATATTAAAATATATACACCATATACATATAAAATAAACTCAACGACAAATCAAGCTGATGACAACTTATAACGGAGTATAAACTTTTCTAACTATATCGCCCAACAAAGTCAGCATACTCTCGCATACCCTACACTTCAAGTGAAACATATAAAAATAGTAGAAGCAAACAAATAGAAAATGCGATTGTAACGCTAAGCGCATCGAATTCATGTGCTTGTGTATTCGATCAATGAGTGGGCATCGATAGACAGGCCCTGATAATGGGTCTACACATTAGAATCATGAATGGGATTCAGCTCAGGGAGCGTGCGGGACCGAAAATAGACAATCGCTTAGTGGGTTACGTAACGCACGTTAAACTGGCTGCTTACGTATCGCGATAGCTTAGGTCAGTTACGTAAAACGTGTTAAGTTTAAAGTGTAGTCGGGGATTTAGATGGACAGTCAAATAGCGAAGAGACTAAGGGACACAAAGAGATCTCGATCTGAATAAATCTTTATCACACGCACATCTGTTATTTGTATAATGACTATAAATTGTATATTAAACTTATAGCATACGCTATACACAAATGTAATTTGTAGTACCATAATATAAAATAAAGATTACTATAAATTATAAGCTATTTATAGACAATGCTTTTACGTGTATATACAGATTTTTCTTATATTTAATTAACCTATATAATTTCGTTTTTTTGTAAGTGTTGAAGAAGAAAAGTTAAGTATATCAAAACTAACCTTATTTTGTTGCTTTGCTTATGATATTCAGTTGGGTTTATTTGGCATGACCCTAGCAGCAAATCATTTTTATATCATAGATCTTAATATATAAAGATTTCAGTCTTGAGCATATAAATAAAATAAAAAAGCCTGATATTTATCTAACCATATGTGGCAGATCCAACTTTTGGCTAGAGATCAAATATAGCGCTTATTATACATATATGAATGTATATACATAAATATATATATACATATATACATAGATATATAAATATAGAAAATAAATTGTATCATTAAAATTGAAAATAAATGTGATTAACCAAGCTTTGACAAAGAAACAAGGAAATCACGTTGAAGCTAAAGAAAGTAAATTGACCAAAACAAAGAACAGAAGAATTGTATTAAGGGCTGTATAACAGGTCTGTTTATAAATATCTCTCTAGATATGTGTATATATAATTACTCATATGATCATATACATATGAATGACTAATCTTATATAATATTTATATAGACCATATTTAAACTCGAAGTAATCTTAAAAAAGGTGTTTTACTGTTTTCAGATTTCTTCAAATACCATATTGAATCCATATTTTTACAAGTTTTTAATAAAATATTCAAATTTCTTGGAATGTATGAATTTCAACTCAAATTCATTGTATTCCCAACAGGATTTTATACTCAAATAAACAAAATAAGCTATTCCTATTCCTATTCTACTCTTCACTATATATACTGAACACAACTGTACCGCGAAACCAAAAACAGGAATCAAATCTCTTATTGTGAAATGCTACATTTTTGTTAGACTATGGATAAGGGCTTCAATATTTTCGGTGTGCATTTCAATGGGGTAATGTTTTCACTGATCGCTGAACGCTGATCAAGCCAAAATGCTGTTAGCTGTGGCCTGACCTACTTAACAGACCGTGTGTGGCCCTTTGAAGAGTGCAAGACAAGAGCAAATGCCTCAGGCAAACTATGCCAGATACCATGTTAACGCATCCAGACACATGCCCCAAACAATGCCCATTCTCGCTCCCAATTACCAATTCCAATCCAATTTCGATTCCAAACATGCTAAAAAAATGAAAGAAATGAAAAAAAAACGCATCTGATTGTTGCTTCGTTTTCAGCTATGCGTCTATTTTACAGCTGCTGACCTACTTAGCTCAAAGTCAAGCGAACTATATGATATTATTCTTGTTCTTGTGCTTCTTCTTATAATTGTTGTTGTGCTGCAGACATTTCTTTCAAATGCGCCCAAATTGAAAGTGAATTCTGCTGTTCAGCTGCAGACACACACACACACACCACTGCACCCAGCTGCCCCCTGGGCTCCGCCCTGCTGCAGCAACAACTGCAAACAACTCAACAATGCCGCAAAGCAAACAAAAATTAACAACAATTTCAATTTTTTGTAGTTGTTGTGTTCTTTAAGGGAGCTTTTGCTTTATAGCTAGGGCATATTTAGGTTTGTTTGTGCTTTGTGGCGTATGTGTGTGTACGTGTGTGTAGAGTGAGAAAAATGTTTTTTTTTTGTTGAAAAATTGGGTCAATTTTTTGTTGTTTGTGCTTGCAACAAGTGTCTGGGGTCTGGGTCCCCGGGTGCGCGCCCATGCCCATGCCCGGGCCCGGGCCCTGCGCCCATCTCTTTCCGACGCGTCGGGTCTTGCCCTAAGATAAGTTGCCCACGCACCTCCCCGCCAGCCGCCCCTTGCCCCGCCTTTTGCTCCAGCTCCGCAGGCAGATTGATAAAGCAGCGACTGCGACGCCAACGCGCAGCTGAAAAATGAAAATTGTGGCGCGCGCGACTTTTTTTTGTTTTTTGTTTCTTCTCTTTTTCAAAGAAGTTTTTAAAAGGGCGCGCTGTAAATTTTGCCGCACCAACACAAACATAAACAAAAACACACGCATACACATGACTTCTTGATTAGCAGCACACACACACACGCACTTTATGTGTGTTGGCGTAGAGATTATTTCCTAGCATTTTTTTTTATTGTATTTCCTATATTTTTGTTGCTGGTCTGTAAGAAAAGTAGGCCAATGGGTCTTTGGGTGAGTGGTTTAGATTTAGTTTTCCTTCACGAGTGTGTGTGCGAGAATGTATGTGTGTGTCTGTGTCTGCATGCCCTTGCCAAACGTGAAGTATTTGGGCTACGAATTGAAGTTTGTGCCAAGCCAAATGAATGAAATGTGTAAATAAATTGGTAAATAATTTTATAAAATTAATTTTTTCTTTTAAATAATAATATTTCTGGGAAGTAACTTGGACAATTCAATCACGTGCATTTAAAATGTATGCAAAATTTATTAAATAATTTTACAAGGGAATAAGGGAATAATGAGGTTAACTTCAATTATTGTAATATTTATCTAAATAATACATAATATACATTTTTTTCAGCCAATATTTTGGAAAATAAGCTCTATTATTATTTTATAAATAAATGTATTTAATACTAAATACTAATTATATCGAAAGAATGATTTTATTTATGATATATATTTATTTTTCATTGAATACATATTTCAAATAATTTTTTTTATTTTAAATATATATGCAAATATTATGGAGAATTAGCTTCTTTTATTATTTTACAAATGTATATATATATAATAGTTTGTAAGAAATATATAATTTTTATTTTGTGTTAATTATATATGTTTTTTCATTGAAAATTATGCAGAATTAGCTTCTATTATTATTTTATAAATATATGTATTTATACTTAATCTCATAAATATTTAGTTTATAAGAAAAAATTGCTTTTCTTTATTATATATATTTTTTTTTCATTAAATAAATATTTAAAATAATTTTTTAATATTTTATATTATAATTATTAAAACATAAAAAATCTTCATGTGAATTTTGAAATTATTTCTTATTTTTATTGCCTAATAATATGTAAAAAGCAGTACAACAAATACCCAAATTCATATATCGAAATTTAATATTAAATAATCAATTAGAGAAAAATAAATTATAGAGTATTAAAGTTGTCGTTGTGTCGCATGCTTAATAAACTATTTTGGAGAACTCATCTAAAAGATATGCACGCGATTTTTGCACCTCAGAACATAGAACATAAATTTGTATAGATAGTTTGTCTGTGTGTCTAAAAGAAGAATCTCGTAAATACTTAGCCCTTTCTATAAAAAATAATTGTTGTTTTCATTTTTTGGCATATATAAATATATATATATAAATGTGTTTTTATAGCATATAAGTAGATTTATATGTTTTTAATTGTAGTTCTTGTTTTGTTATTGTTGTCTTAACAACAACATTTAAATTGCTGTTGCTATTGTGCCGCCTGAGTGAGTCGCGAGTAAATTCAATCCAATGGGATTGCATTTGATGCCAAATTGCGTAACTTGGCCCACAGCGAATGGGGGAAAGGGGATAGTGGATAGGTGAATGGAAAAGGGAAAGGAGGGGAGGCGAGTTAAAAGATGTCTATATTTTTGCGTTGACGCTTGATTTATAACGGTGGAAAAATCGTTTAAACAACATCAAAACGCAAAACACAATTTTTGTAGGCCACGTTAATAAGCGCAACATAACGAACATAATATCTTAACTTGGTCATCAGCCGCACAACAAAAGAAAAGGCATCTTTTACAACAACAACAACAACAACAAAAACAACAGCAGCAGCCAGTCGATTACATAAGAGGCCCACACTCAGATGCACACTCAGAGACGCAGCAACTCGTAGGGGCCGTCGAAAAGAAAATAGTCAAAGCATTGTTGGATAAAATAAAAAAAAATGAAAAAGCAAAAGAAAAAGAAAAAGAAAAAGAGGTGAACTGAGCAACGCCGTTAACGTTTCTACACCCTGTGCAGACACAACTATAGAAGAGGGTATATTAAAGTTAATGAATAGATGCATAGATAGAAAGATAGATAGTTATAGCGATTGATCATTAGAAAGAAATACATATTTAGATATTCAATATATATAGAAAGATAGATAGATATATACATAGATATATGGATAGATTATCTATGTGTATCTATCTATATATAGATTGACAAGCTAACAATGTTTCTGTCTAGCTATCTATATCTATAGATACACAAAGATATATAGATAGTCTCTTCATCTAACTATGTATCTTCTATATATTAAGATAGATCTTCTAGATCTCTATTAAGATGGATCCATCTTTGTATATTTCTATCTGTCTTAATATATATCTCCATCTATCTATGTATCTGTCTATCTTTCTATATAGATAGAATAGATAGATTTTTTATCTTTTGATCTATCAAAACATATGTAGATCTTTTTTTTTAATTTTTTAATTTTTCTATTCTTCTATATATGTATATCTCTTTAAATACATATATAGTTATTATGCATGTTAGTTTACGACTAAAATAAAAGTTTCAAATTTTCTGCAACAGAAAATTATTGAACAGTTTGCGCCCAGTTCAGATATAGTATCAAAAATGCTTCAAAATATCATCAACTTGGTTTAATTTATGTTTTTGAGAAATGTAAGAAATTTTTAGTTTCTCCGGTGTCTTAAGCTCCGATCTCTTGCTTTTGCTCACAAAGCTCAGATATCTTAAAATTGTAAAATGTCGCTGACAATTCCATATATATGCAACCCAGTTGAATATTATATATTAAAAGTTAAGTTTTCTAATATGTGTGAGGATCAGCAAGCAGTTATTTCAGTTCAGTCCCTGAAATACTCATTCGATTTAACAAAAATAATGATTAAGCTTTCAAAATAATAAAACATATACTCGAATCGACTTTTTTACTGAGTATCTTTTAGTTATGGACTCTCGACTAGAGCACTCTTACTAGTTGCTGTTGTTGCTGGATGCTTGACGGCCTCATTGTTGTTGTAGCCTGGTGCTAGCTGCTGCTGCTGCTGCTGCTGCTGCTGCTGCTGTTGGTAGATAGCAAAAGTCAGCGGCATAGAAAGTGAAACCACGCTTGCCGCAGCAGTTGGCCACACGATCAACGCTGCTGCTGCGATTGCTGCTGCTGTTGCTGTCGAGTCGAGAGGGGTCCGAGACGTGGTCGAGGCTTGGCTTTAAATATAAACCAAACAGCAGCAAAGCCAGCCCCAGCAACAACAACAGCAACAAACTATTACTCAATCTGTGCTAAAAAAAAAGATAGACCGATAGATGCATAGATGTAAAGCTGACTTGAGTTGCTGCTGTTGTTGTTGTTGTTGTTGTTGTTGCTATTGGTATTGGTATTGCTGGCTTGAAATGCAAGAAAATAAAAATGAAGTAACCCACTTTTTTTCCGTTATAGTTTCTTTATTGTTGCTGCCGCTGCTGAGGCATAAAAAGAAGGCAACAATGATAAAATACAGAGAAAAAAATACCACAACAACAACAAAAATGTGTAACTGAAACTGAAGTGCGAAAGATGGATGAAATGAGTGCGTGAAATGGGGATGCTGCATGGAATGCTGCTGCCCAAAAACTGGAGCATTGATAAGTAGCTGTTATATCAGAAAGTGAAAAATAAAAGTCTTGTCACACTCCCAAAGATCATAAAATATAAGCTAGAAATAAAAGATGAGAAAAATTATGCAAATAATAATAAATCATATACTCAATATTAATAAACTAATGATAAACATTAGGTTTAATCTAATCAATAAGCTAATCTAACTAAAAGAAATTATAAATAACTCTATATGCTATATAGAAAACATTTCATTGAAAAACTTAAGAAAAATACCAGCAAGATCTAAAGAAAAAGCATTGAAAAGAAATATACTTAACTCTAAAAAGCCTTTACCTTATTATTACTATAAAATCGATGTGTTTCGATCTATGTTTAATTGAGAGCAAAGAGACTTCAACAAATTGAATCAACGCAAGGTACCAAATTCTTTAAAATCAGATTGATTAAAAATATTTGATTGTATAAAATAATAATATAAAATTATTTATAAAAATAATTAATTAGTTATTTCTTGTAACTTTCTGTTAACAAAACATACTTAAGCGTTTTAATTGTTTGTTTGTAACAAGATAAAATTCAATTAAAAACCTTTCAAGAAACAGCAAAACATTTCCATTTGCATTGCCTAAGAACTCTGTGAGATGTTCGACTTATCAAGTATAATCTGGATTCGGTGTAACGGGGATGTAGCTCAGTGGTAGAGCGCTCGCTTTGCATGTGAGAGGCCCCGGGTTCAATCCCCGGCATCTCCAATTACTTTTTTATTTTTTTTTTAATTAATTTTTATTTTAACAAGTGTCGCAGAAATCAAGTTAAAAACAATTGATTTGACAGAACTTTAATTTAATTAAAATTTTTTTATTTATTTAAAAAAGTACTTTAAAACATTGCAATAATTTTTAATGATTTGTTTATCTTCAGAAATTCGATTGACATAATAATATGTATATAATAATAATATATATATTATATTGTATATATATTATATATTATAATAATAAATTATTTACATATTTAATGAAATTGTTTATTATATGTATGTTTCATATTTATATGTTTAAAGCAGCAATTCGAACAGAACTATATCTCTATTGCTTAATTTCCTTGCTTGGGTCTGATAAGCATTTTCACTGACATTAGAGAGCGCAATCTAAGCCAACTTTGCCAAAAAATACCGTGATGACTACTTTCATCACGTTCAAAATAAATGCCATTAGGGTTCCTAAAAAAAAGGAAATAAATAAAAGTCATTTAAAAAATTACAAAAATTATTAAGGCAACTAAACAAGAACATGAAATAAAGCTATCTTCGGAGTTGTAAATATATGTAAAATGATAATAAATAAATAATACCGAAACTTACATTAGCTATTGGTAGTAATTGATTATCAGATAGTGAAAATGTACTTTAAGATGAACCTGAAAGTTATCTGAATAACTTACGCATTTGTGCAGTCGTTGTGCCACCAGCCGCTGCTACATAAATCGGAGCAATTGCGCCTAGCTGAATTGTCGTTGTCCCGATCGTAGGTGGAAAACTTCATGTTTCTGTTGTGTATCAGATCGTCACCGGCATCGCCTGCTTGCCCTGTATAGTTGCCCAGATCCTTCAGTTGATAGCCCTCCTCCTCGCTGCCCACGCTAAAGTAATTGTAGTGGGCGTGGCGAGTGCGTCTATCGAAACTCTGCAGATGGATATAGAGCTCATGGGGCTGGTCTTTGGTGACTTGATATAGTTTCTCTAGCCCAATGAAGAAGCTGCCATCCAGGTCCCCAAAGCCCGCACGATATGTATTCCAGTTCTGTCGAAAACTGATGACATTATCCACTCGCCGCTGTATCACCATCCAACCAGGACCCGCCGTAATGCCGTCGCAGAGCACTTGAAAGGGCTCAATGCCAGATAACTGAATCGTCCGCAATACCACAGAGTTCACAATATCTGAACAATTGCTGGCAATGGACTTCACATCACTTTGATTTTGCATCGTCCTTATGACTAGTTTAGACTGTGGAAATTTGCCATAACTCTCCAAAGCAGCTTGACACCGCTCGAGGCTATTTTTTGTGGACTCCAGTTTGATCAAACTTTCTGCATTTTTTCGTCTCATATTAAATGCTTCCCGTCGGCAATTAAGCGGAAGAGATGCGTCTGACACCAAGGGCCTCGAGCTGTTTTTGGATGAAGAGTCTGCGATTTCCTTAATCATTGTTTTCAATGTAGTCAGCTCTTCGGATATGATCAATTGATCTTTGCAATGAGCATCCCGTTCTTCATAGATGGCAACTTTTTGCTGCAGCTCCGCCAATTGGGACTTCAACTCTATTATTTCTGCATCCTTTCTATGGCATAAGGGCGCCAGCTGCAACAAAGGCCTGGATACCTTATAGCAATACGTTGCACATTCTGAATCCATTTTTGAATTATAACAAAACTGCTTGAAATATATTTAAAATATTTTTTAAATTTTAAAATATATATTTTATTTGTTATGCCTAAACTTACCGAACTATCACCTGCTTTTGTTGCTTGAAATGTTGCAGCTATAGCGACAGCTATAACTAATGCCACAAAGACATATTTTTCCATTTTTTATATATAATATATATTCAGCTTATTTGAGCAGCGTTTTGTGCTAGAAACAACATCGAACTGAGTACGAAAATATTATTTGCATTTTTTCTAGGCTCCATCTGATCTTTAGCTGGGCAAAGCTGCAAATCGCTGATAAGCTTTCGCATGGAAATTCTAATTGAATTGACATTGATCTTACTAAGCAGAAACAGTACATAAGATTCTAATCATCATTTGATTAAAAACTAACCCTATAAGTAATTGAGAGAGGAATGAGCATTTTTTTAAGAGAATACAGCAATCGGTTCTGCTCGACTATTAGATAACTAAAAAATATCAAATATATAAATAACATAATATTATTTCAAAATAATAATAGTAATCGTGATAACAGAAATATATTTTAGATATAATAAAATTTATATAAAATAATAATGACTTTATAAATAATGTATAAAAATATTTTTTGATATATAATATTTGTCATAATTAAGCATAAAGATTTCCTTTCAGTTTTCTTCAACTACTAAGATTGTAACCATATTTTAATGATTTAAAGCGTGGCTAGATATTAAATGTAACTTGTATATAAAAATACTCAAACGCAACTTACAATATTAATGGTGTATCCAATTTTTTGTTATATATAGAAACTATAAGACAATAGGACAGTATTATATCCCATAATATAAATATAATAAGTAAAGCAGAAATATTCGGAATTAACTTTATTATTGGCATCTAAAGTCATAATATTAAATTCGTTTCCTTATATAATCTTCGTACTCTCCAACATACAAAAATAAATTCTTTCAAATCTGTTATCAAATCTATATTTCAATTATTTTAAATTAATATTTACATTTATTATAAAAGTTATTTTTATTTCCTCATTCCATTCCTCCAGTTTTGATTACATCTTGAAATATTAACTATAGATCTTTACTGTTCCAACGTTTTATCAAGTATAATACAGTCGAAGCCCGATAATTTAAAATGACATTTGATCACATTTTTTACGAATTATACTGGTTTGTTTTCAAGGCGACAGCATTTTTTACGAATTATTGAGGTTTGCGATTTAGCGTTTGACGAATTTTCGGGACTCGACTGTATATAACATAATCTACTCCATAAAACATATTCTTTGCCCCTTTCAACTCTTCAATTTTCAAATTATTCAAACAAATTCTTTGTACATGTTTTTCCTTTATTCTACTGCACAAAATGCATAATTAAAAATGAAAGAAAAAAATTTAGGAAAATATGCAAAAATGAATTTATGTGCCGCTTGTTGCAAATTTATCACTTGGCACTCATAACTCATACGCCGTGTGGTGCGCGCTCTTGGCGCCTAGTTGAGCAGTAATTGTGCGTCAATTTGTTGGCACGCCATGTGGCAGGATGTAACAGATGGGCTTGCCACAAGCGGCACGAAGCACGAAGCGAATGCAACTCGCACAGCCAGACAGCCCGGCAGCCGCTTTCACCTATCTAAGCGGCTTAGAACCCTAATCAAAGTCGTGCCACAATTTGACACTGTGGCATGCAGCTACCGTTGCAAAGGGACGAGGGCAAGTGCAGGGAGGGGGCACAGACACCCACACCGACAATTTCACTTTTATAAAGTTTTTCTTAGTTTTTTTTGGAGGCTGCAATTAGCTGTCATCAATCAAAGTGCCCAACAATGCAGGCCTCTAAGAGCAGCTGTAAAGTGCGTTGGGGGGGAGGGTGAGGGGCACCTGAGAGGTGGGTAAAGGGCACAGCCTAGACAAATTGAACGCACGCAGCTCAAATGAAAGTTGTAGTTTTTTATACCATTTTGGTTTTTGGGCCTAAGGTCTCCAAAAAGGGCTTAGCCCAAAAGTTTTTAAGTGATTATCTGCCCGGGGCCGAGCACAGCGCTGCAGTGGCTCATGTTGTTGTTGTTGTTGTGGTTGCTGCTGCTGTTTGGCTTTCACTGCGCGTTAATTTGTCTTTTTAGTTGCATTAATTTTGCTGCTTGTCGTTTATAAATTTGCTTTTCGTTTCGGGTTTGTCTTACTGTCAAATTGTGTCAACGCGCGACCAAGCGGCCGCCGTATTTACAATTGTCTGGGCATCACACATACACGTGCCCCCAAAAAGAAAAGCATCCGTGGGGCAAGTTGTCGCGCCTGCCAGCCCATACATCGCCCTGTCGCTATCGCCCCATCCGATCTGCAGACAGTCGACCCCAGCCCCTTTGTTGCATCTCTTTGCTGTGTGTGTTTGCCGCCTAAATATGGCAGACATCTAATTCGCAGCATTATGTGTTTTTGGCAACCCGCTTTTGGCCGTCTCTCAGCCACAGCAGCCGCCCATTTGGCTGTGAGCAATTGCAATTGGCCATTTGCTTCTTGTATCTGCACGTAAACTTGAAATACCAAAAAGGGAACCTCTGCATGCAAATGCTTGTCATTCAAATGAGATCTTGTTAGTTCTTGTTTGCTTTTGACAATTCTTGTTGAGTTTTTGCTCTTCTCTAATAATAAATAATATTATATACAAAATATAAATAATATGAAAAAAGAAGTCAAGTATTTTACAACTCTTTCAGTTCTTCAAGCAATACTTAACTTTTACATTATATTTGGAAAAGATATTCGAAATTTTTAAAAAATTCGGAAGCTAAAGAGAAAAAAAATTAAAAACCATTAAAAATTATATTATTAAAATATTAAGTTTTGAATGAGACTTTGATTGCATTACTCTAAATAGAATTTCTTTTAATCCAAACCACAATTAATTTAGATAGATATACAATATATATATATATATATATAGTGGTAGTGCTTGTTAAGCTATCATTAAGCTTAGTTTTAAATAATAGATTTAATTTGTTTAATAAATAAATAAATAATATATAGTCGAATCCCGATAATTTGAAATAGCAATGGGATACATTTTTTTACGAATTACACAGGAATTCGATTTATCGAACAGGAATTCCCACAAATTTTTTTCAAGGCAACAGTTTTTTTATGAATTATTGAGGTTTTCGATTTAGCGAGGGACGAATTCGGGATTCGACTGTATTTATATATTTTATAATATTTACTCAAGTTCTCAATCAATTTTAAATGTATGTATATTTATGTTGTCTAAAATTAAATTAAAATTTATATTCGAAATTTAAAGTATTTAAATGTAAATTTTATAAAGATATAAGAATTCATCTTTAATTCATCTTAAATTTTTCTTCAAAATTATTTTTTGCACTTAACTTCCAATATTTTCGAAATAATTACCTTTAAGTCGCACTAAAAATGTTAATGGAACGTTAAAATCTCATCTTGAATTTTTTGAGAATTTTTTTTAATACAAAAATTAAATTAATATACATATATATAATACTTAAGAAAATAAGTTCTCCAAGCTGCTGAAAGTAGATTGAAATTTATAAAATTATGATCATACTCAAAATGCAGCATTGTTTTTTTTTTCTATACAAATTTTATTAAAATTTATTTTTATTTGCTTTACAGTGTGTTTTGTTTCTTTGTCGTTTAATTTATAAATTAAAAATGAGAACATTGCGTTGGCCTTACAAATTAATAGCATTTTCATCTAATACGCTTCTGAGCAATTATTTGTTTTCTCTCAGCTTTCTTTTGTTTCATTTAGTTTGTATATATTTGTATATGCATTCTCATTAAATTTGCTAGGTAACAATAATTATACACATTTATATTAAATAATTAATTATTTTGGGTTTTTCTCATTATCCTGTGCAACAAAAAAAGCAGTTGAAATTGTTTAAAGCTTAAAGCTAAAGATTTGCTAATAAAAGGTTCTTGTTGTTGTTGTTGAATACAAAGTAGACAACTAAAGCGGGGCGTGGCAGGGGCAATCAGAAGCATAGCGCAAGCTGCACACCAAATGTTGTTGTTGTTTTTGTTGTTCTTAGTATATTTAAATAGATTTACATAAATAGGTATTTTTTGTGTGGTTTTTGTTTTTGTTTTGTATTTTATGTTTTCTTTCCTGCTTGCTTTATTTATACACATATACATATACATTATACAGTATATAGTTTTTTTGTTTGTTTTTTTCTTTTTTACATAAATATTTTAACATTTTCTTTTCTTTGGCTTAACTTATGCATACTATGTTATATAATTTGTATCAAAATGTGCAAAAGTATTTTACAATTTATTAAAATTAAGTACAAAGTAGAAGAAGCATTGATAACAAACATACAGAAAGTAGTATAAGAAGCGCCCAGCCAAAAATAATGTACAAAGAGAAGGAATGCCAAAGGCAGCACAACAGCAAATAGAAGTAGATAGTATAAGAAGAAGTTGAAGTAGCTGTAGCAGTAGTTGTAGTAGACATAGAGTAGAAGAGTTAGCAAATTAAGTCTTATACTAGTCAAGTTAAAGATCAAAGCAAAACCAAAACAACTCCTATTTACAGTTACTGTTTTTTGGAGACAATTCAAGTTGTTGTTGGTTTTCACATCCTTAGACTTAAAAGCTACCCACACAGAATTAATTGAATCAGTCACACACACGCACGAACGCACACAGTCACACAGTCACTCTAATTTACAGGCTCTCTCCACACTCGCTCTCTCTCTCGCTCGCTCGTTCATCACAGCGCATGTTCGTTCGTATTGAGAAAGCTGCGACAGACGCGACTCACTTCGGGGTTCGTGTGATTCATGAGCTGCATGTAAATCTGCTTGTGGAGCGAGAGCTCATTGGTCATCTCGCTCAGCTGGCGCAGCAGCGCATCCTTCTCCTTCAGCAGTGACTTGACGCGCTCCTCCACCTCCTTGGAGCGCACCTTTGCCTTCTCGCGGCTCTTGCGCACCGCAATGTTGTTGCGCTCGCGCCTCCTGCGATATTCCTCGGTGCCCTTGTCCACATGCTTGTTGCTGTGCTTGCGATGCTGGTGCTGCTGGCCGTGCTGCTGCTGCTGCTGTGCGTGATGCTGCTGCTGCGACTGTTGCAGCTTTGTGTGATGCTTGAGCAGTTGCTGTGCATTTGCCGCCAGATGCGGCAGATTGTGATGGGCCAGGACATTCGCCGTTGTTAGATTCGTGAATTGCGCCGAGTTCGTTGAGCTGCTGTTGTTGCTGCTGTTGCTGCTGTTGTTGCTGCTGCTGTTGTTGTTGTTGTTGCTGCTGCCACTCAAAGTGTTGCCCTGATACGCACTATAGAGCCCATTGCTATTATTTATGAACGCTGCCGCCGCCTGGCTGCTGACCGACTCCTGCAGATGCCTGCGATACTCCGGATCGATGGGCTCCTCCTTGATCGTGCTGCTCGAGTCGCTGCCCACGGAGCTGTTCTCGTCGCTCGAGTGATTGTTGTACGTGGCATTCGAGTGGACCGCCTGTGGCATATACGCCAGCGCTGCCCGGCCATACGAGTGCTGTTGCTGCCGCGCATTGGCCAGCGTCTGCTGCTGCTGCTGCAGCACCTTGGCTGCCGCACTGACCATGCCACTCGGTGGCAGCGTGGCCGACAGTCCACCCGGGCTGGTCACCATGTCGCTGAATATGCCCAAGGTTTCCGTGTCCCTGAACTGATCGTCGATCAGATGTTGCAAGTCCAACGTTATCTCCTGTGTGGTCAGCTCGTCCAGGTCCGTTTGTGTGCTGTACTGTTGCAGCATTTGTTTTTGCAACAAATTGTTGTTGTTGTTGTTGTTGTTGTTGTTCAGTTGCATCTGCTGCATGGCATGCTGCTTGACCAGCAGCGCAGCATCCTGAACTGTTGCATTGTTATTCGCATCAGTTGTCACCTGTTGCTGCTGCTGCTGTTGTTGCTGTTGCTGCTGCTGTTGCTGCTGCTGTTGTTGCTGCTGCTGCTGCTGCTGTTGCTGCTGCTGTGCACTGGACATCGCCGTCAGCGTGATTTGGCCAATTGTCGCCTGCTGCGGCAGCGGCTGCGGCTGCTTCTTCAGGTCGAGCTGCGCCAGCGTCTGCACCGCATCCGCGTACATCTGAGGCGATTCCATGTTCAGCATTTTGAGTTGTGCGAATGAGGGTAAAATTTTGATGCCTTTTCTTTGAGGATCCAATTTGCAAGGGGGCCGAGTGGACGGGGCGGGCTGAATTAAACTTTTGCTTGATATCCCTTTGGCAGCCGCTAAATCATTGTTTTTTTCTTCTGTTTTTGTTTGTTGAGGTAAACTGTTCTTTGGAAATGTTTGCAGCAATTTTGTAAGTTTTTAAAATTTTAAAATTAAAAAAAATTTAATTTTAATTTTGTTTTTTACATATTTTTGAAAAAAACTTCACTTTGAACTTCTTTGAAGTCACTTTTGATTTTCTCTATTTTTAAACTTTGCACATTTTATTATTTTTTATAAACTTTTTAATTTAGTTTTTTTAGAAGCCGCTTTAAATTGTCACTGCAGCTGCGCGCACTGCTTCTTGTATTATTATTGTTGTTGCACTTTGTTTTTGTTGTTGTTGTTGTTGTCGCGTAAAGTGTTGCCTCCACGCACGCGATTCAGCGACTGAAGTGTTTCAGCAATGATGCAACAGATTTTATATGCGAGTATTTCTTTATTTACAAGTCGACTACGCTGACGTCGACGCTGACGCTGCCGCTGACGCCGACGCGGACGCTATGTATTAGAAGGTTGCTCCTGAAGAACCGTTATGCGCTCTTAGCTATGCGAGCTTTTTTTGTTTTGTGTGTTCGTTGCGCGTTCGCGTCCGCTGCTTACAATTGGTAAATTGTAACTGTGACAAAAAGTCTTTAGCGCAGCAGCAGCAGCGCAAAGAAAATGAGACGCAAACGCAGCAGCGACGCCAACGGCGGCCGAAAAATAAGCAGCGCCAACAACAACAACAACAGCAGTAAGAAGCAGGCACACACACGCACACACAGGCAAAGAGAGCAAAGCGCCATAAAAGCCCCAAAATGACTTCGTCGTCCGCGACGTCGACTGCGCTGCTTTTACAGCAACTACCTGTGGATGGTGTTGGTCAGGCCAAAGCGCAACACACATACAGCGACACACAGAGAGAGAGAGAGAGCGCGCGCAGTGTTGAGAGCGCAAGCAAACGATCGACAGGCAAAAGCAAAAGTTTTTCCCAATCACTTTTACTCTCAACGGAACGCCAAAATCAACAGTAGCAGCAGCAACAACAAGATTGGCCGGGCAACTGCAAGGCAGTTTACTTAGCGTGCAAGTTGTTGTTTTTTTTTTGTTTTTGCTTTTAGCTTTGGCTGCGTATGAGTGGTGAGTAAAGTCAAAGTGCTGTGTTGAAAAGGAGGATGGTAAGAATACGTTGCTGAAGTGTAATGAATAAAATGAGTTAAAGATTTATATTTCATGCTATGATGAAATACCTCATTTGAATTGAAAGAAGAGAAAAATTATAAAAATAATAAAAGTTATAAATAATTATATAATAAACTTAATACATGTAACATTATAATAAAATTACATATTAAATATATTATTTTTTGAATATCCTTCATTTTATTCATTTCTGGTATTTTATCATAGCAATAAAAATAAATCTTTAACTGCGACAATATCACTAATCTAAGTTGTGGGCAGCTCTTGATTCATTTAGTCATTTCTGCGTAGTTAACATACATATTAATTGGTTTCTTAGTTTATTACTAGATTTAGTTCAATTGCGTATGTACAAGTGACACAGCAGTTTGACTTTCAATAGGTTCGTGATGTCAGCACAGCGCAGTCAGCCAAAGAGACGCACGCACACAAGCTAAACAACAGCGCTGCTGACGCCGTTGCGACGCCGCCTCGCTGCTGCCGAAACAACTTCGAATTTGTCTGCGCTCGCTTTCATTTTCGTTTGCTTTTTGGAGAGGAGTCGGGGAGCAGTCAGCAAGAGCAAGAAGAACAGCAACAACAACAGCAAGCAGCACCACGCCCGCATCAGAGCCGGCTATGCACGCACACACGCACACTCAGTGACAGCCCACCCACCCTATAAAAAGCACGTCTGCCTTGCGCACTTTGATTTGTATTTAGGCTGCCTGCTGCTTAGAAGAAAATAAACTTAAATGCTTTGGCTGCACTGCTCTTTGTTGCGCATGCGTGACTGAGCGCAAAAGAGAGCTCTAGGTGTGAGCGGGAGGTGAGGCGGGGAGCTTATGCTTGAGCTTTCACGTAACATAATGTTGATGTTGTTGTTGTTGTTGTCTTTTGCGTCTTATATTTAAATTAAAAGGCTGTTATGAAATACATAAAAATTAGCACGCTTCGTAGATTTGTTGATTTAAATGCAACGATTTGTAAAAGTCGTCGCTTGCTCTCACTAACCCTCTCTCTCTCTCTCTCTCGCTCTCGCTTTCAATCTGCCTTTATTTGGGTCAAGTTGTGTGGCGTTTTTTTTAAGGTGTGCGCAGCTTTACCGTTTGTTTATACTTATACTTAAGCAGTTACTCATACGCAGCGTGTGCATATGCACGATAAGCGTTCATTGCAGCCAGCCAGGCGGGCGGGCCCGTGCCCGGGCTTATCAGTCAGAGCTATCACACTGATTGATAATCGAGCGGGAGCTATCGATATCGATGACTACACTGCGCGAATTGTGCAAGTTTCGGTTGCTTCCTTGTGCGTCGCATTGCGCACACATTGCACCAGTTGCAACCGCTCCTTTGTGTATTCTTGCAACATGCCAATTTGCCAATCATAAGCGATTGATAAGCTCATCTTATCAATGCAAAACAAAGCACACCTGAGGCCACACACACACACACACACACAGACACACAGCAAGTTAGTTGCTAGCAAGAAAAACTGCCTTAACAATTATTATTGTTATTTGACGTTTTTTTTTTGGCATATGACTGATAAGAAAATATTCACAACGCGTGCGCGCTAAAATAAAAACAAATAACAATAAAAAGAACAACAAATGCCAAACAAAAATATGACTTAAATCGAGCGTTCATTGCACTCGGCCAAAAACAAAACGTTGACTTGGCTGACACAGACCAAAAACCAATTTATATTTATAAACAGGGCCAAAACACATTCATGCGCTGGATACAAAGTTCACTTCAAGTAATTCAAGAATGCCAAATTATTATATAAACAACAATTAAATATGTAATTGAAACCCTAAACAAAAATGCTAAAGAAAAGAACCAATAAAAACATATTATTTAACATTTTACATTTTATATGTTTTTTATGTAGATTCTTTTTAGGTATTCGATTTGAAGATGTCTTGAAATTAGATTTTAGTTTATTGTCAGGTAGTTCTGCAGACAAATACAAATATAAGACTTTGATCATAAATCACAAAATGTATATATTCTTTTATGTGAAATTTATACTTTTGCAATTATTATCTTAAAAAGTAGTTTTACACTTACTCTCATACCTTTACCATTACCTTTGATTATACTAATAAATAAGTGTATTTCATGTTACTTATACCCATACATACATAAACTTCTTTAGCTTTAGTTACATGTACTTTTATTACTTTAAATTATATATGCATATACATATATGTACTTATAATTATGCTTTTACTCATACTTATTCTTATACTGATACTTCAAATTATACTTATATTTATACTTTTACTTACACTTATACTTATACTTATACTTATTCTTAAGCTTTTTCATTTACTTTTCTTATATACATATGTATATGTATATTATGTATAGTATATAGTAATATACTTATACTTGAGCTGCAACTTATATTTTCACTTATACTTATACTTATACTTTTACTTATACTAGTACTTTTAGTTCTATGTTTACTTTTACTTATACTAACACTTATTTACATTTCTACTTATATTTAATTTTAAAATATACTATTACTTTTACTCATATTTATACTTATACTAATGCTTATACCCATACCTATACTAATAATTTTACTTATACTTTTACTTTTAGTTCTACTTCTACTTCTACTTATACGTATAATAATACCCATACTTATACCTATATTTGTATGTTTACATGTACTTAAACTTATATACATATATATATATATTCTTCTTCTTCTACGTCCACTTCTACTCATTCTTATACTTTTGCTTATACCTACAGTATTGCTTATACTATTCTTATATTGTAAAATATCTTATCTTAGTTATGATATTTGAGAATCCTGTTGCATAAGGCTTACTCTGCAAGGCAAGCTCAGAAAAAGTTATTTGATAGTTCAGCTATATCTGTAATAAATTGTAAGTTTTATACGCATATACACATATTCCACATTTTCAGAGCTAGTTTGAAATAAAGATAACTAAAGGGCTTCTCGAAAGAGAGTTTGGGCATCGGTCTGTTAAGCCCGCTCTAAGGTTATATACCCTAGCATTTTAGCTTCATTTCAGCTGTTCTAGGCAAGTTCTTTTTGTGTCGTATTCAGGTTCTTTTTGTTGTTTTGCTTTGGTTCTTGTTTTGGGTTCTTGAGTTAGTCACCGATAAGCGACGCTGGTTACTTCCTTAAATTCGAACTCGTCGCATTGAACCCGACGCGGGCTGGCGGTGCGATTGTACGGGTGTATCGCATATCTGGAGCTGTCAAAATTCTCACGGCTCTGCAACTGGATGACTTTCAATTGAAAATCGTTTTTCGATTTGATTTTCGGCGAACTTTTCGCCGAAACGAGCGCTCAGCGAGCCAACTTTCATTCGAGAATCGCGTGGAATCAGCATTAATAATTGCCCGTCATCAGGTTGAGAGCCACGGGAATGGGTTCTATGCCTTCTATGGAAGCACTGCAAATGCAAAAAGCACAAAACGCCACAAAGAGTTCGACGAACTTGAACGATAAATGGTGTTAAATACACTGCAATTAACTGGAAATTCATTAATTGGAATGAAAACTCATTTTGATTTATAGTATCTGCCAACAGGGTGCTATTACATTAATATGTAAACATTTTTTTTATAAAAAATTTTGGCTGCCTGTCAAAATCAATAAGCTAATTACCAAAAATTAATTCATTTCAGTTTTTAATAACTAATTTCATTTGTTATATTCGAATGCGTGTTGCATATACAAATAATTCTCACTATACAACAAATTTTATTTTCTTTAAATTTATGTATTTATATTTAATTTGTTATAGTATAAAAATTTAATTATTTTTGTATATTTTAATCATTTGAATTGCGCGCCCCACTGCTCATAGCACTGCTTAGCACAAGCATTAGCGCCATCTGTTGTTCAATATTGCACGTAATTTACCAAGCAGTATTCAAAGCAGTGAACATGAAACTGCTTACATTGGCTGCGTACTGCTTTCTAGGCGCGTAATTCAAATACTTAGTTTGCACTCAATTATTTTTGAAATTATAGGCAACCCAAACTTAACTTTTAAAGTTAAGTAAAGTTTTTATACCCTTGCAAAAAGGGTATATTAATTTTGTTTTACTTTAATACTAAAGTCGATAGGCAGAGGCTTTTAAGCTGCAAAGTGGGAATATAGCAGTTTATATTTAAATTTTGAAGATCTGCCAACTTTTTATTAGTGTTTAAATAAGGTTATTTGTTATATCGATGTGTTATTTACTCTCCCCAATGCTCACTGCAAATACCTAATATTTAAAATACTTAAGTGCTTTAATTTAAGCAGTCAGTTAAATAAAAGTTATTTATGAACCAAAATTTTTCACATAAGTGAATTAACTTTTAATAAATAAATTCTATATATTTAAATCATTAAGTATTATTTGAATTAATGAATATAAATTGAGCAATACGATATAACTAACAAATTTCAAATTATATTCATATCAGCTATGGATTTCGGCACTTTATAAATTAAAAACATTTCTTTATAAAAATTTCATATCACAAATACTTTAAAAACAACTAATTTCATTTTAAATTTTGGATATGTTTTTCTTTAAAAATATTTGAAAAATATGTTTACAAATTGCTTACAATATCTTTAAAGTAAATTGTTCATCAATTATGGGAAATGCAAAATACAAAGGCTAGCTTTCCAAATAAATGTATTATAATAATTTAAATTTATATAGAAAAGAAAGAGAGAGAGAGAGAGAGAGAGGGAGTCTGATTAAAATCAACAAAAGCTGAAACCTACTTTCCATATACACAAAAATCTCTTCTTCTTAAACTCTAGCCCAACTTGTGCACATCCTTAAAACTGAGCATAAAAAGGATATTTATAAAGTGTGGGCCACAGTTCATGCGCCAAAAAAAGGAAAGAAAAGAAAAGCGAGAGAGAGGGAAGAAGATTCAAACTACGAAATAACTTTGGCATGCTGCGATCGATGGAATCGTTGGGATGGCTGCGGGGGAGGAGCCGGCGAGGGCAAGGAACTGATCCCTGGACGAACGCATTGATTGAAATAGTTTATTTGCAGCTTCGATCTGGAGCTGGAGCTGGACGTGGAGCTGTCTGTCTGCGTGCAGGTCGAGGCAATTGTATTTGTTTCTTTTTGTCTTTTTGTTTTTGTTGTCGCATTTGTTTTGTATTTTTTTCATATTATTTGTGATGTTGGCAGCGCAGAGATAATGATGACGAGCTGCCAGCCAGCCAGCCAGCATCCAGAGAGGCTGCTCTGTGCCTTACCTGCAAACGCCATAGAGTGCCTACGACTGATTGGGATGCCTTGTGTAGCGACGTGCACAGAATGACATTTTGTGTGCGCACAGTGGGCGCGATAAGGTCGCTAACAGTGAACAGTGGCTGCCGGTGGACGTGGATCGTGCGCATCTCAGCCCCATTCCCAGGTCTGGAGAGTCGCTTAGGCTTTGCTCTGATTTCCGAGGCAAAAGTGCAGCACAAATTAAAAATCGACCGCAATTGCTGCGGATCGGATCGGTCCGCTCGGTCCGATCGATCGATCGACAGCTTCGCTGTGGAATTTTCATATGAGCGCTTGATTTCAGCAAAATTACATACTTGTAATTTTAAAATGCTGCCGAGTTCCAATACGAAAAAACACAGCAACAACAACAACAACAACAACAACAAACAAACGTTAAGTAAAATGAAATGAAATGGAAAAAAAAACTCCAAGAATTTTAACCCCAACTGGCGAAGTCGTCTGCGACGTCTTCCACTGATCACTTACGCACATTTTATCACAGCCAGGCTGGAGACATCGCTCAGCTACAGCTCGAGCTCGAGCTCGGGCATCGGCTCGGGCCTCACTCAGCCTCTGTGCCTTGGCTTGACAATAAGTGGAAAAAAATAAGTTACCGTTCTACGCGCTGAAATTTGTTGCGCGTTCGACGATCCATCGTCTGCGCCTCCTCAATCGCAGTGCTGCCCATTTTTTTGCGAAAACCAGCTAAAAGCTAGCTACATTAGAATAATAGAAAAGGCTAAACGGAAAAAAGCTAGAAAAATTATGGTTTATATGGAATTAAAGAAACTTTATAATATATATAAAATTTATATTTTAATATTGGTAAAAAATTATAATAAGATTTGTTGTGCATAAAAAAGGCTTACATATTTATTTTAAGTAACTTATTTTTTTAAGATAAGGCGCGGTTACCCCTTAAGTAAATGTAACCTATTTTGTTATAGTGAAATCGCAGGCTGATTTTAGGCAAATGAATTGAATATAAAAAAAATAAAAAAAAACATATTTGATGTATGATCTTTGAAGTATGACACGCCCATTACGCCTACTCTTTAAGTTTCTATAATTAAGATTAAAAAAATGGAAATACCGTTGTTAATATAATTTATTTATTTTTTAATTTTTTTATATTTCATTTTACAATAAAATCTTAGATAATTGCATTTTAGTTTTATTTTGAAAGAAATTTGAAGTGCAAACACAGGTTTGGAATGAACTGTCTGTATGTCTTTTTAAAAATAAATAATTATTTAGGTAAATCTTATAATAGTATTTACCTTTGAAAGAGACGTGAGAAAATTCAATAAGTGTAAGCTTTAAGCTTTTTAATACATTTTAAATCTTTTTTAATCACGAAATCGTCCAGAGATGTTTCTCTTTCTTTGCAAATGAATAAATATATTTGTTTTCCATTTTTATTTAATAAAATTTTGGATTTACTTAAATTATATTAATTTACACAAATAAAAAGCTGAAAAATATTATTTTATTGGACGGACAAATTCAATATTATTTTTTATTTATATTAATAATAATTAGTTTAATTTCTTTTTATAAAATAGTTACTTAAAATGTTATATTTTCTTTTACCAAAAAAATTATCTCAATATATTTATTATTAAATTAAAATAAAGTTAAAAGTTATATTATATTTAAAAAAAATAAATAATTTGAAATATATAAAATAGCTTAAATACTATTATATTATATTACTATTATATTTTTTACAATTTTAAAAATTAAAATAAATACTAATAAAATAATAAAAAAAAGCTAAAACCAAATATACATCAAATGGGCAGCACTGTCTGATTGTATGTGCCTTGTGGCCTGTCTTATGGCCGTCTGCCGTCCTGACGATCGTCGTTGTCGTTGTCGTCTGCAGTTGTTGTCAGTTTTTGCTCGGCAACAGTAGCAGTAACAGAAACAACAGCAACAGCAACAACAACTATCGATCACTGGCAATCGATCAAGCATTTCGCGTACATTATCCGAGATGCGTGGGATAATTCTGTTCTAATTTGTAGCCAAGCAGCCGAAAGCGCAGCTGACGTCAGTTGGCCAAAAAGCGCTCGAAACTTGGCTTAGAGCGGGGCTGAGTGGCTTATCGCTTATCATTAGGCAAGTGGCATGCAAAGCACGCACGCACACACGCACACACACACACACACACTGGCAATAATTGAGCACTTAAAATGCTGAAGGAAGTTCTAACTGGTCAGTCGGAAGAGCGGGTGGGCGGCATTGAAGTTGAACTTCCGTTGCTGCCGCATGCCACTTGTTGCCTGCACTTGTCACAACTGCCCCCTCCTCCTTCTCCCCCTCCTCTTCCTCTTCTTGTTAAGTCGGCCAACAACGTTTGCATGCAAATGAGCTCTTTGGTAATCAGGTGAAATGGTCACGACCTGTTAATCGTTTTATGATTGTAGCGGTTCTTTTGTTTCCTGTTGGCCAACGAGCAGCAGCAACAACAACAACAACAACTAAGGCAACGGTAAAAAGTAATCCATGCAACACGCTGTTAAAGAAAAACCCTTTTCCTTTTGTTTGCCTCATTTCTTATTTAAATTGTAACGCACAGACGTCGATCCCAAAACCCAAAGCCCGAACCCAAGCCCAAACCCAAACCCAATCCCCATCCGAATCCCAATCCTGCGCAGCTTATGTTTAATTCATGAGCTGCTTGCGAAAACATTTTCGAGTTTCGCCTCCGCCAATTGGCAATTGGTGCAACGTTTTCTGTCTCCGACTTTGACTGGGCAACTGGGCGACTGGGCAACCGGTCTCCCGATCTCCCGGTCTCTGGTTAAGTGCTTCATTGTCACCCCCAGCGCCCAATTAGACACCTGAGCTGAGCTCCAGTTGTCTGCTCTGCTTCTTCTTCTGTCTCTCCTCTTATCGCCTGTTCGCATTTGTAAGTCGATTAGATTAGCCTTGCCACCGCTTGTTGCACGCACTCATGATTTACTTGCCACGTTTCCATTTAAATGAGACTTCAATTCAAATTTTACTCACATGAGAACTTACAGCATTTACTGGCATTTGGGGAATATCTTTGATATTCAGTTTATCAAATCTTTAGAAAAAATAAAAATAACTGAAATTTCGGTTTTGATTGAAAGCATAAATAAAATTGTCAATAAAAGCAGACATATTCATAGGAAAAGGCTTCCATTCAGTGTTGGCAACTAGGGGACACACAAAAGGCTGGAAAAAAGGGAAAAAAAGAAACAAACATTTTTTAAAAGAGCAAAGAAAACAGGACAACAATTTTTAAGTTTAAGAATTAAACTTTTATTACACATACATGGATATGTTTAGTAATTTCAAAGTGTTATCAATAGTTTCGTCGTCTGTGACACTTCATTCCGTATAAACTTGATCTGTGCCCACTTCATTAAAACTATTTGTCTGGCACATCGTAATTGTTACAGCCGGCGCCATGTGTCTAAAGCTCGATATATCATAAATCGGTAACCTACGATCACAATTCTTATACATATCAAGTGGTGTTTCGATGATTATTAGAACAATTCAACTAAATTCATCGTTAGAAAAAATTAGGAATTTTATAAATGCTAAGGTAGCAACACTGCTTCAATTAGTTATAATTAGCAATTTATTATACTTTTATAACTATGATAAATAATTTTATATTCTTAATACATTTTTAAAGAGCTACTGAGCTCTGTCTTACAGGCATATGAACTTTAAAGCATTTTAGCATTTAATCTTTTATAAAGAACAATTCAGTGATAATTCTAGCTTCAAGAATGTTCAAAAATTATTTTACATTTAAATAGTTTTTTTGTAGTTAAATTTAAAAAAAAAATTCTAATTTGCTTTGAAGAATGACACGCCCATTTACACCCACTAAACAAAATAATTTCTTTTTCTGTCAGTTGTAAATTTTTAATTAAAGATAAATTTTTTTGGCACCAACTTATTTAATCTATTAAGTAATAATTTCTTTTGCCTGAACACACTTCTAGTAACTGTTTGTCAAACAATATTATTTTTTTTTTTTGGGTTTTGCATTTGTAATCTGTCGACAGGGGAAAATATGCAAATTTTATAAGATGTACATTAACAAAGTGTGAGGCAGCTGCATCTTCAACATATAAAAAAAAAAATGTAGGAGTTAAATAAAATTATTTTATTTCGGAAAGACTAAGTTCATATTCAAAGGCGTAGCAAAGTTTTAGTGGGCTGCAAAATGTCAAAATAAATATAAAAGGAAATTTTGTGACTGTTCTTAACGAACTTTGCTCCTTATGTACTGCAATTATCCAACTTTCTTACTTCAGTATCGTTTACTTTAAATTGAAATCGCATGAATAAGAGGGCGTGAAAGTGTCTGGTATTATTGGTATTCGTATTAAATATGAACTTTAATTGCTTTAAGAAACTGAACCAATTGAAAATGGGAAATCAGGGTATAATGGTTTTGCAAAAAGTATGTAATTGGCAGAAGGAGCCTTCGCATAAAGTATATATATTCTTGATCAGGATTACAAGCTCAGTCGATTTAGCCCTGTCCATCTGTCTGTCCGTTCGTCTGTCCGTATGTATGAACGCGTCGATTCAGAACCTATAAGAGCTAGAGATTTTTACACTAAGGTCCTCGGATATTGCGCGCATATATAGTTTGTTTCAGATATTCGATAACTTTTCCGTTTCTATGATATCGATTAAAATGGCTATCAAGATTCAGTCTTTTTTTTCAATTAGAAACTTATTTTTTTTACTGTTACATTCATATTATTGTATTATCTGTCTGTAACTATGTTCGAAAAAACGTTCAAGGGATCTCGAAGTCGGGCAGTCCCGACTAGAGCGTTTTTACTTGTTAGTTTATATTAAGCTATTATTAGCAAATGAAAGCTGCTGCCTTATAAAAGCTATGAATATAAATCTGACAGCCCACTAATTTAATCTTCATGTTAAATGAAGTTGAACTGCGTGTCTAAATGCTGGCAGGCACTTAGCAGGCGCAACAGCTGACTTCTTGTTAAGTATGGAGTAGCTATTAAAAACATAATCTATGAAAGCTTTATATAATGTAAAAAAGACTGTATATGTAGCATGTTTCAAATATATTAGAACTAAAATATTTATTGCAAGACAATTAATATATTTCGCAAATTTAATTCCTCAATTTCAATTCGAAATTGCAATTCAATGGAATATTCGAAACGCCTTCAAAGTAACTCGAAATTTATTTTTATAATTAAAGAAATACGAAACACGTTTCGTGTATGTCCAAAATACTATAGAAATTTACATATTTAGACAATATATTTTTAAGGCAACGGCTTATGGGCAAATGTTCGAGCAGCAGCTCTATAAATACTCCTCTCTCTCTTTCTCTCTCTCTGTCGCTCTGTATTTCGTATAACAGCCAAAAAGTGGCTGCCAAACAGCAAATCAAAAATGTTCGAAACGTAAATGGAACAAACATTAGCGGCATAAGCAGACTCGACTAAAAATATAATACTATATAGTAAGTAGTATACATACATGTATATACATATGTGTGCGTGTGAGTGTGGAACATGAGTGGCTGCAGTTTTGAAGGTGAACTCTGCGTGGATTTGGCTGCGATTGCATAAGTGGAGCAGCGGGAGGAATTGATCTCTGCATAGCTCCAGCTCTTCGCGCTGGCATAAACGCACGTAAAACGCTGGCAAAACGCGCACAAATAATTAACTATTGCAAATGCTGAGAAATTCCAAGGAAAATGCAACACGCAGCAGAACATGGCAAAAAGTTGTTCCCAGCTGAGAACAAGAGAAATGGCAAGAGTTGGAATAGCGGCAGAGACAGGGGATGAGCAGTTGGGAAGGCAGGGAGGGAGGCTGGCTTTCAGGCCAGACTAGCTGACGTTCAGTTAGAAATACAGCCGGACTGGAGCCAGCTGCAAGCTGCTGTTAGCTGCCAACATGGGTGTAGTTAAGGGGGATAACTAAACACAGTCGTGATCTAACATAAAGAGAATGATTAACAGATAAGTTATTTAACAGAGAACGTTTAATCTTCTCTGTTACATAACAGCTAAAACTTGTTTCTGTTAAGGATCCTCGAACCTGTTTAACAGAGTGTTAGTTAAACATTCTCTGTCCTGTTAGGACAAATTTGAATTCTCTGTTATGGTACATGCTTAACTTTTGCGTGGATAGAAATTAGCTTAAAATAAATTTTCAAAAATATTACAATCATTTTATAATTTCTACGGATCTAAATGCAACTTTAAATTATCACAACATTCAGTTTTGCTTTTGTGCAATGACTTTAAGTGCGAAAACAGAGCAAAAGTTGCTTCACCTTTAAACAAAATTTAAAGTTCGCAGGCAAATTTCCGAAAATGTGATTTCCATGTAACAGCTCAATAGACCGCTTTGCATAAGCTAGTATTTCTTTATCTTTAATACAACTTTAACTCTCTGTTATGCTTTGTGATTAACATAGCAGTTATTAAAGATACTCTCTTAAGTTACATATACGATTGACGAGCATAAAAAGCTAGATCAAGGAAAAGAGAACCAAAAAATTGGAAAGTTTGCGAGGAAAACAGCTGGATATAATAAAATTTAAAAGATCAAAATTTATTAAGATTTCTGAATTTTTCAGTCAAATTTTTGTTAATTAAAAAAAACCCTTAGTGTGAAATTGTTGCTCACAATTGAGCAATACTAGGTTATGCAAAGCGGTCTGTTAAGAAATTTGAGCAAGCACTTTTAATTTGTATAAAAATTAAAACAACTTTTACACGGTTATTGCTCTGTTAACGCATAAGCTGTAGTCTTTTAACAGTGATAGTTGTCACCACAAAAATTTGACACAAATTTTCACATTTTGTACTCAATATTATAAAAATCATGCAAATATTAGGTCAAATGAGAAAAAGCTGAAAACCAGCTAAATCGGGATTTGAAAAAGCTATATTGCCGCTTCCCGCAATTTTATAACTTTTCCCGCAATTGCATTTCGAAAGAAGCTAGATCTGACTGGGAAAAAGGCGGAAACGGCAACACTGGCTGTGTAACAGCTGAAGCTTTAGTCTGTTAAGAAGCTGTCTGCTTACAGTGAAAATCTGATGGCAATTGCAATTTCCATAACATTTGACTTTTTCACTGTTCGACTAATCATTTTGATTACATTATAGCCTGTCTTGTCCCTTAGGGAGAAATTTATTTAGCAGCTGCCTAACTCTGATTCCTTATCTTAAGATAATGATATACACAATATAATTTTAAGCTTGTTATAGCATCAAATATAACTAGCAATAAGATGAGCTATTGTAATTCTGTTAGCAGTAGCGGCTATGCCAAAGTATGTTAACAAAATCTCTTGTAATTATTTCTTATAATTATTATTTAATTTAATTTTTTTTTTTTAATTTATAATTATTTTTTGTTTTAATCGTCATTTAGTTGTTATGCTTAAGCCTTAGCTGCTCGTTGGGAGTTCCCGTTGACTCCTAGACTACGCACATGCCACGATCTACAGTCAATACCAATTAGTAAGCGCTGCACAGCGCACATCTATACAATTGTGAGAACCTTGTGGCCAGCGTGTGAGTATGATGAAATGTCAGATGAGGCAACGGAGTCGAAGATGTAGCTGAAGCTGAAGCTGCAGTTGGAGCTGGTGCACCCGCTGCGGGGTCGAGCCATATAGAGAAGGGAAGCCTGGCTAGAAGGCTGCGCTCGGCTGGCTGCTCTTGGCTGGCAGGCAGCGAGCGTTCTATTTTGACAGTCATTATGATTAATTTAAATCATTAGGCAGCCTAGGCAGGTAGAGCGCTGTGTCCAGTTGTAGTTGTTGCTGCTGCTGCCGCGAGTCGCTGAATCCAGATTTTAATTAAATGCAGGCGGGCGATGCAGTGCGGCAGCAATTGTGGACTATTCCTATTCCGCGGAAGAGACAGGCTGGCGACAACGAGCAAGGCTGCTCGATGTCTGGAAAAGGCAATGTTTGCCATTTGCAGCGGGGAACGAGCCAGGAATGCGTCGATGTTGCTGCTGCTGGCTTCGTCTCGATTATCAACTGGGAGCAATAACTGGCCACTGGCCACTGTATCGATGGATGGATTGTTTGGCAGCTCGACTGTATCTGTTAGTCACTGCACGTGGCCAGCGCGCTGGTGCAGCGTTTTCTTGCGAACGGCTATTTAAGGACATTGCGCAAATACTCAAGACTCGGGACGAGCTGCAGCAGAAGAAGCAGCAGCAGCAACGCCACCGCCGCCGCCGCCACGCAAATCCTCTAGAGCATTTGCTGACCATATTGGCCCTCGCCAGCTGAAATTCCTGGCATAGTTTAAGTGTATCGCTTTTTCTGCGCCTAGAGGGACTCGTGCGCGCAGTGAACCAGAAAGACAGAGAGACAGAGAGAGAGAGAGGGAGGGATGCGACATCGATGTTTGCTCAAAATAACAAATTAACTTAATCAGTGCTGATAAGCAAACACATACTGAAATGGCGGCCATTTTGTACTCATGTGCAATCGATAATTAAAAACTCAATCACGCAATCACAACTGCAAATAAGAAAAAAATAAATATATATATAAAGATATAAAGACAACAGCAGCTAGCGCGCTTAAGTGGGCGGAGCTCCAATGCGATCTATGCGTCGGCGCAGCCAATCAAATGCACGCAAATGGCAGATGTTTGCGCAAATGAGCGTTGTAAATTATGCAAACAAAGCGTGAAGAGAGCAACTCAGTCAGAGAGAGAGAGAGAGAGGGAGAGAGACGGTGAGTACATAAGCTTAAGCTGCACTTAATTAATTAAGCCATAAAGCTGCGCAACAACAAATGGCATAAGCTCTTATATACTAAGCGCGCTCTTTGGCACGCAAGAAAGAGCGGGCGCACTCTCGCACTCTCTCTCTCTCTCTCTTTCTCTTGCTCTTCGTGCGCAACCGGTTGTGTGGGCATGCACGCTCCAAGTTTGGAGCAAACATTGAACGCCGCTGCGCCGTCGCTAGCCATACGCGTGCTTTGTTATTAGGTATTTGCACGCCATCTGAAGCACAACGAAGGCAACAATCGATCGCAAAGTTAGCTCGAGACCAAATATACAAAATAACAGAAATACAAAAGCAGCAGCAACCACAACAACAACAACACTCACGCGCAGTTCGTAGTTCGAATTTGGCAGTACCACATTAAAACAACAAATAAAGCAAAAAAGACCAAAACAAGTGCCGCACATCTCTCGACAAATAAGTCTACACAAAACCAAATATAAAAAAAAAGCAACAACAACAATAGCAGCACCAGCAGCAACACCAGCAGCAGCAACATCGATAAACAGTTACAAATTGAAATGTGCATTTGATGAATTTTGCATATGCAAACGCAACTCGACAACATCTTTCAGCGAATTCAAATTAGCGCGCGCAAGCACAGCCAACTCTTGTGCAACACTGCGACTGTTAAGCATCTGTTAGGCTGGCTGTTAGTTAGCAGCGGCAGTTGTCAGTTTTTCTTGTGTGCTTGCGCCGCGTGTGTGTGTGTGTGCTGCGCACCGAAAGTTTCGTGAATTATTTGTTAATAATAATACAAATATTATTGTCAGATTATTGTCAATAATAACGAGCTGCAGCGCGTGCAGCAAACGGCGTTCGTGTTTAACACTGCAGTGTCAGCGACGGCGAGAGCAGCGCAAACAGCTGACAGCGACGGCGGCGGCGGCAGTAGCACCAGCAGTCACAACAACAACAGCTCGTCTGTGTGTGTTGTGTGTGTGTGTGTGCGTGCGTGCGCTTGTGTGCGAGTGTTTGTGTGCTTGTGCGTTTTGTGTTTATTTTTGGAATTAAAAAGCTAGCAGCCGATATTTGTGTGGCAAAACTAAAGCTAAAGCTAAAACCCAAAATCGAATCAAAAAAGTGTGCCGCAGCGGCAATAATAGACGCGCGTGGTGCCTTGGATTTACTGTACGGCTCCACGGTGGAGAACTTTTACCTTAGAATGGATCCCACGCGCGGCGACTCGCGCTACAACCTAAACTACTCGATGAGTAGCATAGGTCTCAGTCTGGCCGATCAGGCCGACATGTACGGCAATCCCGCAGTCGCCGCCCTTGGCGCTCGCCCACCCAGCGGCGGCTTGCTGCAGAGCATGGGCGGTGGCGGTGGTGCGGGCCTCGCTATGCAGCAGCGTCCCAACCCAGCGGCGGCAGCAGCGGCGGCGGCACAACAGCAGCAGCAGCAACAACAGCAACAGCAACAGTGCCAAACGCTGGGCAACAGCCAAACGCATAGTCCACAGCACCAGCAGCAGCAGCAGCAACAGCAACAGCAGCAGCAGCAGCAACAACAGCAACAACAACAATCACGTGGCTTAAAGCGCAGCGGCAGCGACTGCTACGAGGATCATCGGTCTAGCGGCGGCGGCGGCATGACATTGCAGGGACTGGAGAGCTGCGCAGCTGGCAGCGTAGCCAGCGGCGGCGTCGACGTCGACGGCGTCGATGGCTACAACGCGTTGCCCAATAAGAAATCACCGCCCGCCAATGGCAAGAAGACAAAGGGACGTGTCAAAATCAAAATGGAGTACATCGACAACAAGCTGCGCCGCTACACGACCTTCTCCAAGCGCAAAACGGGCATAATGAAGAAGGTAAATTTAACACTAAGAACTCGCTTAGATAACCAGTCTAATTAGAATTGAACTAAAATTCGTCCAATTGGATATTTGTGATAGTAACCTAAATGAATTGGCTTAAAGTTAAATAATGTTTTGCTAAATAATGAAATGCTTGGAATTAGTTTTTATACTCGTTCACGAAGTGAAAAGAGTATATTAGTTCTGTTTAATATATGATAAAGATTACATTTTTTGTAAATGTATATTTGATTTAATAATAAAATCAAATTAAATGATAATATTTTATAACTTGCAATTTTATTGAATTGACTAATTTTTCAATTGGCAAAAGACGTTTGCTCCAAATGTCCCACTAAAGATTTTCTCAAAGAAATAACATTGCAATTATATAAATAATTACAAAAAGTAATTGATTGCCTAAAAATTTACACAACTCGTTAACAGAAGAATCGAATCACTATATATAAAAATAACTTAATAGTATATTAGATAATTTGACTCTATTATTTAGTTATCGCTGTATTAGCGAGCTTTTGTTTGACTTAGTTGGGTATACTATACATAGTGGGTATTAAATTTCTTATCTATTCGAAAACTTCAACAACTTGATACCAGTTATCATTCTTATGATTCTAAAAATACATTATCTTGTAACAAAATTTACACATTTTTTATATAAATATTATTTTTGTTGTTGTCTTATAATCTTAAGTTAAATTTAGAATCTTAAAATTCCATCTTGGAATAGAGATTTAATGCTTGAAAAATTGTTAGAGCTCTCCTGAAATTATGCAAAATTAAATTTAAAAAACAAAAATTTTTTATATTTTTCTGAATTTAAATACTTTTTAAAAAAAAATTTGGAATATTGCCAAAAATTTAGAAATATAAATTATTAAAGTAATAAAAAGACTCTTTCTGTATAAAATAAATATAAATTATTTATGTAATTAAAGACTCGTTTTGGATAACTAGGGCTAGAGTGAAATCAAATAAAGAACTGAATAATTTATAGATTTAAAAAACTCCAATAGAAACCGAAGCCTTTTAATTGATTATTAATCAGTTGATGGTTGAAATTTCTTTTGGAGTATATTTTGAAACAGTAAAAAATTCTAAAATGTTGTGGGAGAAATCTATTCAAAAATCTACAAGCTTGCTTTTTAACCTGTTGTAGATATTTAGCACAAGCTGATGTCTGTTATTAGAAAGATATATTAAGGAGGTTTTCCTTTTTAATTTTTAGCCAATCCTTGCTTTTCTTTTAGGTAAAGAGCGGGGCATGTGGCATATGCCTCCGCCGTGTGTAGCACGTTTTGAGCGCATGTGCAATTAATAAATGCTACCGAATCCTCAATTCTCTTTGCCGTCGAGTCAAGTTCCTGCGCCTCTTGCATTGTTCTGCGTTTGTTGCAGTGCTGCTTTATCGTTCTGTTGCCATCGTGCTCAACCTGAGCTCCTAAAGCTCCCCTCCCCCAAATCCCGCCGCCTCCTGCTGCCCCGCCTCCGTGGACCAACTGTTGCCCGTTTTGCTTTGGCGGCGACGGCGCTGTGTAAGCGCGGTAGCCACGATTCCGATTCCGATTCCGAATTTCCCTTTGTTTTCGGCTTCATAAAATGTTAATTTGCCGGCCGCGCAATTGCATTCAAAGAGCAGAGCCCAATACCAATACGATACATATATATATGTACGTATATATAGGTATAGCAATACCTATGCTGATCTCAATTGCCGTCCTGTGCTGCATTTGCAGTTGCGTGCCGCTTGGCCTCATTGTCATGCGAAGATGCAACTGCCACTGGCTGCGCCTTCGTCTTGGCCTGCTTCCTAGTCTGCTGCTTGGCCAAGTTCTTCGTTCTTTTTTTTTGCTGCTTTCAAATGACCAATTTTCACACGCAAACTTACATAATGCGCCGCTTGGCTCGCATATGAAATGCTTAACATTTTTAAATAGACTTCTTGGCCTCAAAGTCGCTGCGATCAAAATACAACAACAGCGAAAAAAAAGACTAGAAAAAAATGGAAAAATCGCCAGCGCTAAATCACGATCTCAGCACGATCTTAACTACAACAACAGCAACAAAAATCTTATGAAATATTTTCGTTTCAAACGAGACAAAATGTAAAAAGGAAAAAAACTTCAAAGTTGTCTTCGGCTCGGCTTATACCTCTTGCCAAAATGGGTGTGGGGGCGTGGAAAGAGATCGAAGATCTGTTGACTAGAATTAGGCATAGGAATGTTACTAAAAAAAAGTGTATATTTATCTATAGAAATGCTGATAATGCATGTGTGATTGCAAGTTCTGCGAGGAATTAGTTTAAAGGTAAAGTAGCTTTGCTAGAGAATAAAATAATTTTTAATATGGTGTTTTATATATCTTACTGCGAATGGTAAAAGCTTTGTGCTGACTTTAATTTCTGTTGATCTGAGATATATAAATTAGTATAATAATTGATATTACATAAAGAAAACTTGGTGATTTGTCTTAAATTGTAAATATTCAATTATAATATTAAATTTCATAATTTGAGCAATTGCCTTTAATAAAATAAAAAATATTGCCTTTAAGTTGTGTAATTTCAATAAAAATATATATAAATATTATATAATAATTAATGGGAATATATTGTTTTTGGTTTCAATAAAAGCCACGAAAAGTAAAAAATTTCTATTACTAAAAAAAAAATACTTTATTATTCTTTTAAAATTGCAATACATGAATATAAAACTCTACATTAAAAAAAATGTCTAAGAGAACAGAAATTTATTTTAAAATATAAATTATTGGTCATAAATATTTGTATATGCTTTTTGAAGACTAAAATATGTCAAAAAGCTAGAGTTCCAAATAATAAGAATAGGAAATAACTTTAGAATCAAAGAGTTTCTTTTAGCGAATACATTGCCTACTTAAAGAAATACTTACATATATTTGTTATTTTATGAAATTTTTGTTTTGTTTATTATTATAAAGATCTTCTTAACGAAATTAGAGTTTAAGAATTTTTTCTTTTTTTATTTGCAATCTGATCTTAATAATTTTCTTAATAAAAAAATATAAAAAAATATATTTTATAGATTGATTTACAGCTTTAACCACAGAAATAAGTTAAATCTTAAAAATGAAAACATTTATCATGTTTTCTAAAACATATGCAGAGCTTTAATTTATATCGAGTATGAATTTAGCTCAATAACTAAATTTATATTTGATATAAAATAAATCACTGTATTCAAATGTCAGCATAGAATAACCAATTGGCAAATACTTTCTAAAAGTTGCCTTTAAAAAATCTCTATCGAAAAAAAAAGTTGATGAAAAGTTGATTCATGTTAATCAAGTTCTTATTATTATTATTTTCATAATAATAATTATTGTTAAAGTATCTATAGCTATCTAAAAGTTTTCAAAGCTCACCAGAGTTTCTTAAAAATGTTACGACTTTTTTTTAAAAAATTTTTGGTTTTGTTGATTTCGCTTTGGGCGCATTGCAAAAATATTTGACCCCAGAGACATAAGTTTCTTGCTGCTTTTTTTTGTTGGCGACTCCTGCTGTTGTTGTTAATGCTGTTGGCTGGCTTTGGGGGCCCTACTTATGACAGGCGCGCGCCTCTTGACAGGGACAAAACTTTTGTTATATATTTTTAGTGACTTTGATGTGGCCCTCATCGATGTCCACGCCGCGGACAGTTGACAGGCAGACAATGGATACGCTTGGCGCTACACATACACACACACGTATACACACGCACACGCACACACACATACATCCTGGCTACAAATTGCGGTTATTGAACCTGATCAATTCAGCTGGCTGGCAGAGGCAGACGCCACAGTTGCGAAAGCAACCTGTGTCCAATGCCAATTTTGGGCATTTAGCAAAAGCTACTAACAGCAAGAAGACGAGAGCAAAAAAAAGAAGAAGAAAAAGCTGAGCTCTGGGCGTGGGCGTGCCGCATGGCCGAAAAAGGCCAAAAGTGAAAAGTGAGCTAATGTCAACGCATGATCTCATTTGTAGGCCTGGCCTAATTGCGTAGGCTGAGACGTTGCCTCGGCCAAGATAGTCTGCACAAGATGCAGGGGCAGTGTGTATGTGTGTGTGTGTGTGTGTGTAAGCACACGTGTGTGGCTGTCTGTTGCACTGTTTGTCTGGCTGTCTGACTGTCTTAGTGCCTGCCTGGCTGCCCTGTCGTTTGCCATGTAAAACGTTTGCAACAATGGGGCACCGCCAGAGGCAGGCGCAAAATGCCGCCAAAAGGTGTTAAATTGAAATCACGAGGCGCGCTCTGCCTGCGAGCTGTGAGCTGCGAGCCTGAGGCCAAGCTGGGGGCCAAGCTTTGGCTTGGGAATTGTTCGGAGCTGCACGGAAGCGTATTGATACCCCTAGCAGCAGCAGCATCAGCAGCAGCCTCAGTAGCAGCAGCAGCGGCAGATTGTGCACAGATAAGCGAGGCAGGCACAGGGCCGACAGTTTGGCTGCGTCGGCTCGCCTTTTGGCCACATGCAACAGCAAGAGCAACAGCAGCAACAGCAACAATCGCCTTCTAACAAATGACTCTGCCTCTCGCTGCGGTCTCTGGGGCTTGTCCTGTCAGCCAGCAGCACGCTCCGCCCCTGCCCCGCCCCGCCCCGCCCAGCCCTAGCTGCATCGTGTCCTTTTGTCTTTGTGTTCGAAATTCAAATTGACATGAATTGTTGGCCCGCTGACTGCTGCCCAACCTAGCCCCAGTCCCCAGTCCCCAGTCCCCATCTCTGTCCCTGTCCCAGTTCCCCCTCCTTCGCCATCCTCATCTACCTCCAATCGCAGACACCTACTCAGCGGCCCGGGCCGTGTCAATTGTTTGCATTTACACATGTTACACATAAAATTGGCAGCCACTGGCAGCGAGTGGCAACAAGAGCAACGTCAGCAACAACAATGTCTACAACAATTTCATTAATATTAATAAATGCTATGCTCGCGCGTTTTGTGCGCGTTTCTCGCGCGATTTCCTCCGCTAGCGAGTTATTTATGCGCTGAGCCGTTGGCTCTGCTCCGTTTCGCGCCTCTTTGCTTCTCTCTCTCTGCTCTCTGCTCTGTTCGGATCTCTGCACGGCATCGCTGCAGACAGCAACTTTATCGCCTCAGAGTAATTACGAGCTGTTGATAGGCAGCTTAAGCTACCGTCTATCGGCCTGGAGCAGCGTGCTTTGAATATCTGCATTAGAGATGAGCTCGTGATTTAGCTACCGTAGCGTGGGAGCTGGCAATGGGGCAACATTAGGCTGTCACTGCACATTCTTTATCTTGAAATATTTCTTAACTACTTATTAAAGATCCCTTTGAGTGTTTTATTTAAAATATTTTACGTCTTACAAATAACCAATGAGAAGTCAATAATTAAATTATAGTTAAGAGTTTTGTAGAAAATATAGTAAAATGCATATAAATATTTTTAATAATGCCTATGTCACAGAATTCTTTATTTTTAAATATTTTATAGTCCTTATTAAGGATATTTTCGAGTGTTTAATTGAAATATTTCACATCTTTACGAATACATAACGAAAATTTATTTTTATTTTAATTTAATAATTTAAAATTCAAAATTTTTTTTAAAACTATAGTAAAAATGTATGAAAATATTTTAACCTAATTTATAAATTAAATTTTTAAATTTTATAGAAAATATAGTAAAATGCATAGAAATATTTTTTATTGTGCTTCAATATATATTTTTTATTTTTTGTAGTCTTTACGTTTGAACAAAGCATTTATAGAATATAACTTTTTAAATATTGAAAAATTAAAACATTTTATTTGATTATCCATAAATATGGCTTTAGAAAATCATAAATAACTTAATCAAAATCCTACTTGCTTTTTACTAACTTATAACTATTTATTTACTAGAATAAACAACAGAAAATTTGACAAGTCTTGACTGTATAAGGTTTTTGCACCAGAAACGTTTGAGTCCAAAATTAAAATTTAATTTTTACTATGATTCGACTTAAGTAATCGCAACCAAAACATGACAAATTAAATACTTTTTAAAATGAAATCAATATTTCTGAATTTTTTAAATGGATCCTGAAGATTCTGATATCTATAGAAATATTATAAAACCAATTTTTTAATTTATTTTTTTATATAGATGTTAAATTTGAGATGAAAATATTTACTTTGAAATATATACTTTCTACAAATATATGATAAATCAAGGTTTGATCCGAAACCCTCTGAAGGTTGAAGAGCATAAGCACAAAGCAAACGCAGATAGTTCGTTGAATACTAACACTTTGTATTCTTTCTTGAAATACTCTAAGCACCTTTCTATAATGATATAATAAGTTATCACTCTCTGATATATTCTAAAAATTGTGTGTTTTTAGTAAGCTTTTTATTTCTTTTAGATTTGCTTATATTACAATTGTCTGTTTTATAGTACTTTGATTACATAGTCTAAGTCTTAGTCTTAGAGTCTTTGCCATTTAAAAGTTTAAATAATGTTTGCTAAGACTTAAAAACATTTGAATCTCACGCGTCCATCTCTTAAGTATTTGGTAGTTGGAGCCGCTTTTGGCCAGATCTGTTATCGCTGCAACATAATCGCATAGTTTAACTGAAAATTTATGTGCCGCTTTCAGCCAAGGTGCAGACAGCAGCGACTATGTGTAGTACACAGAGTTCCTAACCACACTTCCTCCTCTCTTCTCTGTTTTGCAGGCCTACGAGCTGTCGACGCTGACTGGCACCCAGGTGATGCTGCTGGTGGCCAGCGAGACGGGCCACGTCTACACATTTGCCACGCGCAAGCTGCAGCCGATGATAACGTCGGAGGCGGGCAAGCAGCTGATACAGACGTGCTTGAATTCGCCGGATCCGCCGAGCGTTGGCGGCGGTGATCAGCGCATGTCCGCGACGGGCTTCGAGGAGACGGAGCTGAGCTACAACATCGCCGACGAGGACTCCAAAGTAAGACAATTGATTTACGGCCATCACGGGCACGCTCATCTCGCACACCCCCAGGCGCCGCCCTCGCACTACAGTCTCGAACAGAGCCTCATGCAGTCCGGCTACAGCGGTGGCCAGGCCTCGCCCCTGTCGCACGCCCAGGCATACGGCGGACATGCGCACCATGCGCATGTGCCGCACGTGCCGCCGCCGCACTCCACGCACTCGCACATGTCGCATACGCATGCGCAGCGCTAGGTACTCCAGACTCACCCCCTCCCTCTCTCTATATATAGCCATAGTTGGGCTTACCGAAAATATACATATATATAGATATAGGTATAGGTATAGTAGTGTGTGTGTAGCAGATCCAAAGTGCAGCACTTGGCCATGAATTGTCACTGCAAACGTAATGGTTTGTGGTGTTGGCCATTTGACGATCTCGCCGCTCGTTTTGTTGTTTACCGTAGTGGGCGTGGCAGCTCATTTAAAACATATTCTTTGTTAATACTAGTCAAAACTCTTACTTAAAGGCGACTGTGCCATAGCAAAGCTACAGCTCTCATATATATACTATATATATATATATATACCCATAGCAATACCAATAGCCATAACTATATATCATCAGCTGCAGCAACCATATCGAATCGTACCCAGTGCCATCATTCTATAACGTTTCTACCAGACAAATCTCGTACAGACACACCGAAAAGAAGAAGAAAACATATAGCCTAGACTGCTTTAGTTAGTCCTTAAGCATAAGTGCAATAAAATGAACTAGAAAAGAACTTAATGAACTAGACAAAGAAACCACTCTATAAAGATTTGCTGCGCAGAGTCTAAAACCTAAAAAAACTAAACTACATTTCGTTAGTTATGATCTTAACTGTGTTTTTTTTTTAATAAATAATTCGTTTAGCAAATGGGCAGGGCGGCCTCCAGTGCGATGAGCGTGCTCTAACCGAACCTAAAATAAAAAGTAATAAAAAGAACAAATCATTTTTAATATATAATATAGTAGTTGCAAACTATTATTATTATTTTTTGTTTTGTGTGTGAAGCAATCATCATCGTTTTAGCTTAAACTTAGCGCTATTTATAATTTATAGTTATGTTTATTTGATTTTCTCTTTATTGGCCTTTATATATATATATCATTCAATTCGATTTGCCAGTTGGGCATTGGCAATCATAAATTTATGAGAGCTATTGAATTTATCAATTTGCATAATAATATTTTAGACAAATGTTAGTTGGACTTGAGTTTATACGTGGCAAATTATTCAAAATAAATTATGATAAATATATTAAAGTTGATTTTCAATTGTGAATGGAAAAGATATTTCAATTTCCTTTCTTAAGTAATTGAAAATATATTAAAATAAAATATACGACTATAAATTTTGACATTCAATTTCTTCTGTTTGAATTATAATTTTCAATTTGCAAATATAAAAAAAATTATATATAAAATTATTTTTCCATTTTTAATTTGTCTTTTTTAAAGAGTTTTCTTAGGCTACATTCCAAAATATTAAACAATTTAAATTTCATAATTGAATATCTTTATTTTATGGCTAAACTTTTTATCATAACTAGTTTCTTTGATCAGAAAGAAGTAGATCAACTATAAAAGAGATTTCCAAATTATTTCAAAAGTATTCGAAACATTTCAATAACTATATATATTAGTTTAAAGTTTGTTATTAAATTTCTTCAGCTTAAATCATAATTCTGAATTAGATTAAAAAAAATATTTAAAATTAATTTCCTTTTTAATTTTCTCTTTCTCAATAGTTGTATTCTAAAATGTTAAACAAATTAAATTAAACTATTTAATTTCTAAATTTTATGCAAAACTTTCAAACATAATAAGTTTCTGTAATCAAAAAGAAGTAGATCAACCATAAAATTCCTTTCTCAACTGATTGAAAATATACACATATATGTGTTTAAATGTTTATATTCAATTTCTTTAGTTTAAAACGGAAGATAATAATTTGAAAATAAAAAATAGCTTAAAAATATTAAATAATTTTTTATTTACTTTCTTTTAGTTCCAAAATTTCAAACAAATAAAATTTTACTATAAAATATCATCATCATGATTAGCTTCTGCGATCAAAAATAACTAGATCAACTATAAAAGATATTTCAAATTGAAAACATATTGAAATTTAAAAGTATGCCTTTAGATGTTGAAATTCAATTTATTCAGTTTAAAAACAGAAGATTATAATGTTTAAATTAAAAATAGTTTAAAAATGATTGAAAGTTTATTTTCTATTTTCAATGTTTCTTTCTTAAAAACTTTTTATATTCCTTTTAATTCCAAAATCTTATACAATTTAAATTTCATTTTTAATATATTTTTATTTTGTTGTACAATTTTTTAGTTTAATTAGTTTCTGTATTGAAAAAGAACTAAGTCAACTATTTTAGCCACACGTAAACTCGCTAAGCTCTCATTAAAATATGCAAAAAGAGAAATTCTGGACCAACTCGTAAATCGAAGCAAAATTTACTTACCCTTTGAGCTGCCTGCTGCTCTCTCTACTAATATTTATTGTATATTTTTTTAATTAAACAACAAAAAAACCAAATTACAAAGCAGCTCAAAGCACTTTATTCTTATGTGGCATGACAATAGATCATAGTTAATAAAAAAAACCAATTACGTAATTTGCAAGCAATTTAATATAATTTATTAATTAAAACATATAATTTGCAGCTAATTTAGTGCAGATTGCATTTCTGTCTAACAGAAAAGAAACAAAAAGAAAAAGAAAAACGCAATTCTCTAATAAATATTCGTAGTTAAATTAATTTTAAATGCTTGTGCAATTAGCTAAACAAAATTAAGAAAATACATTTTAAAAGACACAAATAACAAAAAGATTTTTAGACTAAGTAAAAGACATATTATGTTTAAAAATCCAATATAGTAACTATACAAATGCATATATACACACACATATATACATATATATATTTTATTTAGCGCAATATTATAAAATAATAATAAAAAACAAACGTAAAGAAATTTAAAAAACTACGCAACAAACTCCTGAGAAGCTTTCAACTAGTTTCCCAGCTTACAATTGTCAATTTTGAGTTTTCAAGAGCAAGGTTAAGAGCTTTACATAACCAGCCAGTTTCTTGTTAACCTACACGCAAAAATAACTAAGCTACAAAAAAATACTTTTCAAAAAGAGAAAAACATTATACAGCAGGCGAGTGGGCAGGCCCAGCTGAATGAATTTTTGTATCTGTAACTGCTTTGGCTTTTACTTGTCTCTTTGTATCTGTATCTGCATATGTTTGTATTATCTGTATCTGAGTTTCATCATTGCGTTGCAAAAGCTTCCGCTTGTACTATTAAAAGTGCCTGAAGCTCAACCCGCTGATAGCTGCATGTGGGTTTTGCGTGCCGCTTGTGACGTCATGAGCGCCTCGCAACGAGTTCATAAATCGATCAACAGCAATTGGCTCGTCCAAGAGCCAAGTCATGCATCACCAGCTGCCCCCCCCCCCCCTCTCTCTCTCGCTCTCTCTTTCTCTCTGCCTGCCCCTCGGTACTTGGCATGCAAATCGCGCGCGCGGCTTTTTCAATGCCAGGCCAGCTGGCAGTCGCGTAGGCTTCATCGCATCTCTTGGCGGGCCCGATGACGTGTGCCGCCGAGCCACTCTTTTCGGCTGCTCAAACCAGCCAACCAAGCAACCAACCAAGCAACAGCTGTCGTTTCATTCGCTTCATTCAGCTCCAACTGGAGACGATGAATGAACGCCGAGCTCAACGCAAGCAGCAGCAGTCACCACGCAAATGTTGTGGGTGTGACACCAACGCCGCTTCGGGTCACAACAAAACACAAAACAAAGAAGTAGGTGTGCTGTTTCCATTTATGATTGACTACAAGATTCCCTGTAAATTGAAAGAAAGTCAATCGTTAATGCTTAAGCTTTGAACTCTTAATTCCTTTATATCTCTGATACAGCTATATGAGAACTTGATTAAAATATATTTTAACTTAACCAATGGATGTTGTTTTTATTAAGCTATTTCTTTAAAATATTATATTTTCTATTTGTTGAAATTCCCTGTACTTACTTTTCTTTGTTAAATACTTTGTTGAGATATTTTCGTGAAATACATATGTGAAAGATGTTCCACATTTTGAAGTAATTTTCTTACCATATTTATTGCATAGAATCTATTATACATAGACTTTATATTTCTAAAAAATATTTTTCATTGGTTTCCTTAAAATTTTAGAAATTTGTTATATTTTAAAATATATTCATATATAAATTTGTATTCTTAAATATTATTGTAAATTTAATCTATTTGTTCTCTTCGATGTTGTCAAGTATATTTCCCAGTTTCGCGACTGACTCCTGACTTTCCATACATATTTCGGCACCCACACTACTACACTTTTAGTTCAAAGCTTTAAATTTTTCTGAGATCTAGCTAGATTTAGCAATTTGCTCAAAATTTTTTAAAAGTAGTTGAGCATTCGACAAAGCATTCATCTTGTTTCACATTCCCATTTGATCAGATATTTAACTCATTCCAGTAAATTTTCGTTTGTCTACCCCATTTTGAGTATTTCTGTTTATAGGGTATTTTGCTGGCACGTCATCACTATTTGTTATTATTATTGCTGCTGCTGTTGCTGCTTTGGCAGCCAGCTGACTGACTGATAAACTTCATAGCTTGTTATTGCCCGCGGCTGCTGTAGGTCGTTCTCTGACACTGCCGCCAACTCCGAGTCCAGCCAAGGTTAATTGTTCGCATGCAGTGGGTTGCTCTTTCTATTTCTTGTTGTTGCTGTTGTTGTTGCTAATATTATTTCTGTTTGTTGGGCAACTTTGCGGCACTTTATACAATACTTATGTATAGCAAACTAATATGCGTAGCTTTTGCCTGCGCGGGTGTTTACCTTCTTTGGTCGCTCACCTGCGCATCTTAAACGCCCACGCCCCACCGATATCTATCTATATACATATATATAAGTAAAAGACAAAATGTTATAAGTTTATTGGCATCAGTTAAATTTTTTATTATCATATTATATTTTGAAAAGATTTAGCTTTTTGTGTGCAGTGACCCTTTGCTAAAGTTTTGGCTTAAAAATATAATTTGTTAGATGTTTTATATCTAAAGTTAAGACTTTAACAATTTCTAACATTTTAACAAGTTTTTGCATTGATTTGTTTACAAAGCTGTGAAATATTTGTGTGATTTCCTCTATATATAGACATCTATATATTTTTTTTTTTTAAATGTTTATCTAGTTTTTTTGCTGTTGGGCTATATATATATAAATAATCTGTTTATATACATATATTAAAACATATTGTGTTGTTTTTCACATTTCTCTGGATTTCAAAGAATTTTCTTTCCCAAAATGAAGCCATATTAAAAAAAATATTTTCAAATTAGTTTTATCCCTTTTAAGGTAAAAAATTTACATCTGATAATTTTCTTTGAAATTAATATATGCTTAAAAATATTTTCAAATTTGTTTTCTCTAAGAAAAACTTAGCTTCATTTCCAGTAATTTTTTGCTGAATTGCTCTCCGCTTTTTAAGGTCTCTTCATATATTAAGCAAATAAAGAAAAACTTAAACTGTTTTTTAAATTTCTAAAAATTTAAGACCTACTCAGAAACATGATTTTAAAAATGTTCTTAAAATTGCTGACAATCAGGAAATAATGAAACTAATTCGAACAATTTGAACTCCCTTTTTTTGTCGCTAAGAAATTAGTAAATAATGAAACTTATTTGAACAATGCGAACTCCTTGAACTATTGCAAGTTCTGGCTCACACCAAGTCAAACTTTTTGCGTAGAGTTAACTTTGGTCTTACTCCTCCTGCTGCTGCTGCTGCTGCTGGTCGAACTGTTTAGCTGTTGTCCACACACGTTTTGCATAGCCTCTTGGCCCCGCTGTTGGCTCGAAACTCTGTACACTAAGTACATATCAGTTTGAGAAATTAAAAGCATTTTGCGGTTCGGCTGACTATCGCAGCCGCGTGCCGCTCGAGCCTCTAACGACATTTCAATGATTTGCTGCCCCTGTTGTTGGTTGCCCCAATGTTGCTGCTGCTGCTGCTGCTGCTGCTGCTGCTGCTGTTGTTTTTGGGGCCAAGCGTCACCAAGTTGGCCACGTGCGCAGCACAAGGCAGCGCGACAGGCGAAACAGACGGCACAAAAGCATTTGCAATGCTCGCCGATTACGTACGAGGGCGACCTCTGTCAGTGGCCGGTGGCGTTGCCATCGCGAGTCGCCACCAACAACGCAACAACGCCAAGAATCTTGCGTGGCCCCAACCTGGACTCGAAGTCGGAGTCGCAGTCGGAGCCGGGTAGCTGCTTTGGCTGGATTTTGTGTTTAAGCCGCCGCGCGTTGAGTTCTAACCGCATGCCGCCACAATGTCCTCTTAATTTCCTAGGCCGCAGCTGCGCGATGATATCGTCGCCAGAGCATCCTCGCTCCCTTTCTCGCTCTCTCGCTCGCGCTTTTGCTCTGCGTCTGTCTGTGGGCTGGTTTTTTAATTCAACTGATTGTACTGCAGCTTCTGGAATTCGGCATTTCTTAAAGCCGCACATTGTGCGCGTCGGCAACATCTTGAGGCTGGCAGCAGGGAGGTACCTGAACTGCGACTCGCCAGCTTGCAACTTCTTGTGGCCGTTTGCCGCCTGCTGCCTGCTGCCTGCTGCCTGCCGCCTTCGCAATCTGCAACAAAAAAAAGCAAAGTTTAAGAAATGACAATTTGTGAGCTTCTTTTTTTGCTGCTGCTGCTGCTGTTGTGTATTGTTTTTGTTTGGCTGACTTGTCTGCCATCCGTTTTGTGTGCCTCTTGCTTTCATTGTGATTATTTAAAGGCCGAAACCCGCCAACAGGCCGGGCCAACAGGCGGCCTTAACGAGGCGCTTCTGCCTTTCAGAACTCCTTCGGCGCATTTAGTTAAGCAATTATTGTTGGCAATGCAAACAAATAATGCGTACATTGTATGCAACTGTCTAAGCAACGATTGTGCAACAAACACACACACACACAGAGATAATGTACACCCCCGCCGCTCCCTTGTCTGACTTACTCCAATGATTTTCCAAGTTAATCAAAATTCTTTGCTATCGACTATGAAATCTCAACGACCTTACCCCCCAGGCGTGCCCGTCTGCCTTTTGGCTAGCGCCATGTGGCAACATGCGCCTGCCCGACTGCCACGCCCAGAAGCACTGCCACTGAAGCGTGGCAGCGGCCGCTGCCGCGTCGTCGACAACAGCTTACAAAGGTCTTTTTCTTTATTTTTTTCTCTCTCATTTTAACTCGCTTCACTGCGCATTTTATGGCTGAGAATTAGCTGTTTTTGGAATCGTTTCTTACATAGATTAGATTTATTAAGTTGTTTTCCTCCTCAACTCATGACTTTCAAGTCTGTTGATCTTTCATCATTTCCAACGATTATATCATGGCTTTAGAGATTCTTGAGATAAGCTTTCAGATATGCATAAACAAAATCGTTAAGAAAATTTCAAATTTTTGTTGAGCAACACTTTGGTAAAATATTTTTTTTATATGTTTAATTGACTTTTAAAAAGTAGCCAAGGCAAAGGTGAATTGTATGGTTAATAGTATGAATTGTTGCAAAATGATTAAGATTTTGGCAGTAGACGTAATTAAAGTCTTATATTTTTTATTTTAGCTTTCACCAACAGCGCTAAGGGTCTGATCTTCAACATAATTCATTCTGTATTTCAGTTCGAACCTTTGTTTATCAAATTCCTTACATTTGATTTTAACACAATTTATTTTATTTAGATAAATTTTTATTCTTATTAAGAATAATGAAAATTATTGCAACAAATCTGCCAAAAAAGAAATTTAAAATAAAGATTGTTTAAAACCTATATTTTAATACCCCTGCAAAAAGGGTATATTAATTTTGTTCTGAAGTTTGCAGAAGTACGCACTGAAGGAAGCATCTTCGACTATATAGAGTGCATATATGCATATGCTTGATCAGCACGACGAGCTGAGTTAAAATAGCCATGTCCGTCTGCCCATCCGTCCTTGTGTTCGTCTGTCTGGACTTACGCAATCTCCTCCTAAAGTATTAAAGCTACAAAGCTGAAATTTTGCAGATAGGCTGCATTCTGCTGCAGGCATTGTATATCTCGGAATCATCCGGATCGGATTGCTCCCATAGGAGAGATCGGTTTTAAGTACTATTTTATTAGGGAAAGCTTTGGCACTATTGTAAGTGTAAGACTTGAAATATAGAATATGTAATCGTGTATTCCACCCCATACAAAAATATATAGTATATAGACTATATATTTTATATATAGTCAATTAGGGGCGTGGCAAATGGCGTAAAACTATATCTTCAACAGTTTAAGAGCAAGAACATCCAAATTTATCAAGTAGGCTACTGTTGAGCTTCATTTAAAATCAATTCTAAAGTTATATATCATTGTTCACTAGGGGCGTGCCAAATCGGGAAGTATATCTAGTGTTTAACGTAAATCTTCTAATATTTTGGAGTCAGAGTCTTCAAACTTAAAACATATATTTTCATGGATCACCCCAAGAAAAAAAAGTTATAGTATATAATTTCCTGTATATTTGATATTTTTAAAATATATAAATACATTTTCTTTAACGAAAGTAAATTCAATTATTTTTTTATGTTTTTTAATCCATACAATAACAGTATTTATTTAATTTACACTTCTTTACATTTTTAAGCTCTCTGGCTTTTTAGAAGATCTTAAAGTAACTTCTGTAATGCACTTCACTTAGCTTAATTGAATTATTTCTACAAACGATTTTTCTAACTCTTTACTTAAGCTTCACTATATAGAAAATAAAAAATTGTGTTGATTTCAACATTTGATTCGATTGTGGGCAGGAAATGAGCCGAACTCAACTGATCTCTTTTTTTCCAGCGATTTTTTATTGTTGTCTTAGTCCGGTACTGGGTGCTCTGGGTACAGCCGACTGTCAACTGGGGGAACTGGGAAACTGTGGGCAGCAGCAGCAGCTCGGCTTGGCCCTGTGTGGGTTGCCCGCGCGCTTCATTATATAATGAAATGGATGGCACAAGTGTGCGGCGTTGGTGCGTTTAGAATTTATTACCGAAGATGTTTTGTCACAGACGCTAATACCCGTACAATAGACCAAACAGTCGTTAACTTGTCTCAATTCGTTTTCTGAACATGTGCGAAACAGTGAGAGCAGCTCTTGACATACCAATAATAGCAATATTTGTTAGGGTATATTAGACATCTAGATATTATTTAGCTTAATTTGTGGATAATGTTAAATGTTGTTAATTTTTAAGGGTCTAGAAATGCTAAGACGGAAGTCATTAGATATAGGGTTGGAACCCAATTGAGTTTGTAAAAATACGATCAATTCTATAAACAAGTACACTTGTCATAAACAACAGTTGCAATTAAAAGAAAAAGGTATATAATAATTATATCAAAGTTTTACAATTCTATTGAGTATATTCATATATCAAACATTTCTTAATAGTTATATTAGTACAATATTTTAAAATCTGTGGAGAGAATGTTTTAAATTGTCTATCGAACAAAGCGCCATATGACTTTAAAGATTGATACTCTCTTAATGTATAATATTTCTGTTGTAGTCACTGTGACTAGGCAATGCTTAAGGGAAACCAAAGGAAAGTTTTGGAATAATTTATTTTAATTTAATTTGAAAAAGTACTTTTCATCATAAATTTACTTTCAAATGAGATAAATCTAGCTTTTTTAACTTTACACTGGCTGTTACAGTTCTTTGAACCCATTTTCACATTAATTCTTGAAGAATTTAAAACTTTTTCAATATAGTTTAGGGCTATGTGAAAGATAATTTTAATATGTTTAAGGAGCTTTATGAAAATCAACAGATTATTTAGCTATTTTAGCTGTCATTGATCTTTAAATACATAAAGACTTAAAAACAGTTTTTTTTTAACGAATTGCATCCATACAGGAAAGACCTGTTTTACAATTGAACTTTACACTCAAATATACAGTCGAATTCCGATAATCCGTCCCTCGCTAAATCGAAAACCTCAATAATTCATAAAAAAATGCTGTCCCGTTGAACAAAATTCATTCAAATTCCTGTTCGATAAATTGAATTCCTCCTGCGTAATTCGTAAAAAATGTGATCCCATTTCGAATTATCGGAATTTGACTGTATCTTAATAAAATTAATAAGTTTAATAAGTTTGCAAAAAAAAAACTTATTTTTAAAGAGATCTAACTACATTTAATAAATGTCTTAAGTTCAAAGCTTTATTGCATAGTTGTTAAACAGAACGAGCTTTATAAATGAAACGGAGTATGGTTTCTAAATGTATATATTACAAAGAAATTAACTATGTATTTAAAGCTAATAAATATATCACAAAAGAGTTTACAAAGCAGATTTTCCTTGTGAAAAACCAGGTTGACAATTTGAAGATAGAATTTGAATTAGAAATTTAGTTGTAGCTGCAAATCGAACTTTTTAAAAGTTTGCTTGGGTTAGTATCCCTGTTCTTAAAGACAGATGCATATTAATTAGAAATTTTTATTATTTTAATAAAATATTTTACAGTTTAATAAAAAAGAATTATAAAGCAAAGCTCAATGAAACTATCTAAAAATTCTATAGATCAGCTATAAAATTGTTCAAAAGTTACATAAAAAGAATTTAGCTTAATATTTCTTAAAGCTTATTATATTAATAGCCTTCTCGAATATTCACCTCACCTCATCAATTCTTTGGTCTCTGTGTCATCAGCTAGTCATAATACTCTATAAAAGTTAAGCACTTCCACTTGATGAAAGTGCCATAAATTTTCAATTAAACTTTATGCTTCTGCACAGATTTTGATAAACTTCTTGGCGGGACGTCGGCCAAATGTGCCTCTTGGTCTAGACAATGTTGATGATGCGACTCCGACTGAGGCTGAATCTGAGTCTGAGTCTGGGTCTGAGAACCCAACCTTAGTTTCTTATGTGGCATCAAGCTCATCATTGTGTGATTGGCGCCGATTAAGCAATCCAGGCAAATATATTTTGCATAATGTTGCCGGAGTGTGTGGATGCGAGGCGCACTGACTGCAATTATTTGTGCATTAACATTTATAACACTTGATCCTTGTTGTTGTTGTTGTTGTTGCTGTAGTTGTTGCAGCTTGCCAGTTGGTAGAAGGTAGAAAGCGTTGCGCTTGACGCTTGGCTGCATTTAAAAAGTATTTTTCGAGCAACGAGTCAAGAAATATTTGCAGCAGCAGCAGCAGCAGCAAGAGCTCTCTGTCCAATTGGACATTTGTCCATTTGGCTGTATGTCTGTTATGCGGATTCATTGCAACCGCAGCCACTTGTTCGCAGTTGCCACATGCTGCTGCTGCTGGCTGTTGCTGTTGCTGCTGTTGTGCTAAATTTCACACCAACAATGAGCGCGCGCCACAATGAATGAAAATGAGTGACGCGTCGCATTGCGTTGCACTTTGGCTTGCCACTGAGTGTTGGCTAAATCGATACCTTAATTCAAAGGCACGCCAGACCGCATTTTTGGATAATCAACAGTGCAGCCTGTGGCACGCGTGTGATTTCCTGTCACAGGTTTCAGGTTGCAAGTAGCTCAACAATAATATATACCCGAAAAAAAAAAACAAAAAAAACTTTTGTATGGCTTATATTTATTTTGGCGCTTCCGATGGCTTATCTGCCACTTGGGCCTGGGAATTGTGGCAAGGCGAGAAGCGTGTGTTGTTGTTGTTGTGCAATTGCCTTTTAAAAGCTGTTAACATGCGTTGTCATCGCTGCCATATGTTGCACGACGCGTCGCGTCGCGTCGCGACTCGAACTCAACTTCGACTCCTGGTCGCCGAATCGAAAGACAATTGCCGCCACCTGGCAGAATTGAACCCATTTTGCGACGCTTGGATCAACGCGCGAGGTTGCAGTTTGTCAGCATGCGTTGATTTCCATTGAAATCTATGCGAAAGTGCAAAGCCCACAGATTTGCGTAGCTCGCAGCGCTAGTTATAGCTTCCTCAGTTCACATGTGCCGTCCCTTATTTGGAAGCTTGTGTGCTGCGCAAAAACCAACAACAACAGCAAACTGAACAAAATAAAATAATACAAAAAACCAGCACAACAACAACAGCAGCCAAGCCGAGCGAGAGCAGCAGCAGCAACTGTGCTGCGGGGGCAGCGCCGCGCGGAGGCACAAACCGAGCCGAGTGCAACGTGGTCGCCACATTGGCTGACTTATGACGAAAATAATTGCGGCTATCGCGACTGGCGATCGCGTCATCGTCATCGACATCGTCAGCAGCAACAGCAACAACAGCAGCATCAGAGTTGCTTGTAGAAAGCTCATCGAAGCTGTTGTCGTTGTCCCTGTTTTTGCCAGATACCCTGCAAATGAGCTGCTAAAGAGCTTGTTGTACTATGTGCCAGATAAAGGAAAATACTTTCCCAAGCCTATACTTCAGCTATAAATCAATTTGTATTTTTACGTTTCATTGTATATTTTAGAATGTCAGACATCAAGCTGAATGATCTATGAATAAAGAATTAAAAACCAACTGATTTTTTAATCTTTTAATGATCTTCAGTTATCTTCTAATTCTTTTATATATTTATACTAAATTTAATTTTATATCTGAAATGTTTAAGTTATAAATAAACTTAAAGCTTCATATTTTTTTTAAAACCAATTGATTTTTTAATTTTTGAATGATCTCCAGCTTTTTCTGATAGGTAACACTATAACTCCCAAAAACTGTATATATATGAGGCGAAAAAGTAATAATTTTTATAATTTAAAAAACAATATTAACAAAAATAAATTCTTGTAGCTAAAAGTATATGTTCCTTCAAGGTTTTAAAGACAACTTTTCTGGTATTCTCATAGAACCCCAAAAAGAGTTGCAGTATTATACACTGCACACTGTCTGGGTATATAGAACACCCATTATAATTCACCAAATTTTTACATTTTTGCAACAGAAGCTATTGAAAGTTTCGATAAAGCTATCGATTGGGCTAAGGACAACAGCACTGATTATGCTGGTATACAAGCACTGCGCAGTCTACGTTAAGAATTGGTTCAAAATTCACTTTGTGATCGCAAGAAGCAAACGTCAATTCACCAATCCTTTCAATAAGAATAAATTTATGTTTTCCTACTAATATATTTTAATTTTTTTTTATTTTTAGTGTGTTTTATGCAAATAAAATGAGTTTTTAAGCAGAAATGTTAACCTTGATATAGTGAAATACCTCAAAACAAGCCTTGCCATGAGTAGATCACTATTCTCAGACATGACTGTGATTATATAAAAATCAACAAAAAAATACTTTTGCTGTTAAAATTATGTATTAAAAATCTATCGCTTTTTGGACGATTTTAAAGTGTTTTTAACCCTTCAAACTTTTTAAACTTGGCTTGGAAACATTTTATACAGTGAATAGTCAGGCTATCAAATTTGAAATGATTTTTTTAAATGCCTGAAACTTCTTTCTCTCATAAGCATACGAATCAAAGATATTGTAATTCCTAAAGCTTATTATTCAATTGAGCCAGCAAATATCACAAAATTTTCTATTAAACCTAACTTTATTTAAAAAAAAACAAAAACTTCTTTTCCAACAAATTTAAAAACCTATTTGCAGAGCATCTGTCAGTCTTGCACAACTTTGCCGCTTTGCATTTTAAGTAGGCTTTAGTTTTTTGTTTTATTTCTTTTGCTTCCTTTAGCCGTTCGTTGTATACGCTGCGTATGAGTAATCAATAATAATTTTATCGCCCGTTTGCTAGTCGGCCTGTGTGGTCGACGCATTTAATTTTCATAATGTTTTAAGACGCACAATCGATTGCCATAATAATTTCACGCAAATATAGCACAAATTGTGAGGGGGGTGCAGAGTAGGATCTAAAGAGGGGGCGGGCCGTTGTGGGGTGGCGCGGATCCAACGACAATTTCACATATTGTAATTTAGTTAATTCGCATCGTTCGGCGTACGCAAATTCGCCAACATTGTCTATGCATTAGCTACATGTTGTAGTTGTTGTAGTTGTTGTTGTTTGTGTTGTTACTCTTGTTGTTGTTGTTTTTGTTGCTGTTTGCTTCGCATTGAAGGCGACTGTGCGGCGTCTGTTGTTGACTGCGTTTGATATGCAAATTTCTGTTTGCCATTTGCTTCAGAAAACACAGACACAGATATAGATACAGATACAGATACAGATACAAGAGGCTATAGATACAGATACATGCAAATGTAAATATCGTTCGCAGTCGTTTGGCTTAAATCGCCCAATGGCATCAGCGCATGAAAATTATAGTTGATTTTTGTGTGCGTGTGTGTGAGCGCTTAAAAATGCATTTATATTGTTGAATATTGTGCTCATAAAAGTCCATAGATTGTCCTTTAAGCATCCTGTTTATTGCGCCGCAGCTGCGTGGGTGTTTGCCATAAATGAGCGAATAAAGCTACTTTCTGAACTTGAAAGTAATATTTAAATTCTATATATTGTGTTATCAATTTGTATTTGATGTAGGCAAATAATTGAAAACAATTTGAATTGAAGTATTTCGAATATTATTTTGATATGCGAGACTTTCTTACTCTTAATTGTCCGATTTATTTCAACTAATCTCCACTTAAGTCTATATATATGTATATAAAAAAATATATTCTTAAACATTTTTTTTATATTATTTTAACAAATCTTCCCATTTTCTTTATTTCAAAATTTACAAAAATGTATATCTGCTATGTATATTGCTATATATTCAAAAGATTAAAACATTTTTGGCTACAAAAAAAAAAAGATATATACAAAGTTATTTAAAAATCATTTATACAGTTTATAATATATTAGAACTTTCATTACCCGTTACTATTATATATGTATATAAACAGACACTCATATTTATTTTGTATATCAAAAGATATTCTCTTTTGTTTTATTTAAATATTTTAACAAATTATTTTTGGAAATGCTTTAACTTTACATTAAAATATTTAAAAAGGGCGTTGTCTACCAAAGAGAAAATTAGATATTAAAGTTGATCTTAAATGATTTCTGCAGCTTGAAATATATTTTAGAATTATATTCCTATTACCATTATATTTGTATATATACATACACTTATGTCGTTTTCTAATTTTTATAAATATTCTCTTTTTCCTTTTATGAATATTTTTAAAAATTAATTTTTATATATGCTCTAGCAATATATAAAAGATTGAAAGGATTTTGGCTACCAAAGACAAAAAAAAAATATATATATTATGTAGATCTTAAATAATTTCTGCAGATTGAAATATAGTTTAGAACTTTTATTACCATAAATTATTTTATGGATATTTTAGATCTTTTCACATTTTTAGCTCAGGCATTGAATGCTGTTAAATCAAAGTAAATATGAATATAAAAAAAGTAATGTCAGCTTTCATAAATAATATCAAGTCCTCTTCTAGCTGTTCATATTTTATACTACAAAGAAGAGTATTCAAAAATGTCTTATACACTTTTCAAATATCAAATATACTAAAAATAAATTCTTAAATATTGTTTGATCTTTTGATCTGATTTCTTTTCAAATATCAAATATCTCTACTAAAAATAATTTTCATAAATATTTCGTTTGATGAAAAAGTCTGCTTCAGGCTTAACTTCACTCAACTACTTCGCGCACAATTTCCAATTTAAGCTGCGCTGGTGGACTTGTAAGAAATTTCGCATCAATAGCACTTAAAGTGATCGCAGCGCAAAAATAAACGCTTTGATCGCGTTCTCAGCATTTTCGGCGCTTCATTTGTCGCATTTCATTTGGCCATTTTGCAGCTGATTGACTGCGAACAACTGCCGCACATGGCGTATGCGCAATATTTGCAAGCATTCGCCTGGCAGACAACAGCCCAGCAGTAGCAGCAGCAGCGGCAGTGGAGGCAGCGTCAGTGAGTGCCACTTACGCGACGCCTTGACATGCCCACACGTAGCAACAACAACAGCAGCTACAACAGCAGCAACAGCAACAACACCCCAACAACTTTGCAACATGCCACGAAACTTTTTGGAATTTATGTTGCGCCGCTTTTTTATACGTTTGTTTTTCAATTTTTTTTCTTCTCTCTCTCTCTGTCGGTCGTGTTTTTCTCTCTCTCTGTGTTTAACGGGCGGCGTGTGAGAATTTCTTTTGAAATGCAGCGTGTGCAACGCGTGTTTAGAGACAGCATCGAACCTTTAATAAGCTGCTGCTGCCCAACGCTAAATTTATAATGTGGCACGCAATTAATTCACTGCCAAAGCTGCCAAACATCGGGCCAAAAGGCGCAAAAATTATCACACCATTCAAATGACGCTCACGATGGCAAGCCCAATGTTTGTCGAGTTGTCCAATTGCCCGCTTTGGCGGCAAAACATTTAACAAGCTCAGCCGCCCAGCAGCTGTCGCTGCCAGGTTAGCTAGCCATGCCACAGATGCGGCATGCCACCTAGAAAGCGCACGCTAGGCGTCCAATTGGCTAGCCGCACAACAGCAGCATCTCCCAGCGAGTGAGAGGAGCGAAGAGGAGGGAGGGACAATGGACCAACGGCTGACCGCTGGCCGGTGGTCCTTTGTCAGCGAGCGAGCGCTGTCAACGCTAATTTGTGTGGCAGCTACTGTGCCTTTTTTTTTGTTTTGTATTTTTGCCAGCTAAAAATATAGCCATAAATGTTTAGCACTTGCACAGTGGATCAATAAAAATCTGCATGCAATGTGCGAGCTGTACAAATTACCTACGGCATGCGGCATGCGGCATTTAACTACAGCGAGTATTTTCCCACGTCTCATTAAAATTGCAGTTAAAATTCTGGCAAAGCCGCGTCTCCGACTGCTACTGGCAGCTCATGCTGTTCTTTTACTTTCTATCGATGCATTGCATCGTCCAACAACGTCCCCATCGTCATTATTGTCAACTCTCAACCAGTTGCCAATCGTCGTCTGTCCAACTGTCTGTCTCTCTGTCTGCCTGCCTGCCGTTCTAGATTGATGTCTGTGAAGCCAGCAGCAGCCAGCAGCATCAGAGATTCTGAGATTCGAGCTGCTTGGCACAGTTTGCGCACTTTGGCAGCCTTTTTTTTTTTTCTTCTTTTTTTTAACGAAAAGTATTTTTGGCATGGGGCCAAAAACTTATCCAGAAAGTTTGTACTGTCGAGTTCTTAACCGAACTTTAAACTTTATAAATTGAACAATAAATTATATACTTAACATTCAGCAAAAACTTTTGGCTCTTTTAATTACTAGTTAAATATTAAAAGTAAAAATGAGAACTAGAAAGTATAACAAACTTTAACACGCCAATAAATATATACACTTTTGTAGAGAAAGCTTTTAATTTCGATAATTCTTTCAAGAGCCAACCATGAAATGTACAACTCGATAAAACATGCTTTAGCTCGCTACTGATAGGGTTAATCAAGAAATATTGATAAAAATGCGTGGTCAGAAAATCATAAAATACCAAAATAGAATGGGTTAAAACATCATAAAAAATTATAAAATACCAAAATTGATTTTTAATGCAAGTACTTATTTTTTACCAGCAGCTTTTTAAATAAGGGAATACTTCTCTTAATTTTAACATATGCCTTGAATGAACTATACCAGGTTTCCTGAGCTTAACAGAACTGGATATATATTAAATCATTTCATATTTATCCATAATGTATATATGTCATATATACATATATACTATATATAATTGTAGATATTACCTATGCTTTATTTAAAATTATAATGCTTTTTACAAGGATCTACAAATTTCAAAAGATTTTATTTGTTGCTGTTGCTGTATATTACTGATTTAGACTTAATTCCCTAATAGATAATAGACTTAATTCCCTAATTATATTTTTGCTGCTGAACTTATGATTTTTGTGAAAAAAAAATTGATTCCCTAACGATATTTTTACTGTTCAATATATGATTTTTGTTAGGAAAGTTGTTGTTAATATTATTTTTGCTTCTTAATATTTAATTAATCCATAAAATTGTATTATAATAATAACATCTTTGTTATTTCCGGTCTTTTTCGGCTAAAGCTTGCTTATACTATTCTCACGCAAGGTCCTGATTCGGTAAAACTTTTCTTTTGTTCTTCTGTCTTTTATTTCCAAACTGAAACTGCAAAAATAAAAACCCCATATGCCCATATTTTCATTGAATTAGATCTGTACATAATTAAAGTAATACAAGCTGTCAAAAACTTGTTGATTTAAGGAAATGTCTAAAACTGACCAAATTGAGCTCTCAAGATGACGTTTCATTAGGGCAGAGCTATTATATATTGTACTATCATATATATAAAATATATATAAGCTACATATACTATCTCATATATATTGGACATCAAATATAAATCTGAGGAATAAACATTCAACCAGATATTTGTGTATAAATAAGCTTGACCTTGATATTGAAAAACAAATAAAGTTAATTCTTCCTTTGAAAATTTGTGATTTCAGTCAAAAAACTAATTCTCAAGTTTTACCAGCTCCCATATAAAGGACATGTGTTTTCTCCAATTTGAACTCATTTTAACATAATGAATTTTCATATTTATCAAGTAATAAATATGTGATAAGCAATTTTATATATTACAGTATATTATTAAATTTAAGACACAAATTTTATCTTACTTCAAAGCTCGAAATATTCAATTAGAGTATTTACAAAATCGGACTTTATTATTTTTAAAAAGTATTCTGTTTTCTCTTTCTTAAGTATTTAATAAAACGCTGCGCGTTTCTCGCTGGATACTGCCCACTCTCAAGTCGTCAACTTGATTGTTTTGCTGCTGTTATTGTGCTTTAATATACATTTGATTGTGGTATATAATATACCGGGTATATATATATATTTATATATATTTATAAGCATAAGCATGTGCGCCTTAATTAAAACTTGAGTGTGTCTGTGTGTGTGTGTGTGTGAGTGCACGTTCGCTCGTAGGAGTTAATTAGACTGCGGAGGTGTACGGCCCCAGTTACTTTGGAAGCCCGAGCTCTTCGAATGTGTCTCCAGCGAGTCGCTGGCCATTTCGTTCGCTTTCAAGTCAAGTTTCAGCTATTAGTCGCTCAATATTACGCGTTTTGCTGCTGTACAAATACATACATATACATATATATATATATATATATATATATATTGTTGGCTGTGATCTTGAGTTCTTGTTGGAGTATGGGGCCTTCTGGTCCACAATATCGATACGTACCGGGGCCGTTCGGTCTGCTCTGTTCACACGCTGCTCATCAACAATTGCTGTCACGAATTTTCCACTCGGCGCTTTTTGCGCGCGCTACTTGTTTGTATTTTAAAATTTATTTATTTGTGCAGCATCCAGAGAGACGCACAACACAGAAATACACACTCGATGAGTGTACAGCAGCCGCAGCAGAGTCGTCCTCCTGGAGCGCACCAAAGAATGCATTTGATCAGATAATGTAATTCGCATTTTAAATTGAGGCGCATTCCCAGTTAGACTTCTTCTCACATGCATTTACCGTGCGTAGGCCCCCATCCTTTAGGCCAGGCTCCAGTGGACTCCCGGGTCTGGCGTGGACTCTGGCCCGTCCTCGGCCTGTCTTTGGCCGTTCCAGCGTTGCGGGCGTTGCATTATTACGCACAAGTAAATCATCGCAGACGACGTCCTCGTCCAGCCGCAGCCTCAACGGCTTGTTAAGTAATTTAGTTGGCTTCTTTTTTTTGTGCTCCGTCTTTTTCTATATGATATTATGTATTATTTTTTTCTTCTCTCTCTCTCTCTCTCTCTGTGTCTGTCGTTTCTTTACTTATTTCTTTTATGCTGTTTTTGGCATATTTGTGCGACTTGCATTTGTTATAGTTGTTTATATGCATTAAATTGGACTTCAATTAGGCAAAGGTGTTTTCTAATTTGATCACAGGTTTTGACTTAAACATCTTCTATATATAGTTTATTATGTTTGTTAAAGTCTAGCAACTGTCTTCAAGGAAATCTTTGTCGCTTGACTTTTCCAACTCAATAATTATTAACTACACCCGACTCTCGCCTTTTAAGGCATTTTGCAATTAATCAATCATTTTATAGTCTATTTTCAACATGCGCTTTGTATGAATCAAATTCGCCTGTTAATTTATTCAATTTCATTTTGCTTTGCGATCACTGACTTCTGACCAGATCTTAACGTTATAACAAACGATCTCTGTATCATTTTCTATACCATATTAAGTCATGATGTTAAGTAAGTTCATAAACTTTAAGTTGTATATGAATTTGTTTGATTTGTCTTAAGTTGGTTAACAACATCTTTTTATCTCTAATATACGAATGTAGGATACACTGATTGAAGATCTTAAGGAATCTGTTTTATGCTTAAAAAGTGTTTTCCTTGAACAGCTTTTGTTGAAGATCTAATTATAAGGCAGTAATATGAAATATATAATAGATATTTGATAGATCAAAAGTTTGTTAAAACAAAAATGAACCAAATCTTAATAGAGACAGTTGTTTTCAACCCTAAACCCTTTAAGACAGCTTATTAAGCTTATTAAAATTCTATGCTATATTCTTTAGTATACCATCTCGATCAAACCTAAAACTTTGCTATAAAATCAGATTATAAATTTCACTTAAGTTTTAACATCTTTTGATTCAGATCATCCATAATATATATAGATCAATTCTTTTTTCACTTATATAAAATATATATATTTCTAATCAAAATTAAAATCTGGTTGAGTATCAACTGAGGATCAGTAAACAGATCGCAGCTAGAAAGTGAATATTTTAGCTTCATTGATTTTGCACTTTTCTATCTGATTAAAGGTTGCTTATCATATCAGAAAATAAAAAGCCAACGTTTGTCAATGCGAACGCAACTTTTCTCTTTCTCCCATCATCAATTGAAGATCAAATGCATGGCTGAGCATCAGCAGTTGCAGTTTGGTATTAGCATATCGCTGTTTGGATCTATAACTCTGGGCTGTGTATCGGGAACTCGCTGCGAGACAATTTGAATGTCAAAGTCTTGGGGCAGCTGGAGTCGCCCGATCAGACGGATCGCTCTCATAGGCTCTCATAGTTTAACGATTGAATTTTGATATTTGTGACACGCAGATTTTCCATCAGTGTCAACAAGGCATTGTTTGGCCACATCAACGTGGTTGGTCCGCCAGCTCAGTAGGCTGACAGGATAGACGGACCGACAAACTGACTGACTGACTGTCGGAAGGACGGACGGACTGAATGACTGACAGAGTTGATCGTCGATTTTTCAACATCAGCCCGAAAAATGCAAAGCGAAAACAACGCGTACATTTGCATAGACACAAAATTACGACTTTAAGAGCTGGATCGATAAAAACACACACACACACACAGAGAGAGAGAGAGACAAGAAAATGAAGAAAAAACGCAGGCTTCCTGGTGTCCCGTTGCCGTGCGATGTCTTTTCTGAATTTATGTACCCACACAATGGCTGGCTGGAGGCCCGGCCCCGGTACGGTCTGGCTTGATCGGGTCTGGTCTGGCCTGGTCGAGGTCTGATCTGGCCAAGTGTTGGGTAAAACACCATTCTAGCGGTTATAGCCAGCTTGTTTATTGGCATGAAAATCTATCAAAAATGCATCATGCATTTATATTTATTATACGTAAACACAAAAATAATGTGCTTGACATTTGACCCGGCCCAAACGACAACGTTTTGGCCACATGTTGCCACGTCTTTTAGGCTGATTATGAAACGGCTTTCTGTTTGTCTGTTTGTTTGTCTTGGCTGTTTTGTCGGTCTGTCTGTCTGTTTGTCTATCTGCAGGCCTCCCCTTCTGCCGCCTGCTGCTGCCATTGTCTTTGTTGTCCCGTTTGGAGTCGCGGTGTATTTTGCATTCTAACACAAATCAAATGCCTCGCCACTCGCCACTTAAACGCTCGTTTATAATGTTGTTAAAATACAATAAATAGCCAGGATTCGCAGCAGGCGGTGCCATTGCGATACGGCCAAACGCACAGCTCTCGCTCGCTCTCTCTCTATTGCGCTCCGCGCATGCTGATTTATGAAATGTGGACGCCGACTTGGCGGCCAACCAAAGGCCAAATCCCCCACTGCCATCCAGCTAGCCAGATCTAAGACCAACTGCTGACTGCTAACTGCTAACTGCCGACTGTTGACTGCCGACTGCTGCTGCTGCTGCTGCTGCTGCTGCTGCTTTGGTGATTGTGTGTGATTGCAGCTCTTTGATTGAGTTGTCCGCGTGCTGGGCTACTGTTTACATGGACCCTGAGCTAGTTAAGCTGCCTGTTGCCTGTGCTCGAAAATTGCAATAATATACCAAATTATATTATTTTCATGCTATGATTGGTTATTCGGAGTTATGTTTAGGCTTGTCACATATGTGACTTTAGACGTAGATGTCTGACAGAAACATATATTAAACAGCTGCGTAAAATGTATAGCTTTCGCAAATGTTTGAGAATTGCAAAACTTAGCCAAAGTTAACTCTGTTATAATATAAAAAGACAGTTTTTTCTAAGCTAGCTTTTGATATATGAAAAATCTATCGAAAAATTAGTCATATTCCTATACATTGTGTATATACATATATACTATTTGTGCTTAAAATATATATTACATTAAAAATGTATATGCATTTGTAAAATTATAAAATTCTAAATGAATTAAATATCAGACTTTTCTTTGTATAAATGATAAAAGATTTTACAGACATTCCAAAAATGAGTATTATTTATTTTTAATATCGTTGGTAGCATTTTGATAGCTCACAAAAATCAATTATTAATCTTGAAAATTAATTATAAAAATTTGTTAAATTTCTTTACTTTTATATATATAATATAGAAAACTAATTAAAAACTGTTTTTTAATTTTCTTACTTTATAAATGGCTTAAGCATAAGCTGATCGTGATTGATATTTAATGTTCTTGTTGCACTTTTTAAATTCAAATGTCATTTTTTTGATATATGATGTGCATCATAGAAAAATAAATCACAAAATTAAATTAAAAAGGAAAGTTATTTTCACAAATTTAATCATACAATCTTTAGCCATAAAATTAATTCATTCCTAGTTATATGTAAGACATATATGTATGTATTCAACTTATATTATGATATATCTCATATATCAAATCAATACAGATTAAGATATTTATTATCCCCAAAACATAGTTAAATTTTAAGAGCTCTTAGCTCATATAAGTAGCCTAAAATGTTAAGTTTTTATATCTTATGTACTATTACTCACCCTTATTCAACACTGATATTTGATCATCTTTTAGGTTTAAGTCTATTCATTTTGTTACTTTTACACAGCAACTTAATCATTCTGTCTGTCACACACTTGCCGAACATTGCGATCGGTCACTTTTAAACGTCTTTTCCGCTATGGATGCACTCGAGCTGCCAGGCACGATCAGCACGATCAACGTTCGCTGATTCGTTGATCGTCGTGCGGCTCACGCAGTTGCTCACAGACTGAAAACGCAATCCGAGACGTTGCGACTCTTGAGCCGCGCGCAGTTTGCGATCTCTGAGAGGAAACTCGTTTCACACTTTTAAGAGCACGATCGTCGCTTGGCTGCCTGTGCGGGAGTGCAATGGCGCATGTCTCTCTCTGTCTCCGTCTCAAGTCGCGCTCTTTGCTGGCGCTCTTAAATTGAGTTCTTGTTAGGCACTTGAATGCCTTTATATATGTTGTATATAGCCAGAGCTGTGGGCGTGACTTGTGGCTTGTAGCTGCTGTGTGCGTATTAGATTTTATAGACTCGCTTTTGACTTGCTTACATGTCCATTTTGGGGCCGGGCCTTATGTACATTGGCCGTTTGGGGGCTGACGCGACAAATGAGCAAACAAATGAGTTTCTTTCTAGTTGCTGAGCATTTAATTTACACGAATTTGTTATAAGATCACGTCTGTATATATAGATTTTTATTTGCGCGTAGTGTAACCAGTTTTTCTTTTTTTTTTGTGTGAAATTTGCCGTGCACAAAATATGAAATCAGCTTTGATTTTGTGGGCGTGAGCACGAGACGCGATTTTCTGTTTTATATATGTCCATACATATATATATTATATGTTTTTCTCATTTTTGTTGAATGACACAATTTGATGAAATCTGTAAAAATCTTGTCTAATGATCGCAATAGTCGAGCTCTGCATTTGATTTTGATATTGTTTTTAGCTTTTTTTTGTTTACAAATCATTAGTTGGCCTCTCTAAAGTTTTTAATGAAGCTGTTTTTAAGCCGCATTTGCAACATGTTCGGTAGCTCAAAAACAATCACGATCTTTTGAGATATATTCATGTTTGCATTAGAACACAAGATTAGATCAACTTGGCATTGCCTTGATTTTGGTTTCATTCTTTTTTAAATGTCAGCAAAGTTGACTAAGACTTGAGAATTTATTGTCACAATATGCATAAACTTTTACCTATAACATATTTTTTTGGATTTAGCTAAAATGTTTTAGTCTTTTGAAATGATTCATCACTAGAATTTGTTTTAAAATTAAGCTTTTTGGATGATCTTCTTTATAGGTTTTATGTATATACATATGTAGTATGTATATTATGATATCCACAGTTTCCTATTGTTTGACTTCTCACTATTAACAGTTGTATTAGCATATAAAGAAAACTGTGGAATTAATAAAATCTTCTATTTCCTTACAATTAGACCAGTTAAAGTCAGCTAAACTGAAGCAACATCTTTCTTCGTATCTATAAATCGAATATTATATTGTATTTTTAGCTTTGTGCATATCTGATATATGGAATCATATTATTAAGTAATTGGTTTTAAATTTGAAGCTGCCTCTAAAAATAGTTAGTTTAACAAATTGTTACATAATTATAAAAAATACTATATACTAAAATATATAAATTACATTATCGTTTTATGCGGGGTTTTTCATTGAGTGTGTCATGTGTTAGAGTCTCGGGCTTTTCTTGTGTTAACGGCTAATATGGGCTAATTCTATCTCTAAGATAAAATCAATAATGGAAGGCCAATTCTGTGATATATCTCTAGTTTACTAAGTTTGGCATTAGGAGTGAATGGTTAATTCTTAGAAATACCCTTAGCTTATCATCTGTTGAAGTATTAACTTAGAATCATTAGGCAAAACATTATTAATGAATCCAAGCTAATATTTCAACAGACGAAAGTCAAAGTTTTTATTAAGACCATAAATATATCTTAGCTCAAACAAGTGTCCAAAAAATAATCGAATTAATTTTGAAATATTTAATTATTATTACTATGGAACACTTTATGCATAAATCGATTTAAATATTTCACAAGTGTGGGTGATTAACATAAAAATGTTTGAGTACAGGCTTTTGATTTTTTCTGCTTTGATATGCATATTTATAGAGTTTTGTACAAAATGACATGATGTTATAAAAAAGAATTTTTTTTTACAAAATATTTTTTAATTTGAAAAATCTTTTTAACTAAGTAGGATTTTTGTATCATCAAAATGTCTTGCTTCGAAAAAGACAGAGCTGTAATTACTGCACTCTATGTCTATAAAGCAAATATAAGTCTTGGGTATATGTACAACTTACCATATTCTCAGAAGAACAATACCCCAAAATCAAAGAAAGAATGGAATTAATAATTTGTTTAAAATATAACAAGCCAAATGTTGTATTTAATAAAAATACTAATATTTTATTGCTAACTGAAGTGTTCAACGTCTGGAAATTGCTTATATTATTATTATTTATTATTAATAACATATTTAGCTTTTTTTACAAAATGTAAAAAATATATTTTATAAAAAAAAATTAATATAAAAATCTTTAGTTAACAATTTCTAAGATATAATTTTTTGTATGCTTTAAATTTCATATAGATGCTGATAAGCCTTTCATTCTATATATATATTAAGATTACTTTTTAATTGAAGAATAATTTTTTATACTAGTCCTTGCCTATGATATCTAAATTAGAGCAATTTATTTCATTAGACAATTTTTTCATTGTGTGTTTGTTATATGCAACTTTAGGAAACCGTATTAATCTACACAGTCACTCTTTTCTTATTAACGATTTAACTGTCAATCTTTTACATAACAGTTGACATTGAATCTTCTTGCATAATAATAATTGTGAACTCTCCGTTAAAGCCTCGCATATCCTTCACAATTGAGAAGTAGATACATGTATGTATAGTATGTACATACATTTCGTAAACAGACAATTCTCTTTTTATAGATCCAACTGATTTGCGGTTGAATAGCCCACGGCTCTAATCGCTGTCAGCATAGTACACACTGTACTGTGTACAGTGAACAGATTGTAAAGGCCAGTTACGCCGCTTTGGCGGTTAAGCAGCGAAAAATGCTCACCCACATGAGCTGGCAGCTTGTGGTGCTGCTGGTGGTGGTTAGCTGCTCGTTTAAATGCAAAACAGATACTCGATACTCGATGTACTCGATGCTCGATGCTGCTTGGTATAATTGCAATGTCCATTCAACTGTTTGTTTGCGGCCAAGTTCATTTCATTTTGGCTTTTAGCCCGTTGTTAGTGCCCATCATAAATTTTGCGGAAAGCGGGCGCCTGGCCAAACGCCAGGGCTAATCGGTGGCGTTTCATCTGACTGCGCTTATCCTCCTCCCCGAGTTGTCTCCTCTCAGTCCAATAGGTTGTCGTTGTTGTTGTCGTTGTCATTGTCGTTGTCGCTGGCTGTTGTTCTGTTGTCTTGGCGCACGCATAATTAGGCCTGGTTCTAGTCTGCAGGTTGCCTATCGGCCCCTTACAATTTGGCCAAATAATTGCTGACTGAGAACAATAAGGCAAGAAAGCGAGCTCGTTGCTCTTGGCCAATCGTGGCATCTTAATGCGAGCCTGACATTTAAATAGATGCTAATTCTCATAATCATAACTGCAGCCAGCTTTAAGACTTTAGCCAACTCTTAAATGTTGGCCTAATAAATGGCAATGGAAATGGAAATGGAAATGCTCACGATGTGCTCACTTTCTTGTTGGCATCTTTGGAGCTATTGGAGCACTTCCTGCTGGCCGCTTTCTTTGCGCGTGAATCCGTGTAACCGCAAACTGTGATTTGACCAAAAACAGAAAGCCGCCGCCGCCGCCGCGGCTTGCGGATATAAACGCTTTAAAGTGCATGTTGTTGGCCCGGATGCGACCGAACGAAAACCCACAACCGAACCAACCAAACTCCAACTCTGACAATGTCTCTCTACGCAGTGTTGTCTCTGTCTGCTGATTGTTGTTGTTGTTGCTGTTACTTGATGTTGTTGCTGTTGTTGTCGCTGCTGTTTCGTGTCAACTGGCTTTGGCTTTGGCTTTGTTTGCCAGCCGCCCCATTTTGACCAGCCCCGGCGGCTAAGCCCGTCCTGGCTTGGCCTGGCCATAACATTTGCTTAACGTTTCCTGTTGAACTCTGCGCGCGGCTTCACTTGGCTCCATTTGGTTTGGTTTGAATTGGTTTGGGTTGTGATTCCGCCTACCCACACACAGTGGTCCTTCAAATTAAAAAATAATCAATGTGAAAAGCTCTTGAATGGGGTTCTTCAAGCTCTACAAATTTTAAATCCTAGCTGGCTTTTTAATATCAAGCCCCATTTACCAAAAAAATAATGTGAAAACAGCAGAAAAACTAATATAGAGCTTTAAAGAAATAATAGGATTTTCCTATAGAGATTTTTCAAAATATTTTTAAATTTGTTCAGCTTCATTAAAGCATTAAAAAAAAAATAATATTATCATATCAAATTTATTAAGTTTTTGTGTTTTTTATATATCTTAATTTGGTTGTAAAGTTGTATGCATTAGCTAACTAACATATTAAAGACACTTTTCATGAATTTCCTACAATTTGATTCCATTCAGATAAATATCAAATATATTTCCAAATCTTAAAATATATCTTCAATGAATTATTAAAAATAATTGTATTAGCTTAAAAGAATAATAGAATATTTTTAAAAAGATTAAAGAAAAATAAATATTTTTCTATTTTTTGAGATTTTATGAAAAAAGGTTTTTCTTATATTATCTTTTATGATGATAAATAAGTTTTCATGAATTTCCCACAGTTCAATTCCGTTCAGATAAATATCAAATATATTTCCTAGTCGTAAAACACATTTTCAGTGAACTTTGAGTAAAAGAGTAAATTTCCTCCTTTAGAATAATAATAAACATTCTTAAAAAGGTTAAAAAAATATAAATTTTGTTCTATTTTTTTAGATTTAAAGAAAGCACTTTTCTATATATTCTTTTCTGATGAGACTTTCCATGAATTTGTTAAAATTCTATTCCCCTTAAATATATATGAAATTTACTTTCTAATACTGAAGCACCTCTTAAGCGTAAAACAGTTAGAAGTCAATAGAATGCAAAGCTTAAATGCAATAAATGCAATAATTTCCACTGAATTTTCGTGTTGTACGTTTTTGTTTTCTGCGACCCAATTTCCAAGTGCCTCCGTGGCGCAATTGGTTAGCGCGTTCGGCTGTTAACCGAAAGGTTGGTGGTTCGAGTCCACCCGGGGGCGATTTCATTTTTTATTTTATTATATTTTGATAAATATTTAAAAGCATTTTGCATGCGCCAAATGACGCACAGAGTGCATGTTATATTACATTTTTTTATTGACTTACATTTTTGGGTAAGCTGCAATTTTTGGGACTCCATAAAAAACGTATATTGATTTATACGGTACAGTGTGATTGTAGAAAAAATATGGTGCACATAAAATTGAAAGTCTTTCATAACCAAAAGAATAAAAGTAAAAATGAAAAATATATATGATAGAAGCCAAAATCATTCCCAAGTCATCAATCTTAAATGATTTTCTTTTGTTTTGGCACCACTGTGCTGGTGTGGATGTGCCGTGGATTTGCACTCGTGGAATTGTGCGTTAGATTTAAGTGCTTTCGTTGCGGGGCTTAATTTGCATTTTTATTTTTATGTTTTCATTGAAAGCGCCAGCATCAATGGAGCCCGCAACTGGGCGCACACACACATTTGGCTATTCCTTTGTTTCGCGGCGGCTCCTATCAGTGTCGGTAGATGCACACGCCATCAACGGTAGCAACAACAACAGCAACAGCAACATGCAAATGCAAATGACTGTTGCCCAAAATGCTGAAGGGGACTGGAAACAAAAAAAAAAAAGAAAAACAGCGACACAAACAGAAAATTGAAGTTTTGGAGCTGAAGTTGATGATGTTAAGCGGGTGCTGACTGTCAACGGGCAGCAGCTGGCTGGCTGGCTACATGTGGCATGCAGCATGCGGCAGGCAGGCAGGCAGTCAGGCAGGCAACTACTGTTGTCGCCATCGCCATCAGCGTTGCCAGCGTCGCCATCGTCGTGTGGCACAGCCGAGCAGTGGCCATTTTGGTAAAAACAACTAATCAATCCGCAAATGTGCCATCCGTCAATCATTGGCCTGGTGTAGGTCACACGACACCAGCAGCGAATTACATTCAATCGCATTCACTTCGGCTCCAAAAGCAACAAAATGCCACCTTGGCTGTGAATGTCAGTTGGCCAATTTGGTTGCCAGCATTCATTCATTCATATACATTGTTTATATATATATATATATATATATATATATATATATAGTCGAACAGATCTGAGTACTCATTTGCTGGCTGACGAACTGACTCGCCTGTGTGTGTTTTTGACTGACAGACGACGGATCGCATTTATTATTAGCCTTTCCCAAATTGACTATTTTTGGCGTTGTCGATGGCCACACAAATGCTGCAGCAGCGCAACTGCAACTGCAACATGCCGCACATATCACAGCAAGACAAATTTCTATATAATTGCATTTGTTGCAGGCTCCACTCGAGGCCAGCGGCCCCAGAAACAATAATAAAAATAAAAAAATAAAAAAAGCTAAATGCAATAAAATACAAATAAAAGCAAACAAAACAAAATACAATGCTGCATTATTTTTATATAAATTGCATGCCACTGGCCGCACATTCCACGCTGCCTTCTTGCCTCCTGCCTCCAGCCTCCTGCCTGGCTGCTACTTGCCACTCGCCTCTTTAGGTACGACCAAGCCTGGTTGGGGCTTGGGCTGGGCTGGCCTGGCCTGGCCAGGTCTGGTCTCAACTCTAATTGTCATTTAATGAGACACGCTCGGCATTTGCGCACGACACACGACTATCAATTCGATAACTATTCGATTTGGATCTGGTCTTGCACTTGGCAGTGGACAGAAGCGTGTCCTTCCACTCCTGGCATCCATCTGTATTTGGGCTGAGTTTTGTAAATTGATTTGTTTAGCAAAAGTACTTGGTATGTCACAATTGAAATAAGTATTTCAGCAAAAGTAGTTGTTGAATTTTAAAAAAAATAATTACTCTCCATATAATTTAATTTATATATTTTATTATGCCATACCACAGCCATACACATAGCGAATACTTTAAATAAAATCATATTAATATTTTAATTTTTAAATATTAATTTGATTAAATTTAAGAAAAGGATATGTTAAAAATTATATTAAGTAAGAAAGTGCATAAAAATAATCCAAACTTCGCCTTATTTCACATTTAAAGTCATACCAAAAATATTTTAAAACTAAATTTTCAATTAAAATAACATTTAAGCGACATTAATAAAACACATTTCTTACATTTAGCTTTTAAGCAAAATACAAATTTTATAGTTCTTCTGCAATAATTCTTAATTTAATTAAAAACATGTTAATCTCTTGTTAAATTTATGATTCTCTAGCAGCAAGTTGTCTGACATGACATTAGAATTAATTTAGCTAGCAAATATTTATAGCTTTTTCTCTCTTTTTTTTGCTATTTATTAGCTAATCATTCACTTAGTTATCTTGTGTATATAGTTTTTTTTATATATATAAATAGCTTTTACTTTTATCATGAAAATAAGCACAAGTTATGTATTTTTCCGGCCGGCTGTCAGCAGCCTCCGTGGCGCAATTGGTTAGCGCGTTCGGCTGTTAACCGAAAGGTTGGTGGTTCGAGTCCACCCGGGGGCGACTTAATTTTTTTTTTTTATTAAATTTTAACAAAAGAGCTTTCTTAATGTGGCAGTTGACACACAGAATATTTATGATATTTAATTTTTTTTCCTATTTAATATATTCAATCTACTTTTTTGTATGAAGGAATTTTTATTATGCATTATAGTGTATGAATATTGATATACATATATATAAATATATTTGTATATAAAAGTTGATACTAAATCAATATTATTTCTGGTAAATACAATTTTTATTAAAGATTAACTTTTTTCTGATAACGAGATAAAAACTTGCGGTGCATATAATAAAAGGAAAAAAAATATTCCTGAGTTTATCTTTTAAATACTATCGATTGGTTTTTCAAATTAAATATTAAAAACATGGCAGTTGCTTTTTAGTTGTCAATTCATTTTAATTTTTATATTAATAGTTTTATCTTATAAAACCAAAGTTTTCAAGATTTATTATTAAAAAAATTAAAATAAAGCCTCAAAGTTGATGTTTAATTTTCATTAGATTTCTATTTTTAAAATAAATAATTTAGGTCCTTAATAAAACAAATTTTTTTTTAATTTATATAAAAATCTAATTTCTATGCCTTTGGTAAAACAAACTATGCTTTCTATAAAAAAGTTATTTTAATGATAGAAAATAGTTGAACTCTAAGCTTACCATATATAACTCTCCCAAATGCAAATTACCTAATAACTTTTTAATTTTGAAATATAAAAATAATTTAATAATATTAAATATAAAACTTAAAAAATAGTAATTTTAATTTAAATATAATTTAAATATTTCTAATATTATAAGTTAAGTATATACATTGTTAAGCCCTTCGTATCTAATTACAATCTATTCAGACAAAGCTCATACGCTTTTTAACTCTTAAGACGATCAGCAATGCGTGCAGGTCTTTGGCTTTGTGGCACCTGCAAGACGTTAAATGTGAATCTTCTTTTGTTTTTGGTTGCAACTGAAAACCGTGAGCGTAACAACAGTTGCAGCCATGGCAACAGTTGCAACAGCGGCAACAGTTACTGCTGCCAAAAGTCGACTTGCACGACTTAGAGACACTTTGTCAATGTTTCTGCTGTTGTTGTTGTTGTTGTAAGTGCTGTTTGCTAATTAAAATGTCTTGATGCTGTCACTCAAAAGGCAAGTCGCTCGAACCACTGGCTGGCTGGCCGGCCGGCAGACGTCAGCAGCAACAGCAACAGCAGACGAGCCAGACAGCGACGACGCCCATTTTGGTCAGCGTGGTGCAGTGGCAACAATGCAATTTAGCCATACGCGTCGCTGCTACAATTTCATTGGAAGTTGATGGCATGACGCAGTCGCAGTAGCAGTTGCTGTTGCTGTGGCAGCGGCGCACGCTGCGTATGCGCAATGCACCACAAAATGGCGAACGCATTGTTACAGTTCGCAATTATTTTTACCTGAGACACTAATCAAAATTAAAATGATGCGATACAGCAGCGGGCTGTCGTTGTCGCTGCGGACGGATGATGAGTTGTCCCTGCACGTTCGGTTACAGAGCCAGAAATCAATATTCTAAATTCTTTAACGCGTGTGCACATTTAAGGCAACGAGCTGCGCTCTTGGCTCATTGAAATGCGTGCCAGCGTGCAACGCGGCCAGCACTTATACGCAATTTCGCGCCATATTTGGTGCAAGCATATTGCTTTTTTGTGCCAGACACAAATACACACTAGCACACACACTCACACAGTCACTTACTTGGCTGGCATATAGAACAGTCCAAGCCCGACTTGGCCAGCCAGCCAGCCAGGCACTCAGCTCATCTTTGGCTTAAGACCAGACCAGACTGTTTGGCTGCAACAGCTCTCTCTAATCTCTTCACTCACTCTCTCTGTCTCTTCTTGTATTGCAGGATGACCGTTCGCCAACATCGTCTGGCAACGAATCGGATGACTCTTCGGATGTGGAAATGCCAATGCCAACAGATGTCGATGCTGCCAAGTCAGCGCCCCAGGAGCTTAAGGCTGAGGCAGCAGCAACAGCGTCAGCCGCTTGCCCCAAACCAATGCCATCCGCATTGAGCTATCAGACTGAGACGGGACCCTCGACGTCCACGGCAGTAGCAGCAGCAGCAACAGCAGCAGCTGGCGCAGCATCAGCAGCACCGGATAACAAATATGTTTATCCGGCTACATCGTTTGCCAACATACCGCCGGACATGCTGCGTCAGCTTATACAATCAGGACAACTGCAGGTTCATGCCGAAGAAGGTTAGTATCCTATATTATTTATTATAAGACTATATATATATTTTAGTCAAGCTAATCGGGAATATAGACAAGTGTAAGATTAGAAATTATAAAATATGTATCAATATGTAAATTGTGTATATACATATAATAGAGTTAATATAGAGTTATATATATATAAATAGATATACATACATAAATATAAAAAATATATATATTTACTACCTTTTTTAAGTTTTATATAGTTATTATAATCAGTAATAAATTATTGTTGCCTGATTCAATAAGATTGAGTAAATATCTTTAGAGAATATTGGAGCTCATAGATCATTGTTGATTTGGATTATTATATTGAATAATATTATTTTACCGATTTTTTTCATTGTATATCCACAGACTCTATTGTATAAAGTCGTCTATATATATATCTTTGTCGAAAGCCCTTGAATCTTCAATACTTCATTTACTTTTGTCTCTCATAAAACCTAAGTTACTTATTACCAAATATTTGCCTTGCTTATATTCCAGATGGCAATCAGTATGTTACCATACCGCTAAGCTCCACCGTCGCCAGCTATATCAAAGGCAAGTCTGCGGCAGGGGCTACGATCCAAACCAATCCGAAGTCTGAGAAGAGTGCCGAGAAAACCTTATCCATTAAACAGGAATATGATTAGCATAGTGATTGGCATAAATTGAAATTGCTTTTATGACAACAATTGAATATATGTTGTAAATCCATATCTAATCATGCGATCCAAGACAAAACACACACACATACATATATACAAATACCCCATCACATACACATGTATACTCACAAGTCTAACCATAGTATACATGCGTTTTTTATCATAATGTTTTGTCAATTGCTGATCAAACACACACTCACACATATATACACACACACCAAGTCATATATATATTTCTATATACGTATATATCATATTTATATAGACTATTTTTATACCTATATAAATCCTGGGCAGGGCTCCTTTGCAGCTCGCCTGGGAACTGCCTCAAACTGTCAGAGGCAGATACTTGCATAAGTTTATAAAGTTTACAAGTTCAATGAGATTAAATACCAGAGATGAAGTTAATGGAAAGGAGAAAGATAATGAAGAAAATGATGATGATGATGATGTTCCTAAGCTGCAGATAAAAAGTTGCTTTGTTAATAGTTTATATTGTTTTATTATATGAATACACATAAACCAATTTTTTTGCAACAACAACAACATAATGAGAAAATGTTTCAAAATTGTATTTTTTAAATAAACTGAAAACATATAATTCAATCAAAATATATTGTCTTATTTAATTTAATGAAGCTTTGAGAAGATTGAGTAAGTATTATATGAAACAATTAAATGACATGAAAATATTTATAAATAAATATTGAAAAAATGAAAATATTTATAAATAATTATTTGAAAAAGTTGGTTAATTGATTTGATTAAATCTGATAAATTTGTATCTTTAAATGAGTAAGAATTTCTTTTAATGCTTAAATGATTCTAATTTTAAAGAAAAATAATCATTTAAAAAAATGCCTAATTTTAATATTTATTTATTTATATGATTTGCAGTTAACTTTCATTCTTTCAACAGTCTGATTAGACTTGTTATCTCATTCAATATACGCGTCCACATATTTTATGTCTATTTTTTTCTGTAGAATCATATCTTTATTATATATATAATCATATATTTTATTAAATTTGTATATAATCATATCATTTATCGTTTTACTGAATATTGTTATATTGCAGATTAAACATATGTTCTTTGAAGTAGTTTTGCCGCTGAACTATGTTATGAGATTAGAATTCTGAGGCATTGCCTAAATTAATATAATATAATTGTTTTTCTCTTTCATTAGGAAATTAACATTAAAGCGCAATTTCCTATAAATAAGTGTGTGTGCTTTACTCATAATCCTTTATGGATCAATAGCTAAAGTAGTTAAGTTTATTCAACGAAAGGATTAACAAGAAAGGAAAGACAAATACTATACATACAAATGTGTCTGGATATAGTGAACTATTATTTATTGCAAGGCACAGTATTGAGATTGTTCCCTATATCAAGGCTAAAATTTGTACTCAAAAACTCGTTATATTTGCTCAAAATACTCTTCAAAATAAATTAGTAGGAAACATATATATATGCTAATTGAAAGAATTGGTGAATTGGCATTTGCTTCATGAGTTCACAAAGTGACTTTTGAACCTATTTAGAGTACTCCATGAACAAGTTTAAGCGTTCACTATGTCGATTTGTTCACTATACCCAGACACGACTGTATATGTATATCCATATACATCTATACACATTTATACAATTTATACTCTATAACAAAAACTCTCTCTTAGACTTATTGATTTTCTGGCTTTCATAGATTCGAGTCACTCAGTAAATTATTAAAAGATTCGAAATTTGTTTGCATAGCTCATTAAATGTCTAAGATGAATAGCTAAAAAGCTAAATTCCTTCAAAGAAAGGTTTGTGTATCATATTCAGTCGAATTCCGATAAATGGAAATGTCAAAGGGATCACATTTTTTCGAACAGCAATACCAACAAATTGTTTTCAAGGGGATAGCATTTTTTACGAATTATAAAAGTTTAAGATTTTGACTTTTGATATATATCATTTATAGCAGTACAAGCAATCAAAACTTAATCCATAAGAAAATATAATTTGCACGTATTGCTTATTCCCAATTCTAGCAATATAAACAATCTGCAGACCTCTTCCCTTTAATGTATAGTTTATGTATAGTTTTAGTAAAGTATAAGAATCTAGTTTAGCCTTATCCTAATTCCTACCTTCATTTCAACAGCTCCTCTGACTAAAAGATTGAAACACACACTCCTCGAAGATCCTCTACCAACCCAAACATTATAAAAAGCACTTAGAAACAATTTAGATTAAAGCTAAAAATATTTGAAACCTCAATAAATTATAAAATGCCATTTGCAAAACAAGCTCATAAACATATATTTCTACAGGGTATACAAGTAGCTGTCTACACTTTGACTAAGCTGTGTACTTAAGGAGGACGCCCACCCAAGCAAATAAATATATATTTATACATATAGACATATACACATATGTATATCTATCGACCTGAATGACAACAACAACAAAAACAAGTTGAAAATGCCTTTTGGCATTTAGCTGCTTGATTGATGTGTGTGTTTGGCTAGGTGTGTGTATGTCTATGTGTGTGTTCAATTGATTGATTGACGACATAATCTTATTGACACTTAACCTAATTAAACGTCGCTCATTACTTAGTAGCTATCTTCAAAGAGAGGGGCGGGGCGTGGCGGGGCGGGGCAGTGCTCAACACTTGATGGCAGCACCTGTTGTTCTTCCTCTTTAACCGTTTCGATTGTATTTCGATGGGTAGACGGGGCAATTGGCTGCGTCGACGACGGCGTCGCTTCCGTTCCAAGCCATTTGCATGCCAAGAGCAGCCACTTGGCCACAAAAGACGCAACGTGTGCCTCATACAAAATGAATGTGTGAACGCCCTGGGCGGTGCTTGGCACGCGCCGTTGCTTCCGCAAGCTCCGTGGCTCCGTGGCCCTCCTCTTGGCCAGCTTTCAAGCCGGAAGCCGTTAGTGTTTGGGCCATGGCTTTTATGGCCATGCGACAGCATTGACACTGGCCAACTGTAAAAATCAAAATAAAACCCTTTGCGCCTCTGGTCAAAGTTGAGTGGGTCACTAAACTTTTGCGGCTAACGGTGCTGTTGCATGTGTCCCTGCGAGTGTGCGAGTGTGCGAGAGAGGCGTGTGTGTGTTGTGTTTATGTGCGCGCAAATGAAACCGCAATTAGCGTTGATTATGGCCACGAGCTGGAGTTGATTGACATTGGTCACCAGTGGCCACTGTCCACTTTCGGGCCACTTTATGAACGAGTGGGCGTGACCACTGTCTGGCCGTGTTTGTTTTGCCAGCCTTTATTATAGACGCCCACGCAACTGCACGCTAAGAAATAAATTGTTGACGAATTGCAAGCATTAATTTGTGAAATAAAAAAAATATTTAATTAAAATATTTGTATAATAATTATATATTTTTTTCTTCAATTTAAAATAAAAAAATAAGATCCTATACTTTGAATAAAAAACAAAATTTTAAAAATATAAATATTTTGTATATTTAACAAATTAAATTAATTAAACATTTTTAAATATTTTTTTGGCATAAAAAAAATTAAAAATAAAAAAATATATATGTATATATATTTATTTTTGCAAATTTGACTACAATTTTTATTTATAAATAAATATATTTAAATTTTTTAAAACTTTGTTTTGAGTACAAATGTGAAAACACAAGCGAAAATAGACAAAATATTTTTATCTTTGACCGAACTTTTTGAAAAGTCAATTGCCTAGAAATCAAACGAACTACGTTTTTCCGCCCAAATGGATTGGCTTGAAATATTATGCTTTTAAGGGAATAGTAGTTAAAAAGTAGATTAAACTTGAAATTTGATGAAAAAGCATAAGTTCATGAATGTGTAGAACCCAGTTAACGGTTCGAACTTTGGGGTATTGAATGGGTTGGAAGCGTAAACCGTTTTTCAGACTTCGCAGCATAATTAAAGTTAAGAACCGAATCTTTATATTAACTATAGAAGTCTTTTGTAAATTGCAATTGCAATAAAACTAAATTAAAATTAGTTTTCTCTTAAATTTTAAATAATCTTTACTGGAAATTTTACAAAAAAGTAAATTCAATATACGAATTCTTTAAAAAAAAATTTGAATTTAATTATGAAGAATTCAAATGTTTTTCTTAGTGTAGTCAACATGCGAAACAGATAGAAAAAAAAAATAAAAAAATGTCGCTCACATATGAATATTGATCCTGCGAGCGGACAGTTGTCCTGGCTGTGCCCCAACGATTATTGTTAATGACCAGTGCAAAACATTTGCATTGCGATTCCAGTTTTAGTTCTCATTGCGACGAGTTGTCTAACGGACAGTTTAAAGGTTGTCTCCTGCAAGTCCTCCAATGCACAAACACACACACACACTAGTATACAAAATCAATATTAATGAGCCATTAAACGCAGTCTCAAGCTGCTTCTAATGACAGAGCTGGCTGCTTGGCTTGGAAACGGAAATTGAATAGCCGCAACGTAGAACGAATCACAGCGGATGTAGCTACACTGTCGAGCAGGAAATCGCATTAGCATTAGCATCAGCATCAACGAGCTCAACTGATTCCGTTTAAAAGTCAGAGACCAGAGAACCGAGCCCAAAGCCCTCAGCCCGGAACGGAAGTTTTAGCGTAATGCCTTGCGCTTGATGAGCTCCCGAGCATGGGCTGCTCCAATTCCAAGTCCACGACAGCAATAGATGAGACCAAAGCAAAGGCTGCCCCAGCTAACAAAATGGACGACTTGCCCAAGCAAGAATACCGTAAGTAGTCAGTGGCCCTCAATTAACTGGGCCCAAATAATCAATAAAAGCTATTAAGCAGCGGCGTCCGAGGCGTTCACCATACCCCTTGACGACGACGCGGCCAGTGCAACAATCCCATTGAATGACACGTTGCGTCAGCCACCCAAGCGACTGCAGCAGCTGATGCAGCAGGCCACTGAGACGGAGCCGCTCACCCTCGAGGAGCTGGAGTACAAACAGCAGCGGGCCGAGGCGCGACGCCAGGAGCTAATGCAGCAGAAGCTGGAGACCATACAGAAGAACACGCAGATGCTAATGCGTGCACAGAATGAGCAAACGGAAGAAGGGGATCAGACAAAAGATCCAGAGCATCAGACGTCTACAGAGAATTAAGTCCTATTCACACTGAATTGTTAGAATTAAGTACACATTCACACTTATCGATTTTATATAACTACTAGTAGAGGAGCATTGAAATCAAGAAGTTCTCTAAAAACTTCTTTGAGAGCATTCAAAATTATTCTCACCTGACACACAACTAAGTGAAATGCACAATATACATATTTTTAGAAATTCTACTGTCTATCCACCAATTTACTTTACTGCGAAAAAAAACATAGTTTTAAAAAATAAATATGTATTAAAAAATAAATTTAAAATATGGATCCTAAAGTAAAAAAATAAAAAATTAGCATATTCAAAATATAAATTTAATTAGTGCTTTACAAAGTCTAAGCAACGCAAGTCCATCTTTCAATTATTTACATTATATGACTTTTTATTTTAATTATATTTTCTTCACTTAAATTTTAACTATTTTTTCATAAGCTAAATTTTTTTATTTTACTATGTAAAAAAATAAAAAAAAAATAATCAGATATTTATTCTTAAGTTTGTTTTATTATTTATACTATTTTTTATTCTTTTCTGCCTTATACTTTTAAAAAAGCCTATTTTCTTAAAACTCTATGTATAGTTACTATTTTTACCAAAATTTACGAATTAATCAATCTAAAAATTTAAATTTTTAATACTTTTAAATAGTTTTTTATGTATTTGTTTCTTTTACACTATAAATATTCAACAAAAATAGGGATCGAACAATCCGAACTCAGTCGGGTTCGATAATAATAATACAATTAATTTTATAAGCAAAAAATATATGTATATTTTTTATTAAAATAAAAAACAATATTTATAATAAAATATATTCAATCTATAAAGTATATTCAATAGATATTGTTATATATTTATAGGAATTTATCAAGCAGAAGAAGTCATAATTTGCGGTTGCTAAAATCACATTATTCATTTTGTGGCTCAATAATTATTTATAAATTTCATATGAAATTTTATACCATTTTCAATAAGAATAAGACTTCATCATAATATATAAATTAAATATAACAGTACTTACTTGTGCTTAGCCTGCTTTTACAGCAGCTAGCAAAACATTCGGAGCATTTACCATTTACCTCAGCAGGTTCTCTAGCTCCACTTAAAAATGTTTATAAAATTAAAACAATTTTCAAGTTCTTTTCATTCACATTGTTTTATTGTTAGCTTTAATTCATATATGTAGTTTAAATTGTATTGTTATTATTATTATTTCATATATCGTAGTATATTTCCAAACAATTAGATTGTATGCAATTAAATCTCATTCCATATCAATGTTCTCTGGTAACCTTTCCACTTTATCAAAAATCTTTTCCTTGCGCCGACAAATTGTGAACTATGTGATCTATGTGATCTATATATTTAGTTTGGGCTTGTTTTGCATTGATAGATATACATATATATATATTCATTCTTCTACATATATGCAACATTTGGATGTGTGCGTGGTTGTAAATCATGTCTTTTGGGTTTGTAGTATTTGGTATTTCATTTTGTTGGTTTGCTTTAAACTTTAATTTTAAATTTATATATCTTATATGGTATATTCATAAATGTATATATATATATACTCGAGCTGTGCCATTGAGACTACAAATGTTGCTTTGATTTCAGCGTTTCGGATATTTCCAAATTGGTTTGTATCTTGTTTAAGTTAACTACAAATTGATAAAAAGGATTATTTCTTTTGTTCATTTCGCTTCTCACATTATGTATCGACTATATATGTATTTGTGTGTCTGTCTTTCGCTTAAGCTATTGTTTGTATTTTATTTCTCATATGCTTTAAATATATCTATATATTTATATATATATATATGTATGCAGTTTCTTAGTTTGTTGGTGCATTGGAACAGTTTCCTATTCAATTAGGTTGTTAACATGGAACTGAATTTGCGGGCAGTCGATGGTGATATATGTGTGTAAACCCAGCTAAACCTTAACTGAAACCCATAACTAAATCCTACTAACCCCATTGCTCGACAAGCTCGTTTCGCGATATATTCATTGATGTTTTCCGTAATGGCACAACCTTTTTGTTAAATATTTTCTAACTATTTGGCTTTGGCTTCGACATGTTCTATGTAACGTTTGTCTATTTCGTGCAGGTCTCTTTGTTGGTTCCAACCAAATCTTTTCATATTTAATGAAAAACAATTTCCATTTAACTTTCTTAAAGCCTCTTTCTCCTTTTCTCTGTTGGCTCTTTGTAACTGCCAGGCAAAACTTTCCATAACTCAAATATGTGTATAAAGATTTTTATAAGATTTGCGACAGTTTCTCATTTGACTTCTCTAAAGCTTCTCCCTCTCCTACTTACTGGGCCATCGACTGCCCTTTCTTGAGTGTGACGCGTGCCTGATTTGCTATTGCTTTTGTCATTTGTTTCGATAAACTTGCAATCGTATCTTTAGTTCTTTAGGTATTTTTTCTCTTTTACTTGAGTTTTTGTTTTTCTTTTCGTTTTTCTTTTTTACAAAGTTTTAATCAACAGTTACAAAAGTTTTGTTCTTAGTAGTTGAACTATGGTGGGTTACGTTCTTAATAGATACATATACTTGTGTTACTTTTCTTCATTTTGTTTTGTTTTTTCATTTAATACTACAAACTTGCTTGGTTTACGCATAGTTGATGTTTGGTTTCTTTGCTTCTTTTCTTTTTTGTTGTTTAGTTTATTCGCTTCTCGCTCCTCTGGTACTTATACATTTAGGTTTGCTTTACAAAAGACGATTCAAACTATCAAAACTTATAAAAAAAAAACACACAACGAGCAGTACAATCACATTTCGCCCCATTGTCCGCGGCTACAAGAACAACCAAAATGTTGCCTGCCGCATTATCCAAAATGTAAATCCCAAGTTGGGAAAAGTGCCCACTGCGATTCGTTGCTCGCGGTAGTTTGAACTGTATTAAAGCTTTTTCAATCGGTTTTTTTTTCGCGTACGCCAACAACTTAAGCTTAATCATAGGTATATTTGCGTTATGTTTAATATAATGTAATATATATGTATATATCTCTATATATATTTTGGTTTTATATAATGTATTCCAAATCGTAATCCTTTATATTTGTATTAAATTCTTGTTGCATGGAGCATGTGCCTACCTAAAAGTAAACGCCTAACAAAATGTTTTCTTATATGATGTGGTTGCTTTAACTAGAAGCTACGAGGGCGGCTCAATAAGTTTCCCATCTACCGCATTAAATGGGTATGTTGGCCTCGTTTTTCTGTGGCTTACATTTAAGCTTTCAAATTTTTGATTTTCTTTTGAATTTATTTATTAATTATAGTTGCAAAAATTGGCACTAAATAAAAGTTGGGAAGGTTTTTTTTCAAATGGAAGACTTTAATTTTAATTTTGAATTATTTATGCAAGCATTTAATATATGCATATTATTATTTAGAGCTCTGCAAATTATAGAAATTTTAAAAAAATTTAAACTATTTCTATATTTTTATTGTTTTAATAGAAAAGCTTTATTGAGACTATGATAATATTTATTTCCCCAAATTTTCATTTAAATTGAAATTTTATATATTTATTTGATTTGATGATATTTGCATTAACATTTTAAAATGTAGTTTGTAAATTATATTAAATTTTTATACCGGCAATATTTTGTTAAGAAAAAGAATAGATATTTTTTGTATACTCTAATCTTGTTTGATTTTCATTTCAGTTACTTTATATACGTGTTAACTGGATATTTTGTGAACGAACATTAATTTTTGGCTTATGGGAAACTTATTGAGCAACCCACACATATTGTAATTACACATATGCATGTATATGTATTTTATGTATATATATCAATATATTTATATATTGGGGGCTAGACATCAAAAAATCAGTACTGCTTGTCAAAGTGTTGCCTAAGCCTAGTTTTGGTTTTCGCTTTTGCTAACAATTTCGCATTTATTTGTTTTTCGTTTTAATTTTTTGCACACAACATTTATTGCAACTATTTTGAAATGAATTTTTATATTTTTCTTATCGATTCGGGACACTGCCACGCCCTAGTTGTACACGCCTCGCACCATGCCCTCGCGATTACGCGACTGCCATTTGCAGGTGAGAATGCGTATATAGGTGCGCCGGAAGGAGGCATTGCACAGGGCATAGCACATGGGATTGATGGTTGAGTTGATGTAGCACAGGGCGTAGAAGAAGTCCCACAGCTCGGTGGGTATGCAGTCCGAGCAGGTGGTTAGCGGCTTGATCAGCACCAAGATATTGTAGGGTGTCCACGTGATGATGAAGCTCAGCAGAATGGCCGACAACGTTTTGGCCGCCTTCGATTCCTGTCGCTTCTCTTGCGACTTTTTCTTCTTCTTGGCCGCATTGCGCGCGTTCAACGCATTCAACGCATTCTGGCCGGCCGCCTTGCCCAGCTGCTTGGGTATGACCTTGGCGTTCAGCAGTCGCATATCTTGCGGCGCATGCGACATGCGCCTGCCCAACGGCAGGCTGAACTCCGAGTCGCGCGACGGCAGCGGACGACGCGTGGGCGGCGGCGCTGTCGTGACCACGCCCAGGCCGCTCGCACCCGCCGTCGAGACATCCTCGTGTATCATCTTGATGGAGGGCGTGCAGTCGCCATGAATGCTCGCCGTGCCCACAGCGCTGCTGGCTCCGCCGCCTGCACCGCTGCTGCCGTTCGCCGTGCTGGCGCCATCTGGCGGCAGGCGGATGAGTATTGTGTAGACCGAATCCTGGCTGACCGAACGGGAGCCAATGCGATTGTTTACGGGCAGCGTGCGTGAGTCGCGCAGCGTATTGACGTTTGTGTTGTTGTTGCTGGCACCACCGCCGTTGGCGGCAACGCTGCCACAAACACCACCGCCGACAGCGCCACCGCCAGCGCCGCCTCCAACACTATTGGCGCTATTGATGCTGATGTTGATGTTGACATTGCCGTTGTTGCCATTGCCGGTCGCATTCATTTCCTGCATCTGCATCTGCGAAATGGAATTGAGTGGCGGACGCAGCGGCGTCGGCGACACATCCGCCAGCATTATGCTCGGTGGTCGCACTCCGCTCACGCTGCCGCCCATCGAGTAGTTGTCCCGCATGACGTTCATCGAGGTGCATCTGCGAACGACAAAAGGGACACAAAGGCATGTCGCTCTTTAGTAAGGGTCCACATGCCACACGGCATCGAGTGCTCGACATTGACAAGCCTTACAACTGACAAGCTACGACAACAACAACAACAACCAAAATGGAGCAGCAGATGCAAACTGCTCAACGCCCCCCAACTAAGCTCACACAGACACACACACAGTTTTGCACACCTCGTCACACAGGTGATTAACGCACAGGAATGGAAATGCCAGCGCAAGAGACTTGGAAACTGAAATTGGTTTTTGTCGAATGTCCTTTGAAACAGAAATGTGATCAAATGAGGGCATTAAGTCGACTATAAGGCCAACACAAATTAAGTGTACCGAAATTGGGTTCTATAATGGAATATCAAAGCGATCTTTAAAATTAGTTAACAGTGGGAATAAATTAATAGAAAATTGGGAAAAATTGAGAAAGTGAACTCAACTGAATTCAGTTTTCCAAAATTAAATATATATAATTTACTATTTTAAAAAATATTTTAAAATTAAAAATAGTTATCAACAAATTATATAAAAAGAAAGCTTAAATATCCAATAACTTTAAATATACAATAAAAAATATGAAAATATATAATAATAGTAAGAGTTTCTTTAAAACCTTAGCAACTACAATGTATAAAATATTTAAAAAGAAAAAGAAAATACCTCAATCATTTCATTATTAATTTTTCAAGTAACTGTTTCAAGGAAAATCTATTTGTTTTGAAGAGAAATCTGTAAGTAGCTAGATATATTTTAAAAAAGTTTTACAAAAAACAATAACTGAAATATTTAATAAATAATGTTACTACTTTAAGTGTTTTTTTTTTAAATAAAAGCTTTCTGTTTTTAAGTTTACAATTTTGTTCTTGGCTTGAACGTTCTTCACACAACTTTATGCAAGAGCTATAAATATTTTTATAGGACTCACAAGAGTATAATTTTTATAAATATTTATACAGCGTTATTCCGATATAAGTAATATATAATATATATAATTCATATTTCAGCAAATACGCACGATTTCATAATTTACAATTTACTTACAGCTAAATTAAATTAAATTTATTTTAAATAAAACAAAAAGAAAACTTGATTTATTTTTTGTTAGAAACTAAATAAAACACAAGTAAAAATTTATAAAATATAATCTTATATTTTATAAATATTATAAGCTATATGAACTTAATTAAAAAGTTTTTTCTAAACAAAATCTGAAGCGTAATATGAAAGAAATGAGAAATCAAATAAAGAAAAATCAAATAGATTGCAGTTTTCGTTAAACATATAAAATTGATATGTTGAGAAAATCATTTAAAAATAAAATATCGAATAAGTAAAATAAATTGACTTCATTTTTGGAAGTGCATTTAAGCCAAACAAACAAATTGAAGACAAACAAAAATCCAATTAAATTCATAAAAAGGAGCTGTCAAAAAAAGTTCACAATGGACGCTTGAAAAGTTGCCACAGATTAAGTATACGAAATTCTCTATTGAGCTTCTCCCATGGCTGTGCATTCAGCTGTGTAACTGGAGTGCGAATACTTTTCGGGTGCACTGTGCGCAGTCTATTGATGGCTGTGCATGTGCAAAATGAAACCGTTGTGTGATGGCAAGTGAAATTATTTCCCTTTTGTCTTTACCCCTGGGTACAGGCATTGAGAAGCGAATCAAGTTTTTCTTTTGGAATGAAGTGCTCTGAGTGCGTTTGAGATACGAGACATACACATGCAACACACACACGCACACACACACATAAAAACAAAATCGAGCAATACAGTTTGTAAGTGTTAGATTACGTGAGTGTGTGTGTGCGTGCGTGTGTGTGCCTGGGTGCGGTGTTTGCTTACTCGAAATTAGACGATTATAAAGAGAGCTGCTTTTTTTGTACTACCTGGAGACGGAGCTTTGTAAAGGAGTTTCAATTGTTACTGGTGTTGCATACCCTAAATCAGATGGCTCCTCCTGTTCGTAGGCAAAATCGTCGGAATCCTCGCGGCCCGAATGCCACCACGCGATGCACCACTCCTTGATGCTGCCAATGCACGAATATGGCTTTTTGATTGTATTGGTGCTCTTGATCTGCATACAAATATATATACACGAAAAAACAGTCGGAAAATGCATTCAATTAAATATTCATATTCAACTTACGCTCGACTTGCGCGAGTGCATGCCATGATAGCCCGAATCGATGACCATGTTGGTCATATAAACGCTTTCCGCATCCGCCGAGCTCTCGGAGCGCGGCCGGCGCCACGTATCGTGATCATTGCCTCCCAGCTGGGCAAAGGACAACAAGCCGCCAGATGTGTGATTCACTACGGTATTTTCATCACTGAAATTAAATGCAGAAACGTGTAAGTAAGGCGGGTTGTTAATTATCATAAAAGCATTTTACATAGCGCTGAAAAGTATGCAATATAAATTGTAAAAAAATGTTTAGAAAATGCTATTTGACAGCTTATTGTATAATTTTTGTAAAACTAGATTAAGTTGCCACTATACGTAGCTGGAAACTTGTTTAAGTTAAGTATATAAATTTGTAAATATATATATACATATATATACATATATGTTTTACAAAAATTAAAATTAAAATTTATTTAATTTCTATTTTGAGTTCTTAACTAATGTTTAAAACTTTACATGGCATTAATGTATGCATGAAAAGCTCAAAACTAATTTATCCGAGCTCGTCTTCAAACTAGTTTTAAATAATGAATTATTTTCACCAAGAAGTGAACGCTATTTAACAATTTTTAGAAAAACAATTGAGCGTATTATATAAGAACTCCGTAGATTTCGAAGCCTATTTCTGATAACTTATACGTATGTTTACGCATACCACACTGGTTAACGTAGCCTAAATTTTTAGAAAATGAATAAAGAATATGAACTATAAGTCTTATTAAGGTATACATTATTGAAAGTTGTGATGCCTATTTAAAAAACACTGCCTTCGATATCTAGTTTATGTTTTCTTAAAAATAAAACATGGAGAGATTATTAGATTATTATTAGAAAATGAATAAAGAATATTCACTAAAAATCTTATTCTGTTATATAAATGTATATTCTTGAACTGCCTTCCATACCTAGCTCATGTTTTCTTAAAAAAAAACCTGGAAAGAGTTTTTGAATATTTTTGAAGAATTTAAATATATAACATTCGAGGTGTATACAAAAATGGAAAATAAAAGGCAAAGGTCGAGGTCTCTCCATAATCTTTTTTTTTTTTTTTTTTGTTTTTTCTCCATAATCTGAATCTACTTTTCGTCAGAATACAGCAAACTGCGTGAAAATTGCAACAGTAGATTAAGAGAAGGATAAAATTAAGGTTATTCAAAACGTTGTTCCCCTTCACAAAGATTGTAGTGCATTAATATTAAAGACTAGATATAAGTTTCATAGTTCTTATAAAATTAACGATAATAACAAATATTATATTTTGCAATTTCATTTATAACGAACTTACTCCAAGCAATAACTATTTAGATTTATTAAGCAATTTAGTCAAACTTCAAATAGAACTAGTTAAATAAAGAGCATTAATCTAATCTACTCAGTTTTCGATAATTATAATATACATATAAATAAATTTCTATAAGTTTTCTGTATACCTTATATATAGATACGTATCAATTTAATTTAGTTAATTAAAGTATGTAGTTGAAACATCGACTCACCTGCTATTGGAGCGCTTGCTGGAGTCCTTTTTGCCAGCCTGTAAATTGGGCAAATCTTTTTGGCGCTTCTTCGTCTCGCGCCAGATGCGAAAGTAGAGAAAGCACATGATCGTGACCGGAAAATAGAAAGCAGCAAGGGCTGTGCCAAAGGTAATATACTGATTCGTCTCAATGAACTGAATGTAGCATTCGTCTTTGGGCACCGTGCGCTTGCCCTCGATGTAGGGCCAGCTGTAGATCCAGGGTGGCCACAGCAGCAAGCTGATGCCCCACGCGGCACCGATCATGACGGCCGCCTTATTGGTCGTGCGCTTGGCGCGATAGGTCAGCGGCCGCGTGACACTGAAGTAGCGATCAAAGCTGATGATCAGCAGATTAAGCACAGAGGCATTCGAGGCCAGGTAGTCGAGGGCCAGCCAGGTGTCGCAGACGCGCGGCCCCAGCGGCCAATAGCCGAGAATTGTGGTGACCGCAAAGAGCGGCATCGAGATGGCGCCAATCGCAAAGTCCGCAATCGCCAGCGAGAATAGAAAATAGTTGCTGATCGTCTGCAGCTGCTTATCGATTTTGAACGAGATCATGACCATGACATTGCCAGCAACTGTTACCGCGCTCAGAATCGCCGCTACGAAGCCCATAACAAACATCGAGGCCACCGAATACCGCGGACCCTTTGTCTCAAAGCCTAAAGTGCCGTTCGTGTGGTTCCCATACGGATCGTACAGGCCACTCGCTGCCGTCGAGGTTAGGTTCTCGAGCAGGGCCGTCAGCAGGGTGGTGCTGGTGGTGGGGCTTATGGTGGGGCTGCTGCTGCTGCTGCTGGTTGTGGCAGCTGTTGTGGTTGTTGTTGTTGTTGTGCTCGTAGTTACGGTTTTAAACAGCGGTTCCAGTATGCTCGGCGGCCCATGGGCGGCCAATGCCAAACTCATGACCGGCTCCATGGCGTATGCGTGATATTTGATTTGCTTTGATTTGATTTGGTTTCCTCAGCTGAGTATTGCCTCGTCTATATATATATATATATAAATAGGATATATATTATATATGCTAGTGTTCGCTTTTGGATATTTGAGTTGTGATTTCTAAATGGCCAGGCGTTTGTCTTGCTGCTGCTGCTGCTGCTTATCCTCGTTGCACCCACGCGCTAGCGCTGGCGCCTGCCTTGTGCGCATTTTTGCACTGGTCCTGCAAAGGCAGAGCACAAATATAAAAAAATAAAATAAGAAACCAGAGAATTATGAGCTGTCGCAGGCCTTTGATAGAAGCAGAAGCCCCCCAACACCAACCGCACATTCGCTCAAAGAAAACACACACACACAGAGACAGAGAGACAGAGAAACAGAGAGAGTGGGTGGGAAGTCGCCTGCGGCCGCATTGCTTTGTCCTTTTTGCAAATGACATTTTCTGTGTGATTTGTTTTAATGAAAATGTAAATGAAAAACTGCTTGAATGCGTTTCCTTGGCAGTCGCACAGTCACAGATAAACATGCCACGCCCACGCTTAGCTGTTGTTGTTGTTGATGTTGTGCCAACAATGGGCGAACATGCAACAGTCAGCGTAGGCAAAAACTTGGCTATCGACTCGAACACAGCCGCAGCTCCTCGACACGCCTCCCCCTTCCTTATATTTCGCCTCTCCCTCCTACGCCCAAGCACTTTGGCACGGAAATGTTCAAGGCGGCTTCCTCTGACACTTTTCAAAACTATTGATGTTGTCATTGGCTAACACACATACAGACCCACACACACACACACACACAAATACACTGGTATATGCATTGTGTTTTGATTTGGAAAGTTTTTTAATAAGTTACGCATACGCCGCATGGTGCGAGGCAATATTCAATGCTTCTTGCCTCGCTCACTGATGCCTCTGACATGATATGCGGCATGATTGATTCGTATTGAGTCCATTGGAAGTTGTGGACCATTATTCTCTGCCGCATTGACAGCACTCAGCATTCAGCATTGTTTGAATGTCTCAATGCTTGAGCTTTGTCCGTGCTTTATGTTTTTCTCTTCTTCTTCTGCTTCTTGTTCCGCAGCAGCACAAATCACGGCCAAAATGTGTCAAAAGGCTTTCGAAGCATATGAGCATGAAAAATGAGCAGAAAAAACGAAGTGGAATGAAATAACATAAGTTTATAATTGAATTATGGGATTTTAAGCCGGGACCAAAATATATTTCTGCGAAAGTGTGTGTGTGTGTGTGTGTGTGTGTGCACAATAAATACAATTGAATTAACTGATAATGGAAAGCTTTTAGCCAGCCAATGACAATGCGCAATTACTTGCGAATGCATCTGGATAATATAAATCTAATTGCTTTTTACGCTTTATTAAAACCTCGCTGAATAGAACTCAGCTAAAGCAGGACTTAATCTGTGTGGATTTCTGATTTAATTATTTTTCAATCAGCATCAATATTGATAGAGAGAGAGAGAGAGAGAGAGTGCACTCTATTCGAAACGGTTTGAGAAGGGTAAACATTTACTTAGCCCTTCAGTATGTGGAAATATTTCAATGAGATTTAGCTCATTTATATTCAGGAAGATAAAAAGGTACGAAATGAATAAAGCTTTTAGTGTTTAAGCACATCAAAAAGAATTGGAATATCCATTATCAGTGATATCACACTGTTCTGCATGAGCTTAAAATTTCATAAATATTGAACGAATAGCAGGAAAGTTATGCATAGATGAATTTTTTATATTGTGTTCATAGTTCTTAGCCTTGAGTGTGATGCCTTAGACTTGTGTAGCTGATGGCTGTATAAACATACTAGTAAATATTAAATGAATATGTATGTATGTATGTATTTCTTGGTAAACTCAAACAGTTTTCGACAGTTTCCTTTAAAACTTGCTCTATTTAGGCATTTACTGAACTTTATCTTAATCTTCATCTATACACATAAAAATTGCGCCTACTACAGCTAATACTAATTGGTTTTCGACTATCTGCGAAAATGCGTTTCGTCTTTCTTAAGTCCCTCTTTAAATACAGTCCAAATGCAAATCGTATTAATCTCAATTTGTGTAAAGTAAAAATATTTAATCTAAAAGTCAAAAACTATATTCACAATAGTTTCTTGTTCAAAGTATGTTTTGTACTTACTATAACATAAATATAAATTCCTTTAGCCTCAACCCTTGCGATTATCCAACCATATTCGGTTTATTCAAATGTTGGCTAGAGATCAAATTATGCGCCTATTATAAAATATGAAAATATGTTAAGCTTATAATATTTTAAATAAAAAAGGCGGGCAATTATATATAAAATATAGGATTCTTTGATGGAAATTATTTAATATATATTTTATATATAGTTGGCTAGAGATCAAATTATGCGCCTATTATAAAATATGAAAATATGTTAAGCTTATAATATTTTAAATAAAAAAGGCAGGCAATTATATATAAAATATAGGATTCTTTGATGGAAACTATTTAATATATATTTTATATAAAAACCAAGGCTTGAACCAAAAACTATGTGGTGTGGAAAGCCAGCATAACAAACTCAACGTCAGGAAAGACAGTTATTTTGTGAATTTTTTCAATTTGTTTCATGTTGCCTATGCAAAGAACCCTAAGTTTAATTTGGCGACAAGAGTTTTTAAAAAAATCTAGCATACTTATGGGGGCAACGAGGAGTAAAATTCCCAAAATTGTTTAACAACTAAAAGAGTATTTGAACATAATTGAAATTAAAATCAACTAGAATTATTTCAATGAGATATCGAAAAGAATTTGGCAATTATTGCTCCTCAAAAATATCAATTATTTATGCAACACGAAGAGCACATTTATAAACCTAAAGAACCATTCTTTAAAAAAGGTTTCTCCACATATATTAGAAAGTCTGATAGGATATCATTCCACATTCTGACAACCTGTCATATTTAGCTGTATTAACTTTAGCTATATAAGGTCATAGTTCAAAGGGTTGGTTCATATTACAGCTAGAATATAATTTGATGATATCCTTTTCAGCAATTTAATTGGGTGAAGGATGCATAAATTTGCTGTTGAAAGTATTTTCAACATTGCGTTAACTTTTTCCCAGAACATATTTTCAAGTAGCAGCTAAACTTTTGCATTAGCCAAAGCTAATGTCAGCCAGGGAGAGCCGCTCGAAAATGTGTGACAGAAAAGTAAATTAAAATTTATAATTAAATAACGAGCATAGGAAATGAAGGGAGCTGCCCTCAAAATGTGACAAGTGCTTAACTTGTAGCTTTCCACATGTCTGTCAGAGTGTTGGAAAACTTGAAACTGAAAACGAATTTCACATTTATTCGCTTATTTTCTTAACTCTCTTTTCTTTTTTTATTTTTTTTTTTGGCAGCTACCAACAAATCGTCGGCCAATTAAGCGCGCGCCAGTTAATAAATCAATCACAAATCCGAATATTTATCTCAATTGTTGGCTGGCACAAACACGCGCATAAATCAAAGCAGCGGGGTGGGCGGGACAGTGGGCGGGAAGGGAGCGGCCAATAAACAAGCAGCCAAATGAAGAGCGCCATAAATTGGAGCTCAACCAGTGACAACAACAGCAATAATTGGCCAAAAAAGCAAAAACAACAGTAATAGAAAACAACTGCTAGTAGCTACTATCGCTGTGACTGTGTATGCGTGTGTGTGTGTGTGGGTTAGAATGGCTAACCTGCCCAACCTTTTGGCCACGTCAGCTTATGCTGGGCAAGGCCGGCAGCGCAGCGCAATCTTGGCCAACTGTCGGCTTAGCGTTACATTCAAATTTGTTAGCCGTCGAATCTTGGCAAATAATCGAATTGCCTGCCGCGCCCGTAAAAAAAGGATTTATGGATTTATTATGAAAACGCGACAACACACACACACACACAAACATATATGAGCGCGCAAGCAACCTGCGGCTATGCACGGCGTTTCATTTGCCAATTTATTAGGCTATTTTTATGACAGTCACACACACACACACATATGCACTCGAATTCACACACACGCTTTCGGGCCTGATCAGCTCATCAGCAGCTGCCTTAATTTTATATACGATTTTATGTACAATTTTATGTAGAATTTTCTTAGCGCTTAATGCGGGCGCTGTCAGCTCAACACACAAACACACAAACACGCACACACATAGACAAACATACAGAGCCGCCCACTGGGTCTTAAGCTTTTAAGCAAAATAAGAGAAAAATAGCAAACTAGCTGCCGACTTTTGTGCGTTTGCTGCTGCTTAGCTTTTATGTTAATTTCTTTGCGCGAGTTTAATTGCTGGGCTCTCTGGTGCTGGCCTTTGCCTGTTGGCGGAAATTGAATTGCTTTGCTGCTGGCTGCTGCTGCTACTGCTACTGCTACTGCTGCTGCTGCTGCTGATGCTGGTTCTGCTAACTGCTTACACCTTATGCTCGTGGCAGGCCCAATGCTAAGCATATTGCGAACTGTTTGCCGCGCCCCACCGACCCGTTTAATCAAAACGAGAGCACTGGAAACAGCAACAGCAAAACGGCGTTGCCACGCACACACACACATACACACACATACGCGCGCACACGCCAGATGCTGGCGGTTCTTACTCTCACGCTCTTGCTCTCACTACTTACATGGGGGACTTACGTTACGACGTAAGCTCTCGTGCTTTCGTGCTCTCTCCCAAACACTCGCACTCTATCTCTCTCCCTCTCTCTCTCTCTCTCTCTGGCTCTGTCTGTCGTTCGGCTTGATTGTGTGTGTTTCAACTGCCACCACTATGTAGCTTAGTTTTGCACGCTCAGCGTCCGTTATAGCGTTGACATTGTTGTACTTCTTGTTGTTGGTACTGCTGCCGCTGCTGCTGCGGGCTGCTGCTGCTGCTGTTGTTGATTTTGGCCATTTGCCGCTCGCAAAAGTCTGCTTTGTAATTTTTCGTATTGTGCGCGCACATCTTTGCTGGCATCAGCCTCGGCGTCAGCGTCAGCGTCGCTGCCTGGCTCAATTCATTCCGCCTTTTTTTTGCTTCGCAAATTTTATTATACACAATGCGGGCCGCTGCGTCAACGCTGCGTCCACGCCGACGTCGACGCCGCCGTCAACGCTCTGACGCGCTTCGCGTGTGTGCACTGGCCCCAAGTTTTTACATTCGGCCTGCGCTTAACATTGTAATCAAATTTATGCTTTTGTGTTATAGATACAAATATAAACCGATTTTCCTTTACAATTTCGACTTTAACTAATTGTTGAAAAATTCACGCGCTCACACGACAGTTGCGCTTAATCGTTGAGCTTTTATTAACAAATTATTTATTATAGCGTGCTTTTTTTAACGCGTCTAATCCGTTGTCCGCCCATAAATAATCGCTGCTTTTTTGCGAGTTGCACGCGTTCGCCTCAGCTGGAGAGCTGCTGATGGAAGGCAAGCGCACGTTGCTAAATCTCGTCCGGGACTGAAGCTGAAAAGCTTCAAGCATATACCTTAACGGTACCTTTGCCGCGAGAGCTACAAGCAGCCCGAACGCGCGCGCTCTCGCAGCACTCTCTCTCTCTCACTCTTGCTCTCTCTCTCTCTCTCTCTCTCTCTATGTTGGTTGGCTGTGGCCAGTCAGGAAGCTGTGTGTGCCTGTCATTATGTGAGTGGGTGTGAGTGTGTGTATGTGTGTGTCAAAGCTGTTATCTTTCGCTTTGTGCTGGAATTTGTGTTTGTTGGGCAACACGGCGAGCATCCTCAGCAACACCCTCAATAATGGTCCCAGCCCGGCTAATGTGTGTGTGTGTGAGCAAAAGCGGAAAAACTGTTACAATGTGCGCACGTATGTGTAAACGTGTGTGTGTGTTTCTTTCGCATGCGTTTGTACACTGAGCGTTATTTGAGTCAATGTAATTTTGAATAAAATTTTTAAAATGTTTTTGCAAATATTAAAATTGTAAATAAATCTCAAAAAACTATAGAAAACTTAAGAAAATTAAAATTTTTAATAATGCATTCAGGGAGTTTTTGAATTTGTCGAAATTATTTATTGATTTGATTATAATGTTCAAAATAAATTTGTTAAAGAAAAATTGGTTTAGCAATTGAAAACTAACCTTTAAAATTTACTTATTTCACTTAAATCCAACTGCTACTATATGCTAAATATGTATACATATATAATAACCACTCAATTATTTTTTTACAACCAATTAAAACAATTATTTCCTATGTAATACAACAGAATTAAAAAGTAACAAGAAAATAAATGTAGATCTATTATCTAACATGACTTTCGCATGTTGACGAGCAAAAGCTTTTAAAATTATAATAATATTATTATTAGACTAATTCGTATTTGTATTAACACGATTTTCGTACAGTGTAGCGTTAAGCTGCAACAGCAACAACAGAATAAGAACACAACACACAAACTAAATGGATGAATATGAATGAAAGAGCCGCAAACAGCCAAGTGCAGAGTCCAAATGCTCAACTGCTGGACTACTGGCTGGCTGCCTGGCTGGGAGGAGGATGAGATAGTGCCCCAAGGGGACATTGGCTCAAGCATGCTTCTGTGTAACTGTAGCACAGTTGTTGTTTGTGCTCTTCATCAGGCTGAACAGCAGCAGCAGCAGCAGGGACTCGCAGTATGATGGAATGATGAGGACGGCGACGATGACGATGATGATGATGATGGTGATGATGATGAAGATGGGCTTGTGTTTCGACGTGCTAGGCCATTCACTGGGGCTCTGAAGTAGACGCCTGGAAAAGCGCATTCTCACATTTCAATTAAATAATGCCACGAGTGTATTTGAATTTTTTATTTCATTCGCTTGTTTCGCTGCCTTCGCTTTTATTAATAGCAACTCGTGTTGCGCTTAAACCGTACAACAATGGCCACCCGACTGGCCGAGGGCTAATGCGAACCGGCAGCTGACATGCCTGCTGGCCATCTAAGCCCCATGGGCACTATCCTAGCCTGTATAATATACAAATACATATACATATAATATGCATATATATACATATATATGCTTTCAGCGAAATAGCCTAACTCAGCAAAGTATGCACGGGGACTAACTTTTCGTATGTTAAATACATTTAAACAGTTTTCAAAAGTTGACAACAATTTCATCAATTTATACTGAGTCCAAAAATTAATGAAAATGTCGCAAAGCATAAATTAAAAAAAAATTAAGTTTAAACGATTACTGGAATTAAATAACACTTTTCAGCAGCTGAGCTAAACTTTATAAATTAAAATAAAAATATTAATTAATATTAGCACTAAGCAACAACAAAGATATATTTTATAAAGTCAGTTCACCTTCGAGAACTGGAACTGGGGTGGAAATTTAAAGGGTATTTTTTCTTTAAGCTTGGCAATTGTAAAATAGAACTTTTTCATCATTTTTAAGCGGAAAGAAAAAAATATGAATTAGGCAAAAAGTCGATGAGTTAATGAAAATTAAAATCCCTGTTAGATATTGAATACTCAAGCCTATATAATGATAGAGTGAGCGCACACAAGAACAGGCTTGCCAGTCCTCGCGCTTGAGATCGCTCCATTAGCCGCTTAAAGCGACGGCAAATACCTCAACCTTTTGAATTAAAAATTACATCAAAATATTAATTACCCAAAAATTGAATATATATAATGTAAATAGCTTATTTAATTAAGATTAAGTGCGGTTATCCCTCTAGTTAAGTAACCTCTATTGTTCTAGTGTATTCGCTTAGTGATAATGGATAAATAAAGAAAATGTAAAAAACAAAAAGATATTGAATCTTTTGAAATTAAATACTTTTCAGAAATCAATACGAGAATTAGAATATTGAATATTACTAAGATAATAATATTAGCAAATGAAAACTGTTAACAGATCTCACATGGTTAATTTTTTTAAAAATATTTTTATATATTTAAAATTATTGTATAGTTGAAAATTCAACCAAGTTATTTAATAAGATATAGGGTACTTTACTTTTAAAATACCTAAATATCATTAAAATACGTTGACATTCCTATTTTTATTTTGTTTGTCCCACAAAATAACTGTATTGTTCACAGCTCTTTGATCTGCATAATGAAATTTTAAATTATAAAATTACAAAAAATATTTCCAATTTTTAAATTTAAAAGTAGTAAAATTGTAATAGGTTAGTTTATAAAAGCCCTAAAAGTCACAAATCTTTTGTTTTTGGTGGTTTTTGTATATATTTTAATTTATTTTTTGTTTCTTGAATTTATTTTATATTTAATTTAAATATATATATATATTTAAATATATATATATATATATGTATATATAAAATATATAAGCATAAACGTTTACAAATATAAATATCTTTTATCATATTCCAGCGGCAATGCTGGGCCCACACTCTCTCTCTTTCTCTTTTCTCTGTCTTGTCTCAATTCTCAATCATTTCTCAGCTCTCACACGCATCGAGCGGATGGGGGAAGCCCCAACGTCTAATATTAAGATGTGCCACAATAACTTTTGCTAAACTCTCATATACCATCATATCATATACCTAGGTATTGTGTGTGTGGATAGGTGTAAGCATATATGGTTTACTCATTAATTATGAATAATATATAAGTATGTAAGTATATTTACAATAGCGATAAGGTCAACAAAAGATCTGTGTGTATTGTTTTTGTTATTTCGTGTTTTTTTGTCTATTTTTGTGTTTGGATAACAATTTATATATAATTATGTGTATATATATGTATATTAAGTAGAATATTTGTTGCTGCTCTGGTTGGTTTGTTGCATGCATATTATGATTTATATATATATATATATGATGTAAATATCATACATATATATATATTGATAGTTGCCATTTTCTTCAGAGTTAGAGATAGGACATGTACATTGTTTTATATATATAGTAAGTATGAGTAATTGAATAAGTAGGCTAAAATACAATGCAAAAAAAGTAAAATTACGTCTTATGCTTAAATTTAACGACACAAATTTTAGCTTGACCCGAACGACGCGCTGCTTGGCATTTTCTATATATATATATACATATATATGTGTATTTCTATATATTATGTGTATGTATAGAGTTGGGACTGCGCCTATTAGCCTTTGGGGATGGCTGACAAATGTTGCATAGCTGCTGCTGCTGCTGCTACGGCGCCTGCTGGAAGTCATCCCTCGGAATAGGAGCTCAGGCTGCTGCGCGTCGAGCCCGTGAAATGATCGCGCTGCAATGTATCCGTGGGCATAGAAACGATCAAGGCGCCGCCGTACAAGGTTTCCATCTCATCCAGCTGCTGTGCGAATGTCTCCTCCAGGCGCTGCACACAATAAGATAATATTCAATTTAATTCAATTTCAATAAATAGGTGTTTCTTTTAAGTCTTATTTCACATTTTCAAATCATACGCAACAATAGTTTTTGAAGCAGACATCATCCAACTAAATACGTTAAATTATCTATTTATAATATTTATACTTGATATTTGGCATGCATATTAATAGTAAATTGAGTTCTATATAATACGTTGTGAGTAGAGATAGCTATAGATAGATAGTATAGAGTTAAGAGCACTCTGGCCCATAGACTAACCTCTTGTTGCAGCCGCTGTTGTAGTTGCTTTACGAATAGAAGAAGAGCCGGCAAGAAAAGGTTTTTGATTTGAACATAATTTTGACATTTTTTTTTTTGATTTTGTTTTTTTTTTATATTTATGAAAGCAGCGCGTTGTTGTTGTAATGTTTGTTGTGATGTATATATGTGTGTGTACAGTGAAGTATCATGAAAGTGAATATCAATGCATATACATATACATATAAATATATATGATTAAAGTTAAGTGTATATGCTAGGCATATATGATAAGTATAATCTTACAGCTTTTTATTTAAATGTTTTTTTTTCGTCTAAGTACTGTCTGCATTATAATACTGCTAAATGGAATGCAACGGTTGCGGGGCGCGGGTTTTGGCTTAACAAAACATATTTAATATTTGGCATCATAGGCAAAACAATTTTATAATTAACAAAATAATAATAAAAAAAAAACTTTGGCAAATAATTTGTAATGGCAATTGACAGCGTTTCGAAAAGGGAAAAATAGATAGAATTTCAAGATCTGGATAGTTAGAATAGTTAAGATTATAATGATATGTGTGTATGTGTGTATTAAGCACCAAAAGCAAACAGTGTTTAAGGAAGGGGAAATGTAGCGCAGTTAGGGATTAGTAAAGTGTGTTAAGAGACGCTGCTTAAATGAGGCGAGTGCGTAGAAGTTGTTGTTATTTTATCTCCAATTTTTGTTTTTTCTTTGCGATCTTTAAGCTGCGGATGTGTCCTCGTCCAGGCTGAGCTGGCGCTGGGTTATGCGCGGCAGCCTGTACTTGGCCGCATACAAATCGTGATAGAAGTCATCTGTGGCGCTGCCATTGTGTGTGGGCTTCAGCGTGGAGCGCAGCTGCGGCTGCACCTCATCCAGCAAGGCGGCTGCCTTGAGGCCCGCATCGAATATCAATTCGGCGTCGCTGCAGTAGCGCGTCGAGGTGCTCAGTTCGTGCATGTTGTACAAGGACTGAGCGCTGCTCAACGAGGAGCGTCCGCTACTCCTACTCGCCAGCGACGGACGCTTGATAGCAAACGAGGTGGAATGCAGCAGGCGTTGCGTGTGGGCCGTCAGCTTGGGACCCTCGTGTATGCGCAGCTCCACGGGCTTCTCCTGCACAGCGGGTCGTCCGAAGCGATTCGCTACCATGCCCAGCTCCTCGGGCGTCTTTGGTGGCGGTGGGGTTGTTGTGGTCTGCTTGAATGTGCTCATCATTGGTTTGGCATTCGCCTCCTCGGCGCTGTTTAGCTGCGGCGTTGCGGTTACCACCTTGACCAGCTCGTTGGGCGTCCCATTTGCCGGCATTTGGGTGATCAAACGCAGCTGTTGCGCTCCCGGCAAGGTGACGACACTCGCACGCTTCATTTGCTCCTCGCCGTCCTCTTCCTCGGCCAGCACCAGTTCGCTGCGCATCTGGGCACGTTGATGCTTGTGCATGATCGGCGTGCTCGGCACGCTGCGACTAAGATCAGGCGCCGAACCCCGGAAATTGCTACGTCCAACACCAGAGCCGAGCATGAGCAGAGATGAACGCGAGCGGGGCAGCTGCTGCTGGTCGATGAACGTGTTGCGGGGCAACAAGCGCGCCGATCGATCATTGAATATGCCGCGCAGCCGCAAAGGCAGCTCCACCTCAAGGTTCTCGAACTCGCTGCGATTGGTTACCAGGCCAAAACGCCTCTCGTGCTCATCGATAGCAGCGCTTATCAGGACATTCAGTCGCTGATCAGAGTTAAAGTTGAGGTTGAAGTTGAGTTGAGTTGGTTAGCACATGCAAGGCCCGAGACCAGCCAATTGGTCAATTGGTTGTTTGGTTTTGGTTAGTAGTTGGAAAGCACAGCGGTAAGCATTTTGTTTTTAACAATATTTTCAATATATCATTATCGTATGTATTTATTTTTTAGTTTTGTAGGTAGTATTGAGTAGGTAGAGTAGTAGGCCACCAAAGTGTATGCATTTGCGTGGGGTGTAAAGAGAGAGAAAAAGTTGTTCAAAATATTTATAATTTAATTTTTTTGAGCGCGGCATTTTGGTTGTTGGGCTCCCCAAACGCATAACGTTTTTCAATTAAGCAATAATTGAATTATAGAGAAAACGGCTTTATAATATGGTTTGATCTATTATAATATTTCTTGAATTTGTTGAATATAATAATACATATATATCAAATGAGATATGGCGGAATGCCTAAATTTTCAAAGTATTTAAGATGATTAGAAATATGTGAAGAAGTAAAGTACTCTGCAGATACCCTATGGCGTCGTTCTGCCCATTAAAATATTATATTATATTATTAGCTTAATTGTAGGTATAAACTCCATTAAGAAGATTAATCTCTTTAATAACAAATTTTACCGACTACTAACATGAAATTTCAAATTAGAATTGATGAATAAAGTTTTCTGTTAAGTCAAATAAACAGTTTTCTATAAACAGTCGTGACTGGGTATAGTGAACATACTATATAGTGAACAACCCGATATAGCGAGCAATCAAATTTTTACATGGAGTACTCTAAATATTCTAAAAGTCACTTTGTGAACACAAGAAACAAACGTCAATTCGCCAATTCTTTCAATAAGCATACATTAATTTGTTCCTATTGATTTATTTTAATGATCTCTTGAATTTATATACACAAAGTGTATTTTGAGCAAATAAAACAAGTTTTTAAGCAAAAATGTTAACCTTGATAGTAATAGTTGCAATAATTAGTTTACTATATCCAGACACGACTGTATTCCCATAGTCTTATACAAATTCCAAACATGTAATTACGAATCAGACAGCTGACATATCTTTATTGCTAAAATGTAAACTTATATAGCTGATTTAAGCTTCTAACTGTTTTACCCATTTAACACCTCCTCATTAATTTTTTCCCAAGAAGCTCTACAACACAAATTTATATAACTTTGTAGGCGACTTCTCCCACTATTCGTTATAAACTCATCAATTGTGAACGCTATCTCAAATTGTTTGTGACTCACAAGTTCTTAGTATTATATCGTTTTAGCATGTATATATGCTTTCCTCATATGCACTTCTAAAAATAATGTTGTCATAGATAAAGTTTAGTTAGTCATGACCAAGTTATTAGCCAGCATATAAGTTGTAAGTCGTAAAATATTCAATTATTGCTTAACAGTCGAATGAAAAGCGTTATGACGTTTGGCAGAACGGGCCGGGGCTGAGGCAGGTAAGGGGCGGGGCTGGGTCAGAGGTCAAAAGGGGGGTAGCACAAGACACCACAAATCACCACCGAAAACCAAGAAATGCATAATATTTACAACAGTATTAGGAAATAACTTAAAATCAATCCAAATCAAACTACGCACAACTGTACAAAAACACAAAACACCAACAAAATGAGGCGAATAGTTTTTTCTTCGTTGACAAAACTAGCCTTGGCTTGTAGGGTATGGGGACGGTCGGGTATGGTGGGGAAAGTGGGCGTGACAGACAGAGAGACAGCAGTCGAGAGTGAAAGCGGTAACTGGATATACACACCTGTTTGCGCGGCACCAACTGTTCGCGCCAATCTCGCAGCTCAGCCTTCAGCCGCTCATCGATCTCCGAGAGCTTGGCATGCTCGTGCTCAACGAGGGCTTTGCGCTTCTCGTTCTGCAACTGCTCCAGTTCTCTATAGAATAAACGAAAATATTAGTTTATTACCATAAAGTACTCTCACTTCCAGCTGACTCACCTAATGGCGCTTTCACGCGTGGCACGCAACTCCTCCAATTGCTTCTGATGTTTGACCTCGAAGCGACGCTCCTCCTGCATATAGCGTTTCTTTTCCTGCTCCTGGAACTGTTGAAAAAAAAGTAAAGAGTTAATAGCTTTCTTTGAGTCAGCTCAACATTCAAACCCACCTTCTTCAATCGATCACGCTCGATCTCTGGATCGAGATTTGTAGAGATGCGCAAGGATTCGCGGAACATGAGATCACGCGCCTTGCGCTCAGCTCGTATGCGCTTGGGCAGGGCACGCTTCTCGAGCGTTTGCTTCTTGACCATATCCTCTTCCTTGCGCTGCAGCATTCGCTTCACTTGATCCAGCTCCTTTTCGTGGCGTATGATCATTTGATGGCGCTGCATGAAGCAAAGCTCTTTCACATGCCGCTTGGACAGCTGATGGCGTTCGTGCAGCTGCTTCTCCTCCAACTCCCAGAGCAGAGCCTCGCGCGTGCGCATCGCATTCTGTTTCTGCTGCAGGAAATTGCGATTGATGGTGGCCAAATGATCGCGATGCTTCTCGCTGAGGCGGCGCAGCAGCAGCTCGTGACGCTCCTTGAGCGAGTCAAGGAACGCGCGCTCCTTCTCCTCGTGATCCAGCTCCATGGCTGTGCGGCGCTGCTTGAACTCGTCCTTGCGCTTGTCTTTGGGAAACAGATCGACCTCCTGCTTGAGCAGACGAATCTCCTGCTTTAGGTTCTCGCGGAATATCTTCAGCTCCTGCTCCTGTTCGGACCGTATGCGTTTCGAAGAGCTGCGCAGCTCGTTCTCTTGCGTCTGTTCGGTCTTTTCGATTAGCTGCTTGTGTTGACGCGCCAGCGTATCCATGTCCGCCTCGTAGGTCTTCTCCAGCGATGTGCGCTCCTGTTCGAAGCGCCGATCCTGCTGCTCCTTTGCCATCTGCTCCTTGACATGCAATTCAGTTAGCTGCTTCTTCTCCTGCTTCTGCAGCATTTTCAGTTCGCGCAGCTCCTGTTTGCGGAAATCGTGATCATCATAGATACGTCCGTTCTCCTCATCACCATAGATGACCCGACTGGTCGTTGTAGTCATTTGTACACCATCAATTTCAAATTTACGCGTACGCTTACGCGTCTTCTTGCGCAAGTTGCGCAACTCGATCTCCTCCTTGGTGAGGCCACCGACGCCTCCGGATTTGGGCACGCGCGGCTTTTGCCGTATGACCACAACATCCGCCTCCTCCTCTTCATCAATGGCCAGCGCCAACCGCTGATGTTGTAGGTTGTTGCTGTTGTTATTGGTCACCGACGGCGGCGGCGGTGGCAACATGGACGCATGCAACGGCTTGTTATCCACCTCATTGCGACTGTCCTGACTAGTGTTGGTGCCAATGCTGTCCGCATCACCGCCTCCGCTGGTTATCTGCACCTCGACGCCACGTCTGCCGCGCACGGATCCATTCTCACTCGAGCCGGAGCCGAGGCTGCTGTCGGGCGAGATGCGTTTCTCCTGCTCTTGGCCAGGCTTGAAACGATTCACAATAATGCTCACATCCTCAGGCACTATGCCATTGGCCTGCTGGCGTTTGTTGATGTCGCCGCCATCACTTGGTTGTAGATGGCTGCTATCCTTGACCTTGATCACCTCATCGCCGACGGTGACAACGGACACGTGACTGGTGTCCATGAGCAGCAACTGATCGCTGTGATCATGGCTGCCCGATGCGGTGTTATATGCCGAATCATCGTCCGCATACGACGGACTCACAATCAACACCTCACTCTCGTCCAGCTTGCGTGCATGAACAGCAGCTGCAGATGCTGATCCTGTGCCGCTATCTTGACGCTCATTTACGGTCAGTATCATGGATGATTGCTTCACCTGATCTCCAAGACTGTCGTCCAACGAGGGGAAATCTTCATCCGTGGATGACTCATGCAGATGCGTGCTCTTGTTCAAATCATTCGACACGATTACCACCTCATTCTGCGTCAGCTGTGGAGGCGGATGCGAATTGTCAATGATCACCGGCGGATGGGTGCTTGTCACGACTGTGATTTGACTAACCGAGTCCAGGCTGTTCGGCAGCACCAAGTGCTGCGTGGGCGGTGGCGGCGGCGGCACCGAATGCTGTTGACGCGGGGCCGGCGATGCATCGCTGCTGTTGATGGTTATCAGTGAGGTGCTGGAGCTAAGTACAGCGCCTGTTACGCTGCCCGAACTGCTGCCCGTGGATGCCACCGACTGCACGGATATTATGGAAGAGGCGGTCGGCGAGGGTGGCTGCGGCTTTGCCTCTCCGGCATCCTGTCCAATGCTCACTTCAATGGCGCTTGTGGGCTCTGGCAGCTGCTTAGGCGATGCTCTTGCCTCCACATCCGATGTCGGGGAACTCTGTGGCTTGGCAATTGCAGCAGCAGCGGCAACTGCTGATGGCGGTGGAGGCGCTTTGCCCTTTTCCTTTTTGACAAAGTGCTGCTGTAAAAGGTTTTAAGCAATTTAATTAGTTAGCTGATTAACAAACTTTTTATTGAGAGACTTACCTTTTTCTCTGCGTCAGACTTTTCATTTGTTTCTGCAACGTCTTCACTTGATTTTTGTAGCACAGCAGCTGCTGGTGGCTGTGGTTGTTGTTTTAGTTGCTGTTGTTTCTCTGGCGTTGGCGGTGTTGGCGGCGCAGGTGCGGGCACTTTGGTATGTGGTGCTGCTGTTTCGGCCACACCTGGCGCATGTTCCTCCTTGATCTGGTTTGGTTTTTCTGGTGTTGTTGCTTTAGTTGTTGCTGTTGTTGTTGCTGCTGCGACTGCTGCTGCTGCTGCTGCTGTTGGTAAACTGCTACTTGGTTGGGATTGCTCTTTGGAATCCCGCGATATGGATGTAGGTGTACCTGGAACTGTATGTAACAAGAGTTTAAGAAGTCAAATTCCAAAAATAAAAACGAGTTTGCACTTACGTTTGTCAATGTCTTGGCTCTGCAGCGAAGCAGAGTCATCGTCCAGGTCGAGCTGGAGCGCCGAGTTGCGGGGTTCCTGCGTTAAAAAACAGACAAAATAGCAACATTAGTAAAATACTCGAAACAATTTTTTTAAAATTTCCTAGCTGAAGACCTACGGTAGCCAAACAAATTGTTGATTATCATTTAAATGTCTACAGCAACACGCGTTTAAACGCGTAAAAAAAAGTTTATGTAAAGCTCTGACAAGCTGCTATTAACAGATGTTTGTTATGTTGAAGTATTTGCAAGACATGTTATTATCCTTAACATTTCACTGCAATGTAAAGCTTGAGATAAAGCGCACTGTAACTAACATTTAACAGCGATGTTAATTTAACTGTTAATAGTTGTCGATTTTACATTATTGAAATATAATTGATATTTTTAACATTTGTTTACTTTTAATTCAGCTCAATGTTATTTAAGATTCATTAGTATCGAAATGCTAACAATTCTTCTTAGAAGTTAATTTGTTGGTATCCAATATGTTGTTAAATAATGTGTCTTTAACAAATCAAAGTAAATCAATCTTTTACTAAAATATCAATGAAATATAGTCAATTTATATTTAAAATCAATAAAGTTCTCAATATATCTTAAAAATCAATTAAAGTCTCTCAGAGCACTGCTGAAGTTATTCTTGTTTATTACTGCTAAATGATAAGGAAATCAAAATGTCAAAGGTATGATAATTAAAGAATATTATCTTGATATAACTAATTTACTATAATTAGTTTATAAAATATAGATAAGAAAGAACTAAAAAGTTCGATAAGCGAAATAATGGAACGAGTTTTTATATGATATAAAGCAAATATGCATTTCTCACAATTATAAATATATATTTATAATATACAAATATATATTATTAAAAAATGCTTTGAAGCGCTACAATGTGTTCGTGACTTCCGAAAAGCAACAGAACTAAACAAAAATAGCCACTCGAATACGAGTACATAAAGCAAGATAAACATTTGGCAATGCTGATAAAAATAAGTCAAATAACTTGAATACAAATGGAGCGTGCGCTTGGACGGGGGGATCGGCTGACGGTGTGTTGCTGTAGAACGACTTACCAACCCTCTGATAGAGCGAGCGCCGCTTCACTTGGCGTTTAAGCTTCTAAATCAATTGCAGATAAACACACACACAAAAAATAAATAATACAGAAAATGATAAGAACGAAATATGGTCGAACAATTGACGGAGTTGAATAAATAAATGAAAAGATTTATCGCAAAGTGCAAAGTTATTTTTTTCGGTTTGGTATTTTTTTTTTTTTGTTGGACATAGTAGACAGGACGAGGAGGCAGCGTGTAAAAGAGAGATATACAAAAGATATATATAGAGTTAGTGTCATCTCTAGCTCTGGCTGTAATACAGGTGCATATTGTGCTGGCAACAACAAGAAGCAGAGTGAGTAGTTAAAAGTATAGCTAACCTCAGCCTCATCATCGACGACTTCCTCGACAACCTCGGCCTTGTACTCGAGCAGCAGATCCTTAATGGGCTTCGCATCCAGATTGGTGTTAATAAAACCATGCTGCAGAAGCATCTCCGTTGAGGGACGCTGCTGTGGATCCTGCAAAAGCGAAATATAAACGAGTTAAGTTTTACAGGGTATAATTGATAGCAGTCACATAAACACACCTTGACTAAAGACTTTTTAAGAAAATCATTGAATTCCTTGCTCCACCTGCTCGGCTGCTCCAGTTTCGGGGGCTCACTCTTTTGTATTTTGAGGAGCACACGCATGGGCGACATCTCGCTGTTGGGCGGCTCCATTTGCGCCAGCTCGATGAGTGTTATGCCCAGCGACCAAATGTCCACCTTGTGATCGTATGGGTTATCGCGAAACGTTTCGCATAGCACCAGCTCCGGTGCCATCCAGTAGGGCGTGCCAATGAACGTGTCATGTTTTTGCATCGTGTGTTTATTCTTGGCCGACACACCGAAATCAGCTGCAATTGAGTAGAGGGCAATTAATTGAGAGCAAGCTTAATTAATTTTAAGCGAACTGCGTACCCAGCTTGACGCCACCCTCCATAGTGAGCAGCACATTGCCGGCCTTCAAATCCCGATGTATGACCTTGTTCTTGTGCAGAAATGTGAGGCCCTCGGTCATGTGCTTGCACACATAGGCTATTTGTGGCTCTGTCAACGGCTTCTCCAGCTCCACCATGATGCTGTCCAAGGCTCCGCCGTCACAATATTCAATGAGCATCTATGAAGTAAAGATTCGATAATCACTTAACTATTTGACACTTTACTTAATATAATTAGCCAGTTATCCAGTATTTGGTATTCACATATATAAAATTACATTATTTTATCACTTTTTTAAAAGAGTAAATGTCCCTACTAAATAACTTGAAAAATCTCTATATATTCACTATCATACAAAACATTCACACTCTACTACATATATACATTATATTTTAAAACTATTTTATTTAATTTAATCTTTCACACATTATTCGTTTCATATTTGTTTTATTATTCAATAATTCCCTTACTAACCTCTTACAAATACTTTCGCATTAACATGAGAATTTGCTATGACTCACCCAGAGTTTGTCATCTATGGAGAATGCCTCGTAGAGTTCGACAATGTTTGGATGTTTGATCTCCGAGAGTATATCGATTTCGACCATGTGATCGCTTAAATTTTCCTCATCCTCGAGCGTGCACATTTTAGCGGCTGCAAAGCGTCTGTGTTCCTTGTGCTGGGCTTTGTAGACCTTGCCGAAGGCGCCATCGCCCAGTTCACCGACCATTTCCCATAATTCCTTTGGATCGGTGTCCATTTTGATGTTGTTGTAGAGGCGTTTCTTTTTGGCCTCTCCACCGCCGCCAAGGTGGAAGACCTTCTTCAGATTCGTTATGAAGGACATTTTGGGGACTTCTTTAACTTTCTTCTTCTTCGTCTACGACTTGCAGATATTCGTATATAAATATATGTTTTTCTTTTGGCCTCGTTGTTCTACATGCTGCAAGGAGCCGTGGCCACCGCCAGGTTAAACTAGATTCCAATTTGGTGAAAGCTGCGTAACAACAACAACAAACATATGCATCATTGATTGAGCTTGAGCTTCATTGATTGATTGAGCTTTGGTAGCTGTTGTTTTTTTCATCTCTTTTCTTCTTTTATTTAAACACTCTTGTCGCTCACCTGCCTCTTCTCCTTCTGCTGCTGCTGGTGCTACTTCTTCTTCTTTTTCGCCGTCTTAGTTCAAATAGAAATGGGCCAAAGTTTGGGGTCGTGGGTTTGGCTCTGGCTGTGGCTCTAGCTCGGTTGACGACTGCTTAACGCTTCTGTATGTTTATAATTTAATTAGCAGCTCTCGAGCTCTAATATTTGTACACTACATAGAAAGAAACACATACGAATGGCTGGAAAATGATTACAAACGAGAAAAGTAAAAGACGTAGACAAAAAGAGCGTAAAACGACTGCCTGTCCGTGTGCATGTTTTTGTATGTGTGAGTGTGTGTCTGAGTTTAAGTGTGCGTGTGTGCATTTGCATGTGTGTGCGTATGTCTACGAGCTGAAGCTGAGACTTGGCTCTTCTTATACTTGGCTCTTGTCTGGCTTTTTCTTTTTTCTTTCTTTTCTTTAAACAACTTTTTGGCACAGCCAGCGGCTTTGCGCATATGTGATAGGCACTCAAATTTAAACAATGCAATGCACAATTTGTAAACAACACGCGCACTCGAAGCCTCAGCCTTGTTTTACAGTTGCTCATTGATGATTACGCCGCGGCCGCCCATCAAACTGGACGTATGTAAATGTCTCTGTGTGTGTGTGAAACTGTAGACGAACGCAGCAAGCGACGGCAGCAAAAACAATTACCTCATCGTCGCATCACAATCATTTTATCATATCAGTTGGCTACACAATACAAGCGACAAACGCGCCCAGCGAATTTTATGGCATTACTAAACTTTGCGCGTAGATAAAAACGTTTTTGCACTCAAATTGCTAATTGCTTTGGATATTTTGTCAATTTCTCTCGCGCAACGCTAGCCAGTGTGACCAGTTCTGGAATTCCACAGCGACGATATGGCAACGCGCATCGCCTATGGCATTTATTGTGTGTCAGAAGAGCACCACTAATCTGCGTGCTAGGTGCCGCCAAGGGCAAACAGAAAACAGTACTTTCCGACTACTACACATGCACGCAAAATAAATACGATAACGGCATATCAAATGTTTGGAATTTTGTTATTCAAAACTATTACTAATCACTTATACATATGTTGTAATGCTGGTATAAAAAATAATATTTTTACCGAAATTTGAGGCTTACACTAAAATATCGATACATCGATCTATATGCCAAAAATTTGTGAATTTATAGTATCGACAGACGCTTGGTAGTATTTAATTATATTTTGTTTTAATGAAATTTAGAATTATCGAATCACAATACTATGCCACAGCGGATTTGTTGTTGTTGTACAGAACTCATCGATAGCCCGTATGGAAATTATCTTGTTTGCCTATCGATATCGTGATACAGTAGTTGCACTTACAAGTATTCAATATTATATTCGATATTACATCCATCTCTAAAAACACGTGAAAGAAGAAGAACTTGCTTGTCATTTCGGTGTTTCGCTCAATTGTTATCCGCAGCAAAACATTTGTTGCAATTGTCGCAAGTACATTTTAAGGAAAACAAGCATAGTAAGCTGTGCCTATCAAATCCCCAACACTTCAAACCAAGCCACAAATTCAAAATGCCGTCGCTGGAAGTAAGCGTAAACAAAGTGATTGTCCACCCGCTGGTTCTGTTATCGGTCGTGGATCACTTCAATCGCATGGGCAAAATCGGCAACCAGAAGCGCGTCGTTGGCGTGCTCCTTGGCTGCTGGCGTTCCAAGGGCGTGCTAGATGTGTCCAACAGTTTTGCAGGTAAATATATATATTGAAATGTATAAAAAGAATGGAAAGAAAACCAAATACCTTGCAGTCCCATTTGATGAGGATGACAAAGACAAGTCAGTGTGGTTCTTGGATCACGATTATCTGGAGAACATGTACGGCATGTTCAAGAAAGTGAATGCACGCGAGCGCGTTGTGGGCTGGTATCACACTGGACCGAAGCTGCATCAAAATGATATCGCTATAAACGAACTGATTCGCCGCTATTGTCCAAACTCCGTGCTGGTCATCATCGATGCCAAGCCCAAGGATCTGGGCCTGCCCACGGAAGCCTACATATCCGTTGAGGAAGTTCACGACGATGGCTCGCCCACAAGCAAAACCTTCGAGCATGTACCCAGCGAAATTGGCGCCGAGGAGGCCGAGGAAGTGGGCGTTGAGCATCTGCTGCGGGACATCAAGGATACAACCGTCGGCAGCCTCTCCCAGAAGATCACCAACCAGCTAATGGGTCTCAAAGGCCTGAATGCGCAATTGCGCGATATCAAACAGTATCTGCAACGCGTCGGAGATAACAAGATGCCCATCAACCATCAGATTGTCTACCAGCTGCAGGACATATTCAACCTGCTGCCGGACATAACCAACGATCAGTTCACGGGCACGATGTACGTGAAGACCAACGATCAGATGCTGGTCGTCTATTTGGCTTCCATGGTCCGATCGATCATTGCTCTGCATAATTTAATCAATAACAAGCTGGCGAATCGCGATGCTGAGGAGGGCAAGAAGATTGTTGAAGGAGATGGCAAGGATAAGAATAAGGATAGCAAGGATAAGGAGAACAAGGATACTAAAGATAAGGATGCCAGTAAGGACAAGAAGGCTGATGAGAAGTCCGACAAGAGCAAGGACGAGGGCGGCAAGAGTACCAAGAAATAGGAGCGAAAGAAAAAACGCAAATCACGTCGCAAACGCAAGAAGCAGCCGCCAGAGCCATAAACAACAACAACAACAAACACAGAATCAGCGACAACAACAACAACATCAAAAAGATCTGGAACTTTTATTTGGCCAGCCTAGCGGGAGGTGTTAAAAATGTCAACAAACGTCGAAAGAAATAAATAATAATAGCATACATAATTCCTCTTCATAACCCATTACATAAATATATCGTACCTAGTTATACATATATATCTATGAATAAACGTAGCCAGATCCTCTTTAACTATTTTGTGTAGCTACGTACGCTAAACGGTAACCAAGCAAGTTGATGTAATTAAAACTTAATTAATTTAAAATTAACTACGAATATTTCATTCAATGAACTCAAATGTTCACCATAGAGCTTTTCAGATACACCGTTATACTGATAAAAACAACTGGAACAACTTGAATATATATACATATATATGTAGTTATTGCATCTAGATTGATCTGTCATAAATCTATTTTGTTGTGCTCCAAACTTTTTGCTAGAAATGAACTTGGTAAGCTCTAAATGTTTTAAATATAGTTCTGATATTTCAAATAAACTGAAATTTTCTTAACAATTTCCAAAGAGTTTTTTATGTATATTCGATAGGCTATATATTTTACTATGGCAATATAAGTTCCCAGAGTATGTATCTTTTATATAGATATAGAGTAAAGTTCATGTAAATCAGTGTTATATTCGTAAGCCGTAACTGATCTATCAGTATAACAGTATATAACAATCCTTGCTAATTTTTAAATTGGAAAATATTTATAGCTTACACAAACCTTATCAAAATCTTCAGTTTTTTATTCCTTAAATGAAACTTCTTTATTTGAGTTCTAAGAAATATTATTCTTGGTTTCCGAAAATTGGGTTAATATATTGATGTCGTATAAACTCTTGGCTATAACATAGCTAATATATATATATATTATTATATATATATATATATATATATATATATACATATAAATATATATATAATGTGTACCTATACAAAAAATTCTTTATTTAAAGATTAAGTGAATAATATGCTATCCATACAAACCTAAAATATGTATATGTCTAAAATAATATAAATAAATAAAATAATATAAAGTATTTAACTGTTTTTCCCACAGAACTAATTGTTTTTTCTTTGCTGAAATCAAAATTAAATAAAATAAATTTTTTTTAAATTAAATATTTTTTTTTTAATTTGGTTATTTTTGTTCTTTTTAAAATGATATTAAAAGAAATTTTGTTACTACCAAAATAATATATAAAAAGATTTTCAGTTGTTTTTAGTTGTTTACCTGTTTTTACTCCAGAACTAATTATTTTTTCTTTGTTAAAATTAAAACAAAATAAAACACAAATTTGTTTTTAAAAAAAGTAATAAATTTTTTGGTTTTTTAATTTTGGTTTTAATTTTGTTGCTACCAAAATTATATCTAAAGAAATTTGTTTATAGATATTTACCTGCATTTCTTCCACAACTAAGTGTTTTTTATTTGCTTAATTAAAAAAATAATAATATTTTTGAACTAAAAATAAAATATTTTTTTTTATTTTCTTTTAGTTGACCAAAATAATATTTAAAGACTTGTAAATTCATGTTCTGTAATTTGCTTACCTGTTTTTTCTCCAGAACTATGTAATTGTTTTTTCTTTGCTAAAATTTTATTAATTTTTTTTTTAAATTAAACAAATTTTTCTATTTTTGTTTTTTTTTTTGGTACTACCAAAATTATATTTAAAGAGATTTCGAAAAACAATTGTAAATGGCTGTTCTACAATTGTTTTTACAGGGAAACAGAGAATAGGGAAGAGAGAATAGCCATTGTACAGGGTATACTTAAGTTGTGGATAGCTAAGTGTTATTTTTCATAATTATGCTATTATTAATTTGCTATTAAAAGCCATTCGTTACCAATTTTTAGTTGCACAATATACAATTAACTAAATTCTAGCTCGAATTGGAGCAGATGGAACTGGACTATAATACTTAGTTTATGTTTGCTTTAAGAAACGCGTATATATATAAAGTTATTTAGTTAGTTTTAGATAGTTTAGGTTAGACGATCATAGTTTAGGCTAGTTTCAACAATTGTGCACTAACGGATTGGTATACAATTATCATAACACTTGTTTAATAAGCGATATAAATACTTGAAGTAGCAAACAAAATGAGAGCAGCTGTTCAGAAAAGCTCTGCAAATGGCTGTTTGCAAGGCTTATCCGAATCATTTCTTGCTCTTCTTCTTTTTGTTTAGACCAACCACTCGCTGGCTAACGGAAATTTGAGTGGCTTGCAGCTGCTGATCCTTAGAGCGCGGTTATTGTCCTCGGCAGCAGTTGTCGGATTGCTGGAATAGCACTTCTCGTTGACCGAGCCGAGACTTAAACTATGGCTAAGACTAGCGCTAGCACTATATGTGTTAATATCATTTTCATTCCGTATATTTGTGTGAGGCATTGCATCCAGTGCATTCTCCTCTGCCTCCATATAGCTAAGATTATTTGTGTGGTAAGCGTAGTAACTGTTGAAGTCGAGCACTTTATTGTTGCCCACTTGCGTATTTGTTGGTTTAGTTGTTGTTGTTGTAGTTGTTGTTGGTGAATAGCTTTTACAATTTAAGTTATAGATGTTGATGCTGGTGCTGCTGGTGTGTATATTCAAATGCACAGCATTGTCATGTCACACCGAAGTGCCCTGCTGACCGGGCACCACCGAACCACATCTGACATCCGGCTTGAAGGACTGCTGCAGCCGCTCCTGGCAATTGCCCTTCGATGCAAAACAGAACTTGTAGATCATGTACATGGGTATGCACAGCACCGAGGAACAGGTAACGGCCCAGCCCACCTGAATGCTCCACGGCGGATAGTAGAACTCCTCCCCCAGCATTTCCTTATAGCCCATTATCGAGAATATAAAGATGGTCTGCGAAGCAACAGAAATATTATAGATGATATCAGGACTTTTGTAGCCTTCCACCCACCAGCAAAAATACTGGACTTATGTAGGTCCAGCAGATGCGCCAGAAGATGCCCGGCTTGGAGCCCAGCATCTGTTCCACATCCGCGCTGAAGCGATCAACGCCATAAAACCAAAAGACGCCAGCTGCCTCGACAAACACCACAAAGAGTATAGCCAGGCCGGGTCCGTAGACATTCAAAAAGTTGACCAAAACAACTCCGCCCTGTAAAGGAGATGGGATGAAAATTAAGATGTGAAATAAGATGGGTAGGCAATATGAAGGAGTTGGGATATTTATTGTATTTCAGATTTAAGGGGACGACAAGGTAATGTTAACCAATGTTTTTTAAAATGCATCAAATCTGTTTACTCTTTTTAGAGAGAAGAGTATATTGGATTGTCCATTTGTCTGTAAGTGCTTCAGCCAGTATCCAGTACAGTCTCCCAATCCGTTCCCAGCTACTATAGCTAACAAATTTAAGTTTGCAAGGCTCATATCAATCTATTATTCGTAGTGAACAGAGTATTCAGCTGTCAATACTATCCGATATAAGCTGCTTTTAAAAATATTTAAATTTTAAATAAATGAATTTTCATTGTGTTTCAAATAAAAAGATTTGATCTATCAATGGTATTGCTTATAAAACATGTCTTCTCCCTTGAAAATTAAATTTTAAGATAATGCAGACTTAAGATGCAATTAATTGCTTTGTTGCCAAATATATCTAGGTCTTACCTTGGCAAATGAGCCAAGTTACTAAAATACAAAAATTTAACATTAAAAAATTCAACATTTTTAGAATGAGCAGTTCCTATAGCAGGTATTCGATTTATTTCCCATTTTTAACTACAATAGCTTGTTGGACTAAAACGTGGGGAGAAGCATTAGCTTAAGTCTTTAGCTAAAATTTAAAATATATTGTTTGGTTTGCTTTTACACTCGTTTACGAAGTGAAAAGAGTATATTGTGCCGAATCGGTAAAAACTATACCTTTCACAGTTTTATAGCTAGAGCCCTAATATTTGAGTAATAAATTAATGTTTCCCTTTTGCTTAGACTGACGAAAAAATACAGTTTTATACTAATTTTGCAGTTAGACTGCCGTTTATCCCCCCCTACTCAAATAAGCGGGTTCAAGAATCAATATTTGATTAAATGTAGTTTTTTTTTTACTGTGAACGAGTATTTATGCAGTCGGCTACGCCCGAATGCAACGTTCTTATTTGTTTCGACTGGCTAATGTTCAGAGCCAGGCTAATGTAAATATCAAAAGTACCGATTCTCCATCTTTTTATAATACACCCACAAAAGCTTTAGTAAAACAGTTAGTAGACTTCACTTACTCCAATGCCTTATTGCTAATGATACTCTAGACGCAATAGTAAAAGTTCCGAAATGGTTTTATTTAGAAAGAAAAAGTTTCTGTTGATGTTCCAGAAAGGGTTTTCTTTAAAAAGTGAAATTTTTCTTTGAAATAATATCTATATAGTAGAATAATGTAATTCTCTCTGCTGATAACATTCCTATAAAGTAAGATGATGTAATACTATCTCACTGACTATTGTAAAAGTATACTATTATCATAATGGGAATTCCCGATTCTTGCTTATCAGCTTCAACTCCAAAAGAAAGAGGGATACAATTGTCCAAGCTTTGGTTGATTAATGGATGCAGCCGGAATTCCGGCTGAGATATGCATAGAAATGGAATAGCTTGATCCATTGACCGAGACGCAAGTCGAGTGGCCAAGTTAAATATATAAAAGATACTAAATTACAATTTCAAATGTAATCAGACAAAGTGGCAACGGGTGGACTGTCGGAGAGTCGGAGGGGCGTCAAGTGTTTGGTGGTGTGTGCTTGGCCAGGCCAAAAGCAAACAAGCGCTCGACCCACCTGGCTGACAGGTGATAAAAATGCAGAAGCAGAAGCAGAAGCAGAAGACGGCCAGACACTTGAGTGGAGCCGAGTAAGTATATGAGATTAACTCAAGGAACGATAAAAAGCACTTAACATGGCAATCCATCGTTTTTTGCCTCAGCTAAACTGGCATATTTAAACAGTCAGCAAGTCCGTATGTCCGTCCGTCCGCCTGTCCAGCAGCAAGACAACCGCCAGTCATAGCTCTGGCTGCGTTTAATGAGCCATGCGAAGCACCCCCCAGCCATGCATATGGAGTAGCTTGTTGCTCGGTTCGCACGCACTTAACAGTTAATTAAACGAATCACTTGCACCGATAGATAAGCGACAGCAGCTACTTACATAGGTCATTGTGGGCAGCGCGCAGAGGAAGATGAAGGCGAGCAGCAGCAGCACGAACAGCTCTCGTCGTCGTCCAATCACACGCGGATACTCATCGCAGAGCGCCGTTATCATCGCCTCCAGACCCCCAAAGGTGCTGTCCAATCCCAGCGTGATGAGCATCAAAAAGAATATTATGCTCCAAAACACAGAACCACTCATCGTGGCTATAGCCTCTGGGTAGACTATGAAGACCAGCCCGGGCCCCTCCAACCCCACCTTATCAATCGATGTCTTCTGCACGTAAGCCATATAGCTAGGGGAAGTGAAGCGAGAGGGTTAAGATATATATATATATAGATACAAATAAAAGATAAAATTAAAATTCTACGTTTCCACCTTTTTTAGGCACTTGGAAGTGAATTTACAAATATCTGGTTTGTAGTTAAAAAAAAGTATGAAAATATGTAAGATTAAAAATCAAGTTCATGTGTGTAACCTTCGTGGGGCATGCGTTGACACACAAGTCACCAGATATAGGGTTGGAACCATACCGAGTTCAGTTCGTAATAATAAAAATCAATTCTATAACCAATAAATTCGCTTGATATCATAAAGCACAGTTGCAAATAAAGAGAAAAAAAATAATAAAAAGAAAAGTATAAGCTTTATGCTTTACAGAAGAATATTCCTTATTTTACATTTATCTTTATTACTTAATCCTTAATCTTTATTACTTAAAACACAAATTTGTTTTTTCTTTAAGTTGTAAGCTCAGTTAATAAGGAGCAAAGCTTCATTAAGCATATTTCAAGCTATTTTTCAACTTTTGGATTCAGTAACTTGATAAAAATAAACAGCTAAAGAAAGCGTTTGAAACCCAAATTTTTCTTTTTAAAATAAAGCTTCGAAGCTCAGAAAAATATCAAAAAAGTTTCACTCAACAAATTTAAAGATTTTATATAAATGTATATAATAAAAACTTAAAACAAAAAGAAAAAATGCATTGAAAATAATAAAATTTATTAAAAAAGCTTAAAAAACAACAGAAATGAGAATATGTTTCTTTTTTAATAAGCTTTCATAGGTTTTTGGTTTTTACATTTTTTGTGGAAAACTCAGAAGACCAAAATATGTTTAAAGCAGAATTTAAAAAAATGGATTTCTTTAATAAACTTCACTCTATTTTCCTATTATTTTTTGTGGAAAATTTAGAAGCCCAAAATAAGCTTAAAACATAATTGAAAAGGCAAAACCTTTTATTCAACAGAATTCCTTCTGTTTCCCTATAATTTTTCGGGGAAAACTTAGAAGCCCGCCTTAATGCGCGCTTATTACCACCCATGACAAAAATTACTCTTCAATCACAACTTAGTTTATCAGTTTAATAAATAAAACATAATTTCTATTAAATACTCACCCTAACACCGAAAAAATAACAAATCCAGCGAGAAAACTTGTCAGGCAATTAATGCTGCTGGTTATGAGCGCATCCCTATAGCAATTGTTATTGAATTTATTGTAGCTGGACAATGCGAGCAGTGTGCCAAAACCGGGACCGAGCGAGAAGAAGATCTGTGAGGCTGCATCGATCCAAACCTTGGAGTTCTTCAGTTTATGCCACTCGGGCGTCAGATAATACTTGATGCCCTCATCGGCGCCAGGCAGCGAGACGCCGCGCACCAATAAAATGATGAGCACTACATAGGGTGCCAGGGCCGTGACCCAGACGACCTTTCCAGCACTACGAACACCCTTCCACAGCGAGAAGTAGACGAGCACAAAGACCCCAAAGACACAGAGCGCCAAGGTGGGCTTCACAGGTCCCATGAAGTCCAAGCCGTTGCTCTTGTAGCTCTCCAAAACTCGACGCCTGCGACATGGATACATAGACTTTGATCTATATATGTATGTATATATAACTTACTCGAAAAACTCCTTGGCCGGGGATGTAGCCAACTCCGTGAAGTTCTCGCTGGTAACGGGCATACAGTTTTGTGTGTTCCATGGATTGTCGCACGACGTCCACGGCAATTTGGAGGTAAACGAGGCGAATAAGTAATACACCGCCCATCCAATAATTGTGTTATAGTACATGCCCATATAAATGTCGATCAGGCAAATCGCATACCCAACACCTGTATGGGTGTGGAGCAATGTATTAGTTTTTATAGTAAAATATGTACTAGTAATAGTATTACTGAACTTGAGTATTCCATTTATTATATAACATGTTATTATAATATATTTTTTTTTAATAATTTCTTTACTCTAACAAACCAAGTTTATAAAGTTGGAAACGATTCAATGCTAACTCGAAACTTCAATCTTAATTTTATTAAAAACATTAAACCAAATCTATTGCCAAGAAATAAGGAATCAAAGTTTTTCTTGAAAATTGGTTTGGTTTAAACTATTAGAAACAAATGAAACTATTATTATTTTTTTATTCTTATATTTAATATAACATTTAAAATTTTTAAAAATTTATGTATATACGAATTATATTAATAAACTTTAAAAAAATCTTTATATTATTTAATTTTTAAAGATAGTATATTTTTAAGATACACCCCTTAAGCCTATTTTCAGTCTTCCATTGCTCCCAAGCCAATCATGCTAAGGACCTAATTTTTGTATTTAAACTATTAATTTATTTTAAAATATTGACTAAGTGTGAGTCAACAGAAAGTAATAAGTGTGTATATATAAGTTAAAATAAGATCTTATATGGAATAATTAGATAGCCTATAGAAAATTACATCAAAAGATCATAGATTACTAGTAATATCAGACCGGAGAGGATTTCTATTTAAATTATTAAGTATTAATAAAGTAATATTTTCAAAAATCTGGTTAAATTTGGGAGTCTAATTTTGTTCTACTTGAATACACGAATCTTATTTGATTTTTTATTTTATATTTTATATTTTTATATATTTTTAAATTTTTTGTTTTATAATTAAATGATCAATTTTTTTTTAAACTTTTTCTTCTCTTCCTCAATTTTGTGAAAAAATTCCAAACAAAATTTAGTTTTTTTTTAAGTCCATATTTTAAATAGGTTCGTTATTTCGATTACGAAATATAAAGTATATATAAATATAGAGTATTTTATAAAGTTCTTGTTTTGATTTGATTGATTTTTGCACCACAATATGTAGAGTTCTGATAAGTGTTGTACTAGTATAATATAGTAATCTATCTATAATTTATCATCGCAATAATCTACCAATATAAAGCCAACTAATTAAAATTATAACTGTGTATTCTAATGCATTATGCTAGTTTTTCATAAAGAAATTAATTTTAGTTCTATTCTCTGGTTATACATCTTTTCAGTTAAGAATCGGTATCATTAAAGAAGTTGTCCTATATACACTGAGTTAAATTTATCTCATTATTTCCCAATTACTTTAATCCCTCTTCAACTGCGACCCACTGAACCACTTTTATGGCACAGTTTAAGGCACAAATTATTTGTATCAACAGATAACCATTATGCGTCTGTAAGTGTATGTGTGTGTGTGTGCGTGTGCAACATGGGAATGCCAATCTCTGATTGATAACGATGAGAGAAATCATCAACTTGAAATATTCCCACGTGACATTTTACACATTCCTGCTTATTGGACACGGACAGTGGAATGCTGAAAGCAGAGATGCTTTTACAAATTCCAAGTCAAGGCATCTAAATACACTTGCTTGGCCACGCCCCCTCTTAATGCTGCCCACACACCTTGCGCCGTTTATTTGATGATGCCAATAAGACACGTCACGTGATTTTGACTTCTTCGTCTTACTCAGAGTTTGCCACAAGCAATTTTTATTATACACTTTTAATACCCTGTAGCAATTGTAGAAAGAACTGAGGTGTATTTGAAAGTTAGGAAATGAATATATGTATATTCAAAATATAGCAAAACTTTTTAAAAACAAAGCAGAAAGAAAATATAAGAAATTTAAAAATTTAGAATTAAAACTACATTTTATAAAAAATGTTGCGAATCCTTTTAGTCTTATATTGATTGCATAAAATATAAAAAAAATTGATTGGAACGCTCTTTTAATAAAAAAATGCTATAAATGTATAGGTATTTAAATTCTATATAATACAACATTTAATTCTAATATTATATAATAATCTAATATTTACTGAATGCGGTTTCTATCTACCTGTAAAAATAACAAAATTACTAAATATTTGAAATATGGATAGAAATTAGGTCTGAAAGGGTAGCCCTTAGTCAAGCACTCTCTATTATCTTTTTTTACTACATCTTTGTGTGTCTGTATTTTTTCCCCATTTCTATTCAGTTTTAATCGCCTGCCAGAAAGTTGGCGCAAAGGTTTCTCTAGAGCAAACACTTGTTGAGCAAATGATGACTGCCACAAAGTAATGTTTGCCGTTCAGCTCAGGGCCAGAAGGAGGCTCTAAAGAGTTTCCGGATGGAGCGGGCTCTAATGCAGCCTCCAGTGAGTCAGCAAAAAGTTGGTGCAAGTTTAAAGCGCTGTCAGCCACAGGATAAATCTACTTGTATGGAAAGCAAAATCCATTTGGGAGCATTTTGTTTGCCATTTAATGAAATTATCAACTTGATACGCAAAACTTTCGAGTGTCTTCGTATCGAGATAAGTCAATTTGCGAAGGAGAAGGAGGCGGATTCGCCGCCTTGCTGCACAATTTAATTAGAGCTCATATTGCGCCTGATTTGTGCGCTATTCAAATATGAATTTCACTTGAATGCGGCATTAATTGTTGCACCAAATTTCACCCAGGCTTATCAGCTCACTTGGCTCAACTCCCGGTCCCATTCAGGCCGCTCCGATAATGTCGTCAACAGCAGCAGCATCACGAGCTGAGCAAAACAATGAAAGCAAATTCCCTGCGGGCGCCTATGTCCAAAATACCACCCAAAATAACTGTAACTGCTCCGTTTTCAGTTCGGTCTTATCGCAGTCCAAGCATCAGCAACATCAAACTCAGACATTACAAAATTCCTGTCACTTTTTAGAGCCTTTTAGCGTATACGTAATATTTGACATTAAAGCTGTTAAAATTAATATCGAATATATATATATAATTTTTGATTACGTTTTGCTTCAGGGTTTTTATCTGTGCAAATATCGAACGTTATTTGAAGCCTTAATAGATTTCAATATGCAATTTTTCTTTAATGTGTTTATTTTTGATATTTTTGCATGGCTTTAATTCAATATTTGTGATTCATTTATGGGGCATGCATAAATATATATTACAGTTAACAAAAAAAAACAGGTAAGCCTTGGGGTACTTTTGGGGTGAAAGTGATAGAGAGATATGTTTGAAATTTGAATCATCCATTGATTCAGATTTATAGAATGAGATAAAGCTATAAAAGAAGACATAAAAAATATAAAATGAAGATATAAAAAAAATTAAGTAAGAAGATATATTTATAAAAAAATTTATTAAATTGCCAAATATTTAATCCAAAAAACAATTTATATCATACAAAAATTCAAACTTTAAATTTTTAAATTTTAAATTAAGAATGATGTTCAATATAAAAAATAGTTGAATATATTAAATTGCATAATATTCAACTCGAAAAAATATTTTTTTCGTTAAATTCGCTTAGATTGAAAGTTTCAAGTTTCGCATAAAGCAAACCGTTTTTAAGATTTCGTAATAATATCCACTTATTTTTATCAAATGTGATTCTTTCAGCTGCTTTAAGTAGTTAATAAATTTTGACTATAAATTCTAAAAATTGTTAAATCAAAGCAAAATATAAGATAACAGTCTTAATACCTCAAAAATAGACTAAGAGTATTTTAAATTATGAAATATATGTTCTTGTTTACCGTCTTTTATCATTAAAATAATCTCAATAGAAGCTTAAGACCAACTTATGTAAATTATAACCAACAATGCTAGGACTTTTTATACAAGACAAGATCTCTCCCAATATCTCCATTAAAATTTATAAATCATTATATAAATATATCATATTTCAATATATCAAGAATTCAGTTTAAAAATCTCTCTCTCTTAACTCACCCTTCAATGCTGGACAAATGCGCTTCCAGATGCTAAGGCAGCCGCAGCGATGGAACTGACCCAATGCCAGCTCCATGTAGAACAGAGGCAGGCCGCCAAAGATGAGGAAGAGGCAATAGGGGACGAGGAAGGCGCCGCCGCCATTCTGATAGCAGATGTAAGGAAAGCGCCAGACGTTGCCCAGGTCGACGGCGAAGCCGATGACGGCCAACAGGAACTCGGCTTTTTGGCCCCAAGTCTCGCGTTGTCGCTCCGTCACGGAAACGACCAAAACGCGCTGCAAGCACAAAGTGGGAAAACATTGACATGTTGCAGTTGCACTTGCAACAGCTATAATGAGGGCATTCGACTTGCCTCATTGTTCGCCAGACGTGGGGCCAGCGGATCGGTGACCTTGGCGGGTGTCGCAGTGTCGCCGTCGTCCTCGTTGGAGTCATCCTCGTTGTTGGGCGACTCCTTGTTGTTGCCCCACGGCGTGGCCGTTGAGGCAGTCGAAGCAGCCGCATTGTGCCCGAACTCCGTGCTGTTGTTCTTGCTGCTGCGCTCCATGCTGCGCTCCATGCTGCTGCTGCTGCTGCGAATCTCTGGTTGTGCCTGAGCGGGCGTCGTGGCCGAGTACGGCGATCGCGGCACTAGCGTGGCCAGCCGTAGACTGCCCTCCCCTGCCACGGGTTCCGTTTGCGGCTGTGCCAGAGCCAAGGCTCTCAATATACCCCTCTCTCTCTCACTCACTCACGCTCTCTCTCTCTCTCTCTCTCTTTCTCTCACTCTGTCTCACTCGTGGTTGCTATGTCTATCTGCGTAGTGTTGGCTGTGCATCGATTATTGCTTTTGGCCCTCACTGTTTACATGCTGGCCGGCACATCCTTTGGCGGGGGGCGTGGCACTGGCTGACCTTGGAACTGCAATTGCGATTGCCATTAACTGAAAGCGGTTAAAGGATTACTCGTTACTTCAATGGATGCACAACTAATGAGGCTCCTCCCAAACGCTGTAGCACACGCACACGTGCGCGCACACACACACACCCATGCATACACACGCACAGTGACATTGCACCATTTACAGAAGGTAGATTACATGTGCTCGAAAATGTATATATTCAAAGGAATGACTATATAGTAGGGTGATTCGTGGAAGTCTTTAAAGTAGAAAACATACATACTTAATAAGAAAGACGAGGCATATTAAACTAAATTTAAAATTCTAAAAGTAACGAAAAAAAATTAAAAAAAAAAAACAAATCAACGTATTAAAAAAATTTAAACTACATTTGGTAGCTGCATTTTTCTTATAACAATTATTTATATCGCTGGAAATAAAAGAGGGATTCCACCTGTAGAAGTATTCTTTTTGAATATTGTTTTAAAAGCTATTGTAGACTTCAATTTTTTTATTATTACATATTTATTTATTTTTATTATTTTTTATTTATTTGCCATAAGTCTTTCTATCTGTCTATTATTCTATCTATGTTTCATTGTTTCTATCTTTGTATCTATCTATATCTGTCGACATATCTATCTATCTATATATCTTATTACACACACACTTGGGGGATTTGATAGAAATTAGAAAGAATATTTTCTCATAATAAAGAAAAGTCAGAGAGGTTCGAAGCCGTTGCTCAATAACCTTTATAACTCTGTTAGATAAATAATCTACTTTTAGTATTAGTAACTTTTAATATACAACAACATTTTTGGCATTTATTCCACATAAGTGATAGTATCTTATGTATATGCCATAGTTGAGGTTGATTGAAAGTTTATAATTAAAATACAATTTAATAATAAAAAGAAAAATATCTGCATTAAATATAGTTTAAGTTTTTACTAATTTTTTAAATCTCTTTGATTCTAATAACTTAAATTTCAATTAAAAATAATGTTTAATTTTTTTATCTGCTTTTCAACTAGGTAAAATCAGTTTTATATATTAATTATATCATTTTAATTTTATGAATGGTTTAATTTTCATTTCATTTTCATTTTCATTTTTTTGTTTTTTTTTTTATTTTCTTTGACTGGCTGCCCCTGACCAGACACGCATACACACGCATATATTTGCATTCTCTCGGTCGCATCGGATTCCCCTAGGTGCCCTTTGTCTGGTAATCTATGGCTCAGCGATTGGGGTTGGGCCCAACGGCGGCCAGTAGCTGCCCAAAGCTGGCCAAATTTGCGTTCAATGTTCAATGTCAATGCTGTAAATACTTGTGGACTTAAATACATACATATATACATATATATATATATATATATATATATATATATATATATATATATATATATATATATGTATGTATGGCTCGATTGCGGTCCTTATCAGTTGAGGCTGCGTTGCCGTCGGCGTGATTTAAAACTATTGTGTTGACATTTAATATATTTATTTGGATATGCTTGAATCGAAACCTGTTGGAATATTTGCATAGGATTTGTTTTGACTCGTCTTGAATTTGTAGACAAGTCGCAGTTACTTAAAGACATTTGCATTGCTTTTTAATTACCATTTAATGTGTTGGCACCTGTCGCATTCACAGCACACACACATTTATCTCTCAGAATTCTGATAACACAAACAACGCGAATTGAAAATAATTAAAAGTTACTTAGAGATTGGAAGGGAACAAATGACACGTGTGAATTGCAAATTAATTGCATATGTGAATTCTAGATAAAAGGAAAAATGAAATGAATTATGGTAAAAGGGGGAATTAAAAAAATATATATGAATAAGTGAAGCCCACAAGTGTTTGTTGAAGAAAGTTAAGCTTAGAATGGAATAATTTTTTGAATAAAAAACTGATTAGCTTAGTTAAGACTTATTCATAAAATGAATTAATTTTAATAATATATTATTATGTTATTATTTAAATATTTTATTAATAATATAATCATCTTATAGGTATTTAAATTATATTTTAAAGCTGAATGTATATACATATATATGTATGTACATATGTAGTCATTTTTGTTTAGTACCTACCATATAATTGCTTCACATAAAGATTTCTATACGTACACTTATTTAAAATTGGTTTCACATATATTTATCTCTTTAAATATATAATATAATGTAATATAACTGTAGCTTTAAATATGTTTTCTATATAATTTAAAACAAAGAAAAATATAAAATGAAAAAATATATAGGATATAAAAAGTATTTTATATATTATTAAAAACAAATAAAATATAGGGAAAAAAATATAAAAAGAGTTAATTTTTTTTTATTTCTAAAATATTTTGTTTATATATTTACATAGATGTATTTTTTTATATCTTACATTATTTAATGCTTGTTAAATATAATATATTGTGTATACTATATTATTTTGTATATTATAATATTTTATATATTTATAATTATATTTTTTATATATCTTATATTATTTTATGTTTATTAGATATAGTATATATTTTTATTATATTTTTATATATATATATATTTTTTACATAACTCATTAACATATTTTATAACTCTATAAAGAAAATGTTCATATTAATCGAAAGATTAACATATAAATAACTTATAAATAACTAAGAAAACTTTCGCAATAACTTAAAGCAAGTTATTCAATAACAACTAAAAATTCATGGCTATAAATTATTTCTTAATGCTCAAATATATATTTTTATACAATAAATAACGTTTGCACCAGATGAATTTAAGACATATAGAAAATTTAATTAATTTCTAACTTTTAAAAATAGTGCAAAAAAATAATAAATTTTGTAGGAATCAAGTAAATATAACAAATTGTTAAAAGTCTCATTTTATGTTTATCTCACTTACTTTTTATAAAAAAAAATCTTCTTTATGTATGTTTTTTATCGCTTTACATTTTTTGTAAAATCCACAAATATATCTAAGTCCTGCATATTGAAACGCACTTGATAAAGTAACAAAAATTTACTTCATTTTGTTTTTCTTTAATATATATTTAAAACTTTTCACTTTTCCTTCAGAACTGAGCTTAATTCAAAATTTAAGAGGCGCGCGCCGCTTCGCTGTGGCAACTGCTGGCGATGCGAGCGAGGCGCCTCCTTTTATACGCGCCAGGACAACAGCCGAGCCGAGCCGTTATCCTTCGTGCGTTGGCCAAATGTATGCGGGCTCTGCCCGAGGTGGGGGCGGAAGCATTTCTGCCAGAGTCGGACAGGTGGCAGCTGTAACTTAAATTGCAACAAACTGTTGCTTGCCGAAGTGTGTTCAATGGGCGCGAAGGTTGGTGATAATGGGGCGTGGCAGGGGTAGGATGTGTGTGTGTCAATAGGCAGTCGATGCCAACTACTTAGTGTTAACTGATTGAATTTTGGCATATATTTCAGTTGCTGATAAAGCCATGAGTACTTAACAACTTCCATCAATTGTAAAGATGTGAAACTGATTTTCAGTGAGAGAGAGAGAGAAAGCAAGAAGAAGACAAAGAGAAAGAGAGATTAACAGAGAGGGGAAAAGAGAAAGGATCAGAGATAGAGAGAGAAATATTGAAAGAGACAGATAGAGAGAGAACTAAAGAGCAGGAGACATAGAGAGAGTGACAGAGGCAGAGAGACAGAGAAAGAGAGACAGCCAGAGAGAAAGAGGGAGAAACAGAGAGCGAGAGAGAGAGAGAGAGAGAGGTAGAGAGAGAGACAGTGAGAGACAGAGAGAGCGTGAGAGAGTGAGATAGAGAAAGAAAGAAAGAGAAAGAGAGATAAAGAGATGTAGAGAGATAGAGAGAGACAAAGAGAAATAAAATGAGGGAGGGAAATGGAGAGGAACTGACCGAAAGCACGAACAAAATATTGGTTTGTTTTTTAGATTAACAGCTCTTATAATCGAGGCATGAGCCCCTTACTTGAATTTATGAGAATCCCATAGAAGGGTGATTTTTGCAATTATGTTCTACATTGATTAATTATAGTTGATTTTACTTTTGGTACATTTAATTATATATGTATGTGCATACCTACATACACATATGTTTATACATGTATGTACATAGTAGAGATGTAATCGGAAAAGAAATTGGTTCTCGAAATATTTTTAAGTTTTCCCCTGGGTCCCGACATTACCCGACACTTTTTTTAACATTTATAGCTCTTATGATAAATCAACATTTTTATTCAAAAACTAAATTGTTTCCTATGCGACGTCTTCTCCTTTCTAGTACATAAACATACATACTTTCTCACAAATATCCATAGGTATGTATGTACACACACGCATATGAATCTACATGCATATGACCACACATACATACCTGCATACCTGCATAAACAATCACATGTATAAATATCAAAACGATGTTAGTGTTGTGTATCCGACTATGAGACACCCTGTACTCAACGATGCGCTAAACTTACAAGCTATCGATTTTTTACCACATATATTTTAAAAATAAATAAAATAAATGGATGTAAAGAGATATTATTTCAAGTTTTTTTTACTTATTTTATTCAAAATACTAGCGTGTTAGGTTTCGTACCAGATAAGTGCTGTAAATTCCAAGTTGTTTATATTTCCGTTCCGTTTGCTTTAGGTTTGGTAATATTTCAACCATAGCTGACTTCCAAGAATTGAGTTCTAATCAAAACACTTCACAATTCACCATAAAAAAATAGAAGTTGTTAATTAATTAATTGCAAAGTTATAAATAGCTTATTTAGCACACTAATTTCACTAATTTTACTTTATGTCGATGTAAATTATTGCATGCGAGCGCAGCTGCTCTTTTAATTATTTAAGTCAAACAAATCAGTTTAATTACAATCGAGACGAGGCGCGGGCGAGGAGACGTTCGCAACTGGGTTGCAGGTTTTACACTGATTGTGCGCGCCCTGCGCTGCGCACGTTTTATACGGTTGAGGTAGGCGAGATTCGCAACTGGGCGATCGAGCAGGTAGCGCAAGCGAAAGCTTCACATTTCCGCTCTCTCTGCTGGTGACCTCACAGCTGCAAGCTTAGCTTTGAAAATGTTAGACGAACTGCTTGCAGCTGTGACGTCACAGCTATTCATGCAGCCAGCCATTATAGAGACGTGCGTTGAGAACATTGCTGCTGTTATTGGTGCTGCCATATCTGTTGGCAACATTATGATCATATTGCTATGTTAGAGAGGAGCGTTAAGGAGCTGCTGTTAGTGGTGCTGCCTCTGTATGCAAGCCTATGTTAATTAAGTCCTGTTAGAGAGGAGCGTTAAGGACTTTGCTGCTGTTATGGTGTTATCATCTCTGTGGTCAAATTTATGTTAATATGAGTGGAGAGCGGATAACTTTGCAGCTGTTATTGTAATTGCAGCTTTTGCTGTCTCTGCTGACAACCTCATCGGTCGTTCAGCAATGATAGAGAGATGCGTGGGCTGGGATTAGACGTCGCGTCTGTCAATGGGCATTTGACGCTGATTTAAGCCTGATCACTAGTCATTTCATATTGGCGATTATTGTACAAATGCCAATTTGTGTCGCGTCATCGTCTCTGTGCATTTATGAGCTATTACACGCCCCGAAATTTATATAAGTGTAATCGGATATCGAATTTCCTAGCCAGCGCCTACGACCACAAACTGTTTGCATACGTCATCGGGATGAAGGTGGCCCACTAAAGAAAGGGAGAGAGAGAATGAAAGAGAGAGAGAGACAGAGAGTCTCGTCTGCCTAGTTGTAAATAGATGCAAATGCAATTCGCTTTTGTACTTACTAATGACTTTGTACATATTTGAGGTTAAGTCTGTGAGTGTTGGTAGGCTTTAAATGTTCAATAATGTTTTTAATGTTTGAATTGCAAGATTTTCTCATTGGGTCTATTCAAATATCGGTAATTTTCGCGCCACGCTGATAGTCAGTGACACTCAAACTGTATAACATGCAGCGCAATTTTATGTTGTCATCTAACATCCCTATGCTGCCAGACTGTCTAAATGTTGTAGCAAACCTAAGTTGATAGTTTAAAATAAATTAATATGCATCAGCTAACACATTTCGAAGTTGAGTTTGTATTTACTTGAAAGTTAATTTAAGTTGGCAACTTAAAAATATACAGTTAGTTTTTCGTGACTACATTTTAAGCTTTGTTTTTTGTTCTTTTCAAATACCGTTACATATGACGCTAAGCTGCCCTCAAACTGTATAATGTTACAGTGCCATTTAGAGTAATACATGCAATATATCGTTGCGCTGCCATCTCTATGCTTGTCACTTAGTGCTGCCGGACTGTCTAAATTATGTAGTATTTTGTAAACAAACCAAAATTGAAGTTAGTTTTATTTAATTAAATTCACCGAAATAATGCGAATTAGCCAACACATCTCGCAGCTGTGGGAGAAGCGCAGTCCCACTGCTGGCCACCTGAGTACCTATTTCTTCTTTGCGCTGCTGCGCCTAGTCCTGGTATTCGTGCCCCAGTTGGGCTACGTGCATCCCGACGAGTTTTTCCAGAGCGTCGAGGTGATGACGGGTAAGTGAAAATGCCTGGGAAATGAAATGACATTTACTGCACCAAACAACTTCCATAGGTGATCACTTTCGCTTGGAGCACACTCGCGCCTGGGAGTTCAATAATTCAATGCCCTTGCGCAGCATTACGCTGCCCTGGGCTCTGCTGCGAGTGCCCTGGAGCTTCTACGAGTTTATGGCGCTGTATGTGCGCGGCTGGTGGAAGGTGGAGCTGATCAATAGCTATGCGTATCTGGTATTCCCTCGACTCATCTACACGCTCATCTCGTACAGCAACGATTGGTGCTTGTATCGAATCTGCCGGCTCTACGGGCTGCGCCACGAGATCCGGCTGCTGGCGCTGGGCAGCAGCTGGGTGGTGCTGGTGTTCGGCACTCGCACCTTCTCCAACACACTCGAGCTGGCAATGTGCGCCTGGATGCTCTGCCTCGTTGCCGAGTGCATGCTGAAGACCAACACCGTGGTGTACAAGAAGGAGTATCTCGAGGAGAAATACGATAAAGCAGCTTCGATCAGCGAGCGCGTCAAGATCTGGAAGCTGAAGAACGCGCTGCCCGCCCACAACCTACAATATCTGTTCGCCATGTCCAGTATCTGCGTGGCGGGCGTATTCAATCGACCCACTTTCCTGCTCTTCGGAGCACCCATGGTCTTCTTCTGGCTGCTGCGCGGCATGGGAACACGCAGCGTGAGCTTTCGGGACTTCAATCTGCGCATCGGACTCTTCTGCCTGTGCGCGCTGCCAGCTCTGCTGGTGTTCATCTTCTGCGACTCGCTGTACTACCAGCACCTGACCGTGGGCGAGCTGCACATGCTCCAGCTGGGCATTGACAACTTCGTGTTCACGCCCTGGAACTTCATCAAGTACAATCTGGATCCGGCCCACACGGCCACGCATGGCGTGCATCCGTGCTATGTCCATCTGCTGGTCAATATGCCGCTGCTCTTCAATGTGCTCGGCCTGGCTGCCCTCGTCGCCTTCGCCCAGCTGCTGCTGCGCTTCTTCTGTGCCGAGTACCAGCTGCTGCCGCGCTTCCAGAGCATCGTGTCCCTGATGTCGGGTGCGATCTTTGTGCCGCTCTTCTTTCTCTCGCTCATCAATCACCAGGAGCCGCGTTTTCTGCTGCCCCTGACATTTCCGCTGCTGCTGCTGCATGCGCCGAAGCTCATCACAGGATTCAGTGCGACGTATCCATTTCAGACGCAGCATCCGCTGCTGCGTTGGCTCTACGAACGGCTGCTCTGCAGCAGAGCCTCGGCGCCGCATCTGCTGCGCATTTGGTATGTGTGCAATGTGCTGCTGACGCTCTTCTTCGGTTTCATCCATCAGGCGGGCATCTTTCCGCTGGCGCAGCGCATGGCGCATGTGGTGGCCACCAAGCCCACGGGCACCCATGTCCATCTGCTCACCTCGCACACCTACAGCCTGCCGCTGCATCTGGTCAATGTGCCCAGCTCGCGGGAGCTGCACTTCAATCCGCAGACGCATCAACGCTATCGACGCCAGCGGGACTTTTACTTGTACGAATACGGCGGAATGGCGCTGGACAGCGTCCTGGACAAGGTGAAGCTGATCTCGGGCAACTGCGAGCTGAAGCGCAACGGCGCCACACGGCAGCGCTACAAGCTCTACCTGGCCATACCTGCTCCGCTCAGCGGCGAGCTGCACGAGGCCTTGCAGCGCTCGAATGCCAGCAGCTATCTGCATTTCGAGCTGCTTTCCGTATTCTATCCGCATCTCTCCACGGAGGCATTTCCCCGGCTGCAGGGTCGCCATCCCTGCGACGTGGACGCGCCCCATTGGACGCACGACGATCTGCGAGGCACTTGCGCCGTGGAACAGCCGCCCACGCTGAGCTTCGGCTATCTCAGCCGGCAATTCAGCTCGTTTGTGCATCAGTTTGGACTCGCGCTCTACGAGATCGATGTACGGCGCAAGCAGCCGCGTGCAGCTGCACACACGCTCGACCTGGACACGGCGCCGGCAACGCCGTTGCCCGAATCCTCGGCGTAATGGAGGGCAGTGGGCGTGGGCGTGGCTATGTTATACCTGTCGCATGTGTGTCTTAAACCAAAGATTAAGCTAAGCATTAAACTAATCAATTGTTGGCGTCAAACAATTGTGGCTCTAGCCACAAAGTGCATCGTTTTATAACGTTTCACCACTCAAACAAACAAACATTCTATTCATAATTGTCATTCCTGCTTCTTTAAAAACAAAACATATTCATTCCAGAATATGTTCCTAACTATTAATAAACTTTTTGTCGATCTCATATCATAAAGCTTTTTTATATGTGCAATATTTTCTATTATTATTATATGCGTTTCGCTTATTGTTTGTTAAAATTTAAATATTAAAAACAAAACATATTTGTTTTTACTGTATTAAAAAAGAAAATTGATCTAAATCGTTGAACTTAAACATAATCTATGGAAATAAATTTATGAAATAAAAAGTCTCTTAATAAAGCCCAATTGAATTCAGATTTTCAAGGGGTTTCAAAGGTATATACAAACATATAGATATGTTCTTCTTTGGGAAGTATGTATATTAAAATTTGGCTTATGTTTTTCTAAAAAACTGTGCAGACTCTTTAAAGTTAAATATTTAAATAAAGAGTGGAAAGTCTTAAGTCTAATATTTAATGAAATTGGTGTGCCTCTAGTTACACTATGTCCAATTGGAACACCCCATTATATCTTCATCCAATTGGAGTGATTCTGTGAATCTGTAGGAGTGTCTTTAGTTATAGTATCCATTGAAAGTTACAAGGTAAACTTGGGAACTAGGTGAACCTGGAAAAGTAGATCCGATTTTCTTAACTCTTAGGCAGTTTGCATTAGTTAACAAAACAAAGTCATTCTTATTAGCAATTGCCATCGAGGACTGACGTCTGAAACTTCCATTGATGCTATCTTTTCAAAGGCAATAGATGATGAGATCCACGATTTCATCTGTGCAAAACCTTTGGACTCAGTTGCCCCTTGTATGGTTGAGCGTATTTATCATAGGGGTGCAAGCACTGCAGATATCACAACAATATAAGTGAAAGTAGTCTAGTAGGAAGTAGTCTACTTAGGAGATGCACTAACCCAATTTGCGGAGCTTCTGTTTTGATTATTTTACTTTACTATAAAAAAGTATATCCATTATCACTTATGCATTGCCTTCTACTTTTTCCTCTTCTCAAAGCCCAAGGCTATTATATGAATTCTTAATATTTTTTTATATGATGATGCATATAAAAATAAGTTAAGGTCTCTATCTGCAGACAAAGAGGCAGATGTTGCTAGGTCGATTCACTCCGGCTTAGTAATATATGAGATTTGCCATGGATCTTCTGCCTATTGAATACATTTATATTTTTTGACAAATATGGTGAGGAGGTCAAGAGTAATTAGTTATATTTGGAGATTCTAGTTTTAAAACTGTGGAAATTGCAGTTTTACCCGATTTGCTGCGCATTAAGTTGATGTAGCTATATACTATACTTTTTTGTCACGGGATATATACTTATATATCTTATATATACCTTATATATACCTTATATATTTTATATATTCATTATAAGATGAGTCTACAAATTATATATATATTAAATATTTCATTATATTAAAAATTTCAAGTCTCTAGATTCATAGCGGCATAATGCTTTGCGTTTATAAAGACAAACGGACGGAGCGCAAGACTTAAATTGCACAAAACCAATATACTCTTTTCATTTCTTCAGCGAGTATAACAAACATATACATATGTACACTATTTACCCATTTATTTAAGGATTTCTAGGTAAACAAAAACTAAATTATTAAATGAATAAATTAAATTAAGCTAAGGACTCAATTTAAGTATCCAAGATATGTCAGGCAACTAAGCAGAACCAAAGCTTATTAAAAGCTTATTTTAAATTAAATATATCAAGTTAATTAGCTATTTATTAGTCTACCAATAAGTATGAGGCAATTGTAGATTTAACAAAAATTCGCTTAAGAATTGCCTCTCATTTTGCGTACGTCAATAGCTTGAAAATTTGATAAACCTGATCAGTTTTTGCAAGCTGTTTATCAATTTTATTTCTCGCTTTACCTATTACTTTTATGCTGTCAAACAATCGCTGATATTATTTAATTCAGAGTTTGAGTTGTCGCCAAAAGCTGGCAACATGAAATGGAAAATATTAATCCATTTGACACGCCGCGACAAACATTAGGCTCTCGGGCTTCTATACAAGGTGCGGCATCCGCGTTCAATGAACGTAATCAACAAATAAAAAAAGACAAAAAAATAAAAATAAAAATTAAATAGAGTACAACAGAATTTCTCACATTGTGTTCTAATTCAGCTTTTTACTTGGCGTTTGGGCCTAAGCCGCAAACTTGTTTAGAGGGTCGACGCGAGTAGTAGGCGGCCCAGCTGTCCATTTGGGCTATAAAACCGTTCGGCTAATTGGCCAACAGCATCAGTCGCTGACAACTCTAGCAACTCCAACAAACCCAATCAACAACATGAAAGTAAGTGCAGTCCAGCTGTTCCATCAGTTCGCCCTCTAATCCTTGATTCTATTTTCCAGTTCCTCATCTGCTTCGCTCTCTGCTTCGCCGTCGCGCAGGCTGGCTACCTGGCTTCCCCGGTGGCCACCTATGCCGCTGCGCCCAGCTTTGCGGCCACCTATGCCGCTGCACCTGGCTATGCCGCCACCTATGCCGCTCCAGTCACCACCTACTCGGCCGCCGCCCTGCCCGCTGCCTACTCTACTTACCACGCTGCCGCCCCCGCCTATACTGCCTCCGCCTACGCAGCCCCCGCCTACACTGCCTCAGTGTACAGCGCTCCGGCTTACGCGGCACCCGTAGCCACCTATGCTGCACCCGCCTACACCGCCCCCGTCGCTACCTATGCTGCTCCAGCTGTACTTAGCCCTTTCCTGAAGAAGAAGTAAACTGTTTGACACAAAGCTTTCAACTGCTGCCTCTAATTGATCCTTTAAATACTGAATAAACTTTGAGCATCACTCACATAAATTTTGATTTCATTTGGAAAGGCTTTTTAAAGATCTTTTTCTATATGAATTTAAAAAAATGTAATGCAAAATATCTCTAGATTTGATAGACCTAGCAAAATTAGTTTAAGCTTTCTTCATCAGAATTTTGAATATTCTCAAATATGAATCACAGACTCAGAGCTCATAGAAAGGATGATACAAATATTCCTAGTGGTCAGATATCTTTCTTAGCAATTATTGTTATATTTATGTGTTGTTCGAACTTTATTAATGGATGTTAAAGTCCAAAGTAAGTTTCTAAATTCAAATATTGCAGACTTTATTGTCAGACCCAACATCATGAAGAGAATCTTAATATCTGAAGTTGTTCAACATTTTTTAAGCTACGAAACTGTTTTTTTTTATACCCTGAACCCATTGAAAATGGAATTTCAGGGTAAAATGGTTTTGTGATTTTGTTTCTTCATATTTAATTTTTTTGAAGAACAACTTACGGTAAACTAATTATAAGTGAAGCAACAAAAGCTACATTAATTAACCTATAAGTAGTAAGACAGTTGACCTTATGCCTTTAAAATATTCTGTTTCGGCCCTTCTGATAACTTGAGGAGCCCTGGTCAAAAGTTTTGATGGCTTTTATCGGCCTCAATTTTATGAACTTTTATCTACGTTTCAATATCCGAGGTAAGTATACATATAGCAACATTCACCAGAAATTATGCTGGATTACTTATATATACTTTGTTAAATATATAAAATACTATGAAGTAGCTTTTATTGTAGCTTTTGCGTATACACATTTTCTAAATACTTTTAATCCATACCACCTAGCAGCATTTATAAAAATATTGTAAGCTATCAACTTCTTTGGAAATGTTTGCTTTTGTCTGCTGTATTCTCCCAGACAATCTCCCCGACTTGTGGCATATGTGACAATTGCGCATATGTCTCAGTTCACAGATTGGATCACTCCTCAAAGCTGTGAAGGCAAGTTTGCAAGGTATCCGTGGTTTTGACTAAGGACTTGTGGTGCTTAAGAAGCTCTGAGGATACTCTAGCGGTATTAAACTACATATTATTACTCTATACGCCACCGAGAAGGACCTCTTAATGACCACAGTTGAGGCGGCAACATACTCTTTAGCTTACCAAACTCTAAGTCAAATTAAAATGTTGATAAAGTGGCTTTAAATGATCAGGATTTGCATTAAACATATCGCCGATTCTTCAACATTAGTTTTGGGTTCTAAATTCTCACAAAATTTAGTCTGTGTTTCATCAATAATGCTATTGCTGCTTAAACTTCAAAAATATATGTTAATGTTGGTTGCAGGATTCGAACTTCTACTCCATCTGATACTTTAGATACTTCTGAGAGCGCTACTGCATATACATATATACTCTCTAACTTTGCCAAAATAATTTTCTTTTATTTATTTTCATTTGCACATTTTTTTTAAAAACATCTTCATCAATTTTGCGCCTTTCTACATGAAAAAATTCATATTTGTTCTAATTCTTTATTTGTGATTGAATGCAATCGTAAATGCTTAATAAATATTGAATCGTTGATTTTAAGATCTTGTAACTAGACTACATTTAACTTACAAATTGCCATAGATGATTAGTCAAATACAAAATAAATATAGCTTAAGGCTAAAGCTAAGAGATGGATACGTATTGGAGTAGGCGACTTTAGTTGATGTTACGGCTCAAGTACATGGGATTTGGGTTCGGATTCGGTGAGTCGGCCTCCTCGAAGACAAAGTCGTCCTCCTCTTCGTGCCAGCGAACGCTGCGCTCGTTACTACTAAACCTGCATTTCACAGGATATCGTGTCGATCGTGCCATTTGCGGGTCGTTTTCGGGTTGGCAGTACGAGAAAAAAAGTAAGTTCAGAATATATAGACTTTGTCGCTGTGAACACATAAGAATTTGTGTGTGTTTCGATTGTTACTCAGCATTGGATAACGAATCAAAAATCAAAAGAAACCAAATAAAAAACAAAAACACATTTGATTTAATATAAGATCAATAACGTTGGTAGAACCTGTTCAAGCCGGCCGCAGGCGGGGGCGGAGGAGGCGGCGCGCCGCGTGGCGGAGTGCGACGAGCGCTGAAATGGGAATTATTGAGGAATATTACTTAGGGGGATTAGTTAAAGAGAGATTCTAGGCTTACGCCGCCACAGCGTCAGCGTCCATATGTGCACCTGTACCATATGTCTCGCTCTCGTCCATGTCATACTCATCGGTACCAGTGCGTTGGCTGTGGAAAGAAGCAGAAAATCAATTAAGATTATCTTTTCCATGCAAAAAATTTAATTATTGCATATAAGAGAAGCTATAATTTGACCAGGTGTAAAACTTGCAATACTTTAAAGTTAAGAATTATTAGAAATTTTGATTAATATTTGAACAGACATTTTAGACAAAAAAAAAAAACTCGTTTCAAACACATGACAAACAACTATATATGTTACAACTTTTTTTTAAAGTGTACTGCTTAAATATTTGAAATTTTTCTTATTATATTTAAAAATATTTATTTAAACTTCTGTTTTCAAGTTCTGTTCAAAATGTTTTTTTTTTAATTTTATATCTGTTTACTCTTTACGCCTTATCAACAGTCTCATGTCAGTCTCTTTTAACATAGTCAATAAGCAACATAATTAATGATTAAAGCGATTGCCAATATATTTTTTTATATATATTTATTTTTGTTTAAAGGAATCTGTAATATTTCTTAGCTCTCTTTTTCTTTTATTTTACTATTTTTTGCTTTATTATTTTTTGTTTTCAGGAATCTTTTTTTTATAACTTTACATATTTTTTTATTTATTTTTTTAGGAATCTGTAATTTTTCTTAAAGTAATTTGTAATTTTTCTTTAAAGCTTGTTTTTTTATTACTTTTCTTTATAATTTTTTTGTTTTAAGGAATCTGTAGTTTTTCTTAACTTTAAAGTTTACAAATATTAAAGTTTTCTCTAAACACTTTAACTTGTTCTTAAAAAACAAAAATTAGATTGACAATAGCTTTAATCACATGACATACAAATATATCAGAATCCGTTTAAAAATTGTAATTAAATATTTTATTTAAAAAAAATATATAGTTTTAAAAATTTTGTTTAAAGTTTTTTTTTTATTTTCTGTAAAAAAATGTTTTTTTTTTACAAATTTTTTGTTAATTATTTTATTATATAAATTTTAAAATAAGGCTCTCGCTTTACTAATAGTGTCATGCTCTTTTAACATTGTCATGTTAATCAACATTACGAAGCTAACATGTAAACATACACTGTTAACTAACATTATTCAAAAACTTAAAGCAGTGCAAGCTTGAAAAGCAAGTTAGTTTAACATGAAAGCGCTTGAAATGGGCTGGGTGAGCTAAGAAATTGTTGGGCACTTTCAAAGACAAGAAAGGGGATAGCGATATTAGCGGATTGTTAACAATGTTAAGAAAGGACTCAGATGAGTCGGAAGTCAGGTTAAGAAAATAAATTTCCCAATTTATTTGTATTGAAAATAAATGGGAGTTAATTGAAGAAATTTAAACATTAAATGCTTGTGAGCGGGCAACTCACAGACGCTGACTCCGCTTGTTTATAATGTCCTGCACGGCTCGGGCTGTCAGCGAGACTTTGCTGCGCAAATGCATCGGCGTTCGGGGCAGGGGCACGGCAGCGGGTATGTCCGGGTTGACGCTCAGCACGGGCGTCATCGGACGACGAAACGCTTCGCTACCAGATCTATCCACATTGGTACTACGTCTTCAATGGAGAAATGAGTCACTAAAGTTTGGGCTGGGGGCGTGGCATTTGACTGTCAGGAGCACTTACAACTTGGGCTTAATACGCAGTTGTTGAGTGCGGCTATCCGACTGCTGCCTACGTGGGTCTAGCTGCTGGCGCTGCTCGGGACTGGCGCTGTTCTTGGCCCGCCAGCCGCTGTCCCGCTGCTCATCCTCAAAGTCGAGCTCCTCAGTGCTCTGCCGGTGACTGGCAGCAGCAACCATAATAATAACAACAAAGTCAGAGCGTAGAGAAAGAGGGGTAAGGGGAGGGGGGGCAGCTCAGCTCAACTTACAGCGGCGGCTTGATCTTATTTCTGGACTGCCAAATGTTGATGATCTTTCTAGACTGACTGCTCTCACGCTCATTGGAGTTGGCTCTACTCGCCGCACTGGACGAACCCCAATTGTCATCTTCGGGCAAAGTGCCGCCACGACGCCTGCTCGAGTTTGAAACATGAAATGCGAGATGAGCGCAAGCTGATGAAGATGCGCGGCCCTTGGACAAATCTAAGACTACTCACAGCTGCTGGCGACTGCGCACGGGCGTATTGATGGTCGCCATTTCGCGCCCGCGACTCAGCTCACGCTCACGACTGCGCTGATCACGCTCCCGATCCCGACCACGCTCCAGCTCACGCGGCTCCGATTCCTGCCGCCGTTGTTGGGTTTGTCTAGTTGGCGTTGACTCCTCATCGGCTATGTCCAGTGTTTCCTCGGTGGCAGTGCGTCGTCTGTCAAAGAAAGTTCTCTTAGTTTCCCTCTTTTATTGCCCGTACTCCTACTTACAGTTGTGGCCTGGGCCTTGCCGTGCTGCTCGTGCTACGTTCCCGCTGCTGTTCCCGCTTCGCTGAGCTGGTCGTGCGCTGCTTCTGACGTCCACGACTGTCGCCTCGATGTCCCCGATCTTCGCTTCTGTCACTTCTGTCGCTCCTCTGTCGCCGCTTACCCTTGCTGCGTGCCTGCGCCCGCTGCATGGCATTCAGCCTCGTTTCTATGGTGATCAGATTGAGACCCACTGGCGTGCCAATCGCCCAGAGCAGCAGCGTTAGGAAGATGAAGAACGACATGCCATTAACGAAGTCCACCAGATTGCGGCACAGAAATTGGCGACTCGCATCGAACGTATCGTAGAACGGGCGGCACTTGGTTGTCGTATCGCCCAGCTGTGACTCCATGGTGGCTCGACTGCTTGTCAAATAGGTCTTGAGGCTGGCAGAGAATAGATTTTCATTTTCTTTTTCAATTATTCATAATTATTAAAAATATGAATTTGTGGGACTGTTAATATGATTTTTTTTAAGAGTACAGACTTTATAGTCTTTTGAGCTTTAATATAAAAAATTTGTTTAAAATTCATAGGTATTAGCTTTGTAATGAAGATCAAATTGGTACTCCACAGTACTAGGGTAGATTAATAGAAGTTTTTGAAGTATAATTAAGATTTTTTTTTTAACATGTAGGTTTTATTTTCAATCTGTCCGATAGGACAATCACCAAATTGTAATTATATATATTAGCATTTAAATTTAGTTATTATTTACTGATTAAGGTCCAGCTGGTGATATCATATCTTTTTAGTATAAAAACTTTGTTAGAGATATTATAGGTAGGATGTTAGGTTTTTGATGGACAACTAATGTGAAGTGTTGCCAGGTTAGATTAAATAATTATACATATTATGTAATTTGCTTTGGTTTATTTGAAGAACATTTAACTGTCATTTTGCAATACCTCCCCAAACGGAAGTTCCATAAAATAGACTGATCTAAACAAAAACATTTTGTCACAGATATTCAATCGAGTCACAGAGAATACATATAAAATTCTGGTTTTGCTTTCTTTAATAATAATAATAATAATATTTAAAAAATATATTTATAAAACCAATCTTTTTTTATTAAGAAACTTATTCTATTTAGAAACTAAGCTCAATTATATTAATTCAAAACAGTCCCCAGATTATCGTTTATACGAACATCCTAAAATTTCTGCATTCTTACTTATTTTTCCCGTTCGTAATTGGAAAGTGATTTTCTCCCCTGTTTACCATATCTGTGGCTTTCAACTATCTTTTAACAATTGCTAGTTGCATTTGCTCTACTTTTGCCATTCAGTGTTGTCCTTCACACACTTCACAGACTCAGAGACTCCCACAGAAAACAGAAATGCAATCATGACACTTGGCAAACTTAATCAAACGATTAGGACTTTCAATTATCTGATAAAACAGCAAAAACTATGTACTGTGCACTGGAGTTGAGGTTGTTTGCTCGTTTGTCGGTTTGCCTCTTGTGAAAAGAGCAACACAACAATAAAACAAACACACACACATACGCACGCACACACGCAGAGAGGAAGCAATTGGTTAGCCACAGCCCAAAGGAGTGCAAGGAGTGCAAGTGCCCCCATAGAAAATCACTCAGATTTCAGTGCAATTAACCCGATAATTTCTGGCATGTGTGTGCGTGCATGTTGCATGCAGCATGTTGCATGTCGGCCTGCTCCACTTACCGTTCAGTGTAGACGCGCGTCAGATTGTGACAGATCTCGCCGGCCTTATTCTCCAAATAGCCCTGAATGCTTTTCAAATGATTAAGCGTCTGATTGACCTGCTTGGCCCAGGGATCCCTTTGCAGCTCCAACGCTGTCAGATGGTAAAGTATCTCGTTCTGCAGATTCTCCAGCGGTTGCAGTATGGCTGCCTGCAAACGTTTCGACCGACTGCCCAGCGTTGTCATGCGAGACGATGTGGCTACGTCCTGGATCTGAAAGCAGCAAAGGCAAAGGATTGGATTAGATGAAGGTTAAAGTGGGTTAGGCAGAGATTTTCTGAGTTTGGAAGATTATTGCGTAAATGGGGGCTGACGGAAAGACATTAATTGACTATATCGACTCAGCTGTTGATTTTTTTTAAGAATATATAAAATAATTATAAATTACTTAAAACAGTTTGGACTGAATATTTAATTGCAACAACAATTTCGTAGTATTCAAATATTTCAAGATATTTTATTCTAGTTAATTGCGTGAATGAATTTAAATTAAAAAATATTTATTTAATTCTAATAACAATCTATCGATATTAATATGCTTTAAGAAATGCTATAATACTTCTTATCCTAGAATTGGTTTCTGCATGGAAGTTGTGTAAATAAGCGAAAATTGTTGTGACTAATCGAATTTTTTTTATTTTTTTATATTGAGTATAAAAATAAAGTCTAACAGTTTATTGATATTTTATATTTTAAGGGAATCATATATGACTGTCACCAAACATAATTTAATATTAAAAGTAAAAAAACTGTTGGGACTAAAAAAATTTAATGTTAAAATATATGAAAACAATCTACATTATTTATTCATAAATTCATATATTTAAAAAAACATATATAATTTTTCAGTTTATCAGTTTTTTCTTTTCAAAATCACTTTTAACTTTAGAAATGGAAATTGCGTAAATAAGAGAAAATTGTTGTGACTAATCGATTTTTTTTTATTAATTTTATATTTAGTATTTAAATATAGTCAAATATTTGAGAAAGAATTTATTTTTTATTACTCTACATAATATAATATAACTAAAATATATAAAAATATTCAATAGAAGTCACCAAATTCATTTATACCCTTGTGTAATTTATTACACCTCAATCGCTTGAGTAAAAGTTTAACTTAATTTAAAAAAAATTGGATATATGTATGTATATTGCATTTGCAAGCTCGTAGTCGAATTGTATAGCTAAATTTACTGAAAGACCACTTTAAAAGGCGATTTGTTGATGTTGTGCTCGCTCACCTGAAGGGCGACACGTTGCATTTGATCAATGAATGTGGCCAGGTCCTTTTCGGGCGTGGGGGCGCCGACGCTGTTGCGGTATGTGGTCAAGTTGAACGAGGACGTTTGCAGCATGTTCTCCAATATGTGCTGAATCGACTGGGTTAGCGAGAGCAGAGTCCGCCCCGATACGGAAATGGCATCGATGGCCGTTGAGACTTTTGGGAATTGTTTTAAATCGGCTATTTTTGTGGTATTAACGAACGCATCCAATTGAAAGACATTGTACGATGCTTGATTTTGTTCGCAGCCCCTGATTGCGTATACGCCATGTTGGTCATTTATGTGTATGCGTGAGTGATTTTGTTTGTGTGTGTGTGTGGATGGAGTTATGAGTGGTTTGTTGCAAAGAGATGTCAAATAATTTTTAGTTTTCTTTTGTGCAAGCTTGTCAGCTTCAATATGCGTTGAGTTCGGGTCTACTTTTGGCCAAAAACCAGATACGCACGCACAGACATACACACATATGCATACACTATACAGTTAACTGGCAGCTGTAGTGGGAGGGGCGGTGCTGTGGGTGGGCATGGCCAATGCGGTCATGCATATTCTGCAATGGGTCGCATGCATGCGCATTTGTATCTGTGCAGATAATTGGAAATGGGCTTAAAATTTGTGGCTACAAGGGCTGTGTTGGTTTTTGTGTGTGTGTGAGAGTATTCTGCGTAAAATTAAGTGCCGTGTGGTGGCTAGCAAATTTCGTTGGGCTTTCAAAACTTTGCGGCTGGTTGGCTGTACGGGTATCTAAATTCTATGTAGTCTATAGACTGTGCTCTGCGGTTTGAATAACAAGTGCTCAATAGTGACGAAAATTTGATGGCTCGCCAGCTCGACTTGCGGCATAGTTCGCCAAGTGCAAACTTCTGATAGTGCTCTCAAGAAACTTTGCATAAGCTCTCGATAGTCAAGTGTGGCTAACAAGCGAATTGACGACAATCAATAGAAACGTTTTAGGGGTGGGCTTCTTGGTGTTGCAGGCCTCGGAACTAGAACTCACAGTTGTGATACTATTAAGTTAGCTACTTGGCTGTCAACTCTTTAAAATATGCTCAGATAAAAGAGGAGAAATAAATAAAGTAATTTTGATAGAAAAAATGTGAAAAACTGGAGTCGAAATCTATTGTGTAACAAATAGTATTTAGAGAAAGACAAGTTTTTTCTTAAAAGAAATTAAATATTATAAAGCATTTGTTAAGGAATTTGTTATTTAAATTTTAAAATTTTTGGCTATCATTTTATAAAAATTTTGCCAGATAAGAGAGTTTTATCAAAATAAAAAATTAAATAAATGAATAAATGTTGAAGAAAGGAACTTAAGAAAATTTAAATTAAATTAACTTAAATTTTGAAAAAAATCGAAAAAGTTATAATCTTTTGTGCTACTTTAATAAATTAATTACTTAACAATTTTAAAATATTATAAAACGTTTTCTTTTAATGTTAAAACTTGACATTGAAACATAAATAAAAATTTAAAATTATAATACAAATCTATTGGAATTTCAAAGACAATTTTCCGTATTTTCTTTAGATTTAGATAGATCAATTGTTCGTCTTCACAAAGAACTGAGAGTTCGGGGAAGTGGCATATTGGCAGCTTCTTAAATACTCATCTGTGGGGCAGGCCAAGGGAAGTAAGTTCTGCGCATGGATTGGTGGGCTATCAAAATTACAGGCACGTACAGTATCAAAGTAATTGGATAACAAAATTCGTTACTTGTTGGACTTGAGTTGGTTATGGATACTTTAGATGGGGTCTTATCTGGGAAGTCTAAGTACACGCATATTAGTGGGCATGGCTAATCAAGTTGGTGGTTCAACTCACCTGAGCGCGCTGCCCAGACTGACATTAACCACAGATCGATTGACGCCAGCTGGACGCAACAGTTCCCCGATGATGCCCGTTTGGGGCTCGGTGGCATAGACGTAGCCGGGCTTATCAAATAGCTTACCCAGCATCTCGTAGTTGTTGGTGTTAAGAGAGCGGCACACAAAGACCTCGGTGTTGCCGCCAATGGCCAGCGAGAAGACGCCGTAGAAGGTGAGGCAAATGCTGCCCACGCATATGATCAGGACAGCAACGAGAAAGACGACGCCCGACTTCACGTTCGACTCGCACAGGAAGCAGCAGTAGGACATGAGCATGAAGAGCATCACCCAGACGATGACCAGAGCCGCAATCCAGCCGATGCTCCAGTAGGTGTTCGCCCACTCCTTCAGCTCGTTGTAGCCCGGCTCCAGGGCTGGCCACATGCGCTGCAGTCGCTCCAGCAACGCATTGATTGTCGACGTCAGCATCTGCGCATTGGCCGTTGTCCTGTGCCGGATGCTGGCCAGCTGCTCCAGCGTATCTGCGGACAAGTTTGGCAATTCAATTAGTGTATTGTGTGGCCCAGGTGAGAGTAATTAATATGGTGTTAAACTTGGACCAACATTGTGCTCTGTCGCTCTCTGTTTGTTACGGGAAATTGCACCACCCACACATACATACACACACACATGTTGGCCCTGGGCCCTTGTCGTGTGCTATTGATTGAGTTGTACATTTAAATTGAACACATAATTGAGTTTCTGTTCGAAAAGGTTTATGCAACTTGTAGAAGTAAATGTAATCAGTGATAAAGTGTCAATGAAATAACCTCGAGTCCTGAACGACTCAATTATCGTAAATGTAAAGGCAAAGGAAATGTTTGTCTTGGCTTAAGATGCTCAGCATTTGAGCTATTTTTAAATTTACTTTTAATTTAAGTTTTTTTTAAATATAAAAATATTTATTTATTATAATTGACTCGAACTAAAACTTATTTTGAAAGAATTTGATTTTCTGATATATTTTAAAATAAAAAAAAAAATTTTTTTTTGATAAAATCAAAGAATTTTTTACTTTTTAACATATGTTACAATAAATATTATTATTATTATTTTTTTTTTATTGAAACCAAAGCTTATAATATTTTTTAATTTATATTACAAAAATCTGTATTATATATATATTTACTGATCGCTTTTTTTAAGTTTTTCTATTTTTTTCCCCTTTTATTTTAATCTAACAGATTTTATAATTTATTTTGTGTAGTTATCCACTTTAAAATATGACCAGTAAAATTTCGTTTTATATTAAATAGATAAGAAAAGGCAACAAAATAGTAAAATATTTAAGTTTAAGCCAGCTTTATTCAACTAACAAGTGCTTAGCTCATCTCCCCATACGTTTGTTAAATTTTATCAGAAGCTTAGAATGTTTTCACTTGCTGTACACACAATATATATATTATATGTTATTCCATAAGTTTTGATTGGACTTACAGTTGCGTTCGTATGCCGTGTCGTGTTTTACTTGTTGCGGGAAATTGCTGAAAATGGAACGTGAGACGCCGACTTCCGATGTCAGATTCTTGACAGTGGCCCCAAATTCGATTTCGCCCAAGTAGCGCATGCGAAAGATGCTCTGGTCCTCTTGCAGCTGACAAATTGCAAGTGAAATAGGATATGGCCGCGAATTAGAAGGCAGTTAGTGAAAGGAAAATGGCGAAAATTAAATGGATGAAGCGAAAATCAAGCTGACCCCCAACGCACCGTCTTCAGAGCGTCCACCACGCCGTTCTCCTCAAAGCTGCGTATACGCAATGTGTCACAGAGCGGACGATCCCGGTACGTGCATTGGCGCTGCAGCACGGATAACTGTATCTGCAGCTCCTCCATGCGGGCGGCGGCCTCCTGCGACAGCTTCAAGGCGCGTCCAACTGTCTCCTGGAGCATGAGCACGCGGTAGATGAGCTCCGCGTTCGCTGCGACAAGAAATCCATGAAAATATTATTGCAGCATATTTATTTTGGGCTGGCCAACGAATCGCAGCAAACAGGGGGAGGGGCAGTAGGAGACGAATGCTGACTAAGGCTATGAGTCCTGCTCTAAATTACACATTGTGTGCGCATATAATGCAGTTGTCCTCGTGATATTTGTGCTGTGCTTGTGTCAACTTGTCACCGGATGTGGACGCCGCCTGTCAGCCTGCCTCTACTTCACATTTCGGAGCACGCGGCATCCTCTCGAGCTTTATATTTGCCGTTAGCTTCCGCCTAATGAAATTGGGCGCAAACAACTGCTTCTCCCGGCGCACTTCAATATAAATTTTGATGTATGCTGTGCTTGGCAATTGTTTGGTTTCGTGAATAGTTTTAAGATTAGGGAGCAGACGGCATTGAGAATTATTTGTGGTGTTTAGAAATTTGTATTGAATAAGTCTGAAGTGTAAAAAATGTATATTTATAGAAGTGAAATGCTGGAAATCAACTATAAAATAATAAATTTATTTTTATTTAATTTTCCATAAACTATATTTTTGTTTAAGCTATTGCATAATTAATATATAATAATTTATTTTTTCAGAATTTTTAAGTTGGCATTCAGTACTATAAAATGTTATTTACTATGAAGCATATTATATATATATAAATAATCAATAGAAAACTGATTCTAAGCCAAAAAACTTTATGATTTAAATGCATTTTGATATAAAAGTTTTTAGTCTAAAGAAAGTTTCTGCATGACGAATAGAATGGGATAATAGTTGATATACATTTTAAAAATATCCTTATATAAAAAAGACTGAAAGTTAGTACAAATATTTCCCATATTTTTAAATAAATTCAACTAACTTTCATTTAAAAATAAAGGAAAATACTTTCTTCTACTTACTCCTACTTGCTTACGTATACTTGATTTCTTAAGACATTTCACAATAAGATTTCAAATTATTACGCCATGGTTTGCACTTCCGCATACAACAAAAAAATAAATAAAATAAAAAAGAACTACAAACGGATTTGGGTCAAGTGCGAGTTGCACGCATTGAGGCAAACAATAGCAGTGGAGCACTTAACCAATAGACTCACCCAGGCTAAGTGTCGTCAATGAATCATATGCCAGTTCGAGGCCAGTGTGTGCAGATATTTCCGCTTGAATTGGCTCGCCAAGGAGAACATCCACGTCTATGGGAAAAGAAGAGAATAGACCGTAAATTGAGTTCACATTCGAGTGCCAGAGTAAGAGGTGGGGGATGAGGGGAGGAGCAGTCACTGCAATAACTCACAATGCAATGCATAAAGTTTTAGCATAATACATGAATCGAAAACTATAAAATGTACGCGACGTGGCTGCCCATAAAGTTGGCTGGGAAAAGTTTTGTACTTTGCTTGCCCACCCACTGACCTTCCAGATCTTTGACGACTCTTTCGACGGAAACATGAAAGCCATTATCCAGTTTGTGTTTGATTTGTAGATGCGTGTCCTTAAGAAAGACCTCCACATCGTGCACAGCGGACTTGACCATCTCCGGCGTCATCTCGATGCGCGCCGCAAGCCGACTGTTCGCATAAAATATGCTAAAGTCGCTCAGCCTGCAAAGTGCCATTAAATTGAGCCAAGCTCCAACTAGATATCAAACTTTCCAATTGGCAACCTACGTGAGCAGGATAAAAACTATCCAGAGTGTGACCAGCGCGGCGCTCTTGCGACAGCGCAGATTCTCCTCCAGCGACTCGTCGCGTATGTGCACGGACGCATTTCGTATGAGATCCACCTCGTCCTGGGTGGTGCGACGGCCGCAGCACCACGCACAGGTGGCTATGATTGGCACCAACGCCAGTATAGCAAAAATACTCATCAGAGCTATGAAACCGGACTCGATTTTAATTGCCTGCGGTAAAAAATATGGGTTATTTGTGCAGAAATTAATTAAGGAAGCAGAGATTGTTGATTAACAATATATATGAAGTACATTCTCTACTTACATTGACTGCAAAGTCGATAAGGCTCACATTTTTGTGGAGTACATCGCGTATGGAATCTGGAAAGTGATTAATAAATTAATTAAATAAAGTATTTTTTATTATTATTCAAAGTCCACTAGCTGCTAAAAATTGTTAATAAAGTATAAAAACTCTGTTAAGATTAGTTGCTAAGATAAATAAATCAGATAATAATATATACATAGATAGTGAATCTATTTGGTAAAATAAGTTTTATTTATATAGACATATATATAAATATTTTTCAATATTTGATATTTGAAATCGATAAGTTATATATCCCTTTTCATTTCAAGCTGTCTTAAAAAATTCGAAGAATTTTTAATTAGAATAAAAAGTTAACTCTATAAAAAACTAATTTTTGAAAGTAAAATTAAAATTTTTTTGTTAGATATTTAAAGTTTTTAAGCCAAATCACCATAATTAAAAATTATTTTAAATTAATCAATAATTAATGTGTGATACAAGACAAACTATCTAATATTACAAGTAATTAAAAATTTAAAAAAATTAACTTTAAATTGTGCTTAGATTAAAATGTTTGTAAAATTAGAGTGAATTTGAATTTTTATAGAGCTATAAACAAGTAAAAAAAATTATAGTAAACTAATAATTATATGTTAATTATGCTCAGTTAGTCTTTTTCGTATACTTAAATAAAGTTTTTTCTCAGTGCACAATAAAAATTTTAAGATCAGAGAATTAACATTTGTAGTTAAATTGTAAATACATAAGAAATATAAAATTTTGATTAAAAAGATTGTTATATTCTAGAAAATTTGTTTGCCTAAATGAAAGGGTCCCAGATGTTGGCCAGCTTGAACGAATCTAAATTTCATCAGGTCGTCGTCTGGAGCTTTAAGTTGATTCTGACGATTGGTCAACTTTTTCGGGCTCCTCGTTCATATGCTGGATGATCACCACATTGATCAGATTGGCCTCGCCCAGGGTGCGCGCATCGGTCTCGTGAAGCTCGTGCCGTGGAAACAGGGTTATGAGCAGAAAGTTGTCGCTACTATATTCAGGTCGCGCCAAGCGCAGATATCTATAGAGATCTCCCACATTGTGGGTGGTGTTAAAGCTTCCGGCGATGCGGCTGCCATTGGCCAGACGAAACTGTATCGTGGTAGTGGCTGTCTGTCCGTTCAGCTCCAGTGTGTGCTGGGCCTCCTCCTCCTGCCGCTGGTGCCGCTCCTGACTCGGCTGGGCGGTGAGATCAAAGCGAGGCGTTGGGCTGCTCAGCTGACGACCGTAGCCCATAAACTGCTTGCGCGAGAGCTCGCGATATGATTCGTTGGTGCGATCCCGCACGCTCAGCTCGATGCGCTGGCCAAACTCCTGCATGTCGTTCGGGAAATCGCCACGCATGATGGCGCGTAGAAAGCGCTCGTTCCCCGGCACTTCGTAGCGCCGCAAAGCGCCGTAGTCCAGCGAGAAGCCCTCGGACCACAGATGCAATACCACAACGCTGCGCTCATTCTCATCCAGCTCCGTTTCCGAGTCCGAGCTCGAGTCGGCGTTGCCGGTGCGTGCCGGCAGCGGATTGATGGGATGAGCACTGCCCAGACGCATGCCATAGCCCCAGGCGCGTAAACTGCGATCGCTGTCTGCCGTGGTCAGCGCCGGGGTGGAGTCATCGATCTTCACACGCTTCGGGGGCTGGCCACCATTTGGTGGCGGCATGGAGCTGTCGGAGGCTCCGGCAAAGTATGCCTCAGGCTCGTCTGTGGCAAGCGCATGATGACTCAGCAAACTCTGCAGGGATTGTAAGTTGGGGGCGGGCAACGTATGGCTACTAGGCTCCTTGGCCTTGTCGGCCTCGTATTTGTTGCTAGCCTGCTCCAAGGCCCAGTTGTTGGTTGTCAGGTAGTGACGTGCTACCGCCTCCTCTTCGCCATGTTTCTTCATAAAGCTTGCCAGCTTTTGCTCATCGGACATCTGCAGCTAGCCTGCGGCTCCTCCTCCAACTCGTTGACCAATTTTGTTGATAAATAATTTTCATAAATTCATATTTTGCTTTTCTAGTCAGCTTAGTCTAAGCTGACTTTGCTTCAATTCTTCAACCTGCCTGAAAGCGTTTTGAGGCCGCCAGCGCGACGACTTGCATATTTGATAAGCGCTCCCGACTCCCATACTCTCGACTCAGACCCCGACCTCGACGCAAATCGTGTAGTACACGGCGTAATGTATGTACGACTAAGAGCCATAAAATATACGCCAACTGAATTTAGTGTCATAATTTAATCCAATGTCGAGCAGCGTGCAGCATTAACAATGCGAATGGCGGCCGAGCTTTGACCATGAAAATCATTCACAGTGAGATTTTAATTGAAAAGTTTGACCAACGACTCTTAGAGACTATGTAGATATTTCAGATTAACGATTCAAAATAGCTAAAATAACTAACTTAGAAGTAACAAAATTTGTTTAAAGAATCGGTAAATATTAAAAGAAATAATAGATCTAAAAGGTTTTTATTTGAGTACAACCAACTCTGTTTAAACACGGTGCTATTAATAATCGTGTAAAAAATACATGCTACATATGTTGAGTTTGGGAATATGTTTCCAAATTTTTAAAAAATTGTGTGAGATAAGAAAATTGTAAAAATTTTCCCAAAAGACCGTGCAAATGAAGTAAAATAAAATCTATGTATATATTAGTAAATATGTATTAAGAAAACAAAAACAATTCATTTTATTTTTGGTTAAAACAATATTGAAATAAGGAATAAAAATCAGATTTGCAACTATTCATTACCACTTGATAACAAGTGTTCACTTTTATTACGGACTGTGCTTAAAACGCTGTAATTCGTAGATATGTCAGATATCCCTAGCATAGCTGCCGAGCTGATTTAAATTAAGAATTTCGTTAGTTATTCACGGCCTTTGTTGATTTTCTTCTTGTTATAAAGTCTGTTATTAGCAACAGTTTGTCTAATCCAGTTACTTATGTAAATCTTGATATCCAGCTACACGAAACACGAAATATTGGTGCACTCTCCATGTTAGAATCATGAGTAGGAAAATTAAGCTTGTAGCAAATTTCAACCCTAAAAATAAACTAAATGCTGAATTCAAGTTGAAGTACGAGATTAGGAAAAAAAATATTATAATAAAAATCGGTGTTTCCCCTAATTGTTAGCTTTATAGATAAGTTGCTGCAAGAAATTGTCAAAATTAAAAATATATATTAAATAATAAAATAATCGTGTTATTTTAAATTTGTGTATAAAAATACCGTGTAAAAGCAGAGTTGGATGTATATCACATGTACTATATTCTAATATAAACTTGAAAAGATTTCTCAAATTTATCTGTGAATTATGTCGGTTCTAAATTTTAGTAAGGCCAGCACGTTATTTGAATTTTTTATCGAAACAGAATATACATAATATTTTAATAAATATTTTTTTTAATAACATACTTTTTCATAATTCAATAATCTTTTAATACTAATGTACTTAATATTAAATATATTATTATAAATGATATTGGAGTGTATCCATCGCGCAGTTTTCCATTTTATTTCTTGGCTGTTGGCAACCAGACACAACTAGATATCACACACACTCACACACACACATATACTCTAATAACACATACATAGATATAGGAAAGACAAAACCGTGACCCTTACTCTGTCCCAGAAACTTACCAAGCGGCAATTCTTCGGGCGTGATAAGCGATAAAAATTCACTAACGTAGGTGAATATAAATGGTCCCGGCGCAATGTCCATGCCTGGTATGCTGTATGTAAAAAATGTGGATGTCGTTGTTGTTGTTGCCGTTGAGTCTATTGTTGTTGGGGCGATTGTTGTTGCTGTGCCACTGGACATTGCTGCGGCCGTCGCTGTTGTTGCTGTTGACGAGAACATAATTGTTGTTGCGGCTGGCGTTGGCAGTGTTAGATTACGTATACGTAGGTCCATCTTTGGCCGCTCGCCTTGACCACCGAGCTCCCTTTGAGTGTTTGCGTCTGAAATGAATAAATGGGACAAGAGGACAATGAATGCCTGGTAACACAGCGAGACTGGGCAACACTCTCATATATGTTGTAAAATATTTTTGGAATTTTGTGTTCCAATTATGTATTCATATTTATACCCCAAACCACCCGCAAGTAACTCACACGACCTATATGACACATACGAATATAAATTAATAATTATTACGCTCGTGGGATATTTTCACATATTTTTGTCCGAAATTAATTTACAGCTAAAGTTGTTTATGCTATTTAATCAACTGAGCAGCAAGAACCCTAAATATTTTTTAGCAAAATTTGTGTTGATGCCTTAATGTAATTTAAGAAAATGTGTTAAAGTAGATAAGGAAGAGCATGTGGCATTTCATATATATGATGATTATTCTTAAACTAAATTTGTTTTAATATATTTTTTTTCGTTCAGTTTTAATGTCATTTGATTTTATAACGAATGTCTAATTAAACCTAATTTGCCTTTGTGACTACATCGCTTAGTTGTTTGCTTTTTTATGTGAACTGAACTGAACTTAACACAATGCAAAGTGTCTGTTTATAAAGCAATAGTAATCCCACGTTTACATATGTGATCCCCCTATGGATATCATAACATAACATAAACACAAACCTGGGTTTCTAACCCGGGTCCTAGTCACACGAATTGTCTTAAGTTCTAGAATTTTAGGCAACTCGTCTAATTTGAATATAGTTGAAGTTTGCTTTTGAGTTGAATTGAGCCAAATTTTATCATATAATTGACAGGTTGCAAATCGGAGTTAAGTTAGAAATTAATGAAATTTTTACATGGTTAAATAAGGACAAACTGAAAAGGAATATATGTAAAGTGGTAAATAATCATAACATTTTAAGGTAACATTAGTGTCTTTAAAGTATAATAAAAATAATATTATCAAAAAGTTATTTAACCCAACATTTGGCTCATTTAAATACAAAAATGAAAATAATTTGAAGCAACTAAATTTTTAAAATGATTATGAAAATAAAACAGATGTTTTTTGCAATCTCTCTTATTGAATAATAAAAAATTCTATTTATTACATTAAATATTTGCTGCAAATATATTATATTTAATTTTATTGAGTTATTAAGCCGTCATTGTCTGAAGCCCAAACACTTTAACAGTCTTCCATGTAAGCTCACTTTCGTACAATTACGTGCCTTGACCAAGTTCGCATTTCATTTAACTTTTAAACTGTTCTATTGTTTGGCATTCGTTCGCACCGTTCCAAGGTGCTGCCCCAAATTTGGCTCGAATCGTATTCACGGCACGACGCCAAGTTTTGTCCCTGAATTGGCGGCGCCTTGAATTGAATTTTGCGCTCGTTAATTCTATTAATTTCATTTTTCATTTATTTTGCGTCTCTTTGTGTGTTTCTTTTGCTGTCTTCGGCCTTTCGACTGCTGTCAACATCGAATCGAGAATCGTGTCTAATGACTTTCACTGCTTACAACATTTTGCTGCATAGACATATATATATATATATATATATATATAGAGTATTTGTATCAATTCTATTTTATTCACGTATTGTTTTGGCTCTGGCCCTCGTCTCGTCTGGTGCTGTAGGAGTACGGCAACCCCGACGCTGGCGAAGCCCCTCAACGGCCACTCGGCAACTCTTTTACAATTTCCTTGACAATATGCTGCAGTTGTGGCCAATGGCCAATACTAATTGCTCTGCTCTGGGATTTGCAGTGCTCGGAATTAGAGCAAACCAATACGAGCGAAACTTAAATAGTCTTGAGCTCGAAAGTGGGTCATTAAAATGCGATACCCCAAGGCAGGGCATGGGTACTAGAGGGTGAACTCACGTACATATACTAGTTTTACTACTCAGTTTCTTTCTCTCCCTCTCACTCAGTTAGCGCTATCTCTGTCTGTGTCTGTGCGATTATGTGAGCTCAATGGACACAAGTCAAGGCGCTCGAGCCGCTTGCCAAGCCCTTCTGAAGGCAACTCGATACGCAATGCGCTGAAAGGTGGACATGTTGTCGTTGTTGTTGTTGCGAGTGCTCTTTGCTGTTATTGCGTTTGTTAGGAGCATATTAGTTAAAGCCATTTTATGATAAGTACTGGCTGTATGGCACGAGGTGACAAAGTTCATGCAAAGGGTTAGCTAAGGTAACATAACTTCAAATGTGCTTATGCTCCACTAATTGCTCCACTTGCATTCAATATATGTGTGTATAAATAAAATATTTATTTTTTTTGCTTGTGTATGTATAGATCAATTAGGCTTATGTGTGCATTAATTATAATTTCAAAATGAATAAACAAAACAATAGCCAAAATTGTGTGTATTTATAATTACTTCATTATAATTACAATTCACAAATATTCTTGAATTAAGTTTGGTTGGGGAGGTAGTTTGATTTTGCCAAATATTTATGATAGGCTTGGATAGAATTTGTGGCAATTTCTTCTATTATACAGAAGAATATAATGCCTACAAGAAAAATATGCATTTTTTCTTTCATTTTCTGCCAATTTTTTATCGAAATAATTTCTAAATTTGTCAAGAAGTTAAATGAGAATTGTATTACAATTAATGTCACTGGGCAGTCAGACTTAGCCATACATCAGGCTACACTTCTCCGAAGGTTTTCGATATGCTGAATGGGGCTATTCTGGTCCCAAGTCTTTGATTCAGAAATGTTTCATAAACTTAACATCAAATGACTATTCTTACTATAGATATTGAGTTAATAATTATATATATTCTGAAAATTTGAGTCTGAATCTTGGTTATTCAGTTTAATCAAGTTTTATTAGTCTGTTTATGAAATACTGAGTTAAATAAATACAACTCATATTACATTAATCAAATAGTTATATGGTTAATAACTCGCAAAGATAAATATATTAAGCAACGTTTGTTTACTTGTTTAAATTGTTTTTTTTTTCTGTTTGTAATTCAATTTTTGTTGCAACCTTTGTACTTAACTTTGAATTGTTGTTAAGAGACCATAGTCTAAACGTGCAAATATAATTTTTTTTTCAGATTTAAGCAAGCAAAACAAAATAATTAATAAATAATAAAATAATATAAAAAAATAATAATAAAATTAAAAAAATAATAATTCATAATTAAAATAAAATAATTATTAGATAATACAAAAAAGTTTTTGAATATTATGTGTAAATAATGTAATTAGGGAAATTTTAATAAATCTTTGTTTTTACAGAGCAACAAATCGAAGTTTATTTAATATTATTTAATTCTAATACGATTTGAAAAACCTTACACAGTTGAATGATGATAATTCGTCCCCACTAAAACGAATACCTCATTAATTCGTAAAAATGCTGCCCGCTTATAAACAATTCTTTCGAATTCCTGTTCGATAAATCGAATTCCTGTGTTTTTCGAAAAAAATGTGCTCGCCTTGCCTTTTCGAATTAACGGAATTCGACTGTGAACATATACAAATACAATCTGCATAGTCTTTATATTATTTGCGCAACATTGCGTCTACTTTATAAATATCATATAAACAGCTAACACAAAGTTAATGTGTATTTCTTTTTATTTTTTATTATATGATTTGTTAAATTTAATTGGCGTTTGTCTGCTGTTTACAACTCATTTTGCTGATCAAAGCTAGGCGCATTAACGTGGCGTATTAACGTGTTAATGAGACAGTGTGAATGTGAGTGCGAATGTGAGTGCAAACGTGAGTGTGAATGCAAAATGGAGTCAACGGATTTGATTTGAATGAGACGTGGTATTTTTGCCTTACGCTCCATTTCATGCCAATGCACATAAACTTATTAATTAATAAATTATATTCTAAATAAACTTACCTCGTTTGCGTGTTGTAATTGATTGATTTCGTAGCGCACTCTCTCTCTCTCTCTCTCTCTCTCTCTCTCTCTAACGATATACGCTTCTCTTTCACTGTTTGTAAATTTGGGTTGTTAATCGCTGTTGTGAATTCCAGCAGGAATTTGTTTTTGTGGCTTTTCTTTTTTTAATGAAAACTCATTAAAATGCAAATTCCAACAATTTGTTCCCGATTTATTTGGTAACGCGTTTACTTTACAAAATGATTCGAACACATCGTTAGTAAAATAACTGCATCGATTACAGACTAAACATATTTGCTGGCATATGCAGAATATTTCCTCTGTTTGCTATTCACAAAATTGCATATTTTCGCTATTCAGTTACTTTTATTGATTTATTTGTGATTTGTTTTAGATGCCAACAATTTGCACCGTCAGTTGATGAATTGCACCGTATATTTTATATGATTTAATTACAAATATCCAAACGCACGGCCCAGGACCTCCTGCAGTATCCTGGGACTACACACAGACTGTATATGATTGTATATATTTTCATCTATGTATATGTATATATATACTGGCTGGCTGAAAGCTCGACACGTTTTGCAAATTCAAACGCCCTCACAAGACTGAACTGCAAATGGCCCGAAGCCCAAATAATCGCCAAAGAAAACTTAGAAATTCTCTTTATTTTATTTTGTGGCAACAGGCAGGCAAAAACCGGCTAAAGCGTATGGTATGATTGACCATAAACAGTGGTGAATTCTATTCTTTCAGTCAATCAGCACGTGTAAATCTGTGCTGTTGGCGGGAAGCTCGGCAGATAAAATGTCAGCTAATAGGAATTCTCCATATGAGAAAAACACCAATTTGTGAATATTTTGAGCAGCTTTGATATTCTGTACAATGGGAGCAAGAGGTTTGGCGTTACTCCACTGGCAGATGCTATGTACCCAGCTTTTTTTTTAATTTTATTTAAAATTTTACATATACACAGGTCTGTATTCTTATATATATTCATTATTTGCCATTTCGCTGTAGCCTTCGGTATTTAAGCTCACGAATTTACATTTACCTGTAGCTCTCGTTATTTATAAGCTCTGCTTCGTGGCTATCACATGGGCATACAGGCAAGAGCGATTGAAAATAAAATAACTCTGCCTAGACTAACTATTATTTGATCTCAAATTTTGCTCTTAGTGCTTAGATCAGGATAATGATATGTGTGATATATAAGTTAATTGAGCTACAAGAGTAAGACCGATACTTAAAATTTCAATTTCAGTTATTTCAGTTATCCATTATCCTTTTTTTTTTTGGACAGAGATATTCGAATATTCAATATGTATACCAAATATTTTTGAAACGCAATAATACAGCCAAGTCCCGATAATTTGGCACCTGCTATATCGAAAACCCCATAAATTCGTAAAAAAGGCATTCACCTTGAAAAAATTCTAGTTAGAGTTCCTGTTAGATAAATTGAATTCCTGTGCTATTTTGAATTATCGGGACTCGACTGTACTTTATTTATTTTTTTATGATATTTATTATAACATTTATTTACTTATTTGCGGGTTACGAATAGTGTCTTGCTACCTTTTGGTCACCTTAATTGATTCAGAACATTTTCTTCTTTTGGTTTTTTGGGCTATGGGAAATAGAACCATAATTTAGCTGAGCAGAAAATATATATATCACTATAAATATTATAGAACAGCTTTATAAAAAGGTATATTCAAAACTCTATTAATACGAATTTATAATCCCAGTTTAATGTATAAAAAACCGTTGATTTTCGCAAAGCAGTTGAAGTCTTTAATTACAGTTTCATTGCTCGACTTGAAGCTTTAAAAATGATTTAAAAAGTATAAAAAAAAGAGTGATTTTTTTAGCAGCATTTATGAACTGCTTTCGCCTTGGTCTTTGCATAAAGCACTCGAAGATTTTGTTTTTAAAGTGGCATCAACGCCAAGCCAGGCAAAGTTTTTGCGAGGCGTTTGGCAGTGCCTGCGAGGGGCGGGTCGGGATGATTGGAAGGCTGTGGATGGCAGTGCGGCTGGATGGCTGCAAACTCTGCGCCATTTCTAACATATTGTCACTGGCTCACAGCGTGTGTCGACGAGGACAACGACAGCCTCGTTGCGCCTCAGCGTATGCAATGCCTTTCATGGCTAAAATTCAATTTTCCTTTGATTTATGCATTTTGTATGTTCGGATTTGCACGGCAGCCCTGAGCAAGCCACAAACTTCCAATGCGTCTAAATTTCAACTTTAATTCTGAAATTGTATCAAACGAAACTTGACAACATCTGCAATGGCAGCTACACTTCCAATTTCACTCACGTAAACTTCACTGCAAATATTCCAGAATCGAGAACAATTCTGGTAGCTCTGCTCCCCAGCTGTTTTGCTTACATATCTACATATGTGCTCTATGTTCTTTGCACAGTTGCTTTTGCCTACAAATGGATTATTATTGCTTGGATTTGAGTGCATGTTACATGCAGTGTCTTCTGTGCTCTCCGAATAAACATTATGCACATTGGAACTAAAGATGCAGCTAGTTAGCTAGTCGTTTAATTAACATACGAGTCCCTATAACTGTTTACTTAGGCTTGAACTAATTTTGGACAGACAACAGAAGATAGAAATTGTGATACCATATTGATTACAATTTTATATATTTATTATTTTATTCAACAAATTATATCTAGTATTTAACACTAAGCTTAATGATAGTTTAAAGAGCACTAGCTACGATTGCGATTACAATTTTGTATTCAATATTTTTAAGCTGCACTTTAAAAGATTTTCTCTTGGAAAGATTTTCTAAAGCCTATAATCTCTAAATTTTATAGGTAGGTTCTTTCCATAAAAATTAGACCTATCTCCACATAGATCCTATGTCGTAATATAAGTATAGAAAATCTTGCATAAGCAACTTTCAAAATCCAACGATTTCGTATCTTGAACGTTTTCTACTTTAAAGTTGTGTTCTTTAAAATTTGCAAATTGGGTATTACATAAAAATGGCAACTATACTTCATTTAATGACACATTAAAGCCGGCAATTAGACTAAGTACATGAACATCGCTGCACTGTCCCCGAGCACCAAGTGTGACATCCCACGGGAATATGTTGTGGACGCACCCATTTGTGCGCTGGCTATAAAACCGCAGGTCGCATCGCGGGGCAGCTTAGTTGAGGCAACAACGTGCGTGGACACACTTTTGGAATATGGCCACAATTGGGGAGCTAGAAGAGAAGCCCAGCTGTTTGCTGCCGGGGCCGGAGCTGTTGGCCTTGCCGGGATTCGACTACCAACGGGCCAGCATCACCTCGGCGGCGCTAAGTGATGTGCCCAGTGATGTGATTATCAAATCCCGGATCAGATATGGTAGTCGTCTGTCCGCCTGCAAGGGCCTTCTGCTGGAGTACTCGAAGAGCACCACCATTCATGGCATACGCTACATCTTTGAGGTTCATCGCCCCATCTACGAGAAGTGTGTGCGTGTTCTTTAGTTTATTGTAGTTTCCGACTAAAAGTGCGTGTGTTTGTGTGTCCTTAGATTATACTGGCTTGTCCTGACCTGCACATCGGTGTACTTTGCGGTCTCTCTCATTTGGGCCACCTACCTGAAGTGGCAGGACTCTCCGGTCATTCTGGGCTTCGACGAGACGCTGGTGCCAGTGCATAAGATTCCCTTCCCCACCATCACCATTTGCCCGGAAATTAAAATGGAACGCAAGGTGTTCGACTATGCGAACATCTCAGAAAAGATCTGGCAGGACTACCAAGACGGCAATCAATTTTCCAGTGTTGAGGACGAAGAGTTGAGTATTGCCTTTCATAATAATTATATTTATCGTAAGAAGAGGTTAATTGCAAAATGAAGTAACTTTCTTCTTTCTATTTATTTAAGAATTTTATAGATTTATATTATTTATTTTTTATTTATTTTTAGATTTTTTTTAGATACTTAAAAAAATGTTTTACATTATTCCACGTTATTCACATTTTGAACTTAAGAACTTTTTAATTTAATTATGATTTCCACTATCGTTGTTGAAAAATGAGTTGAAATCAATTAATCGATGCTTAGAGTCTCAATAGTGTTAGAAATAATATATATATTGATTTACAGTCTGGAGCGTATGGCAGCCACCATGCATATTTGTGACTCGGATGTAGCTGCAAGGTTTGCGCCGATTTTGTCAAAGATGCGAAGCCAGCAAACGCAGGATGTCACCGAGACGCTGGTGGATTTGAGCATATCGAAGAATGAGACGGGTCCGTTTTGCCGCTGGAATGGACGCTTCTATTTCTGCGACAAGCTGTTTGACTTTGTGGCCACGGACGAGGGCATTTGCTATCAGTTCAATGGTCTGCGACCCAAGGACATTTATCGCGATGAGCGTTTCATCAGCTATGTGGATCCGGACGAAGTCAACTTTCAGAACTACTTTGACACCAATTTGCCCAGACTGAATGAAATCCGAGGCAACTGGTCGTTGGACACGGGATTTGTGGATCAAGGCCAGAACTCTTATCCACAGCGAACAGTTGCTTCATCGGTTCGCAACGGTTTCTTTGCCTTCCTGCAGGGCCTCGAACACAATTACGACTACGATTGCCGCAGCTTTAAGCAGGGCTATAAAGTGCGTACTAGTTGCCTACGTCATATGGAGCTTATGGGTGTGTTCTATTAAATGGTCTTTCCAGGTATTTCTCAACTCTCCGGAGAGCGTACCGGTCACTTCTAACAATTACATTCTGGTGCCCCACGGCCATGAAGTCATGGTTAGCGTGCTGCCCAACTATGTCGTGTCCACCAATAATTTGCATGAAATTAGCGCTGAGAAGTGAGTACATCAGTTACCCTAGTGTAACACTTGACTGAATTAATGTCATCCTAACACTCAATATATTTAGCATTTCTCAAATATACTGCATTAGAGACATAGTTTTAAATAGTCTGCACGTATTTCATATTCATATTCCAGAATATGCATGATTGAAGTATACAATTTTAGTCTTCACAAGATTTGAAGAGCACTCAAATCATTCGAAGTATTTATAATATTTTTATAGCCGTATCCCATTGTAAATAGGTAAACGAGGTATAATGGTTTCGATAAAAGTATGTAACAGGAGAACAGAAGTGACGTAACAGACCCCATAATGTATATATATTCTTGTTAAAGGCAACGAGCTGAGTCGATTTAGCTCTGTTCGTCCGTTCGTTCGTCCATCTGTCTGTGCGCTTGTCTGTCCGCCTATCTGTCCGTCCATCCGTCCGTCCGTCCGTCTGTCAGCCCGTCTGTCCGTCCGTCCATCTGTCATTTAAAGCATAGATCACTTTTTTTTTAGATATCCGATAACTTTCCCCGTATCTATGAAATCGACTAAAAACGTTATCGAGATTAAGTTAATTGAGCAGATCTTTTACAGTTTTAAAGCTAAAGTTACCAAATTTTGTATTTTGATTATTGTATATAAAATACAGTTTCGTTTTTTTATACTTTGGATATCGACCTAAATTTCATAAAATCAATTTAATTGAAGTTCTGTCCCGACTAATGCATTCTTACTCTTTAATAAATATATATATAATATATCACATTAATAGCATATAAAACATTAAAGACCCTCATTTATTTTAACAATTTCGCTTTTGAAATTCGTATTCACATTCATAATATTTTACAGGCGTCAGTGCTACTTTGATGATGAGCGCTATCTTCGGTTCTTCCGCAGCTACTCGCAGAGCAATTGCCAGACCGAATGCCTGGCCAACTTTACCATGTCGAAGTGTGGGTGCGTTAAGTTTTGGATGCCCAGTGCGTGATTATCGACTCATTTCTATAGCATAAATCCTAATCGAGTCATGTTTCACTTTTAGAACCCTTGGATGTTCCAGTTTGCGGTATAGAGCAGATTGCCTGCTATACTGCCGCACAGGATGAGCTCTATAGCATATTGCAGAACCAGACAATACAGCAGAGCGTCGACCCTAATGCTAAAGTCATGTGCAACTGTATGCCCGCCTGCACCTCGTTGGAATACAATTTTGAGATCTCACGTGCCTTCTATAATTTGGAGAATACATTACGCGCCTTTCGCGAGGTCTACGAGCACACGGAGTAAGTATATCTAAGTAGTTTTTCTTTAAATATATCTGATATTCATTGGTTGTATATATTTCTATATCTGCAGTGCGATTGGCTCTCGACTGACCGTCTACTTCAAGGAGCATCAGTTTACGGCTATTAAGCGCACGATTCTCTTTGGCGTATCCACTTTGATATCCAATTGCGGCGGCATCTTTGGCTTGTTTATGGGAATCTCCAGTTTGAGCTTCATAGAACTTGTCTACTTCTTCTCTATGCGCATTTGCGGCAGTTGCAGCCAGCGGCGCAAGCGGAAGGCCATGATATTCCCGCAGGATCAAAAGGATCAGGATCAGGTGCCCATCGACCCATGAATTCGATATCTATGTGTTTTTTAGTAGTTGGAATCTTTTGAAAATCCAAATAGAGCTATCTTTTTGCAATTACATTTTACTAAAACTGAAAATTAAATACTTAAAATATTTACTGCATTTTTTTAATTGAATAAGTTTTTTTTTCCAAACAAAAAGTTAAAAATTTTAATTAAATTAATTCAATATTTTGTGGAGTTATATATTAATGTTTTATCACTACACATTGAAAAAAATGTAGATTGAGTCCATAAAGAATTTCACTTTAAATCTATAGAAATTGATAGTTTCTGTGGGTACATAAATATGTATTTCCTTAAAGGAATTCCTTTGAGCATCCCTTCGCTGTTATTGCAGCAAGTATACATTTATTTAAGATATCTTCTACCTAAAAATCAATAAACTAGTTGGATAGGAAAGTGGCTGTGGGTGGACAGATACTCCTCCTGCGTAGTGGAATGCAGCTTTGTAGGTTAAACAAGAGTCGAGTATGTGGCAAATGCTAAACAGAAGGGGGAAATTCATTGTTTTTTATTAAATTTTTGCAACAATGTGGATACACGTAATAGTTGACAAGCTTTGAAATCGCGCGTTGGACAGAAATAATGCAATTTTGTGGCCGCGCAAATTTAATTCGCATTGTTGTGATGCAAATTTAATGAAACGAGGCGAGGCGGCTATGAAAGCAGAAATAAAAACATAAACAAAAACCAAAACCAAAACCAAAACCGAGACCAGAACCCAAAGCCGAGTACCAGGGCTGCAAAATTAAAGTCGCGCTAATGAGCAGGGACAAAGCCGAAAGAGTGCGGAATTGTGGCAACAGCAGTGGGCTGTCACTAGGTGGGCGTGGCAGCCGCAGGCAGCAGCCAAAGTGATTTTGGTCAAAGTTATAGAGGGTTTTCCGCTTTTCCCATTGCCAGCAGCTGCATCCATCCGCCATCCGCTCGACGCAAAATGAACATAAAAGTCACGTTCCGGATGGTCAGCATGCAAAGGCCAAAAAGTCTGGCTACAAATGAAGCCGGCACAAACAGGCACACTCACCCACACACACACTCACACATACAAGTATATTTGCATTTGTGTGTAAATTAAGCACTCAAGTGGTGCCAAGAGGATGTTGAATAATATAAACTGTCGTCGTATTAAGTATATGCAAAAATAATACAAATATTTCTCCTACAAATAATGATTGCGTCAATCTGTGTGACAATACGAGCTGAATGTGCTCAGCTTTCATCCACATCGACTGGTCGAAATTGATTTAAGTCAGGGTTTTAAACAAAATACTCCTTTCATTAACATGAATAAGTTTTGAAGCTATTGAAATGTGGAGAAACTACACCAGTATACATATAGAGCAATGTCCGCTTCCGATAATGAAATAAAATCTTAGAGCATCCACCACAACATATATAGCCATATATATGTAGCTGTGAAACTTTAATATAAATCCCATATTCCGTATGTCTACTTTTCAGTCCGTTGAGCCAATGAGCTTTTTCATTACCCACCATTCATTAGCGACCAAAGTGTCGTGCGATCAGCCAAGACAACGATTGCTATTACTAAACACTGTATGCAAGCGACCGAATGTCGTGCGACTAGCCAAGAATAGTATAGCACTCAATAGTTAGTTAACAAATGCGAGCAAGCGACGAAGGTGTAGTGCTGTCCGCCAAATATGAATTATGATAATGCGAGCAAGCGACCAAATGTCGTGCTGTCCGCCAAAGAACAATTAAGAGACTTAAAGTTTTTAAACAAATTCGAGCAAGATCAAGCAAGCACAGATCAATTTACACAATAATATATGCCGGCTTAGCAATGCGGCTGCACTGAGAGTGCGAATTAGGACGAAAGAGGTTAGAATGAAAGGCAGCTATTAGCGTGAGAGAGAGCAGCAGCTTCATGAACAGCTGCTCTGCCAATAGTTTTGCTCTCTTTAAGCTGACCGCTCATCTGTGATGCTGGGCTCAACACAGTCTATACCTAAATATATGTATATGTATATGTAGGAGGTGGTGTCACGTTTTAGTCCATTTTGTCTTTTTGCTCAAAGCGTAGCGAGTCGCAATCTTTTCGTTCTCGTGTTTGACAGTGGAATGACTCAGTACAGTCTCTACACACCGAACTATTCTGCAACACTCAATCAATATAGCCATCTCGCTTGGACCTCGCCTTTCGCATCTATTAGCTTTCGAATGTAATAGAAACACTTTCTCTTTGTCTCTTTCTTCGCTTTTTTTCACGTTTGTCAATACTCAAATAATGAATGGTAATGTTATTAACATTTGTAAGTCATTACTCTGGCTTAACCTTTATTGTTCTAAATCTACAAGATATATGTAGTGTGAAATATCTTCCAAGAACTTTCAGAATGTTAGATTCAATATTTCTTGTGCCACGCCCATTTATGTTTCTTTATATCTTAGTTATAAAAGTGAACTGACCAAAGAATTAAATTGAATGATGAACTTCTTAAATATTCGATTTCTCTTTATAAATTTCGGACTGTAAACGTGAATTACGAAGTTTCTTATATCCACTTAAGATATTTCCCCTCATTATATTTAAGTTTTTAACTCTCAACTCAAGTGAAAAGAATATAAATATGTTTTTTATATAAATAAAATAAATATATACATTTTCTTATTTAAATATATGTATATACATAACCTTCTAAAAAAACCCACTTTTTTAATTTGTGAATTCTATTCTTCTATTTGTGTATTTCACAAAAATTGTGAAAACAAATTAAAATTCGTATACAGAGCTTATACAATAACAATTATTTTTTCATTTTTCATGCAAATCATTAAAATCAATTATTAATAGCTGTATATCAATAAAATATTACTATATGAGCTTTGAAGTAAATTTAATTGTCTTGACTTTTGTATTTTATGTTCGGTAATATTGTTGATAAATAATGGTTGAGTTTTTTATTTCAAATGTTTACACTTTACTTTTACAATTTACTTTTACACAATTTAAATAAATAAATTCTGTAATAAATAATATATTGATTTATATATGTTTAGCTCTAGTTTAGTAAAGGCAGAAAGCAAGTGCCAAAAAATGGATTTAAAGTGTCCGGAAGGGTTTACTCGACCTTAGCCTTCGGTCTTCGATGTGTCAGCTCCTCTATAGCCATAAAGCCAGCATCGCCCAGGCAACGGAGCGTCACATAGCCAGTGGGCCAGACAGTTAGCCAGGTGATGGAGCCATGGTTCAGACTAAAGCGCGTCCAGGCATCCGGCGAGAACTGCAAGGCGCGACAGACCAGATAGCGTATGACATTCGCATGCCCGATAAGCAGCAGGTAGGAGTCGTGCTTCTGCTCGGGCGAGGCGCGAAAGAAGTAGCGTCGAAAGGCGGCCTCGATGCGTGGTCCATCCCGGCGAAATGACTGCTCCACACTGGTTAAGCTCCGATTTTGTGGCGGATCGGCTGGGCAGGGTGTGCCTTCGGGCAGAAGCTCGCAGCGCTTCATCTTGAGGGGATCAAAGTTGATTTGCTTCAGTATGATCATCGCCGTCTCCTGCGCTCGCGTCATGGTTGATGCTACCACATGATCCCATGCCACGCCCATTTCGTGCAGCCGCTGACCAGTGCGATGCGCCTGCAGTCTCCCCAGCTCCGTGAGGTGACCGCCATCTGGGGAGGAGTTATACTCACCATGCCGCACCAGCACAATGTGGCGCAGGGCAACGGCTTCCTCATGAATGACATCCGCTTGGCCCTTGAGCATATTCTGCATGGGCTTTCGTCGATCCCAGTCGTGGCACCAGCCACCCTTGACCGCCGACTCATCGGCGTCGTTGTACGCGTCATGTGCCTGTTTCCGTTCGAGCACTTTGAGGCTAACATAGGTGGCCAAGGAACCACAGCTGACTGCGCCCAGCGAACGCCAAATGCCTTGAAACTTCATGGGATGAAAAAAAGAATTCCTCAAAATCCAGATTGACATTTAAGGCTTTCGAGAGTTAATACTCAAATCGGTTGAGATAGAAATACGTAAAACAAGTAAGAAAGCTCTAGTCAGGTCTGCCCGACTACGAGATCCCCTGAACCAAGTCCGAGCTGATGTTTTAAACAACCTAGCTTACATCTTTTATCTATATATATTACCCTCTGCGCGCATATATGCATGCACACATACACACATGCACACATACACACATGCACACATATACACATGCACACATTTGTATACACATGCACACATATACATACCATGCACACAGAAACGCGCGCAGATTACTGCGTAGTTGATTTGAATGTATGTGTGCACACGTACAGGCTGCTGCTGAGTGCTTTTGCCAATTGACAAAATGTTTTCTTTAATAGGTAAATGTATGTAAAAGATATAGTCAAAAAACTGAATCTTGATAAAGTTTTAAATCGATAACATTGAAACGGGAAAATTTATCGAATATTTAAAAAAAACTCGATATGCGAGCTGTAAACACAGACCATCGTGCAAAATTTGAAGTCTCTAGCTCTTATATGTTCTGAGATCAACGCGTTCATACATACGGACAGACGGACAGACAGACGGACAGGGCCAAATCGACTCAGCTTGTCGCCCTGATCAAGAATATATATACTTTATGGGGTCTGCCACGCCTCCTTCTGCCTGTTACATACTTTTTGCAAAACCATTATACCCTGATTTCCCATTTTCAATGAGTTCAGGGTATAAAAATGTTATCAATAAAAAATAATATTTAAATTTGGATTGGTCTTGATGAAGATGTACAATGGGCGATAAAGTAGTTATCAAAAATTATGTCATTTGACAATTTTTATATACCTTTATTATAGAGTCAGTCTTCGAAAAGGCTTTACTTAAATAATATAACTAAATTAAAAAAAACAAGTAAGAAAGCTCTAGTCGGGTCTCAGCCCGACTACGAGATCCCCTGAACCAAGTCCGAGCTGTTGTTTTAAACAACTTAGCTTACATCTTTTATCTATACATATTACCTCTGCGCGCATATACACATGCACACATTTGTATACACAAGCACACATATACCATGCACACAGAAGCACGCGCCCCGATTACTGTGTAGTTCATTTGAATGTATGTGTGCACACGTACAGGCTGCTGCCGCGTGCTTTTACAATGTTTCCTTTAATAACTTCTGTATTACTTAACGGATTTGAATGCAATTTTCTGCATTGAATGCTATTAATTCATTGAAAATACGGTTTTCACTAAAAAATTTAAAAAAATTAAATTGTGGCTTTGATAATTTTTTTTTTTAATAAATTTTTTTTGTGAAATGTGGAGCCGGTATCCAAAATATGAAAAAATAGAAAATGTATTTTATTTACAAAAGCTAAAAACAAAATTTGGTAGCTGTAGCTAAAAATATGTAAAAGATATGGTCAAAAAACTGAATCTTGATAACGTTTTAAATCGATATCATTGAAACGGAAAAATTTATCGAATATCTAAAACAAACTCGATATGCGCGCTGTATACACAGACCATCATGCAAAATTTGAAGTCTCTAGCTCTTATATGTTCTGAGATCGACGCGTTCATACATACGGACAGACGGACGGACGGACGGACGGACGGACGGACGGACGGACGGACGGACGGACAGACAGACGGACAGGGCCAAATCGACTCAGCTCGTCGCCCTGATCAAGAATATATATACTTTAAGGGGTCTGCCACGCCTCCTTCTGCCTGTTACATACTTTTTGCAAAACCATTATACCCTGATTTCCCATTTTCAATGGGTTCAGGGTATAAAAAAAACAAGTTTAAATATATTATTCTTTATCTATCAAAATTCGTTGAAGGTTTTTCCATTTAAATTAATTCAGATCAAAAACCAACAAAAATAAAAACAATTATAATAATTAAATTTCAATTTGCATACACAATCAGTGCTAAAAACAAGTAAGAAAGCTCTAGTCGAGTCACAGCCCGACTACGAGATCCCCTGAACCAAGTCCGAGCTGATGTTTTAAACAACCTAGCTTACATCTTTTATCTATATATATTACCCTCTGCGCGCATATATGCATGCACACATACACACATGCACACATACACACATGCACACATATACACATGCACACATTTGTATACACATGCACACATATACATACCATGCACACAGAAACGCGCGCAGATTACTGCGTAGTTGATTTGAATGTATGTGTGCACACGTACAGGCTGCTGCCGCGTGCTTTTACAATGTTTCCTTTAATAACTTCTGTATTACTTAACGGATTTAAATGCAATTTTCTGCATTGAGTGCTATTAATTTATTGAAAATACGGTTTTCACTTAAAAATTTAAAAAAATTAAATTGTGGATTTGATAATTTTTTTTTTAAATAATTTTTTTTTGGGAAATGTGGAGCTGGTATCCAAAATATGAAAAAATAGAAAATGTATTTTAATTACAAAAAGCTAAAAACAAAATTTGGTAGCAGTAGCTAAAAATATGTAAAAGATATGGTCAAAAAACTGAATCTTGATAACGTTTTAAATCGATATCATTGAAACGGAAAAATTTATCGAATATCTAAAACAAACTCGATATGCGCGCTGTATACACAGACCATCATGCAAAATTTGAACTCTCTAGCTCTTATATGTTCTGAGATCGACGCGTTCATACATACGGACAGACGGACGGACGGACGGACGGACGGACGGACGGACGGACGGACGGACGGACAGACAGACGGACAGGGCTAAATCGACTCAGCTCGTCACCCTGATCAAGAATATATATACTTTGTGGGGTCTGCCACGCCTCCTTCTGCCTGTTACATACTTTTTGCAAAACCATTATACCCTGATTTCCCATTTTCAATGGGTTCAGGGTATAATAATAATGAAAAGTTTGATTAAAAATCTAACACATAAAATTAAAAAGTTTGGTATTTTTTTGAAGCGTATTGAACGGTATTCGAAATATTTTAGCTTTGAATCTTTGCAGTTGTCAATCGTTTTGCCAATAATTGCATTGATGCAATCAAAAACTCTTCTGTACTTTGGCATTTCTTTGACAATTTTTAACTTTATGCAGATGTGGTTGTGCTGACAACCCGTACCCACAGTTGATTAGCATTGGAAAGTGGGCTATGAAATTGTTGAGAGACTTTGGCTGCCAACTTGATGGCAAAGTTATTTTACCCTTGGCAAAATACTTATGAACAACTTTGGTGCGGCAAACTTTACGCCGAGCACAATCAGCAATGCGAATCCGAATAAGTTTCAAAGGTAGCGCCATGGAGACAGGTGGGAGGTTGAGCGACTATACAATGCCCTACTACCTAATTATATATCATAAATATTTTACAAGACAAATGGTCGATTTTAAATTTTTTAAAAAATATTTAACATACTAAAAATAATAATAATAATAAAAATATAAAATATTAAAAAAAGTAAATAATTAGAATATATTATTAGAGACTGGAAGGAATTACAAGAGACTTCTTTAGGGTAACTTCTTAGCATCAAACCTTTTATTTATATATCCATATAATTCATATTTAAAAAAATATAATATAAAAGGTCATAATCAATTTTAATAGTTCAAAAATATTTTAAATTATTTAATTAAATAATAAAAAATATTAATAATAATATAACAAAAATTACTGTAGATTTGTTTGGCGCAATTTTGAAATATTAATTATTTTATTTATATATACAAATAATTCACATTTTTGCCAACATAAATAAAAGAATATAGTTATAGTTAGAATAAAAAAATACTTTAATATTTAATATAATTCATAAACTTAAAAAAAAAACTTTAAATAAAATATATATATTTTTATAGACTAGCAGGAGTTACAGCAGTCTTATTCGAGTCAAGCTTTTCTAATCATATTTATTTAATTTTATATCCACAAAATACTCATTAGACCCAAGATTAAGCTATCCTCAAATCTTAATAGATATTGCAGAAAAATATTTTTATAATTTTAATAATTGTGAGACCTAACTGTTATTTTCTCATGCTCTTTTCTGATGTCCCAAAGAAAGAAATAAAACGCATGTAACCTAAATGGCTAGAGTCCTTGTGCCGCTGCGGGGCATAAAAAGTCAAAAGGCCTATCATCAACGTTTTCGCTGGTTAAAATACTTTTGCCAAGTTTCTGGTTCATTTAATTTCGCCGCCCAGCACAAAGGGGAAGATGCGTACTCTCCGAAAAACAGACATATCCACAAGTGGCTGCCTGTGAAGGGATTCAGTTTTGCGCTCAGTTGCCTGTCAGATTTGTCCTAATGAAGTTCCAGGAACTTTGACATCTTGTCCTGGCTGCTTCGGACCTGTTCAGCACAACCTGGCAGCCGCATGAAAATTAAATTAAATGAAAGATTTGACAGCAGCGGATTTGAGAGCTCGGCGCGGTTGGATTGAATTGCAAAATGTGAGCCCAAGACGGGCTTATAGATGCGCATAAAAGACTCATCAATGGCAAGCGTGTGGTTGGGTTGCAAGTCCTTTGACAGTCCTTCTTCTGCAGCTTATATGCACTTTTGTGAGCCACCTCCATTCACGGCCAAAAGCCGCATTCACACTAGCTCACTCGCATTCACCTTCACACTCGACAGCTACTTTCTCCGTTCACTTTTCGTCGGGTTGTTAAAGTAAGCCACTTGAGGTAGCCATAAAACAGACCTCACATTGTTCGTCTTTTGTGTGACCTAGAAACATAAATCTTATAAGATGCGAACACTACTGAATGGGTGTGTCTGTATGTGAGTGTGTGTGTGTGGCAGGCAAGTCAATTTAAAGTTGTAATTCGGCTTGAGAACTCGTTGAGCTGTGGCCTAGGCCCAGATAAATGCATTGAAATATTACTTTAATCTAAATTGTATTTGCTGTTGCGATAAGGTAAGGCTAGCTAACTTGAAGTGTCATATTTATATTGATTTGCTAAATTACAAATTCTCAGAAGAGAGTATATATATTTAAGCCAGTAGATTTTCAAAGAGACCACAAATGAAAGTTACACAACAATTAAGTCCTTCAATATGATTTATTTGAGCACAAGCAACACTTCATTGAATTAAGTCTAAGAGTCTATTGGGATCTCAATACTCACATTATCATAAATTTTTTGTATACATATATGCATTGTGCAGCATTTGGGTATGTCCTGCGGTCGATAAGACTGCCAGCCATATCCTGAAGAGTTGAAACGCTGAGAGCTGCTTTTCATTGACAATTTGTGTGTTTGTGTCGCTGGGTGAGGGAAAAGGCAATGAAAGTTAAACAATGTTTGCGGCGCTGTTTTCCTTTTCCGCAATAATTTCTTGAATTTGCCGCCAAGAGCTTGGGGCGTTTGTGTCCTTGACACAATTCCAGGACGCTTCTGTCTGACTAACACGCCCGCCAGCCACTTGCCCCCGAGTGGGCAGAGGCACATAAAAGCACAAAACTTTTGATTTTGCCAGCAGATAATTTCACCGAGCCGCAGCTGGAGCGGCAAGAGTCAAGTGCAAAGGGTTGGGCAAGGGGCTAGGCGGTTTGGGGTTGCGTAGGGGTAGGGGTAGGGGCTTGTTGCCACTTAAAGTAATGCAACGTTGGCAGATAAAGTGCAAAGGCAAATGAATGCAAAACGCGACAAGGCAAATAAGGAAATCAAAATGGCAAAGCGAAATAAGAGGCAAGCGAAAATTGAACATCCTGCTGCCGGATGTGCCGGACGAAGGAAGCATGCGAAGGACGAGGGCTGACTCTGCGGCAGCCCCAGCATTTGCCACAAAGTGCGTCATAATTATGGGCGACCGCGATAAGCGAATGCCAACAAGACGCACAGCTTGTTAAGGACTATAAATTCTTGTTAGGTGGAAGGCACAATTGATGCCAAGGACTGCGCCCGCTGCACAGGGTGACCATGCCATTGACCAGGGTCTGAATGCGCCATGCCACTTATTGTGGCACCCTGTTTATTGCCAGCAGCTCCAGCGCCACTTTGCGCAATGAGAAATTTCCGTTTGTCCGACTCTGTTTTTCTTTTTTCCTATTTTTCTTTTTCTTTTTTTATTTGTCGCTTGAGAGATGACATTTTTGCAAATTGCCATCATAATAATAATCAAATTCGTGTAAATTTGCGCAAATTCAAGAGGGAAATGGTGTCATGCCCCACTCGTCCTCTGTTCGCTCCGGCTGCCGCTTATCCATCCACTCGGACATTTGCAGTTGCATTTCGAGTTAATAGCTTTTTCGTTTTAGTTTAAGTTGATGAAATTGAAAACATAAACTAAAACTTGCCTCTCAACATTTGCATGCTCTTCAACAAGAGAATGAGAGAGAGAGAGAGAGAGAGAGTTATAACGAGATTATGAAAATTAATAAAATATATAGAATTTTTAATTCATTTATACCAAAAGACATTACTAAAGAATTTTATATGCAGGCGAGCTCTTCGAAAACAAAAAAAAAATTGAATTCAATTTTCGCTTGAATGGTTCGCACAAAGTGCAGTATTATAAGCTTTTAGCTTGATTTTAGAAATGCTATACTTTTATTGATTGAAATTGTGAGTCTAAATATAAATTTTATTTTTAATTGGCTCAATTTTGTTGCTGAGAAGCGTAGTTAAAATTCGGCTTGACTCCAAAACTTGTTGGAGCCTAGCGTATTTATTCGGAAATTAAATATTTTGACAATTTAAACAAGCGTAAAATAAAATGAAATATAAATTAAAAGCTGAATTTTAATGGAAAGAAAAAAGACAGCTAAAATTTTCGTTATTCAACATTAAAAAGTAGTCTAATATCAATTTACTCGACACAAAATATGTTTTACTGCAAAAAAATGTTTTAAATTTTGCCTAAATTTTATTTTTTATCTTTTTTTAGTTATTCAGATTTTTTTGTTAATGATGAATGATGAATAAATTCTTTACTGAATATTAATTTATCTTCTCAACTGATAATATTTTTTGAATTACAATTCTTCAAAAATTACAATAAATATATCCATACCAAGCCACTACCAATTGTTAAAAAAGTCACTCAAAATATTAAATATTATAGCCATAAAATAAATAACACGAATTAAATGCAACTGGTTTCTTGCAACTATTTGAATTTGTATATTTTCCTTTACGCATGTCGATTTCCATCCACACATGTACGTTTCAGCTAGTGACAGGGTATTACAAAGTGTGCATTTTTTGTCAACATTATTCAGACTTGTTTAGCCATGAGCTTAGCTCTTGTTACATGACTTTTGGCTAACGAGTTGATAAGCTGTCTCAGCCCAGGCTCAAAACATGTTCCGAGTGTTTGACATGTTGATCAATAGCCATATTTCATGCAGGACATTTTGAAGTGAATCCATTTTGGGCAAGGAAAAAATGCAGCTACCTAGCCATAATAAATGGTTGGCTGCATATATCACAGGCGACACAATTAGAAATGGAAACTGCTTGGAGCAGCACAAAATTTGCCAAGCATGCAGCTCGAACGGACGAGATGTTTAAAATATACGACTAGCGCACACACGCACACATGGCGCACATGGCACACTTAATAGCTCATACGACATGTTGGCCCTTTGTTGACTGGCCTCGTTTGTTTACGGTTTAGTGGATTAATGCTAGAGAAAAACTTGGAACAGCAGCAGCAGCAGTAGCAGCAGCAGCAGCAGTAGTAGCAGCAGCAGCAATAACAGCATCCATTGCTGTTCAGTTTGTTATTTCTTTTGAAGTTAAACAAATCTGCATAAGGTAGAGCCAAAAAGCCGTTACAATTTATGTGCATAAATGTGGAGCAGACAGAGAAATTGAGATAGAGAGAGAGAGGGAGTCCTGTTGCCGGCCATTGGCCACATCCGAGAGGCAACAAAACCTTCTGTCGACTTATTCTGCATGTGTTCTCCATAAATTATTCATTCGTGTTTGCCGTTTGCAATGCTCGCAGTTTTGCGCATAGCCATATTATATTTTATTATTATTTTTATTTGCCCTGTTCTTTTCTATTTCCATTTGCCATTGTTTCGCTGCAAACAAAATATATATTTAAAACGCCTTGTGCTAAGACAATAACGAAATGCTGAGCAAATTCTAATTGCATTATGCTTGCTAACTAATTGCACTCGAGACGAGTTGAGTTTTGGTACCCATTTTTGGTTTTGGTTTGCCAAAAGTTTCAATTAAAAAGCACTCGCTTTGAATACTTTCCATTCAACGAAATTATTTTGAAAGCCAGCAAAGTTTTGCCAAATTATCATTGCCGCAATTGCATTTGCTGGCTGCAATCAAAGTTGCAACACGCTAACTTTAAATGCAGCAAATATTAATTGAAAACGCATTATGTTATGCGAGCATTTCCCCCCAGCCCCCCATCACAAATAAATTCAGAGTATATTCATATTGCATGGCCATAAACTGAAAATCATAAAATACTGCATGGTGTTGTATGTGGCACATGTAAGTCGGCCACCAACCATCCGAAAATGTTGCAACTATTCTGCAACAAAATGCAATAAATTTCCATGTTTAACAATCATAATTCAAATATTCTGGCGCTTTAATCAAAATACCAAAAGGGGCACCAAAATTAAGCATACACACGTTTATGGTCTGCCGAACGAACGATTGTCCACGCTGGTCCATGGCTGGCTGGGCGGATATTGACCATACTAAGCTGACACCTATCACGTAATGCCAGGATGCCAGGAAATATACAATGACTTATTAATTCAATAATGGTGATACTTTCACAATCCCTTTTTATAATTCATTCGTTAGCGATGTGCAGGCTGTGTCTTTGTATGGATCGAAATGTTTTGATGTTTGTGAGAAATGATATAAGCCAGATAAACTAAGCTTGTATTGACTGAATTTAGCTATCGATTGGCTAAGAAATTTGTTGAAATTCGATATTCTAATGAGCCTAATCTAGAGTGCTGATTACTTAGTTACTTATGTCTTTTTCCAAATTTTTCTGCCTTTGTGGACTCTGTTTCAATTTATCTGTTTTATAATACTTACAAAATCCGATTAGATTAGGTTGTCGTTATATAAAATATATTTACATGCATAGAAAAAAATAATAAAAATTAAAATTTATGCAATTATATAGGCAAATTAATTAAAAAGAACATTTTTTTAAAATTTTTTTTTTGATAAAGTAACAGTACAGTAAAATAAAATAATATTTTGTACGATTGATTTCTCTCGATTTTCTCAAATTGGTTGAAAATTTCGAACTTTTCCAAGCTTAAACTAGAAATAAGAGCACAATTTTATGAATAAGTATTCGCAAATACATTTATAAGTACGCACAGTTAGGCAACATATTCCATGCAGTTAAATGGCAAGAGTTACAGTTCGAATGGTGCCCAGCAGCATGTTTGTGTGTGGTTTTTATGGCCATTTTATAATCGATTGAAGTATGTTGATTGCAGGCACGAGTTACAGCTGAAATCATGTCGGTTGTGCCATGCTATCCATACAAGCAATTTGATTTGTGAGGGGAGGTGGAATTTTATATGATATAAATGCACTCAGTTGGCAAATTGAACTGCGATGATTTGGTTTTGAATACCAGACTAGAGTCTGAATGGAGTTCCAGTTTTAATCTAAGTTGAATAACAAAATTGTCAATGGTATTTGATAAGTTTATTACACATTAATGATTATCAGCTATAAAGTGTTTAAAATTAAAAAAAGAGTTTAGATTCGATTCTCACAATAGAAATGGAGTTCGTAATGGATTTAGTTTGAAGATTTGGTTGTGAATACCTGACTAGGGTCTGAATGTAGTTATAGTTTCAATATAAGCTAAATAACATACCATTCCATGAAATTTCTAAAGTTTATAGTGCATTAATGGTTATCAGCTAAGGGATTTCGGTTTCGAACCCCACAGCAGTAATGGAAGTCGTAATATATTCAGGTTAAAGATGCTTCTTGAACATCAAAAGGGAAAGTCTAATGGGAACATTGAAGCCAAATTATTGAAGATCTTTGAATAAAATTAAAAATCATTGTATATATCTAAGTCGTTGTTGAAAACTTTGTATTTTCAAATATTATAATGTGCTGCCTGCTTTTTTTTCCCGCACACCTACACCGTTTATCCTTTATAATATCCTTTCTCCACCAGCAATTAGCTGTATTCTTTTGAGTTTTCCTTAAAGATTGCAGCAAAGCCAACGCAATTGGGTTTTAAAGTAATTAAAAGTCACAAAAGTTTAGCTGAGCAACAAAATTTTGCAAATCTTGAATGGGTCGCCGCGACGACGACAATCTCACAGCTTCTTTGTCTGCTGCGTTGTTGCCTTGGCAGTTGCTTGGATTTTGGAGCTTGGAGCTGTGCAATGTCAGCTACGGCATTTAGCCTTGTCACATTATTTTGGTTATCCTCCGTCTGCTGCTGCTGCTTTTGCTCGTTTTGCTTGACTTCGCTTTGGGATCTGTGCTTGTATTAATTGTTGTTGTAATCACGCTGGTGGCCTGCTCTGGTGTTGGTTTCGCCATCGTGGCCACAATTCGCCATTCATTCATTCATGGCCATCCGTTTCCCCCAAACGGTTCGCCTCTCTGGCCAGCTGCCCAGTCGTCTGCATCGTCATCAACTGCAGTTGGGCATGGGGCATGGGGCATGGGGGATGAGGGATGGGTTCTGTGCATGCATCGGCCTCCAAGCAGTTTAGGAGTCATCAGCATTATCAGCCCAAAGCTTCTCCTGCTCCTTCTCCTCTTTTCAACTTAAACATTGTGTGTGTGTATGTGTGTGTGTGACACTTTGCACTTTATTTTCGTTTCTGTTTCTGTTTCAGTTCCTATGCTCAGTTCAGTTCAGTTCAGTTCAGTCGAGTTCAGCTGAGTTGAGTTCGGTTTGGGTTAGTTGAGTTTAGTTTGCAGCCTGTTTTCTGATACTTGGACTTTCGGATGGCTTCCGTCCGTGTCGCAGCTGTCTCTGTCCGCCTCTTCCTCTGCACTTTACTACTTTTGCATCGGATGTTCAATTTCCGTATTTTTGGGCATGCTTCGGTTTTATATGCATTTTATTCTCCATTTTTTAGTAAATAACTATTTTAACTAAGTAGTATATGATTTCGTCTCGAGCAGCATGTAAATATCGTAAATGTGGTAAACTAAACATACTTGAATATATTCATATATATATATACTTAAATACTTACATTCATTAATTTATATATATATTCAAAAGAGTCAAGGTAAAGTTAGTCTGCGCCTGATAGAGTCATCTTTATAATAAATGATGTACAGGCAAAGGACCAAGTTTTTATCTATAAATTGTAAACTTCACTTTTCCACTCTTTTCCCAAATTTACAGCCATTTTTACATTTTTTAGCGGAGTGAATTGAAAATCAGTAAACATATTTCAAATAGTTTTTAACAGAGCTGCCTAAATATGCGATTGTAGTTCAACTGACGATAATGAAAAGCAATCTTACTCAATTTAATTTTATACAGATTCTTCAATTTAAACAGATTATAAAATGAATATCTCTTTTCCGATACTTAATTATTTAGAAGTAACATATCAAAATATTAAATACATTAAATCATAACAGAGTATAAGTATCTTTGCTAAATGCCTCTTCATCACCTACAACTATTATTACTCGCAACTATAATTAGTAATTTCAGTAATCACCGCATTAGTTGCCCATTAAATAAGTTTTATTTCTCAATTGCCCAAAGGCATTGACATTCTGATTTCCACACCATTAACTATTACACTTTATATATGTGCTCGATATATGAGAATGTATGTTCTGACTAGGCAAGTGCCTATTATAATTTCCATATGTCACATTATTAAACATTTGCCTAGTTCCATTCAAAATTCAATGTATGTAGAAGTTGATAGCCTTAATTGCACCAGGTCTCTGTCTGTTCGCATCCTCATTCCCTGCTCAACGGCAAATGCATAAAATATGCAAATGAACTTTCCTCAAATTGTGTAAATTTATGTAAACCTTCTTCTCATTCTTTGTGCCAGGCAACAGACACAGTCTTTTGCTTCCATTATGTTCACAGTAAGTTCTGTTTCATTTCCCAAAGCGTTGCGCTGATTGTTATACTCTTGTTAACTGTTATACGAAGCGCAGCAACTGTTTGAAGTTCAGGCTGAAAGTTTTAGTTGTCGTTGAGGCAATGAATGCAACGGAGCTCAACATGTTGTGGGAGTATTTGTCAAAAGAATACGAACAAGGGAATTTTCGATCATTTAAAAATTTATTCAAAAATATATTTAAATAAAACTCTAGTTTCTTAAATTCCGATTTCCAATACAGTACGAGCAATATTGAATAAAATCACTAAAATAACTAAAAGTATATTTATTAAAATAAAAAAAACATAAAAATTTTTTTTTTGTAATAATTATTTTTTTATTTTAAAAGAAAAAATACTAGTTATTTTTTTTTGAAAATTAAAAAAAAAAAGTTTTATGTGTTTATTTATATTTTCTTAAGTCAATCTTCAAAGTCATAAAAAATGCTGGCTTGATTTATTTCTACAAGAAAAAATATTGAATTTTAAATTTATTTTTAAATATAATAAAAACAATTTTGAGTATGTTTGTATATATATATTTCTAAAGTTAAATCTTGAATCTCTCAAAAAATCTGGCTGTAATATTTACTTATTTATTTTTAAATGAAAAATAATTTGTTTTTAATTTATTTTTAAATTAAAAACATATTATATTATGTTTATGTAATTTTTTTGTAAACTAAACTTCAAAGATATAAAAAACAGCTTTAATTTATTTCTTAAAAAAATATAAATATATTTTTAAAATTAAATACAAATTTTGTATTTATTTAGTTATTTAAAAAATATGATTTTAATAAAAAACGTGAGTCTCTGTCTTCATAAACATTTGTACTGGAGAGCTCAGACACAGATCCTTGCGACTTTATTTTTTATATGAAAATATATAATATAAATCATTTTTAAGCAAATTATTTAGGTAGCATATAAAATATAAGCTGTTTAAATAGAATATATATTATAATATAGCTGTTTAATATCATCTACTTAAAAGAGCTGCTTATGGAAATTTTGCAGTGTCAGGTAGCAAAGAGTAGAAAATTTGTTGTTCTTTATCTTCATATAATTGTATTACTTTTAGTTTACTTTCGCACCTTCTCTGCATTTTCTGCATTCTCATGCAAATACTTCACACCAACTTTTTAGCACTTGCAATGGCATCCGTTACATTCAGTACCCAAGCTGCCACGCCCCCCACTTGCACGCAGCGTTCATTTTTGGGACCTTTATACATACAATATATATATGTATTTTTTTTTTATTTTTTTGTGAGCTCTTTGCATAATGCGGCATGTAGTGCAAATGAAAATAAAAAATACGTCTGGGAACTTTTGTTTAAATCCACAGCATCGCCTGCTTTGGCCGCCTCGCCAAGGATTTCCACTTGGAGGTGGCAGCACTTGGCGCGCTTTGTGCTCTGCATCTTTTCGCTGGTCCCCAAACAATTTGTACGCCTCAGTGCGCACGCATTTCTGGGCACTTAAGTTTCTATATAGTATGTATATATATATAAATATGTATCTCTGTCTATAGTAGCTGAAACGAGTGCGAGCCTCGAGTCAGCGCGTAATTTTTGCTCTGCTGTTCACTTTATTCTTTTTGCCATTGAACATTTTATAAATTGCGAGTGTTTTGCATTTCTCATTAGGAGGGACACGGCGCACCGTTGATGACTACAATTAGCAATTTGCATAGTAAAAACTAAAGAAATTTCCCTTTCATAAAGAAGAACAGAAGACTGCGAAATGCTCGCCAAGTGGCGGCCAAAACAATTTTCATAAATAATAAGCAGCTCCCTTGGCGGTCAACTTCTGTTAACTGACTATAACGACTATCAGCGTATCACATTATGCATTTTTGGCTATAATTTAGTCAGCTTGATTTTTGCGATTTATTTAAATATATTCTATGAGAAATTATGGAAGTGGTACTTATTTACTGATTGAATATTTCAAATACATTTTATTTAATTAACTGTTTTAGACATGACTTAAATGGTTGTGTTTGAATTTTGATTAAAATTCCGTCAAATCAAGATATGAGCTTTTTCTTTTCTGCTAAGATATGGGGATTTTCGTTTGGTCACTTGCAGCAAATTGCGAGTTTTTTTTTTGGGCTTCTTAGTTCAACCCAATTATGATTTGAATTAGATGTTGTTTTCCCTTTTTAAACTAACCAGATAAGCAACATTGGCATTCATATTTTCTACCTCAAAGAAGCTTCGAAGGCAACGCTCGCGCTGATGGAAAATCTGGCAAGAATGAGGACTATGAATTTAGTTTAATCAAAACAATTTATGTATATGATGTGTGCTCAATAAGATGTTGAATTTCTGCGGGTTATGTATTTTGATTTTTGCCTATTGATAGAGATTTGGTTTCTACGTTATACCAACCATAAACCCATTATTCGTCAACAGCTATGAACCTCGTACAAAAACTCTAATGTTAATGTTTGCTATGTACATACATATATCTATAATGTTACATACTTTTGACTGCTTTCTAATTCATTTATTTTAAGTATTTAAATAAAACTTGCATCAAAATTAAAGAATTTAATAACAGTAAAATTTTGAACAACTTAAAAATTATTTTTTTTTATAAATACTTTTCTTTTATTTATTGCATCTAGTGCCGAAGGAGTAGACAACAATAACAATAAGTTTAACCAATCTTATAATAATATTAATTACCTACAGTCATGTGACTGAATGAAGAGCCTCAAGGTTCTACTGCTGGGCTGGGTCGTTGCGCTGAAGGGGGTTCGGTTGCAACCCGGAGATAATCACCTTGCAAGATGGTAAGGACGGATTGAGAGTTTGACGGTGTAGGTCGCTTTTAGGTGTGTTTAAAAACATGAGCTAATTTTACAAATAAACTAGATTCAAACATATATTACAAATGTGAATATCAGGTCTAAGGTATGCCACAGACTGATATATTGTTTCTAAGGTACATGAAAGAGCATGCTCAATTTATCACTCGAAAATATCTAATAAAATAATTTATAAACTATTTGCTACACAAAAAAAAGTTGTTTAATCAGACAAGAAAAATAAACTTTAAATAAAAATGAAAATGTTGACATTTAATTTATAAATACAACAATTTTTATCAATTTTCTTAAAAGCCTCAATTAAAATGCACGTAAGCTCTGTAAATTTAGAAAGATCAATATTTAATTTGTAATTCTAGTTAAGAACAACCCTCTCTTACCTTACTTATGTACTAACATTCAAAATGTAGCTTACTCTAGTAGACTAAATTGTCAGGCTCTTAAGTCTAATCGAGTGCCACTTTACATGTCAGACACGCTTTTGTGAGAGTTTTTCATTTATTTGCAGGGGATTTTCACATGTTTACTTTGTACTCCAGCTGCAACTTTAGCGAATGTCAAGTAAAATTTAAGAGGAGCACAATGTTGACAATGAACACTTAAATAATTGATGCCCACATCGGAGAGCTGTTGCTCGTTAAGCACCACAATATTGTAATTATGGGAGCATCGCTGCAGGCTGTGGATATGGCCCTCATATTTTTAATTTGGTAAGCGGCCCAAGTACCCTCAACGGCCCATAATTAACCCGTGAGTTCATTTGCAATGGGACACACTGTAGATGCCGCAGGAGAAATCCAGTGTTGAGAATGACAATGCGATGGCCGTGTTGCATTTTAATTATTTATTATTATTATTATTGCTGTTGTTGTTGTTGTTCCTCTGTGCCACCTGTAGCGAAGACAAGCAAGCACAAGGGAGAGCGAGCGAGATTGAAGAGGAGGGAGAGATAGGAAAAACGACAGGTACGTGAGGCTTAAGCATTTGCCATTAAATCCTTATCCGTAGTTTTTAATTTATTATACCCTGTACAAAATGCGACCAGCAAAAGGCTTAACAACCCCCAACAGCCCTAGGAATAAATTATGTAAAACTTCATAAAGATTAGGCTTAGATGTTGATGGTAGATGCAAATTGTGGTTAGCCTACTTTACAGCTGCCAGAGCTTTGAGTTGCGCAGCTGAGCACTTATAATTTTAAGCTGATCTAAAAATAAATTAATATAATACTTAAGATATGTAAGACTTTATATTTTCAGCTTAACTCTATTTTCTTTTACTTCATTTAGCATTGATAAGAGAAAATTGTGCAGCAGAGCTATACTTATCTGTTTGCATCTTTCTTAGTGTTAATCTCTTAGAATTTAAGAGTTATTTGTTTTAAATTTAGAATAAAGAAATCCAACTATACTATTAATACCGATAGAGTTTTTTTTTCAACACTGTAGAATGCCATTTTTTTTTTATATACAGAGGTAGTCAAAAGTATTTTTGAAGTCCTATAGCATTATCTTATTCAATTTCGCTTCAGGAAAGATCAAGCTCTGTTTAAAAAAAAAATTTTTGTTTAATTTATGACCAAAAACTAAAACCATATAAGGTGAAATATGTTAAAGAATATTCATTGTAAGACTATTTATGTAAGTACTTTTGACTACCTCTGTATATCTAAGAGGAATATGACGCATAGACTTGCTAGACACAATATATGTATATTCCCTGTTGGCTATCGTATATTCCAATACTTTAATTTTTATTTTTTGCTGACTAAAATAGTTTACAGAGCATTTTCTAGTCAAGCATCGGGACATTGAAAATAAAGGTAGTTTATTTTAAATTTTATTCACATCTAAGATAAAACCCATAAAGTTTCTTTTATTACATATTTATTCATGGTATTAAATGCTTAAGTAAGATTTGCCTTAAACCAAAAATCATCATTGTTTCGCACTTTTGTAGCGCTAACATTTCTATGGTTTCCGCAGCACTGTAAAGTTTTGTTCACAATGGAAAGCTTTAAGTGCAGTTTTTACTGTTGCCGCAACATGAGAGGACACTCAGGTGTCATTTAATAAGCTTATCGACCTGTTCTGTTCTGCTGCCCGTCTCAGAGGAGCAACTTTTACCGTTACAATTAACAAAGGAATCAAAATGGAGCTCACGTAGACGTGGCGCGATGTGGTCTAAGAACTTGAAGTGAATTCAGTCTATTTGCATGAACAGCAAAAGGTAACAGACAGGTAAAGACCCATCGACCTCTGTCCAGCATCCCGCCAGCTGGTGGGCGTGGCCAGCTAGAAGAATGCGAGCAGAATCGAAATTTAATTACAACTGCATATTAGTTGGCTACACAAACAAGACAAAGGCAAGACGCAAGGAGCCAAAAAGAAACAACATAAAAAATCGAAAAAAGAATGTTTGCAATTTTGTGCATCCAGCCAAATTGGATGCCTCGATGCCAGGATGCCAGCAGGATGTTCGAATCCTTACAGCCCGTAGTGGTATTTTACGTTCACGTCCATATCTGCAACTGCTGTCAGTCCAGTGCTGGCTGACAAACTTGGCCAATTTTATGCTGCTGCTGGAAGCCCACAAAAACTGACGTTTATTACTTGCTCGCCTCTGTGGGCCCGGCTAGGGCCATAAATTATTAAATTTTAACAAGTTTTTATACTATGCCAACCAACTACTACCGACTGTCTGGTCTTCTCCTGTCGCCTGTCCGCCGTCAGCTTCTTGGCATCTTTGCATCTTGGGCGCAAATCGAGCAACTTGGCTTACTTTGTCAGCACTTGGCCAGTACGTGACCCAGCGAAACGAACCCTCGGACAGACCCTTTTCATGGCATCCGCTGCCCGATCCCTAATCATATTATTAATAGCAAATTATGGGCATAGAACAATACAGCGAATGGTAGACTTTAACTTCTGTTTGCTCTTTAAAGTTTGCACCAACTACTCTTCTCTGTACTTATTTATATTTATATATACTATGCGTGTCTTTTTTTGTTGAATAATAATCAGAATAAACTTGAAACAGCTTAAAACAATTTTCGTTTATGCAATTTCCCAACAAACTGAAAACAACTTTTGATGACACACAGACAAAGCTGAAAATGTTGCGCTTGCAAAAAGTTAAATTTTTAACTTTTCTGTTTGCCCAAAAGAAAAGTTTTGGCTTTTGTTAGCTCAGCTATCAACAGAAACTACCTGTGGAGTGAATCTAATTTGGCTTGTTTTCACATTTACCTAGAAGCCAGTTATCGTTATTCCACACACGTGGCTGGCAAAACTTTTTGAAAACTGTTAGCAAAAATAGTAAAGCTACACAAATATTTTGTGGACCAGAATTTTGCATAAAACTTCAGCTCCCTACCCATCTCTGTGCTTATTTATAACTAAGTAATACTAAAGTTTTCTAACACTGTTTATTTCTAAAGAAGTTTCGGGTCATAGTATGAAAATTTAGATATAATATAATATTATACACATAATTTATATAACCTACACATATGTATAATATATATTAATTTTGAATTAATGTTACTAAAGACGTTGAACGGCTGCTCAACACTTTTTTTCAAAAGATCAAGGATCCCATGGAAAAATATAAACTTATATATCCGGAACCCATTGAAAATACGAAAAGGAGACGTGACAAGCCGTAGAAAGTATAAATATTCTGGTTCTGAAGACGAGCTGAATCGATCTAGCCATGTTCGTCTCTCCGTCTTTCTATCCATTCGTAGGAACGCAGCGATCTCGTAAACTATAAAATGCAGAGATTTGAAATTTAAAATATATATTCTTGTATACCAAACGAATTGCATTTTTTTTTCTTTGTTTGATAACTCATATTTCCCTAATATTGATCAATATCGATATTTCGATCAAAATATTTAAGCCATAACTTAAAGACCATAGAAGTTAAAGACACTATTTACTATGTAAGTTTCTTCGATGATAATACAGATAATAAATATTACAGATGCCTACGTACATAGATTTTTTGTCATATATTTCAAAAATACTCTCTAGGTTTAAGTTCTATAGGTGTATAATGGAATGGCTAGCTTTAATATTATTACATTATAAAATACTGTTTTTTAGTGATCATAATTTATTTGCCAATATCAAAAAAACCCACCTACAGCACAGAGTTAACTTAAGAGTTTTCAAAAAAACCTATTTGTCCGATTGCGAAATAAATTCACAAACAGCATTCGTAAATTCCGAACACTTGGCGCTGCCGCCCAGTTCCTGGGTCCGTATGTCAGTGTCCTCGTAGACTTGTTCTACGGCACAACGAATCGTGTTCGCATACGAATCCATTTTCAAGTGCTCAAACATGAGCGCCCCGGAGAGTAACATGCCCGTGGGATTGATCACATCCTTGCCAGCTATATTGAGTTCTGACTTGATGAGCGTATCGTATAGTAGACCATGATTGCTAACACAGTAGCCGGGGCACAGGGCCTTGCCGCCCATGATGCTGGAGGCCATCACGACGAGGACATCGCCGTACATGCTGGAAGAGACGAGCACGTCGTTCAAATGAGGATTCATAACCAGATTCAGACAAGTCGTGTCCATGTATCGCTCCACAAATTCGATTTTTCCCAAGTGCTTGTGCGCTTCAGTGCGCATCGACCTTAGAAAGTTGCCATCCGTCAGCTTCATTATGTTGGCCTTGTGTGCCACTGTTATCTTCTTGCGTTTCTGCTTCAATGCAAACTGAAAGACAAAGCGGGCAATGCGATCGGAGCCAGCCGTCGTGCTCACCTTGATGGACTGCCAGATTCCCGGCACGACGCTATGCTCGATGCCCGAATACTCGCCCTCAATCACATCGCGTATGACGACGCAGTCCAGCGAACCGTATGGCGAGTGCTGACCCTTCAGATTGCGACAGATGGCCACATAGGCGTAGAGTTCGAACCCTTTGTATAGCTCCTTTTGTTGTTGGGTCCCGATGGGTCCCTTGATGCCCACCTTGTTGCACTTTAGCGAATCCAACAGGTCCGGGTTAAGCTTTTCGCTGTCCTTCGCCTTGTAACTTTCAATGATATCCCATTCTATGGGCACTTTGGCGACCTCGCAGACCTTCTTCAGAGACTCCATCAGCTCGCAGCCCACACCGTCGCCTGCCAGCAGAGTGATCTTCTTTGGCTTATTTTCCTTGCTCTTTTTCGGGTCCTTGCATACGCTAGCTGCCTTCATCTTAGCACACTTTTTGGTCTCATCGCTGGTCTTTTTACTGTAGAACTTCACGAATTGCAAACAAGTTCGTCTGTTTTGACGAAAACATCGTATTGTGTACATTTTAAAATTTTGTTTATTTCACAAAAGTCATCGAAAAAATAATGTTTTGCAAAGTAGTTTAAATTTCGAATGAAATTTGCTAAGCATTAAAACAGTCGATGGTACTCATAAAGCTTAGATGAATTTTCATGATCGGTATGAGACTTAACAACTAATTTGACTAAATCTTCAATAAGTCCTTGTCTTAAAGCTGTCATAAAATGATGTCGTATGGATTTATAAGTAATTGATATACAACAAATTTATTTTATTATAAAACTCAATGCATTGTTAATTTATTATAGTTAAAATTTGTTCTTTAGACTTTTTCCATGCTTTCTACATATACATGTATACAAATTTTCTCGGACTACTATATTTTAGCTTAATATAAATAAACGGACAAAAAATTAGTAATTGTATAAAAAACAAGGCTATTATAAATGGTGTCTGGGAAAGTTTTGAAATTGAGCATGACTAGAGCCATTATTAGCTTCAATATCTTCCATAAACGTCATATAACATTCCACAAATGTCATTTCAAATAGATCCATTTTAACATATATTTCATGTATATGTATATAAGTTCGGTTTAAATACTTTTAAGAGTAATTTTAAGTTAAAGACAAATTTTCCATAAATTTCGTAAATCATTCCAAAAATGCCATTTCAAATAGATCAATTGTATCATATATCTCATATATATATAAATTCAGGCGTTTATGACTAATTTTCTTGATATTGTTTAAGAATTGCCAGCAAGTACTAATACTCTTTTCTTGATTTATAAAACACACTTTAATCACATCTTTATTTGATTATCCTTGAAGTGCAAATTCCTTAAATTTAATACGAAATTCCATACCACACGCGCGTAAAATGCAAATGAAGCCACAGTCGAGTCACAAATGTTTCTGGCGAGGCGTGTGAATATGACAAATGACATGTCAACAGTTTTATGCTCTCGACTGTACAAGACAAATAGCTATGGGCGTGGCCCTTATGCCTAACTGACCAGTGATTTTTCAAACAACACAAAGTAAGTGACCAAGTCATTAGCACTGATGACCATTATGAGCAGGCAGCTGCCCCAGAGGTCCATAAATATGTTAGACTATAACACCTCAGTATTGGGCCAGAGCGTACTTTCAGTACCTGTGCGAAGGTGTGAGGCCACTGTGGGTGGCACTTGAGTTTATGATTATTTGATGAGCTTTAATATTAAGTGTCCATAAGTTAGAGGATGGAACTTATGATATGACAATTTAAATATGAAAGATGTTTTTTTTAATATCTCGTTATTTTCTTGATAAGAATGAACTTTTAAATGCCAGCAGGTATTTTGACTTTAAAATTTTAAAATTAAAATTAAATTTAAATTTAAAATTACTAGTGCTTCCGTAAAGGACATTTACCCATATCTTAGGATATCTTTGTAAATACTGTTAGCCAGCTGCGTACCTTCTCAAATATTTATTGCCAACTGCTCACTTATCAATAACTGTCCCAAAACACTCAGATTGACTTGCTGCAGACAGTTGCAAGTTGTTTCCTAATGTCCTGCCCCTTCGCTTGATGCTTTACTACCCATATTCAATTTTATGATCTGGTTCGCATTCAACGCATCAAGTTTTCAGCATTTGCTGCTGCACGTACTCGTTAACCTAACAAAGTATAGTTAACTGACAAAGTCGTGTAGTAAGTGTCCCAGAGTTTAGAAAAACTTTAGGACAAATGTCGTAACATTGTAGTTCGAAAACGCGTGGATACATAACTGTAATACTATAAATCGTTTTGTTTTCTTTTGTCAAATGTCAAGTTGAAGTAAGGAATTTATTCTTTTTTTTATCAATTAGAGGAAGAATATTTTTGTCAACAATAAAAACTAGCTCTAATATAAATAAATAAAAAATTATTATATAAATAATTTAAATATCAGTTAGCCTCATAAATTGTGTATCCAAGTTAAATCTCATATATTTGCTTTTGCAGCTGACATTTTTTGTGCAGAAACCACGAAGTACTTTAAGCCATATTTAGTTTAGATATGAACTCAAGCAGAGGTAATTTGCCTCTATTCCCAGTCAACTTTCCACTCCCTGACTTTAAATTGCAATTGTTAAGAAAATTAACAATAAATTATTCGCATAGTTTTCGCTTTTAAATGTGCCCTCAATTAGAATTTCTCAACTGTTGAATACCCTGTTATGAAGATGTCTATGCAGATATATAATAAAAGCACAGTTAGATGAAAGTCAGATAAAATATTTATTTCACTCTGTCATCTAATACTATCAAAGTAGATTCCATTTACACTTATTTATTATAAACAATAAGCACCAAATACAATACAATGAACCTTTCGAGCTTCATCGTGTGGAAATTAAAGAGATCTAAAAAATATTTTATATACAAATTAAAATGCGCTTTTAAGTTAGAAGGGCATTGGAGCAGACAGTAAAAAGGTGTTTTGTTTATCATAAATTCATACATTTACAAACATGGCTGACGTTCTTAAATTGTATGGCTAGGGTTACACATTAAATTTTTTGAATTTCAATATGAAATTTGGAGTCCTGCTTTATTTGCCAAAATAAAAGGAAAATAATGTAGACTTTGAAATTAAAGTCTCTATCAGACTTACGAATTATACTTAAAAAACTGTTAATAAATTTGAATACCGAATCTCATATAATGACACAAAGTGAACACAAAACACAAATTAAAAAAATTAACAAAAATACAAAAAAAAAGATATAAGAAAACAAGGTTTAATGCGACATATCAAATGAAATTTAAAAAAAAAATCTTAAAATATCACCGTCACGTTGGGGGTACTTTATTTACCCAACCGGCCAGGTCACAGATCACAGTTAAATGTAGACAGTGACATTATTGGGATCTATAAAACAAAAGTTTAGGGATATTGAAATTTAAAAAAAAAAAAAATGTATGATTATAAATATATATTATATATATTTCTTTATTATATTACTAGCATTCCCAAGCGGCAAACGTTGTTTTGCCGTATACATTATTTCTGGGATATATTTTCTTTATTCGGTCGAGCCCATTCGGAGGAGGATTTTGTATATATAATTTATCTATTTATTGTGTATATAATTGTAAATTAAAATGTAAAATGATCATAAAGAAATTAATAATGTAAGTAAATAAAAATGGAAAATAGAGACAAGGAAATTTCCGAGCAATTCCGATAGGGAAATCACTGCGGGAAATTTTTGTTAGTTCAACCGGCTATGCCCTAGCTAGGCACTGTCAATGGTTTCCCAAAGATGCCTTGAAATTGTATATGATTGCTATGGTTATAGTTTCAATATGATCGAAAGTATAAATATATATAGATTAGAGGGTATTCAAAAGTTTGCTAGCAATATTTTTGCAGAAGCCATCTGATTTGTGCAGAGTCCGGGGGGCATAGCGAACCCTTGCCAATCTCTGGGGCTGTAATATAATGCCAGAATATGTGTATATATGTGCGTTGCTGCCCTTCAATGCTTGTCGTCAGTTGATACAAAAAATTACTGTTGCATATTTGATTGTCTCGTTCAATATTTGCATACTTTTCCGTTTCCTTTTCCTTTTTTCTGACCCTTGTCGCTTTCTTTACCTTTCGCCGGTTTTCGCTTGGTTTAACATCTGCTCCTGATGCAGGTCTTCGTATACTTCAACTGGAGCTTGGCCCGTCGAGTTATCGACTCCAATTTGATGCTGCTAAGAAAGAAGATTCGTTTGGGTCTCCACATAAATGCAAACAGGATTCGTGCTTCCCGACTGCCGCTGAATTTGCATTTCTATGGCAAACTGCTGCTGCGGCTGTTGCTGCTGCTGCTGCTTCTGCAGCTGATGGAATGTAGCTCGAGTTGTTGTCTTTACCGTTTATTTTTTCTTTGTCAGAGTTTCACATTCAACATTCAGCATTCACGTCATTTCCATGTCGGGCGTGTGAAAGGCTGCACTTGCTCTGGCTGGGCGCAGCCTGATGAATCCTTGTCCAAAAACCGCGCTTCATCCTCAGCTGGCACACAAATGGCGTTGTGACATAAAAATAACAACGAAAAGTGCTGCAAAATGCTATTGTTGAACTCACAGATACCCTGTAATATTAGCAAATATAGCTCAATACGAATATGAAAAAATAAAATTTAAATCATTTTTAGCCTTTGGATATAGAAGCAGTTAGTTTAAAAACTCTTGGTGCTTAAAATATTATATGTAAATAGTTTTTAGAAAATTAAGGCTTGAACAAATTTTTATTAATTTAGATAATTCTGCTTTAAAATTAATCCTAGATAACCAAAGTCCTTTTATAGACTAACGATCAAACTGTAATATAAGTATTTCTTTAAGATTTGTTCTAATCTCACACATGGTTATATGTATATAGATACTTTCTAAAAACTTTTACTTTGTGGTTTACAGGGCATAAAAACAAAGACCAGCAGGTCTCTTGCTCCCTGCTGACCAATATTTTGTTATTTATAGCAATTTGTACAGCCCTAAGCCGGAATAAAAAAGAAAAAAAAGATAAAATAGAAAACAAAGGATGCAAATGGTCTCACTCAGTTTGGTTGGTGATATCATTTTTTGTTAAGGACCGCATCTGAATGATTAATTACACTCGATTTGCGCCGAATGGCAAAATGTTTACCGTTATTTGTTTTGTTGACGTGGTTTATTTTTCAGATATATTTGCATTCGATCGAGTTGGCAGCACATATATGTGAGCTAAGCTTTCGTAATACCCATAAATATATATAATATATATGCTTAAATCTAGTTTAAATATTGATAGCATAAGCGTGCGGATTATGGTTAAACATTATATTTCAACATTTTATATATTTATGATATTAATTTTGGACTTAAATGAACATTTGTTTCAAAAAGCTGAATGCATAATCTTTTGGGATTATTTCTTGGGGTACTCTTGGTGCTTAATTTTATGAGCATGTAAACAGTTTGCTACATTAATTCAAAGTAATTTAATTTTGATTTGATTTTGCGGCTTAGCCCAGTCTCTATATTCTCACACGATAATAAAGCTAAATTTGAATTCTGTTTCAAGTTGAGCTTGGCTTAAATTTACCAAATATTTATTTACTTTTAGTTAAAGCTTTTCGTTCATTATTATTTTATGTGCTTAAGAGGGCCCACGTCTCTTAGCAATAGTTGTTGCTTTGCTTTTCAATTAAATTATTATAATAAGATTACATTTTTAACGATATTTATATATCTTCTATTGTATTTTGTATAAATATTAAACATATTTGAGTTTTGAAAATTTCTAGGAATTGGGAAAGTGCAAAATTGTTGATGAACTTATCTTATCAGAAGTTTAGATTAAGTTTTAAATACCTTTAAAAAATAACGGCAAAATTAATATTCTTTTACTTAATAGTTTGTTTTTGTTATTTAATATTTAAGTATTGCCATTTAAGTTATGTTAAAGTTGTTGCTAATCAGATTGTTCCAATATATTTTCAAAACAACATTTCGATTTTCCTAATATAATTCAGAATTCACAGTTGAATCCCGATAATTCGTCTCCCGCTGAATCGGAAACCTCAAAATTTCTTCGAATTCCTGGTCGATAAATCGAGTTTCTGTGAAGTTCGTAAAAAATGTGATCCCCTTGCCATTTCAAATTATCGGGACACAACTGTTTATTATTTTAAAATAAATATGTCATCTTACTTCTGATTTAACTATTTAAGACATTTCATTAAATATTTAGTTATTTGGAAATTCCTAAATTTTTTTTATAATTTCAAAAGTCTTGTGCATATTTATTTAGGAAGCTCTGCACTTACTTTTAGCTTTATTTTGCTTTTTACACTGTATTTACGAGTCGGCCGTAAACAACAAAAAATATTACTCTAAATGGTTAATTTAAATGCTGTCGCGGTTTCCACACCCTGCCACAGGAGGAGGCGTGTTCGCCCACGCGACGCATTGCGTTAACTGTATTCCAGTCACAATATTGAGAGTATTTTGCAAAAGTCGGCACGCGGTTTGTTTATGTGTGTGTCGAAGCGTGAAAGGGCGCACAATGTGACAGTTAAATATGGCCGCATATTTTTTACGACACTGGCAACGTGCGTTCGTGGCCAACGCGTTGCAATGGACCCACAAGCGGCAACAACAGCAACAAAAGTTAATTAAGTTCTTTAAGGACGTGTTGCGGGAATCGCAGCAAAACGCTGAGTGTCGAATGTCCTTTATGTCGGCCGACCGACCGTATGCATATTGCGGGCATTACCGACATAAAGAAGTGGGTTCGCATCCTACCCCCACCCGCACACAAACAAATGAGTGCCTGCGGCCAATGTGCAGTAGCTGACGCAAATTGATTTCGTACAAACTATATTTCATTTTCGTTTCGCTTGCATTTTAATCCCAACTGCATTGTCCTGCCCTCAAATGGGTCAGCGACTTAACTCCACTTTGTCTCTCTGTCTACATCATGAAATAGTGTGAAAGTGTTCGACTAAGAGATACCTCTCAACTGCAGCTGTTTAGGTTGGAAAAATGGCTAATTAGATATTCTATGGAAAAAATTAATCAAAATATATTTATATAAATAAATATTACTAGTATATTCGTCCAGAATATAAATAGCGAATATCGAAGGAGTGTTTTTCTATCTTTGTATATATGATAATATTTATCAAGATATATAAATTCGATGAAAAAATCTAGTTTAATTACAGTTTTTGAGGAGTGACAATATTTTTAAAATATATATTTAAAGAACATGATAGATCACGCCTTATTTTCAACTATTTTTTAACTTTGAGCGAGTATCAAGCAGTTGATTGCATTTAACTACCAACTTTTTACTAGCTCTGTTCCATTTTGTAGTAACAATGTCTACTATAACTAAATCACACTCTCTTTTTATAGATAATTCTCTTAGGTGTCTCTTAAGCCATTCAAGATAAATAAATTTAGTTCCACAAAAGATAAGAATACTAAATAAAAACTATAACATATTATATATATAAATTGCTGACTAAATGCTATATCTTCTTCACCAGCACCATGCTTATCGTAAACGATATGAAATATGATTGCAGTGTATTAAGATATGGTAGTTAGCCAGAAAATATATAAATGGAGCAAATTGATTAATGAATTGCCAAGGAGAACCATAATAAATAAGTTACAATAATAAATGTAGCATATTTAATGAATGTTTCCAGAAGCATTCAAACGATTTGTTATTTTAATTTATGCCTAACGCTTATTGACTCATTTAGAAGTCTGGGCCTACAATTGACTTTAAACCGCTTTCGTATTAATAAACCTGACAGCAGTCAGAGCCGGTGGCTACAGCTGGGCGCTGTCTGGAGCAAAAGCAGCTGAGGTCCTTTCACTAAGCCAAATGAATAATTCATTGCCATTCACTCGTCCTGGCCTACGCGCCAGTGATTAAATCAAATTACCTCCAATGCTCGACTCCCGGCATCAATTGCTATTTTAATTTCAATTCCAGCGCCACGTCAAGGTCAAAGCGGTTGGAACTCAACGGGAGACACTTTTTGTGGTACTAATGGGTTAATGAGCGTGAATGTAACGTCAATTCATTAGAAAACTGTCTGCCTTAAAGGTATTTGGGGCTCAGCTTAAAGCAGCTATACAAAATGGAGGCTTATAACGGACGATGGCTATAAGAAACTCAATTTACGGTTCATATTCGCAGTTCGTTGCGTTCGCATTGACAGGAAACAAACAAACTTCCAGCTAACAGAGGTAAATGCGCATTTCAGACAAAAACGATGATCAAAATAAAGGGTCAAAAGGTCGAATGCCAAACAAACAGAAATACGGCACATCAAAAAGTGTATTCAACTAAATGATGAAAAGGGAGCATAGACGTTTTTAGATTGGGTATGCTCCACAAATTGATACGCTGCTACGTGACTTTTGAAATACAAATAACAATCAAGAACGTTGCAATCGGGTGTAAGCGACTGCATAATACTCGTTTGCAATCATAAAACTAAATTTAAGTTAATAAATATTAATAAAACTATCTGAGACAATGAGACTCACGACTGTCTCCAGTGTCTATTTTCAATAGAATTCGAATTTATGAATACACTTTTCAGTTTGTGAATGACTTTTAAAGGTAGATGAGTTATTTGTATGGTTTGTAGAAAATATGTAATATTATAAAATAAAATTTTACATATAATTTAAAGAGTTTTTAAATTTATCTCGGATATTTAGGTCTTCAATTTAATTGTTCTATTAAGCTTTAAAGAAAAACAGACGATATTTGGCTGACTTTTAGGTACTAGAACAACAATATAATTAATATAAAAAAAACGTAAAAAAAGTTATAATAAATTAGTGAAGTGCCTGCCTGGAGGTTCAGTTGAAGAACTTTCTTTCGCACATTATTTTTAAGTTTTCTATTTAGAAATTAGTCTGTCGTTATATATATTTAAAAAATTATTGTTGTTAATGAAAATTCTATACAAAATACAATTATTTATATATGATAAAATAATAACAGAAGATGTCCTTAAGGCATAATTGCCTTAGCACACATAAAGCTTATGTAAAATCTATAAATATATATAAGTTGCTTATAAATAAACTAAATAACAGATAAATAGTATTTAAATATTTTAAAATAAGATATTTAGCCAATTTTGACATCTATAATTTATGGTTAGACAGAGAGTGATGCCGACACATTGGCCTTTCATTCGGTTGATCTTAGCCAACTCAGTGGATTCACAGTTCAGTTCTCAGTGAATATTATAAAAATTCATAATTGAAGCTGAAAAGGAAATCAAAAGTAAGCAAATATTTCTTTTTATTGCCACACTAGAATACGAATCTTTTTTATCTTCAGCCATTTCGCATTTTCAGTATCTGGCAATGGGTTAACTAGTTTTTAATAAAAATCCATTAGAAGTCAAAGGGAAAAATGTGAACCACGCAACAAAATTGAAGACACATGTGCGCCAGGGTAATAAAAAACTACAATCGAAAAGGAACAATGCGAGGCATGCAAGCGGAAACGGAAGTCAGCGCCAACAGACATCAGCAGTGCGAAAGGGTGCCAAGGAAGGAAGGTCGTAAATGGCAAGACAATGCCCAACAGAACAAGAGCAACAGCAAACAACTGTTGACCTGCTGTGCCTCGAAATTTCGTTGCTGTCAGGACATGCTCTCATTTTGTGTGCATCTCTCTTTTACGATTTTTTAAATAAGCAAACACACTTTTATGACATTCCAATTTTGAGCTAACAAAAGAGCATCAACTACTCGAGCCTGGCGTGGACTAATAGGCACGCCCGCAGCAGCCAACAGCAGCAACAGGATGTGTTGACAGGAAGACAACAGCGAAATGGCAAAGGCCATAAACGAAAATGTGCAAATGGCTTAAACGGCACTAAAAATTGGATGGCTAACAGCCCGGCCCGGCCACCCATACCCCCTCCCGAATATATACAATACTTGCAGATAGGTAACGCTGTCCACATGTGTTTTTATAGCCCCGCTGCCTGCAGCATGCCACATGCAAGTTGCAATCGTGCCACGTGCGCTCCAAATGGCGCTCTTAATTAAGAGCCCCCAATGCCAAGTGCAACCAAAAGGAAAAGGAAATAGCTGCAGCTGCAGTGGCAGTGGCAAGTGGACTGCGGCGCTTAATGCTGCTGCCATAAATCTGTCCGATTTCGCCAGCGCAGGAGCTATATAAATATACGACTGCGATAGTCGTGTGAATTGCAACTTTTATGGCCCGTCCGACGGCCAACTGAACTTAATGTCCGCTAATTACTTACTTATTATAACAGCGTTTAGTTTTAGGCCCCAACTCATTCAACGGTTGCTATAAAGAATTAGCTTACCACAAATTCGTTTAATTGATATTAATATATTTGAGCTTTTCGCAAATAGGAGAAAGTTCATACGAAAATAATTAAAAATGTTGCTCAAAAATGCGGCTTCTATTTTGAAGACGCTTTTTATGTACTTCAACAATATATATATATATATATGCTAAGCAGTGACTAAAAACTGATATAAAATGGGAGAAGATCGTTTCATTGGCACATCGAAGATTAAATACATATAAAAATTACATATTAAAAATGACCAATTAATAAAAAAATAAAAAATAGTAAATAAGAGTTGGAGCAAAATATGTTGAAAATCAAGGTGGTGCGAAGTTAGTTTCTGACCCGTGGTATATATATTTATTGGAATAATATTATATACTAGTCCGATCTGGTGTGAGTCAGAAATATCTGCTCCATGTGAAGCGAACGACTTGTGATAAGAGATTTCAGACTATTAGAAAAGTTTGCATAGAAACACACAAACAGATAGAAGAATATAAATGTAATCGATTCGGTTAGTGTAGAAGAAATTTACGTGACATATTTCATAATATATATGCATATACATATTCTTTTTTTTTACCCTGAACCAATTGAAAATGGGACTTTGTGACAATGTATGTAACATGCAGAAGATGGAGTGGCAGACCGCATAAAGTGTATATATTCTTGATCAGGACGACGAGCTGAGTCGATCTAGCCTTGTCTATCTGTCCGTCGATATGAACGCAGCGATCTCGTAAACCACAAAACCTAGAGATTTGAAATTTGATATATAAATTTTAAAAATATTTAAAAATTAATTAAATTTTTATTATGAATATATATATGTTTTAAATATAAATCTTTAATACCATATGCAGTACGAGTTTTTTTTTCACGATAACTTATCCTATTTCCTTATTATCGATAAAAAATCTAAATTTTGACTTCGTTTTTAAGACATAATTTAAAGACACAGGCGATATAAATATTGCATTAATGTGAAATATTTAAATATCTGAACCAGTTTATATTCTTTAAAATATTTACAAAAACTTTTATATTATTAATGAAGGAATGTGTTTTTTTACGAAACAATAAACAAATTGGTTAACAATACAATACAATAAACTCAATCCATATATTTATATATTTATATTAATAAATACATATTTGCAGGTCCAGGACGTGAAATCTTTTTGGTTGTTTGTGTTGTCCAGTTGTCCTAGTGCTATGTGGTGATGTATTTATCTGCATGTAACTTTATTTCCTCCTCAACAAGAGCAGTAGTAGTTTAAAGTTTTTATGCATAAGGCAAGGTCGTATTCTGGTATCTACATTTCATACTTTAAATATATATTTAAACTTAGAAAAGTAATAATATATTATGACAATTGACTTATTCAAATGTTAGTTTATCATAATAATTATTTTTCTGATGTGCTGCAAATAGTTTAATGTGCATAAATTTAATTTTCATATTTAGTTATATTTTACTTCCATATTTTTCAGCTATCTTCTGTACGTCCACTTGAAAAACCACAAGCAAACTATTTAATTCTAATGGCCAGTTGGGTATTTATCAAAACTGGATGTAATTGCTCAAGTTTAGCCCGCTTGTACACTCTACAATTCAATTAGCAAGCACTTAGTAGCTGTTTTAGTGGTGGTATCTGCAGTTGCCTTAACTCATTCGGTTCTGTTTAATGTTTACCCCGAGCACACGGCAGCCACTGACTGTAAACACGTGGAGCATAAGCAGCCGACAGCATTTTTAGCTGCAGCTTCCAGCAGAAATTGCTTGCCGATGATAAATTGCAGGCACTGTAATTAAGAATGCGACCGACAGACTCCGCTGTTAGTCCCCGACCGTCTCCCTCTCTCTCTCTCTCTCTCTCTCTCTGTCCGCTGAGAGATCTGAGCCCTGGGCGAGTAATAAACAATTCCAAATGGTATTCGAGTTGACAGCGCGACACTAAAACGGTAATTGCATGTAAACATTTCTTTATGTGCGTCGCTAGATGGTTTTTGGGAGAAGCTGGGATAATTAGATATGTAGCAGGGCTGATGGAAGACCACGAACCACACTCTACTCAAAATTGATGGATGAACAAATGTTGTGTAGCATAAAGAGAATAACATTTCCTTACAATAAAATAGATGACTATCTGTTTACGATCCATGAACATTTGTGAGTCACTGTTAATAGTTTTTCTGATTTTGTGTTATATATCAAAATTATTGTACTCTGTTAATTAATTCAAATTTTTGTATATTTTTATTTATTGTCACTACATTTTAGTGAATCTTACGTCATGTCACAATCACAATTAAGCAACTGCACCTCCTATCGATAGATGGCGCTCTTTGATATTGTCTATCTGCTTGCAGCTGCAGTTGCGCTAACTGTAAAAAAAAAACGATTGTTAGCAACAACAACAATAACTGCTGCAGCAGCAAGTGACATAGCACGGGGCAACAATTTACAGTTATGAAAAGCGATGCCAACACAATTGCAATAATTTAACTTCCGTTTCATGGCGGCATTTTGTGTTTCCGTTTATGTTTCGTTGCCATTTCCATTTCCGCTGTTCGCTGTTCGCCGCAATCTGTTCGCAGCAGCTGTAACTCGTTGCTGTTGTTGTTGCTGTTGGCATCGTTTTACGCTTCATTCAAGCGCGCTCGCCTTTCGCCATTGACCACACCCCCTTCTAAGCGAGCCCACAACGCCCACTCAACTACAATGGCCAGCGCAAATTGCTGTGGCTGCGACTCCCAAAAACAGATTCAATGTTCCATGTCCTGTGCCATGTTTTCATGGCTTCGGCTTCGGCCACTGTAGCTGTTCTGTTCTTTTCCAACTGAACGATGTCCCCTCCGCTGTTTTTCTCCTACCCACACTAACACACATACACACACACACAGGCAACATTCTTATGGACAGTCTGCTCCGGACTGCATTCTTCGCCGCCGACGGCATCGTAAATTATTCAAATTTCAAGTCGTAAATAAACGCGCATAAACATAAGCACATCCTGGGCTGGCTTTGCCACTTACCACGCCCACACGCCAAACATCTTTCAGCTCAAAAATGTTTCGGCTCATGCCACACCCCACACTTGCGGCAAGTCCTTGGAATTGTTGAACGGCTTTCGGTCGTCGCTGCAGTTTGTTGCATAGTTTTAGGCGCCTGCAATTGATGCTCCACACAAAACACGAATTATCAGCTTTAGCAACGCCTCAGACAAGCCATCAACTTCAAAGGTAACCGGGCCCTGACTTTGATTGGCATTTTGAATGTGCACGTGCCGTTTGAGTCGCCCCTTCCCCCTTCCGACATTTGACATTTTGCAATCAGCGCACAGGTGACTTTCATTCGAGTGTGTAAGGCAAGAGCATGAGCTTGATCTGTCTGTCCGAGGTGTTCAAGATTTTTGAATCGAAACAACTGGCATTTGATTGATTGATGGCTGTTTCTCTTACTTTTCTATTTATTTTATTTGTTTTCACACGTTTTTTGGCCATAAATTTTACTTTTCAGACAGATCAAATGTGGCAAACGTATTTCGATTAGGTTTGGTTCTGCTTCTTGATTTTTTTTTTCTATATGCCAAATATCAGACAGAAAGCTTATTGATTATATTTAAATTAATTCCAATTTTTATTCACATAGAAATTTTCTAATCAGTTGTGTGAATAAATTAAAAGTTTTGATTTGTGAATTGATTGCTTGAAATAACGGAGTATTTTCTCATGTTTTTATTTATTCTTCTATTTATTAATATTATTTTTTGCAAGGTGTAATACTTTTAGTGTAAATGTATATGTATATATATATTGATCAAGATGTCGAGTTGAATGAGAGAAAAAAAAATTGAAGTTGTTAATATATAAGCCTATCGTTTCTAGATTGAATTAGCAGATCTTCTGTGGGTTCAGGGTATTTCCTGGTCGACTAAAACACTCTTATTTGCTTCTTTTTGTAAACAAGTTTTGTATAAATTACTAATAATTGTCATAATACTAATACAAAATTAATGAATTAAAGTAAATTATAGCATATCTTATCAATTGTTATTGCCTCAACTTTTGAGCGAATCGAAAAATCTTATCAATAACAATTGCGTCTAACTGGAATATCTGTCTGGCCCAAAGGTCTTTTACCTAGTTTTTATACCCTGAACCCATTGAAAATGGGATTTCGGGGTATAATGGTGTTGTGACAATGTATGTAACAGGCAGAAGGTGGCGTGGCAGACGTCCATATGAACGCAGCTATCGTGTAAACCACAAAAGCTAGAGATTGAAATTTTAAATATGTATTCTTGTATACCTTACGCAGTACAAGTTTATTTTTTGCTTTTCGAAATCTCACCATATTTCCTTATTATCGATAGTAATCGATATTTTGAGCTAAAAATACCAAATTTACTATGTAGGTTTCTGTAATTGAAATGCAGATAATAATTATTTTAAACTTTAGATACCGACCCCCAATGGCGTCAAAAGTGAAAAAAAAGTATTTCAAATAGTAGGGAGTTGGGATTCCGCATATATACACATTTGGATAACAATGCTATGGCCTGAAAATTTCATTAAGAAAGTACATATAGAACTGCAGTTATTCAACAATCAATTTCTAGACGCGCTTACTTGAGCATGTATATATACGTGCGTGTATGTGTGCGCGCAGAGAGTAATATGTATAGATAAAATATGTAAGCTAGATTGCTTAAAACACCACCTCAGACTTGGTTCAGGTTATCTCCTAGTCGGGCAAACCCGACTACAGCATTCTTACTTGTTTATGTAGTGTTTGAGAATAATATTGTAATTGCTGTTATTCGCCGATTCATTATCCTATTAAACGAAGTGTACGTATGTACATTATACATAATTAATATAAAATATTGTTTTTTATTCATTTATTTACAGACAACGAGTTTGCAGTTACAAACTTTTAATCTTGTTTATAGTACTTAGCACTGGCTACTATGGCCTTCGGCTATGTATAAAAGAAATTAAATTTCCTTCACTTAAAATTCTCTGCTTCAATTGGACTGATTCGTACATAAATTACTTTGCCTGCAATAATACTGAGCTTATCGTGCACTTATTTAATTATCCATTGCAAGCTACTTAGCCTTTGTCTGTAGTCTCAGTTTGTATCCATGGTATTAAGTCCATTGCACTGGGAATCAGAGAATATTGCAATCTTTTCACAGAGCTTATCTTTAGACTTGATATAATAAGCAAACAAACAAAAATAATGTCGCGTGCGAACTTTGAACGCAATTCTTTGATATCTTTGTTATGAATAGAGACGCCAGGTGCATCCGTTTTCTACCACAGATATCATAATTGAATTGTTATCTAAATTCCAATAATATTATAATAACATATTTTACTATATCAAAGTCACTAGGCGTATGCCAAAAATGATTCCTACTATCGAGTCCACAAATCAGATATACTTATATAATTCTTGAAGTTTTTGGAGCAACTGCATGTTTGAAAACGTACTTTCCAAGCAACCAATGGGCTCTTTATCATCTGATGAAACCCTGGAATACTTTCTGAACAAACACTTTCGGGAATAACAAATTTGTAGATTTGAGTTTTGATAAGCTCTAAGATTCAAACCATGAACAAATATCTGTTTGAATAATATATGAAATACAACTATATATAATTTTTATGATTGATAATTCATTCCTAAGTGAATTAATACAAGTATTTAAATAATTTCATGGCAACATCAAGAAAGTGTCATAAAGAAACTAAAGTCGTGTTGATTATCTAAGTTTAAAACGTTTTTTTTTATTACGCATACGTTTCTTATCTAATCTAGAAATTATTTTTTATGATTAATTTAAGCAAACAAATAGGAAAACTACTCCAAAGACAATCACTTCATCCGCGACTGGAACTCATCCCTGGCCACGCTTCTCAAGACCTTTCCATTCGCATTCTTTGGTAAAATATCCACGAACTGCACGCCGGAATGGAGGAACTTGTAGTCTACAACAACACGCTGGGCGACATGTTCAATGATCTGCTGATCGGTGAGGGGGGAGCCAGACTTCTTGATTACCAAGGCGCCAGCGGCATCTCCGTGCTTGGGATCTCGGACACCGACCACACACACATGCAGGACATCGGGCAGCTCGGAGATGATTTGTTCGAGCTCATTGGGCCAGTAGTGCTTGGACTTGTACTTGAGCAGATCCTTCTTGCGATCCACCAAATACAGATTGTTATCGTCGTCAAAGTAGCCCAGGTCGCCGAGATAGAACCAACCGTCTTTTAGAGTAGAATCTGTGTCCTCGGGGTTGCTCACATAGCCGTCCCACTTGGAGCCAATGTCAATTATCACTTCGCCGACTTCGTTGTGGGCCAAGCTATTGCCATCTTCGTCCACAATCCTAAGACGCACGCCCGGAAAGACTCGACCCACCGAATTGTTCAAACTATGATCAACATTAACCGTTACAGCACCCGTCTCGGTGGAGCCGTACGAAAATGCCACAATGCTCTTCTTCATAAGGTCCTGCGCCCGCTGCATCAACTGCAGCGAGATCCAGCCGCCAGTGATGAAGGTCATCTTTACAGTAGACAGGAGCTCTTCTGTGGCCAGCGGATGGGTGAATAGCTCATACGCCTGCCAAGGTGCCATCGCAAGCGTGGTGACTTTATACTTCTGGATGAGGTCAACAAATTGGTCTGCATTGTACGAGCCCTCAAATATAATGCGGGGTACTCCATAAAGCAAGCTAATTGCCAGCGCTATAAAACCCGTCGCCCAATCAACAGTCGCGTGCGTCAATAGCACATCTGTACTATTGCAAAATCTGTAAAGAGAAGATATTTGATTAGGCGATATTATGACACACAGATCTCGTGAAGCTTACGGTGCAATCTTGGTGACATGGAAATGGGAAATGGCCACAGCCTTGGGCAAGCCGGAGGTGCCCGACGAGCACAAAATAAGCGCTGTCTGATCGCCATTGGTATTCAAAGCAGCAGGTCTAAGGAAAAAATGGTTTAAAATTAGTTAAAGGAAAACCCAACAGAACAGTTCTACACTCACTGGTAGAAGGGTTCCTCGGGAGTAGGCTCCAGCAGATCCTCAATATAGGGCACACCCTCTAGACGATCTGTAAGGGTTACAATTTTTGGGGCCCACTCTTTAGTGACTTCCTTAATGCGCTCGTAGTCTGAGCCATCGCAGAACATGATCTTTGGCTTAGTCACCCCGAAGAGATCAGTCACTGTTTTGGCATCGCGTGTGGCATTCACTGCATGGAACGGTATCGCATTGAAGAAGCAGGCCACAACGAGGGGAGCCACATATTTGCTGGAGTGGCCAATGATGCCAACGACATCATCCTGTGTCAGTTTCTCCCGCTTGAGGTACAGAGCCAATCGTACGCCCCAAACGCGCATCTGTGCGCTGGTCACCTCTGTCCCATCGGCATCGTTAATCTACATCGAGAACAGCCAATTGTAGTTGAGGTCCTTTAAACAAGTTATGCCATGTACCTGAACAATTTGGTTGGGATAGTTCCTTAGGGCTGCGTAGAAGACTTCGCCCACAGAGCAGTTGGGATCAAAGTATGGACGCCTTTTGACGCCACTCCAGATCTTGGTCTCCGGATCATAGAACGTGGGAAACAAAGCTTTTGCTGCCATTTTCTCTGCCTCAATGCAAATAACTTATTGATTTTCTGCAGTTCAGCGACTGCCTTTATATATGATCCACCCGCTTCATATCGATATCATATCGTGTGTAGAGTATATAGACAATGGCTTTTCATTTTCGGTCACCAAGTAGATCAGCTTAGGCATATTAAATAGATTAGCCAAGCCAAATTTTTGCGTATCGTTATGTATAATATCAGCTGATGTTTGTTTGTACTTGAATTGAACGCATTCTGGGAATACGCCTTTTATCTCTTTTCGTTCTAATTTACTTAATTTGCTAAGGGCTATCGTCACGCTTTTTACTGCGTCAGCTTTCTATTTGGGGAATTATTGATCAGCTACTGTTGCTTATATTCTGTATATTCTTCCACCACCTGGTTATCGCTTAAAACGAATTTCTCTTAAAAATAACCTGAAGCAAGCGGACTTTGTGGCCACTAACTATTTACTATAGATTGAATTTTTGTTTCCAACTAAACAGTCTTACCTTGAAATTTGTGTTGTTTTTGCTGATTTTATAAAAATAGATACATATAGATATACCTTAGAGTCTTGGACCTTTCGACTGTTAAATTATATTGATGAGCTACGGTGAAGCATTTCAAAGACAACAATGTTGTGTTGGAAAAAATTTATATAAAATAAAATGAAATACTGAAAGTATTTATATACTATTCTTCCTATTAAATATGCAAAGATTTTTCAAAAAAGATTTGCATAAAATATTATTATAAATTATTATAATCTCATTAAAGGGTCTTTATATATTTTCAATCTTCTTTTTATGTAGAAAAGCTATTAATGCGGTCATGTAAATTTGAAATTATATTTTTATAAACAAGTAATTTATTCTAAATACTTGAAGAATTTTTTAAAATTTTTTGTTAATTTCAATAAAGTGTAAATTTTTATTTAAAATATCTTAAATCAAAGTATTAAAATTATTTCAAATTTTTTTATTTTCTCATTTAGTTTAAAACCTTATTCCACTTCCATTCCTTTGCGAACGTTGAATTAAAATAAAAACATCCTCATGTATAATACATAGAAAATGTTTCTAAAACTATAATAATGGATGGTCATTAAAATATCCATTAAATAATCATTTAATTATAAACAATAGCTATTTCAATAAATGTTGTTTATTTTCAACTCTGCTCAAATATAAACTCTGTGTTTGAAACAAATCCTTGCCACATTTAAATAGAGATTAAAGCGAAATTTAAAATTGGCTTTTAATGAACACTTTGTTTCTAGCTTTGAGTTTTATTGTTATAACTGTTCCGCTATGTCCGCCCCAGTAATTTATGCACGCCTCTCTTTTATGAACCGCCCCATTCCCTACCCTATTCCAGCCAGTCGAAAAATTTGTTGTTGTTGGCATTTCCCCCAAGCTCGAATTGGAGGAGGGTTGCACTGCATGCATATATTAACATCAAATTACGCCCAGCAACAACAAAAGCAATTTAGCAACAACAAAAAAATACTTATGCAAAATGAACCCAAGTAACTCTATATATGTGTATACATGGGGTTCTGACAAGGCGAACTCTGGAATTGGCATGGAAATAAGAGAATGCAAATTACGAAAAGAATTTAAAGGGCGCAATTCGCGCATAGCTTTAAGGACTCTTTCTCCACAAACTCCAGTTAATTCTAATGGAATTAATGGACTCCATATCCTTTGGTCTCGGTGGTTTTTGGTATTGGTTTCGGTCTTGGTTTCAGTTTCGGTCAGATGGCCGTCTGGCAGCTGTTGTCTATTCGATAATTTGCTTTGTCATGCAGAGCAAAAGTCGCTCCATATTGACAGTTGATAAAGCACATTATAATTATATACACACCACATACACACACACACACAAACCCCAACCAGAAGTGTCTGTCCATCCCTCACTCAGCAAATTGTTGCTGTGAAGGGTTGGCAGTGCGTGATTTTGAGCTATTTGCTTTTACAATTTAATGCCGCTGTGTCTGCTGCTGATGTTATTGTTGTTGTTCCTGCTGCTGTTGCCGTAGTAGAATGCTCCTGATTTGTGGTCTGTTTGCCAAGTTATCGTACTAATTAACCCTCATCAAGTCAAAGTGTGCAAAGCTCTACTAAACACATATGCAATGGAGATTAAAGAAATAATTAAAACAATATATTTTTTTACTTATTTATGACTTATGAATCATTGTCATTAAGCTATATGAGCAAGTAACAATAATATAATATAAAATAATATGATATAGAATAATATAATATAATAATACTGATAAGGGAAAGAATTTAGAAAATTAAAAAAACAAGTATTTGAAAAAAACATGTAAAAACTTTTGCACTCGGGAGCAAAAACAACTTGATTTATCAAAAATTTTCAGTTTCTCTGATTTACCACACTTTTTGGGGCGTGTGGGGGGTTATTCCAATAAATTTTACTTATACAGTTTATTTTCGCTGTGCAGAAATGGTAAATAGAAGACCACTTGCTTATTTATGAACAACTAGCTACACAAATGATATAAGATATAGTTTATATGTATTTTAACAGACCTTTTCAACAAATATAATTTTTTTAGTAGAGCGAACTTTTAAAAATGTTCAGACCATATCTATGGTATTTATTTATTTATTTATTTAATAATGTTGACGAGTGTCAACGAAATCAAAAATATTATATAAAGAAAGTAAAAATAACATCTTAACAAGGTATAAATAGATAGCCTAAGTAAAATTACCGCAAAGAATACCCTAATAACATAACCCACACGTTGACCCGGCCAGCTATGCCCCTGATCACAGCTAAATGTAGTCAGTGATATTATTGGGATCTATAATCCAAGATTATAAACAAAATTAGTATGTACTAAAATTTGTAATGTATCTATTAAAATATAAACTAGAGAGCGATTCCAGTTAGGAAATACATAGTCTAGGTCAGCAAAATAATTGAGCACCATGAACTTACCTATACCTTTCCTACGCCTACATATTTCCTTTTTTTCCAATTATCTTCAAATTCATTTGGCTTTATATAATTAATTTCATTTAAATTGTAAAATCCATTATGAACATAAATGCTATTATAAAAATCTGTATAAAATAAGATGCGAACTATTTAATTCCTATATTCCCCAATAATTATACTAAACAAGTAAGAAAGCTCTAGTCGAGTCACAGCCCGACTACGAGATCCCCTGAACCAAGTCCGAGCTGATGTTTTAAACAACCTAGCTTACATCTTTTATCTATATATATTACCCTCTGCGCGCATATATGCATGCACACATACACACATGCACACATACACACATGCACACATATACACATGCACACATTTGTATACACATGCACACATATACATACCATGCACACAGAAACGCGCGCAGATTACTGCGTAGTTGATTTGAATGTATGTGTGCACACGTACAGGCTGCTGCCGCGTGCTTTTACAATGTTTCCTTTAATAACTTCTGTATTACTTAACGGATTTAAATGCAATTTTCTGCATTGAGTGCTATTAATTTATTGAAAATACGGTTTTCACTTAAAAATTTAAAAAAATTAAATTGTGGATTTGATAATTTTTTTTTTAAATAATTTTTTTTTGGGAAATGTGGAGCTGGTATCCAAAATATGAAAAAATAGAAAATGTATTTTAATTACAAAAAGCTAAAAACAAAATTTGGTAGCAGTAGCTAAAAATATGTAAAAGATATGGTCAAAAAACTGAATCTTGATAACGTTTTAAATCGATATCATTGAAACGGAAAAATTTATCGAATATCTAAAACAAACTCGATATGCGCGCTGTATACACAGACCATCATGCAAAATTTGAACTCTCTAGCTCTTATATGTTCTGAGATCGACGCGTTCATACATACGGACAGACGGACGGACGGACGGACGGACGGACGGACGGACGGACAGACAGACGGACAGGGCTAAATCGACTCAGCTCGTCACCCTGATCAAGAATATATATACTTTGTGGGGTCTGCCACGCCTCCTTCTGCCTGTTACATACTTTTTGCAAAACCATTATACCCTGATTTCCCATTTTCAATGGGTTCAGGGTATAAAAATAATCTGTAATTCACATTTCTATGATAATCTTTTTAGCATGTGCGAAAATATCGCGGGTCACTTGAACAGTGGCTTTCAGCAAACATCGTACACCATGCATCTGGCCGTAGCCAATGCGGGCGTCGGCGTCCCTGACCTTAGACAAGAAGCCAAATTTGCGTGCGGGCGTTATTAGCGCGTGTTTTCACGCTTATCACACTTGTTGGAGGCGCCACGTGCTCGTTGCCTTCGCTTTTCGACCTCCGGAACTGTCATAAATCTTGCATACGGCCAGGACGCATGCGCCAAACCTGTTCCACTTCCACAATGTGCCGCTTGATGGTAAGAAACATCGCACCATTCATAAAACCGAGCGATGTTTTCTTTGGCGGCGCGAGATGCTGAATCCTGGTCCTGGTCCAGGGACTTGGGCACTGGCAAACAGTTTGCGGTGATTCCTAAGACGGAGCGGTTGCAACAGCGGCATAAGATCTTTGCGAGAAGTGAAGCGAACACAAACGTTTTGAGACTTAGCCAAATGTTAGCTCAAGACGTGTCAAAGTAGATAAATTATGCATTAGCCATAAACTTTTTTGAGCGAAATTTGACATAATACAAAATACTATAGTATTTATGACTAGCCAGCTGTCAAATACTGGCAAGTTAAGTAAATAATAAGAATTGTACCGATAGAAAAGTTTTCACGCCAGTGTTGTTAAGTGCGGCATAAAGTTAGCCGTGAAAGTTAAGTGCGCTTGCAACTCGGCCGGAATCTGCGGCAGTTGCCGTAACACGTTGCCTCAACTAATACAAACTTTTGTCGGACTGCTCAGACAGCTGAGCCAGCAGCTGAGCAGTTAGCCCCTTAGTTGCAACCGCTGTCAGAATATTTGCAACATTTTCCAGTTTTGACAACGGAATTTAGTTAAGGAACGCAACGGTGTCCTGCGCGACCGGAAACGGAAGTGAACTTGCCGCAACAACTGAACTTGCTGCGGATTGGCTTTTTTGCTTTCATATTTTTGGCTGCACTTGCTTGACGGACACCCAGACACACATACACACACACAAACATACAGAGACGACACATACGACGTGAGCGTGTGATGTGAATGGTAAGTGCAAGTGCTTTATGGAATGAGTAACGGTACAATTTTCCAAGCGATTTTCCACATTTGTTTTGCACGCTTTATGAATTATATTTTTTGTTGTTTCTGTAGCTCTGCCACCTACGCGTTGCTATGTTAACTTTGTTGTTTCTGTGGTTAACAAGGTTTGCCAGTGTTATACAGGTTGTTAGTTTTTCAGTTTTTTTGTTGTCTTTGTCTAAGTTGTGATTGCTGTTTTTGTGCGGTTCGTGGACATAGTTTTCTGTGCATATATGTGTGTTATTTTTTGTTGCGAAACTGCAGCAAAATGTGAGGTTTTTGCAACAGACATAAATTGAAGAAATGTTGTGGCTACGTTTGACATTTCCTATTTTTAATTGCCAGCTTCTATATGAATTGAAATTCTCATAAATGAAGCGCAATTAGGCAGCATTTCAATTTGTTGAGTGTTTTCTTTATGAGTTTTGCTTGTTAAGTAATCAAAAGTCTCTCAAGTATTTTAAATGTTTTAGCTTAAAAATGGCTTATGAAATTCTAAAAAAATTGAAGGTGTTTCGGTAACTGTGGAAGCCAAACCTTAACATAAATTATTTTATTACAAATTATTAAATTACAACTAATAAACAAACAAATATTTACTTAAACAACACTTAAAATAGATTAAAAATATATTTTCAATATTTTTTTTATTTTTTTATTAAAGGCAATTTCAACATATAAACAAAGATTCTTATCTAAATCAGGTAATATTTTGTTGACTCTTTTTTAATTTATTTAAAATCGATTGTACTTAACAGATAAATATCTGATTTCATTTTGAAAGCTGAAGCAATTAAATTAAGGAAGTGTTTTTTATTTGTTTTTCGATTGGATACGGTAAATTTCTTTTGTCAAAAAATGTAAAAAAAAAAAACAACTGAGAAACACGTTTGCCAAGACAATTTACTGACATCAATCACTCAATTTGAATATTAATGGAACTGAAATACATGTGCGGAAAATAAAGTCTATTTGGGGTTGCAAAGCTGAATGAGATCTAAATTGCAATAGAAAAATATATTTGTCGGCATATAAAAAGGTAAAAATTGTGAGCAACGTATCCAATCAAATTAAAAAAGTCTTTTGATAAATATTCAAATTCGCATGGAAGCACTTCAAGGGTATTTATTAATTAATGAAATAAAAAACATTTGAATACAGTCCTAAATTAATTAAAAATGGAAAAATGGAAAAATGCCAGCAAAGTCCTGGAATTTTAAAGATCTTGTGCAATTTCTAAGACATTTGCATGTGCCGAGTGTCCTCTGTGTCCTGTGTGTCCTGTGCGTCCTGTGCGTGTGTCGCGTGCTCTGCTTGTTATTTTGGGTCTAATTGTTAGTTTATTGCTGCCTTGTGTGCCAACTAATGGCCCCAAATGAACCTGAGCCCTGCCCACCAGGCGTCAGCTCCAACTCCTGCTTCCGATCTAGGGCCACGCATAAACATGCTGCCTGTTGGGGACGACCACAGGGCGAATACTCAACGCGCCCGTCACGCCTTTCCAGCAATTGAAATGGTCCAGTGAATGGGCTGAATGGACTGCGTGTCGCATCTATAATTAAGTGAATTTACTGTGTGGGGCATGGACATAAGGAGATATTTTATGCTGGCTGGCACTTGCTGAAATACACAACAAATATTTTGGTAGGGCCACGCTGCTTGTCTTGGGTGTGGTCGCATTTTCCATTGGAAATGTTATGTGCTGCACTGAAAGTGATATGCATTACAACTGAAAGCCGACACGTACTATGTCGCCTCATATAATTACTGAAGTGGACTTCAGCTGATGTCTGTCAAGTGTTGAGATTGTGAAAGTCGAGAGGCTTTTATAGTCTTATCTTTCCCACTATTAAGTCTTAAAGATGTCACTAAACGCTTAAGTGTGCAACTGTTTAATAACTGCTCAAAGTGTTGAAATTTTGCGTTGCTGTCGTAAAACGTTTACGAATATCAGACACAAAAGATAGTGAAATTTTAAGCAAGTCACAAATGTATGCAGCTATTAAACGTTTAAGTATACGATACAAAGTGGAGTATATGAATAGTTTGTTTGCAGTGGGGCAAACACGCAAAGTTTGCCAAATTTGGTCTCTTTGAGTGCCGCCTTTAACCTATATGTCTTACGAGCGTCTGAGTAGAACTCTGCTATTGCGGTAAATTACACAGTCAAATACATGCACAATGGCACTGTCTATAGGTTCTGTTCCATTGACTAATTGGCATTTCGAGTTCGGCAGACAATTTCCGCAACGTGCGGCACTTCAAAGAACCTAGCTCCGAATATAACAAATGCCTTTCGGTTTCGCCTCCTCCATACACACACACACAGACACACACATACACACTTTTAAGTTATATACGGAAATGTGTAGACGGAGGCCAATTAATTTGATAGGCCTGGAAACGGGACTTTCTGTCTTATTGAAAGAATTAAAATTACGAAAGAAGTATCAAATTGATTTTGCCAATATACTCGAATCAATTTTAATTCCTTTACTCAATTCATTGTCCTCAAATTCCTTTGTCAATCGTTAACAGCTGCAATTATAAACAATTTGAAAGATCTGAAGATAATGTCATTTATTGAGATTAGAATCCTTTATAATGTTACGCACACATGCAGAAGCACATTTTCATAAGCTAAGCGCCTGGAGGCTATGCTTCAGTATTTATGCTGCTTTCCTGACTCATTAGGAGTTGAGCTTAAGCATGTTTGTACAGGATCTATTAGTGCTCATCCGACTGACTAAAACAGCTGCATAAGCCTGCACTCACCCACACACACACAGACACACACTCATGCACCTTCAGCTACTTCAACTGCTGTGCTAATAGAGCTCTCACCGACTCTCACACACACACAGCTCTTAGAACAACAATAAATTAGACTAAAACATCCGTAGTGTGTGTTTTAAGCAGAGATTTCTTGTTGTGAGTAAAAGCCAGACTTAGTCAGTCGCTTGTCTACTCGCTCGCACATTATCTGCTACATATATAGCCGTCTCGCTCTATGTGTGTCGCATCCGCAGGCCAAACAAAATAATTAATAAACTTGCCGTTAACACAATTTCAACTTTAATACATTTTGCAGTTACTTGCGAGCCATAAGAATATAATTTATAAGCCACACTCAGCCCCACTCCTTCTTATTGTCTGACGGCAATTTATGGAACTGTTAAAGCAGATGTAGTACTTCATAAATATGGCAAAAATCATGGCATCCTTGTGAGGTCAATGATACAATAATGCGTACCCAGCCAGCTGACTCTTGATAAACGAGGGCTAAAGTCATAATTATGATTAAGGACAGCTTAAATAGAGCTTATGATTAAGCCATTAAAATTGTTAACAGCTAAATTCTTAAGAAAGAGCTTGGTAACTTTGTATTTATTTATATATTTATTAACAAACTTAGTTGGAAATTATTTAAATAACTTTTATAGCATTATTAAAAAATTATATTTAAATGACGAATCTAAAATTTGATTTTAGAATTTCTATAAAAAAAAGAAAAAATTATTTCATATATAATGTTTTATCTTTTCATTTTATTTTCGTTCAGCTATATTTCTTCATAACTATTTTCAAAGCACATATAAATTGTAATTATTTCTTTGTCAGTGCTCTGCCATAAATTCCTTCATCAAACAGAACTCAACAAGAAATTCCAACTCTGTATCTCTGTTTCTGGCTAATTGTAATGTGAGCATCATAAATCATTGTTATGTTTTGGTATTTAGATTTTAGTGAATTTTGTGCTCAAAGTATTTGTGCCAATTCCTGTTGCCTAATGCCAAAGAGCTTAACGTAGGCATACAGTGCGTATGCTCAATACTAAATCTTACTCAAGTGGCAGAGGCACTATGATAAATACCTCAACTAAAAACGAAAACCAAAACGAAATAGCATAAAACGCTTACAAAGAGAAATAAAGCTGCGATAAATTCACAACAATAGCCGAGAGGCTTTTAGCGAGGGGAAAAAAGTGAATAAAACAGAAAAGAGAAAAATGACCAAAAAATCAAGAAGAAATACAAATGAAGCCACGAAAGTTATGGGCGGCAATATTTTCGGTCTGGATTGTTGCTGCCTAGACGATGACACCAGCCACCAGCTTAAATAAATAAAATAAATCAAAAATGTAAATCAACACTCACACACACACAATCATAACTCCATATGTGAGGAGCAGGACAATAATTTGCACACACACACACAGACTCAACGTGGATATATTTATATGTGTGTTTTTCTCACTCCTTCAGGGCCTCTCATTAAATTTGTCTGTGCTCGTTCGTTGACTTTGTTATTTCTAGTGGTTAGTTATTTGGTTCTGTGTGTAATATAAAATCACGACAAAGCATTCATTCAAGTGTTTTGGATTTCTGCCATAACACACTCACCCACACACATATATTAAATTATGCCCCGCCGACGCACAAAAGGTTCTAACGAAGCATTTATTTTGTTTCGGCCATCCTCACATTCCATTCTCGGCTTCTTTTTCTTACAGCGCTGCGCGTATATCTATGTGTTTTATTGGCCTCTCCCTGGGGTACAAACAATAATTCATCAATATTAAATGCATGACTCTTGAAAAACCAAAATTAATTGTATCATAGAATTGTGCGCAGTCCAAAGTTCACTGCGAGAAACAATAAAACAAGTAATGCTGTGGATGTTGTGCATTTTTGACTGCGAGATACTCTGTAGGGGAATTGAATAACTTGGAGACTTGCTAGAAATATTTATCTATCTTTTTATGGTACAGATATTTCTGGAATAAAGAATACTCATCGACATGTGGGCGTAAATTTTAAAATATAAAATCAATGTCAAAATATGCATATCTCTTCATCTGTTAAAATAGAAGGCATTTTCGATTTCTTTGTATTTATTTATTTCAATTTTTTAAAATTTATATTTTTATTATAATTAGAATTGATTTTTTTTATAAATTGTTGAAAATTAAGTGAGGTTATATTTGATGGTTATCCGAAGGCCTTTATAGCCATGGCTTTAACATGTTGGCTTGAGTTTTGTAAGCTGATGTCAAATTTTTAAATACATAAATAAAATATTTTATGCCTCATTAATTTACAAAAGTTTTTTATTTGCTTATAATTAGTATTGATTTCATTCCTAATTTCAAGTGAAAAAACCCATGTTTTCCAAATTATTTATAAAATAATAAACAATAAAAATCTCAATTAAAAAAATTTATTAAAAAAATTGGAAAAGTTGGCAAAGCTTAAAGATATAGAGAAAACAAATACGAGTTAATTTTTTTTTGTATTTTTATATGAAGTCTTCATAGTCTCACTTTTTGCTGACTGCAGACTCCCTTTTACTCCATCCCTATTGCTACAGGGTACAAAAAGACAATATTTATTGTTTAAAAGTGGTTATCTTTTATGTTTTTTTGGGCAGCCTCAAGCAATATTTGCGGCATGCCATTTTTCTGTGTTGCATTCTAAAATTGTCAGTCTGTCCTTTAACGTTCTGTAATTAAAGCTGCATTCAGCAAAGCGCTATATACATGCATACATATATATGTATATACATGACGCTGTATACATTGAAGGCCCTGCAGGTATTTCAATTAGGACGCATTCGTTGAGCAACTTCATTTCCTTTGGCTGCACGGCTTTGCGCTGGGCAAGGACAACTCGAATCTGTAGGGCCTTTGACTGAATGCTTGAGGATGCTCTTTTTATTTTTTCATCCTTTTTTAAAGAGCGCAACTTCAACACTTGATGTAATTTTGTTCATTTTCATTTTCGGCCCGCTGTATGTCTTCTGTCGTCTGTCGTCTGTCGCAGTCCCAGACACCTCTTCATTCATTTGCACAAAACTGAGTGGGGCAACAGCGCGCAGTCTTTGTCCAGTTACCGCTCACCTGGCCAACTGTCCGAGTGTCCGCCTGTCCACCCTTGTTCCGGCTAGCGGACAGTTGCCTGCGTTGGCATTTATTTTCATTTTCTTTTTTTTCGTTCTGTGTGATACCTTTTCTTACAGCTGTTTATAATTCCGGCTGAAATCTACTTCATTTTATCAGCGTCTTCACGGCGTCTTGCATTTTTGAAATGAATTCAACTTCTACCACTTTTTCATCGCATTTTTTGTTCGCTTTTTCCATCTGTAATTCCATTTCGTATTCGCATTGCCCAAACTCTGGCTGCGAGCTGCGACCTCTGTCAGCTGCTGGTCATTCAATTTGACGCCACATTTATTCACCTTTTTCTTGTTTTTTCGGTTCGCGGGTTGCTCTTTTTTAAGCAGTTCTCACTTTTGCTCGCATTTTAATTAGTTTGTTACACGCTGTGCTGCGCGTCCCATTTGCATGCGTATACTCGATGTATATTGCGTATACGCAACGTATATTTAACTTTTGGCTATGTGTTAATGTGGGATGTCCCTTGGGTGCAGACATCAGCATTATCTACCATCAAGTTAAGTCGCAACTTTGGCCAGCATTTCTGCAGCTGACCGTTGATATCTCTGGGGCAATTAATACTCGCACTTGTGCGGATGTGTGTTGCGGCCCATTGGACCAGAAAAACAGAAGAACAACTGAAAGCACGCAAATCACAAGCTGAACTCCCAGCTGAACAAAGTTCGACCTGCCAACTATTTGGCCACACTTAAAATTTTCGAAATGAAAGCTCCCTCAGGGCATCACACAATTAGACATCATTCAAAATAGCTCGACCCTCGTTTATTCCCAGTACGAAATGTCACGCTTTCTGCCTTTTGTTGCCTTCCAAATGCCCTTCCTCTGCCCCTTCCACTTGCTTTTGTCCCCCTTTTGTGTGTAGCTTCCGCTGGGTGGCCTTCATTGTTTTGACTTCCGCCTGGTGGTCGAGTGCCTGATGATGCGTTGTTGATGATGCCCGTCCGCGCCCCTCCTCCCCCTCGATGCTCCAGCTACAAACAATAATAAACGCCTGGCTCGACTGCATCTTGTTTGTTTGCGTTTGTATTCATAGATCTCCCTATCTGGATCTGTGTCAGCATATAGATTTAGTGCTCCATTACAGTGGACTTTTGGGAGGCAGCTGGCCAACCAACCGTCAAACTCTTCGGCTGACACTTTATTTGCTTAGCGCACTAGTTAAATTGGGCAGACAAATGTTTAAGTACTCCCTAGTCCCCCGCTTCCTTTTCGCAACCCCAAGCAGATCCTGCTTTAGCCACAGTTAGTTCCACTTTTATGGGTAGTTTTTCTCTTCTTTTTTTAGTTTCTGTCGCTTTTGCGCTTGGACTAACTTTCCGTCCATTGGCTGCAGTTAAAGTTGTAATTTTTTTCGGGTTTCCGGTCCGCTGGGAACTTTCGGCTGACATGTGTTGATCCGGCCAACCAAAGGACTTTGCAAATGGAGGTCAGCAGTTGTTAGCGCTTGTTTGCCCAATAAACATTTTGTTAAGTTGCAAAAACTCGCTTGGCCAAAGCAAAATGTTAACTTCATTGCAAAAAATTAAAAAAAAAAATCATTTTACATTGCCTTTGGCAAAAAAAAAAAAACTTTAAAAGTACGATGCAAATATTCATAATTATGTTGCTATTCAGTTACAAGTATTTATCCAAGTTTTGTTGCACAAGAAACATTTTTTGTATTAAAGTTGAATTACAAATCATGAGACTTACAATTATTCCATTTGTAAAAATATTTATTTACTAAAAAAATGTTCTATGGGAATTTTTTCTATTTGCTTATATTCACATAAGCATTTAAAACTCTACATATTTAAAAAAATTAAAAATAAATAATTTAATTTAAAATTAAGATTTATAATTTAAGTCTTTTATTTTGCATATATTTGTGTTTACGAAGTCAGAAAAAATATTTTATAAATTATTGAATGAGTCTTTGTCAACTCTTTTATCACTGTTAACAGAGTATTTGTCAGTCGTTTTTGCCATATTCACTTGTTATATTTACAATTGAATTGTTTATTGTGTACATATGGGGCAAATGTTAAATATTTAAGCACATGCATAAGAAAATATTTTGGCATTGCCTTTTCATGTCTGTGTGTGCCTATGGCTGTATGTATGTGTGTTTGTTTGTGTTTATGACTATGCGTGGGCAGACAGAACTAATTTTTTGGTACCATAAGTCATGTTGGCAGGCGCTGAATGTGCCTCAGACACATTTCAAGGCGATTTTCCGGCTTGCTTGTTTGTTATTTGCAGTTTGCAAATCTTTTTGGCCTGCAGCAAATACCGCCATTTGCATTACTTCTATTTGCAGTCGAAGGCAGAGCGAGATAGAGAGAGAGAGAGAGTGCACAGATTTCTTATACAACTATGAGCAACTATTTGGCACGCCGCTTACATTATTTTCGATGCTCTTTTATTTGTGCATTTTCTATTTGAATGCAACAAAAAATTGGCAAACGAAGTTGTCGACAGGCATCTAAGTGAATTTGTTGGTTGTCCAGGCAGCCAAGCGCTGGAAAGAAATAGCAATATATATTGTATAAGTAGGGAAGCAGAAAGTAAGGAAGAGAGAGAGAGAGAGAGAGAGAGAGAGAAGGTGAATGTCAGCCAGACGCTGACCATGCACTTGGCACAAAACCAAGACTAGCAGGAGCAGCAGCAAGGCCAAGGACCTTTATACAGACTTTCATTTGCGCTCCTCCAGCTGGGATTTGGGACTCGCATTGATTGCTACATGGCCTATTATACTTAAGTGCTTATCATAATTTGTGTAGCGCTCTCTTTCCGGCGACTTGTGCCAGAGCAAACACTGACGGGACCCTCGAATAATTTATTTTGCGAGCGACTCGAACGCATAAGTCGCCTTAGCGACTATTCCCCAGAGTCGGACCGGGGGAAATGGATTTTCTAGCGCCAACATTGAAACAGCAAAACAGCCGGAACGTGCAAGCCGCTGTAGAAAGTAGTGCCAAGTAGGATATGCGAATGCCGGGCACAAAATTGGAAAAAATGGAAATATACCATACGCATGCTTGATGCGTTGGCATCACTATTTGTCTTAACTTTTGCTTGAAGTTTTATTTGACCCCTTTATAATGTAAAACATTTCATACCAATCCCTTTTCGTCAGTTCTGTATATTTCTTAGACTTCCTATCCTACAAATATTAATATACTGAGTGGGACATTTATTGTGTTCTGAATAATAAAACTTGAAAACTTTAATTTTATATGAAAATATATGAGTAAGGCTCTGCAATTGAGTGAAGAAATTAAGAAAATATTAGATTAAAATAAGCGGTATATTCTTTTATAAAATCATTTCCAATGCTTAAAGTGAACTTTTCAGGGTATCAACTAGTCCATGGCTAGCTTTTGCTTAAGTAGTCTTTAACACGTATTTGATTGCTGTTGATTGCAAGTGGAAAATTTAATTACCGCGAGAGGAAATGATTTATTGATTCAGGCTGAGTAGACTTTTAAAAAAAAATATTTAATAAAAATTTATAAAAACTTTCAACAATTTTACTTAAACAAAAATATAAAAATCATGTTTTTATGTTAAGCACTGACTTTCCGGCAAAAACGAAAATATAAATTTTTTATGGAATGACTTTTAAGCAATATTGAGATATGTCTCGTCTAGTCGTATGGATATTTATGATATGAATATTTAATAATAAATTTATAAAACTTGCATTGAACTCTCACTCAGAATCAATACACACACCGACAGAAAAAATTGGGTTTTTATTGCAGCACCTAAATATGCAAAGGCTGACGGAGACACAACAACAAAATATTTGTTTGGAGAGGGTGAAGTCAGGGGTCAGAAGCTGTCTTTCTTATATTTTGTTTACTGTTTGTGCCATAAGTGCTTTTTAAGCTAACTAAATAATCGATGATACAAGTTTTTGAGACATTTTTGTTGATTGTGAATTTTCTTGCTGCCAACAAGCACACATCACAAACATGCTCGAGACAACGGCGCCCAAAAACCCAGCCGAAATTTCTTATGCGAAAGTTTGAGGAAGGTGAAGACATTGGCAATGCATAAAGCTGTATTGACACGATAAACAAAATTGATATTTCGAAGGGCAATAACAGTGCAAATTATATTGATAAGAAGTTGAATGATAAGTCTGTGGACTGAAATAAAATTGAAGAACTTTTTGAAGAAAATTGTGTTATCAAAATTGTACTTCGCGTTCGTTTATTGATTGTATCTATAGCTTTTGATATATTTAATTAATATAGTGGATATATTTCAAAATATGAGTCTGCTAATATAGAATGAAACGATAATTTTTTATATGCACATAAATGTAAATTAATTGCAGATCTTGGTAAAGTAAATATTTATAAATTTTAGGTTTTTCTTAGTCAATTTTAAATACGAAAATGTTCCGCAGTTGATAGTTAGCCTTATTTTACATTTATATAATATATTTAAATAAATGGTATGATTCTGGCTTAGATTTTTTAGATGGAAATAAACTAGCTTAAAGGAAGAATATTTATAATATAATATATATAATATATAATGATTTAGCTCTAGAATAATTTGGGGACTTGTCCAAAATGACATATATTAAATATCATATGTTTAAGCATCGATAAATGAGCAAGATGTAATAATTAAACTACTCCTTTTCGAGATATAAAAATATTAGAAATATATAAAAACATAGTTGCTACTAAGCTACTCTTAATTCATAAGTCTTTATAAGCTGTCCGGTGTCCTTAACTAATACACTGAAACATGTATTTGCCTGTTGTTCTTATCGTTCTCTCCATATTCAAATCTTATTAAATTACATCAAGTCCTAGACGCCTTTGGATCCCACAGAGTCATTGGCTTATTTCCTTTGCTGATTTTGTTGTTGTTGCTTGGCTTTGGGCAGAAATAAGAAATCGTTTGTATCGCTGGCGGTCAGCCGATCGAGCACATAAAACGCATAAAATTAAATAAAAATCGTATAAAAATCCTTTTAAGCACGCAACGCTTCTCGCCAACTTTTCGTCCTTCTTCTCTCGTCCTTCTTCCAGTCGCCCACAAAGGGTTTTTTGGACTTTCGTCGATGCTCAATAAAAAAAGAGGAGAGAAAAACCGCAAATTTGCTCAAGATTTTCCAGACCACACGTTGTGGCCAATGCCTCACTTTTCTCTCGTTCCCTTTCGCCACGCCCATCTTCTCGCCGCCCGTCTGTCTTGGGCAATGTCTTGTTGTTTTTGTTGCTTATGTTGTTTTCAAGCTATGTCTGCTTTAGTTTAACTTTGGAATATTATCGTTCGTAACCTTTTTTGTGAGCTTGACAGACGTAAAGCGGATTATACTTAAAAGATTTATTTTACTTATTTTGGTCCTCATGTCTTTATTCTTACATTTTTTTGCAGCTGCAATTTATGAAATTGCTTAAAAACACCAAGACCTATTAAACATTTTACAATAGAAGATATTTTTGGTAAATCTGCTTTTGATCCGATTTAAATATATTTATTATTTAATACAAATTTCAGTCCTAATTGAAATTTTGAAGTTGTTTCAACTTTTTACGAGAAAAATGAATTTTCCATGAAATTTTTTCAGCTTCAAATAGTTTTATTTGTTTTTCTCACCTAGCCTATCCGCAAATTCCATTAGTCTGTAAGTTCTTGATAAAGTTGGTGGCAGGCTTGTCGGTTTTATTTTTCTCCTCTCCGACTTTCAGCTAACGGTTTAATGCAACTTTGTATCCATTTTTTATGATGTGGCGTTTATCCCTTGACGAGAAAGAGACGAAGAATTGAAAGTTTTCTGCGCATACTTTTCTAAAATCACTTTCCTGCCGTGTTCGCTGTCGGCAAAATTTGATTTATTTTCCACTTTTTTTTCACACACTTCAGCTATATTTTTTTTTGTGTTCGTTCTGCCATTTGCTTCAGATTTGTTTATTTTGACTTGAAGTTTCTTCAGAAGAGCTCTTGACTCGATTGAACTGCAAATTTGCATAGCAAGCGGCTTATGAAAATGTCCTTAAAGGTCTTTCGACATGTTCAATAGCCGCAGAAAACGTGAATCTGCTTTTAACTACTCTCGAGGCAAAACAGTTGATTCCTGGCTAACAGGGCGGTTACCCAATTTTTGCACATTTATCTTCATTTTTCGCATTGTTTTCTTATTTGTTCGTCGAGCTTTTATGCTGCCTTTTTTACGCGTTTTCCGTTAATGTGCACTGCGGTTGTTTACGATTTCACGCTGCCACCTTGTGCTAGCCCCCAACCGCTGCTGTGCCACTGTCATCCCCACGCTATAGCCGCTGATCTGATTTCCGTTTCCGTTCGCACATACACAGATACACATACACGCACACTTCTGGCAACCCACTGCTTAATGTCTCCCGCTGTCTTTTCAGAGTGTCGCCCGCTCAGCACAGAATATTGTAGTTTATATTCTGTAGTATAAGAAAGTGTTTACTACACTATGAAATACTCTGTAGGTTTAGTATAAAATTAATAAAGAAAATATTTCTTAGAAGCTTTATTTTATTTTAATGTGATATCTCACTTTTTTTTTGCTAAATGTAAAACTAGATTTAGCTGCAGGAAACTTGTTTCAAACTAATTTTTTATGAAAAAAAAGAATCACAATAGAGTATTAAGAAGTATACAAAAATTTTCTTTGAAATTTTCTTTATAATAATATCTTTTTTAAATAATTTTTTTATGTCAAATTATCTTCAATTTTTTTTACTTTGTTTCTTAGTTTTAAGTTAAGCTTTTCTGCAGATCTTTGGCTTGTTGCCTATATACCCAATGCGCTCGTCGTATTTTTTGTATATCTTTATTTTTTTACACTTTGTGTTACACGTGTGTCGGCCATTTAAATGTGAGCATAAAGCATAAAGCGTATAGCAAGAGGTTTCAGGCACTTATTTTCAATTTAAGAAATGCAAATACATGTAAGCAGATTATGCTGATGAGCAGCAGCTTAATAATGCCAAATACATGCTCTTAAGTGCGTGCGTGTAAACAATTTAATTTCCTGCTCTTATGGAATTGCTTTTTCTTACATATGAGAAATGTTTAGGCTTAAATTAAAAATATTTGTGTTGAAAGAAGCCGAATGCTTACAAAAATTCAACATAACTAATTGGATAAAATTTGGAATTAACTTTTAATTTTCTGCAAATTTATGGAATTTTGCTATTGTCCAAAATCCATTGCCTACTTATTGGGGTATTGTATTTATTGTGTTCTTCGATTGCAGGCTTTTAAAAAACTTTTATGGAAAATTCAGCACATATTTGCGAAAAGAACACAAGTTTAAACAGCTGTCAAAGTCAATGGCAAACTTTGTTGTCTGCGCTTGCTGTTTGTTATTGTCAATTTTTTGTTCATATTGATAAATAATTCATAAATTGGGCGTGAGAAGAAGAGAGAGACACCCTCGATACCAATACACACCCACACACAGTTACATGTGTCCTCAACGCTATGCCATATTGAACCAAATATAAACGCATTTAAATAAATCCGAAAAATCCTCACACACACACACACAGACACATAGACAACACAAGCGCACACACACAGCTTGTCAACGCCATACAAGCCGCAGGGACAGAGAACCAGGCGACATGTGACCGCATTTCAAATTAGCACACACCAAACGGATTTTTTCACAAATACAAACACACACACACACACAAATTGCTTTTTTTCTATATACATATATTTTGTATTTAAAGCCCCAACTCGGAGCCAAAAAAAAATAAATGCCGCCACAAGGCGCATAAATACAAATATGTATAATGCAATATAATAAACGTCAGAAGCAGTCTACAAAAAGGGAGAGAAATAAAGAAGAAAATACCCATCCAACTGTGCGCTGAAGGGTAAAGTCTTAACCAGGCCAACATGCATACACCCACCCACACACATACATACACATAGCTGATGGCTGGATGCTGCGTTATCGTAGTGATAACCCTTTTTAACTTTTTGGCTTACACTTCGCGGCGAGCGTTGCCAAAACTGAAGTGTGCATAAACACACACATACACATACACATACATGTATTGGTATACAAGCATATTGCGTACTTTGTGCGAGCTTGAGGAGCTAACAAACTTTAATCCAATTTGGCTAACAAGACACTGTCTGTAAAAGCAAGACAAACACATTCATTTACTATAACATTAACCTAAGCCTTTAACACGACGAATCGAATTTTGTGCATTTTCTCATTATAAAGTTCAAACAGCCCATTAAAAACTATTTAAGTTTTCAGCCAAATATAATTCAGCTTAACCAACAGCATTAACAACAAATTTAAAATGCTGTGAAGCAAACAGCTCTGACATCTTTCAACACCCGTAACCATATACCCATATCATCTAAATTAGGTCTAATACAAATTTTTTATTTAAAAAATCGAATTGCATACTAGGATATGTTAAGATAAACCTGAATTTACAACAGCCTTTTAAAATATAAATCTAATATTTTAAAAAAATAAAATGGAATTATTTTACTACCTCCAAAATATATTAAAAGACAATATATATTATATATTATTATTATAAAAAATTAGATATTTTCAAAAAATAAAAAATATTATTACATATTATATATTATTATTATATATAAATTCAATATTTTCAAAAATTTAAAATGATTTACTTGCAAAATATATAATACATATTATATTTTTTTCATTAATTTATTGAGTTTAATAAAATATTTAAAAAAAAACTAATTTTAAAAAAATATTTCTCAAATATGCAAAGCCTGAACAATCAGCATAATTAACTAGGTAAAGGTATTTAACGACCTTTTTAAGGTTTTATTATTATTTTTCTGCTCATAAATGATAGCTTAATTAAAATCAACGCAAAAGTTTTGAAATATGGTAAGAGGATATTACAAATTGTTTAAGCTTCAACTAATTTTCAGTTTCAACTTATTCACAGTGAAAAAACATATTAAATAACAAAAGCAAACCGAACCCCAACAGGCCATTTAAGCTGTTGAACAACAAGCGAATTAGGGGATGGTCTCACTCCTTCATTCAAATTCATAAATTGACCCAAAACAAAAGCTTATGTTCATTAGTTCAACGCAGGATGGTCCGTCACTTAATGCCCGACCATAATATGGCAAAAAAAATTAACATAAGATACACAGCTTTAATAAGACGTAAAGTACCCAACTTTAACAGAACCGATAAATATACATGAAATTATAATGAAGCTAATCACTTCTTATTTGTATGGAGTAGGCTGCTGCAATTCCTTCACATCGAAGTTGACCAGGAATAAAATCTTACAAAAAGAATAAAATCAACAAAAAATCACCCAGAAGAAAGAACTTTCTATCAAAACACAATTCCATGGTATTCGCAAATATTCTCAAATACCACAACTCTGTACATATTTATATATTTTTAAGAGAGTTCTTGAAACTTATCAATTTTGACGATGACGAGCATTGTTTGTTTAAGACATAACGCTAGAGATCCATTGGTCATAAGTGCCGACCGGTTTGATGCCATATTGGAGAAGTCTCGATCGAATCAAAGCGTCGAAAAGTTAGAGGCAGAGGAGAAGCAGCGTTATATGCAATACCTCAAGGATGGCAATGACGCTCTATGCAAATGTTTCCCAGCCCAACCGCCGAAGCCAGAAGAGCAGGCCCAGGCAACATTTGAAGCTTTCAAACAACAGACAATGGAAGACTATAAGAAGCAACTACTTAGGAAAGAGACACTGCGCAAGGCATACATAATTAGAGCTAATAAGATGTTGGAAAGCTTGAAGCCATATCAAAGGTCTCAAAATGAGGCGCAGCTTGAAAGCGATTTAATTTATGAACGGAATTACTATAAGACCGTCGATCTGGAAAAAGAAAACGATCAGCGAAAGCAGCGTCTACTTGAGCAGAAATGTCCGGAAAGGTTGATACCCTTTTGCAATTTTACAGAGGATCAGCTAAAAGCTCAGCAGCAGGAAAAGGCGACTGTCGTTCGCACTCAATTCCTTCAGGATATCGAAGAGAGGCGAGAACGCAAACTAGCTCAACAGGAGCAAGAGCTCTTCGAGAGCATTGTCGAGAGGAATCAAATCAAGTGCCTGCAGGACAAAGAAGAAAAGGCTGGCAAGGAGTTGACAGAAAAGAAACGCGAGTTTTGCCGTCGCGCCTATCGGGATGCACTCAAGGAGAAGACTGATATTAAGAAACGTGAGTTCAGCGGAAGAGAACGAAATGAACTACTAATTATCATCAATCCAACCAATAGACGAGCGCATACGTGATCAGATAGAGGATCGCATTATTTGTGTCGATGTCACGGCTCGTCGTTGTCTAGACAGTCGTAAAAAAAAGACATTGGAGGAGAAGCGCGAAGGAATTGAACGGAGAGCAAATACATTGGTGAAGCAGATCGCCAACCAAAACGAAGCGAACAAACAAAAAGCCCAGGATCTCCAGAATATACAGGAAGAACGCTATCAAGCAGAAGTGACGATGGACGAAGCCCGTCGTCAATGCCAGATAAAGGAGTTGTCCAATCAGCGCCGTGCCTATGAGCAGGAGCACGTTAAGCAGACTGAGGAGCGCCGTATGCGGGAAGCGGAGATACATCGCTTTGAAATTGCTCAGCGCTTTAAGACGATGGAGACCAACAAACGTTTCCATGAAACCCAGAAGCGACATAAAAATGAGGAAACTGCCGACTTGCGGAACATTCTCTATGGCCAACGGGACGAAGTGCTGCAACAGCGACGAGAGGAGCAAGTACGCATGTCTACTTGCCCACCGGATCCCTACTTGAAACAAGATGTGGAATTTTACAAGGAGGCACTGAAAAAGATTTCAAAAGCGCATAATGAAGGTCGACCCACCTATCCCATTGCCAAAGCCGTACAGTCTTACCGACGCGAGAATCCGATAGCCAAGATTCCCGAACGACGTTTGCAACGTAAGAACACTGCACGGGACAATCTTTGGCCGGGGTATTTATCCAAAGCGGAATTGGCGTACGAAAAGTATGGGCACCGAGACGATTGCAACCAGGATAAGCGAAAAGATCTCCAGCAGATTGTTTCAGACAACATTAAAATAAATAAAATAGTCGCTAAAGATCACAAAACAGAATCCTTCGCTTTGAAGAGTCCTATTAAATGCTTCCAACAATGCGATATTGATTGTGAATGCGATGAGGATAGCCCACAGCCTGGTCCATCTCTGAACGTTAGTAAGATGAGTAAAATGAAGTTTGCTACAGCTAGTGATAAAAGCGGTCGGATTAAAAATAAACTTCCATCAAGGATTACATCTAAAAATAAATGCCTTGAGACAGCTCCAGCTATATGTGCAGATTCATTGCATCAATCAAATACCTTTAAGTGTACTACACAAGTTCTGTCAAGTGCGTTGATCACGAATAGATCTTCGGTATCCGGGGAATCAGATCAACTTTACCCATTACCTCAATGTACCGGACTGCATCGATTGAGTGTTAGAAAAAGTCTTCCAAAAATTTCTAAGCCACCCAATCGAATTGGCATTTGGCGCTGATGTTGTTTTTAAATTTAAATGGAATTCGACTTTGATTATTATTAATTTGCCGATTATTGAATTAAACTTGTCTTCAATTGATTTGTGAACGAAAGAGGACAATTTCTAATTGCAATTTTTATAATTAATTGTAGTTATATCTCTGAATGATTAAAATGAAATTAGATCAACCCATTTCCCATGTTTAATTTACTATCGATATAAAGTGATATCATATATATATGATTGAAGATTCTGACAAAGAACATGACTCAATAATAAGAATATCTGTCATTTATATTGATTTATTTAAACAGAACATATTAAATTGATAAGTGGAAATGTTGCCTTGAGGAAATATTTTCTTGAGGGTCTTTCTTTCAGAAAGGTTTCCAAACGGTTCTTTTTTCCTGCTAACTATTCCAAGTCCGCTTTCTTGGCTGTGGATTCGCTGGATAGTAAATGGTGACAGTAGGAATTTCGTTAATCATTTAATGATATAACTCTAAGGCCATTAGGACATAATTGATGTGATGCTTAATTTAATTAATATCACTTGATCGTAATTATCTATAGTAGACAAATAGAGCTTTCGAAATTTCGTACTGTATGAATTTTCGTTGAGGGTAGGCCATTGCTTCACGAGCATTCTCACAAAATAAGCATTCGATACGTGTCACAAATACATACAATACAAATTCAATACACAACACCAATAATCCAAAGGAAGTACACAAACATCATTTTCATACTTTTCCGTGGTATCTTAACTTTATATAAAGTTAATAATGATCCTCAATAAAGCTTGCATGGCCCCACCCGGCCATGTCAGATTCTTAGACAATCGCAGGATATTTCCAGTAGTAGTTACGGCCAAGCGGTTCGACGCCATTATGGCTAGGTCCCGTATGGAAAAAATGAAGGAAGCTAAGGAACAGCGTGAGGAGGATGATCGGTATAGGCAATACCTGAAAGATGGCAGCGATTGGGTGTGCAGTCATTTCACAAATGTAGGCGCCCAGTCCCTGGACGAGGAAAAGCAAGCGAAACTTGATCAGGAACTGAGGGAAGGTGAACTCAGGGAAAAACAAGTGAAAATGGAGGATGACTTAACTCGTAAGAGACGCATATTAAGAGCCAACCGAATTTTGGAAGACATGAAGCCAGGTCAAAGATCATTGCGTCATGCGGTGATCGAAAGTGAAACGGTCTATCAAAGGCAATTCAATGAGGCTGTCAACCGCGAGATTGTTGAAGACGGCATTCGACAAAGGATGATAGAGGATAAGTTATGTCCGGAGACATTAATACCATTGAGCACCATCACAGAAGAGGAGGTGAAAGCGGAGGCGGATGCGAGGGCGATTAGGGTGCGCGCCGATTTCTTAAAGGACCTCGAGGAAAGGCGCGAGCGGAAATTAGCCGAAGAAGAGCAGGAACTGTGCGATACTCTTATCGAGCGCGCCCAGTACCAGTGTTTGTATGAAAAGGAGAAGAAGGAATGGGAGGAGCTAAAAGAGAAGAAGCGCGAGTTTTGCCGTCGCGCGTATCGAGATGCACTCAAAGAGAAAGCTCAGATAAAAGAATGTAAGCCACAAACTGTTTGTTAAGTAGGAGATTCTATAATAACCGCCTTCCCAACAATTAGACGAGCGCATCCGTGATGAAATTAATGATCGAGTTATCTGCGTTGATGTGACGAGACGTCGCACTCTAGACAAGCGACACAGTAAGGAATATAAGGCGTTAAAAGCGGCGAATATCAAGATTCGAGAGGATCGCGCTTTAGAGGTCAGCCGTCTACAGGAGGAAAACAAGCGGAAAGACCAGGAGTATCAGCGTGAAATTGTGGATCGCTATGAAGCAGAGGTGGAGATGGACGAGGCACGTCGCCAATGCGAGCTTGAGCAGCTGTCCAAAGAGCGTCGGGCCTATGAGCGGGAGAACCGCAGACAGGCTGAGGAGCGGCGCAAGCGAGAAGCGCAGATACATCGATTTGAAGTCGCTGAACGCTTTAAGAATATGGAGACCAACAACCGTTTCTATGCATCCCAGAAGCGACGTAAGGATCAGGCCACTACCAACTTGCGCAACATACTCTTTGGCCAGCGAGACGAGTACCTGCAACGACGTATTGACGAGAAAATGCGAATATCTTCTTGCCAATCAGATCCATTCATAAAAGAAGATGTCATATTCTTCGAGGACGCGGCAAAGGCAGTTGCGAGGGCTCGCAAGGAGGGACGGACTCCGTACCCGATGGCAAAGGCTGTCGAGGTTTATCGCCGGAAGAACCAGATAGACTCAGTGCCCGAAGGTCGTATGGTGGGCAGAAATAGAATACGTGACTATTGCTGGCCCGGCTACTACTCGAAGGCGGACTTAGCGTACAAAAACTATGACGCTCGAGAGAAATGCCGCCAAGACTTGAACATTGAACGCCGAAAGATCTTTGACAATTGCATCAAAATTACTAAAATGGCTGCCGAAGAACAGCCGTATAAAAAGTGCGAAATGGAGTGCCCCATGAAGTGCTTCCAATATCGCGGAATGCCAGCAATTCAAAGTGTTGATTCATTCGATTCTCCAAGTAATGCACTGTGCGAAGCGGATCTTGTGCCTGCTTACTGTCCCAGTGGCATACAGGTTATGCCGACATGTGCAGATAAAGAGCAATTAACTAAGCCGAAGGCGTTCAAGAAAGTGGAGCCCTACTGTCAGGCGATACCGTCGATAACTGCTATTGGTCAGATTATGTCACCTCAACCTTCAAACATATCGAAATCTTCGTTGAATCTTCGTCCAGATTGCAAGAGTGCACAGGCATCAAAGCTACAAGCCACAAGGAAGACTGTTTGGCGTTAAGCCTTAGCCTTTTTAGAAAATTTGAATCGAAGTAAAGATTATTATTTGAGCAATTCCACCTGAGGTTCACATATACACATTGGTAATTATGAAATGAAGAGGTTTGTCACGTAACTAACGTAAGAAACTTTATATTTATATGAGTAAAATAAACTTAGAAAGACAGGCAATTAAGTTTTATTTAATTTACAGGGTATATAACCGGGTATATATGTGGAATAGTTATTATGTATCCCTTATATTTATTAATTATGATTATATTATATTAGATTAGACTTTGGTTATTAAAATCTCGGCTTCCAGTTTTCTCAACGTTGACTTCAGCTTTTCGTCTCTGTCGGCCTCTACAACTTTTACGACTTCTGTCCGCTTGAACTTAATTCATCTTAACAACTTGACATCTTCTTCTGACAATCGATCAGCCACCACTGCAATTCTTCGTTGTGTACAACTCTGTGGTATAGTGTTGCCACCTCGTTGTACTTCTACTCTTTGTTACATATATACATATATTACTCTTTATAAAAAATACTCTCTATTCAATCAAACTTGGCATAGTTTCGTGCTTTGTTTTCTCAAACATATTTCGTATATGAACAAGCTTCAGGGTACAGCTAATCTCTTCTGAAATATATTTGAATATAGCTATAAAAATTTTATATGGCTTTTTTTTAAGAATTTTATTAGTAAGTCTTTTTATTCCCTTTTCCTATGGTATCTTAATGAATAAGAAAAAATGAGTTTATTTAGTAGGCTATGGAGCTACTTATACATTACATACAAAAAAAAAAAAAACAAACAACAGACACTAAAAAAAACACGCAACACAATACATACTACACTTCTTCGGGGTAGCTAATCAAAATACACATCGATAGAAGCTCGCGTTATTCGATAGATAAAATAGATTACACTAATTTTAAAACATGTCGAGGATAATATTTAACAAGGCGTGCTTGGGGCTTCCGGCTCACACGGAGTTTCGCAAGAATCGCACGCTGCAACCTGTGGTGATATCTGCCAAACGCTTCGATGGCATCATGTCTAGATCAACTATGGCCAAGCAGAAGGCGATTCGGGCGGTAGAAGAGGAGGACCGTCGCTATATGCAGTATCTCAAGGATGGCAGTGATATTCTCTGCAAAAGATTTAAGAACACTCTCTCAGTCGACGAGGAGAAGCAAGCTAAAATTTTCCTGGAACAAAAGGAGCACGAAATCAGACAAGAACAATTCAGGCTTGAGGATGCACAATTGCGCAAGGAGCGCATCGTGCGGGCCAGCCGACTATTGGAAAACATGAAGCCGGGTCAAAAAGCTCTGCAGCATGCCTGTTTCGAGAGCGAAATGATCTTTCAGCGACAGTTCAGCGATGCCCTCAACCGTGAAATTGCCGAAGACGCTAGGCGTCAGCAGCAGCTAGATGAAAAGAACTGTCCAGAGCTTTGTATTCCATATCACACAGCTACTGAGGAAGAGGAAAAATCTGAGAAGAAATCGAAAGCAGTCGAATGCGCAATGCATGTATTAAAAGACATAGAAGAAAGACGGCAGCGCAGACTGGACGAAAAGGAGCAAGAGGAGTTTGATGTTATAGTGGAGCGAGCGCAATACCAGTGCCTGCAGGAGCAGGAGCAAAAGGAGGCCCAAGAGCGTGCTCAGAAGAAACGCGAGTTCTACCGTCGTGCATACCAAGATTCTCTCAAGGAAAAGGCTGAGTTGGCCAAATGTAAGTTCATAGACACACATTAAATCATTTCAGCTTTGACCTCAACCTGATCATTAGACAAAAGCATCTGCGACGAAATTGATGATCGAACAGTTTGCGTCGATGTGGTAAAGCATCGCCTTCTAGATTTTAATTCCGCTAAGGAAATAAAAGATTTACAAGCCGAATGGATGCTCAAAAAGGAGGAGAAAGCTGTTCAGCTGTGCCGCCAACACCAGGCAGCCAAACACAAGGCTGATGAGCTACAGGCACAGCTTGAGCAACGCCATAATCAAAGAGAACAGATCGATGAAGAACGTCGTCAATGCAGGTTAAAGGACTTGTCCAAGGAGCGCCGTGCATACGAGCTGGAGGATCGCAAGCGGGAAGAGATGCAGCGCCAGCTGGATGCCGAGATTCGACGCTTCAAAATTGCTGAGCGATATAAGAATTGGGAGACTAACAAACGTTTTGATGCCTCCCAGAAAAGAGACAAACGAGACGCAACAGCTAAGCTGCGGGACATCCTTTACAGTCAGCGGGACGAATTCCTGGAACGACGCCAACAGGAGCAAATGCGTGTCTCTGCTTGCCAAGCGGATCCCTATCTACAAGACGACGTTATGTTCTTCAATGATGCGCTTGAGTCGATGATAAGTGCGCGTAAGGTGGGACGTCCCCTTTTCCCCATTGCCAAGGCAGTCGAGTTCTATCGCCGCCAGAACCAGATAGACTCAGTGCCCGAAGGTCGTATGGTGGGCAGAAATAGAATACGTGACTATTGCTGGCCCGGCTACTACTCGAAGGCGGACTTAGCGTACAAAAACTATGATGCTCGAGAGAAATGCCGCCAAGATTTGAATATTGAACGCCGAAAAATCTTTGACAATTGCATCAAAATTACTAAAATGGCTGCCGAAGAACAGCCGTATAAAAAGTGCGAAATGGAGTGCCCCATGAAGTGCTTCCAATATCGCGGAATGCCAGCAATTCAAAGTGTCGATTCATTCGATTCTCCAAGCAATGCACTGTGCGAAGCGGATCTTGTGCCTGCTTACTGTCCCAGTGGCATACAGGTTATGCCGACATGTGCAGATAAAGAGCAATTAACTAAGCCGAAGGCGTCCAAGAAAGTGGAGCCCTACTGTCAGGCGATACCAACAACAAATACTATTGGTCGCAGTTTCTCATCTCAGCCTTCAATCTTGGAACTTAATGTTGACTCTCAGCTAGATTGTACGAAGGGAAAAGTAGCTAAGCCACCCGTACGGAAAAGGGTTTGGCGTTAAGTCTTAGCAATTTCAGAATATTTGAATCGAAGTCGTTAAGATTATGATTAGTTTGTATAGTTTGAGCAATGCTAGCTGAGATTCCCTTATCACAATTGGTAAATGGCTGCCGAAGAGCAAGCGTATAAAAAATGCGAAATGGAGCATCACATGAAACGCCGGACATGGAGAGTGTTGATTCCTTCGATTGTAGAAGATATCTATATCTCGATGAAAATCGTCTGGGTGATGGTCTTTCAAGTGCTATGCAAACCAAACAGTCATAAGATGATGAATTCTCTACACAAGGCTCTTCAAATTTGATTATTCTAAGGAAATGAACTGGTCAAGGGTTTTTTGCAATCCAGGTTTAGGTAAATTAAGGGAAACAGCTAGAGCAACACAAACCTTTCAAACAAGTTTTCTTATTCCTGGGTGTAAAAATCGAATATAGCTTTAATACAATGAAAATAGCTAGATAGGTGTAGACATACATATGTAATACATTTCACACTTTAATAATATAAATAAAGATGATATCAACAATAATCCAACTGCAAAACTAGGGGACCACAGCTATCCTACTGTGAAGGAGGAGATAGTTGTGCTAGTCGATTTCCGAATTTCTTTTTAATGCATAAGTTAATAGATTGCGCTTAATTTAAGATCTAAAAGTTCAGTGGAGCAAATATGGTCAATGGATTTGGAGATTACATTTAATTCGGTATCATTTTGGTCGCCCAGCATTTTCATCCTTGAGCTCAAACAAATCCGCATTCCGTGTAAACAAAAGCTGCCTCCAATCTGTCGCCCTCAAAGTACTCGAGGACCAAAAAAAAAATGCCAGAAAGTAAAATAAAGCAGCAGAGATTCAAGTGTTTGCTGCTAGGTCCTTGCCGCCTGTTAACGGCAACGGCAACGACAACGGCGACTGCTCTGGATGGATGGTTGTGTCATTTTGTGGGAATTGCAAATTAGCGTGGATTGCGCACTTCGCCGTGCCGACAACGAGAACGAAAACGACTAGGTGGGTAGGGGTAGTGGATCGGGTGGGCTGTCGGTAGGGGGCTGTCAAGAAATCGGCCAGACAAATACAAACAGGAACAGACAGTGGGTGAGAGGGCACTTGGTACACGTGCTATACAGCTGCACGAATGCGCCAGGTGTGGCATTAGCAGCTGTTGACACACATCTCATGGCGGCGTACAACATGTCGTATAAGTATTTTAATTAAGCATCAAGGGGACGCTCAAAAACACTGCCTCAAGTTGTTCGCGACGAGTCGCGTTTTAATTAAGACCCACTAAACTAAGACAGCCATCTAAGGGGGAAGTTGACTGGCAGAGGGGCACGGACAGAACTTGAGATGCGCTGGCGGAACGCAAAGTTTTCATTTAAGCTAAACTCAGCAGCACAAAATTTAATTTACTTTGGCAAAAACTTGCGGCAGCAGCTGCGCCAACACCAGCGAAAAAACAACCCGCCAAACTGTGTATATTACACATACGCCCAGTGTTGCTGGTCTGTGTGTGTGAGTGAGTGCGGGCGACCAGACACTGTGACGGCATGGCAATAATGCTGGCCTGAAATATCAGTTACCACGCCCACGGCGACAGGTGGCGGCGACAAAAACAAGAACAACAACAGCGCCAACAACAACGGAACGACATGCAAAAATAAAGGAACTGGTCCGTACCAGCTTCCGTTTTTGAATTGCGCTGAAAACCCCGTTGAATTGTAAGCATTAAAATGCCTTACAAAAACATAAATACACATGCGGCGAGAGAGAGAGAGGGAGGAGAGACGAGTGGATTGTTGTATTTTATAACTGCCTTAGCCCGCAGTTGCTATAAAATTTTATTTATCTGCAAGTGATAAAAACAATTTGAATCGAGGAGAAACAGTGCGAAGAAAAATATGTGCAAATACACGCTGGCAAAAATAAGCTGACAACAAAAAATGTTGTAAAATGCATGAATAAGTTCACGGTAAAAAAAAATAAATTCAAAGGAAGTAAGCTGAACAAATTTCTTAAAATATTAACAAAGGTGTAAAAATTATGGAATATGTTTATTTCATAAGTTTTTATTTCATGAAAACTGAAATGTTTCTGTGCAGTGGTATATTCAATAAGCTCATAAGCTCTACTCAAAGTGATAAAAAAAAAACTGGAGGGATGGGCCAGCTTCGGCCATGCCGAAGTTTGACAATACCCTTGCAAATTTAAAGAATAAAGATATAGTTTTCTCTTGCCACGCCCACATAAGCAGATATTTAAACCAATAGTCCGCACCACTTGTCCGCCCCATGAGGCTATGCCATACATTTCAGTTAATATTTTCACGAACCCTTTCTCACACTTCCATTTTTTGTTGCATACTTTTATGCGGAGCAATTAAAGCGCTGCAGGTAAGCAAAAATATCAAATAGAAACTAGCTTTAACTTGGCTATATCCTTGCTCAGGATGAAAAGACATAGTGCGTTTAGATCGTAAAGACCAGTCCTATCGATCACCATCAAAAGTTTATGAGGTTATCTAAGGATGTAAATACTTGTAGTTTCAGGCCGGCTGCAGGCTATGGAAATCGCATTAAACACATAAAATCCACAATATCTTTACGACCAGAAGGACAATTTAGATGTCCTTTGTCCCAATGATAGGGCTTGAGATCCCAGACAGTTTTACATATTAGCTGTCAGGATAGGCAAGAATACAGCCGAGTTATAACCTATTTTCGATGTAAAATTTGTTAATATTATCTCGGCTAATTAAAGGACTTTGGTCCGTGTTGCAATTAATTCTTAAGCAGGATCATAAGGACGTGATTGAGTCCAAAGGACATACCGATAGTTCTTAAAATAACGAAATTATTGCCGATTTTCTGAAATTGAAGTAATTTTTAGATCATATCCCTTGAAATAATTTGAGATCGAATTTTTGGTGGAATCTTGGCAATCCGTGAATACCAATCGATAGCAATACTTACCACGAGCTCTGAATGACATCTCCTTTCAAGATCGTTAAGGGTTTGGGCAAGTTATTGATAAGCTTCGCTCAAAAATGGCACTCGACAGCCAGCTCTTGCGGGTATGCAACAAAAATATTGTTTCTTAAGCGTTGATTATTGCGCACAGCCCAAAAGTATGCCATAGTTTTAAATGTACGTTTGTTGCTCCTCGCTTTATTTTTTCACCAACCCTTTTTCACACTTCCATCTGTTGTTGCATACTTTTAAGCGCTGCAACTAAAATCCCAAATAGATAAATAGCTTTGACTTGGCTATATCCCAGGACTAAAGGACATACTGCGTTTGATTCGTGAGGCACATCCCTATGGACTCCCATCAAAATATTATAGGGTCATCTAAGGAGTATTTATAGTATTTATCACATTCGGTTGTAGGCCAGCTGCAGCAATCACCGAAATTGCCTAATATACAGAAAACCCGTAATAAAGCAAAGACCAGAAAGAGAATTTAGATGTCCTTTGGCCAATTGATTGAGCTTAAACCTCGATTAGCTTGTCACATTACCTGTCAGGATACGCAGGGATACAGCCGAGCTATAACCTTCTTTCTCTGTAAACAATTTTCGTATTATCGCGGCAGTTTTAAGGACTTTCGTCTTTGTTGCTATTTATTCTTAATCAGGATCAGTAGGATATGATTTGGTGCAAATCACCAATTGCCGAGTCCTCTAAATGGCTAAGTTGCAAACGATGTTTTGTAATTTTTTGCTTTTTTCGACCATGTACCTTGACACGTGCATTCAAAAATTAATCCTGGAATCCTATAGTCATAATAAAGATCCCTAAGGCTTTGGGCTAAGTGTAGCAAAATTTAACCACTATCTTTAATCCAGACAGGCAGATGGACATACAGATGCACATGGCTGTGCCAACTGAGCTGTCGAGCTGATTAACACTATATATACTTTAAATAGTTACGCGATGAATTTATCCATAATTGTGTGTATGTTGAACTACAAAGATTGATCAGTTCTCCATCATATTTTTCAACATATGCCACAACAATACACCGAAAAGTAAAAATGTCATTTTACAAATATTCAAGCAATTTACCATGTTAGTTTATGAAATAACATAAAAACATTGCTCATGGATAGTATTGGAACAGTTTAAAGACGTCGACCACGTCGACCGCCCTTCCGGCGGGTGGAATCAGATGGAATGGGTGTCACATCCTCGATGCGACCGATTTTCATTGACGAACGGGCCAATGCACGCAGTGCAGACTGAGCACCGGGTCCAGGTGTCTTGGTCCTGTTGCCGCCCGTAGCACGCAGCTTAATGTGCAGAGTCGTTATGCCAAGTGCCTTGCACCTTTCAGCCACTTCCTGAGCGGCCAGCATCGCAGCGTACGGTGAAGACTCATCACGGTCCGCCTTGACCTTCATGCCGCCAGTGACACGTGCGATAGTTTCGCGTCCGGACAAGTCGGTGACGTGGACAAAAGTATCGTTGAAGCTGGCATAAATGTGCGCAACGCCAAAAACATCCTCGCCATCCCGCACTTGTGGTCCGAGTGACACCTGCACTTCCTCCTTCTGTAACTTAGCCTTTCGGGGTGCCATTCTGCAAGCAAGTTTATTGAAATATTGATTTTCAATAAAACTGATTTCTTTCTTACTCAAAAAGTTCTTCTCTTATGAATTTCCGAACTTCAATTGAAACAATCTTAGGAAATTTCGATAAGGAAAACTAAATCATTTAGTCAAATATTTCAACGCCAACTAAGATTTCACAGCCTACTTCTTTATTCCAAATATATTTACAATATATTCGATATAATATTAGCTGTAGTTATTGCTTATGGTTCGCTGAAATTTCTAGAGCTCATTCCACTTGCAACTGTGAGTCAATCAAGCCACAAGAGCAAATCGATGAGTCCTATAAGCCGAGATTTCATTCAATTGAATTGTGGGCGTAGTTCGATTTCTCAGAAACTTTGTCGGCGCCTCGCAGATGCCACGTTCTGTGCTCTGATATTACATTTGGCTGCCACACGGCAGACATTTTCATTTAATCGTCGTGCAGGTTGTGCGGCATTTATGGATCAATTGACAGGGCAACGCAACCAGAAACATTAGCAATTGCAATTTATTGTGCTGCTGCCTGATAAAATGTAAACAAGCGCATAAATTTGCATATCCAAGCAATTCGAAGCAACTGCAACAACAACAGCACAGTAGGTGCGTGTTATAATAGAAATTGATGGGTTTGAAAATCAAGAAAACACTGGTTTTTGCTACAGAATTAACACTGGACTACAAAATTTTGTTAAAAAGAAAACAACTATGTGCAATATGTATTTAAGAATAATTTATGTACTGAAAAGTATCTTCTGTCTTAAGAAATATTCAGAATATTAAATAAATCAAAATCAGTTTTTGTTAACAATATTTCATTTCTTTCATTTATTAAATATATTAAATATTTAAAATTTCAAACTTCTTAGGCAAAAAATATTTAAACTTTTATCAATGGAAAACAAATATATTTTATTCAATAGAATTATTGTTTAAAATATTTTATTTATTAACAACAAAATAAATAGTATGTTAATTTAACAATAAATATGTTGCCAAGTGTTATCATAAAAGCAATTTAGTCATTATGCCATCATTTAAGCATGATTTACTTACATTTGCATTGAGAACTTGGGATCAAAGCCTATTCGTTAATGGCAGCACGACAAGTGCTGACAATTGCAGTGCGTATACGCAATATTTTATTGAAATTGTTCTCCTGGTCGATATATATGAATAATTTAAATTAAAATTTATACATATACTTTACTTAAAAGGTCTTTAAACTATTTAATAAATGTTTTGAATAAATTTTAAATTATTTAGTAATTTGCATTTAAAGGTATTAAAAATGTGTTGAGAAATGGAGTGAAAAGGCAATTTCTAAAACAAATATCAATTATCTTAATCACGATGACAAATTGCCTAATCTGGTATCAAGTGTTGTAACAAAAAATATATTTAGCAAATACATAACTCTTTTGATATATGTTTACTATAAGTAAAAATAGTGCCGAAGCTGAAATGTTGAGTGAACTATTAATATCATCTAATTAGCTAATTCCTTTTTAATCATATGATAGCTACAGATTGAAGCTTAAATATAACTACTACACTTAAAGATATTTAAAGAGCACCTTATAAAGAATTCTATCAGCAGTATTTTAAGCATTTGCCACCTTCTCAATTCCTTCAAAATTTCTTTTTGATCAAGGTCAAGGTAGCAAGTGCGAATCGATTGCATTTCCATCTATTATTCAAAAGTCAACTGAATGCGTACTTTATTATAAGCGTGAAAGTATTTCTACGTGCCTCCATTCGATGCGACGTGTCGCTTAAGGGACATGAAACCGCGAGCAGAAGCATCTTAATGGGTTTGTTTATGCACAGTTGGTGTTAGACGTGCCGCATGGAGGGCGAATAGATATACGAATTATAACATAATAAGCAAACAAATTCCACTGCAGTCGTGCCACATGCTGTGGCAGTTGAACAACTTCATCTTTGTGCCATAACCGTTGCTCCCTGCACACATTTTACACGTACTCATATGTATATTTTCCGACTGTTGGGAAAGTTATTCCGGGGGAAACTATCCAAGATTATGCGAAATGGCTGCACATTCTGTTGCATAAAATGCTCTCAAATATTTTTGCTATGCATACGAGTACACAACAGCAGGACGAGCACAAGCAGCAGCTGTGGCTGAGGCATTCAAATAAAAAATTGTTGCTTTTAAATGATGTGTCAGAGGTCGAAGATGAGCTGTGTGACATGGCAAGCAGCTTTTGAGTGACAGCTCAAAGGGCAACCCGCAATCCGGTTCAAGTGTAGGGCAATCAAATCTGAACAGGTGGTCGGTCAGTCGGTAATTGCGAAAGGATTTGAGGGTATTCAGCTTAACAACCATAAAATCTTTTCATTTGGCATTTTATTTGAGCATTCGCTCAGATATCGGTACACAGTTTCCCACTTAGAGTGTGTGTTAAGTTGATGTTTATTTTGCTGCAGCCCCTGGCAATTTGTTTATGTAAAAATGGTTAGTCCTGTGGGGGCGAAATGTTTGTGCAGATGCAGCCATTAGATCCATGCAACATGCTACAAGCTTGCCAAACTTGTTGCCATTGTAATCTGCATAAATCCCCGTTAAAGCTGTTGCAACACGCGGCAATATGCGGACATGCAGCACGAAAGCAGCTGCCACCAGACTTTGTCCCTCTCTCGTTATCCCGCGTCACAAGCTCGTCACGAGAGCTTCAGCTCCACCAAGCGGCTGTCACGGTAAATATATCAGCAACCTGACAAACGCAAAAAAACAACAAAAAACAAGTAAGAAAGCTCTAGTCGGGTCTCAGCCCGACTACGAGATCCCCTGAACCAAGTCCGAGCTGTTGTTTTAAACAACTTAGCTTACATCTTTTATCTATACATATTACCTCTGCGCGCATATACACATGCACACATTTGTATACACAAGCACACATATACCATGCACACAGAAGCACGCGCCCCGATTACTGTGTAGTTCATTTGAATGTATGTGTGCACACGTACAGGCTGCTGCAGCGTGCTTTTACAATGTTTCCTTTAATAACTTCTGTATTACTTAACGGATTTGAATGCAATTTTCTGCATTGAATGCTATTAATTTATTGAAAATACGGTTTTCACTAAAAAATTCGAAAAAATTAAATTGTGGATTTGATAATTTTTTTTTAATAATTTTATTTTGTAAAATGTGGAGCCGGTATCCAAAATAAAAAAAATAGAAAATGTATTTTATTTTCAAAAAGCTAAAAACAAAATTTGGTAGCTGTAGCTAAAAATATGTAAAAGATATGGTCAAAAAACTGAATCTTGATAACGTTTTAAATCGATATCATTGAAACGGAAAAATTTATCGAATATCTAAAACAAACTCGATATGCGCGCTGTATACACAGACCATCATGCAAAATTTGAAGTCTCTAGCTCTTATATGTTCTGAGATCGACGCGTTCATACATACGGACAGACGGACGGACGGACGGACGGACGGACGGACGGACGGACGGACGGACGGACGGACGGACGGACGGACGGACAGACAGACGGACAGGGCCAAATCGACTCAGCTCGTCGCCCTGATCAAGAATATATATACTTTAAGGGGTCTGCCACGCCTCCTTCTGCCTGTTACATACTTTTTGCAAAACCATTATACCCTGATTTCCCATTTTCAATGGGTTCAGGGTATAATAAGCTGCAAATAGTAGAAGATATTGTTGCTTTTACAGCCAAACTATTGATAAAAGACAACCCCCAACTACCCACTCACCTGAGCACCAGCCCAGAAGCAGCTCTGCGTCTTGACTATGACAGAGTGCTTGGGTGAGTGCATGAGAATTGACAGCTGTAAGCACTCGAGCACTCGAACAAGTTGTCGGATTCACAATGATTTTGTATTTATTTGTGCTAGTAGTTCTGAATATTTGAGCTTTAATGTGCAGAGATTTCAGCAAATCGACAGTAAATATTTGTATAAGAAATTTGTGTGGGATTTAAATTTAGCAAAAATATATAAAAAAAAACGACTACGAAAAAAGTTAGAAAAAAATAATAATATTTAAAAATATTTATTTATTTAATATTAATATTTATATTTGTTATATATATTTATTATATATAGTTATTATTTATATTAAGATATTTGTTTAATATTTGAAATTTATCTTAAATATATTAAAAAATATATCAGCTTTTATACACATATTTAAAAATATTTATTTATTGAATATTAATACTTAATACTTATTACTTTATATTAATATTTATATTACGAAAGACATACATTCAAATATATTAATAATAATATTTTAAATTTATATATTAAAAAAATAAATATTTTTAAATAATTTAATAGTAACATTTAATATTTATATTAAAGGATAATCTATAAGTTTTAATAAACATATTTAAATGAATTTACTTATCAAATATTGATAATTAATATTCATTAAAAAAAAGATATACATTTAAATGTATAAATATTTAAATATATTACGTAAATCTGTTTTTAATGCTTATAAATGACAGTGCATTTCCATGCCATCGTTACAAGTGAAGTCATAATAATAATTGTTATAAATAAAAGAGCTGTAATAGGGTATAACCGACTAGAAGGCTCTCTGCATTCGGTACTGATACATTCACATAAAAACAAGAATTCAGTCTGCTATTCGAAATAAGTTTTTTAAGCTCGAAATTAATTAACATCTGCATTTTTTTACAAAATCCATTATAAAGAATTTGGTTTCTCTAGTTATTTAAATTTCTGAAGAAAAAACTATCATTCTTGAAATGTCAAGCCCCTAGCTCTGATAGACAGACAGACATGAACGAGCAGAACCTCTTTATCAATTTTTAACAGGCTTAAGGTATAAAAACATTGTCCTTTATATACGCAACTTTTATTATTGTCGACAAATTACAGATGTTTCAATTGATTTTCATTTTCTGTTTAAACGAAGTAAAACAACTTGTTGCCTTTGGCGTATTTTTAAATAAACATTTTGATAATCTCTTAAATTGCTTAAAATTTAATCAACAGCTGTATATGCTGTATGCTCGTTCGTAATAGCAATTTGATTAACTTATAACAATCATGGCACGTAGGAAAACTACTCTCTAATCGTCTGGAAAATAAATTGTCTGCAAATTGTCTGGCTGTGCGTAGAATTGTGCATTTGCTACCTAGAATCACATGGGTGCACAGTTTAGTGTGGAATGAACTCGAAGTGCAAAGTTGAAGCAAGGCAACAGGAAGTGTATAAACGCACACCCACACACTCACATACACACACACATGCAGACAACAGCTGCTTGCCTCTGGTAAGCTGCAACAAAATATTTACCATGACTTGAAAGTCTTTGCCCGAGGGCCGAAAAGCAGAGTGCAAAGTGTATATAAATAAATCAAAGTTTATTTAGTGACAGATACTTTGTGAGCAAGTGCACAAATATGTGTGTGTGTGTGTGTGAGTGTGTTGTCAATGGCAAAGCGAGCGACTTTGATTTGCACTGCAGTGCAAATTTCCGCAAGCCAAATGAGAAAAATGAGCTTTGCACAAAGAAAAGCCAGAGAAAAGCGGGGCTAGGAAATATTATGAATGCGCAATCATACGGCTGACAGGGGCACAGGATAACAGCGCAAGCGACAGCAACTGTTCAGGTGACAAACACATACACACAGAGAGAGAGAGAACGAACTACAGACAAGGCCGTCTCACAATGCAAGTTGCCAGCGGATATGAAAAACTATTTTACAGCTGCTTTTGTGGCCACCTCCATTTGTCTATGTCTGCTGTGCGTGTGTTTGACTTTTCACATGAGTACATGAGTACCTCGTTGTGTGTATAGGTATGCATGTGTTATATATGCCTAATGGAACCTTTTAATGCTCCCTGCCCTGTCTTTTAAGGCGCCATTCAGCAAACTTTTCTCAGTTTTATTGCCAGCCTTTTGATTTTAATTTATGATTCCTGCCTTTGCTCTACTATATGAAAAATTTCTTTGCCACTTGCCCCACAGCTGTACTAAAAATTCATTTCTTTGTGCCGTGTGCCAATTAATAGCCCGAGTGGGCAGCCGACTTCAACTTTGGCTTCAGCAGAATACTTGTATTTATTTCATTTTGGCATATTTTCACTTTTCAAACAAAAGTTAAACTTTTCACTTTTGTAACATTCATATTTTTTAACAAATTAATTATATTTTTCTTTTAATTAAATATGATCTTTAGAAAGATCTTTAAGAAACTTAAGTATTCTTTCTTAAATAATTTTTTTTTTTAAAAAGTTTGTATAATTGGTAAAAACAAGTTTTCTGCTACCGTAAGGGACAAAATTGATTTTTAAAGAAGTTTGTTTAACATTTGTAGTAAATATGTATATATCCGAACTTCAAATAGCTGCGATTTAAGCAGTTGCTTTGGTTCAGCTAGAATTCTCTCCCTTTGCAGCTGGCATTGGTAACAAAATTGTTGAATCAAATTTCTATTGCAGTAGCTGCATCCGCCAACGACAAATGAAAGCTTGTGCGTTGGCCAAGAACATGCCGAACACATGGCTCCTATGACGACTGTCTACGGGGGAGCTTAATCTTATGCATTTATGTTGTTAACACGTGTTCAGATCGCAGGAGCATAAACTTAAAGTAGTTTTGAATATCCTTTATGGCTTCACAAGTTCCAGCTCTATTGTTATGCAATGTTTTGATAAATTGCTTCCAAACTTTGCGCAGTGGGTAGTCCTCTGAACAAGCGAGTGTTTATGGTGGCTGTGTGTGTGTGTGACTGCAACTGTGTGAGTGAATGTGCGTTTGCACTGGATTTTGCATATAATAACATGCACGTGCCTCTCCCTTTGCTGCAAACTTCAATTTAGCTAGAACAAAACGCGTTTCTGTTTACATTTTGTATTTTCGAAGGCGCTTCGCAGTCTTTGAGCAGCGGAACTTTGCTTCAAATTGTTCAACACTGCTTTGCTGAAGTATTTTTGAAGAATTTGCAGTATGAAACCATATGAATGCGGATGCATAGCAAAGATTTCTGTTTAGAAATACATGAAGTTTGACGAAATTAAATGAATTAATATGAGTTTATTGTTTCACATTTTTAATCAAAATTCTAATAATGTAAAAGTATAATTGAAATATAAATATATGTATATAAATATGTATGTATATTTTATTTTAAATATTATTTTATACATTTATGTATGCATATACGTATTCAATCAATAAGTTCTGATTAAATTGTCTACATTGTCTATTTTATATCAATATCAAAACCATCTCATCTTCTGAAATTCCCCATAAATTCAAATATAACAAACAACAGTAATAGAAAAAAGTCTTTGAGATACAATTGTTGTCAAAGTAATTTGCTTCAAGGAGCGACCTCAAACCAAATGGCCAACGGCTGTGTTTTTCACTTTTCGGGAAAAGTTGAAAAACATGTTTCGAAGCACATAAACGAGTTCTTTACGCCCAAATGTACTTCTATTAAAATATAATCTGCTTTAAGGGCTCGGCATCTAACTAACAGCTCCGTTTATATGTAAACACTTGAAAGGCGCTTCATTGTAGGCGCATTTTAGGCAACGGTGCCTACAAGAGCATTAACCTAATTGGCTTCCGTGCCGTCTGAGCCATCTCAGGGCTTGGCTAATAAAATTGTTTCGGGATTACATGCATACTTAAGATTTTATCTCTCATCTTTAGCATTGGCCATATTTAACCTTTTGCTTTTTCTTTTGCTCTCTCGTTTCAGTGCTTCAGCATAAAAGGTAAGCAACCACCACCTGCATTTGGCGCCCAAACAGTTTCAAGCCTTTCAAATGGTGTCTAATGTGTGGCAGTGCCCCAGCTTTCGATTGTCCTTGTGCCATACGAAATTGGATTAAATATTTTTGGTGGCTTAAAAGCCAAGCCGTTAACACCTTGACTTGCTGTTAATTAAGCAGGCCGTTAAATGATATTATGCCTTCAGGGCTGGGTTGGCTGTGGCATTTAGTCCTTTTGGGGGGCTTGATTTGTCAATTTGGTTAATTACCAACTGCTTGAGAGCTGCTGTCAGGACATTTACGCCATTAATTAACTGATGTCTTTATGGCCCAGCAATTTGCTCATCAATATAGTGAGGTACAGTAAAGGAAGTTGAACCAGTTACTTGATTAACTAATTGAAACTAATCAGATGTTAAAGCAGGTAACAGCACACAACACTTAAGATATTTTTTAAAATCTAGAGCTTAAGGAGATTATTTAGTCTTAGGAAAACCAGCACCTGAAGTACTATATTATGCCATTTGCATGATTTTTAAGAGCGCAGCTAAAATTCTAAATCCCCGCAAAAGTACCTAAAGCAAAAAGAACCATAAAGAACCTTTGCTGCAGTAATACATGAAAATAAAAAATATATCTATCCTCTTCATATATAAGAGGAGTACGAATGCGACATGGGTAGCTCTTGGCGGGGAGCGCGTCAAAGCGTACAGCATAAAATCACATTTATACAGTCAAAGCATTTATGCTCCATTATGCTCTTAACTTTCGGCTGTTGGCTTTTGTTTCCATTTCGGTAGTCGCCATAAAAAACACTCTCAAAAATATGAAAACATAAAAGCATCAAACTTGATGAGTATATGTGTGTGTGTGTGTGTGTGCGTGTGTGCTACACCAGACAGCAAGGTCAGACACATTTTGGCTCGCCCAGCATATGGTTTTATAGCATATACATTCATTCCATACCAAATTATGGCAAATAAAATAAATGCTCAGACAACAGAAGAAAAATTGAAGTTAGAGAAAGCTTAAAGAGCGGCAAGAAAAAACATATATATGTATTTTTGGCACATTGGATATATTTTTGTGGGTGATTTTGTGGGCGCCTAAAAGCAACATTCGCTGAAATGTTTCTTATAATATATCATAAAATATTCTAATGGCAAGGCCATAAAATTGTTGAAAAAGTACCCAAGTGTCGTCAAGAGTCAATTTGGGACCTGTAGAATATAAAAATCTTTAGTTTAGGTGAATCACAACTTAATAATACCTTGATTTTATATATAGATATTGATATATTATATAACATTATTTATCTAATATGCCAACAAACAATTATTTTAATTTAGATTTCTTAAAAATGTGAAAAATTTGCTATTAAGGAATATCTACTTATATATACATATATCTTTGATATAAAGAAATTATTATTAGTTTATTATTAAAAATTCAAATCTGAAATAATATATTTCTATTTGATATAAAGAAATTATTACCAACTTCTATCAATTTATAAAAAGTTATTATCTTAAATATATATAAAATAGCTGCTCGGGCTCCTATATTACCAAATCAGCTTTTATGTCCCAGAGCCTATTCAAAGAAATATCTAATAATATCATGCATAAAGTTAATTTGCTTCACAGCTTGTTAGAGCTGTTCAAGCTGATTCAATTCACAATGAAGTCAAGTCAAATATTTTAAATTCAAATTCGAATTCTGCACATTTCACATTTGGAATTTGTGGGTCAAATAAATGAAATTGTGCGAAAGCTAGACGTCGCAAATATATTTGATTAAATTGTCAAGAGTTGAACTCTGGTTGATTGCATTTGTGAGTCAATCGCTCAGCTGTTCGCATCTTGCGTCTTGACACATTTGCAACATGAGCATGTGGCATGCAAAACAGTTGGCTTGCAACACACGACGCTGACATGCATAAGTAAAAATACAATACTTAAGCAGTTCCGCAAGTCATGCTCAAGTGGTGTGGGTGGTGCAGCTAAGTGTGTTTATATATATTTATAAGTGTGTATGTGTGTCTGTGTAGCACTTGGGAACAAAGGCGCTTGAGTGGCGCGGCAACACCCACATTGCATTGCCTTGCTATTATTGACCTTGTCAGTGTCATCATTGATTGTTGAATGATAAGTCGCTGATAGCGTGTGATTACTGTGCCCTAATATCACACTTCAACCACTCAACGATTGTCCTTGATCTTATTCGTAATGCAGCAGCGTAGTTCTAGCCCGCATGGATGTCTATCGCACTTGTGCTTCTCCTCCAGCTCATTATTATTCAGTTCCTGCCGCTGACACGCGCCGTCAACGCCATGTGGAAAAAAGCGGCCATTAATCATTTGATTGTTACCGCAAAATCGTAACCGTATTAACATTCAATTAATGCAAATCGATTGAGTTTTTATTGCTCTTGCGGGCACCAGATGCTTTTGATATTATTTAATGCTATTAATTATGCCAGCAAAGATAATTAATCTGCAAAAACAAAAAGCAAATAACACAAACACGTTCAGCAAAACTATTTTCCACCATCAGGCAGTTATTTACATATGCTTGAATAGGAGTTGAATATGCAATATGTAATTAGTATAATAAACATACACAAAATTATTAATAATAATAACAATTTAAGTTGAGTGGCATTAAAATAATTCTAAAATGACTTTTTTTAAATAAAAAAAAATAAAAAATTAAATAAATAATTAAATTACAGTTAAATTAATGGAACTTTAATTTTTTAAATAAAAAATAATAAAAAATTATTATTAAATTAATACAATTTTCATAATTTTTAATAAACATAAAAAATTAAAATAATTCTAAAAAGATTTTTTTAAAAATAAATGAAAACTAAAAAATTACAGGTAAATTATAATAATTTATAATAAAGATACACAAAATTAATATTAATAATAATTAAAACTCAAGTGGAATGGCATTAAAGTAATTCTAAAACGATTTTTTAAAATAAAAATAAAAATAAAAAATTAATGTTAAATTAATACAATTTTTATAATTTATAATAAACATATACAAAATTAATAATAATAATAATAATAAACATATACAAAATGAGTAATAATAATAATAAACATATACAAAATGAATAATAATAATAATAAAAATTGAAGTAGAGGGACATTAAAATAATTATAAAAAGATTTTTGCTTGGAATGTATCATAAATTATTAAAGTTATGGAAATTTAAGATAAATAATGTAATTTATAAGCAAATTAAAAGTTCTAAATTTAGGGATATATATTTATCATAATTACTTATTATATTTTATTCTATTCAATGATATGCCCTTTTGCCTCATCCATTAGTTTAGGGTGCTCCATTTAAAATTTGCATTCCTGTGTAAAGTTTAGAAGTGTTGAAAAAAATATACGTTCATTTAATGAAATGCAAATTTTAATTAAATCTGTAATTATGCGCAAACATGCTTATATTATTTGGTGAACCGCAAATGTTAATTTAGCAACATTTTCAAGTAATTTATTAAAGCCCGCGAGCGCGGAAACAATATATTTTATTTATAAATAAACAGAGCTTACAACATTGAAGTTAATTGGCAAATACTTATTTAAATGATTGAAGACATTAAATAAAATGAAGGGATTAAAGTCATTTTCATATTAAATATATTTATTTGATCAAATTTCAGCTTGGCTCACAAATTGGCCAAATAGTAACAGTGAGTTAATACATTTCTTTGTGGTCATTGTTTGAAAGTTCATAAATTTATTTTCATCAGTTGATTGAGCATTTTCCAATCAAATATGCCACACGGAAAACCGCATTGGCTATTATTAACCTGCAGCTCTGGATTCGCCTGCCAGCTATACAGATTACATGCAGTTGTGGTTAACAAAGTTAGGGTCAATCGCTATGATTAAATATTCCCCTTCAAATACCCTGTACAAAAATGTTGAGTAGAAGAAGCTGGTAGAGAATAAGTACTTGGACCAGAAATATCATATTCTGTTTCTAGAGAAATACTCTTTCAGGCAAAAATATATACAGGGCATCTTTTAGTCAATCATAGTTGAAGAATTTTCACATCTTTTAGCTGTTTTCTTTGTTTTTACTGAGCTCTGGTTTATTATCAGTGCAGAATCTATTCATTGCCATGGCAATGGGTTCGTTTGTCCTCAGGTTGTCTGGCACGCATCATCGCTCGGGCGGACTCACGTTTATATTGCGTACAATAAAATGGTTTTTGTTTTCGGTTATTCTGTTTTGCTCCATTTTATCGGACACCAAAGTTTTGCCGCATGATTGCGTTCAATTTACAGTTTGGCAGCAATCATTTATGTATCCTTTGTTTGATTGCCGCATCAGGCAAACAACACGAAATTCGCGGGCTTTATATGAATTAACAAAGGCAGCAACAGTTTTTATAAATAAAAGAGCACTTTCAAAGAAATATAATACAAAATTATATACAAATGAATTGTCATCGTACGTATCTGAGAAGTACTTTGTGTTGATCCCAGCAGTCCATGGAATATTTATATTTGTGCTACCTCATTATGTTACTTTTGCATAGTCTAGTCAATTCGATTTTCACAACGAGTTATCCGGAGAAAAATTCCAGTATATATATATATTCGCGTTTTGGAAAGAGATAAGTAAATACGAGAGAAAAATGTTCATTAAGGATGTCACCAATGAATTGCGTTCAAAGAAGCAACCTTTAGCCGCCGGCCAAAAGGTGGCGCCATATATGGCAGCAGTGAAGCGTGGAGCCTATACACTTACGAAACCTGTCTACAGCGGCCCAGACGCTGAAAGCAACAACGCCAAGATGCACAGTCATACATTCAATGTCAAAATGTCAGAGCTGAAGACAAATCACAATTACCATCAGCGTTTGATATCGTCGCCCATGCCAAAGTCCAAGGCAGGTCGTATCAAATCTCGTTCCCATTTGGCCATGAACGAGCAGCGGGATCTGTATCGTCAGCATCGCGATCGCCTGGCTAATATAAAGGGCAAGGTCAACTCTTGCCTGCCACCGCCAAAGATGAAGATTAGAGAGGGTAACTGCATGGAACTGTCCTATATGGAAATGCTCACAGCTCTCTATCGCAAGAGCAATAACACACTTCGCACCTTCACAAAGTCGCCAGATCGTATGGCCACCGGGCGCTGGCGGAACACGAGCTTGGCGCGGGAAAAGGAACGCAACCAGCAGGAGAAGAATCAAGTCTTTCACCACGGTGGCAAACTCTTTGATCCACATCTGGGCAAGTCGCGCCGCTGCAAGCCCAAAGTATCCCACGCGTTCAGCTACGAGGTGCCGATGCATGTGCTCCATCGGTACGAGGATCTGATGAACATCTGTGATGTGAGCGTGCTCTGCAAGCTGCTGCGTCCACAGATCTACATGGACTTGGAGGTGATTGGCACCCGCATCATGGGTCGCCTGGTCATCCAGCTGTTCACAGAGGCCTGCCCGCAGGTCGTGCTGGAGTTCATGCGCGTTTGTACGCATCAAAGTACGCGCAGCATTTGCTTCACTCGCACCTTCGCGCCCATCTGGCTGGAGGGCCACATTGCTCTCGATCCCGATCGTGGCATTGACATGAGCAACATCGAGCACGACTTCGAGGTGCTCAACCATGGCGTCGACGCTGGCATACTCTCCTTTCCCAGTCGCTATGTGCGTGGCAATGCTCGCACAGATCTCAACTTCACCATTAGCTTCAAGCCGCTGTCCATTTTGAATGGCAAACGGGTTGCCTTCGGCAAGGTTCGCAAGGGTCTGCAGTTGCTGGAACGCATACAGGATGCCACTGCGCATCTGGCCAAGAAACATGAACTGGTTGTCATCAAAGACTGTGGCGTTCTTTAAAAAAGGCAGCGCCACAAATACTTAGATCGTGTAAATTTCTAATAGAGACTCGCTTCAGATCATCAGGCGCGTCTCTATTTATGTACTCTTATTGAAATGACTTTGTGTTCTTTTTAACCAATATAAAATTGTATGTAACTATTTTAGATTTTGTCTTCATTTTATTATGTATCCAAGAAAGGAAAGGGCAAGGGCTGCAGTGAGCAAAAGAATGCTTCTCTGTTAATTAATCTTATTTCTGTTCAGCATTTGAATATGGCTTTTTAGTTCTCAAAATATCAAAAGACTTACCTTTTTCAATATATAGATCAACATACTCCTCTTCAAAAGTTATTTCTCAAGTATTCATGAAATATGTTAAAACTTATCTGATTACAAATTAAGACTGAAAACCCCCTTTTACAAGCTATACAATCTTTACTGAACACGTAGGCTTCGAAAATATACTCATACATCTCAAGCTTAACTCTACAAATAAAATCTTTATTCTTCCATTTAATGTCACTTGCATAGCTCTAATTTGTGTTCTAAAATTTAGTTTTCAATTTTTTTTACCGGCTGAATTCTTTTTCTTTTCTTTTACTTCAATTACAATGGTGGGTGATGGTTTGAACAGTCCGCGACAGCAGGGCGGTAAGAAGGATATTTCTGAAAATGAGAAGCCCTATCCAGACAAGTACATGATGCGTAACACTCGTATACTAAGTCTATGTAAGGCCCAGCTGACGGAGCTGCCGGAAGAAATTGTTCAGACGGCCTGCGAAGAGCTGGTCAACATTGTCAACCTTGAGGACAATCTGTTAACAGATGTGCCAGTTGAGCTGCAGCAAATGAGCGATCTGCTCACCGAACTGGGGCTGGCCAAGAACCAGCTCTCCTATATACCCACGTTCATATCGCAGTTCTCGCGTTTGCTGGGCATCAACCTGGCGTGCAATATGCTGCATGATTTGCCAATGGAATTTGGCGGACTGCAATCGCTTTGCGAACTGAATGTTTCGCACAATCGTCTAGAACACCTGCCCAGGTGCATCTACGAGCTGGATTGCCTCGAGACACTCATCGCCAATGACAACCGCATCAAGGAGGTGGACGCCACAGAAAACGGACTTGGAGCACTGCGCTACCTGAACACTCTAGATCTGAGCAACAACAATATACAGATGGTGCCACCTGTTCTGGGTAATCTGACAAATATCACAGATCTGAGAATGTCCGGGAATCCGTTCCGTCAGCCGCGCCATCAAGTCTTAGCTCAAGGCACTGCTTCCGTCTTAAGTTATCTACGTGGACGCATTCCACTCTAGGAATAAGATTGTCAAATATTTTTCTTGTGTTATAATAAAATCTTGTCGTAATTTAAAATATTCTATTTTTGATTCGACTAAATAGAAACTGTTGAACTATTTTGTATTCTTCGAGCCAATTCCTTGCTTTGAGCGTTGATAATAGTTTTTCAGCTTCGATTTGGTTTGATTCCTTATAGTATATTCTCAAATTATTGAACGCTTTAAGCTCTTAATTTCGGTTAAATTTAATATATATGTATATAAATTTATTTTTGGCATATTTTAAGCCCGTAACGCTTTTAACAGATGGTATTTCTTATATTCTGCATACATATTTTGGCTATATTTGAATTCAACGATTTCATAGCTTAAAGGTTGCAAAAGTCATTTCGAAAAGCTTACTTTCAATTAGACGGATGTCGGGATCGGGATTTTCGAGACCTGAAATTGTCCTGAAACAATTTTCGGGCAGGTTAGTTAATATTCCATCAAATTCCGGGACTGTCGGATAAGTGCTTGATCCCTAGACCAAGGTGGCATGATACAAAATTCTAGAGACATGCTTATGAGTTGAGGTGAGTGTGGGAATCGAGATTTTCGGCAAAGTTTCAATTGAAAAGCTACAAAATCTAGGTAGGCTATACCAGAAATTATATACCCATTAAATACCAGGCAAAGCAATAACTGACTTAGAACATTTTAAACATCTCTATTCAGAATTGTTCTCAATTCAAATTCAACTCCAAAAATTTGAAAATCAAAAGCATTGTTAAAAATATAAAAATATTCATATAAAACACAAATGTCTATCAAACGTGGCAGCCACAAGCCTGCAGATTTGTGAGTGATAAACGAATCCAAATTAAATTGAACTCTTTAATATAGCGCTATGTGTGATTCGTTCATTATAGTCCGGAGCCCTACGATGGCGATGCATTTGTGCAGCATTTCGAAAAGCGAGGCGCACGCGAAATAATCATAATGGATACGTCGGGCAAGCCAATGCGGTCCACAGTCAGCCAGAGACGAACCTTTGTCTATGCCGCCCAGCTACATCCGTTGGCCAAAATGGCACGCAACGTGGTCAGGGATTTGGATCCGGCTAACGACGTGACCTTTTTGCGTTTACGTTCCGAAACGCATGAGGTGCACATGTCTCTCAATTCTGAGTTCGTAGTTGTGGTTGTACAGAGATTGAAGTCCCGAAAACATTAACTCATATACAAATGAAAACTTGGGTATGTGTGTGTGTGTGTATAAGCATTTCCCAGTGTAAAGATAAAACATTGTTATGGCTTAAAGAATAAAACTGAGCTTAATTATATATCAATTGATATTGTACATTTGATCATTTTATGCAGAAATGAGCGCTGTACAAACAAAAATTCCAAAATCAAAGCTGCAACTAAATATAGGATAAGCCCGCATTACGTATACGCCGCGTTGGACAGGTTGAATTGCGATAAACGGCTTACATGCCCAGCAAAACAGTTCTGGCAATACATCAAAGCGTCAATTGTGGACAGACATTTTGGGCACGCCCACACCCACATATTTAGTAGTGTGTGTGTGCATTCGAACGAGCCGCGTTCCGAAACTCAATTACCAGGATACATTCATTAATCGTTGCAGTTGGCACTTTGAGCTCGGTCTTCATTGAAACCCAATCGCTGCTCTATGACACACACTCTCTCTCTCTCTATTTCTCTTTGAAAAGATACGATAAGTCGAAAAGTAAATTATCTTTGTCTTTAAATACCAAATCTTGCCCTCATGCAGAGATATTTGCAATTAAATTTTGCTTGTTTATTTTCAAACTATCTGTCGTTCAGAATTTTGCAGTCCAGTTGGCTATTCCTATACCCTCTATTTGTAAATTTAAAAAAAGAGGTATATTTGAGAATCATAAATAATTTTATAGTTTCTAAGGTGTTTTGCAGAGAAAGCTGTGAACATCTGTATAAATCTAAATAAATTTTATAATTGTTAAGTATAAGAGACAGCAATGAAGCAAATGACAAACTATTGTCGCAAAGTTCGATCAGTTGAGCACTAAAATTATCACAAACAAATCCAGTTTTATATTTCTTGGCAACTAAGTTCACCGACAGCTTGCGATTGATCTTTTTTGATCATATTTTTTTTTATTTGTTGTTTAATTTCTAGCTTTTATTTTCTGGTCTATTGGCATTATTCATTTATTGCAGGAAGCTATTCAGGCCACGAAATGGCGCGAGCCGTCAAGTGGGCTAATTCACACACACACACACACACACACACGCACGCACTTGGTGTTTATGTAGCCATATTGGCTTTTGTTTTGCATTAATTTATGCGTATTTATTTAGCATGTTGCTTTTGTTTTCCGCCATTTATGTGGCGGCTTTGAAATTGTATTTTGTTGTTGCTCTTTATATGTTTTGTTTAAATATGTTTTGTTGCCTTATTTAACAATTCTATTAATAGACGGCAGGTAGCTGGAGCGAGATAGAAAAACTGCAAGAGAGATGGTAGCAAATAACATATTTAAATTTTTTTTTACAAATTTTAATCCCTTGCCATTATAAGCATCATATATTAAATAAATAAATAAATTTAAGCCAAGAGTCAATATCGCATTGTTCCATATTCAAATTACCCAAATATATACACATACTCTGTTTCGCAAATTAAAAGAGAGTATATCGATGCTAGCTTAAATTCTATGAAAAAACTATATTTGCGGATACAAAGAAGTGTGATATATAAATTAAATTTGAATAAGTACAATATTGCTCAGTCGATTAAACTCAACTTTCGCCAACTTTCTGCATTACTTTAAAATGTTAATCACTTTTACTTTGCTTTATTTTCAACTGTATAAAATGATAAAATTGTAAAAAAAAATATGCTTGCATGTTTAATTAATTTTTCGAATAAGGATTAAAAATCGGCAAGTAGGCAGCAAAGAGCGACTGTAATACTCTCTGAACTGCACCGAGTTCTCATTTATCATCGCCCGGCCATAAGGATAAAAATAATGTTCAACTGCGCTGACTTTTGAAGCGGTAACAACGTGATTAAGTGGACAAATGCAGTGGCACATATGTTGACATTTAATTTATTCGATGCGAATATATATATATATATATATAAAATATAATTCCATGCACGGGACAAACGACACGTTGTTGACTTTTAATGAATATTCAAGTGCTATCAATCATGCAAAACTGACGGCTGGCCGAATTGATGAAATATGAATGTCAATGAGACGCGTGAGCGGAAGCTGTGCAAATGTCTTTCAAATACACAAAGACAACTCTTTTGCTCTCGTACTAAAAACCTTTGCGCCACTGTGCAAGCCTAGAGTGACCATGACAGCGCCGATTGGGCATCATCAAACTTGACAACGGATTTCGACTTGACTGTCGACTGTCGGCTGTTGACTATTGGATGCGGCTTTCGCATCGCCTCCGGTCCAATTGGAATCCGTGAATCTGTCGTCTGACGTTGATGAAACGTGAAATTGCGTGAATGCCTCACTGGAGATTTACGCGGTTGTCGGCTATTTTCGCAGACGTTCAGAATTCAATTTAGGCCTCAAATACTTAAATCATAAATATATATAAATAAATAAAGATAAAGCATATATGCCTGATATTTGAAAGAATCAGAAGACTTGCTATTAACTACAATTTATATATAAAAATACGTTATATATATATATATATGTAAGTGTGTATATATAAAAATACAAAGTAGTTGTGCTCTATTAATTCATTTTTATACAGAAAAAAGTTGTTTCCCTTTTAATTATTTATAAAAGCACGCTCTCATGACTTATTAAATTTGTCATCCTGTTTATTTATATAACTGAAGTCAACTACAAAATAGCAACACGATGGCCATTAGGCAGCATCCTCTGGCCACCTCTATTGTCCTGCCTGATGTCCCTTTTAGCATTTCCTATTTACCGTTCAGCACTCATGTGACTAATGGTCTTCCCTTTGCCACATTTGTGGAGCATTCATCATAGCGAATTGTGGGCCGTTCAACATGTGTTGCCCTAATTAGTTGCATGGCCCAGGCTCTGTATGGGGGGCGGACAGAGCTGATTAAGTTGACGTCAGGAGTAACAAATGACGGCGCATTTATGATAACCACTTGGAAACATTTTTATTTGCGACTTAGTTGAAGCTAAATATCATATTGATTGCTTACTATTTGCTTTAACGAAAAATTTGAGAAAGAATTTGTGTTAATTTATCAAAAAAGGATTCTGTATATGGGAAATATATATATACTATGTAGTAAAATTCATATATACATAGTTTTTAATTTAATTAAATTTCATTAATTATCTTTAAAAATGATTATCAATCAACTACTTAAGTCAACGATATTCATATATTGTTTTGCCCGCTGGACTTCATCTGTGTTAAGCCATCTTCAAATAACAAATGAAATCACATATACGCCGCGTGTTCGTAGACATTTATTAAATGATTTAACGCACACTCATGCATTCAGACATTGTTGTGCGTGTGATGGCAGCGATCATTGTTTGTGCAATCGACGTCAGTCGTCTTGAAGGACAAAAGCTTCCGCAATTTACACTTTATATTAAGGCATTATTAATTTTAATTACATTCCAATTAAATGTCAATTAAACTTGGCGTCCTTCAGCTCTGTCGCCTTCGAGCATTACGGCACTCGTTTGATTTAACTTGGAAGCAATTACCATTTAATAAACGACTAAATAATCAAGAGATGCGAGTAGAGGAGCTCACACCCACACACTCACACACACGTATACTGACAGACATCATTAGCAAAGAACCACTCATACGAATAAACTATATGCATGTATGTGGTATTTGAGTCAATGGGTTTATTAGAAATTTGCCTGGAATTTCATTCTAATTGCATTTTATTAATTGAAGCACAGCAAATATCTGCAGATCGAAATTTGTAAATTAAATTAATATATTACATTCGACTGGCAATTAAACAATTTTATTTCAACTAAATTGCAGCTTTATAAAAATGTCAAAGTGAGTTTCTTAATTAATTTTCTCCTTGCGGCTTAAATATTTTGTTAGCTTTTAATCCAACTATCAACCAGATACACTCTTCTCGTTGTCTGCCGCATGGCAAGAGGAAAAAGAACATTTCTTAATAATGCCAAGAATGCCGAAGGCTCTAACCATAATTACATGCAGTGGCTAAACGAAAACAGCAGCTACGCATAGTCCAAATGAGCTGTGCCGACCACACACTGACACACAGCCACTCTACCTGTCTGCACCTCAGTCTAACCAGTAAGGTAAACACATATATACATGCGCACACATACACCGCTGGGTACCTACGCTTATTGTGTACCCAAAAACTAACACAAGTTGGCCCCAAGCCAAAACGACAGACAAGTTTACAATGCGAGCTGAAGGCAGTGCCACGCCCTGCGCCGCACTGTGGAATTTATTTGAAAAATATTTTGAAAATATGGCTATAAAGGAATTTAAAGACCAAACTTGTTTTATTAAATGTTTGAGCTTATCAATAACAATAATAATAGTTGCTAAATAACAATTAGTTATACTAAAATGGAAAAAAGGAAAAAAAACTGTTATTTTATTAAATTTGATTTTTTTAAATTATGTTATGAGTAGTTTTTTTTATCAATAAAATTAACAACTATTTATAAATATAAATAATTAAAATGAACATTACTAACAAAAATACTTTAAATAATATTTTATTAAATTTATTTTAAAAATTTTATAAGATTTTAATAATAATTATGAACATTGTGGAAAATTAAACAGTTTTCTTGTCAATGAACCAAGTGATATAAATATAAATAAATGTATTAGACATTAAAAAAATACTATAAATAATATTAAAGTAATGGTATAAAATACGATATGATTTCCAAATATAAATAATAATTAAAATATTACCATTATATACAAGAAAAGTGTTTTATAGGTAATGATTTATATATAAGTATAGAACACATTTTGATATCTTTTGTGAAATTTCAATCAAGCTTCTAAATTACTCGAATCCACTTTACGTAAATCCTTTTATGCCATTGTCAATTTACCCACACACACACATACTCATCCATCCGTGTGCATTAAGTATATAACGAGGAGTTAAATTTGGCTTAAGCTTGAAAATGTTGCAGCTAATTTCTTCTGACTTTCTGCAAACGTTGCAATTTATAAAATGACTTTCTGACTTTTACGCAATTGTGTGTGTGGGTGTGTAGCGTGTGTGTGTAACGAGTTGTGATGGCTGCTCCTTTTTGTGGCTTGGGCAAATACTTCATAACAACTTTGATGCAACTTTTAAAACATTTACGCCCTTTTTTTGCGTGTACGTGACAACGCATGCCAAACACAAAGCAGACGAACCTTCAGCCTCCTCTGCCAGATATGTGGGGCTTTCACCTCTTTAATTGCAGGCGAGCGGGTGATTATTTTGTAGAAAGTTTGAACGCTTTTGGCTTTATGTACATGTTAAAAGCATTGGCAGCACATAAAAATTAGAAATGCATTGCACGTATTTATTTTATTCCGTTTGCGCCGTTTTTGGTTAAAAGTTTATCCGGCTCTGCGGATATTTCTGCTCGTATTTGTGGGCTTTTAAATGCCCTGTAAATAAAGTGAGTTTTTTAAATGGATCGGATGAGTTTTATTGCCAACATAGAGTAGGTAAATTAAGTATACTCCACGATGTCATACTTTTCATAGTCATCGATATATAAATAATATTTATAATATATAAATGATGAAGATATTATAGTTACTAGACGGACACATAGATTTTAACAAATTTATATATATTTAATTTAAATAGTTTCCTCACAGTATATGTATTTTATTTAAACCTTTAACTCTCAATGAATCTTAATCTTTTCACCCCTTACAGGGTATCTGTTAGGCATATTGACTCTTCTCAGAGCTCTGTCGATTCGCTTGTAAATTCGCTTTGCATAGCATTCGAGTTGATGCTGACAGAGCCATCATCAAGTCATCAACTGCTGTTGCGGCGGCAGCGGATGCCAGTCAAATAATGTTATGTGCTTTATTTGAATTCAATAATATTAAATCAATCATTTATATTAAAACTGATTTATGCACGCTTCCGCCTGCATACTCCCTGCTGAAAATATTCCGCGACGCTGCTCCGCGATTTAAGGCACGTAATTCTGTTATTTTGACTTAATGGCGCATAATTTGGTTTTATTCAACGCCAACACCCAAAGAGCACCACAAAATTGCTTATTAAAAAAGTTAAATTTGTAAGTTTTTCAACATGAAAGCCAAGCACTGAAATTGAAAATCTCTGTCCGAATGTGTTCTTGTGCACATGTGCACATGCGAATCAGCGAAAACTTTGGCCATCGCGTCGTATGCGTAATGTTTGCACAAATGTCTCATTAGATTGCACAACGGCTGCTGCGAAGTCAAAGGCAACAGTTGGGCGCCATGAAACTTAATGTGTCGACAGATATTTCAGCTGCGAGCATCTTCATTTGAATTAATTAATATTTATCACAAAGCATTTAACATTGCTTCACTTGATGCGCGAACATTTGAGCTAATAACGAAGCGCGTTTTGTTAACTTTTCGAAAGTTTTAGATAAACATTTGTTCCTGAGGTTGCTTTTGGCTTTTGGCAAATGATTCAAATTACTTTTTGTGCAAAGGGAAATCTTGTAAATAATTTAATAGTATTTATTGAAATGAACTAAATGAAATGGATTACTTTTAAATTCCTGACAAATTTTAAGTCTTATTTAACCATAAAAGCTCAAAAATTGTATAGGTAAAATCTACAATACTTTAAGATTGTTAGTTAATGTATAAAATTCAAGCCATATATTGTTAATTTTATGATAACTAGGTAAGATCAACGATATAGACTCATCTTCTATCCCAGAGTTCAAACGATCAATAGAAAGCTAATCCAAGACACGAAATGGTTTGTGTCTTTGCTAACAGAAAAGTGGCATCGTTTGCTCTTCCCACTTCTCTTAGGTTGACTTTCTTTTTTGAGCTGTTAACCAAGAATATCTCCAAATATTAGCAACTACGCTGCAAAATTATCTACCCATCGTCAAAACCAATTACCATATATAAAGTCGTGAGTATGTGAAGCAGACAACAGCTGTTAAAATTCTTAATGGCATTCAAAAACAAATAAAGTTGACTTCAAAGTAGAAGAAGAGGGAGAAGTCGACTCAGATGTTACGACTGTTTGCAGGCGAAACATACGATGTAATAATCAAATGTTGACACTTGAAAGACATCTGGCAATTATACATATTATTTATACGTTTGCTCGACAATTTCATTTCATAATTTAATTCACAAATTAACACGTACATATACGCCGTGGCGGACTAAATGAGTTTCAAATTTTCCACAAGCACAGCTGAGAAGATATAAATTAGCGCATCTGTGACTGACATCGACTTGAGTCAGACAAAAAAAATGAACAAAATGAAAATTCATCGTTTTTGACTGGCAGCGACCAGTGAAACAAGTTTGTTAACGACTTGGCCGGCTGACTAAAACATCTGACAGGTGACATTGGCATAAAAGCTTCAACTGATTTATGTGAGAATTTGCAAGGAATCTCTTCTTACTTTCTTAGCTTAAAAGAAATAAGTTGTAGCTCAATCAACACAGCTCCATTAACTGCTCAGCTTTGCGCTTTAAAAAATTAGTTTGCAACAGCTGCCACAATTTGGCCTAAATCACTTGCTTCATTCGGGCTGCAACGGGTTGCAAACGTGCAATCAGTCAACGACTGCCAGCAACTGAGGCATTTTGTCAAGCGGAATCAGCTTTGACCCATGTGTAAAGTGCAATGCTTCAAAGAAAATCTTATAAATAAGCCAGAGCTGGCAAATGCTGCCAAAATTGTGCAGCAACAATAATAGCAACAAACAAGGCAGAATGCTCACTGGTAGGGTATGCCCGACCAAAAGATATGCATCAAAATATATTAACCAAGTATTTGAATTATAAATCTTTATTCTTCACTCAGATGGGCAGACGAGCGGACAGCTAAACTTGACCATTTCATTAACCACGCTTTCTTCTGCCAGTCACATACCCATGGACAAGCACATTATCCCCCTTTTGTGCCCGCTTTGTAATGGGTATAAAAACACACCAGCTAAAATCCGTGCGCAGCAAATTTGCATTTGAAATGCGCACACACACACGTTCACAAACACTGACACACATATTCACATGGGCTGTCAACACAGGCTTAAGAACAAAGCCACGAACGCCACCAGTTTCAACTTTTCATATGTGTGTGTGAGTGTGTGTATGTGTAAGTGTGTATGAAATGCATCGAGAGCCTTCTGCCCGAATATAGCTTGAATAAATGGTCGGACTTTACAGTTTCGTGCATTAACACGCACGCATAGAGCTCCCCTTTATGCCCGCACGCTCACGCACACACACACACACGCACACATACAATCGCACGCAGTGAAACATTCATAGAAACGGACTCGCATTCGTTGAGTAGACAAAACGCACTGTGAATACGGAATTGATAACCCTTTCCCCTTTCTGAAATCCTAAATTCCTATCTTGTTCTATTCTATTGTATTAGAGCTTGCTTCTCAAAGCTCTATACCCTATATCAAATAAACTTGTTGGCCTATTATTTATGCGGTCAACCTTATGAATAGACTTACGTTCGTATGCAGTAATTTTTAGCCTTAGGGAATATAAAATATATAAAAAAATGTTGTTGCTGGTTTATGCGGAAAAGCTTTACAAAATTTAAATGAATGAAAACTTTTATGCTAGAAATAATTAAAAATGGAAAACAATTTGATAAATCATTTTTAAAAGGATTGCAGCATTGCTTTTTTGTATAGCTTTAATTTACTTTATAATCTTTTGGGACTGATTCGGAAATATAATCTATGGAAAACCAAAAAAAATAAACGAGGCGCAAATATTTAATTAGATAAAATTTTATAACTGATAAGAAATATTACCCAATAAATATTCTCATTAAAAAAAATTATTTTAAAGAAAAATTTTGTTTTTCTAAAAAATATTTGTACAACATAAAATGTTAGCTGAGCTAACATTACATTAACATATTAATAAAAAATTTATTTCTCGCAAACATTTTGAAGTCAATGCAAAAATATTACAGCTGAGCTCATTTTATATTTGTTTACTACCTTAAAATAAATTTGTGTAGAGTATAGACTAGTCGGGTATAAATTGATATGGTGATTTCATCATCTGCCATTTTCTGGACACAATAACAGGCGCCGTGTCGTGGTCGCTGCCTCCCCAAAATTCTATTCCGTGCTGAAATTTTTGTTGTCATTGTCATCCTGGCCAAATCCTTTGCCAACTTTGTGTTATAAGTTTGGGGCGTGGATTATGCAAGCAACGTGCGCTGCTTGACAACTGCAGCCGGCGCTGGCAGCGACGCGACGCAGCTGCAGCAGCAGCAGCGCCTAATGATATGCAATAGTTTTGTTCGCTCACCAAATGCCACTAATGGAAGCAACTTGAGTGTAAATTGAAAAGCGGATTGTGGGTCTCTAATCCGGCAGCTAAATTATTTATTCGTCGTTTGTCTTTGGCAATGTTCGGGTTCGCTTCTCGTTATTTTGCTGTTCATCAGCATTGTTGTTGTTGCTGCTGCTTGTGTGTATATAATATTGATGAGTGTGGCTGTATCGAGTTGAACGCTGTGCAATTTCGTTTATTTAAATTGTAAGCGCTGCTTTGCGCTTTTTCCAAACGATTTTATTGCTATTTTCGCTTATTCGCATTTTAAAACAATTACGCGGTTTCGCATTTGACACTGGAATCTGTGGCGCTTGCAATTGCTGCAGTGACTCCATTTACTGCTGCTGTTTTGGTTTTCAGTTGCAGTTTCTGTTGCTGTGTCTGTTGCTATTGCTGTAACTGGTTCTGTTTCGGTTACGCTTTGGCCTGGCTTCGGCTGGTTGGCCGTTGCAGCAGCTCCGATTGCGTCCAACTTAACAATACGTGGAATTAAGCGAATTTCCTCTTTTCATTACTTGGAAATTGAATTGGGTTTTTGGCAAGCACATTGTGGCCAATCCACCCAGTCCATTTTCATTGTCTCTATCTCTATCTCTCCCCTCCCTCTCTGCCCTTTCTCGGTTTATTAGTGCCACATACAATGGCTATCAGCTTCAACTACTGCCAGCAGCTACTGCGAATTGAATCATGCAAATGGATATTTGCGGCAGCACGGAATGACTTTGGAACTGCAAAATTCGAAATCTTTAACTAAACTCTAATACAATGGAATTTTGCAAAAATTTTCAGAATACCTTCAGTCTTGTTTATAAATTGGATTAACCTTAGATACTTTGAATTCATTTCGTTTAATCAAACTAAAAGAACTGGCATTGGTACAGGAGTCCACATGTCAACCTTATCTAAATATTAGGCTCTGCATTTAGGCCTGTCTCATTTGAATGTCTCTCAATCTGGCACAGCTGCCGGACGATCTAATAACATGCCTAACAAGCTCTGTGCAAAATTGCTGTAGTAAATCTAATACACTATACTATTGGGCTTAATGCTTTGCAGTTTGGTTATATTTCATGCTGTGATTTGTAGACTTAGCATAAATACAGTATCGCTCAGACGACCACGATAAATCACTGGAGCAGAGCTCTGGGATATGACATTGTAAGCATGGCCGAACCTAATAAAAGTACGTGGCATAAAGAAAACAAAGCACAAATGACAAAAGGCCCTGTCTAGTAACATTTTTTTCGTCGGTTTTTCTCGCACAGTGAAAGAAACGCTTTAAAGCAAATAAGTATTCGGTTATGTAGCTCCATTCTCAAACATTTCTCAATGTCAGCGCCGGGAGACGAGACGGCTGGCAGGCAGCGTAGACAATGGCATCAACGTGGTTTTGATTTATCGCGAGCGGAGAACGCACTAAAAACCAGACGAGCCACAAAAAACCACGCAAAATCATCCAATTATCCTGTAAAGTTTCATTATGTCAGCGCGTTGTTTTGGCAGAGCCGGAAGTGCCGCCATATTGGCAACTCCTCTTCATTTTTCTCTCTCTCTCTCCCTGTCAGTCTCTTCTGTCTTTCTATTTGCATTTCGTATCAGTTTGATGTGAGTCGTAGTCGTCCACAATCTCGCTCTGCTGATAAATTGTCATCGCGGCGTCGCTTTCGCATGTTTTGACTTGATTATGGCGTAACAAATTGTCGCCATTTTGCATATTTGCACATGGAAAGCGGAAGCACCGGAAACGACGTCACTGCGCGCTAACCGCAAATGCAGTGCTAACGACCAACCAGCCAGCGTTGCCTTTTTGGCCAACAAAAGGCAAATGGACAATCAAAGCTAACTAAGCGAGCTCCTCACTCGGTCACTTCCTTAAATATATTTGAAGGAAAAAAAAATAACTTTCTTTTCTTAAATTCTTAATTGTTCTTAAAATATCTGACTATTTTAAACTTTTGAAGTCATTGTACTCTTTTAGCAGTTAACTTTAGGTGTTTGTTTAATGATAAAGTAAATGATAATTAATTTTGAGTATTATATATTTTATATTTTTTATATATTCATCAAATTTATTATTTATAGAGATGGCATCGTAATTACTGTGGCAATTAATTCAGCATTTAAAATTATAAATAGAAATACTAAGAGCTTTAAGTTTTTGTAGAATTTTCTTAGCTCAATTTTGCGTTTTTTATTAGGTTCTTTAAATGGATTCTTTTCTGAAAAGAGATTCCCTATGGATATTTGATTATCAAATGAGGAAGTTTTGCTTTTATTATAGCATAAATTTAAAAAAAAAACAAAGTGCTTCAATAGGATGATATCCAACGTTCAAATCTGATGTTTTAAGCATTCAATATCTTCGGTAAACAATCATTTTGATAATGTTTAGGTCTGAAAACTGCTGCAGACCTACAAAAAAAATGTGTCTTTAAAATAAATACAATCTAGCTTGGAAAATAAAATTAATTTTATTAATTTTTATATTTCTTATAAAAGAAATCAAAAAAAAAGTAATACAATTTTTGTTCCTTTTTTATTTAAAAAAAAATATTGAACAAAATTAAATAAAAGAAAATCAGTATATTTAATAATATATATATTTAATAAGAATTGCAATCTATAAGGAATGTTATTTTATTAAATTAAGAATGACAAGTTTTCTCTAAAGTCCATATTTTCAATTTGGTATATCAAAAAGTTGGCCTATGCATCTCTATCATAGACTTATAACATTACAAATTCTACAACTAAGCTTCAAAGGGACGTATCATCATCTGCACAAACTTTAGAGAATAACTTCGACCATGCCATCCGTGCCAGTAAATGCAGCCATTGTTTTCGAACTGGTTCGTATGTTCCTCGTCACAGTCGAAGCTCTTACCGTTAAGGTTGCTAAATAACATTATAGAAAAAAAACAATTATTATAAGATTTAATTATTGCCATAAGATTTAAAAATCGATTTACCTATCGCCACAGAAAAAATACCACCAACCACCTTTCACATCTTTGGCACAGTTTCCAGCGTATGAGTCATTATCTTGGTCGTAGGTAGAAAATGGGTTTCCTACGTGACGTTGCAGAGAGTCACTAGTATTTCCAGTAAATTTTCCAACTGAGATCAATTTGTATTTGTCATCCTCGTTTCCAATCCGGAAATTGTCATATCTGGCAAAGCGCGTTTCATTATGCGGATCAACAAGTTGAATATAAAGCTCGTGTCTTTTAGCGCTTGTAATTGTATGCAACTTTTGTAGTCCAACCCAAAGTTCTCTATCTGGATTTCCAAATCCTTCTTTATATGCGCTCCACTGCCGATAAAAGTCCACTTCTCCGTCTATCCGTCGTTGTATTACGGTCCAACCCGAGCCCGCAATATTCGAGCTGCACGATACAGTAAATGGATCTATTCCATTAATATGCATTACTGCTATTCCCGAATAGTTCATATAATCCATACAATCCGATGATGGACTTTCAACTTTTTGCTTACATGCGATTAGTTCACTTTGAACACTGTTTAGTTCAACTTCTTTAGCAGCAAGTTTATTTTGACATTCAGTTTTGAGGTTTGCCTCTTGATTATTTTCAAATACTTTCTGTTCGCAAGCTGTAATATTTGTGTTCAGAACTTCTAGGTGGGCCTCTTTCTCTTCCAAGCTCTCTTTGAATTTTTCAATTTGAGATCTTAAGTTGTCTAACTCAAGTTGATTTTCAACAGTTTTCTCACTTAGTTTTATTATTTGTTGCTCCTTTTCGTCTACATTCAATCGATTAGTTTCAATAATGTTTTCTAATTCAGCAACTTTTTTTTCATTTTCCTCTTTGACTGTTGCCAAATGATCGAGAATTGGACGAACAATCCGAAGTATATAGTCGCCACATTGATCATTTATATTTTCAACCGATTCGGCAAGCTGAGAAATATTGTGTCAATTTTTAATTTAAATACACGTATTGAACTTTGATTTAATCTACTCACAGATTCATTAACGGTCGCAACATCTGTTGCCAAATAGATTGGTAAAATAGCTATTAAAATTGCAATCACTTTGAATTTTGTTATCATTTTATAGATGCTATGTATATATATACAATATATATATAAAAAAAGTTTATGTAGATCTGTTTTAAGCTCACGGCACAAACTGAAGCTTAGACTCATTCCCAACGGCATTTATTGGATTTTGCTGCAGCGGCAGAGAGCATTCTGAGTGTTATCAACTGAGTTTTATTCGCCTATCTGTTTTAAATATAGAAAATGTATGTGCAAGCATAGGGCAGAGGCTCTCGACTGAGAGATACCTAGAACCCAGTACCGAGCAGTTGCTCTGAACGCTTTAATTCGCTCCTAATGCAGCTGTGTTATATTCGCATTGACTTAATTCATAGTATATATAATATTTTACTGAATGAACTTATGCTTTGTTTTCTATTTTCCACATCTTTAAAATTAGCAAAATAGGTCAATCATAGAACAAAAATTATTTTTTTTACTGATTATATAATTCAAAAATAAATGTTTCATATTTCAGAAGAAAATCTAACTGTTACAAAATAAAATTATCATTTAAATGGTATATGTGTAATAAATACATATTTTGTTTGTCTATATATATTCTCCTGAAACTTTTGATGAATGTTATAATACTTTGTATTCCCTTTTACAGTGTTGTTGAGATATTAATTGTGAATATAACAAAAAATATATACAAATATGTACATCTATGTATAAATGGGTATAAGCTCTTTGGATAAAATAAATATATTGTAAATAAAATAGAAAACAATACTAAAAGGATTATTCCAAGATCTACAACAGAAGATGTGATATATGAGTATATAGCTATATAGATATTTATATATACCAACTCTTAACAGATGTTATTTGAAAAAAATTCATTTATATCCATACATACATATTAAGTTATATTCAATTTCAAAATTTTAAAAACTAACAATTATTTAAAAAAAAATGGTTAACTAATCGAGATGTAATTTTACGCAATTTAACTTAAGAATTTTAAATAGATTCAATTGTTTAAATTAATCACTATCAGTTTACATCAATTTTGATACGGTCACATGAAGTTGCATATCGGAAAAACTGTATTTTCTTGAATTCTTAATACTAAGATATTGTGGCCCCTCTCTTAAGATTATGCAGAAGTCTTATAAAAAATTTTAAATTTAATTTCTGTATTTGATATCAGCTTGAGCAGAAACTTATATAATATATAAAATAAAATTGTATTTATGAATAAAATTTTTTCGGATTTCAGCATTGCAATGGACCTCAAGACTGGCTCATTGCTGGTGGCGCCCGCGGTTAAGAACTCGAGCTGTTCGCATCCGCGTTATTCAGGCCACAATTTCATCGTGCACATCGGCATCGCTGAGACGATTGAGGCTGTGTTGATATTGGTGCTGACTTTGGGTGTGATCGGGGCCAATTGTTTGGTCATCTTTGTCATTAATAATCGGCGGTATGCTGCCTACATACATCAACAGGTGAGTCAGCGCAAACTGAGTGCAACAACAGCTAAGTGGGTGTTGCTTTTAGCCACGTTATCTGCTCACTTCCCTGGCCCTGAATGACTTGACAATTGGGCTGCTAATTACTCCGTTTGGTCTGATGCCCGCTTTGTTTCATTGTTGGCCATATGGCGAGATCTTCTGCCAGATACAGGTGAGTCCTGGCGCATTGTTGCCAATTAAGATATCATATCATAGCTCAATTAACCTAATGTAACCAGACTCCAAGCCCTTTGTTCAGCTGGGCCCATTCAGTGCGCTGCTAATGTGCATGTAATGCATTATTATCTTCATAAACCAGACAATGGGCAAAGCATAGCATTAAAGCCGTGTGAATTACATTTTATTATATGGTTGGTTTAATCACAGTGGGTTGCCGATGTTAACTGTTTAGGGTGTTGTCAGCACAGTTTCATGTTCAAAAACAAATTAATTGGATCCCAGTTTAGTCCCTTGTTAACTGTTTAATTAGATTAGACATAATTGACACCTAAACTAAAATAAAAGTGTTACATATTTTTTTTGAATATGTTTCAGGCCATTTTTTGTAGGTTTTACAAAATCAAGTTTTTACAACTGGTTCAAATTTTAAATTTAGAGAGTTCAACCGAGATAAATGCAAAAATTAAAGTCTGCAATAAGTACGACAAAACAGCTCAATATAAATCTATTTATTTTTATTACCAGCTTCTATTTCCAAAAGCCGATTATTAAACTAAACGTATTTCCCAGAAATGAATTTATTTCCCATACTATTCTACTCATATGAAAACTGTTTCATTTTAATTTGGAATTCAGTTGACAAACCCATTTTCAAACTAAAAGCCAGAGCTGTCGGCTTTACATAGAGGCTTAAGACAGTTTTTGTTGGGCTCTTGCGCCTGTTTATTAAATAAGAACGTGTCAATCAAAATTTTTAATTACAACACCAAAATTTCAACAATAGCAAGATGAATCGGCAAAGTAAATGAAATCAACACCAAATTTATAAATAGACTTTTTGTATTGCAGTTCTGAAAGATATTGTTCGATAGGCAAAAACAAAAATTAATTTATCCTTAAAAGAATATATTAAATTATAAGCAATTCTTTCTGTCTCTCTCTCTCTCTCTCTCTCGCTGTCTATGGCACACATCCTTTCACGTTTCGTTTCATAACTTAACTGACTTTTCGCCAGGCCCTGCTGCGTGGAGCCTTATCGCAACAAAGCGCCGTTATACTCGTCTGCATGGCCGTGGACAGATACATGTGTGCGCTGCATCCGCGACGTTATTATCAGCACTCCAGCAAGAAGGTAAGTGGATCCGACTGTTGGGAGCAGGGATCGGGGCGATATGAGGGATGGCAAAGCGGGTGTTGCATAATTTTGGCTCTTGCGTAAAAGAAAATGTAATGCGCGCTAATGCGCTGCGAGGCAGATAAGGCACGTTGTCAGCCGCGATAAGCTGTGGGATAAGTTAAGATAAGAATTTATCACAAAGGACAGCGCCAATAAACAAAGCGTATGGGGAAAGGCCGAAAAATCACGCGCCAATAATATATACATACTAGGCAGACAACAACAACAACAACAACAACAAGAGCAGAAACAGCAGCAGCAACAAAATCATCTATGAACCAATTACGAGAGATAAATAGAGATAATGAGCTTTAAGCTCTTTGGCAGTCATTAAAACGCTGCACACAAAACAAAGCGCCAACAGATGAAGAATGAAAAAGCAAAGCAAGCAGAAATAAAACACAGCATAAACAGTCGAAAAGTGTATAAAATAAGCATAAAAAAGCAAGCTTTTTCGTACTTTCGTACTTTCTTTTCGCTTTTTTTCTTTTTTGTTTGACTTTGACTAAATACGCAGACCACAGCAGAGACCTGGTCCTGGGAGACGCGAGGCCAATGGCTAAGGCACGAGGACAGGCAACCGCAGTAGGTAAAGGGGGACAGAAAACCAGCAATGGCTCGCTCTCTCTGTCTCTCTCACGCTCCCGCTGCCACAGGAACACACACACGCAAACACTCGCACATCATAATTTATGAGCCAACAACAAACATTTACGCAAAAGCGTAAGAAAAAGAGGATAGTAAAAAAATGAAAAGGGAGAAGAAAAATGTATCTGCGGAAGTGGAAAGAAATAATTTTTGGGCTTGGACAGCGAAACGTCGCGTATCATTTACAAAACGGACGAAAAGTCCGTCCGGTTGACCCGGGCAACGGTGCTTTTATGATTTGTGTTTAAATATGCAAATATATATTAACATAACGACCATAAAGCGTTTTTAATTTAAGCTCTCCAAATCTAAGAGAGATTTTAATAAAGCAAATCAGAGGATAAAATTAGAATAAAGAAGTTAAAAACAAGCGATTAAGAGCAGAACACGGTTAAGGCGAGTAGGATAAAAATAAAATAATTAAGCTTAACACAACAAATTAATAGCAAAGCACTTGACGTGACTTGATATTTGAGATGAATACCCTTGTCTTATAAAGTACAGTCGAATCCCGATAATTCGAAATGGCAAGGGGATAACATATTTTACGAATTACAGAGGAATTCGAACGAATTTTTTCAAGGGTATATTATTTTTTATGTATTAATAAGCTTTACGATTTGGCTGGGGACGAATTAATGGGACTCAACTGTATTATGATTTTTTCGAAACTCCCACTGGGACCGAAAAATAACCGATTCATATGTATCGGAAATGATATATCATTTACAAATTTGGCTGAAAATACCCGATTTGTCGTCATGCTAAGAAATTTTTTGGAATTGAGTAATTTGTTTTAAAAATTGTAAATGCAAATCAATGCTCTGAATCAATACGCGGAAGATGAGATATCCCACTTTAAAATCAGTTTAAAAATTTTCTGGTTACAGTTAACCAAAGTTCATAAAACTGTTGATTTTTCGAAATTTCGGTCATGCCATGGCTTTAGACTCGATCCAGTTTTTAGAAAAAGTGATGTAACCCCTATTCATTTTTTCGAAATATTGTCAAAAATTACAACTCAATAGTTGGATTGCTAATCGATAGAACAGAGCTGAACAATAAATCTTTTTATTCGTTGACGAACTCAAAAGACATTGAACGGGTATCTTGAAGTCGGTTAAGCAAAACTGCAGCGGTCCTCCTTTTCTGATACAACTTATGTCAAACTGTCAACCGTAATCTGCTTTGCGATTACGTGTTACTTGGCTGCTGCAGCCGTTGCATTTTGTTGCCAGGTGGCAACGCTGCAAATCAAACTAGTCAAAAACTTTTTCTCATTCGATATTTCAACTTAGAATTCTTATTGGAAATGTTAATCTTGACAGCAGCAAGAGAAATGTTTTCTTCTAAAGCTGATTCATATCTGTCTCTTTTAAAATTATAAAAAAAATGGAGTGAGTCGAAGCTGTATTTTATTTAAAAAAAAAATAAAAGCTTATTATTAAACATTTATATATAAATATGCAGACAGTTATTAAGATGCAAAGTTAATACATTTTTTTGTGTGCACATTTTTAAAGTCTGCAGTTACTAAGGGCAACAAAATATTGTTGTGGAAATACCAGGAAATACCAACAAAATGTATATGCTCATGCGTATTTTGAATAGCCCACAAATGTGAAAGTTAATGGTAAAACAAAGCACAAGGCAAGCGCAAAAAAATGCAAAATACGAGAAAAAATATTAGTTGAAAATATTTGCATAAAGTTGGGATTCAGCCTTTTGCCTTTTGCTATCCTTTTATTTTTTTTTTTTGTGTTTGGCTTCAGTGTTGTGCAATCCTTGCCTGGAGTCGGTGAAATTGGCGCACAGCCACGCCCACTTTGTAATAAAGTGTGCAATGTCGAAAATTAATAAATGGAAGCTGACGCTGCCAGCCGAGGCGACTGACACTCAAGCTACGCAATTTGTTGGCCGCCATTTCGCTCTCGCCCTTTGAAAACTTGCAGCTTTTGAGCTTTAGTCTCGGCTGTTATTGCAACTTCTCATAAATTGCAACACATTTCTTGAAGCGAACGCGAAATTTATGCTTAATTCATGATAACAGAAAATATTTCGCTTCGAACAAAATATTATCCATTTTGGCATCAAATTTTATCAATAACATTTTTATCTTTAAGGTCGAATAAGAATTCCAATAATTGATTAGATAGAACTAATAATCAAATAACTTTGTTTGCTTTTTACATTTTTTCTCTTAATGTACTTGGTATTTTTGCTTATGCTTATATTTCGATATTACAGAAAATATCTTTATAAAATATTCTACCAACAATTATTTATAATTTAATTTAATTAAAATTATTTTTTTATATTAATTTTTCATTAATGTTATAGAAACAATATTCTTTTCAAATAAAGCTGTTATTTGGCTTTTAAAGACTACATATAAAAGTTTATATAAATATTTTATTTTTAACATTGACATCTTTTTATAATTTTTATGACCACAAATTATTTTGACTAATATGAAAACAATGAATACCACTTCCAACTGGATGTTTGGCAGCGTAAATTTACATTTTATTTGCATTTCGTTGAATGGATTTTGATCGCTTACATTTAAAAGTTCCAAATAAAATAATAGCGTAAATTAAATAAACAATTAAAAGATGTTTTTGCGCAAAGTGAAAAGTTGAAAGTTTTTCAACCGATTTGTCGGGTAGTTGGAAGGTTCGAAGTGCTGCGAAATGTTCTCATTTCTGTTGCAATTCAACTGGCAGCTGTTAGTCTGTCACTCTGTCAGTCTGTCAGTTAGTTAGTTAGTCAGTTATGATTGAAGCAGCATTTCGCAAATGTTTCGTTTTGTGTGCCCGCCTGTGGTTGGCCTCTGCCCAATGTTTTCAGCGTAATCAAAAGTTTTTAATTCCATTTGCTGTTGCCCTTTTTTTATAAAAATATTTATTTGTTGAAGGTTGCTGCTCCATTCCTCTCTCTCTCTCTCTCTCTCGGTCTATCTTGCTCTCTCAATAGTTGCATTCGTTTGATGTTATTAGCCAAAGGCAATGTTTCAAGGCAAAAATATTTCTGCAAACAACTCTTTTTTAAGGTCATTAGCAAACATAGGTGTGTTTGTAAAGAAGATAGTTTCAGTTGAACCGGATTCTAGTTGGGATTACTTTCAAGGTTAATAACCCGAGTGCCTACATTCAAACAACTTTAAAGCAAAGAGAATAAATACATAGAATAATTGTTATTCCCGTTGGTTTGCGCACTTGCATAAAATATGTGTGCAATGATGACAGCACAGGTCAACACGATTTAGTAATAGGAATTAAATTAAGCTTAAACTTTTTCTAATTTCAAATCTGGCCAAAAAAACCTTTAAAAATTATTATTTCATTATATTACATATAAATTTGATATTTTGTTATCATATTTTGTCACCAGCTTAATTTTAGACAGATTTCTATGAAAGTTTTAAAAATTCAATAAAAAATATGAATATCATTTTCTTGCCACTGAACAAAATCTAAAAGAGAAATAATTAATTCTTAGTAATATAACACAGTTTGAAAGAATGCTTGTGTAAAATTAAAATCAACATTGTGAATTATTTTTTAGGTATATTGAAATCTGTGGGATGATTATAAAAAATAAGCAAAATGGTATGTCCCATATATTTCAAATATTTTAGAATTTTGTAGTGCTTGTATAGTTTGTTTTCGCTAGTAAGCATACAAAAAGTACCGATTGAGTCTGCATTAAGACCAATTTAAAACATTTTTAGACTTTGAATACTTTTTATTTTCATATGGTCCTATACTATAATTGCCTCTTATTTCTTATGTATCTTCTGTGTATATAATATTTTTTAATTTTTAACAAATACTAAAAAACCAAAATAAACAAGCTTTAAAGTATTAATTCAATATTTTTTCTTATACTTTAAAAAAAATTCTAAAATGTTGTGCAGTTATCAAACCACACAATTTTCTATTATTTTTACAAATTAGTAGTTATATCACATGCACAATTTTTTGTGAACAGCCATTGACCTGCCACGCTTAGAGCATTTACGAAATTGACTTTTGATGGGTAATTAGGATTAGAGCAGAACGTGCAGCTGCAATAAAGCGCATCAGAAAGACTTAAAATCAGAACACAAAATTCCTCGTCAGTCATAAATCACAGCTGAAAACAACTGAACGCTGCAGGAGGTAGAGGTGCAGCGCTTCCTCCCCTGAATATGTGGCAATGTCTAATCCCAACATTGTGGCTAGGTCACGCTGGGGCGTATTGTGAATAGCAAATTAAACCTAACTCTAACCACTACTAAGCAACTGCTTTATACATATATATATAATATACTTGTGTGCCTGTGTGTGTGTTTTGCAGGGGTGTGTGGCCATATTGAGCTTAACATGGATTATCAGCCTGACGGTGTTTGGGTTTCTGGTGCTGCCTAAAGGTGAGTGCAATCACTCTCACACCCACTTGCAAGTGCTCATTTGGTGTTTATCTATATGCATATATAGGCTACTACTTCAACAACACGGGCCTGATGGCGTGCGAGCCATTCTACAGCAAGCCCTCGTACCGCATTCTGTCCACATGTGCATTGTACTTTCCCACCACGATGGTTCTGATGTACTGTTATGGCTCCAGCTTTCATATGAGTCGATTTCGCCTAAATGATCCAACAATGCCGCTCACAGCAGCGGCACATCATCCACATCCCCACCATCCACCCCAGCAGCAACTGCAGCACCATCAGCATCAACATCAGCATCAGCATCAGCAACACCAACACCAACACCAACAGCAGCAGCAGCAGCAGCAGCAGCATCAACATCAGCATCAGCAGTCCGCCCACTTATTTGGACACGGCAGCCACGGACATTCGCATCATTCACATCATCATCGAGCGCCGGTTATGAACCATTTGAGCATGGCCATGAGCATGGGCCTGGTCGGAATGCCAAACATGACAAACAAGATTACCAAAAAGGTGAGGCTCAGTTTGCCTTCTGGTCATAAATGTAATGGAATTTCAATTTACTCCAACTCAGCCGCACAACTATTGCAGTTCAAATATAATATCAAAATAGATTATATTTTTCGTTATTTCTAATTAAACATTTTAAAATTTTGTTAATTGAGTTTATGCAATTAAATAAATAAAATAAAATTTTGTTTTAAATTTTTCACATTTTTGCAAATTCTAATATTTCTACGAATAATTTTTTATTTATTTTACAAATTCTGTTCACTAATGCGAATAATTTTCTGCCATCAGATATATACTTTAAATTAGTTGCCAAAATATCAAATAGCAGAAATTTAGAAAAAATATGCTGATTCATACCATAAATTTTTAAATCAATCAACGTCACAAATTTTAAATTTTTGAGCAAAAAATGTTTAGAGGAAATTTTATAAAAAAATAAATAGGTTTATGGGCCGACTTATAAATATTTTTAAATGGTATAAATGTTCCTGTAATAATTTAAAGTATTCGTAAATTAACACAATATTTTATATAATTTAATTTCCAACATATTTCCTTGTGTTATATATATACTAATTATTTTCCCATATTGTAAGCATTATTTAATCGAATTGTATTGTATTTCAAATCCAAACAATCCACAATTACATTTAAGTTCAATTACCATGCATACCCGATGCCACAAACATGTGGCATGCCTCAATTAGCTCTTGTTTAGCATTTACATTTTGTGTCGTGCCTTTATTAGATTGTTAAACGATGGCCATTTGTTGCAGATTGTGCCCATACAGGAGAAGAACTCGAGCGGCAACACGTCCCGCTCGATGGCGGCCATTTCGTTGGGCTTCATTGTTATGGTCACGCCGTGGACTATACAGGAGATTGTCACCGCCTGCACTGGCTCCAAGGCAAGTACTTACATGTATGCAAACGCAGCCCACGGGTCGCATACGTAATATGCTTATGTACTTATGTTGCGCATACGCCATGTCAGCCACTTGCATATTATTTGCACTGTGTTTATCTTTCTCTCTTGTGCTTGCAGCTGCCACCGTTTCTCGACTTCGTAGTCACCTGGACATCTCTGAGCAACAGCTTGTGGAATCCTTTTATGTACTGGCTACTAAATTCAGACTTTCGTCGCCTCAGCCGACAACTGATGCCCAACAAAGTGAGTTTTTCTTCTTTTTGACAATAGTCATAAAAAGGTGTTCTCAAGCTTCTCGCATTCTCACTCTTTGTGACTTTGTGGTCTTTCTGCTTTTAATTATTGTTCTCTGTGTTTTAAAACTGAAATCTTTGACACAAAAAACAGGAAAAAGGGATAAGAAAAAAATATTGAATGGGATTGGTTTAACATTTTCAATGTAAGAATTAATGAAGCAGTTGTTGATGGTGTGAAGTGCAAACAAATATTTAAAAAACAATTTAAGGGAGATTTATCTGGAAAAAAAAATATATCTATAATTATGAATTTATTATGTCGAATCTTCCCTTTTCACTCTGTTTGTATTTAATTCCTGCTCTCAGCAGAAAGCTTTCCGAATTTGTTATGGCTAATAATTTACTCATACTTTAAAACAAAAAACTTTAGCTGCTTTAGTTGCCCTGTTTATCCGATTAGTGACCCCATCATTAAGCAAAAGCTGAAGCTAGCTCTACCGTAAGTTTGTTGAACTCGCAGCTAAACTACATATTACTCGCAGCTCAAACAGCTGCTTTGAAGTTGTTAAGTCAAACACAAAAGCTGCTCAAAATAAGCTAACACATATATTGAGGGATTTCGTGTAGCTGCGTTGTCAGAATGCCAACACTAAACCCGAATTACGCAAGGACCTGACGTGCAGGGCCAGGTTAGGGCCATAAATCCAAAAGGTGCAAGCTAACTACATACAACAGGATATTCGCTCCGGCGTCCAAACAAACAACAACTGTAATCACAAACAGTGAAAAGTGATTTTGAATTATGAAAGAGCAAACCCAAACAGGCGTTTACATGGCGTTTGCTCTGTCTACCGTCTCCCCCTCGTGTCGTAACACCATGAAAATCCCTAAATATGAAAATTCACTCTATTGATAGAATGGGAGCAACAGAAAATAGGGCAGGCAAATCCATTTTTGGAAAGCGCAGTCAAGTTGCATGATTTACTTCCGAAAAACTCAAACATAACTGAGGTCATTTCCAACAAATTTATGGGCGATTTTCCCAGCTAGAGATGGGCGCGTGCTGAATGTTTACTCAACGTGCATTATGCATAATGCCAGCCAAAGTGCTTTTTTAATAATTGTTTTGAATATTAATAATAAAAATATTATTTATGGGCTAATTGATACTTTTGGTAGTATATTTGATATATATTTCAGAATTGAGGATGAAGTTTTTGCTGTATACTGTAGCAAAGAATATAAAAATATGAGACGTTGTGGACTTTAGTTCGATTATTTATTTTTTAAGTATATTCGATATATACAAAAATTTGAGACTGTAGTTTTTGCTGGTTATTTTTAAAGAATTGTAAACTGAAGCAATACGATGTGTTCGAGTATATATTTATAATATATTTAAGCCAAAAAAAATAATAGCAATGTGAGTATTTTGGGTTTAAAAAACTTATGGAATCTAAGCTTTTTAAATTTAAAATAAAAAAACGCCAAAAACTGTCTCAATAATAAAACTTTTCGTGTCACGACTAAAAACACTACACTTGCATGATTTGTAAGCCCAAAAGTACGATTGGATAGTGTGTAATAAATACGAGCTTAAAATGCTTATTAATTTCGAAACTAAGGCCAGATTTATGATGGTCTTACTCTCTCTCACTCTCTCTCTCTCTCTCTCTCTATCTCTCTCTGTGCGCTCGTTTTAGTGCTTCCCCAACGAGGACACGCCCGAACACAAATCAGCCTGTTGTCACATCAATGCTAACGACTTCGAAATCACAACGCTTCCGATGCCGCCAGAGCCGCCCGCCTCGCGGCCGCCGACCAACAATGGTGGGGCCGGTGGTGGTGGCTCTGGCGGCGGTGGCGCCAGCGGTGGTGTTGGCGGTGGCATTGGCAGCGCCATTGGCGGCTCTGTTCTGGGCATTTGTGCGCGCTCCCGAGCCAACAGCCTGAGCCGCAGCGCTTCGCAGTACATTAGGGGTACTCTGGGCGGCGGCTATGCCCATCAGTTGGCTGGGGATGGCTATGCTACAGTACGGCCCGACATCGAGGGTCTTTCGGAGAAGTACTGGGGCGAGATCTTGGAGCGCACCGTCAGCTCGGGCAATCTGCATGCCATGCAAAAGAGTTTCCCGCACTTCCCCTACCATCAGCACACCGGCGTGGGAGTGCATGGACACGTCCATCAGGTGCATCAGCCGCAGCAGCATCAGACCACCTCGTTCAGCAAGCACAGCGATCTACATTTGAATATGTCAACTAATGCCGCACAGGAAGCCACCGCCGCCGAGCTGGGCAAATTCTCTACATCGGAGCCGAAGCTCTGCGAGCATCTATTCCATGATGCCAATTGCGCCAAAAGCAAGCTGCTCGGCACTGCCCCAGATGCAGCTGCATCTGCCTCCGTTTCGACTGTGGCCGCCAAGCTGGCTGCGGGGCGCAGCATTCCGGACATTTAGTACGCAGAGGACGTCATACTCGCCAACAGCCAAATGGCTCGGCAGGCCAAGTGCGCCCACCACCCACTGCACCAGCAGGCCCAATCCCGGGCCCTGCTCCACGCTCCTCACGGCGCCCAGCACACGGGCAGCCTGCGCCTGAGCCGCGTCCGCGTCGCCTGTCATAGCCCACCGCCTTCAATGGCGCTGGGGGGCGAGTCAATGGCCGAGTATCGCAAGTGAAATGCTAGTTAGGATTAGTTAATCTGCTGGGTCTAACCGTGAAGTAGGTGTATATGTGTTTGTATATGTGTGTGTCTGTCTAAATATTGAGCATGAATATTCTAGAATTAAAGCAAACTTGAAAAGTTGTAGCCCTCTATAAATCAACAAATCAGTTAACAATTTTTGAGTTTACTAAATATTCCTGGCTAGCATAAAGCTGGCTTGGCTTATGGGCAATTAGGGTAGTCTTTTTGTTATACACATGCTTACAATTTTCAACAAGTTATTCAAATCCAATTGGAAATCTAGTCTAATCCATAAAATCTGCTGAATATAGGTGCAGAAGCTATATGAAACAGCTATAAAGACTTACTTTAAAACTTACTATTTGGTGAAATATTATTTTATATATATATATATATATATATATTAAACTATTAGTTAATTATTTTTTTTTTATTTTTGAAACATTTTAAAAAATTTAAAAATTTTTGAATACACAAAGTCCTGCTCATATTATAACTTAAATATCTGCTAAGCATATGGTAAGTCTTTTTTTAAATATTTGTATTCTTTGGATTCTTTGATTCTTTGGATATTCTCTATTTGGATTACTTACTTTTACATTTTTGATTAATTTTATTTACTATATGCTGAAAATTTACTTTTGTTCAGGAACCAAAATCTTAAACTCAAACAAAATCCAGTGAATTCAATTTTTGGTTTCTAATAAAATTGTTTTATTTTCCACAATGTGAAATAATTTTCTTAAACTTACATTTCTAAGCTTGAAAATAAAATCGAATTTGAAAGCTTTTTTTTCTACGGGTTTTCCAGATATTTCAAATGAAAGACTTTTAACATGTCCTTTCCAAAAATACTTTTTAACAGTGGCTACGTAAGAAAAAAATAAATATATAAAATTTATATGAAAATTTTAAGTTTTCTTAAAAATTTGATTGTGCTATATTGAAGAAATTATAGCAATTAATGCGAGAAGTTTCAGCATGATAAGTGTTCATTTTCTGTATGTTTGTGATACATTTTTACTAAGATCGAACTTTCGATGCTAAAACATATTAATGTGTGTCATGTATGTGTGTGTGTATTGTCTAAATAAATAATTACTTAAAAATATATATATAATAATAATGGTAGATATATTGTAATGTGAACCCGATTAACACTCTCTATTTGGTTTGTTTATCAATCTAATTGTAACTAAGTAGGCAATTGTATGTAATACTGTCCAGATGAAGGTAATCTATTGTATAAATATGCAAATAAGTTGTATAAGAATTATTGTGAATTTTTCTAAATAGAGATGGTAGACTTTCTTTTAACCAGAAACTAATGAAGCTATATACTATTCTGATTCCCAACTCGATGTTTTCAAGAAAACTTTCTCTGTCAGTTGCTCCAAGTTCTAAATTATATATATATTATATCGCATATTGCAATTCATAAAAATATTGACGGTTCTAACAGCGTTGTGTTAACATACACATATTATATATATATATATATATATATAGAACTATATATATATATATATGTATATATATATATGTATAATACTAGTTCTCTACAAGGCAACAATCAATCAAACCAAAATCAAAATTGCACGCTTAAACCAAAATCAAATCCCAACTTTGTGATTGTCATGAATTTAAGTGAGTTGATGATGTTGTATGAAAGTTAGATGGACTCATCGTTTCGTAGCTAAATAACAATAGTTAAATGCAAGCAGATAATTTTTAAAACCTAAGACAATTTTAGTTTAGACAAGAAAATATTTGAATAAACAACTGCATGTAATAGCATATACCGAGCAAAATATAAAATAACAAAATATGCCATATTGTGAATTGTGAAATGGATTTAAATGGAATGCAATAAAGTTTAAATAAATAAAAAATAAAATTTTATCAAAATGATATATTTATTTGGGCAATCAAAACACAATTTGATTGATTAAATTCAATAGATTTTTTGAATTTTTAATCTAGCTAAATTTTTTTTTTATATTTCATTTTACGTTCTACTGCGAATAGAGCATATTCAAACATCATCAGTGCATGGCAATTATCACATCAAAAATGTATAAAAAGTGGGCAAACGAAAAAGTTTTCCGACTGCCAAACATTTCATTCCGCCCCAACCATTTAAAAGCAATTACATCGAAATCGTTTAAAAGGCGACAGGCAAAATGGGCAAAAGAAAATCTCAATGGGAGACACAAATACACACACTTTCAAAAAAGAAAAAACGAAGAAAGTAAAATTAAATAAATTAAAAATTATTTAAATTTGATTTTTATTGGCCCGCCCCGAAAAAAAGGAACAAAATGATAACCAAACCCAAATGCAAATTAATTTCGCATGCTGCGCTAAGATTTTCATTTCCCATATGAAAATATATAAAAAAAAAACCAAAAACGGGAACGAGAAAAGTTTAAAAACTAATTTTCACAAAACAATTTTCAGAAGCCAGAAGGCAGCCACAATGACGCCACTTCCACCGCATGACACGCCCCCAACGCGCGCGCGCGTTCCCATGTAAATCCCCGTGGCCATTGTAAAGTTCGCAGCGACGGCGGCTTCTTTGGGCAATTTGAATCTCAATCTGAATCCGAATCTGAATGCGAATACGAGTTTGAATTTCCATTTTTGAATCCCACTGCGTGCTCCTCCATGCCAAAAAATTACACGGCCCGCTGCATTTTGTAACAATAATCGCCGGTGTTTGGCATAGGATCACGCCCACTGCTGAAACACCGCACCCACCTCCCACCCACCGCCACGCAACATTTTGCGCACAGAAATTCACGCCCAGCGATTTTCACAAAAAACTTTTCGCATGAAAGTCAACTTTACTCTGGCCGACTGTGTTTTTCTTTCGCATTCATTTGAGTTTTCTTCTTTTTTTTTTGTATAATTTTCCGCCAGCTGGGAATTGGATTTCACAGCATTTGGCCCCGAACTGGACGGCCCTGCCACGCTACCAAGGCTTTGCCTAATTTGATTAAGCAGGCAAAAACACTAATTGAGGTTTATCTAATTCGGGGTCCAAACCAAACTGAATGCCTGAGATATCCAAAAATCCAAAGGTAAAAGTTTATTTTCTTACTTTTTTTTCAGAAACATACTTTTGACCCTCAATTAAATAGATTTTTAAATTAGCATATATATATTTACCGTTTCCATGATATCGTACTTGCAAACGAGGTTCAAATCCAGTTGCGGACAAAATAGTTTTTCAATAATACATCTTTTTACTATTTATTGCATTTATATCTTGGAGTATGTATGTAAAAATTCAAGCTCGAACGCTCGGGCGGTCCCAACTAAAGCGTTTTCCTTTTTTTATATATATCATAATAACTGCACTTTCATGTCGTATAACTAAGAAAAGATGACCACATTTCAATTATCTCTTATAGATCTCATAGCTTCACAAGAGCCAAATAAATCTTTGAGGTGAATGCAGCATAAATTCAGCTAATTTTTTTTTGTCAATTTAACTACAATTATTAATTGTTAATATTAACTAAATATAATATAAATATATTTGGTAATAATTCAAAATTCAAAGAAAATAATTATGGACATTTATGCTCATTTGAATTCCAACCACAGGCTAATAGCAAAAATATAATATAATATATTAAATGCAGTAGTGTGGCGCAGTTATGTAAATAGCTGAAGAATGAGGCTCAAAGCTCAGCCTCGAATCGCCAGGCTAGAATAAAGATGTTTTTGGCTTGGCTGGAAACTTAAAAGAACAAAGTTTACCTGTACACATACCAAATTTATAATACATACATATACATAGATATCCATGACATAAAACAAAAAAAAATTAGAAAATAACAAAACAAAACAAAAACACAAAAAAATTACACAAATAACACTCAACACAATTACACCGTTCAATTGTTTCATTGGATTGATTTGGGAATATTTATGCATTATTAGCGGTATTCCCACACATTTAAACACCATTCCACACAATACACTATCATATACACGTAATCGGCAAAGAAAATGAGTAGGGCCTGTGCTGCAGAGCCCGGCCACAGAGAGTTCAAGAGATATTATATTCATGGTCGGCCCGTGGTTTTGTCAGCTGAACGTTTCAATGGCATCGTGGACAGATCAACGCAGAAGGAGCACAAAGAGAATATTGAGGCCATCGCGGAGGAGCAACGGTATAAGGAATACCTTAAAGATGGCAACGACGCACTAATGAAGCATTTCACAAACTTGATGGATATAAACGCCAAGGACGATGAATCATTACAGGCTGCCAGGGACGAGGCCCTTTCCGTAATAGCAAAGAATAGAAGGGCACAGGATTTGCTGGAGCAAAATCGAAAGGAGCGCATCATACGTGCCAATCGATTGCTGAACCTCTTGAAGCCTGGTTCGCGTAGTGTACACCAGGCTCTGATTGAATCTGAAATGATACATCAACGCAAATACAATGACGAGCTGACAAAAGAGATCAATGAGAGTGCTCGACGTCAGGAGATTCTGAACGAGAAACTGTGTCCGGAACAACTGATACCATTTGGCCATGTCACCGAGGAGCAGGAGAAGGCGCAGCAGGTTGAGAAGGTCAACGACATGCGCACTTACTACTTGCAGGACCTCGAAGCAAGACGCCTGAACCAACAGGCTATGAAGGACCAGGCCATATTGGACAATATTGTAGAGCGAGAGCAGTACAAGTGCCTGCAGGAGCAGGAAGAGAAGGCGAGAAAGGAACTGGCAGAGAAGAAGCGCGAGTTTTGTCGAAATGCCTATCGTGAGTCTCTAAGGGAAAAAGAAGAGAAAGCCAAATGTAAGTTAAGTTCAATTGCATTGATCCTCAAGATCCTAGCTTACTTATACCCCTAGTTGAAAGCATGACTGATCATATTGAGGATCGAATTATTTGTGTCCATCGAGCGACTGAACGTAAAATGGGGGCTCGCTATAATAACCAAATCAAGGACACGCGTGAGAAGCGCTTGCATGATTTGCAGGAATTCGGTGTGAAGCACTGTCAGGAGCAGCAGACCAAGAAACGAGAATTGCAGCAGCTGCAGAATAATGCTGAGCAACGATATCAGACTGAAGAACAAGCGGATGAGCTGAACCGAAAACTTCAGATTGAGAAGCTGTCCAATGAGCGTCGTCAGTACGAGCGGGAATACTTCCAACGACAGGGCGAGGATCAGCAGCGACAGGCTGAGATTAGACGCTTCGAGCTTGCGACGCGGCTGAAGAACGATAACGCCAATAAAAAGTTTGCTGCTGCTGCCAAGAGGAAGCAGGATGCAATAACCTTGGAGCTGCGCAACATTCTTCATGGACAGCGCGATGAGTTCCTGGCGCAGCGTCAAGAGGAGCTGATGCGTACCACTGCTTGCGATGAAGATCCCTACTTGGAGGATGATGTCCAATTTTTCGAGGCAGCTGCGCAAACCATGGAGGACTCAAAGGCTATCGGTCGACCCCTATACCCAATAGCCAAGGCAGCTAGGCTCTACAGACGCGAGAACCAGCTGGACATGGTGCCCGAGGGCCAATTGGTGCGTAGGAGCCAGGCACGTGACAGCTGCTGGCCGGGCTACGTGTCCAAGGCGCAGCTGGCCTATCGCAAGTACGAGCATCGCGAGGCGTGCAAAAACGAGCTGAAGAAAGCCCGCCACGAGATGTTCGACAATTGTGCTAAGATCGCCAAATTGGCCGCTGAGGAGCGACCGTTTGAGAAGTGCGCCTTGGAGTGGCCCATGAAAGCCATCCAGCACCGTGGACTGCCCACCATGGACAGCGTTCATTCCATGGAGTTACCTGGCTTTGTCTGCAAAGAGGTGGAGCTGCCACCTGACACGTGTCCCAGCATCAAACACATTGTGACGCCCTGCCAAAAAACGGCATCTCAAGAATTCAAATGCATTTGCCCCAGTATTATGCCGGTAATGCAACCCGGCGAGGAGTGTCCGCCTGGCGATCAAAAATTGGCCAGCTTAAAGGGGGTTACTTCGGAATACAAAATGGATACCAAGTCTGTAAGACCTTCAGGTGGTAAGGCTGCTAAACATTTTACTTCAGGAGCTGCATCAGTCTCCGCACGCAGCGCTAAAAAACCAGATCTCACTCGCTATTGGACAACAAAGCCTCCGTCTAAAGCCAAAGCTGAAAACGGTCCTGTCGTCAGTTCCATTAACCATAAATACGCTGTCAAACAGAATCCGAAACCCATTTGGACTGACCGAAAACAATTCGATTGAAAATCTCTGTTGTGGCCATTTCCAAATTTACGTTTCTAGTACATCATGTAGTAGTCGTGTTTGTGCCAATGTGAGTGCAAAGTAAATATGGAATCTACCTAACGGCTTGCGCTTTATTATACCCTTGCAAAAAGGGTATATTAATTTTGGTCAGAAGTTTGCAACGCAGAGAAGGAAGCATCTCCGACCATATAAAGTATATATATTCTTGATCACCAAGACGAGCTGAGTTGATATAGCCATGTCCGTCTGTCCGTCTGTCTGTCTGTCTGTCTGTCTGTCTGTCTGTCTGTCTGGATCAACGCAATCTCCTCCGAGACTATAAGAGCTACAGAACTGAAATTTTGCACGTAGGCTGGAATGTGCTGCAGGCATTGTATATCTCGGAATCATCCGGATCGGATGACTATATCCTATAGCTCCCATAGGACAGATCGGTTTTAAGAAATGTTTTAGTGGGATAACTTCGACGTTATTAAAGTCAGAGACTTGAAATTTGGAATATATACTCCTGAGTTGCATCCAAATACAAAAATATATGCTTGGCAAATCGGATAAAACTATATCTTCTACAGTTTTGAAGCTAGAGCATCCAAATTTGGAAAGTCATATACTTTTGGCCTCCCCTTCAGACTGATCAAAAAGTTATATATCCACGCCTACTTGGGGCGTGGCAAATCGGGAAAGTCTATATAGTGCTTAACATAAATCCTTCAATATTTTGGACGTTGTTAAAGCCAGAGACTTGAAACTTAAAACATATATTTGTATCAACCACCCCTAGAAAAAAAGATAAACAATATATATCTACGCCCATTAGGGGCGTGGCAAATCGGAAATTAACATTTCAAACTAGGGTATACATGTTGGTCAAATTGATCTCTAAATTTCTGTAAAAACTTTAAAAATTCCTGACATGATCTGATTAATTGTTTAAAAACAAAAACAAATATTTTAAACGTGTAAAAGTGGATAAATTATCGGTTTCATAACTAAGTTAAATAGCAAACCGATTATGATTTATGACTTCTCTTTTTAGCAGAACTCGAATTAGACCAAATTTAGTATGAATTGTTTATTATATAAATTTTCCCCCAAAATTATAAATAAGAAAACAAAATTATACTTAAAAGGCAATACGACAACTCCTAGTAGGGTATCTCCTAGTCATGCATGCTGGCCCAGGCCCAAGCGTCGAAGTTGCCGCACACAGACAGCACAGGAAATGACGTTAATGGTTTTTTAAAAGCACTTAAACTTGGCGCAAACTTTTCCCCCTTTTTTTGTCGTCACTTTACTTTGCTATTTGGTGGCCGGCTGAAAGGGCTTGAGGTTGTTGGGTCCAGAGCAAAGCGTTGACCATAACCCTTGTATTGGTTCTTTACGCGCTTTGCTTAACACAAGACCCGAGTCTGGGCAGACGATAGTGAATTGGGCGAGAGATCAGGATGGGCCAATGGCCTCTTTGTAGTGTGGCTGAAAAATGAGTCATAAATTCCAATTATTGTGCGGCTAAGCTATTAGGTTACTTAGTCGTCAATTTGCGAGCGACTTGGCTGACATTTTTGTTTTCATTTAGCTTATTAGTGGGAGACATGTCAAGCGTTTCGTTCCACTGCACATAACTTAATTTAAGCCGCAACGGTTGATGAACCCACAGCAGCAGCAGGAGCAGCGGCAGCAGAGTCTAGGGCAGGGGTACGGGTCACCTTCGACTTGATGGCCGCTGCCCAGGCGAATCTCATCAAGATAATTACGCTGTGCTCTTTTCTTTCTTTGGACTGGGCCTCCCGAAGGTTTAATCAGCCGCCGTTAAACTTTGTATTCTGTGGCGCTGCGGCGCTTAGTGGATCCCGCAGCTCCAATTAACGCAACGGTCCGCATCTTCTTAGCAAAGTTATGAAAAGTTTGCCAGCCGCCAAACTCAACTTAACTCATTTGCAGCGGTTGCCACCAATCGCTGATTGGTCAGCCAAGCTGTCCGTTTGACCGCCGATTCCAGGCACGACACTTCGCAATAAATTGCCCAAAAGATGACCCCAACCCAACCAAAAGAAGTTCAAAGGTTTGTAAAAGGAGCTATTTAAAGCACAAGCTAATTATGTACTTAAATCAGCGATTCACCAGTTGAGCTCAATAAAAAAAATTATATTTATATTTTTATCAAAATTTATCAAGTGAAAAGAGGTACTAAGTATGCTAAGATACTACTTATCAGCACTAAAGACTACTAAGAATATGTAAGGAACTCAACTTATTGTTCAAAGCAGCTTTTTATCTAGAAACATGATCGGTAATAGGGAATCCTAAGTCAAAATTTGCATTTAGGTTTGGATGAACATGAGAGTTGGGGCTTAGCCTAAGGTATTTATAGCTTTTAGTTTGCTCTATCCCATAGGTTTTTTGATTTTAACTAAAATATTTTTAAGGCAAATTTGACTTTGCACAAAAAAAACAGATTTTTGAGCAACTTTAAGCTTAGTTAAAGCTAAATTAATTAGATTCCGATGCTTGAAGAGCTTTAGTCTGAAATTGGTGTTCCTGGCCTTAATTGTTATTAATTATTATAATAAAAATATTATTATTTCTTTTTTTATAATGTTTTTTCAACTGTCTTTGAAGACTATGAAAATATAATATTGTTTAAAAATCAAATAGGTAGCTAAGCCAGTTTTTAGCCTATACTGCTGCCATAAATTTGCCTTTAAACTCCGCTATGCACAGCTATAAATGACATCTCTCTTCTCCATTGCTATTTATAGATTGCCAAAAGCTCACATCAAAAAAGTTCAATATTTCAAAATACTTTTTTGTGAATCAAAAACCAACCATCATTCAAACAAATAAGCTTCCTGGCAATCTAAACACTGCCCATGGTCACAAATTCAATTAGTAAACTCAAATTTTTGATCCCAACATCACGTCCTGAATCCGCCACCTTGCTATCACATTCTTTTATATTTTTCACTCACATTGCAGTCGTGCAGTGGAGCTAACAATGTGCGGGAGGCCGGGCAGAAAACGCAACGAATGCCCTCTTATTTGGCTCAAAATTCAATTCTAAAATACGTTTTTCTTCAAAAACAAAAAAAGGCAAACAAAATGCAAACATCGCAATGTGAAAAACATTTCCCTTTTTTTGTGATCCTTTCGGATTCCATTTCGATTGACAAACAATAAGTTGGTATGCTGCACATAATACTCGAGAGTAGTCGACTAGCAAATACTCTGTACATAAAAAATAAAAAATCAGTCGATTATATAATAGAATATAAAAATAAAATATTTTTCGATGATATAATTGAATATAAAAAATAAACTATTTAACAATTATATAACTTTAAAACAAATTTTAGATCAGAAAACTTAAAAAAAAAATTCCTTTTCTTCTTTTTTTAAAACTGAGATTTCTGAAACTAAAAATAAATCTATTCATATATAAAAATTATTTATCCTTATATAGAAAATATATAATATTGCACAAACTAATTAACTCTATTCAAGCATATGACAATTACAAGGTACAAAACTCATTGAACTACGTTGTTTACGTAACAGAATTTGTAAAAATATATTTGAAAATTTAGCCGAATAGTAAGTTTGTTTTGAACGAAAGTAAAAAAATCATGGAGCGACAACTTAAAACAGAATTTTATGTTTAATGAACTGTGCTGCTTTTTAAATAAATTTCAAATAGGCTAATCTAAAATAATTTTGTAATTACTAAATATAAATGGAAATGCGACCAAACCACAATATAAAATAAATAAAAAAGTAAATAAATGAAGAGACGAATAATTAAAGTTTTTAATTTGTTTGATTGCCTTGTAAACTTTTGATATTACAATGGAACTGCAGAAAAGCGAATAGAAAGTGCTTTAAAATAGAATACAAGCGAGCTTAATGACAACGAGATGGCAATTAAAGGAAAGAACAACATGGACAACAAACCAAATACAAAAGAAAATGCAACAAGTGGCAGTAAACAAAAGGCGTAAAATGAGTAAATGCAAACGGAAAAGTGCTGGAGGAACAAAGGTTGAGGGAAAAGAAAGAACACATGGCGTATACGTTATAAAAGCCAAGCACAGCTCAATTGTAATATTCAACAAAATGCTAGCACTTGCTGGCTTTTTCATTCCGTCTCCCCCTCTCTCCCTCTCTCTCTCTCTCTTGTTTACTCTTTCTTTTTGTTCTTTGTCCCCCTCCTTGCTCAGTCGTTGCTCGCATTATGCGCTCTGCCAGTTTAAAACTCAATAAAAGTTGCAGTATGAAAAATTACTTAATGAAATTAAGTGTGATAAGTGTGAGTGCTGGGCGAGCACAGCAGGCAAAATCAAGAAAAGCTGGAAAAGCGTATCAGCAGTGTGGCGCCGCGGCACAAGAAACTCAACACTCAACACACAACAGCCCGTTGAGTTGAGGGGGAGGCTGTAAATAATAATAAAGGCATGACTTATTGGTTCGACTGGAGGACCACAGGACGACGGCAGGACTACCGCGTGTCCTGTGCGAACAGCCACTGGTAAAAGTAATTCCTATTAACAGCTTAGCTGCTTTGCTGCAAGTGGATTTTGATTGGACAATCCGGCGAACACGACAGCTGAGCGGCAAAAAAGCTATACAATTACTTATTAGATGGCAGTAAGTATTTACAGATAAGTGAAAAAGTTGAAATAAATAGAAAATTTATTGAAATAATATGTCAAATTGGTTTCTCAGTGGAAATACTTTGTTTTATAGTTGAAAACAAAACGTTGTTAATTGTAGATAGCAAAAGTTATATCAATGCCAAGGCAACAAAACCAACAACAATTGTTTTTGCTGCGGTTTGAGGTTCGAAAATCGATCTAAGATTGCTAAAAGGGTTCTTCACATCTAGATTTTGACTTAAGCGTTAGACTCTCTTAAATTTGTTAAAGGTTTACTAAAAACATTCAAATCGTATACTAAGTTCTTTCCTTCTTTCTCTACCTTTTTTGCGCAACGAGTTGGCTTACAGTAAAATTTATTTATTATTCTTTTCTGCCTTTTTGTTTTAAAAAGCGCTGTAACTAAAACTCTTTCCAAAACATTTTGAGCTAGTCCTTAAATCTCCTCTAAAATATATTTGAACTCATTATATCAAACTCCTTGTTGTTTGTCCCATTTCTTATTTGCATTTCATTTTTTCTTTCTTTTCGTTTTCAATTAAGCTTAATTGCATTACTCTTACTCAACCGTTTATTTATATACTTTCAAAATGTGGCAATGAGAAGTCCTTGGGCAAATAACAATCCATAAGTTTAGTATGAATTAATGAGTTGTTAGCTTAAAATAAAAATGACTTACACATGTTTATTTAATCATGCCAGTAAAAACATTAATAAGCTTAAAACTATTGTCAGGTTAGGGAACGAAACGGTGCAAGATATTCTTGAACAAAAATAAATAAAATCTACACATTTTAGTTGTTTTTTTTTTTGTAAAAACAGATATTTGGGAATTGGGAATTTGTATGTAACAGACAAAAAAAGTGACGACAACATAAAGTATATACATTATGGATCAGACTCAACAACTGAGGCGATCTAGCCTTAATTCTGTCTGATATTTTGAAGACATAAAAATATCCACGGAGATTTTAGGCAATATCAATATCATGTATCATCAGCAATATCATGCTGTCTCATATAAGGCCAGACTAAAGCTAGAGCTTTCTCACTTGTTTCCTTTTAACTTAGATGCGAAACTTAAATATTAGTGTTGATCAGCAATCGGTTAATCGATAAGCAGTCGATATTGTCAACAATGAGAAGAAGGCATTATAAGCAGTCAGATCTAGATTTTTTCGAAGTACGGTGACGGGAAAAATTCTAAAATTGCTGAAAGCATTATAAAAATCGATCTAGCTTCCTTTCAGCTTTTTCTTACTTGACAATGTTTGCATGATCTTTGATAATATTGAGTACGAATTGTAAAATATCCTGCCAAATATTTTTAGTAAGCAATCAAAAAAAAAGGATTTATGGTTATTGAAGCCATAGTAACAATTCTAAGTTCTCTACTAGGCGTTTTTTATACCCTGAACCCATTGAAAATGGGAATTCAGGGTATAATGGTTTTGTGACAATGTATGTAACAGGCAGAAGGAGGCGTGGCAGACCCCATAAAGTATATATATTCTTGATCAGGACGACGAGCTGAGTCGATCTAGCCATGTCCGTCTGTCCGTCTGTCCGTCCGTCCGTCTGTCCGTCTGTCCGTCTGTCCGTCTGTCCGTCTGTCCGTCTGTCCGTCCGTATGAACGCAGTGATCTCGTAAACCACAAAAGCTAGAGATTTGAGATTTTAGATATATATTCTTGTATACCATACGCAGTACAAGTTTATTTTTTTTTTCGATAACTCATCCTATTTCCTTATTATCGATAACAATCGATATTTTGACTTTGTTTTTAAGCTATAACTTTTAGACCATAATACCTAGAGACGCCAAATTGACTATGTAGGTTGCTGTGATGTAAATACAGATAATAAACTTATTAAATTTTGGATACCTCTCCCCATTAGCCCCATAAGTGGAAAAAACGTATTTCAAATACTAGGGAGTTGGGATTTCGTATATATACACCTCTAGATGTCAATATTATGTCCTGAAAATTTCATTAAGAAAGTAGATCTAGAACCGAAGTTATTTAACAATGAATTTCTCATAATGCTGCATAGAATGCAGCCCAAGCGTAGCCGCTAAATCATCTACGCAGTAAGCGGCGCGCGTGCTTGTGTATGTATATGTGTGCGTGTGTGGGTGCACGCAGAGGGTAATATGTACCGGTAAAAGATATAAGCTAGATTGTTTAAAACACTGCCTCGGACTTGGTTCAGGGGATCTCGTAGTCGGGCAGACCCGACTAGAGCTTTCTTACTTGTTCTAACTAAAAATAAATTATCAAGAATTTTAATAAATTTCATTTAAAATTTGCATATAAATCGTTAAGTCATACACAAATTGTTAAATGAGGTCGGCTTCTTTTTCAGCTTTTTTTCCACAAACTTCGCTGTTTTTTAGCCTCTCTTTTTCCGTCATCTAGCTTTTTATGCTTGTAAAAAACGGCAACACTGATTATAAGTAGCTTTAACGGAGTTGCCAAGTTGCATCAAATTGGTTTGTAGTAGTTGCTCGTTCCGTTGGAATAGCTCATGAATACATATGTATGTATGTATATCAAGGCAGTTCGTTTAAATACATACAATTTTCATTTCAGTCACATTTTTCACTGGAAAATCTTGCTAAAACAACTTTTAAAAACGATTTACCAAATCTTTTTTAGTAAATAGTTATCAATTATCAAGATGGCCAGCATAACTCTGTTGAATCCCAAGGCGCAATTGGCTCGCGCCTCTCAAGCTTTGGCCATTAACATCACAGCCGCCTCGGGTCTGCACCGACTGATGGGTAGCAATCTGGGGCCGAAGGGCACCACCAAGATGCTCGTCTCGCCGGCGGGCGACATCAAGATCACCAAGGATGGGAATGTACTGCTGCACGAGATGCATTTCTGTCATCCGACTGCGTCTATGATCGCCCGGGCCAGCACCGCTCAAGATGCTACCACTGGGGATGGCACCACGTCGACTGTTTTGCTGATTGGTGAGTTGCTGAAGCAGGCGGACCTGCTGATTTCCGAGGGACTGCATCCGCGCCTGCTCACGAATGGCATCATGCAGGCCAAGGACCAAGCGCTTCAGCTGCTGCAGTCACTATGCATACCAGTTGAGATTGAGCGCGAAACTTTATTGGCCGTGGCCCAGACCAGCTTGAGAACGAAAGTGGAAACTAATCTGGCCGACTTGCTGGCCAACATCTGTGTGGATGCTGTGCTGAGCATTCGCAGCGATGGCCAAAAGATGCTGGATCTCAATATGATCGAACTAATGGATAATAAGCAATTCACGACGATGGACACTCAACTGGTGGATGGGCTGGTGCTGGACCATGGCGGACGACACGTCAACATGCCCACCCGTGTGGAGCAGGCCTACATACTCACCTGCAATGTTTCGCTGGAGCTGGAGAAGACCTCCGTGGACTCGTCCTTCTTCTACAAGTCGGCCGAGGAGCGTGACAAATGTGTTGCAGAGGAGCATCGCTTTATCGATCACCGCGTGACCAAGATAGTCGAGCTCAAGCATAAGCTGTGCAGCGACAATGGTCGTGGCTTTGTGGTCATCAATCAGAAGGGCATCGATATACCCTCGCTGGAGGCGCTTGCCGGCGCTGGCATTCTCGCATTGCGCCGTGCCAAGCGCCGTAATATGGAACGTCTGACACGTGCCTGTGGGGGCGAGGCTCTGCACTCGCTGGATGATCTGGCGGAGGAGCATCTGGGTTTTGCGGGTTTGGTGTACGAACAGCAACTGGGCGAAACGAAATATACATTTGTTAAAAAGTGCCGTAATCCTACTTCCGTGACCATACTCATTCGAGCTCAATCGCTGCATCAGACGGAGACCATCAAGGATGCCATACGTGATGGACTACATGCCATACAGAATACCATCCAGGATGCTTGTCTACTGCCGGGTGGCGGGGCTTTTGAGATAGGCGCCTATAATGCGCTTTCCAAATTCAAAACAGAGGTAAAAGGCAAAGCTCAGCTGGGCGTTCAGCTGTTCGCCGATGCACTCCTCGTCATACCCAAAACTTTGGCCATTAACAGTGGGTTCGATGTGCAGGACACCATCGTCAAGCTGACAACGGCTGCCAAGGAGAGTGAGCAACCGATTGGACTGGATCTCGAGACGTCAGAGCCCATGGATCCCAAAGAGAGACGCATCTTCGACAACTATTGCGTGAAGAAACAGATTCTCAACTCCTGCTCCATTATCGCATGCAACCTGCTGCTGACCGATGAGATCATGCAGGCGGGCATGACCAGCTTTAAGTGTTAACAAACCTGTTCAATTAGCAAATTGTTGCAGGAAGAAAAAATAATAAACGCTTATCAAAAAATTTTTATTTGTTTAGTATATTTATTTTTAATAATCTAGAGTTTGTTTCATTAGATCCCCAGGCAATTTGACAACAATTTTGATTGCAATTAATTATAATTTATAATTTATATAATATATAATTTTTAATTTACAATAGATAATTGTTTATTTTTAATTTATTACCATTTTTTATTTACTTAAATTTTAAATTATTTATTTTAAATTTTTTAATAATTAATATTTTTATTTATAATGTACTTCTTTTTTACCATTTTATAAAAAATTGTACACCTAAAAGCGAAAGAGGAGAGGAATGTAATCTTTTTTATATCCAATTGAAATCCAATTCATTTACGAGCTACATTTAAAACTTGATTTGTTTTTACGAAATTCAATTCATTTCGGGTGAAGCCTGGTTGAAAATGGGAAAACAGTAAATTGAGGTATTGGTGCTTTCCTGAGGCTGAGGCTTCTTTTTTCAACTAATGGGAACTAGACAGAAAAGTAATATGCACAAATAGCAAGTAAAAATACCTCAAGCTAGCAGAATTTTTGATATCACAAATAGCAAGTAAAAATACCTCAAGCTAGCAGAATTTTTGATATCAATATGAACGAAGGAAAATCACTGTTCGTTCACAGATTGTATTCTCAAGTCGGGAAACACAAGTGTATCACTGTTTGTGTAAGAAAGTATTTGGTATGTGTATATGTTGCCTGATAGCTTCCATCAGAGATGCTGAGGGCAAGTCGAGGCATTACCCAAGGCGCACATTTGATTGAAACACTTGCCCCACAACTAGGCAAACACACGCACACCTGCCAAATGGCAGCTGGGTAAAATCTCTATTTACGACCAGACTGAAAAATATCGAAAGGCAACAAGCAACAACATGCCACAGGCTGCGCACGACTGTGTGTGTGTTTGTGTGTATGTGTGCAAGTATGCAATTTTTGGCGCAAATTCAATTTCCATTTTCACTTAAAAGTTCTTAACTCACTTCTTTTTTTGTTGCCATCCGCTGTCCGCACACACAAAGGCGGCTGGTTCGAGCCGGCTGGACAGGATTGAGTGTGGCGTTGTGGACGCTGAAGTGCTTAAAGATGCCCTTGAGGCAAATTAAGTGATTTGCTCAGTTGTTCGTGCTGATTACTTTTGCCGACCCCCGACCAAAAAGCCGAAAGGAGCTAAAAATTAAATTGCGAAAAGAAAAAGTTCATCAAGTCTTGATTGGGCCGAAAGGTTAACAAATGTGCCGCGGGCTAACGTGAGTTTAACAAGAAAGATTCCAGATGCATATACATACAAAATATATATATATATATAACTTTAGGTTTTGGACTCCATACGCTTCTTCTGCTGAGCTTCCTCCTCCGCAATCTCCTGCTTGATGATCTGCACCAGATGAGCCACGACTGTAGGACTGACCATGTGCAAAGGTTGCTGATGCTTGAGGACGGCCACCTCATAGTAGCCGGCATTCAGGGATGTGGCTATGTGAAGGGCACGCACCACATGCTTGATGGCCGTGGCATCATCTGGTGAGCTGGTCATGGCAGCCACGTTCTTTTCCAAGTACTCGCGCATCGTCTTGCCCAGGCGGCCGGTCGTATTGGCCGACCATTCGTAGTAGATGCCCGAGGGTTCGGTCTGATACAGATGCGGATGGCCATCCGCATCAAAGCCGCCAATCAGGCAGGAGACGCCAAACGGACGTCGTCCATTGCTCTGCGTATAGTTCTGCTTCAATTTTGCCACATATCTAGCAGCAAAGCAAACTTCAATATCAGCTTAATCTGGCCTCGCCACTCACCGTGTGATATACTCCACGGTTGCGGGTCGCTCAAAGTTTAGGCGGTGGCTCTGCGCCTCGCTCTGGGCGCGATTCAAGAGGATGCGAGCATCGGCCGTGAGACCGGCAAACGTCACGACCAGATGATCGTCCAATTTTCTAATTTTACGCACAGTTCGCTCTACTTGCAGCGCATCCACGGCCTTCTTTTCCACGCCTAGCACTATACTCTCCTTCGTGCACAGCCCCACCTGCACAGTGGAGCAAAGCAGTTAAGTGAGCTAAGCAAAATATAAATGTTTTTCAAACTACAAACTTACCACAGTGGAGCCTTTGCGCACTGCCTCTTGCGCGTATTCCACTTGCAGCAAATGCCCATCGGGCGAATATATGGTCACAGCCCCATCATAGCCAGGCATAGTCTAATATATATATTTAGTAAACGTATTTGAGCTAAAATTTCAAAAGTTAATGTAGTATATGTTGTGCAAAGCAAAACAATTATTGTTAAAAAATATGAAATGTTGACTACTAAGTTCTTATTAGATTTTGAGTGATAAATCATAATCTTGTATATGTCTTTACTATACTATCCATAACTCAAAAACTATAATAGCTAGAGTCTAAAAATTTTATAAATACTTTAAAAATTTATAAAAAAAAACTAAAAATATTTCATTTTATGATAAAATAAAATTCTGGCTAAATATTTGTTAGCTTAAAATTGGAAAACCAAATAAGATTAGATATATATTAGATAAACCTAGAGCTTTTTTAAACCAAAGGAAACTGTTGGAGTTTGAAGCTTCATGCACAAATCAGCAGAACTATGTATTGTGACAATCCGGTTTCGAAAGTTAGGATATGGCTTTACTATACTATCCATAACTCGAAAACTTTAAGAGCTGGAGACCAAAAATTTTAAATATAAACAAAGAAATATAAAAAAATAAAAATTCCAGCTAATTCAACTATGATTAGATAAAAAATTGAATTGTAGCTTAATATGTGTTTGCATCAAATTTGAAAACCAACTATGATTAGATAAATAAAAGAATAAATTAGATAAATTGTATTTTTAAACCAAAGTAAATTCCTTACAATTCTATGAGTTTGAAGTTTCATGCATTGTATAAAATAAATTGAATTTGCACTTTGTAATAATTCGATGCATAATTGGGTTGTTGAACACCTGTGCTAGATGTAGAACTATTAGAGGACGCACCCAAAATGAAATCATCTTGACAAGAATTATAACCATTTAAGTCCCATTTGAATGGACAAAACAGCTGCTAGCGGAATTTTGTCAACGCAGCGCATCACATCGCAATTGGTGGCACGAAATGTGCCACAAAAACAAAATAATAACAATGGAACAAATCTCTAGCATTGTTGTAATGTCTATCGAAGCAGCTTCATTTTGCTAATGCGTTTAGGTTCCGCCCCTCCCGAAGTTGTTTGTCGGGGGCAGCCTTACAAATGCTTAGTATGCCGGAGGCGCGTTGTCTGCCATAAATTTGTATTTAACATTTTATGACAACCGTGCGGTGGAGTCCTTGGGAGCAGGATGCGAACTTTTGGCGGCATACTTAGTAGGATTAAACACGTGCCAATGTCGCGTTGTCTGGCCGTCATGTAATATCCAATCCCCAAACACGTTAGCAAATCCAACGGCCACATAAATAAATTGCCAAATAAATAGAATTACACAAATCTATGGAATTATTTTAAACTATTTGCATTTGTTGACGTTCACCTGCAGGCATTTGGATGCCACACGTTTTCGCTAAACGAATTAAGCAAATGTCAAGCGAATTACAATAGATATTATTTGAAAATTAAAAAAATAATTGTCAATAAATCGCTCTCAATTGCTGTTCACAATTTATTGTTCTGTAATTGAATAAGCTCTAGCAAAATCATAATCAAATCAAATTTATCAATCATCAATTGAATTATGAATATTGTTTCTATTAGCCAGCGGCAGGTATTTAATACATTAATAAGGAATACAAGAGAGAGAAGGTTGATATATTTGCTCTTAGAGATAATTGTATAAAAATATATATTTAAATTAATTGTATATACGACAGCAAACTGAATCCTAGCTATTTTCGTAATATTTCCAATTTAGGGTTTCATGTTCATGATTCCAGTTGCAACTTTTGAACTGATTATTCGGCTCCATATCAATTTTCGAAAAACTTCATTTAAATTAGTTTTTAAGTTAATTTAATTTCAAATCGATATACATTTCACCATGAGCTTTGAAATTTATAATTGGAGTAAATTATCTGAAAATTACAAATTTTAATAAATATTTTTTTTATTCGCTTGCTTTTCACGTAAATATAAAATATTTATCAACTGTAAAACGAAAAGTATTTATGCAAAATTGATCTGGTCCAGCCACCTAGTTGTTAATATAGCTTGTAAGTCCACACGGGGTTTTCCATTACAGTTTTTCTGTCCAAAATCAAGAGTCATCTATATATTTAATTTGCTATTCTTATAAATTAATATCTAAATAGGAAAGGTCTAGTATTTAGCCTATACTTTTACGTTTTCAAGCTAATATTTACATCATATTGTAACATTATAAAGAGTGAAATAAAATTGAAAATTTAAAATTGATTTTATTCCATAATTTAATAACTTTTACCTTGATAAAGAAATAGGTGAAAGAGCTATGTCTTAGTTGGAGCCAAATAACATTTGCTAGTTTTTTGATGAGATACACAAAAAGGTTAAACATCTAAAATAGATCTGATTATTTTTACACCTCACAATATTTTGTTAAAAGAACAAGCTTCAACAGTCTGAATTATTTCGTAGCAGACATCAGATCACTAAAGGTTCAGCTATTCAAGCTAAAAACAGATGGTTTCCTTCCTCAACTGATGGCAAGAGTTTTGCTCATGTATTAATGTAAACTATTCAATCAAAATATTTTGTAACTTGAAATTCGAGCTTCAGTTATAAGTGCTATGAAAGTATTCACATATTCCTAACATAATGAATTAATATTATTGCTAAATACACACAAATTTCACTCAAGCTTAATGTTAATCACTTAATGGAGCTCACTAAGCAATTTAAATAAACATTTTTCAGTCATAGCTTAATTAGCAGAACTTCCATCTTAGAAGAAGAAAAAAAAGAAATAAAAGTATTCGCGCTTTGGGCCAAAGCAGCAAACTGAAATTAAGTATACGCAGCGTACCCTTACCAATGGCATCTGATTAAGCACCATGCGCTATAAATACAAGTAGTACACATCGAACGCTGTCTAAAATATTTTCCTAGAAACACGAATTTGCCACAGGGCAGCTAGTCAGTGGGCGCTGGGGAGTGGGTGGAGGTGTGCGGGGGTAGGGTCGGCAGACAAGACATCCACATAAAACAAGCAACAACATGAACAAACAGAAGTGAAATGCGAAAGTCTCGGGGAACTCAGCGCGATTTGTTTGCTCGAAGCTTAATTTGTAGCGGCAAATGGTGTTGATTGTTGTTTTTCTTACATCTTCATGCCACACCTCACCCCTTCTCTCTCGCTCTCTCTCTCTTTCAGCCACTGCCCCCTGGTGGTGCTTAGCATCCTTGTGCGTCCTGCGCGATGCCAACGCAGCTAAAGACCAATAAAAGTTAAAGGCGCTACAGTGGATAAACACGATTTGGAGTATTGTTTCGAGCGCTTCGGTTGCTATCTCGCAGCTTCGTCGATGTTGTGTCTGGAAATTAATGATCAGCAATGCTAAGCTGTAAATGGTAAGTGCTTGTTAAGCATTTGCCATTTGTTTTTCCACATACCACAGTCCCCCGCAGCCAAAGTCGCGTGTTTTACATCACATGTCGAACATTATTTGATTATTAATTAAAAGCATTAATTAATTTGTTGAGTAACAATTAGAACTTTTTGCCAAAATGTTGGGAATACAAACAGCTGTTGTCACATTAAAATATAATTCTATTTTCACTTGGAAGCCGATGAGCATAATAACTAAATTCATATAGGTTAGTAAGGCAAGATTATTCAGTTTCATATATCACATAATATGTATATATTAAACATATGTTTTTTAATGATTTCAAGCTGAAGGGATTCTGCTTTGCTAGCTTAAACAATTTTTTCACTCATTTTCCACCTGATTGAGTGAATTTGACTACTTAAAGCTTCAGGCTAACTATGATGACTATCATCAAAAAGAATTTAATCAGAATTTTGAACAGTTGTTGCATTTGCCACGAATCGAAAAAAAAAGTAGCTGACGAGGTCAAAATGCAAATGACCTTTAAACACCGAAGCCTGTATATAGGCATGAACATGCACATAGATAGAAAGGGAAAGAGGACTTAGGGGGCAAGAGACAGTCTTGGCAATCTTTGAATGCGCATGTATGCAAGTGTGTTTGTGTGTGGTGTGCGTGTGTCTCGCTTAAGCAAACAGAGGCAGGTAGATAGCGTAGAAGGCGTGGAAGGACACTGGTTGGCAGTGTGTTCCGTGATTCAGCTTCACCTGCTGTTGAAAATGGCGTCCAGACACTCACCTGAGCCCTTTTAATAAACCTAGCAACGCGCAGCATTGTTGACTTTGGTCCGTATTCAGATTGCTCGTGCCGCCCACCTGACGCCCCTAAAGTGGCATTTAGTGTCAACGAACTGGCGCCCTACCCTACTACCGCTACAGGGACACGCTTTTCAGTTATTAAGTCGTTTCTGTGTGTTTATAAAAGAGCCGACTTGACGACCGCGAACGTGATTCGCCCCACATCAGCAGCTGTGCAGACACGCAGCTTATTACGTGTCCACGTCCAAGTAGCTCTCAGCTTCCAGCAACTGTATGGGGTAGTGGGAGTTATCCACCTCGACTGCCCGCGCCGGCGGCTGTGCGGCCAAGTTTGACAAGAACTATCAAAGTTTGCTGCAATGTGTCGGATTCTTAATCAATACGTGTGCTCAAATTCGATTTAACTAATACTAATACTCAATCCAATTAGAACAGCTATTGCGGGTTATTTCAGTTGCCAAAGTCTGTGCTAAGCACTAATTAAATTTTGTGTTTAGATATGCTCCGTTTCAAAAGCACAAAGCAACACTCGCTGCCAAATCTTGATCTAACTCATAAACTTCAGTGTTCATATCAACGAGTATTTTTGACAACACTTGCTGCAATCAAATATTATGGGGATATATGTTTTAATATGTGATTAAGAGACTACCAATGAATTAGGAGATAGTTAATTTAGGCAAAAAAAAAAGTGTTTTTTAATAAAATTATCATCGATTTATAGAAAATATTTTTAAAAATTCTTAGGCAGATCCCTTTCTGTAGATCTCTTTCTGTATTATGTAGTAACTAGAGCAATATGCAAATATCTCTTAGAATAAAGTTCAATAATAGATTTAGCTACTTTTTACGTTTAATATTCTATTCAATTCAATTGTGGAGCTGGCTGAAAGCTTAAGAATGCACTTAACTGCAAGTTTAAATAAAACTCGCAGCTTTTCAACTCCGCTGGCGTAAAGTGCAACCAATTGCCGTAAAGTGCAGACTGCAATCAGTCAGGCAGTTGAGTTCCCCTTATCCTAACAGATACCCGTTCGCGTTATTGAGATGCGAACTAAAAGCCAAATGGCGAACAAATGTCGCGCAAATTAATGGCAATAGCTACGCGCCGCTTCAAAACTATTGATAGATAAAAATGCTGCCTGATAATGGAAATGGAAGTGGAAGTAGAAATGGAAATGGAAATGGAAGTAAGTCAACTCAATCGAGAGAAGAAAGAAGAAAGAAATTCCACTAATGGTCAAGACACGTCAAGTAAATTGTGAAAGCAGCTGTCGCCTGAGCTCCTCCTGTCAAATTGAATCTGTGAAGAAAACAAAGAAAATAAGCAAAAATTGAGACAGAAATAAAGTATTTCCAGAAAAAATATATTTAAAGATACCCTCTGCTAGTTCTATTTGTTAAAAAAATGGTAATTGTTTGAAGGCAAGCTATAGAAACTTAAAAAAATTTCACTGTAATATTAACTTAAGAACTTACCAAAAATTTATTTATTTTCTGATTAATAAATTTTTAATTTTATTATTTTATATATAAGATTAATTTTATCATAGCAAAAATTATAAATATTATAAATATCTGAAACGTAGGTTAAAAATATTATAAACTTTCTGAAGAAAAGTTATAGCATTTTTATGCCCTAAGTCCATTAGTAATGGGATTTCAGGGTATTTTAGTTTTGTGAGAATGTATGTAACATGTAATATATGTTCTTGATCAGTTCGACTAGCTGAATCGATATAGCCCTGTCCGTCCGACTGTCCATCCGATCTCGAAACCTATAAGACCTAGACACTTGAAATTTCAAACGAAAGTCCTCCTATAAAGCGCGCAAAACAGTTTGCTTTAGATAATCAATAACTTTTTCATATTCCATAAAATCAATAAAAAACGTTACTGAGATTCAGTTTCTTGAGCATATCTTTTACATCTTTAAGCTTGCGTAACCAAATTTTGCTATAGTTTCTTGCATATAATATACAATTTCGCAAAATGCTCACTTGCAAATATAACTTAAATATATGATATCATATAATATATATATACATATATATATATATATATATTATATATTTTATTAAATTTTATTTTATTAAACTATTTTTCTTGAATTCTCTGCAAAATACTTCAACTCTAGCCAAAAGCTTTACTAACAGAAAGCGCTCGAAAAAGGAAATGTTTCGGAATTGGAGTATTGGACTTTCATTATGCTGTTACGTGGCAAACACAGAGAGCCAATATTTGCAGACAATCGTGAGAAGTGAACACTTTATCATGGCTGTCATTGGAATGCTTAACTAAGATTCGATTCAAGCATAAATTCCAGTGAAATCGCAAAAGCAACGAAAAGAACAGAGTCAACTTATCGTTTAATTTATGCAGCAGCAGGCGGCAGGTGGGAACAGGTGGGAACAATGGCAACAAAGGCAGCCAAAAGCAATGTCCAAATTGCGTTTAACTAAACGGCTAAATAAGCTAAAAGGATTTCTGGCCATGACGAACACTGCATAGCAATAGTCAACACGCACTTGATGTGTACCAAAATGATTTTTCTGCTCCTCAGTCGGAGAGCTTGTCTGAGGCATTAAGTGGAAGCACTCTTTAAGGTATTAGCCACAAGTCAATGCCACAGAAAAGTGGCAGCGTTCGGCTTTGGATTTCGTTTGCTGCCAATACGAGCATTACATTTATGTAGTTTCCATTTTTCAGTTCAAGCCCTGCGATTGCAACTGTTCGCCGCAGAAGGACATGCGACCCACATGCATATAAACATTTCACGGCTGGCGACATATCTGTGAAATTTTTATGGCCAGCGTGCGGTGCCTGGCTCGATTCTCTGCGCTTCCTGCGGACTCGAGCACTGTGGACTGTGCACACAAACCGAGGAACACAGAAAAAAGGAATCGGACACAAAAAACGTAAAGGAATATGTATGTAGTATGTACATTGCTGTGGACTGGCTGTTATCTCTGTATAATCCACTTTATATTTTCTCACCAACGCCAAAAATTGAATAAAAACATAAATCCCCTCTTGCTATAGGGCTTTATTTAGTACCCCAAATAACGAAATTGACAGTTATAGAGAGATTAAATATGAAAAGGTTTGTGCGAACTGATGATACTCACTTGTAAGAGAGATTACATCAATAATCAACGATTTTGGCTATTTATGTCATGGAAAAGCTAAATTTTATTTATATTGATAAGACTTAGAGGAACCCTATTTTCGATCTTTCTATGTATTAAACAGCGAGTCTATTATATTCTAGTTAAGATAGCTGATATTATTAGGGTAGGGTACGGCTAGGAGCTAATATTCTTAAGAAACCTTGAAAGTTAGCACCAAGGCGTGATTTGAGAGTTGTGGAAAATTAAGGTCAAAGTTTATGTGAATTAAACTGAATTAAATTGATTAACAGAAATAACGAAAGCCCGAATTAGATCAAGTATAGACAAGATAGACAGATAGGAGAAATTTGTTTGTAATATTCCTTCATTTCATTTATCAAATACTTGAAAAGTTTAAAAAATTAGAAATTCTCTTTTATTTTTTTGGTATTTTGTGATATAAAGCTAAAATTTGTATATTCTTAAATATTTTAAATGAAAAAATACATTTATTCACATATTTAAATTTCCCATTTTGACTATAATCAATTGTAAACTTTTTTTTGCTTTTTGTTATTTTTTCATATTTTATTTATTTTTTATATTCATATTTTATTGTATTTTTATTTTTTAGTCATTTCTAATATCAAATATTGTTTTCTAGCCATACATAAATTTCAAATAATTGCGGCTATCTACAACAATTGATCTCGATATGCTATCGATACTGCTGGCACTGTTAGCATAACAGTTTTTTAACAGTTCACTTGAGCTTAACAGCAGCTGTTAACTAATACCAATTATATTAGTCTGATCAGAATTTTTCGACGAAAGCGGTTGTGCGGATTTGTCGGCAAATAAACTTCCCAAAAATATTTAAAGTTTAACGGTAAATGAATATTGCTTTTTTTGACACAGCAAATACTTGAATTAAAATTGGCAACACGCTTGTAAATACATAACTAAAAAAGTTTTTTTTCGCTTTGAGTATATTTTACGATCGCGGCATACAGAAAAATGTATATATACTATTTAAAAATATATATACACTGCCATAAAATATTGCAATTTATCGTCTAAATTCTGCAGATGTTAATTTTTTTTTTAAATTTAGATGAGTTATTAAATAGACATGATTATAAATCATTATTGCTTGAAGTAAAAATATCTTTGATGTTGCGATTACATCGCTGATAGGTAGTAGGTCATAGAATAATGTTTTCGCACTTGTTTTGCTATACCAGTTCACACATATTTGGAATTGTGAATATGTATAGTTGTTTGTATGTATATATATATATATATATATATATATGTTTATTGTATGTGTGTGTGTGTTTGTAATATTATTCACATGTGGCGGATACGTAGATAATTGCTTCCATTTTTGTAGAGTCGACTATTTTGGTACCTACAACAAAACTAAAATCTTGTTATTGCACGCCGCTTGAATACATATGTGTATATACGTTTAGCATAAATCGGCTTATATGATATTCCTACATACCATATATAAACTATTTTGTATACTTAGCTCGCTCGATTGAAATTTGAAATCGTTGTCTAATAACTTGGCCCAATATTGGGAACTGGTTTGAGTTCAAGTTGATCTTAGGTCTTATTTTTAATGTGGTCATATGAATTATATATGCTTCAATTTCAGTATTTGGTATTGTTTTTTGCTAAGTGTGTTCTATATTTAAAAGCAATTTATTTGCGTCTCTTCAAATCTGGGGCAGTGATAAAAATGCACTGCATATCTGCATTATGTCTGCTGTAAATGCCTTTTTTAAATGGGACACCTGTATTTCGGTTGATAAGATTAAAATGTAGAATTTAAAGCATAATTAACTTCGTATGTTTACGTTGACCTCAAAGCATTGGAAACTTATCTATTGAAATTTTATAAAATTATAAAAATGTTATACCAAACAAATTTACTATCTTCAGTTTGTCGAAGATTGTAGATTCTTGTAGTTGTAGATATGCTTTTTCTTTATGTTGGCCATAAAGAGGCCATAAAATTTTCTATATTAAGTTTAATAGTGAGGTAATTGATTACTAAGTTTGTTTAAGATATTGTGATAAGCAAAATATTTTTAACACAAGAACTCAATTTTTAATAATTTCTTCGATAGATATAATTGTGCTAAGATAAGATTTTATTTGTATGTCAAGTGCAGGGTAAAGCTTGATCAAGATATCATAAAAGCAAGAAGAAAAGACTTTCATTTGAGAACTCACTTTTTTAGTGATCGTGTTTATATCCCAATTTCTATATATTGTACATAAATACTACCTGCAAGAAGAAGCGCCTATTGATACTTATCTTGAGTATATACACTTTACAGACATCTTCTGGGCGATAATAAATAATTATCGTTATTATTAATACATTTTTATAAAATATTTTTTTTTATTTATGTCTTTATTTATTTTAAATATTTTGTAAAATTATTGTTTTAGCTATAACCATGTCGAGCAGTACAGCGCCAGTGAAAAAAGTTCCCATACACCTGCAAAGTGCCCAGAATCGTGTTTATATCAAAAACGGACAGGTCGTCAACCATGATAAGTCGTTCAAAGCCGATATATATATAGAGGATGGCATTATTAAGTATATATATCATATGAAATTAAAAAATATATATATTTATTTGACAAAACTCTTGACAGATTCGTTGGACCCGCTGCGGATATTACGGTACCCGGTGGTGTGCGCACAATCGATGCTAGCGGAAAGCTAATTATACCAGGTGGCATAGATCCGCATACGCACATGCAGCTACCTTTTGGCAATGCGGTCGCAGTGGATGAGTAAGTACTCCAAGTTTTCTAAAGCAACTACAATTTATAAGCATATTATATGTTATTCAAATTAGCTTTTATCATGGAACTAAGGCGGCTGTCGCTGGTGGCACAACCATGATAAGTAGGTATTCGCTTTAGTACTTCGAAGTTATTGGTATCTTCTAACCATATATTATTTATTGTAGTTGACTTCGTGTTGCCAAATAAAAACGAGTCCATGATCGAGGCTTATGATAAATGGCGTAGCTGGGCTGATCCCAAGGTATGCTGTGATTATGCTCTCCATGTTGGCATTACTTGGTGGTCGAAATCGGTATCCGAGGAAGTGGGTATACTTTGCAGAGAGCTGGGCATCAATTCATTTAAGACCTTCATGGCCTATAAGGGACTCTACCAGCTGAACGACTCTGATCTCTTGGATGTCTTTGAGCGCATTCGAGGCTTGAATGCCGTAGCTATGGTAAGTTGAAAGTTTTAATATTTTAGTCAGGTTTTTCATATTTCCCATTTCCTTTTTTAGGTACATGCTGAGAATGGCGATATTATTGCCAAGAATGCAAAGCGGTTGCTTGCCGAGGGCGTAACTGGACCCGAGGGGCACGAATTGTCCCGACAAGAGGAGGTTGAGGCCGAGGCCGTACATCGTGCTTGCATTTTGGCTCATCAGGTGGGTGGAGTTCAAGAAATATTAAATTACATTTTATATATATATGTATATATAACATATGTATCGAAACAAAATTATAAGCAGTATATATGTATAATATAATAGAAAGAGCTTGTGTTTAAAGATAGTTAACTCTAATGCGACTCTAGTTTCATTTAATAAGTTCCTTGAACTTGTTATTAAACTCAACCATTAAATAACTTTAAGATTTTAATACATACATATATAAGGTAAATTTATTGATATACCATTGACACTCTCATCAGAATTTATCCCTAAGGCATCCTCATTATAGCCCCCAAATAATGAAAAAATTATATTGATGGAAAAATTCATTCTTATAAAATCAAATTTAAGAGATGTTCAAATATCATATTATTTTAACAAAAATGCAACGAATTGTTATAGTTACTAATTGGAATTGATGTTCCAACGAGTGAGAGGGTGTATTTTACTTTTAGAAGAATTTTGGAATAAAGGAGAACACGTGTTAGGAGAAAATTATGAAAATATATATATTTTAAAATAAAAATGTTAATCTATCATAAGATATCTAAATGTTAAAAAAATTTAGGTAAATGGCGGGACCCACGGAAAAAATGTGAAGTTATTCGGGTCAGTCAGGAAAAGCAAATTTGATTTCCGGCCGTGATAGACCCATCACCAATTTCTTGCCCTATCCCATCTCTATTATTAACAGATCACTTTATACATTTTATATATATTTTCTATTTTATATAATAATGTTTTAAATTCCAAATTACCTTACAGGTCGACTGTCCACTTTATGTGGTGCACGTTATGAGCAAGTCGGCTGGCATTGAGATAGCTCGCGCTCGTCAACGCTATCGTGAGAAATATATCTTTGGTGAGACATTGGCAGCGGCCCTTGGTACAGATGGCACCCACTATCGCTGCCAGCATTTCGATCATGCGGCAGCTCATGTGCTGAGTCCGCCTCTGAGACCCGACAGGACAACTCCCGAGTTCCTGATGAAGCTGCTGGCCAAGTGAGTCTTGTTCAGCCAAAGCATCTTATGTAACTCTTACTAACTTTAGCTTAAGCTAATTTTCATATATTCATACTAAACACAAATCAAAATATATCTACATCTGTTCATGCTTTACAACAACTCAAACTCAAACTCAAAGCTCAGATGATGATGGCGACATATTCCGCAAATCCCTTATCATTCCTCGAACAATGCCAAGCGTACGCCAATCACCCACTGGCGTGAGTATATGTTCCCATTAATTTTATTATTTTATATCATTTCATCTTAAAAAGTTCAATTTATAAGCTACTCAAGTTCTATTTATGTATTTTTGATATATTAAACATATTTTCTATATCTCGCAGCGATGATCTTCAGACGACGGGCAGTGATAATTGCACCTTTAACAAAAAACAAAAGGAACTCGGCCTGGGAGACTTCACCAAAATACCGAATGGCGTAAATGGTGTTGAGGATCGTATGTCCTTAGTGTGGGAGAGGGGCGTACATTCCGGTCTGATGGATCCATGCAGATTCGTGGCCATCACCAGCACAAATGCAGCTAAAATATTCAATATTTATCCGCAAAAGGGAAGAATTGGTAAGAGTATTCAAATGTTTAGTAATGCAAAAGAAGCAGATTCTTAAAGTTTAGTTCTAAGTTCTAATTAGTTCTAAGGAATCAGATTTTAGACAAGACCTTAAGTCACAGTGTAAAAACTAAACCATATATATTTTAAATATTCTTATATCTTAAGAACTTTCGTCTACATTTATTAATACTTAAAGCCAGCTAACAGAAAAGTAATAATATTTTCAATACTATCACTATTAATTTAAAATCAAAAACAATTTTTACTCTCTTTCAATTATCTATTTTCAATAGAAATATTTAAATACAATTTTTACTAAATATCTTAATAGATAAATTAAATAATTAAATATTTAATAAAATTTCATAACTTAATTTTTAGCAAACGGCTCGGATGCCGATATTGTTATTTGGGATCCGCAGGCAACACGCACCATATCAAAGGACACGCATCATCATGCCTGCGACTTCAATATATTTGAGGTATGTTCGGATACATATATATATATTCAAAATATTTTTAGTCTTTAATCTTGAATCTTAAAGGGCATGACAGTGCATGGAGTGCCTGAGTATGTGTTGGTGCGCGGACGTATCTGTGCTGAGAATGGATCGGTTCGTGTTGCTGAGGGCTTTGGACGCTTTATACCCACGCCCTTACGCCCACCTTTTGTTTACGACAGTATTGAGGCCAAGGAGGAGGCAAAGGCGGATCAAGTGGAACAAAATGGCAATGTGACTAAAAAATTAGCCGAACTCGACGCTCACATTGCTGAAATAGAACCTCCTTCTGCCATGTTCCCTGACAATCCAGCACCCAACACACCTTCGAGAGTACTCGGACGCGTTGATGGCAAACGGGATATGCAGGAAACATCCTTTTCGCTAAGCGGTGGGTTGTGGATCAAAATCAGTATAAATTAACTATTTAAAATTTCAATTCTTTTCCTTTCTTTATTGCAGAGGAGTTGGACACTTCGGGCGTGCGTTCGTCCATTAAAGTAAATAATCCACCAGGCGGCAAGTCTTCTGGCTTTTGGTAATCGCAATTAAAGCTGTCGCAAAATAGGTAAATTATGTTAAGTTTCTGTCATTGAGTTGTATGTAAGATGTACTAATGCTTAAATATATTTGAATGCTGTAGAAAAAAAAATTGTTTTATTTCTGTATCAAAGTTTGTTTATAATGAAAAACGGTTTTACGAGATATATAATATAATATAAAAACATTGATGTATATACCTTATACATATTTTGAGCTTAAGTAGATGAAAAGTGAAACTTGGATTCCATGGCAAATTGCTTTTAGTACAATAGAATTCTAATGCTGCTTGGCTGATTTTACTTTTTTTTGGCATCAGCGTTGAATATGGGACACTTAGGCATAGGGCAAAGGCTATCGCCTGGGAAATACCTAGAGCTTATCTTTAAACATTTCCAGTTCCTCTCAACTAACATATGACTTCCCCTGTTCTCTTTGAGCCGAATATATAAAACTATATATATATATATGTATATACGAAACTGAGGAACGTATCTCATCTATGTAAACAAAAAGTTACATAACAAATTTAATTTCTTCATTATTATTATATTATTATATATTATTTTTCTATTCTTCAGAGTTATTTTTAAAAATTCAAATTTTAAAGTCTATTTTAATAGATATATTAATTATTTTTCTGATCACAGATGCATATCTATATATTAAATCGTCTGTTGAATAATAAAGTACATCTTTAATATATTTATTTTATTTATTTATTTTTTATAATTCTTTTAAAATACATTTTATTTTTTTATTTATAGTTTTAATTATATTTTATTTATTTTTTATTTCATAAGGAATATATATATTGTATATATTAAATCGTTTGTTGAGTATTGACGTATATATTTAGTTGTTTATTTAAATTAATATTATAATTTTATTTACAATTTATTAAGTTTTGTTATTTAAAATTTATTTATATTTAATTTACTTTTTATTTCATAAGGAATTGATATCTAAAAACCGTTTTTATACTTAAATTTTTAAATTAAAAGATAGATTCTAAGATGCAACTTTTAGTTAAAAGAAATCAAATTATTGTAAAATTTATAAAATAAAAGCTTCTATATGAAAGCGGATTTTTTACAACTTGAGGTTAACATCGCCCCAAAATAAGAAAACACATTAGGAAACTATAAGAAAAACTCTATTACAGCTATTAACAAAGCACGCCTTACCTTAATAGTTATTCATTTAAGCCTGTTCGAAGGCTGCTTCACATTTCATTAGCAATTCCACAAACAAACAATGTTTAGCAGTCAAAATAAACAAGTAACAACAAAATTTCAAAGTGCGAAAAATAATGTTGCCAGCAGGATAATTCAATCCACGAACATGCAATCAAAAGCGATTAAAAATGTTCTCGGAGGATCCAAGAAGATGGAATCGACTGATGACGGAACAAGCAGTCTACAAAGGTTTAGCACAGCGCCCTCGAAGGGTATTCCGAGGATTCTGGTAAAGCCACCAAGCAAGTCATCCGCCAATACATCAGCTGGAGGCGCACAAAGGCTTAATGTTATGTATCCAGATAATGTTTCGTCTAGAATGCGCATTATAGCTGCAACGCTGCCCAGAAGCTCGCAGTCGTTGCCCAGTCGCATCTATCGCCCCTCGGCATCGAAAATCTTCGACTATGACCTGTCTAAGGAGGAGGCCCATTATTTTGGGAAATGCCACAAGGCAATGAAATCGGTGCCAGCCAACGAGCTCCAGCTGTTAAAAACTGGGAAGCGGACGACATATTTGGAGACGCGCTATGCGCATACACCGGATGCCAAATACAACTATCCGGAGGCAACTAGCTGGCGATATGGTTGGTTCCATCGATTCGACTCAACCAAGTAGAAATGTTGAAGTGATTCCGAGCATATCATATTTTAAAGAGAACAAGGAATTGACTTAAGGCGACTCTTAGCTGGCATATAATTTGTATTATCTTGATAGCGTTAACTCCTCAAATGTACTTTTTTCCATGAATTTTTTACATTCATTGCACTTGGTCTATTTAAGGATTCTTTGACTTTTTCAAGCTCTACATAACAAATTGCAGAAAGTGTATTGTATTGTTTCGCATCGATTTCTACGTTTATAGATATTCATACGAGACCGTAAAAAAGGACATTAAACAAAGCTGACTAATACAAACAAAAGCTTGCTGTTTTATATTTTGAATTAAGTAGTATGAACCCAAATCGTCCTATAATTCCCAACTAGTTGAAGCTTTTAAGCTTGGGTGGAGTCTATGAATCATTAAACTTTAATTTTGGCTTTAAATTTGCAGCACCGATTATTCATGATTTGTTTTCCACTATAAAATGCATAGCACCACTAAAAAAAGCCACCATAACACCACTCCTCGTCTGGCTTTTTATATGCTAGTATTTTATTTTTTTTGCTGTGGTGCGTGGGGCTTTGAAAGTGTTGCAAGTGTAAAGTTGTCCAACTTCAGCTACTTATTGTGGGTCTTTGATTGACTCATGAAAGTCCACAAGTTTTTAATTGTTTCATGACATTTCCTACAGAGGTTCGGTTTTATTTTGTTTAAAATTTAGTTGTATTTAATTGAGCCAGAGAGAGAGAGAGAGAGAGAGTCTTGAGCATCGCCATATGGAGGGCATTCAGTCTATCCACTTTATTAACTTTATTTCATGAGGAACCACTTTGACTTGGCCCTGATTGTCTGCAATTCAAGGCAGCTTTCGAATGTCATTGTTGCATTTCAAGCACTTTTAGCCGGACAAACTTTGCCAGCATCCAACCCGCCCTCTCTATCTTCGTCTCGTTCGTAGACAGATAGTTGGTAGAAATACTTTGAAGCCATCCTGCAAGTTCCGCTCTCGTCTCGTCGGCAGCACACGCCTGTTGTTATTGTTGAGTACTGCTTGATTGCAAACAACAATTCTCACTTGGCCTGCAGCTCCCGATGGACCTAAAGTTTATTATTATTTGGCTTGTTTCACATTTTTCAAGCTTTTATTTACCTTAAAACACATTTCACTTTGCTCTTATTTGTTGCATCGTTTCAGTTTTATTTGTATTCAATATCATCGATGGCCAAACTTATCCTTCCAATGTTTACACAGCTGCTAAACTCAGTTCGATGTCTATCATCGGCTCTTTTGGTCTGGGATTTGTAAATGATTGGAACTTTAGTGAATGTCTTCATATCACAAGGGACCATTTGGGATCATAAGCAGGTAAACCGACAAAAACATTTTATGATGGGGCACTGATGCGTAAAAATAGAAAAGTCTATATAACAGCTAGTTCAACACTTCATATGATAATCATTATGATAGTAGTAAAACAGTATAGCCGTATAACAGTATAACAGTATAACATTATACAAGTTTAACAGTATAACAGTAGAACAGTATAATAGTAAACAGTATAAGAGTATAAACGTAAAATCGGATAACCGTAAAATCGTATAACAGTGTAACATTATAACAGTGTAACAGTGTAACAGTTTATCTGAAAGCAAAACACCATTTTATTGTATTAAAATAAATCAGTATGACAGTTGAGGAGTATAGCCAATTCGATGAATTATATATTTTTGGTGTCACCTAGGCAGTACAACACTAATCCAATAACAAATATTTAGTATTAATACGGTCCATATTATTGGGGCAGTAAAAAATCGTTAGGGCGTTAAAGAAAGAAATTGTATAACAGTAAATTAGTAAAGAAGTTAAGTAGTATAACAGTTCCAGGTAACTAGTAAATGTTATATCAGCACGTATTTGTATAACAACAAAGCAGTCTAACAGCATAAAAAATCTAAAAGCTAAGCAATATAACAGTTTCTGTAAACTTCAGTAAACCCTTTGATGCTCTTAGAAACATACTGTATTACAGTCAGTATTACAATTAAATATCGCAAAGAATGTATAATAACAGATTAGAACATTAAAGCAATTTACATTGCCATTAGCATACTCACAATTCTCCAACTAACTCCAATCACACCCTTTGCTCGTTACACAAACTGAAAAACATTGAAAATTATAGCCAAATATTTTTTGGTCCATTAAAATGGGTTTGGTAATTGCTATGTCAAAGGGTAATCGCAGAGAAATTGAAATAGTAAATCATAATTTTTGCATTGATGCTGCCCCATTTCTAGCTCCAAGTATACAAAATTCCATGCCAGCGCCGAAGTACATTTGCTCGAGCAGAATTTCAAGAGAATTTATGGGTCAGTGGTTTTAGCTGGAAAGTTATGGAGTTTTTGCACATTCTGTGGTAATATTTATTAGTTTTATTGCCCAGCCATATGGATGCTAGTATTGTTTTGTTTTCTTCATTATTTTTTTGGCAATGGCTCAAAACTTATTCAGTTGCATCGCCTCCATCTATGCCATCCCCATCCATTGCAAAATTTGGTTTTGAGGTTGGCACTAGAGAATTACAGCTGAATGAAGCATTGAGATTGGTCAAATAAAGAGAACTTTACGCTCCTACAGCAAGTGTACTTAGGGCTAATAAGGAATTCATGCTGGAATTCAAAACTATTGCAATTGTTTGTAATTATTATTTAAAACCATAAATAACTGTTGTTCTTAAATATAATTTGCTGTAAAGCATTCTGTCATGCATATACATAATGGTATATGGGAGTTTAAGAAGCGAAACATCTCAGGCATGATTTGTTGAGTTAGTCACATGAATTACGACAAGGTAAGCAGACCATAAAAATATGTTTTCAATAAACAAGCCATAAAAAATCAAATCTTGTCGAGTTGCGTTATATCTCATTTTTTATTTGTATTTATTTATAGATTATTTGTGTATGCTTTATAATAAGAAATTAACAGCTGTAAAGAAAAAAAGTATGATTTATATTTTAAGTTATAAAAAAAAAGACTTTCCCATAACATGTGTTGAGACATCGGATCAACTCAAATGTGGTATCTGGTGCCTGCAGAGTATACATACATATATGTATGTATATATATGCTTAACCAATATCAACTACTGAACCTATGTATCCATGACTTGTTCCTTGTTTATCTTCCGTGCAGCATACATATATGTATGTCGAAGTCGTGCAAAGAGGACATCTATTTCATATAGCAGCAGTCCAAAGTGGACCTTTACTTTAGCATACAAAAAACAGTCGTAGTAAAAACTAGGATCTACGCAAAAATTTTGTTTTCTAAGATTGATTAAATTTAATATATAATTATTTTATTATGCTTCTACATACATACAACATTTAATCAATACCGCCAATGCGTTTTTCAAAATATTATATCTTCATCTTTTATGAAATCTAAAACTCCTCATTAATTCGAGACATTTCATACATTGTAGGAAAAATCAAATAAGAAACAAAAATTCATTGAGAAAGCATTAATAACACCTCATATATTTTCTACATTTTAATTTTTAAATATTTGAATTAACACCTTTAATCACCCCTGTCATTTTTCTAACCTCTATATTGTGCAATTAACAAAAATATATCTTTGTAGGCTTTTACCCAAAAATTTAAATATACATAATTCGTGTGTATACTAACTTGATATAACTTTATTTCTTATTGCAAAACAATTTTATAAATTTTTATCTAATTTAGTTAAGCATACATTTATAATTGTTACAAAAAAGTATCACGTGGCTTTTCGTTTCGCTTTTGCATTTAATATAATTTTGTGATTTCGCTTCAAATATTTTAACCGAATTCAAATAGTTTCGACATTGTAGTTGTTTTCATTTTAAGTTAGTTTATATATTAGAAATAATATGTAAATTAAGATTTCGCTTAATGATCACAATTGCTAAAATTGTAGAGCCAAGTAGTTGATGGACCAGCCCATATATAAGACTGGCGCGGCAAAAGAAAACCAAGTATATATTGTAAGGTAATTTGTTGATTTTGTTGAACATACCCATATGGTTTATATTTGTATTTTTTTAGAAATAGTTTATGGTTGGGCAATTTTCTTTCACACATACTTTATACAGCCTCGCAAAGGAGCTCCTGCCTGGGATCTAACTAAATACAGATTTTCTTTTGAATTACTATTCTATGCATTTCCTGTTTTAATATAATATATTGAATGCAAATCAATTTGGACATAGGGTAGACTTCCTGATCATTTCGCCCTGGTTGAATGTTCTGGGTTTTCCTTGTTTAACGCCTCCGCCTGAGGCTCAGTAGGTCAGATCAACTTCTTGGGGGTTACCGTACTGGAGGTTGCATTCGCCGCCGCTTTTGGGGAGGTAACCACTTTAGACTGGGTTGCTGGTGTAGGTATCGTTGGAGGCAGATCGATATCCTTTTGGGGCAATAGCTTCTCTATTTGACGTTCGGCAGCCCCGCGTATCGCATTGTTCGTGAATGCATTTTCGCTGTCGTTGGGCTTGGTACTGCTACTGCTGCTCTTGTTGCTTCCAGAACCGCCTGTTGCTTTAGGCGGCGACCTTGGTGATTCCTGTCCTTTTTTATTATTTTTTGGGCCTTTGACCAGCAAGTCATCCAGTTCCTTGGCATTATCCTTTACTGTTTTAGCTGGGTCTTTAAAATCGGGCTGCAAACCAAAAGAAAACTCAAAATGCAACATCATTCGTTTAGCTTTAAAATTACATTTTACTTACCTCAGCCTTTAGCGTCTTTTCTTGCTCCATTGCCCCAAGTTCCGTGGCTATATCGCGTATCTCCTTCGCCGAATCATGTATACCATCTACCAGCTGGGCCATGTCCTTGTCCGTTTTCTCCACCTCCAGTTTGAGTTTTTCCGCCTCCTTCATACTCTTCGCAATTGCCTTCTCGATCTTTTGCTCTGCCTCCAGTATCTGTTCCTTGTCCAGCAGAGTTATAAGTTCCTCAATGGCCTTATCGCTAAGTTTGATATTATCGCGACCAATAGACTCCAACACCTGCAAGCTCATTCAAAGTTAATCAAAGACTACCGAACTTGAAAAACCATTATTTACCTTGCGTATATCGTTGACAGTAACGACACCATCTTTGTCCGCGTCAAACTTATCTAGCACACTCTCGATGTGCTTGATTCGAGCCTCATCACTAGTCTCCTTCAGCTTCTTGATATTAAGCATAAGATCGTCAATGTGGACAATCTCCTCATGACGTCGCTTCGTTGCCTGCTTTGTGAGTAGCTCTGTGAACTCCTCAAGCTGTTCCTTGTCGATTTTGGTAGCCGCGCTGTCAATGCTTTGCACCACTGAGGTAATTTCATTGACCGAAACAGCACCATCTTTGTCAGCATCCAACTTAACTAGCAAATCTTCAACGACTTTGAATCGCTCCTCATCGGAGGCCTCCTTCATGCGTCTGATTGTAGACACCAACTCGTCAATGTGCACCGATTGACTGGCACTGGTAGCGGCAGAGCTATCGGTGGTATCCACCTGCTTAATTTGTTTCTGGCGGTGCTCCAAATCATTAAGAACATGGTCCAGTTGCGAGATCATTTTGTTAACACGATTATAGAGCAGCTTGGCAGCTCTACTTTCGCGCACCGGTTCCTTGACCACCTGGCGCACCTCACGCAGTTCCTCCACATCTTCTTGATAATCGCGAAGTTCCTCTTTTAGCTCTTTGATCGTCTCTTTCTCTACAACAAGCTGCTTGTCGGATGACAGCGTCTTTAGTGCATCGGAGAGCAGTTGCACATCTGTCGGCGAGATGGTCTTTTCATCTGATGCACCACCCTCCAAATTCTTATCTAACAGATGTGGCTTCTTATCAACTGTCTCCGTGAAAATATAAGGCGCTGCAGTATCGTCCTTGATGGACGAGCGCATTGCGATCGACTCCTCGTGGTCCTCTTCGCGCTCTTCACGAATCTTACGCTCCTCCTCTTTAATGATCTCAATCTTAGTCTTGTTATCGACCTTGCCCTCGCGCTCGCCAATCGCATGACGTGTATGTGCAGCCACTGCGTCCGGCAACACTCGCATTGTTTCCTTCAGCTTGTCAGTCGTGATGCTGTCATCAGAGATGAGCATTGCACGTGACAATAACAGGAGCGTGGGCGGCACCTAAGTAGAAGCAATAGACTATGAATATAAATTATATGAATATCATAATTATGCCCTTACCTGTTCATTCAGGGATAAGTCGATCCATTCCTTGAGCTGAAACCGTAGGCGTTCCGCTGTTAGGCCGTAGGCACGCATGCCTCGTGCCTTGCACGCCTGTTGCAGTTCGAACAGATCGAGCGAGTCGACGCCTTCGCGCGATATCACTCGATCGTCGGTGGCCAATGAGCGAAGCTTGAGACGCAACTGGAAACGCAACAAGGTCGTTGTGCCAATCGTGTTCAGCTCCAGTACACGGCAGAGAGCCGACAGCTGTTCTCGACTGAGCGAGTCCAATGTGATTTCATCATCGAAACGTTTGGCAAACTTAATGATCTCCTCATTGCTCACTTGCTCTGTGGGATTGCGAATCTTTCGAAAGAACGTTTCAAACTGTTTGGCCTCCTCGCTGCTATGCTCCTTGTGTTGGACGGGCATTTGGCCGAGAGTTTTTTGTAAAAACTTGGCGACCTCGAGGCGAACGGTCAGCGACTGCCTTAAACGATCCTGCCGATCCTTGGCTGTTTGAAACGTGGATGGTAGCATGCCCGGAAAGAATTTAATAAACAACGGCAATAGCAGTTCCATAAAAGGCACCACAATAAAGACCGAGAATGGTATTAAGCGAAACAGATCCGAGGTTGTGCGCTGCAGCTGCTTATTTTCGCGACGCGTCAGTGTCTTGCCATTGAGGACCTTCCAGACCAGCTTCGAGCTAATGGCCGTATCAATGAATAGTAATCTAAAGCCATGGTAATAATGTACCAGTTCATCCCAAATGCGTTGCCCGAGCGGCTTTTTGGGTTTGGCCACAGCTTTGGGTGCGGCCTCCATAACTTCCGTAGCCGCCTTTGTGCCAGGGGCTGTCGATTTTGTTGTTGTTTTAGCATCAACAGCATTACTGTCGAGAATCGTGGAGGTCACCGGGGTAGCCAAGCCAGTTCCCTTAGCCACCTGTCCGTTGGCCACCTCCTTCATGATCTCCTCGACCTTCTCCTTTTGCTGATTCTTCAGTTTCTTCACAGTGGCATCAATCTTCGAGCACGAATCAAAGAGCGTGTGATCGACGTGAAAATGCCGGAGGCCATGGCTATAAATTTCATTTGGTTGATAGAAATTACGCGGGCTGTTGCTCAACGAGTGGCCAGCAAACGATCTCCTTTGCCGGACGTTCCATGACTGTGAAGAAACTGAATCGTCCGCTTTGTGCTGGATTTTCTTTGTTGTATAATACGCATTATGGCTCGTTCTCAGATCTGAAAGAATTAAGCAATACAAGTCTTAGATTTTTCAAACTATGTAATAACAATAAATAAGGTTGTTTTATATTTAGAATTAAAGAGCGTTACTTTTTTTTTTTTATTTGTTACATATTCAAATTTGTCATATTAATATCAATAAATTAGGTTATTTTATATTTAATATTATTTAATTAGACTCGAAATGTAAGAATTGAATAGCGTCACATTTTAGTTTTTAATTATTTCATTATATATAGAATTTTGTCAAGGTAATGTGAAAAACAGGAAGAACAATCTCGAATAGCCGCTCAATTGAATAAGCAGCATAAAAATAATAATGAAATTAAACCATTATATGACAAAAGCGAAAACTTGTCAAACGATAATCTCAAAGTTCGTTCCACTTGATTATAAGCCCAGATAAGGTGACAAGCATCGAACAGAACAAAGCAAAGCAGAAGAAAAACAAATGAATTAGCACCTGTTGCGATGAGTTTCTATACGTAAAGAAACTTATATAAAGAGAAAACTAAACCTAAGACAACAAAAATAGTCTAGAATCCCTAGTTGTAAGACAAACTATTTAATGCACTTTCAATTTTGTATTTGTGATTTTTCTTTCGAATCTAATTTTGGCAAGTGTTCAGACCAATTCATCAGATGCGAATTCAAGGTAAAAAATATAATGCTGCGTTTAAGTGAAGAAGAAAGGAAAGAAAGAAAGAAAGACAGCGCAAGCGAAATGCATTCAGCCTTCGGGCAATGGCCGAGAGATTTGAGTGGGTGCAACTGACCCGTGTTAACTGTACTCGATTTCGGCTATTTCATACAGGGTGTCTATTTGTGCGTCAGCATCCGTCGCTGGCGTCATTTTGTCTGTGTGTACACCTGTGCGCTTGGCACTTGTCCCTTTTTCTTGGTATACACACATACATACATATGAACATCTATATATGGTACATGTGTATTTTGTGTATAAATTGAGAAATGAGCAAATACGAGGCACAAAACTGTTTTGCAAACAATGAAAAATGATCGTATGTTTAGTATAGTTAAATATTACATACAACTATATGTATGTTTATAAATTTGATGAAAATAAAAGTCTCAGAAAATGTTGGTCAATATCCACATATTCGGTCACAAAAAAACATTTTTTTAAATAATTTTCGCTAAGTCTTATCGCTTGGTAGCCGGTCATATTAGCCAGACAGTTTAAATGTTTACTTATTTGGTCAATCTCGTTTGTTAAGTAGATGATAAGCGATTTCAAGTGACGCGTTTTAACAAAGAAATAATATAAAATGCATTATATAAGAAAAAACACGATAACGATACAAAAGAAAGAGGTGATTGGTTGTATATTCTGCGCATTGGTACCGGCAAATATACATATAACATATATTGCACCCTTGTGGACGAAATCAATAAACCCCACTTCAACTACAACTGTTAAAATCAGTTAAGATGACACGCATTAACAATTGCACCTTATCCAGAAAATTTCCCTTCATCTTATACAAAAGTACCAAAACAAGCGGAAGAGGAAATTTTATTGTGCACGCAAACATTGAATCAGCTGTGTACGAATATGCAGTCATAACAAAAGTAGCGACAAAAGACACGCGCACAAAATACACGCATACACATACACACCGATACCTGAGTTGTCACACAAACACGCAACTAACGAATATATGGTGTAAAATCAATGGAAAGTTTTATACGATACGTTCCGATTAACATTTCATTGCGTGTTAAGAGACTAACTTACAGCGCTTGTAGAAATTATGCATCGCATAATGGGATTTTAGATGCGTTGATCCTTTGGGGAGTAGTAATACATTCATTTTGGTTGCCTAATGTCGTTTTAGTTGCTGGGAGGGGAGCGCTGTCTAAGGTTTTCGGCTGCCAATCCAATTCCAAAGTTATCCAGTGTATGTAATTTTGAATTTCCGAATCACTGTCTACTCTGTGTGTATCTTTCGATTTGTTATTGTTGTTTAGTTGCGCATGAGAAATACGTTGGTTTCTCACTTTACGCCTAAAAGTATAAGGAAAAGAGTACAATAAGATTTGTAAATAATCATGCCGAAAATTAAATGCACGCTTTATTAATGTCAAACATAAAATAAATAAATGTAACTGTCAACGCTCACTCGCTCTTTTTTTTCAATTCGAACAGCGCAATTCTTTTTTTTCTCATACACACGCGATATATGCACACACACATGCGGTCATCCAAACACATATATACGCAATTTTGCGATATCAGGCGATGTTTCATTGTGTTTGTTGCTGTCTTCTGCTATTCGCACCATTCAAAATATTACACAACTACAGCAACAATTCAACTTATTGTTCTGTGCCAATTTCACAGTGTCGACACCCTGTTTGGTCATCATATTTGGTTGGCATTACCATTAAAGTAAAATTCACGTTTTTAGTTGCGACTCTTAACTCGCCGTATATTTTGGTGCAATGTCGTCACTCAGATTCTTTTAAATATGTTTATAATTCGCTTGCGGTTCGATCGCTCTTACTTCCACGCTTTTTTATTTTGCTGTGGATGCACAAGTGTGACCACATTTTGAAAGCGCAATAATACCTACAACGCAGTTCTTGGTGTGGTTGTGCAAATCTTCCTTTGCGATACACCTTTGTTAACTTATCGAAAAATAATCGAATGGTAAGGCGGTCTTTTAAAAAAATACAAAATGTAAAAAACATATTTTACTTAAAAGAGATAATGGACTGCTTGTATATAAAAGTTAGTTTGGGCAATATTTTACATTTATACTTGTATATAATTAAAATTGCTAAAGTTATTGTGCTTGTTGCATTTTATATTATAATGGCCTTAAAAAAAGCATTTACAAATCGTTCAATGTGTTTGTTTACCTATTGGAAAATTAATAAAAACATATAGGTAAAAACTTTAAGTCCATTACATGTTAAGCGTTTGCAACGCATTGATTAATTGCTGTCATTAAAATAAATTAAGCTGCCCGTTGCACTAATACCGGGTTGGATTTCCAATAAAAGGAGTAATTGGCTATGATTTTGGCCAGTTGAATTTATAGTAACAGTCGGAAAGGATATTGAAATGTGGAAAAAAATTCAAATTTATTTAATTTTAGCCTGCTTGGCTAAGGCACAAATGCAGCTACCGAGGAAAGTGTTGAACGAACTTAAACTCGAGCTCGCTTATGAGACTCTGCTCTTATTACAAAACTCCAAAAATTGTTGGATTGACATCAAAGAAAACTCTGCTACACCATTTTTCAATTTTGATGTTAATCAAACATATGAACTTCAAGCCAATTTTAAGAGAACAATTCTTGCCTTGGTTTGTCTGGAAACTGAAAATGATGTAGTATTGAATGCGCTCTATCAAAATTTGCGGAACATGCGAGATACTGCAACCATATTTATGGTTAATAATAGAATCGATATGCAAAAACTGTTTCAAAATTGCTATGAGCACAAAATGCTTAATGTATTGGCTATACGAAATTCTAGCCAAGATCAGATATACAGCTATCGAGCCTTTCCACAATTCAAGCTAATCAAGCGAAGCGTTGGCAAGGTTCGACGTTATTTTCAGCCGCAACTGAAGAATCTGGGTGGTTATCCGATCACCACAATAGCGGACAATGTATTGCCTCGAAGCGTAATTTACAAGGATAAGGACGGAAGCTGTAAGTTGTCGGGTTATATGATGCCATTTGTTGAAAACTTTGCTAAAACCTTGAATGCAACTCTGAAGATTCACTGGGATCAAAAAACTCATGATGATGAATATATCGAATTGTATACATTAGTGCAATTGTTGCAAACTGGAAAAGTGGATATACCCGCCATGCTAATGAATTTCCCATTTTTGCCCAGTTGCTTAAGTCACAGCATTACCTTGGAATTATCGAAGTGGCAGCTAATGCTGCCCGTCGAATCACAGAAAAGACGGACCCTGCTCTTTGTGGGGGGAGAATTGAAGTACATTAATTTAATTATCTTTTCTATGGTGGTAATCTTCGCCTTGGTCATCCACAATGTGCATCGCTTCGAGCTGGGCAAGGCGCCCAGTGTCCTGTGCCAGTCGGTTATACTTGATCCCGTGCTAACGGCCATGTGGATTCAGCCGTTCTCGATGCCACGGCGCTGCAGCACGCGGCTCAAGTGGATTTACGCTCTGCTCCTGATTAGCAGCTTTTTGTGGGGCAACATATACATTGCAATGTTGGAGATGAAACTGGTGCATCCGCCACTGCATCCACCGATACGCAGCTACCAGGACATGCGCCAGGCAGGCCTCAAGATCCTGCTAACGGAGGTTGACAAGAAGGCAATTGTTGATCATTTGGGCCACATTGAATTTGACGCCATTAGCGATGTCTGCGAACTGGCCAACAGTTCGTACTTTCAGACCATGCGCAGACAGCCAAACACCTCTTATGCCTATCCGGTTACCCAAACGATCTGGCCTCACATCCAGCAAACGTTCGCCCGGCAGCAACAGGCCTCCTTTCGCCTTTCCAAGGAACTGATTTTCCTTGAGCTCGTGCTCTTTGTCGTCCCCTTGCCCACTGACTCCATCTATGAGCAGGCCCTCAATCGTTATATTCTCGATATTCAAGCCGCTGGTCTACACACTCTTTGGCGTACTCGGTCTTTTCACCATCTCGTTTCGATTGGCAAAACGGAGCAACTGCCCTACAAGGATATCAGCAGCAGCTTTTATTTATACTGGGACGATCTCTACTATCATTGGGTGCTCTACATTTGCGATACATTTATTAGTCTGATAGTATTTGTCGCTGAGATCATAGTAGAGGCGAAAAGGCGTTTCAGAGAACAAAAAAAAATGAGGGCAATATATAATTGAAGAAAAATGAATTGCCATACAAAAAAAAATATTAAAAATATTTATTACAAAGAAGGAAGGATACATTAAAAAAAAATTAAAAAAAAAATAAATTGTGGTTTAAAAAATTATATACTATACAAAATATATAAATTATAAAGGATTCCCTCCCCCAACTGTCCTGTATTTAAAAGACAGAACCCAAAGATCATTGCTCACATTATCCAAATCGAAACTCCTTTATGTTTCATTGAATGTATGCAAAGAAGATTTAGCATCCAACATAATATTTTTGACTAAAATGGAAAATTAAACAAATGAAGCAATGGAAAATCAACAATTTATTAATGTAATTATTTAATAATATTTAAGCTATGGACTTTATGCTTTATGACTTGCTTACTCAATAATTATTATTGCTGACACAAAAAAAAAAAAAACAAAAGCAAAGTATATTAAAGAAGATTATAACTAAAAAAAATTTCCCCGAAATCGATTTGCATTTCTTGCGGGAAAGCAATATTGCTCTATTCAGATGCTCATTATTTGATTATAGGGTCCTCAATATAACATTTTTTTATATACAGAATAATATTTATATTCATAAAAATTAAAATTATTTCTTTAATTATTAGTATGCGGTTAAACGACGAGAAAGATCTGATATATGAAATGGATTAGATCAATGTTTTCTTACATTTTAATACCCTGAACCCATTTTTAATTTAGGTACATTTTTTTTTGCTTAACATTTTTTTTAAACTTTTTTGTCAGTTTACTCTATAGCGCATGTCAAATTAAACTTTGACTTTTTAGGATGGCGTTTGTGACTATAATGCTTAGTTGTTTGGTTTGTTCTAAGATCTAAACTACTAAAGACAAACACATTACAACCATGCCCTATTGCCTGGGATTCGAACCCGGATCCCACCTTCCGCTAACTAAGGCAACTCGTCTACCGTGGACGGCTGTTGTTAATATGTTGCTAACACAGTGGCCTAGTGTGGGTCTTGGCCGCCTAGGCGGATGACAATTTTTCCGCCCTTTATTCAAGAATTTAAATGTAATGTAATGCAGTCAGCAAAAAATACAATAATAAATAAAATAAAAAATATAAAAACCTCACAATTCTTGGCATTTTTCCGCCCCCTAAAAAGTGCTGCCCGGGGCGCTCCGCCCCCTTGCGTTCGTCATGATACGCCACTTTGCTAACACATTATTTAGTTGTGGAGATGCGAGTTCAAGTCGTGATGCGGGAACATTATTTCTATTTCACAGTTTTATATTTGATGTGATTAAATACATGTACATATGTATATGTGTGCATGCATCTCGAACAAACGTTCAGGTGATCTCGTAGCCGTAATTGTTTTTATACCCTGAACCCATTGAAAATGGGAAATCAGGGTATAATGGTTTTGCAAAAAGTATGTAACAGGCAGAAGGAGGCGTGGCAGACCCCACAAAGTATATATATTCTTGATCAGGGCGACGAGCTGAGTCGATTTAGCCCTGTCCGTCTGTCTGTCCGTCCGTCCGTCCGTCTGTCCGTCTGTCCGTCTGTCCGTATGTATGAACGCGTCGATCTCAGAACATATAAGAGGTAGAGACTTCAAATTTTGCATGATGGTCTGTGTATACAGCGAAAATATCGAGTTTGTTTTAGATATTCGATAAATTTTTGTGAAAACTGTATTTTCAATAAATTAATAGCACTCAATGCAGAAAATTGCATTCAAATCCGTTAAGTAATACAGAAGTTATTAAAGGAAACATTGTAAAAGCACGCGGCAGCAGCCTGTACGTGTGCACACATACATTCAAATCAACTACGCAGTAATCGACGCGCGTGCTTCTGTGTGCATGGCATGTATATGTGTGCATGTGTATACAAATGTGTGCATGTGTATATGTGTGCATGTGTATATGCGTGCATGTGTATATGTGTGCATGTGTATATGTGTGCCTGTGTGTATATGTGCATGTGTGTATGTGTGCATGCATATATGCGCGCAGAGGGTAATATATATAGATAAAAGATGTAAGCTAGGTTGTTTAAAACATCAGCTCGGACTTGGTTCAGGGGATCTCGTAGTCGGGCTGTGACCCGACTAGAGCTTTCTTACTTGTTTGCCTTTGTTTTGTTTTTAAATTTAGTAACAAAACGTATATTATTAAAATTATAAGTAGAAAATTATTTGACTATAAATGATTTTTATTGTCAGATCCGCTAGATGCTGCCTTCTCAGTCGTCTCATAACCCCGACTCCTCTGCTGGAGCTACACTCCAAAAGTCACCTGGGGAGGGTTTAATGTCGATTTTAGACTCTACTTTCCCAAACTTTGAACAGCATTCCTAAATTTCTTATAGCTTCCCATATATCGTAAATACATTTGACGTATAAACGTAATTTCAGTTTGATTTTACGACCATGTCGCCTCTAATGCTAAGACGCGCATCCGCTGCTCTTGCAGTTCCATTAATCTTTGTTGTCTACTGATATGATTATTGTTTGCAATTTCGACAATGTACGACTTAGTAGGTGCATATTTTTAGACTTAGCTAGTCCCGCTGGCAACGTCGCCAGATAAGCGGCGCATCGCATCGCCCTGACCGCTGGTCGACCCTCAGGTGATCGTCGTAAAAACAACAGCTCGGAGTGCAATTATTGTGCAGTGCCAGGTGTTACTAGGCGCTGTAAGAGCTGTCTTCTAATTGAATCGATTACACAAGAGTGTTCGAAGGTAGTAGTCGAGCCTCCTAATCCGCCTGTCGATCTGCCAGTCACAGGTGCATAAGGGTCTTATCAACGCCGACTGCAGCACACAATGAGGTTGAGCGGATCTCTGATAATGTCAAGGCAATATCATCAATCGGACGATGGCCCCCATCAGTCTGTGAGCTGCGGCTCAGGTATAAATAGAGGCTGCGGGCCAGTGCAGTGGTATGATTACGATGAAGTCGATCACGGCGCTTGTTGTTTTGACGCTAACGCTCCTGGCCCTTGGTGGCCATGGCAAGCATGTGGAGTTTAAGGTGGCCGACAAGGATTTCCTAGTGAAGCAGAAGTTCGTGTTCGAGATGCTGCAGCATATCTATCAGGATGATGTGTTCGTCACCAAGTACGAAAGCAGCTTCTACGAATACAAGCCCTGGGAGCATGTCAGCGACTATCATCAGCCTGAGACCGTGCAGCATTTCTTTGACATCTGGAAGCATCATCAAATCAATGACGACCAGGTGTGGACCGTCTTGTACGATCTGCACGAGGAATACGCCGTTGGTCTGGTCCGTCTCTTCTACTACGCCAAGAACTGGGAGACCTTCCAGCATGTCGTCTTCTGGGCTCGCCAGCATGTGAACAAGCAGCTCTTTGTCTATGCCTTCACCATTGCCGGTCTGTTCCGCGAGGATATGCAGGGCATTGTCTACCCGGCTCAGTATGAGATCCATCCTTGGAGCTTCTTTGATGGCAAAACTCTAGAGATGGCCGAGCACTACAAGATGCACGGCTTCCATCACGTCAAGCAGCTGAACAACGTTTACAACGTCGTTCTCAAGTCGAACTACACGAATTTCTATGGCGATATGAACTACGAGCACGGTCTGGCCTACTACCTGGAGGATATTGGCCTCAACAGCTTCTACTACTACTTCAACGTGGACTATCCCTTCTGGACCAAGGGCGATGAGACGCACAAACTTAACCTGGATCGTCGCGGTGAGCTCTACCTCTATGTGCACAATCAGCTATTGGCTCGCTACTACATGGAGCGTCTGTCCAACGACATGGGTGAGGTGCCCACCTTCAACATGTACGAACCCGTCCACTCTGGCTTCTACAGCGGCCTCCGCGACTACAACGGTGTGCCATACCCGAGCCGTTCCAACTACTACAACTTCTATACGCCAGAGAATCTAGAGTATGTGAAGGACGTTGAGCTGTACACACAGCGCATCATGGACTGGATCCACAAGAACAACAAATACGATGTCGATGTGGTCAACGTGCTCGGCAACATGCTCCAGGGCAATGCTGACAGCATTGACAAGAAATTCTATGGCAACCTCGACAAATTGTTCCGCTACATTGTGAACGAGGGACACCCCTACGGCATGTACCACGAAACGTATCCCGGCACCTTCATGCACTACGATACCTCCATGCGCGATCCTCTGTTCTACGAGGTGTACAAGAATCTGCTCAGCCACTACTGGCATCTGATGGATACCTTCCCCGAGTACACCAAGGTCGATTACGGTTTCGAGGGTGTTAAGATCGACGCCGTCCACATGCCCGAGAGCCTGACCACCTACTTCGAGTACTTCGATGCCGACATTAGCAATGCCGTGAATGTTGAGCACAGCTTCGTTCCTACTAGCGATGTCCATTACAACTTTGGCCGCAACTCCTTCTACAACGGCAGCAGCTTTGTGATCAAGGCTCGTCAGCAACGTCTCAACCACAAGCCCTTCGAGTTCACCATGGACGTGACCTCAGACAAGGCACAGGCCGCTATTGTCAAGGTATTCATTGGACCTAAGTATGATGAGTTCGGACATGTGATCCCATTGGAGCACAACTACATGAACTTCTTCGAGCTGGAGCACTTCAAGGTACACCTAGACGCTGGTGTTAACCACATCAAGCGCGCTAGCGGCGACTTCAGCTTCTGGGTCAACGATCGCACCACCTACTTCGAGCTCTACCAGAAACTGATGGATGCCACCAACAGTGACTACAAATTCAAATTGGATCAATCCGAGACTCACTGCGGTGTACCCAATCGCATGATGCTGCCCAAGGGCAAGAAGGGCGGTCAGGTCTATCAGTTCTTCTACATGGTCTACCCATACCATGCGCCCGCTGTGCCCCAATTCACTGGCTACGATCCCATCATCAGCTGCGGCGTTAGCCATGGCTCCCGCTATGTGGATTCCCTGCCCTTCGCCTTCCCCTTCAATCGTCCAATCAAGCACGACTTCTACTTCGACGTGGACAACTTCGAGTTCTTCGATGTCAAGATCTTCCATCGCGACGAGCACACCAACGTGGCCTAATCTTAACGAACTCAGACTCTGATTTAAAACTAAAAACATACTTGTAACTCTCCGCACTTGCTTCACTGAAAGAATACTCAGAATTACCCCCATAGATCGTGTTCAATCCGACTTAATATGTTGTCTTACTTACTTCTTATCAATAAACAATAAACGAATAAATAAGCGATTATAATTGTATACTTTTTGCCTTAAATCTTTAAAGTTTTTTCCTTATAAATAGTAGACAACAAGAGGGAGACAAACCAAGTAAATTAGAGATCCAACTAACCCAGAGCAACCTTAGTTTACATCAGGATCTGGAAGGAAAAACGTGCCACAGCTATCACTTCACATATAGGAATACCTACGCCGTACTTAAAGACACTAAAAGAGACTTCACATTTGTTTGTGACAGAATTTATTAGAATAGAGCCCTAAAGCCTTTATAATATAGAAGTTACAACTTCTCTCCCCAATCTTTACAAGAATTTCCTTAAAAATTTATCTATTACTTCTAGCTCCCTCATCTTCAAAACTTTCCTTGCAGTTGCTTCAGTCTCTTTACCAGAATTTCCAGAGACAATACGATTGTAGCGAGTACCAAAAGAGCGCCATATGCAATCCAAATCCACTGTAAGTCCTCCAAGCGAAGTGCATCCTTTAGACGTTGAGGTTCGCGTTGGATGGGATCACTGAAGGACAATAAACCCGCCGCGGCCATATCATAGAAATGCATATCGACCCAATGCTGAAACAGGCCAAAGTCCCGCACATCCATGATCAATCGGGTAATGGGTTCCAGGAACCAGCTATTCGGGGGCAGCTGAAATACCATATAGGTGAGTGTCCTGATGCAGGCGTTCATGGAGTACAGGAAAACCTCGCGAGGAAAGTACTTTTGTTGTTCGCTCAACAGCGTCCACTTGAGCCGAGTGGCGAAGTAGACATGACTCATGTTCATGTAGTCCCTGTGGCTGTTGTAGTCGCTGCTGTTCAACGAAAGCACACGCAGTTTCGTCTCGCCTAAACCGTAATCCCCATCCAAGTCCCCAGCATCGATGACCAGCGGAAGATGTGTGCGTTGGACATCCGCAAAGCTGCGAGGCTGAAAGTATTTGGGCGGATGGGTGAGGAGTGTGCCAAGCGCTGCCTCATGAATGGAGCTTAAATTGAGTCCCAGCACGGCCAGCATTAAATACAGCCAGCTGACATAAATGCTAGTCTGCAGGGAACGGCCAAAAGATTGGCCCAGCAGTCCACGGAGTGCCACATCGTTGAGCAGGAAATCCACCAACCTTAAGGCATGTCCAGTCAGCCGCCTGTGCAGACTGAGCAACAGTCCAAAGCTGTAGACAATTGCCAGGGCAATGAGTAAGTGTTGGGCATTGCCCAAGATGAGGTAGATATTCTTGATGGGCAGCTGCTGGGCGAGTGGAATCATCAAGCAGATGTGACTCAGCTCAAAGGGGAAGCTACTGAGCGGCAGCTGTTCCGCGCGCATCAGCTGCACCACAGTAGCCGGCACATCGACTTGGAACTTCTCGATCAGCGACTGCAGCTCGTTGAAATGCATCGGGACACCTGGCCTGATCTCTATGGGAAACTGTATGGTGGCATTTAGTTTCCAGGCCAGGGTGCGCACAAATCGACCCACCGAGCCCGCCAGCACCTGCTTGCCAGTGCGCCAGTCCGTGTAGACGATGGTGCGCGGATGCTTTTGGTCGGGCACCACGATCAGTGGCTGACCTTGCATATTCCTCAAGTGGCTCTCAAAAAAAGGTCGCTGCTCCAGCGAACGTTGCTCCAGCTCAAAGTGAGGATATGGACGATAGCGATAGTATACCCCGTCTGCATCCTCAGCCATCAAAGCAACGACATTCAACATTTTCTGTCTATAGCATTCCCTGAGCAAGGAGTAAAGCACATGATTAGCCGAGCCGACTGATATATAGAAGATGCTTCTCGATCCGCGTATATTTTGCAGCAACGTTGCCAGCTGTGGATAATTGTCGCTCGGCAAGCAGATTAACTCCAGCACACGCGAGAAGTCTTTGCTTGGAGGCGGGGCACTGTCCAACGATTGGAGCACCACAGGCAGCGGAGGCGCCACAAGCAGCTGCTGCAGCCAAATCTCTGAACAATAATCGTAGCGTATTAGAAGTAACGAAGGGTTCGACTCCAAAATCACCTCCTTCATAAAGACTTTGGTTGTCCAGCCCGTCGATAAGCACATAAATAACACTATATATAAACTCCACATGGTCAGGTGTGATATGGCAGGTATCTCCCGGTATACTGCACTTTTATAGAGTCCTCAGACTTTCAATTAAATGCTGAGTCATTCATAAGGGGAGGTAAGTTCGGAAAAAAACATCGGAACGCCTTTAAACGCAACACAATTGAAGTAGACCTACAATGAGGAGTATTCATAATAAGTTCATTTAACAAACTTTTGCTGATATAATAATTAATAAAAATACAACAAGCCCTCGGAACTATTGATAATCTACTATGTAATATGTTACATAGTTATATAGTATATACCATTAATTTGCTAGTTCAGCATTACTAAGGTAAGCTTGATTTATTTCTATTATACTCTTCCGATCTCAAATGTAATTCAATAATATCATTTAATATGCATATCTCAAAATATGTACTCTTTATTAGTTATTTTTAGTTACAGATCCATTAACCACTAGGTATTTATGTGTTGGTGTGTGTGTTAGTAACCCACAAATCGGGTGATTTGTATATTTTTTTATAATCGCAATAAATTACAATTATTTGTCCGTTTCGCAAATAAATATTACAATTGGGTATTAAAATAAATATATATATTGGTTTATGCCTTAACTCTACCTTTTCGATATATGTGTATGAATGTGTGTATATGCTTTCTCTAGGTACTTAAGTCATGTGAATGGTAAACCAAATTGCCAAAACATAGAATTAATAAATTTGTGCCTTGTCTATATATAGAGAGCGTATTGCACTTGAATAGAGATTTAAGAGGAGATTTCAAGTAATTCACAGATTCGGAATTTAAAACGAAGTACATCATGGAGATCGCTTAAGTTACTAAAATACAATCAACTTACAGATAATGTTAAATGTTAATCAATTTGCACTAAACGGAATGTCCAATAAATATATATGTTTACAGTTATTGAAAATTCAATTGCTAACAAAGGTTCGACCACATAGTTAGCTTTTGGTTCCAATTACATATAACAAAATAAATACGATAAACAAAATAAGAGAGAGAGGAGATATATGTATATAAATTTAAATAACATTGCTCAGATTCGAGCCGGAGTTATAGTTATTCTTGTGCGGCGTTGTGGTGGGCGTAACAATAGCTGCCACGCCCTCCAGCATCTGCAGCAGCCTCTGTCGTGTGCGCTTATCGTTGATACAAATGCACTGTATCAGATTTGTCAGTTGCTTCGCAGAATATTCATCGCTCTGTCGCTGCTGTTCGATCCATTGCTCGAACTGTTCTGGCGAAAAGTAATAGGACTTGATAAAGACATCCACGTAAGCGCGATGTTGCGGAAATTTCTGGTTAGAGATTAATTCAAGGAACGACATAAAATTAGCAAAATCCAATTGCATAAGTGCGCGGCCTCCAGCTGAGCATTTCTTAACATTCGAAAAGCTAATAATGAAAGTAGAAATAATATGATAAGATTGCATAGCGGGAACGATGAACTAGCTAACTAACCCCTCGACCAACAAATGTGTGGCCACATGCGCCATCGCGTTCCACACATGTTTGCTGGGTATGGTAACCTCCTTGGCTATTTCCTCCAGGCACATGGCAAAGCTCTGTATGTTCTATAATTGAGAATTTAATATTTAATATATTTCGATTGCAGCTGTCATTGGCACTTACGCGATTTAGGACGTCACTATAGCTGCTATGCTGGTGCGTCACATGATTCACATCCCACTTGACCTTGGCCATTTGCGCGAGAATAGCCGATAGATCGATGACGCGTGACGAAACGCAGGTGTAAACTGGTTTGGCCAGATCAGCCATGAATTCGCCATATTCGAGATAGTTGATTAGCGTTGCTCGTTCGGCAGCAGGCATTAAATGATTCAAATAATGCTGCAGCACATGGAATTGTTGAAACATGCTGCGTCCAGCCTCGATAGCCACAATGCGCTGTGGTAGACCGTACAGCGTGTCCGGATTGGCTAGCTCATTGTTGATCTGGAAGTCAATTAAAATTATAATTGTCAACTTATGTGCATAGTTGTACAATTTTACCAAAGATGAAAAGTTCAGGGGCCAAACTTTAATCTGAGTGAGCACATTGGTTTCCACGGCGCGCAGTCGCTGCTCCAGACGCGCTGTATAGAGATTATCTGTGGCCACCAGCTGCAATTTGAAATAGATTTAAATGTGATCTATTTTGTCAAAGGTTTACATACCGCATCCCTGCCAAAGATCTCGTGCACTGCATACGCATAGAAGTCAAGCAGCTCCAGCATGCACGACACTATCTTGGGTGAGATGCAGTGCAGCAGCTTGCACATCTGCAAGTAGCGTCCAATGCAGCGCAGCACATTCAAAGCTGTGTTGTTCACAAGCAATTGACTAGCAAAGGCAAAAAATTTACATTATTTTAATTATAGTTGTTCAAAGTGTCCGCTAGACATTTACTTGTTGGCATCATCGGCAAACTCTTTGCTCTGCAGACTTTTCTGTTCGTCGTCGCTTTCCTCGCTGAAGTAGCAGGAGGCCTCATCTACAATGCCCGATAGTATGTCCTCCTCCAGCATGGCAGCATCGAGGCCGCCATCAAAGGGCGAACTCTTCTCCGAGAAGCGCAAAAAGTAGCCATAGGAACCGTAAATGGAGCTGCCGCCTCCATCCTGTGAGTGCACAGAGACGAGCTCGTCGCAGTTGTTGTTGCTAATGGGCGAGTTATTGTTCGAGGCTAGCAGAGCCGTCGTTGGCGATTTATGACGACGCAGCGTATGTCGCACCGATCGGAATTCCTGCATTCAAAATAATATTATTAATATTTGCAAGCCAATTGGCAAAAATAACTTTGTTACCGGCAGCTGTAGTATGTGGGAAAACGAGTCGAGCGGCGTCCAGGACTCGTTATCCAGGAACAAGCAAATCTCCTCAACGCAACAAATGTGGTAACGTCTAAAGAACTCCTCGCTCTGTTGCTGCATAGTTGCAATCAGCTTCTCCGACTGCTCACTGCAAAACTCCACGCCCACCTTCTTGAGACGCTGCACTATCGACAACACCTGTATGAACTGATCATACTTGAGCGTCGTTAGCTTCGCGCTCTGCAGAAACAGGCAAACTTTGTTCAGTATATCGTTCCAGATGCGCGACTGGCCCTTCTTCAGTTTTTGCTGTATATAAAGGTCAGGTGACTCGCCGTCGCTCTCCTCCTGCTGACCATACAGCTTGTAGTTGTTGTGCCACATGACCACCTGATAGTAGGAGGCCAATATGGTCCAGAAAGTCTTGCACAAGCTTATCAGACAGGGTATAATCTTATCCGTACTGAGTTGCTCGCACAGCTGCTCGTACAGCAGCTTTGGTTGCTCCTCTGCATTGGGCTCGCTGTAGCCGCGCACCACTGCATTTACTGTTGTGTGCACCGCCGAAATGTAGTTGATGTGCAGCTGATCCATGGCAATCAGCGATTTGTTGGCCAGCTTGTAAGCCTCCTGCAGCTTGGCATATTTGCGAATGTCGAAATTAAGAACCATTTCGTTTAGCACCGTGTCCAGCTGATACTCCATCATCAGCATAGTCTCCTGCAGCTTCTTGTGCAGCGACTGCACGCAATTGTATTGCATGAAACCCGCCGCGGAACTCTGGCACTGCAATAACAGCGCAATGGCAGCGGAATAGTTGTGGTCTGCCAGCAGCTTTTGCAGCTCCTCATCCGTGGTGCGCTAAAAGTGGGGCGAGTAGGTTCAATTGAATCACTCAATCCATCAATTAATCAAACGTTACTCACCAACTTTTTGATGGCCATCAGCGTATCGAGCACTTCTTTGAGCACCTCGCGCTTGCGATAGCTGGCCAGAATCTCTAAGCTGGTCGTTGTTAGATTTGTGCGTGCGTAGTTCAAATAGGAGCGAGCCTTCTGACATGTCCAGAGCGATTCCTCCAACTTCTTTTGCGTCTCATTAATGGACTGAAACTCGCTGCTGCACGCATTGCGCTGTTCCAATATGTTCTGCAGCACCTGCTTGGTCAGCACCTTTTGCTGTGTGCGCAGCTGAGCGATGGTGGCCTCAATAAGCTGGTTATCAATGCCAGCGCCGAGCACTTTCTGTGGAACGACTGACAATTAGATTTCAACGAAATTTCGATTATGCATTGCCTACCTTAAGCTCGTATAGCTCTGGATTGCTATCGGCGCTATAGTAGCACTCTTCAATGCTCTCCAGGATTTCCTGATCCGATTTTTGTGCTCCATCTGCAGCATCTGTAGCTTCTGTCCCCACAATTTCTGCAGCAGCAGCTGCTGTCGTTTTTGTTATGGTGGGCAAGGGATCTGTTGTGACGGTCTGTATGAAGTAATCGGAAAATCCCATTGCTGGAATTTTCAATTGTCGGTTCGTCTGAGGGACAAAAGTTTGTTATGCGCTGACCGTTATCTGGGTGCTTGTTGCGCCTACCTGTTTGTGCAGCAGGTCCATGAACCTGGTCTTAAATTCGTCCATTTTGGCCTTGGAGTTCTGCATTGTGCAGCCATGAAAACCAGAAAAAATTACGCGAAACAAACTTCGCCTCTCTCCCACTCCCAAACAATGGCTGCATCGATATCGCTGTTATCGATGACATAAGTATCGATACTTTTAGGCTTATTGGCAGCTGTAAGGCTAGTATGCTGTTAATCAGCAAAACGCTAACATAACTAATTTAAACATAATTGTTAACATATTTTTTTTAATTAAAAAAAACTAATTTGTTTTAAGAATAAAATTATAAATTTTTATTGAAAAACTTAAGCTAAATCGCTAGACAACGCAATAACGCATAAGACACTGCCTCGCCTTCCACTTGTTCCCGCTGGCGCGATAGATGAGATGCAGATTGAAGGCCACCTCGTGCTGGAGTCCCAGCACCGACTCATGCTCCTTTATCAGTGGATGCTGGACAGCCAGTGCTCGTTCATAATAATCAACAGCCAGATGCAGAATGTTTGCCTGATGATAGATACGTCCAATGTTATAGTAGATCTCCTGCTGGGCAGCACATGTAACGGTAACATCGTTGCATTTGTCGCTGGTGCCGCCACGCAGCTCCGCATATCGCAGAGCGAAGGCCACCGACTGGGCGACAGCTGCCGATTTGCGCAGCACCTTCTTCTGCAGCGCCAGCTGATTGAAGACAACGGCTATGCAGAGGGTAACCAGTGGATGCGGTTGCTCCCGGAATATGGGCACATAGACACTCAGCGCATACTTGAACGAGCTGCAATTGAGATGATAGTGGCCCAAGAAGATTCGCATGGGTTGGGTGACTTTCGGATGACGTTGCAGCAGGCGTCGCGCGTAGCGAAAGTAGCGCACCTCATCGCCCTGCTGCACGATCAGGGACAGCATGTTCCACAGATTCATCATGTCCGGCTGCTTGGCAATCAGCTCGCGCAGATACGAGAAGCCAACGGCGCAGTCATGATTGAAGAAGCAGCTAAGTATCATTATGCGTTCGATCTCGTAGTGATAATAGGTGAATCGCCTGGTGGTCACCATGGCGAAGCAGATTCGCTCCACGGCGCTGTGCATCCGATGCTCGTGGGCTGTTCGCACCAGCTCCAGAAACAATTTGTACTCGTTCTTAATGGTCAGATCGGAGTCCTCGGCATTAGCCGTCGCAGAAACTTTCTGTGCATCCTGTGGAGAAGCTATGGTTATTCAGTTCATGTGAAGTACTTGCATTAGTTACTTGCTGATCCGCTTCGACACCTCCTGCTGAATTAGCTATGCTGCGCATCTGAACGATGGCCTTGAGACCTTCAATGTTGTAGGCACCGCCCCCGTTGGCGGCGGCCATCATCTCCTCACGATATTTCATCTTAATCGAGTGCCGGCTGAGCAGCACATAGCCCACGTCGAGAAACTCCTCGATGCGATCGATCTGCTGCAGCATGATGCAGCGCTCGTAGAGCAAGCGCGCATGCAGTGGCTGTGGCGCGCATGCAGTGGCCTCCTGCTCGCCGGACTGCTCCAGTGCCTTGACCGCCTCATCGGGTCTGCCCTGCTGTTTGAGCAGCGCCGAGAGCGTAAACTTGGCCTCGTAGCAGTAGGGCGCCAGCTGCACGACACGTTCATAGCTATGGATGGCCTCCTGGGTGCGATTCAGCTGACGCAGGCATTCGGCCTGGCGCAGCCAAACGAAGGCGGGGCAATCGAAGGAGTCGGAGTCTATGATGGGTCGCATCAGGGCAATGGCTTCGGCATATTTGTGCTCCTGCATCAGTGCCTCGGTAATGTCCATATACAGCTCCACGCACTCCACCGTGGGCGTTATATGCTCCTGTACATTCTGCACAATATAGCCGAGCAGATGATGTGCGTGCATGTGGATCAGGCTGACGCAGAGCTTCGTACGCAGCTCGGGCACATAGTCGTCGGGTATGTGACAGAAGTAGATGAGCTTCAGACTCTCCCGCTCCGTTTCCAGCTCCAATGTGGTGCGCTCTCGCAGACAGCGCAGCACCTTGATGTACTGCTTGTTGAGTATGAGCAGCTCTAGGTAGATGTTGAGCTCCTCGATGGTGAAGCGGGCGCCGCACACACCGTACGTGCCCTCCATGGCCTCTAGTGCAATGTTGTGCTTCTTCAGCTCATGGAAGTACCGTGCCACATTTTTGCCTGTGCTGAGGCACAAGCTCCACTCGCTCCCAGGCATCAGCGGCAGCATTTTCAGATACGTAAACATGGCCGCGTTTGTCTCGCTCATGCGCTCTAGGAGCTGTGCCTTTCGCAGTCGCAGCAAATAGTCCTTGGGCAGCACTTTGATGGCCTTCGTGTAGCAGACGCGGGCGCGTGCCAAATGTCCTTGTTGCACCAGCAGATCCGAGATTCGTATCCACATGTCACGATCCTGCGGATTAAGATGCGCTGCTATTGTGGAAAAGTGCAAGAACTTGACCTCATCGCGATTCTCGTAGATTTCCGCCAGAGTATAGAAGGGTTCGCTGGCCAGAGGATTCTGTCGTATAATTTCCATGCAAATGCGCTCGGCTACATCGAAGCGTCCGTATGCAAACGAGAGATTCGCTTCGCCCATGAGGCCCATCAAGGCGGCGCTCAATTGACTGCGGCGTCCCGCGCTGCCGCCTCCGGTAGCGGGTCGTCCACCAAAAGTGCTCTTGGACTGTGTCTTCGCTGGGGTCGATTGCCTGGCAGCTACTGCAGCGGCGCTCGTGGAGGGTTCTCCTAACCGTTCGATGATCTTTTTGGCCGCCAGGTGTGCTGCCTCGTCGTCATCCTCCTCATCGCCGGGCTCAAGCTTGGTGCAAAAGTCGGGGAACTCCAGACATTGCACACCCTGCACATAGCGTCTAATTAATGCGCCTTCGTCATCGGCTGCCTTTGCCGCTTCGTGTGACAGCACCGCCTTGTCGGCCCCGTCTTCCAAGTCAATTATATCCACTATACGCAACGGTTCCGTTAGCTTAAACTGCGCCAGCTCGTTCTCTGGCACATCATTGCTATCAATTTCCTCTATTAACACCTCATTTGCATTAATTTTGCAATCTTTAGCTGATTGTTGATCGTCGCACATTTTTTTCGTTTTGTCAATAAACACAAAACATATGTTTTTCTTAATAGAGATGCGCAGTAGGTATCGATTCTTAAAATTGAAGAGTATCGATATCGAAGACACCAGCAAAAATGTTAGTATTAACAGCAACAGATAAATATTAAAAAACAATAGAATACATTTTTAAATGAAAACTATTCACATTTATAACAAATATTTAAAAGTAAAAATATTTAGCATGTACACAGATATCCAATAACTACATAACATCACTTTTTACATCAAATTGGTCTACCGTTAAATTTACAGTCAGCTGTAAAATTGTTGCACATTTGTCCCATGGTTGTAAATGTGTAATTTGTAGGAATAGACATGCATACATTTCTGTATGCTGATAACCAACGGCTCGAATGGATGGCAGATAAAGGCGCACAGCTCTCGCGGAGTGAACTGACTGGGCGGCCTTCTCGCCTTGGTGTTGAAACGAAACTTGACCAAATTGGTTACGCGATCCCGGAATACAATGGGCTCCATGGAGCAGGCCTTGGGACGTTCCAACGGGGAAATGAGTAGATTATCATAGCTAAACACGTTGTGGTTAAGATATGGAGATGTTGAGAAGCTCTGCGTGCTGACGGGCACACTGGGATTGTACCGCAGCGCGGCCTGCCGCATAAAGGGCACCGATTTGTTGCTGCTTTTCCAATTCTGTTGCATAAAGAAGTGCGACGAGGGGGACGATGGAGCATCGCCCGTCTGCTGGGAGCGCACATTACAAAGTTTATCATAGAATTGCACCACTATTTGCAGCAGCTCCACAGAATCATCATGGTAGACGCCCAGCACATCTTCGCTGTTTATCCCATAGAAGACATAGAGACGTCGCGGTGGCTGTGGCTCGCCCGTCAACAGGATTTGTGAGACATCACTGTCCTTCGGGCGCTCCTCGTAGCGCAATAATAACAAATCGTTGTCCACTAGCTGCATTTTTTCAATGATCATATTTTCTATCTGTAAGTAATTAAATGTAAAAAACAGTTTGAAAATGGTTTAAGCGCAAGTCTCTTACGAATTCGAAATTTTTGTAGAACTCCTGATATTTTTGGTTAGCTTGAGGACTATTCGTCTCGATCTGGCGATATAGAAAGCTCAGCACTCGTTGCTTGATGTGCGTAATGGGCAACAAGGTGTTCACATCCAGCATGACCATAAACATAGACGTAATATCCTGGAAGCAGCAATGGAGGGGCCTTGGGCCTATTTCATGATCCTGTTTGATTAGTCGACCGTCGACTAGCTCATATATATAAATACATTGCCGCAAACGTGATAGGATGGCTACAGTATGGCCATGCACTGAGATCCCGTGATTGTGGGACAAACTGATGGAATCCTGAGGCAGGCGGACTTCATCCGTAACAACGCCCTGCTTCAGGTCCACAACGTAGAATATATAGGAGAATGGATCGACTTTGTCGAAGACGTCCGGATAGCGTTCGTACTCGGAGACAGCCAGATTACAGCCCTGTAGCACACACATCCCGGCAAGCAGGACATAGCGGCTGTCGTCGAGGAAAACACTAAACTCTCGATGCAAATAAAAGCGTGCTGATTCGCCCTGACACAGACGCAGCACGTATTTCGTTTTGAAGAGCTGCTCAAATACTGTTCCTCTCGTCTGGTTGTTGTCTATTCCACTAAGAGTCTCACCGCAGCCCACGCCAGCCTCAGCGAACAACTGATTTACTCCGGCTGACCCGATGCCTTTATATGCGTACACTGCAAAGAAATGCATACTCTGTTATTGCCTTAATAATCAAATATATGCATAACTTACCTATAAATGAACGCTGATCATGGGAGAAAGCAAGCAATTTGCTGCCGTCCGGTGTAAATTTACGGAGGTAAACAGGTGGTATGGAGATTCCAACCGTCAGGCAGGGGGTAATTGATTTGTAGAATTGGCGCTCGTAGGACAGTTGAGGCAATTGACTGAATTTGTTGCGAGTGAAGCCCGACTCTCTGTTTTGCAACAAATGTACAAGACTTTGCGTTTGCATGCGCTGGTCAAAAGCTAACTTTTGCAAGATCATAATACACAAATTTTGCAAGCAAAAACGTAAATAATAACAATAATATCGATATCGATATATTCGCACAGTCGCAGTGCGCAGTGTTGGATAACGCATACCAACAATTTTGCAGCCAACTTCGCGTAAGTCAAGGCGCGCCAGCAACTTTTGCTTGTGATTTAAACGTAACGACCTATACATTATTTTAATAATTGATAATAATCTTAAGGTAATTTGAATTTGTGTGTTTTCAGGAATAAAAAGTTATTTTCATAAAGATTTCGCTTACATTGCTCGATGTTGAGTGACTGTAACTCATACAATCTTTTCATTATAGTGTTGAAAAGCTATTCAAATTTACGCAACGTTCTGCGATCAGAGCCAAACTTCGTAGTTTGATCTTCGTCCAGATGGCGCCTGTAACGGTACTTGCGGCGTATTTAGTTGAAATCGACTTTTTGTGTATTTCGTGTGAAGTTTTCTTTGTTTCTTCTCTTGTATTGTCTGTGTGTTTGTATACGTAAAACTGACTGTCAATTGCAAAATGAACGCGAGCAAACTAACACGAGAATTGGACTCGGTAACTTGAGTCCTTGCACTTTAAATAGCTAATTTAAAGGTTTCGTTCCTTGATTATATTACAGATGGACTTACAATTATCAAGACAAGCCAACTTGGTCAAAAGTTGGCAGACGGATCACATCAAGAGCAACGGACGCTTGCGCATGAAGTTTAGCGACGATGAGGAAGATATTGTAAGCTCTGATGATGAGGAGCAAATGCATGCACAGAAGTGGGTAGTTAGTTATATAGTTAGATAGTTGCAAATAGGAGATATGCCGTTTTTCTTGCAGATTGATTGGCATTATGCGAGACTTACCGCACTATGAGCCCAGTCAGAACATGCTCCAAGCCATGAACGTTGACTTTAACGACGAGAGCTTGGCTAAAGAGAACACAACTTTTCGTAAATATCTGCAGACTGAGGAACTGGACTCTGAAAACGTTTGCTCGGTGCTAAGCACGCTGCTCAGAATCGAGGATGTGTCTAATATGCAACTTTATGCTCAGCTCATGCAGCCTAATGTAGTGTTGAAGAAAATTAACAAACTGTGCTTTAGCTTCGTACTACGCAACACAGAAACCAATGCAGAGGACGTGCTAGTGCCGAATGTGGACGAGGCTGTGCTCATACCGAAAGCCAGCTTGGAGGAAGCTCCTCTGTCCAAACATCCCATACTGGCACTGTTGCCGCATAAGCACGAGTCTTTGCCACTAAAGAATCCGATGTGCCGTGTAGTTGCGACCGTGGATCAGGTAACGAGCACTTCGATCCAACTGAAATTCAAGCGGGGCGCCTTACGTGGCGACTCGGCTCTCTCACAGCGATACTTTATAATCCTTCGCTCTCGCCGTACGTCGTTTCGCTTCATGTATCGAGCGATGCAGCTGCTGCAGGAGAGTCCTTCGATTCGGCGCTATTTGTTTCCCATCAAGGGCCTACATGCAGAAAGCCCCAAAGTCAACTCATCACCTAATGTAACTCTTTTTAACTCGACCATTGGCCCTAACATAGAGCAAATGCAGGCAGTACTTCAGATCGTTGCTGGCCCCAGCAAGCAAGCACCCTATATTGTATTCGGACCACCAGGTTAGCGAGTAATAATATTATTATATTTTTATAACTATATCTGGGTTTTATTCTTTTCAGGCACCGGCAAGACAACAACCATTGTCGAGGCCATTCTACAGTTGCGACTTCGTCAGCCGCGAAGTCGCATTCTTGTTACTGCCGGTTCGAACTCGGCCTGCGACACAATTGCCGTGAGAATATGCGAGTATTTCGCTAGCAATAAACGTCTGCAGGCACATTTGGCTGGGAGGGCCAGAGAGTCGCGTTTGGTCACCGAGGACGTTGATCTGAATCATCAGTTAATGCGTCTGTTTTCGCGATCTGTGTATGCTAAGGGCTTAAATTCGGTGCAGCCGCTGCTGCTAAAGCATTCCAACTGTGCCAAGCATGAGTACGAGCATTTGCGTGCGGATAAGCTCCGAAAATATGGCATAATTGTGGCCACACTGTGCACTGTGGGCCGATTGGTAACTGAAAATGTCGGCAAATTCAATTTCTTTACACACGTCTTTATCGATGAAGCCGGCGCTTCTACAGAGCCCGAGGCGCTCATCGGCATAGTGGGCATTAAGCAACAGGATGCATGCCATGTGATTCTGTCGGGCGATCACAAGCAGTTGGGCGCAGTCATTAACAACAATCGGGCCGCACTTCTAGGTCTACGACACTCGCTAATGGAGCGTCTGCTCCGCAGCGAACTGTATGCTGTTGACGCCAACGGCAATTATGATCACACATTGCAGACGCGATTGCGTCGCAACTATAGATCCCATCCGGAAATCGTTGGACTCTATAATAAGCTGTATTACAATGATGAACTCATAGCGCAGGCACCGCCGGACCAGGTCAATCTAGCAGCCAATTGGCGAATGCTGTCCAACACCAATTTTCCGATCATATTCCAAGCCACGCATGGTGTGACAAAGCGTGAGGACCACTCCACCAGCTCGTTTAATATGTTGGAGGCGCAAGTGGCTTGCTGGTATGTCAAGCGTTTGCTAAGCTACGGCCTTGGCCGCGGTGTTTGCGTGCAGCAGCAGGACATTGGAATCGTGGCACCATATGCTGCGCAGTGTAAGCTCGTCAATGAGCTGTTTCGCCAGCAGGGCTACTACGATGTGGAGGTGGGCAGTGTGGAGAACTATCAGGGGCGTGAAAAACCCATTATAATTGCTACGCTTGTGCGCTCCTTTGCCGGCATCGGCTTCATGCGCAATCCCCGTCGTGTGAATGTGCTGCTCTCGCGTGCCAGGTCCTTGATGATACTCATTGGCAATCCGGTGACGCTGCGCCATCATCGTGACATCAACTATATCATAGACCAATGTAAGTTGCATGGCAACTATTTGTTCAAAAAGAAGGATGGTGTCCAGCGTCCACTGTTTCTCAACGATATAAAAGAAGGGGCTGACGATAATGAGGATAATTATGAATCGGATGACGAAGTGAAGCTTTGGTATGCTAAAGATATTCCCGTAGCTTTTACCAAAAAGCTACAGCAACCTAATACAGCGGGTAAGTTAATAAATTAGAAACCAAAAATACATAATTCTAGATAATAAAAATCATTCTTCCACAGATGACCAAAAGAGCAGCAGCAATTCGTTTACCGAAAACAGCGGCTCGTGTGATTCTTCCAGCTTCACCAACACTCCCAGCACAATATCTGACGATGTGCTCGACACCCCTTTGTCCAAACTAACTCTACACAGCCCCGAGAAGATTTCGGTTCATACCAACTTCTTAAGGGTCTGCGCCTCCGCATCAGGATTTACGAAGCAATCGCTGTTGAAGCTGCAGTAAGTTAAGACCAATAATTTTTAAGAGTCTCACTTCGACTGCCCATTCCATTAGAGAACAGCTCAGAGGGATCTGTAAGAAGTCTTAAGTTTCGCTTGAATTTCAAACACGTTTTCTAATTAACTCAAACTCGAATTTGCAAGCTCCCCATTTTGTTAAGCTGAACATTTCAATTTCTGTTGTCAAGTGGCTTTTGTTTTCTATTATTTTCTTGTATTTTTTTTCCAGTATGTATTTACTTAGGTCAAGATTAAAGTTGCTGGATCAGCTTAATTGATGAAGTTCTATATTAAAAGTAAATTTTTGGTTTTTTTTAATGCGTGCGTAAATAATAGAAATTTAAGTATATATTAACTGCATCTATAAATATATTCGTGCTGTCATTTAAATGGATCCTTGGTGCACAACTTATTTAAACATTTTAAATGTCTGTCGAAAGTTTTCGCACGGCTGTGAAGAAAAGAAAATGTATTTGTTTAAACAATTTAATTATGTTATAACTTTAAGCCTATCGAGATGAATTCCATGAATTTTTAGTTCAGATTGGGTAACTTATCTTTTTATCGATACAAACGAAATAATTTTAAGCCAATTGGAATACATGTGTGAAGCAAATCCATTTATTTCTAACTCTATATCGAGAGTGTTTATATAAGTATATATGATTATATTTAAGCAGTGACTATAAAATTAGTAAACAGTTTACAAAATACAAATACAATTGCGTTAGATTTCGAATAATGTTTCTGTTTATATATTAATTTCGCTTTTAATTTTTTTCTGTGCTTTCAATGCTTTTTAATTTTATTTTCGTTTAAATTCGTTCAGTCTTTGTTAATCAACAACTTGGTTAAAAGTGTTTTTGTTATGTTTCTTTAATAAAGGACAAGAAAACAATATTTCTAAATACAATTATGAAATATTGGAAAACAAATGTCGTGTTTCTTGTTAATTATTTTATAATTAATATTGCATGTTTTTGTTCGTTTTAAAACTTTGCATTTGCTTTTTTTATTATTAAAATATATTTAAGTAGCATATAGCATATATGGGCTATATATGTATGTATATCGACTATCTCTCAAAAATTGCCTGCATGTAATAACTACATTTGGTATAAGAACTTCCACTAACCGCTTCTGCATGGCCAACAGGTTAGTTCCATCGCAGCAGCTCTTTGTATATGTGTGTGTGTGTAGTGCTATATATATGTGCATGTGTGCGTCTATTGTATAATAGTTCTTAGAGCTTAGAGCACGACACGCCGAACGCCGCAATCCATGCAAAACTTGGCTTGCTCTATGACGAACTTGGCGCCGCATTCGTGACAGAACTTGGACATTTTCATGCTCGAGCTCATGATCGAGGAAACATTCGAGCTGCTGCTGTGCAGCGAGTGCTGCGATGTCTTAGGCGTCAAACTAACACCCACACCATTATTATTATTGTTGTTGTTCTTTAAGTTCATTGCGTTAAGCTCGTAGTTATTGTTGTTATTGTTGGCTACCTGTGGTTGTTGCTGTTGGTAATTGTAATTTGTGTTTTGCTGCTGCTGTTGTTGTTGCTGCTGAGTCAGTTGCTCTGAGCTGCTGCTGGAATATTCCATGTTGCCGTTGCCGATGTCGTCCCCACCGCCGAGTCCGTTGCCTGCAAACATGCGCTGGCGTGCCTTGAGTGTGCCATAGTTGCTTTGCGCCTGTGTTGAGGCATCCATCATGGTGCTGAATTGCTTAGGGCACATGGCCAAGGCTCCACTGGCCGTGTGCGGGCGCAGTTGGCTCTGGGTGCGAGGCGTATTATTGTTAGACTGCAGCTCGCTGGAGCGCTGACGGGACAGACAGTATGGAGAGTTGCTGCTAAAGGATTGAAAATAAATGAAAATACAAAAAGCTGTTATTTAACGTACTTTTAAAAAACATCGCATTACATTGTGATTTTGTTATCGCACTACTAACATAATATGTGTTTGTCGATAACTCGATTACATCGCGATATATTTGGCAGTTTAGTGCACATTTGCCTGAAATACCCTGTGTCGCCAATTTGTTGTGCTTGCAAAATGGACGGGAAGACGGACATGACAACCAAAATTAAAGGTATGTTACCGCTGACGGCACAGACAGTATGGAGAGTGGTTGCTGCATCAGCAAGATTAAAAATTAAAAATGAAATTATAACATAATTAACGATTTTAAAACACATCGCTTATCATCGTAACTGTAATTGCGCTCGGTAGATAATATGCTTTAATAATAGTCAAATCGATTTACTCAGTGTGGCTGTGTTCACGTCAGTTTGTGTTATGTTTGCCTGAAACACCCTGTTTTCAATTCAAAATCAAAAAGTAAATTGATAATTTGCAACTAACCTGCCGTAAGCCGAGTCGTTGCTGAGCTTGGAGCTGGCACCACGACGAGATGACTGCGATGAGGACATGGGATATCCATCGAGACTACTCAGCTCATCCGAATCTCCTGATGGCGATGCTGTCATCACCTTTGTATCCTGCTGTGTTTGCATTTGTTTCTGCTGTACCTGCTCCTGGCGCTGCATGATATCACGCCGCACCGAGGCGCTCGCCTCCTCGCCGAGCTGCTTGAAATCGTTGCGCATTTTCTCTATCACATTCTTGGCATTGTTCGCCTCGACATTGGGCGATGGCGATGTCGATGCCGTGGCCGCCGATGAGCTTGGCCGAGTCTTATAACGAGCAGGGCCAGTCTCATCATCAAACTGATCCTCGTTGTCGCTAATCTTGCTGAACTTGGCGTGCTCCGGCTCGTTACCGTTCTCAATGTGCAGCACATCGATGGGCGTCTGTGCATTGCCAACCATGTGACGCAGTGAGTCCGGTGAGATGGGTGAACGCCCCTGTGCATTAGCTTCCGTTTCAATGCTAATGAAGATTTCACGTTTCTGTGATTCGTCCACGGACTTCTGCACCTTCTCCACATGGCAGTGGCTGTTGCTGCTAGTGGTGGAGGCATTCGACTGCTGGCGCTGCAGTTTCTCATCGCTGCTGGTCAGCGGCGTCTTGAAGGCGCTATTCGGCGGCGTTCTGTAGGATCCGCTGCTATTTGGTGTTTTGTAGGAGCCACTGCTGGTCTGTGGCGATTTCGACGATTCCCCGCCAATGGAAGCATTCGAACTGGATCTGTGGGCATAAGGCTCTTTAGTCGAGGAACCATAATAGTGGGTTTTAGGCGGCGTTATATACTGCGAGCCGATGCCGGCGGTCGTGGCTGGTCTTTGTGTGGCTGTCGTTGTCGGTGGTTGCATTTGTGTCTGGGATTGGGATTGGGATTGTGTTTGTGCTTGCGGTGTCGAAGTCGCTTTCTGGAACGAGCGTTGCCGGCTCGTCGTGCGATTCAGCAGAAATTCACGACAGTCCCGGAACAATGGAAATTGCTCCTCATCATTTTCGTTCTCGAATGATGAGAGAAATTCCTCAAAGTCAAAGTCATCGAAGGTGGGCAGCACTGGCATATTGGGCATGGTCAGTGGCATTGCTTTGAGTGGATTCGAGAGCAGCTGCTTCTGCTGCTGCTGCCAGCACTGCTCGTCGAACTCCAGCGAAGAGCGATTGGCCTCATCATCAGCACAGCTGCCCGATGAGATGTACGCCTCCTCCGGCGAGGCATCGTACAGAAATTGATTGCGCCCGAGGCGCATCTTGCGCTTGAGCAGATTTCGCGCCTCCCCGGAATTCCGACGCTGCTCCTGCGCTGTCGTTATGGTGGACTGGGAACTGCTGCGACTCTGCGAGAGCTGTTGTGGCGTCGAACTGGCATCGGAGGAGCCAGTGGAGGACTGCTGCACATGCAGATTATCGCAGGGATTGATCAACTTCGGATCTATGTAATCGCCCAGCCGATTGCTGCCAAAGATGCTCTCCAGCTTGATGGGCAACAGCGGCGCATTCTCAATATTGGGCGTGATCAGATTTTGTGGCGGCTTGACGATGGGTTCCAGGCGGAGCGGCGTGGCAAAATTGTGGGCCACATTCTCGTTGTTCTCCTTGGCGACTGGCGGCGGGCAGATGGGGGTCGTCAGCGGTGGCAGCTGGCCACTACTTGAATTGACGGTTAGATTCTTCGCCGAGTTCTGTTTGCTTAGATTGTTGCTCTTGTCCTTGAGCTCCTTGCTGCTGAGCTCCTTGCTGTTGGCAGCCACCTCCGCAGCCTTGGCGTTCAGCTGTTCCAGCTCGTGCTCATACTTGAGGAACACGGCCAGCGAGTCGGTCTTGGCTACGTTGCGTGCCGGCGGCTGCTTGGATGTGGGGCTGTTGTCTAACTCACTGGCGTCACCTAGCGGCAGTTTCAATTGCTGCTTGCGATTCGAACTGCTCGTATCGCGGCGCACAACACGCGGACTGTGGAAATCATTGACGCAAGCAGCACGGACCGGCATCTCGTCATACTCCTCGGGTTTGAGGAAGTTGCTGGAGATGGGTCCCTCGTCGGAGAGGCCGCGCTGAATGGTGGGCCGATAATTAGTGGCAAAGAGCGGACGGCTGGGTAGCAGTGGTGTCCGACGTGGTCCACGCAGCGATGAAGTGCGTCGAAAGTTTGAGGTGACCGTAGTCTTCGGCGCCATTTGTGTAGCGGTAGGTGTTGTCGTGTGTCCTTTGCCCAATGTGCTCGTCAGCGAGGTGGACATTATCGATGTGGGTGTGGGTGTAGGAGTGGCTGTGGGAGTTGCGTTGACCAGCGGTTCGTTGTCGGGTGGTGTGTTGGGCGAGCAAAGCTCCTCCAGCTGACGCTTGGCGGACAGAAACGGATCGTACTTGTCGCTAGCCAGTGGATTTAGGCCGCTGTGTATTGAAAATATAAATGGAGAGAGGAGTTAATAATGTGTTCTGAATCTAGAGATCTGTTAAACCCGCCCGTCTGTGCGTTGCTGGCTGTCGTCTCTGAAAGATTAAATACAAAACAAACCTCTTGTCGAGCATGTGATCCGAACAGGGTAGCGATTGAGCGGATCGTTTGATATTAGTCGGCGATCGCTGGGCCTTGATATACATTGTACCTTCTTCGTCCTGTTCCAGCACCACCAGGCGTCGGCTAATATTGGATGGTGTTAGGCGCTTCGAGCCACTTTTTTGCACCGAGGGCTGGTCCTCGGCCTCGCTGCAGACGGCATCGTCCACTTCACCCTCCAGTAGCTTTGCCTTCCTCAGTAGCTGGCCTACTTCCATGTCAGCTTCATCATAGTCATGTTCTCCTTCATCATCGACATCTTCGTCTCGGTAATCAACCGGCGGCAAGAAGTTATCTAGATTATCCTGTCGTTTGGGCATGGGAAGTGCCCGCATTGGTTGTGAGCTGTTCATGATAGCCGGCAGCTGGAGGCGCTTCTTGGGACGGCAAACAGCTCGGATGCTGCTCGTCTCTATCTTAGTTTGAAAAGTCTCCTCGTTCTCGGAGCCAGAGTAGATATCATTGGGACGATACGGTTGCGACGAGCGGTGATCGTTTGGAGACGCCGGAGCAAATTCATCTGGTGGCTGCAGGGAGCGCAAGTCTATGTTGGGATTCTCATGGGTGCGAATGCGACGGCGTGCTTGACGCACCAGCGACGTGGATGTACGCAGCTTGGGCGTTACCTTCATTTCCTCCTGCTCAATATCCATGTGTATGTTGCAGATGCTTGTGCCACCTGCGTGTGGTGCAGCGTGCGTATTAGAAGTTGGGTTCGTTGATTTTTATTTTATGTGGTTTATAAATCAAATTTACTAAATACCAAATTAAATACCAGCAACTTCTAAGTAAACTCCATAAACAAGAACGTTAAGATAAAAAAAATACTATATTAAATCAAACTTCCTATCTCTTTATCACATATTTTCTATTATTTTAAAGAAAATTCCCAACTTCTAGCTAATTCCCATACGGTTCTTCTAATAGCCTGTCATTATTCATATTCGAGCTGCAGTCTGGAACCCTTCCCATCATTCGGACTACATATGGACTGCAACTAATGGAGCTATATGCTTGGCTGATCTTTTAAGTGCTTAAATGCGCTGAGCATTAATTAAAAACCATCAAATTGTTCCGCAGCTTTGGAAACTAATTATGAAATCATTTGTAGTTAATTCCGTCAAGGCACGCTATGGGCATGCAGAACCCTATGAACCTGATCCCTCTAGATACACCAACAAGTAGAGCATGTTAATATTATAGAAAGAACTATAGTTCTGGGTTTAGATAAGGCTCCTCTACGATTGATACCGCCCCTACCTTTGCGCTTGATTAACCCATTCAGCTCGTCGAAAGTCATTGTGACTTGGGGTGCACCGGCCATGCATTCGGTCGATTGGGCCTTCTGGCGTTGGGAGGATGCATTGCGGCGATGGAATCTGGCTGGCTGCAGGGGCACGGCATCTACGCAATCCAATTTGGCCAGTTGTAAGGACTCTGAAGAAGGATTATGACGCAAACGAACCATAGCATCATCGATTTCCTGGCAAGTGTCTAGCTGTTTGCGCCTTAAATTTACATTTCCGCGTTCCTGATATACAACACTTGATTCCTCTACAGCCATGCGCACATTGAGTTTACTCTGGTTTATGGATGTTTTTCCCTTGGGTGCATCATAATGTCCTTGTGGGGTTTCTGGACGTTGCACACTCATTGGATGAGGTGCATTTCTTTGCGAGCTAAGTTGATTTGGGGATCAGTTGGTTTAAGTCAGTAGATAATATACGAAGATCATTTTGCTACAAATACATTGTGAGCGGGCACTACGCGACGGTGTCTACTGGTCAAATATTACTGCAGAATTAGTCAACTTCAACGACAACAACCATAGCAACGCCAGATGGGCCAAATGGTATAGGTTAGGCTAGTCTACAAATGAATTCCTTAGTTTATATAGTATACTCACTTAACACTTTGCACGGACGCCGTCATCGTCGAGAGCGACATCAGGTTCTGTTGCGGGGATACTATTTCTGGTTCGTACTGCTCGTCCTGTGCACCCGAGTATTTGTCGCGATTGATGGAGCGTTTGGTTCTTAAGGCAACAAAAAAAAAAAATAAAAGTTGAAATCACGTTTGAAAAACAGTTAAATTGAATGAAATAATGATGAAATGTATTCCAGATATAACTTTTGAAATCTGACATCTGAAGAGAATGTCTAAGCAATAGCTTAGTTCTCAAATTTTTTGAGTCTAGCTTTAAAACAGTAGATGAAATGGCGTTGTTGGTTTAAAATATATAGCATTTACAGATTAGCCATCTAAAAGACAAAATACACACGAGTCTATGTTCCAAAGTCTGTAAAGACAATAGTGTCGAACGGACGGACGGGCGGGTGGACAGACGGACGGGTGGACAGACGGTCGAGTGAACAGACCGACGGGTGGGCAGACCGACGGGTGGACAGACCGACGGGTGGACAGACGGACGAGTGGACAGACGGACGAGTTGACAGACGGACGGGTGGACAGATGGACGAGTGGACAGTGGACGAGTGGACAGATTGACGAGTGGACAGATGGACGAATGGAGAGACGGGCGGATGGACTGACTCGACCAACGGACAGCAAGACGGACTAGTATGAAAATAATGTGTTGAATCTGAGAGTTGAATGAGGTAGTTAGTCGGAAAATTTCGACTGATTCCATGCTTACTTGAGATTAGGCGGACGGTATTTCTTTCGTGCCTCCATGCGCTCCTTGGCCTTGCTTGTCTCTACGGTATTGTTTGACTTGATATTTGCCTGAATAGCCTTCTCCTTGCACCACTCGACGTGGCGATCGAACGCCTTTATATTGAAGCTGCGTTCGCAATGTGGACAATGTTCCGTGGCGGAGTCTTTGATGCGCTTGGCTAAGGAACGGTCCGAGGCACGTGAACGATCTCGAGTCATTGGAGGGGGAGCGGCTGCTGGAGCTGCCGCTGCTGTTGCCGTCTCAGAATGTGCAGCAGCAGCGGCAGATGCAGTAGCGCCACCACCTTTGCGCAAGGAAGCGCGTGTCGTATCCGTTTTGCTTTTACGGCGTATCAACATTGGCGAAGCCTGAAGCGGGAAAACATTAGTACTGGAATATAGAAAATATAAAGTAGGGCCCTACTCACCTCATTCGGCACCGAACCGCTTGATACCGTGGAGGCCTCGCGGCTGGCCTGCGGTGGGGTATGCACGCCCGGCGCCTTCTCTGCATTTGGTAGGCCAAAATTCTTGGGCAGCACATAGGTGGAAAGTGCTGTGCCATCGCGGCGCTGACGCGAAGAATCGAATACCTTGCGCTTTTTCAACATCTTCTCGCAGATGACAATATGCTTGCGCAGTGCATTCACATTGAAAGTGCGACTGCAGTTCGGACAGGCTGAAAGCTGGCTGCTACTGACTACCTCCTCCTGTATGGTCTCGGACATGCCCGTGGTTAGTGGACCCGGCGGTGGACCCACTGACTCATCCGCCTCAGCTCCATCGGACTCCATTGTAGCTGTTGTTTCCCGATCAGAATGATTACAAATAAAAAAATTGATTTGGAATATTAATGGATTGTGGGGACTCAATTGCCTGGGAAACTTTTGCAATGTCTGGTAGATTCTGTATAGCTTGAAACCTAAAACTAAATTTTACAATTCGTCAGGAAAAGTAACAAAATCTAAAACGTAACTGAAGTGGGCTTCTACGATGATTTTGGGATTTGGCCGTTTTTCTTTCATTCATTTCGAATTGAGTTGTGAAGCAATTATTATTGAGCTCAGTGTAAAGTAATGTATGTGTTAGGATTAAAATGACATAATATTAATACCAAATTTAGCATGGGACCAAATTGAAGGAATGAAACTTTCCCAAGCAAATTCGTGCAAAGAAGTTTCATCCTTACGAAAAAGACTTAAATTATTATAAAATTCGCAAATGTTCGTAGAGAAAGAAATTATATATTTCCCATGAATTTAAATTTCCAAAAAAAAAAGAAGATAGATCAATTATTATTCGTTCTATTTCAGAACTTTAAAGAATTTACCGCAAAAAATATTTCAATATCTTTGGCAGTCACAAAGGTGTGAAAAGAAAGTGACCAACGCGAAAAGGAAAAGCCATGTAAAAGGCTAAATCCGTCTGAAGACTGTTGGCCCTTGGCCAAGTAGTTCGGCTTAGACTTGGGCCAGAAACCCTAAAACTTTCCAGTCGCACTTGCTGCATGGACAGTATCTTCATATCACATGCCAGCATTTTCATGAAGTTGCACTTGTTTTTCTTTTCGTGGACAAATTGCCTTCCCGTCGCCATTTGTCAAGTCGGCAACAACAAATAAAGCAAACTTCCAAAAAGCAGCCCTATAAATTCTCAGGCTGGCAAGACAATAGACAAAAAAGAAATATACATATATATAACAATAAGACAAAAAAACAATTCTCAAATAATTTATTGTTATTATTTGGATTGTGTCTACATTTGGCTGCCTCTGCGTGTGTGATTGGCCTATAAATTGTTACTTATCAGCCTCATGAAATGTTGTAATATCCAAATTTGGCAGCTTGCTTGAACCAAACTGTTGATTTTGCAGCGATATTTTGTGGGCGACAGTTATTGTATCTGTATCTCGAAGATACAAACTATGACAGGTGCTTCGCCAAAAGCAGCCCGCGACGAAGCAACTCACTTGACTTTTGATTTAATCAATTTGACCCCGAGAACAATGAGAGAATCTTTAAATGGAGGGTTGGGTTTTAGAAGTTATTCTGACATGAATACAGAATGATTTTTGATGAAAGTTTGTTGCTTGTTATTAAATTATTAATATTTTAGTTTTAAAGTTATGCGAGAATATGAGCTGATGAATATGAATTTGGAATTCATATATTAAACTTATAGAACCATATAATAGTAATAATAAAATGAGCACTAATAAATCAAATAATAAATTAATAAATAATAATAGAAAAATAAAAATAGTAAAATAAATTATTAAAAATAATAAAATGTACTCCAAAATTTTATTTTATTTTCCTGGGGTTTAGGCTGACGAAGAGCACCGTCAGTCAGGTTGTCACTCTGATAGTTGTGTTAGACTGCTTTTGCTATTGCTGCTTACTGACTTAAACAATCTCTATGCGACTGGCTCCCTACTCGGAACAGCGCGTTATCCCATATTAGTCTAACTGCTCTTAGTAATATATATTCTACAAAATCGCAGACTTTTCTTCAACCATATAATACAATCTTATAATAATAATAATAATACTAATACAAATAATAATAATGCTAATTATGATAATAGTTATTTTCATATCGATGGTTGAGTGGAACAAAATATGGTTTCTAAGTTGGGTACTTTAAAAATTCCTTAAAAATTGTTTACAATATAATATTAATAGCATATATGGTTACTGCACTGCTATATAATGTGTATAAATCCAAGAAACTGTACCAGCCAGCGCCAAGTAAACATTGCGTGAGTCGTAAAGAATTTGTATGTAGTAAAAGGAATCAAATATTGTGACTTTCAGTGGAAATAATGACATACGATGCACACTTGGGTGCCAATATTACAATAATTCCTAGACAATCCAGTTATTATGTGAACAGCAGCACTCAGTAAGATAACATAACATTAACTATATCAACGTCACGCATTCATTTCTGCCAGATCTTGAGAACTGGTGGAAACTTAAAGCTCGACTCATTCCAATTCAAATCAATGCGAGTTTGTACGCAGCGTAATCCGATGAGAAGTGGGTGAGTGACTGCCTCAATGGATGGGTATCGCTGCTGTCGTAGGTGTGGGGCATGCGTTGCACATGACAGCACCACCAGCACCACAATCCACATATGTTAATGATGCTTAGCGAACGCGCATTGCAAAATGCAGACGGGGCAAAGCTACTATGGCCATTATAAGATTATAAATGTACATATGCATATCTTTCAACTATTTCCACTTGAGTTTTATAAATAAATGCACCGACTGCCCAGCCAAAAAGAACAACTGCCTAAGCAGCAGGGCGCCCAAGTCTCTTTGGAGTCTAAGCAGCATTTTGATTTGTAGAGATAGCAATAATCTCTTTCTCTCTCTAAGTGCTCAAAGTTCAAGAGTTCGGGAGTTTACTGGATCAAATTATTATTTCCTGGATCTTACGATAAAATATTGAAATTTCTTATAGAAAGTACCAACAAATGTAGGGATATATAGCTCAATAATAAGTAAGACTAGAACTTGAAACAAAAACATATAACACTTCATTGGAATAATTTAAAATATATTTTGTCTTTATATCCCACGATCAAAGTTTCGTAAGCAAGATCTTCCATGAGATTCCAACTAAAACTGTCTGAGATCTTGGCAGACCTCATAGTATGTTGTTGTTATTGCTGTGCATTGAGCAACCTTATAAGACATTTAATTCTTCAGCGGATCCATTAATTTAGAGTGCAGAAGAAATTTCATATAAGGCCTTTGCATTATATGTTGAGGTTGGGCCTTAGCCAACAACTTTGCTATGCTAGGCATTATGTTGCTGCTTATTTTCTGAACTTTCAACTTGTGACAGCTTAATGGAACTAGCATAAAAACTGGTTCAGCTCAGTTAAGGAGTCTGCTTATATAGTAATCAGGTAAGTTCACAAAAAGTTTGTCAACAATGCTAGAAACATTAAAGACTCACTCTTTAATGTGTTTGTATTTTTTCAAAAAGTATGTATGTTGCTTTAGATGACATCATTTGTTGTATTGTTGCTGATAAGCATATACAAAAAGTCATCAAAAGGTCTAGTACAAAATATTTATATACAAGATGTGACACAGAATCGCAAAAGAGATTAAACAAATCAATCGAGTTGTGGAAATTGATGATGAAAATAATGTTAAGAACTGCTTAAGATATGTAAATGAACAATAGCTAGATCGTAAAACTATGAGTTATGTTTAATAAAAGGACAATAAGGAAAGAGTGGATTTATGTGCAATACTTCTAAATAAATAACTTCTAATAAATAATAATCTAGAAATTTTATATACAGATCTGTTGAGCTGTTAGATAGATCTGTGCCTAATATTCTTGAATATAGCAGATATATGATGAACAGATATTATAAAAGTGTAGAAAATTAAAAGTTTTTTGTAAATATATTTCATGTAAATATAAAATATAAGCTTAGCAGACTTAACAGGTCTATGCATAGTCTACCGGAATGGATTGCCTTTGCATCTATAATCCAACTGGAATCTAATATGAACACCTTCAGTTTATAGCATGATAAATAAATAGATTTTTAAAGCCATTTATAGTTTTTTTTTTCAACATTTGGACAACAGATAGTCAATAATAAGAAAAAACAAATCTTTATATAGATATAAAAAAAATAAATGGATTTTAGTCTGAATAAAGTTGTGGGAAAAATTCTGCATTGTATATATTTATATATATATTTATTGTATTTTCTTGTCTGTATATTAATACTTACAAACAGATTTTTTGCCAAAACTTTATTCAGATTTGATTTGATACAAATTAATAAATAAATGTTGTGCTAGCTTTCAATTTTCCTACACTAAGCTCCCCTCCTTCCCTTCTCTGCTCTACTTTCACATTAACAAATTGACAGCTCTTTAAAAACAATTTATATCACAATTTAAACTGTTTCTGGAGCACGTTTAAACAATTAGCAGCAATAGTTGATCAATTGTTAGAAATTTACTTGAATTAATTGTTGTTGTTGTTGTTTGGTTGGCATGCAAATGCTTAGTGCAGTTAGTAGCGGTATTAGTTCTTGTTGTTGTTGTTGCTGCTGCAGCGACATCGATCTGATTGACTATAATCAAAACATGCTGCAGCTGTCCAGCGCCCGCAGCTGTGGGCGTAGGCGTGGGCGTGGCCGACTCACTTGACTTGGCATTGGGCGTTTGCTTCTTGTTGTTGTTGCTGTTATTGCTGTTGCTGCTGCGTCGCAGTGAGAAGGTGTTGCGTACGCGCGAAAATGTTGACAGCTGTTGCGCCTCACTAAGCGCCGTCGAGTTGAAAGAACTTTGCTGCGGCTGCTGCTCGAATACATTGATGTTGCCGCTGTTGCTGCTGCAACTGTTGCTGTTGCTGTTGCAGTTGCCATTGCCGTTTTCGTTTTCATTTTCACTGGAAAAACGTGAGGCTGGCGATTTTTCACCATTGAGCAGCTCACTTAATTGCTGATACTCCTCGTAGATGCCGCGACTGTGCCGCTTATTGATTTTATTCAATTGCTGTTGCTGCTTCTGCGCCTTCGATTTGAATATTTTGTGCCACATTTTCTTGCTCATTTTGTTGTATTAGTTTTAAAGACTATTTCGATTTTATGTTATTTTTATTTCGTTATATTTTTAAATGCCACATTGCAATGCACACGCGCGCCCTTTGCTCATCGACCGCGACTGCAAACTTCACGCGCCGGCGTTTTGTGTCCAACTGAGCGTCGGCAACATTGGGAGTATCTCGTCGACTGGCAACATTTAAGCTCGCATCATGTTGCAGCGGCAACAGCTTTGGCGGGCAACATGCTGCGGGCGCATATTTTGCATTTAATTAAAAATAGCTGCACTCCAGCTGCCTGCGCTTGCTCTTGTGTGGGTGTTGCAACAACAACAACAACAGTAACAACACGACAACTAACAAAGGCGGCTATTCTTTGTAAATCCCTAATCCCCTGCACCTCTCGGGCATGTCTTTGCAACTGATTTATTTAAAGGCGCCGCACAAATGTTGCTGAACTTTGGCTGTTTAGAGATCTTTCACTTGGCTGAGTATTTGTTGCCTTTAGTTGAAAGCTGTTTACTTTTCCATTCGCAAATTGAAATCTTGCTCTTTGCGACTTCCCTTTGTCATCAGTCAATCAGCGAACTTCCTGTGTTGTCGCTTTCCATTGATCAATTTCAAAAGAAGAAAATCGCACACAACTTTTTGGGTGTAGGCCACATATAATTATGCCCTATTATGGCCAGCAATGTACAGTTGCATAAGTGCACCAAAAATGGTAGCCGCAGTTGCAGTTGCAGTTGTCGCATCCAACATTTGCCGATCTCAGCAACATTTCGTGTTGCAGGCGACACACATAAATAAACAGCTGGCAGTGGAGTTGGAGACACATTAAACTGTTTTAAAGTTCATTTTCAAAATGGGGTACATACGCTACGAGAAGGGATTTGGCAATTTTTAACATTTATTATTTTTATTTGTAACTGCGCTAAAATAGAATTCATCTATGTATACTGTTTTCTAATAATTTGTAGAGCTTAGATATATTTTACTTGGAAAATTGCTTTTTTGCCATGGACATATTTAAAAAAATATATATATTTTAAACATTTTCTTTTTCCATAAATCGAACTTTGATTAAACTTTAATTAAGACAGATAAATCTGGAGTACATAACATTTGAAAGTTTTGCCTGTCCAAAAGCCAATTTTTGCTTTTTATTCTAAAGTGGAAACATTATATTTTATTATTTTTGTTAAATATGTACTGAGTAGAGCTTAGATATATTTTACGTTGAAAATTGTTTTATTTTTCTTTTGAAGAACCATATTGCTTTTGTAATTTTCAGATAACTTAAAAAAAAGATTTATTTCAGAAAGTTTTTCTTTCCATACTTCGAACTTTAATTTTACATTAATAAAATCCATAATATATTTAAAAAAAAGTATTATTTCAGAAATTTTTTATTTCCATAAATCTCACTTTAATTGTAAATTAATAAAATCCATAAAATATTTAAAAAATAAAAGTAGTAATTCAGAAATTTTTTGTTTCCATAATTCGAACTTTATTTTACATTAATAAAATCCATAAAATCTGGAATACCTAACATTTGAAAGCTTTGCTTGCCGAAAACGAATCTTTTCGTATTATTCTCAAGTGGTAAATTTTGTTCTATGTTATGTTCTTTAATTCTTATGTATATATAGGGTATTCCCGTTTCGTTCGCTGTAATCTTAGCTATCATTCTGTTTTTATAGCTTCCTTTCAATTTTTGTTGTTTCTTTTTTTGGTCGCTTCTGTTTTTAATTGAAATGCGAATGCACTTTTGAGTGTCTCTGTCTGTATCTGTGGATCTGTAACTGCATATGTATCTGCATTTGTATATGTATCTGTATCTGCATCTGTTTGTGTTTCTGTTTCTCTCTCTGTTTTTGTATCTGATCTTGTAGTGCGCTCCCATTTGCTCTGCGATAAAGTCAACTTGATGCTAACCGTAATAAATCACAATATGCCGCAGCATCCGCAGTGTCTCCCAGCTCCCAGCTCCCGTTGACAGTTGACAGTTGGCTCGATGACGTCAGCGGAAGAAGCGACTCTTATGCAACATATCTTCGATTATTGCACGTGCCAACGAAAATGTTGCCGACTAATGAACTTGAAGCACGCCATTGCTCTTCCTATACATACATGCGTATAAATGTATCTATATATGTATGTATGTACAGAATTATTGAACCAACAACGACATTTTCTCATATAGCATATAGTATTTGTTGTCTGCGGGTCGTCGGCGTCGTTTGTGGTCGCCCACGCACCCCAGACTTTGCCATAAAACTCCATAATCTTTTCTAATTGTCACGCCTTGGGCATGACAAAAATAAATACTGTATCTTGCCTTCTTCTTGGATGCTCTCAAAGATTTTTACGTCCGTCCCGCAGGCGAAAGGAAAAAGGGCGCAAACTTATAAATAGTGCACTTGGTTTGGTTGGCTGGCATTTTGGGAGCAGGCCGGACAAAATGAACTCAATTTTTATGAGCCAACAAACATTGAATGTTTCATATGCGCTAGCAAGTTATGTACTAAATACACTGAGCAAAAAAGAAGCTTATGAAAATGGAGTGCTTAGCCCTTTGGGAATTGTGGTATATGGAAATGGAATTTTGCATTTGAATGAATCTGAGATATGCCTGATTTTGCAACGAATTATTTTCCAAACAAAAACGTTGTGCAGTCTTACAAGTAATTGCATTATCATCAAGAACAGAAATAGGTATATGTATATGTAGTCAATGTATATGTAAACAAATAATACGAATAATATATTTTGATACCCAATTGCGAATGAATTTTTGATATTTATATAAATTACTGTCAGACTCTGTCTATCTCTCTTTTTTATTTTGTATCTCTTTATCTCTATTTCTCTCCCTCTCTCTCTCTCTCTATTTCTCTCCCTCTCTCTCTCTCTTTCATTCTCTCTCTCTCTTTGTGTCCCTCTCTCTCTCTCTCTCTGTCTTTGTGTCTCTCTTCCAATATCTCTTTTATTTGTCGCTATTTCTGAATTAATAAGCTCCATCTCTCTTTCTGTCTCTTCCTTTAAAGTATCTTTCTTATTTACTTCTTTTTCTCGTTTTCGCTCTCCCGCTCTATCTCTATCTCTCTTTCATTCAAAGTTTCTTTCTCACTTTTGGAACTTACGTTAAAGCAGACAGCTTTCCTTCCTTGCATTTCTTTCGCTCTTTCTTCCTTTCTCTCTCTGTCTTTCTCTCTCTCCCTGTCTCTCTGTCTCCCTCTCTCTCTCTCACTCTATCTGTCTCTCTATCTGTCTCTCTCTCTCTTTCACTTTGTATCTCTCTCTCCCTCTTTCTCTCTCTCTCTTTGAGTCTCTCTCTCTCACTCTCTCTCCCCTCTTTATATCTCTCTCTCAATAACTCTTTTTATTTGGCGCTAGTTTTGAATCAGCAAGCTCCATCTCTCTCTTTCTCTTATGTACCCTGTTCGTTTTATCTCTAATTCCCTTGCTCTTGCTCTGTTTCCCTGCATCTCTCTATCTTTCTCTATCGGTCTCTCCTAAGTCAAAGTTTTCTCCCAATTTTCCTTCTTTTGCATTTTTTTCACTCTCCATCTTTCTCTGTGACACTTCCTTTCTCTCTTTCGCTCTCTGTAAATGTATGAGTATATTGCAAACATTTTTAATCAAATTTTATATTTTGTTACATTTCTAATATAATGATTATCTATTTATTATAACTTTTTTTTTGCTGTGCAGAAAAAAACATTGAGTTTCTCTTTCTCTCTCTCAATCTCCCTGTTCCTGCCTCACTCTTTGCGCACCTATACATATGCGGCAACAACTTTTAGGCGTATTTGCTACTAATAAAGTTCTCTTTCTTCCAGTCATCAGGCGCTGCTCTTCCATTTGCACTGCACCCACTCTACACCACCCCCACTCTCTACTCTCCAGTTCCCGTTCCCTCTCCCCCTCACTGCACCGCTCCAGTTTTGTAATGAAATCATTTCAGTTCATTGGCGCTCCCCATGTAACATGTTGTTGCTTTTGCTTGTGCGTAGTTTTTTCTTAGCTTTTGTTTTTTTCGCTTTTCCGAACGCGTTTTGCAGATTGCACAATTTTCTGTTCTGTTTTCAGTTCAGTAATTTTTAATTTGTTGTTGCTATTGTTGTTGTTGTTTGTTGTTAATACAAATTGATGTTGATCTATTTGTTGTTGGGCCTATGTTTATCATTGTTGCCGCCGCTGATTGCTTTTTAGAAAGTGTGAAAGACTTTTGTATCATGCATACAGACTACATATATGGGCAGTTCAATTCCGTTTTTACATTGGATTTGCCTGTTGCAAAGACTGTGTACCGTTAATTGGGGTAGGTAATTATTGATTGGATTTGTATTATGCTTGGAATGGGTCAAAGGGCGAAAGCGATTAACAACTGCTGTGTTGTTGAATGTGACTGTGGTAAGTGTGCTATTAAGTAATTAAAAAAAGAAATCCAGTCAATTTGGCATGTGTAGACCAAGCTTTCAATATATGATATACGTTGTCATGGGAGATAGTTAAATAAAAAATTTTTATACAGTTTTTGAAAAGTAATAGATTTGACTTAATACATAAGTTTATTTTTTAACATAGTGAAAACACTCTTAGTTTTTTCTGATGTTTTTTCAGACATGCCTTTAGGATCAAAAGATAAAATCTTTTATTTTATCCTCTTTGGCAATAAAAATAAATACTAACAAAAGTATATATTATTTTCGGTACAAACAACTAATTTTTACAGAATTTTTGATAATATAACAAGATATTGCCTCTAATTTTATTCTTATATTATTTAAATATTTGTATAATATTTTTCTCATAATTTACATATTTAAAAGAAATGTATAATAATTTATTTTATTATTTTAAACTACCTTTTTACGTTTAACAGCAAAACACAAAACGTACGTGATGTTAGCAAAAAAAAGTAGCCACTGTGAGCAGCACGGCAACACTGCACAGTGCTTAACAGAAAGCTTTCAACAAGCTTTCTGTGCCGAGCTGCGCCGCTTAACAGTAACAAACATTATTTAAGTTACAATTTGCACAGACATGATTGAAAATATAAAAACTATTTTGAAAAACTTGTAAGTTTAATGAAGCTTTATTTATATTGACAGATCCGTCTGTGCCGTATATACCTTGCCTAGAAATGTCTGTCATAAAGTCAAAAAACTAGTTTTGCAGACGTGCAAATAACAATGTGAACACAATTTGCCAATAACAAATATTTTTGTTGTATTATGAAATGGCAATAAATTTTGTTGTTTTAGTTATTTCTGTTGTGTTGACTGTCAAACGAATTACGTTGCAAAAATCTTTGAAAACTGGTTGTATTTGACTTTGGAATTCGTTCTATGTGCAAATGAAACTGGAATTCGTTTCTATTATTGTTGTTGCACGTCGTGTGGGCTCCGAACGCTGTTAAATGTAGTTCAATGTCAAGGAAATTCGCGCAGAGATCGAGAGCAATCGCAGTGAGAGTGGGTTAAGTGGGCTTAGTGGGCTGGTATCTGGGTCACACCCAGCGACTGTGACAAGCTAAGGGCCTAAATCAGGCGCGCATTTAAGCCAAATATGAAGAAAGGCCATTACAAGACGACTACAAATCAGATTTGTGACACTGAGCTGCTCTGCCAATAGCTGGGCTTCGATATTGACGCATTTTTCGAGCATTAGTTAAAACGCGCACGCATTTTAAAAAACGTGACTCGATTTGCAAAAAAAATCAACGCTCGCATTCTGTCAGGCGCTACTTGACCACTAAATATATACATATATATATACATAAATTATTGGATATATATGTTGGATAAACGCCTTCCGCTGGGTCTACAAAGATGAATATAAAGTCATTTCTGGGTGGGAACAAATGTTTAATTCTATTTGCCTGAAAGACAATGTGATATGCAGTTCTATTTAAAATTAAAAAATATCTATAATATCTATTTCATATTTTGTTTTTTATATATCTATATATTTTCGATTTGAATCATGCTGCAAGAGAAGATATCTTGTCAATACAGAAGTTTCAATATTCAATAAGAAATTTTCCATATTTTCATTAAAAATGGAATTTTAAGCTCGATTAGGCTACACTTTCCATCACTTAGTGTTCACAATCAATTCTTAAAGTTTTAAACAAAGTTAATAACATTTGTTGCGGCGCTCAACTTTCTATGAGTTTGCACATCGCATGACATCAGAGACCAATGCAAATAATTTTTTTTGTGTAGCTGAAAAAGAAAAAAATGGAAATGCAAAAACAACACCAAACGTGGGAGGCATTTAAAAAAATACAATACTTAAAGCGCAGTAAAAAAGCGCAAACAGAAGAAGAAGAAGAAGCCAAGCAAACGACAACTGGCGACAAAAACAAAATGAAGAACGATGACATTTCTAACTATGTCAATTTCCATTTACAGCCACCAAAATTGACATAAATTCATTTTAATTTAATTAAATATAAAAGTCAGCCAAATAAAGCAGCGAAATGTCGAGAAAATTGACAAAATGCTTGACAGAGCTTAATTGTTTATTTGTTTTTAACACTCTACGGAGTATATTCTCTGGATAATGGCATGACATTTATGAGATAGGATGTGAGTTTATATGTAAGCTTTTTTGAGAAGGTTCTGTTCTACATTTTACTCAAGATACTTGAAATCTTAAGTTTAATATTAACTATTTGAAATAACTGAAAATAAAATAAGATTTTTTTGTTTTGTAAATTGAAAAGAAAATTAAGAGTTTTGTATATACCCTATTTGATAAAGCGCTTAAAAGATGTTTAATACGAAAGATCTATTTGCCATTCAATTTTTCTAGTTCGTTTGAATAACAAAGAAATAAGATAAGATATTTACTTTTGGTATAAATGATGATAAGAAAAAGCATGATTGAAATCGAAAATATTCAGATATCTTTAAACAAATTATCCTGGCTGCCATCTAGATGGGCTTAATAAGATATTAGGGATATTTGAAAAATATAAAATATTTGTCTTACTAATGTCTATATCAATTTAAAAAAATACTTTTAAATTTAAAATAATACTTTTAAATTGATATAGACATTAGTAAGACAAAATATTTATTGTAGGACTGTATTTAATAGTCATTTTAATTGTAGAGTTTAATATACCTTAGTGGGTAGGATACTTATCAAAAAGCTACAAGTATTTTTAAAGCAAGAGCCATGGGCAGTTATTATAGGCAGCATATAAACATATATGTATTCTCCATGGGCTCATTGTTCACTTTCTACAGAGATTGTTAAAAATTATTCAAAGAATGGTATAAGAAAGATATTAGCAAGGCAATTATGAATAGGAATTTCTGTTATGGGATTTAAAGAAAAATATGCGAAAAATTTTTAAAAATAAAATTTAACAGCAAAATAATATAGGAACATAGCAGTTAGAAAAACTGATTTAGAAACTGATTTGTTAAAAAAAAAACCTTTCATAACTAAAATAAAAATATATTCCTTGAGTTCTATGGTTTCCTTCCTTAGTACTTTCATAAATTACTAAAAAATTCATAAACTATAAAGATCATTTTAATTGAAAAGCATATTCTAAGAGTCTTAACAATTTTCTTTTATAGAATTTTCTTATAAGTTCTATTCTATTCACGTTTTGTCGTTTAAATTGGGGAATTGATTTTCATTTCCATTTCCTTTTGTGCATAAAATTTAAATTTAATTGCCTTTTAAGTGCCACAAAATCTGTTTAAATTTAAGATATTTGTATTTTTATTGATTTTCGTCAAAGTTTCGGCTTCTTTGTTTGTCATTTTAATGAAGGCTTCCAAAAAATTGCCGTGCCCACTTTAAAAGCAGACAAATTAAATTGTTTTTTTTTTAGTTTTTTAATATTCATATATGTATATAATAAATTTTTGTTTTCCAATTTATTTCTAAGCACTTCCTTCTGCGCTGCGTGCATGCGCCTGCGCGGAAGTCGACTCCACTCAATTTGAGGCAGCTCGCCTCAATTTGTAGCCGGCATTTTTGTTAACGTTTTTTTTTGGTTTTGTTTATGCATAAATTCATGAGTGCCAATGCACTTGAGTGCCACTCGATAAAAGTATCTTCAAGATACTTGTGCCTATGCTAATTGTGTAATTGGCAGCTGCTGAGCTCTTGATTAACTGCTAGTTATTATTGGCAGTTGACTCTTGGCTGTTTTTCTTACCAAAATCGAAGTGATACATGGTTGGCAGATCCCGCGGCGTTGTCGTGCGCGTCAGCGAGGCGACGAGCGGGGTGCTCGGGGGCGTGGTGATAAAAATCGCCTCCAGCTGGCGCGGCGGCTCCGATGCTGATATTTCCATTTCCATTTAGTTTTTTTTGGTTTTTCACAATGTGAAAATTTGGCAGCCACTTAATTTATGCAATGAACTCGCTGCTTAAAAGAAATTTTACTTTATTTTGTTACTTTTATTTCGTTTGTTCACTTGGCAACGCTTCCGCGAAAGTACAGAAACCGCGCGCGTTTTGTGTCGCGTCGCGAGCGTTTAAAAACGCGCGGCGAAAATCTTTCGCTCACATGCAAGCGCTTTGCAGCAATATTTATCAAGTGAATGATTTTTGCCTCATTTGCTAATTAATCATATTTCGTTTTCACTGCACTTTCAAAAAACTTTAGCAATAATTTTGCCTAATGTCTAACTTATTTTTTTTTTTTTTTTTGAATTTTGGTTTTCACAATTCTTTTTTGTAAGGCACGCGAAATTTTGTGAGTCGAAATAATTTTTTGAGTTGGTTCACATTTGATATTCGAGTTTGCTGTTATAGCTACAAGTTTTTCACATTATAACCAAAATCATATGGAAATTTAGCTGCAGCCTGGCTTATAATTTAAGTCTGGGCTGCGATTGCTGTGGGTGTCTCGAGTTGGTGTCTCTCCTCCGCGTTTTTCGTTGTCGTATCTGCAAAAGGTCAGAGCGTGAGATCTTTATTTATAAATATATACACACACATATTTTGTATAGAGAAATTTTTGTATATAGATTGCAATTTTATGTATTTAAGGTGTGTGTGCGAGTGCAAAAAGAGAAGTACGAGCTGAAAGATACAATGCAGTAACTATCAGACACTTTTGTATCTTTAAGTGTTAGAGATAGAAGAGCTAGCCGTTGCATGCCACTTAGATATAAGGGTAGATTAAAAGCCTGTTTTACATAACGAAACTTGAATGCATAGACATATACAACAACACTTGATGTTGATGACGTACCGGCCCGAAAATAAACATTCACCAATGGGGCTAAGCGCATATTAGCTAATTTGCAAAAAAGCCAACAGCAGTAACAATAACTGAACAACAACAACAACTATCTAATGAATACGCAAAACAAACGCAAAAACAGCATATGATGAAATCGTCTAAAGTTAGATGGCGATTTTATGGGGTTTTCTTTTCGTTTGTGCTTTGTTTTTTGGGCTTGGCTCACGCAACGCTTAGATAGATTTGTGTGTGTGAGAGAGAGAATCGGAGAATTTGCCAATTAATTACCGTTAATGTTCGCTTGATTTGCGTCGCAATGTATCTGTAAGTAGATCAGTTGTATCTTATGGCCGACACGCTTGAAGTTCCAACAGCGACTGAGTCGCGCGGCTCAGCTGAGAATTCGCAGTCTCTCTTTAATTGCAAATGAAAGTGAACATTAAGTTCCATCAGTGCGCGCTGCTGTCTGGGCAATTGAAAAATATCTCCCACAAGCCCCCACCACCATCATCATCATCATCATCAGCATCATCAGTACTATTATTATTATTGTTATTGTTGTCTCTTTGTTGATCTTAACGTTCGACAAGCTTTCAACATTGTCGGAGACCCTAAAAAAAAAATAATCTTTGGTTTGTTTGCCAATTTTTTGGAGTTTGTTTGTGGTTGCTGTTGCTGTTGTTGTTGCTTATGGTCATTTCGCGTGTTCAAATATCAATTAACGCTTCTCTTCTAATTATACCATATTTGTCGATTTTAATGACCGCGCTCTTTAACTATTTGCCTTAATGTTCGTTCTTAACATAATGGAGTTCAGGGCAAACAAGTTGCGTTAAGCATAGGCTAATTATGCGAATACTGATGAGCTTATCTCCTCCGACAGCTTCTATTATAACCCACATACTCAATTATTGTATATATGGCCTCATATATGAATCGAACGACATGCCTGTCAATATCTCTGTGAAGCTACAACTGAATCTATAGATATTTAGCAATTAGATAGACAAATAGCAAAGGAGAATTTGTATACATACACTCTAAAAAAAGAAAGTATTTAAAATTTAAAAATAAATAATTAATAATAATTTCAAAAAATGTTTAGATTTACAGAATAAAAGTTAGTGCAAAATATACAAACATAAGAAAATTAAATTTTTAAAATTGAAATTAAAATACGAGAGAAATGGCTAAAAGTTAAAAAAAAAATGTTTTACATGAAAGTTGTTTGTAATATGATATAAAATCGAATACTTAAATCAAAATATATATATTTAAAAAAAAAAAAACAGGAATAATATCAAATATTTGTCAAAAATATTACATTTTTTTTTTCAACTTTAAAATTTTCATATAAAGTTCATCTCCTGGAGTGTTTCCATTTTATGACATGTTTCAGTTCCTCTAAGTCTAAACGTTTGCTTCTATAACTTTCTGTTAATTCTCTGAGAATCTATATTCAATTTAGTTGAGTGTCATGTTTGTCGTGCTTCCAACTCGTTCAACCAGACAACAGCTGCTACATGTGTATCTTAATTTATGTGAATAGCATTTAGCTAGATAAATCCAAATATTTATATGCCTATTGTGCATAATTCAAGTTGAAAGGTTTTTGCTTTTTTTTCTGCGTCGCACTCGTAAAAATATCTCATTTCATTCGCAAGTGTTTTGATTTTATTATGCATATGAATGGGACACTCACTTATATATACCATATATACGATAAACCATATCGGGCAGAGGGAGCAGCTCTGTATGGGCCTTGTACGTGCCTAGAATGCCAATCGGATGCGGTAAATGACTAATAGAGGCAAAAGAGCCGACAGCCAAGATTGACTTCAGCTCTGTGCATGTGCATAAGTTAGAAAACTGACTTGGGAACCACTTCAAAGGCTCAGAGTTCATATGATATTGTATACACAGGAAATTTACAGAGATATGCATATGTAAGTAGTTTGTGTAGATAATATAGTTGAAAAATACTTGTAAAACATTTTAATTATTGAGTGGCTTAATAGAAAAATCAACATCTACTTGATAAGTAAATGGATTCTAGAAATTTATATTTAATTAAGAATATATATACAATTTATAGTTATAGATATCTATGTATATGTACTTTATATAGATGAAACCTTGTGCCTTTTATATATATGTACGGGTTCACAAAACAATTTTTCGGTTGTTTTGCTCCACTAAAAGGGTATACAAATGGTTGGTTTTAGAAATAATTTAGAAATAATAAAGATTGTAAGGATAGGAATTCCTTTTTTTTTTAATAATATTAGATAGTCGAGATCGTCACAAGTTTAAAAAGGTATTTGAAGATAGGAGTTCATTTATCCAAGTTATAATCAAGACTGAAAAATATATAAATGGATAATAAATGGATAAATGAAGTCTTCATTATAACTTAGATAAGAAGTGTTGAAATTTTTTTTCGAACGCCAATCAATATTACATCATATGTTTAGTTTAAAAAAAAAGTCAAAGCCGTTGCAATGGGGTGTAACTGACTCAGCGATACGCTGTTTGCCACAGTCTTTCAGCCTTTGACATGGCACCTGCTTTCTGACTTGAACTGTAGACTTAGCTCCTACTCTTTAAACACAGTATATAAGTCAAAATAGTTAAATTCAAATACTGATTACTAATAGCACAGATAATAAAATTTTATAAAGCATGGTTAAAGAATAAAATTTTTGTAAAATCAAATTCACAAACAGCTCACATTTCAGAAGCTGAATCATTGAGAGCTTTCCATTTTAAGCTAATATCTTCAATGTAATTTGTTTCGCCGCCCACGCAGTAAATGCCAAGACGCTGACGTACATGCATATTTATTTGAATCTGAGCCTCGTTTCATATTATTCAGTTTATTTTTTTTTCACTCTTTATCAAATACCCTAAGCCCACGCTCACGATACCAGCTTAGAGCTTTGCTATGTTTTTCGGAGCACGCGCCTTGCCTGATATTTGTGAATGGATTTTATGTTAAATGAACGCCAATAAGTCTGCCCAAAAATGATCTCTAATTTATGGCTTATAGCTCAATTCATGGCAAGTAATTAAGAGGCGCGCACTTCGCCAAGATCTTTCAATGTCGCACGGAGTAACTGGAGCGCAGTGAACAGGTTCTTTTTGGTCTGGTGGGGGGAGATCATTGACCAACAGCTGAGCTAAGCAAAAAGCAGTCGAGCCCTAACATGGTAAATGTCTGTCAACTTGGACAGGTGTCTGTCTGCGTGGAACAAGTGCAGCAGCTGCGTTCCAACTGGCCAGGTTTCACCTTCCAGCGGACTTGTGGCATCACTTTCGGCTTGGCACAGTTAACCAAAAGAGAGAACCAGAACGACCACGAGAATGAGAACGAGAATTGAAAAACAAACACACATTGTATACACATTCGACATGGACGACAAGTCTGAAGGTCACGTGGGGTTGTCGTCTCTGGTGTCAGTTTACCAGTGGATGGAGTACACTTCTCTTTAAGGCTTGCCACATGTTGCACTCATGACGAGGTCTTAAGTCGTAATTGCGATAACCAATTTTTTTTTGTGTTTTTATCAGACTATGTTAGAAAGATAAGCAATTGCATAACTCAATCGAACTGTTGACATTTTAGAGTGTTCTGAAAAGATAAATTTCTAATTGAAAATTTACTGCGTTGAAAATTTTTTACTTAGCGTGTTGTATTCTTTCTATATGTGAAAATTGTTTAATTTAAATAGAAAACATTTTAGTAAACATTGAAATAGTTGCTTTAAATTTAAGAGAAATACTAAAAAATTAGAGTTTAAATATAGATACAGATTACAGAGTTTTGATAAATTGAAATCAACTATAATTATAAATAGAGGATTTACGTCTCCAGTAATTCTTAAGATCGACACGCCTATATATATATACATATGAATATATAAATACTCTCTGGTATCTGGTCAAAATTCTTCTGTTTGCTAAAAAAAATGTTAAAATATTTATTTAGTTTCAACTAAATTAGAAAAAGTATGACATTTTTTAAGATTTCTTTGAATATTTGCTTTGCAAAGCAAAAGTTAATAAGTTAGGTATATTTATGTGGACCCTCGTTAATATATTAACCATGTATAAATAAAAACAAACTTTAAAAAAATTACTAGATTACTATCTAAAATAATTATAAAATTTAAAACTTATAAACTCAAGCTCTCATATATTTCAAAAATATTGCAATCAAATTTTAAATTTAATTTACAAAAGTGAAACAAACGAATTCAAGCTAAAAATAATGAAAACTCATTTACTTAAAACAAAATACTTTAATTGTTTTTTGTTGAACAACAAAATGAATAATACAACATTTATGAGTAAACTTCTTTGTTAACTCTAAACAAGTAAGAACGTTGCAGTCGGGCGCCACCGACTGCGTCAGACTCTGTTCCTGTTAAAGGTGTGTAGGCTCAATAAATATGTAGACCGTCCGTCCGTCTTTCCGTATGTTTGAATGCGAGATTATTGAGATTCCTTTTTTGAGCATGTCTTTTACATCAATTTAGCTACAGTCATACAATTTTACATATAGCTTTTTTAAAATAAAATACTATTTTGGTTTTTATTATATATTTTGGATACTGGCTCCACATTTCACAAAATCAATTTAATAAAAGTTTAGTTGCAAATAAAGCCACATTTACATTTTTTTTAAATTTTTTAGGTAAAACCGTATTTTTAATAAAATATAAGGATTTATGCAGAAAGTTTTATCAAAATCCATTAAGTAACATAGAAGTTATAATAAAAAAATAAAAAAAACATTTTAATAAATGATAATATCACGCGGCAGCGATGGGAATAGAACCTGGGTCACGCGCTTCGCATGCCTCCGACTCTACCCACTACACCACGGCGTCTCTTGAGCCAAATTGAGTTTGGTGTGTTGATTTGGTTAAACAGACTTGCCCCAGTTAGGTCAACTAGAATTTGTTTTAATAAATATAAGGATTTATGCTGAAAATTTTATCAAATCCATTAAATAACATAGAAGTTATAAAAAAAATAAAAAAAAAAATTTTATTAAATGATAATATCACGCGTCAGCGCTGGGAATCGAACCTAGGTCACGCGCTTCGCATGCCACCACTCTACCCACAACACCACGGCGTCTCTTGCGTGGGTATGTGCCAAACTGAGTTTGGAAGTGTTTTGATTTGGTTAAACAGACTTGCGTTGTGGTAGCGAAGACCCTGCTTCAATCCCCAGTTAGGTCAACTAGAATTTGTTTTACGGAGGCTTACATTATGATTATTATTATTTTTTTTTTTTTCGTAAATTTTAATTTCATGAACAGTAACCCACATGTCAAATTTGGATGCTCTACGTCTAACACTGTAGGAGATACAGTTTTACCCTATTTGCCACGCCCCAAATGGGCGTAGCTATATATAACATACATTTTTGGGTAGAGGTAGGATACTAGTATATATATTCCAAGTCCCAACTCTCTGACGGAAATATTGCCGAAATTATCACGGTTTTAGTAAAAGATATAGTAATTCCCGATTTGCCACGCCCCCAGAAGACGTGGATACATAACTTTTGACTTATCTTAAGAGGAGGTCAACAGTATCCCACATGCAAAATTTGGACGCTCTAGCTCCAAAACTGTAGGAGATACAGTTTTATCCGATTTGCCACGCCCTTAATGGGCGTAAATATCTTTAATATATATTTTTGATTCCGAGTGATCTACTTGCACATGTATTCCAAATTTCAAGTCTCTAGCTCTTAATACGCTCAAAATATTATAAGATTTATACAAATCGCTATATATATATTCCCGATTTGGTACGCCCCCAGGGGGCGTGGGTATATAACTTTTTGATGTAACTTAAGGGAAGGTCAACAGTAACCCACATGCCAAATTTGGATGCTCTAGCTTCAAAGCTGTAGAAGATATAGTTTTATCCGATTTGCCACGCCCACAATGGGCGTAGATATATAATCTATATCTTAAAACGTCCGCGTGGTGTACACGAATATATATTCTAAACCCCATTTCTTAGACTGCAATATTGACTAAAATAACAGCGTTTTAGTCTTAATAGATATAGCATTTCCCGATTTGCCACGCCCCCTGTGGGCGTATCGGAAAAATACTCAAACTTGATCTGACGCGGATACACACGAGTATATATTCCAAATTACAAGTCTCTAGCTTCTATAGTGTCCAAATGCTGCGCGTTCATACAGACAGACGGACAGACGGACAGACGGACAGACGGACAGACGGACAGACGGACAGACAGCAAGACGGACATTGCACAAATCCAATAGACTCTTTTTCCCTTTGGGAACAGAGTCTAAAAATATGTTTTAAAAACAGATGTTGACTAATTTAATTTAATATAATTACAAAAAAATGCCAAAAATAAGACTAAACTTAAGATTATGAAAAAAATCGTATTTAATAATTATTTATTTTACACTTAAAATTAAATATGAAAAGTTAACTAATTACCAATCTGAGCATATTTCTAGCTACATAATTAAATGTTTTAAAGTTTATTTCAGTTTCATTGGCTCAGTTAAGGCCAATTAAAATTGTTTTCTAACCAATCAACGGGAACAGCAAAACAATTTGTCATGAAGCTCAATTGAAAACGAACGCCAAGCTCAACTTAATTGCTTGCTTAATTGTAGGTATATAATATAACACTAGATTATATATTATCTATATAGCAGGTAACTTGAGGTATTTCCACTAAGCCGCACGTTTAGTCACTGATCAATTAGCTGCGCATGCGGTTCGCCGACTCACAGCTCGCATTACGAGACAACCGCAAAAAGTATCTCAAAAGTCACAGCTGCTGATGTGGTGTTTTGCTTATAATTTTTAATTAATATAAATTATGAATGATCCGAAAAAATAGAAACAAAACAAAAGAGGCGAAAAGCTCAGCCACCTTGGGGCTTCTTTTGCGGCTTTCACTGACATAGAAATCTCCAGCACCTGTCGACTGTGCGATATGCAAACTACAAGATACTTTTTTGTTATACCCGAGCGTAGCTACAAGATATTGAAGCGTGCTTTTGTTCTCCCCACCAAATGCTGATGTCATTTAGCAAGCACTCGAGCTCTGTTCGTGTTGTTGCTGCTGAGAATCTGGCTGTGTATCTGAGTATCTGAGCTGTGCTTGAAAGTCGTCACGCTCGTGAAGGTTAAACAGAATCTCACTGCGAAAAAAGCATTTTTTTTCTGAGGCGTGTTCAAGTCGCGTGTTACGAGTTGTTACAATACCCATTACTTAGAGATCCTACTAACTCTAACTGACTCCGACACTTGTCAATAGACTAGGCACAAACAAAAAATAAGTAAATAAACTCGAAATGAAAAACTGCAAAGACGCTTGAGATTTGATGTTAATTGCACTTGAATGTGCCTTGCCCGTTTCGTACATAGATCTATATATATATATGCAAAAATGCTGATGTACAAACGTATGTGCATGCAAAGCATTTTGCTGGCTCTTGTGATTGCCATTTATTGGATTTTTTGGAGCGTTGCAAATATGCATGGAATACAGCGGACTTACTGCGATATTTGCGTTGCCAAATGGAATATGCTTTGAATAATTTTTCTTGCTATTTTTTTTTGTTCGTTTCGTTTTCGAAAGGCACTTTCTGCAATCAGCTGGCTTGGGAAACATTTAAGAGTATTGTTGTTTAACAAATATTTGCAAATGTTTTGCATTTAGAAATCAAGTTTTTAAGACGATGCGCAATTGAGCTGTCTTTAAGAATATTTATGATATATTATCTACGTATACCCTGTAAGTTTGAGTAAGTAAAATCTAATGTTAGTTATTTTAGAGAGTTTCAATTAAGCATTATATGTATTATATGTATATGTTAGATGTCTATAACAAATACATGTTTAGAAACCTAAGAAATTTTACTTTGAAATAATTAAAAATATAAGTCTGTATTTGAAGCTATGATTGATTCAACTTCTATCTAGCTCATATAATATATATATATGAATTATATATATATATATGTATATGTAATAGTCATACACCTTAATCATAAAATTTAATTATCTTGATATATATTTTTCAAAATTTCATGCCTTCATTAAACTGTCTTTATTCATCTATTATCGTAGATATACATATTTTTCCAATTTTTTCGCGCTTTTATTAAACTCTCTTTATTTTTGCTGATTGGGTATACGCAAATATATAAATTTATATATAGATTGGCAAACCTAGTTATGTTTTTCTCATGCCTATCTCTGACTGCACCTAATTACACAATCCACAACCACGATACACGGAAACCTAAATACATGTGATATATAAAGTTGTATATATACATATATATATACATTAAGTACACTTACAAGACCTTGTTACATTTCTTTTAATTACGTCGCAGCTAGACGTCAACCTAATTAACATAAACTCAACTAAAATTCAAGCAAACAGCAGTCACAAATCACAGGCACCACCCGCATCTACATCAGCTCTCTCTCCATCTAGCTCTCTCTCTAACTTCATGTAAACAGACTTCAATGAGTTGGCTTTACTTATCCTCGATCTGCAATTAAGCGGCAGGGAAAACCCCAACGAAAAACAAGTGAAGAAAAAAAAACATTTTCCAAACTATCGATTAAACACGAAGGAGCAGCGAAAGTTCTAGGAACAAGTCGCAACCAGTTGGCTAAATTGGTAACATGACGCCAGGCATTAAGGGCCGCACCCTAGTCTGGTGGTAACCACAGCCTTAAACGTAAACGTAACCACCCAGCTAGCCCAACTGGACGTCCTTTGGGGAGTTGCCCATCGCAGCCGGCGCCGGCTCCGGCTCCAGCTCCAGCTCTTGTTCTTGTTCTAGTTGTTGTTTTCATTTGGCAAACAACTTTTGCTGGACTTGTTATGCCCGGCGAGGTTGTCATGGAAAAAAGTGAACCGTGGCAACATAGTACATGTGAGTACCTATATAGCCATATAGAGCATTCGGCACTTTATCTGACCAAGCCACAAGCATATGTTGGTAGTGAGCGAGCGGCTTTGTCTACATTGATTGCGCTTTTGCATGTGAGCGCAAATTGAACAATTCGACGCCAAAAAACTTTTTATCGGCAACTGGAAAACTGGAGCAAGCGCAGACATATAGCAAATATGTGCATATATACATATGTTTGTGTGTGTATGCGTAACCATATCTTATCTAATTTGCGCAGTTTGAGATAAAATGGAAAATCAAAAGCGCTGCAGATACTTTTGCCTGCTTATCTTATAGCGTACACTAGACTGAAACTCCGTGCTGTAAACATAGTCGTAAGACCTGAGAATCTCAAAAGTCTGGCACACATATCTCAGGTATCGAAGCGACGATAAAGTCGCATTTTTTGTAAATATTTAGATTGATAGCCGGTTTTCAATTTAAGTACAGGCATATAAATACGGGAACTATTTTTACTTTTTACTAGCTGATAAATCGACTGCAGTGGAATAAAAAATCGAGATAAAGAAGCTGTTGCATGGCTTGAAATGTGATATGCTCAAGGTCTCGCTAAACAAATATATATAAAGGTATTACAAAGTAGAGGAGAATAAAGAAAACTCTTGCATAAACAAAAATATATACTGTATGTTTATATATTATAATATTATATGGTTTGTCTGCATTCTTATCAACTAGGCAATATCATTCAATAATAATTTTTCATTTTTATCTTTAATTCTTGGAAATGACGTACTGTTACTGTGGATTATATATACTTATAGGAAGGTTAACGATAGTCCTATTAAAATAATGCTCATAGATATCCCATTCATGATTCATAGTTTATGATTTCGTGCATGCAGAGTCACTTTGCACCAAGCAAATTGTAGAATGACTTTTAATATAATTGTGATAAGATGGTTTTTATAGTAGATGATACTGATCATGATAATTTATAATATAGTACTTAAGAGCACACATCACACCATATAAGAATAATCGTGCTCGTATCTTACTGCAAGATCAGTTTTGTATGACTGTAGTAGGTGCTTGTCTCTCTGTGTATTACTTTAGTTAAAAATAATTCTAAACGATTATTCATTACGAGTGTTTACTATTTTTACTTATTTTTACTTTTCAGTTTTGAATATTCTCATGTAGCCTCAAACTCACAAATAATAAATGTATATCTGTAGATGTATATATATCTATGTATGTTTGCATATGACTAAGTATGTTTGTTTTAAAGTAGTTATACGCAGTGTATAGGCCCATTTTTGTTTGAGAATGAGCTCAACTTTTAGGCCAGTTTGTCAATAAGTTCTTAACACAATTTTAATTGTTTATTTATGTATTTAAAACTTTGCGTTTTTGTTGGTATTTGCCAAAGGCGTTGCCTTATCGTCGCTTCTATCGGCAATACCTGCACCTGAGATCTCTTTATAATTAGCCATTATAGCTTATCGGCAAAGACTGATTATAAATATATGAGGCTATTCGAAAGGGAACTTTGACTGCCCGACCAGGCTATAAATCATATCTAACTTGCAGCTTACCTTGAAATATCATAAAGTATTCCCTTATGGCAGTAGCTGATCGATTGTGATATATACATATATATTTTTTTAATTGATACTCAAGTATTCGAGTGCATTACTTCAACTATTCCCATGCGTTGTAATCAGCAGAATTTATAGAGTAGTGCACTTAATAACACAACACTAAACACACACTCACACACACCCGCACTCACACACGCACACACATGTAGGAAACCACTTTCGTTGTTTTTCAGCAGAACTCTGCTGCGTGTGTTGTAGATGGCGCCACTTAGCGTTAAAAAAAACTGCTGAAAAAGCAAAAGTTAATGAATTTTTGTTATATTATTTTTTATTTATCTGCTGATTATACAATTCGATACGGAGCCCTTAATTAATTTGCATTAATATTATTTTTCATAAATTTTATTTTGTGTTTCGGTTATTTTGAAATCAGGTTTGTGAATAACGCTTTTGTTGTTGGGCTGCTTCGCACTCGCGACGTTTGCGACTGGCGCTCGCAACGGACGCGTATCGAATGGAGAGGCAACCGGAGACGAAGCCGCTCCAACCTGTGCGTCGGCGTCGCTGTCGCCGTCGTTAACGCCGCCGACGCTGGCGTTGACTGCGCGTCGCGTTAGCTCTGCCGAGTCGACCAGTTATGAAATTTAGACTGTGACCCTTAGTAACTGGGCAACCAGTAAGGTATTTTTTTTTGTATAATGTATTTTACTAAAATATAATAATATATGTATGTATGTATCTTAAATGTTGACATGAGAAAACATAAGTTTGTACGATAATCTTTAGCAAGTCGAAGATTAAATACTCTGTTAGATATAGGGCTTATAAGAGTCTTTTATGCAAAAGCTGTAATTTTAATTTAAATATTATAATAGAATTTTAATCCAATTAGTATATTCATGTATGATAAAAATATAATTGTAGGGCTATATGGCCTTATGGCCTTAATAGGTTTATATATTTAAAAAAAATTTAAATATTTCGATTTATATATTTTTATATATTTTTTTTAATTTTTAACATGTTATACAGGTCTAACTCGCTACTTTTCTCGTAGACAGCTTTTTCTAGAAGGGGTGGGAGGAGGGGTGAGAACTTTTTTCAGAGCTTGTTGCAAGGAAAACCCAGAGGTGCAATATATATGGGGTGGGTCGCTGCAAATAGCTTTCCATCCACACCTTAATTGTTCTCTACTGCCTTATCAGTACAGATATTGCTTCATATGCATAAAGTCCTTTGATCTGGCTAAGATATGGAAGGAAAATGGAACCAAGCAAGGACTCACTCATAATGGCTCTCAAATATAGGAACAGTCATATAAAAATACCCACTCGGCAACTAAAACTAATTCATAAAGCAACAAGCATCTGTTTCTAGATATATACAAAATACATCTCACATATTATATTTCATGACAAATTTGAAATACTTTCCACGAAAGCATACAAATTATGTCGATGTCACATTCATTTTTGACCACTGTCCAAAAACTGGTGTTGCGCTTTTCGCGTTTTTATATCAAAAATGTTTATACCAAAAAGTTTTTTATGCTTTTTGGCAACACCGGTTTTTTATTTTGGCTGCTTGGCTCAGTTAAATTTTTTTTCAGTCAACTATATTGGGAATCTCTTCTGTGAAGTATTTGGAGAGCCGCGGGCGTTTTTGTGTGTGGGTGTAAATGATGTGGACTGACGCATGTTAATGTTTGACAGGTTTCATTTGTTGCACAGCTGTGTAAAAATGTAACGCTATTCGTGTTGTTGTTTTCGCTTTGTTTCTTATGATGACTCCAAGGGGTCTGTTTGGGGCTCTTGGACACTTGTTGCTGCTAACACATTGAGTTGATTTGACACCTGAGGCGTGTGTCCAAATGCATGCAACGCATTTGTCGCAGCCATCAAAATAAATGCTTCCGCTACTGAAATTTATTTAAACCAACCAAGAAACTTACATAAATTACAATAGCACAGGAAATGGGCGTGGCTGAACTGCAGCAAAAGCAACTTAATTAAACGCCGACGCGTGCCAAATGTTTGAACAAAACAAAAAAAACTATCTAGACACAGATCAGACCAGATCGAGCCACCCACACATCAGACATTAATTATTGTTAATTGTTGCAGTAATGCAAACAAAACATTTGTTAGGAAAATTTTTAAAAAATATATCGTGAAATTTTAATCAAATGAAAAGTGTAAAAAACACCTATAAATTATTGTATACATATACAGAATGTTGAATGAACTATTTAGTGAAATCTTTTATCAAATGAAAAATGTTTTAGATCAAATATAATATTTATAGATTTTTAGAATTAATATTTTGGCATACAAAAAACTGAAATAGTTATCTAATGCATATCAAAATTTTAGAACCCTTGGTCATTTGTAAAACTTTAAATAGGTCTATTTAAAGGTTAAAGTGGTTATTTTTAATTTGTATAATTTGGGATTGGTGAGAATATCTATAGCATGAATTATATGTAACCCAGCTTTCAAAATATGTTGCCTTATAAAACTTTAGAAAATGCTCCGATGTGTATAATTTATTGAAAACATATAAAAGTTGCAGAAAAGTTGATAAGTAGATGAATTATCAGAGAGTCTTAGGATCCAGGTTCTTATGACGGAAATTGAATTAAATTGAAAAAAAAAGAAATACGGATGAAGGTAATTTTTTGAATGATGAAGACAGATTACAAATGTGAATAGTGAAATTCGAAATAATAAGTACCAGATGCTGATCAAATAACAGGGAGGCTTACTATATGATAATATGATATAATACCCTTTGCAAGTGTGTAAAACGTTTAAAATATCTGTATACTCTTGGAGTACACAAATATTTTCCAGCTTTTAAAATGAATTCACAACAGTTCTACATAGAAATTCTCTAAAAATTTATATTAAGCTGACTTCCTGGGCTTAATATACAAACAAACCAAAAAATACCACCTGAAAATCTGCTACGCATACAATTTCGTCCACAGAACTTAAACAACATGTTTTTAAGCGATTACATAGAAAAATTTAATAAGTAAAAAAATATAAGCACTTCACAGTTAACATCTTCTTTAGCTTCTCAGACACATAGACATTGATCTCAATATATTTCATTAACAAACACTTTGTACCCTAATTTACAATATAGATATATAGATGCATTGATATTAAATGCCGTTAGTAGATGCTTTGAGTGGGAACAATAACAACAACAAGTATCGGGTTTGGTGGCATAGAATATTGCACTAGATATAGATAAATGTGCGTGCACTGCAAAGGTGAAATGCATTTCACTTTTCAGGTGTATAGTACATGGAGTGCAGGAATAGGCGCGTGACTTCGCCAATGACGGAACGATCGGGTATGCTTTGGGCCATGCCATACAGAGCCATTTTGCCAACCACAGGCTGGCCAGGATCCTTCATAATCTCCGTCGTGCAGGTGCGCAAGTCGGCCAAGAATTTATCCGCAACGCCTGGTTGGGTGTGCATGTCCGTGATGCAAATATGAATGCTGCAGCAGAGATAATGCAATTTAGGCACACTTATATAACATTAGAAATCGACAATCCTTACCCGGAGGGGAACTGAAGTGGGTTTAGATTCCAGCCCAGTTTGCATAGCGCATCCGAGAGTCGGAAAATATCAAACACATTTGAGCCCATTGCTATAACAGAGGTAGCTGGTTTGCCAAAGATAAAGATGCCATCGATCTGACGCACACTGCAAAAAATTCAAGAGTTAGGCAAAGTCTACAGTTAATACTAGCAGTATTTACCCCGCTTCGATGTAACGCGCCGTGTCCACAATGCGTTTGGTGGCTTCCAGATAACCCTCATAGCCGAAGTTCATCATTGTGGCCCAACAGGCGGCAATGATGCCGCCGGCACGGGAGCCATTCACTGTGGGTGAGCCATAAACGCCGCCAGGCCAATCGGTTGTGACCGTAAACTGATGATCCTTGAACTTCTTTTGGGAATACATAATGACCGACGAGCCCTTGGGTGCAAAGCCATATTTGTGCGTATCAGCTGAGATGCTGGTCACGCCCTTCACAGCAAAGTCGAAGGGACGCAGCTGGTAGCCAGCATGTCGCACGAGAGCAACGACAAAGCTGCCCAGGCAAGCATCCACATGCACGGGTATATTGTACTTGACGCCCAGAGCGGCAATAGCTTCGATGTCATCAATGGTGCCATACGGGAAATTGGGCGCAGAACCAACCAGCTGAAAGGTAAATTAATTTAAGAATACGTTTTACATATATGCTTGACATCTGTCACTTACCAGAATGGTGTTAGAATTGATGGCACGCTTGAACTTCTTAATGTCCACCTCATAGGTCTCTGGGTCCACGTCCACGTACCGTACGTGTATATTGAAGTACTGGCCGCCCTTGTCGAAGGCTGCGTGCACGGTGCGTGGGACTACAATGTTTGGCTTCGTGATGCCCTTGATTTCTCGTGCGTAGTCTCGATACGCCTTCATGGCCATGCAAATGGACTCGGTGCCTCCGGTGGTCATTGTGCCGCAGCTGTCGGCATTGCCGTGGAACAGCGTGCAGGCCATGCGCACCACCTCAGCTTCCATTTTGCATACGCCAGGGAAGAGATCGGCATGCAGGGGATTGGTGTAGGAAGCCTTGCCATAGACCTCTGTGACCAGCTCCACCAGCTCCGGATTGTAGCCATAGACAGCGCCCGAGACGCGTCCATCCCGCCAGCTGTAGTGTCCAGTCTTCAGATGCTCATCGACGAGGAAAAGGATCTGCTCTTTGGTCAAACCCTTCTCGGGCAGACGCACCGAGTATTCCAGATGCTGGTTGCTCTTCTTAATATCCGACTCAAAGTCATCCTTCGCCTTCTTCAGTTCCTTCTCCACGCGCCGGCGAACAGCCGGCAGCTTCTTGGCCAGCCTAAAGAACTGACGCTTGCCGCGAACATAGAGACCTGCGAGCAAAGTATAATGTCATTTTAAATTCTATTCATAAACTGAGGTACTTTTTACTTTTTTGGTAGCCCAATTTGCAGTGTTTATCAGCTGACTGATAAGCGTGTCATATCAAAAAATTTTAATTCATGCTTATCGAATGGCAAATTGAAAGTTAAACAAGTAAGAAAGCTCTAGTCGGGTCACAGCCCGACTACGAGATCCCCTGAACCAAGTCCGAGCTGATGTTTTAAACAACCTAGCTTACATCTTTTATCTATACATATTACCTCTGCGCGCAAATACACATGCACACATACACACAGGCACGCATATACACATGCACACATATACACATGCACACATATACACTTGCACACATATACACATGCACACATTTCTATACACATGAACACATATACATACCATGCACACAGAAACGCTCGCCGATTACTGTGTAGTTGATTTGAATGTATGTGTGCACACGTACAGGCTGCTGCAGCGTGCTTTTACAATGTTTCCTTTAATAACTTCTGTATTACTTAACGGATTTGAATGCAATTTTCTGCATTGAATGCTATTAATTTATTGAAAATACGGTTTTCACTAAAAAATTTGAAAAAATTAAATTGTGGCTTTGATAATTTTTTTTTTTATAATTTTTTTTTGTGAAATGTGGAGCCGGTATAAAAAATATGAAAAAATAGAAAATGTATTTTATTTATAGAAAGCTAAAAACAAAATTTGGTAGCTGTAGCTAAAAATATGTAAAAGATATGGTCAAAAAACTGAATCTTGATAACGTTTTAAATCGATAACATTGAAACGGAAAAATTTATCGAATATCTAAAACAAACTCGATATTTTCGCTGTATACACAGACCATCATGCAAAATTTGAAGTCTCTAGCTCTTATAGGTTCTGAGATCGACGCGTTCATACATACGGACAGACGGACAGACGGACGGACGGACGGACAGACAGACGGACAGGGCTAAATCGACTCAGCTCGTCACCCTGATCAAGAATATATATACTTTGTGGGGTCTGCCACGCCTCCTTCTGCCTGTTACATACTTTTTGCAAAACTATTATACCCTGATTTCCCATTTTCAATGGGTTCAGGGTATAAAAATAATAAAACATTTGTTAAACGCGAGTACCGGTAGCCAGGCGCAAAGGCACTAACAATCGATCACTAACTCAACGGAAGTGATCCACTTTTAGATTAACTATCAGGGTTACGAAATAACAAATTTGAGCAAACATTTAACATGCATTGTAAATTTGATGGCAAATGTTAATGAAAAGTGAGAAAATGTTTAAATTAAAAACTTTTTGATTTAGACTTTAGATAAAGTTATGTAATTTTTAGATTTGAATGATTAAGAAGAGAAAATTAAGCTTGTTTCATAAGCAATACTAACATATCGCTTGCAGATATTTATTTTTATGTCACAAGACCTTCTGTCTGGGAAAATTAGTCACAATTAGTAAGCTCATTTTTATGAAATGGTGCCACATATATGGGAACTGATAAAAACAGCCATACTTTTAATATCTAACAGCACATGTAGTAAAAATGATGAAATTATAGCTTACATATAAAATAAATAAAAATTTGAAAAAAAGATAGGTCAACTACAGAGCTGTAGGAAAAAGTAATTTAAAAAGTTAGTATATAGAAAATAGTTTAAATCAAATTAAGGTAATATGCAACATTTTGTTATTTCAGTAAAGTATATACACATTATCAGAATTCGTATGAACTATGCTCCTGACTTATAAATGTATGTGTTAATAACTTTCCGTTTCTAAGTTTATTTGCGCCCGACGTTTACGTTAGACAATTATAATCTAGGCCTCAATCAATTAAGCTAGATTACTTCATATAGATCACATAAGGTGGGTCGTTAGAGTTCAAAGTACATGTCGTCTATTTTCTTTATATTTAAGTTTCTGTGTATAACATACTTCGGACATGATAAGATTATTAGATTTGATATTGAAATGTAGGAAAAATGTCACATTTAATGAAATTGAACTTACTTTCATCCTTGCTGAGCTCCGTCCAGATCCAAACGCCGCCCAGTACAGTTGTTGCCGTAATCGCGGCCACCTGCCAGGGCTCCTTGTTGCCGAAGGCGCGGTTAATGCAGCCACTGACGGGCTTCAGGCAATCGTCGCCAGAGAAAGGACGCATTTTGCTGCCAACCGAATCAGAACTAAAGGCAAAGTTGAAAAGTAGTGTATATGTTCACGTTGTGCTCTGTAGACCGCCGCACTAGTAGGCAACACGTCAATAACTGAAATTATGTGGGCAACTAGTTGGCCTGATAATCGCATACAAAACGCTCTGATAGCTGATAAGCGTATCGTGCGCGTTTCATATTTTAACGATTTATTGGGAAGAAATGTTTTGCTGTTGTGCTCACTGCGCAGCTCACAGTAAACAAAGGAAAGTACATTTTATTTTTAAACTCTTAACTTTTAAACTCACTCACCTCTCGTTCTGGCTTGTAATAAACTTTTGTGCTCTAAATTGCCAAATTAACTGCAAATCACATTAGCTTATGACACCTGTTTGTTTTGCAATGTGAAATGTTACTAAACAAATGAGCGCTCATCACAGCTGTTGCATGGTATCGACAGTAATGGAATAATATATCGATAGCTGCGATGTAACTATCGCGTGGTAGATATTTGCAAAGGCGAGTACGCTGCAAAGGTGTGTAAACAGCTGTTCATAAATATCGATATGCAATTTATAAGTTACACTTCAAAACAAGCAATCGATCCTTTGAGCATATAGTACATTTCATAATAAAGCTAATATGTTTCGCACTTTGCCAAACACACTTAAATTGGTAATTATTAGATATATAAATATTATTTTATTTAAAAATATATTTTTTTGAGCAGTGCGGACGTTTAGTGCCTATCCGTTTTGCCAGCAGCATAAATGCCGAGGAATTCGTAAAGGTGAGCAGAAATTAATTTATAAACAAATTAAACATTAATTGTTTATATGTAGGTAAGAAATGAGAATGGCGTGCGCGAAATCACGTTATGTCATCCGCGTACACGTAATTCCCTATCGATGGACATGATGAGCGTTCTGCACGAGGCCCTCATCGAAGATCGGGACAATGTGGACCTGCGCTGCATTGTGCTGTCGGCCGAGGGCAAAGTGTGGTCGGCTGGCCACAATCTGAAGGAGTTGCAGCCCGAAGATTTGAAATACCGGGATGCCGTATTCCAAAAGTGCACTGACCTAGTGCTGGAAATTAAAAAGATGCCCGTGCCAGTAATAGCGAAGGTAAATGGCTATGCCGCGGCGGCTGGCTGCCAGCTGGTTGCCTCCTGCGACATTATTGTGGCCACGGAGAAGAGCATGTTCTCCACGCCCGGGTAGGCAGTTGATCTTATTTTGTAATCGCTTAATTGACTTTCTTTATCGCTGGCAGCGCTAGCGTTGGCGTCTTCTGCAACACACCTGGCGTGGCCGTCGGACGCGTCATGTCGCGTCCCAAGTCTGCATATATGCTTATGACCGGCCTGCCTCTAAGCAGCCAGGAGGCATATGTTGCCGGCTTGGTCACCAAAGTGGTGCCCGAAAGCGAGCTGAACAAAACAATCGATGAAATAGTAACTGCTATCCGAGTAAAGAGTCGTGCAGTGATTGCCTTTGGCAAGGAATTCTACTACGAGCAGCTGAACCTGCCGCTTGAGGAAGCCTATGTTAAGGCCAAGGCAAAAATGAATGAGAATCTCCAAATGGATGACAGCAAGGAAGGCATTTGTAGCTTCGTTGAGAAGCGTGCCCCCAATTGGAAGCATACCCAATGAGATTTCAACACCTAGTTATGGAAACTTTCCTAATTTTCTAGATCTGACCAATTGTGCATTTACTTGTTTTAAAGACAAATATAGTTAAACATTTTGTTAAGCATTTTATATATTATGGAGAAATGCTGTATGTGCTTGAGTTCATCATCATCATCATCACCATCTTCATCCTGATCATCATCATCATCATCATCATCCTGATCATTATATTTATCATTCCCACGACTTCTTCTGAGATTTGGTAAGTGTAAAATTGTAACCTTTATAGTTATTGTACTTATACCAAATAACAAATTAGTTACATTGGCTGTTTCTTGATTTAGATAATTTAGAACTAGAGTAGATTTTCTTGAAAACAAAATCAATTGAAAGATCTATTACATAGTCAAGAAATCGTGACAAGCCAGGGAAACTTTCAGAGTTTATTCAAACTTTTATGTAAAAATCGTCAGGTCTTCGGATGCATCGATCTTTAATAGAATTTTCAATCAAAAGCAGAATCATATTACTGTATAGTACCACATTTCATTAGGACTTCTTGTTGTTGCAGTGAATTTGACCTTTTCCAATTTTTTCTTGGTTTACATCTCAAGATCAGAAAGATTTATGCCATGTTTATTTGGGAAATGTGTTATTATCTCAATTTTCCTAATTCTTGTAGATCGGCAAGAATCGATATGATCCAAAAACCTTTTATTAAAGATTTTTTTACTTGTGCTCCATGAGTTATTCGTCTTCAGTCTTTGGTCTTATAAATTTCCCTTTTAACAGCTGCATATCTAGTTTTAAATGGTAAGCAGACTCCACTCGGATTGCTCTTCAGGGATTTTTTTTACCTTGGTATATTTTTGTTAAGTTTATTGCGGTATTTTGAATATATTTCAGCGTCTTCCTAAAAGTTTTAAATAAAACGAATTTTCGTGCTTTCGAAAAGTATGCTCAAATCTTATTTTGTGTGTAGTTTATTCAAAATGTGTGTTTTTTTTTAATATTGTGCAAATATTCAAAAATACAAATACAATGCTTGACGTGAATAATTAATAAAAAAAAGAATTAAAAAAAAAAATGTGTTTATGTTGGCAGTTTTTGTCTGTGTGGATTTAAGAATTTATTATGCTGATTTATTTTTTCGGTTCTGCTATATGCAATATTCCAATATTTGAATTTTGAGGTTATGTCTGTGAGTCTTTTTTAATAGAGTCGGTTTTTGTTTAAATGGTCGGACGTCGAAAATTCTTGAGGCTGGACGAAAGTGTGCCGAAATAAAAATAATAAGAAATAAAGAATAAATAAAATAAAATAAAAAATATTTGCGTCGTTGTCGCTGCCGTTGTTGTTGTTAATATTGTTGCTGCGATGCTTGATGTTGTTGTTGTTGTTTGTGTTGTGATGTTTAAATATTTAAAACTCTTCGCATTGAAACTAAAGATAGTTGAATATTAATCTTATAGGATGTGGAACATATATAGAGTTTTATATAGTAAGCGTTTAGCATATACATATGTACTAGGAGTATTTTCTAAAAGTAGAGCAATATTATAACTGTGCAATAAATGTTTGTTTTACTTTTTTTAAGATTTTTTTTGGTTATAGTCATGATAACTTTGAAAGTTGTTTACTTTAGAGCTAGAAAATAGATCCATTGGCTGGATAGTTACGTATTTTCGAGGCAATGCAAAGAGAATTATGCCAAAAAGAATTATTTAGTGCCAAGTGCTAAAGGACTACGCATGAATATGTGAAATTCCCAAACGTAACCCCGTGCGGTTGAAATTTCCCTTCCAAAGAGAACAAATTGTGTAAATGGAAAAATAATGACGAAAATAATAAAAAAAAATTGTGTTGAGTGTTGTTGTTGTTATTGTTGTGCAATGATTCTCCTTCCGTACTGTCTGTCGGCTGCTGGTGATTTTTTATGGATTTTTTTTGCTTTTAGATGTTAGCTCTCTCCTCTTTAGACCTCGGTGGCTGGACGTTTCTCGATCCAAGCCTTGATGGGTTCCAGGGCATTGGTGGCATCGACGACACCGCGCAGAGCCGGGTACGGTTCCAGCAGATCACGCTTGACCATGTAGTTCATGTAGTCGGTGATGCCTGCAAAGTACACATCGGCCCAGGTGAGCTGATCGAACAGAAATTATGATTAATTTATGCTTGGCTTAAAAAGTAATCTATTATTGCTAACCTTGCCCAAAGCCAGATGGCCGTCGTTGTCCTTGACGGTCTGCTCCAGTTTCTCCAGATAGAATGGAATGACCTCGGCATTTAGGGTGACCAGCTTCTTCTCCTTGATCTCATCCTCGGGCTCATACGAGACGACTGCAATTTCTATACATTAAAAATTCCAGAGTTAATCAAGGACACTGAACATGAAACGGAAGCACACAGTGTTCGCTACTTAGACGGAAGTCATTGATGGTATCAACCACAATGTCAATCTGCAAATCCTCCCAGGGCGTGGCGCCGCACAGGCCAACAGTCTTGGCCAGGAATCGAGCCATCGAGATGCTCTGATGCACACGCTTGCCATCCACCTCCAGCACTGGCATCTGGCCCATGGGCATGGCTAGAAAATGACAAAGTTTGGTGAGTCTCTATGTTGCAGATGCGGGAAGATGCACTTACTCGGCTTCAGGGCTGGCCACTCGTCGCGGGTGACACGCACATCCTCGTACTCGATGCCGCCATAGGCGAACAGATAGCGCAACGGTTCGGCGAGGGCCTTCAAATTGAAATAGAAGAGGGTGTAGCTGTGCTTGATCGGCTCGGCGGGCTCGGCTGGTGGTGCGGCCTCGCCATCGGCTGCTGGTGCTGCCTCGCCATCGGCTGGCGGTGCGTCGCCCTCTGCTGGTGGTGCGCCCTCAGCTGGTGGTGCTTGTGCTTCGTCGGCCATTTCTGCGCTTACTCAATGCAATTCCCTGTATCAAATTGAAAAACAATTCCATCTGTGAGTATCACATATCATTATTGTTATTTAAATTCTATATATATATATGTTTTTATGTCCATGCAGCAGGTCTTTCATGTCGGGCGTAAACAAAGTCCTCATAATAATCAGTGGTCTGTTTGTTTGCTTAAGCGCAGAGAATCTTTTAGATAGCAGCTGAAACAACGGATCGAACAAACACATATAAAAGTTGACTGCGAATTGCTTTATGATTGGACCAGTTGAAAGCAGAGTCGAGTATATGGCTATAATGTGTATAAAAATATGTTTATTTGACAATTTATGTGAGCTATGAACTAGTTAACAGCTCGTCAACAGATAAGATAAGTTTCAGATAATAGTGAAACAAACAAAACTTGAGCATTTCTGTAAAGCTTTCAAGCAGTTTCTACTATGCAAAAAAAAAAATGAAAAAAACACGTGAATGCAATACAATATCAGCCTATTTAAAAAATATATATTTAGAATAGAAATTTATTTGTGGTTATCGCGGTTATAGGGCTTCTATTTCACAATAACAATGACAATGATAATGTAATGATAATGAATGAATGAATGACATTTAAAATTCTTTTAATTCTTATTAGTTTCTAGACATTTCTTTTACGGAGTGCCAAAAGCACGAAATAGCTAGAGAGGGTTAGAATGCTGAGTAATTTCTGATTCTCTTTGTGCCTCTAACAATTTCATCTACAAATATATATTTTCTAATATTTTTATATTATTTATTTATTTAAAAACAAAGATTCAAATTTCTTCAATTTTTTTATAAAGTTTTTCTTCATATTTTTCAATTTTCTTATTCAATTTTAGAAATTAGCCTTGACATGGTAAAATATTTACTTTGTTTTTTTTTTCATCTAAATAAATAAAATATATATATTTTTATATTTTTTTATAAACTAAATTTTGTATTAATAATTTATAAAGACTTTCATATTTGTTTCCATTATTTTTTAATATTTTCCTAACAAATTTGAAATATTTTTTAAGTTTTTCATATTCCGCAAATTTCTAATTAGGAAGTTACCACCTTGTATACTTTGTTTTTATGACAAAAAGCTATTGTAACTTTTTATTATCTATTTGAACTCTGCTGCCAGAAAATTCGTATGCTCTTTAAACTGTATTATATACTATATATATTTCGCTATTTCTTTTAAGCTAGTTTACCTAGCTATTTTATTACACAACTTAACCTTCGTTGATCTATAATTAAGGCGGAGAAACCATTTCTTTCGCTTATGCTCGACTTGCCCATATTTGGAACTCTTAGTTACCTTCAAATTGTCAGCATTCCGGCTGGCAAATTGCGATAAATCAAAAGCTAACAAAATAATTACCATATAATTGCAATATATCTATATAAAAAGTATATATATATATATATACATTTAATGTAAGTATCAGTCTCAAAAGCGGAAATGCATCGATTATGCCAAAGACACGACTTGCAACAAAGCTGTGGAGCGGGGGGCAAGGGTAACCAGAGCCAGACACAGAGCCAGACGCAGATGCAGACCCGCACCCACACAATTCGCATTCGCATTGAGCGACGCGTCTGCCCATAGATCAGTTGGTTCTGCTTCAAGTTGGGGCGTTGGCGCTGTTACGCCCCTATATCCATTGTTTTTATTTTTTATTCTTTATTTTTTTTATTATCATATTAAGTGCTTGGCAGGAAGTGACGCGGAGCCCTTCGTGTATATGGCTGGTGGAAAGGCGAACTGGCTGTAAGTGTTGCAGTTTTCAGTGCCACATTTGGCAGGGAGCCCAGTCAGTCAGTCAATCAGTCAGGCAGTTGGTGGGCAGCCCTCCTCTAGTAATGCCCGATTGGTCGCCTCTTCCGCTGCAAATTCGTGTCTCAAATTGCAATCGATTTGACGTCTCTCACTATCCGACTCCCTCTCTATCTCAGTCACTCTCTCTCTCTCTCTCTCTCTGTCTCAATGTCTCTTGTTGCTGTGGCCGCTTCAATTGAATTTAATTTGGCATGATCCATCGAGGGGGGTATTTTAGTGTCATGATTTAATTAAATTTCGATTTTGTGCTATTTTAATGCTATTTGATGTTGCCCCATTGCCTTGTCTCGAAGCCCTCACTTAATTGTGTGAAATCGATTTTCAATTTTCACTTCGTGCGAATTTTACGAAAATGTCAAGAAAATGTTTGGGGCTGTTTAAAAAAAGGTCGACGAAAATTATCAGGTTAGCTAAACTCGAATGTGTTGGGAAGATGTTTTTTTTCGAATTGTGTTTGCTAAGATAATCATACAAATATTTTCAATAAATATTTTTGCATTCAAATTTTAAATAAACCTGGAATTTATCATCTCTTAAATTTTAAAATTATCAGAATATTTTTTTCAAGATTTTTTCAGGTTAATTTGTGTAAAACATCAACTTTCAATCTTTTGTTGAAAAATTTAAAGTCCCCGTTGCTCATCGGCCTATTCTAAAAATATTTTAAGTTGAACTAAAGCTTATTGAAATTAATGTTTCTTTTCCTAAACTCTCCCCGATTAAGACTTTTCGAATATCACTTAAATACTTCACTGCCAGATGGTATTAGAAATATCGGATCAGTAAACTAGCAATCGACCCATACACTGATTACAGATGAACTCAGTGATCAGGTCTCCAGGCAAACTGTTATCAATTACAATTTCAATTGCCGCACTGAGAACTAACTGAGTATAAGACCATTTTTGCTTTTCATTATCAATTTAAATAGTTTTCTTAGATATTTTTCTTTTTGGTAGGTATTGTCTGTATTATATAAGCTAGTTGATCATTGTTAAATTGAATCGAAATTTCGCATTGCACTTGTTGAGGATAATTGTAAAATTGTTCCGCACGTAAAATTTAAGTACCTCACGCTTCGAAATTCGTACGCGCACTCCACGATTGAAAAAATGTGGATTCGAGTTTACTATTCGTATTGCAATTCGTAGATGGTTTTTGTCGTTTCGATATCTCGTTGGTTTGGGTTTTGGTCCACACACGTCGTTGTCCTTCACATATTTGCGTGCGAATGATTCGAGTCGTAGGCAAGAACTGCGAATGCCCGAAACGAGTTCAAAACTTTTCGATTTCGAATCGATTGACCCACAAATCAATACAAAAGACAGTTCCAATTTTAGACAGACGATCGCCACAACACGAAGACGAAGTTCAAGCGTTCGGCTTTCGAAAATCGATTTTAAATTGGCAAAAGAAACCGTTTAGCTATTTAGTTAATTACATCACTTAAGCATTTACATTTAGTATGTGCTTTCAATTTCATATTTTCGCTACGATGCGCGCTCGTCCTTCGCGCTGTCTGTGCCTCTTACCTCAAAGAACTTTTCAAATCAAATTCAGCTCCAGCTGCGCTTTCCAAATCAATTGGAGAATTTTACTTTGGAGTTTGGCTTTTTGTCACGGCTGGTCACACAGCAAACAGAAGAAACCGATCGCAGCAGCTAAGCAACAGCAATGAACGCCGACTATTGTTGGAGAACTTGAGCGACGCCTTTTATACGTTCCAATTGACTAAATGGGCGGCGCCACTCCCACATGGAACTGCTCTGAGCAACGAAAAACACAAACGCGGAGAAAGCGACAGCGGCGCACAGAGAGCTTTTCACTATATGGCGACGCTGCGAGAGCGGATCGCTGTGGGCGCACTCTCTCTCTCTCTCCATCACTTAGAATGCTTGCGTGTTGTTTTTTATATATTTTGACTGGTATTTAAATATGCTATTGCATTTCAAAATGAATAATTATCTTAAGCCGTTGCTGTTGCCAATTAAAAAGAACAAATGCAGCTGCTGAAGACTAAAAGAATTAGTTATATTTGCTATATATTAACCCACCCATTGCCTGAAGCTGCGCTCTCTGAGCAGCTGAGTGTAAAGAGAGCGGCTAAGCCGGCAGCCGGCCGGTTTCTGCATGTGTGTGAGTGTGCTTGTGTGAGTGAGAGAGAGCATTTGCATATTATATGTGTACTCGAGTGGGCGTTCTGACATGTGCCTTATTTTTTAATGCCTTACAAAGGAATTTTTTGCCTGATGAATTCAATTAAATGTCGTAGAGATTTTAATGTTTCTATTCTACTTGTTTATTGTGTGCACTTTTCCTAATTGGGCTATAACAAACGTCTCTTGTATAATTTATTCACTATACGATTAGTTGTAGCGCTCTTAAGACATTTTTACTTGTATACTCTCTTTTGTAGATATTGAGCGTAAATTGTTTTGGCTTTTTGTTGGTCGATTTTTGGACTCAACTAAATATTTGGCGAGCTTTCAATTATGAACCAATTATAGGTAGCCTTAACTAAACAAATATTTATCACGGCTTTTAGTTGAAGTAGATTATTTGACAATTTAATGATAGTTTAAACAACTCTGATGACGCAATATTTATAAGAATAGACACTTTTAAGCTTAGTTTCTGTGAAAAGCGTAGTAATAATAACCATTTGTTCGCCTTTCTTTATTACAGGCTTCTAATCTTAATAGCATCAAAGATGATCCAATTTTGGGTAGACTAAAGGATTTTTCCATTAAGGCTTTTCCGCTCAAAATCAAGCTTTGTTTTGGGTTACAGTTAATGAGAAAACAACAATTGAAGGCAGAGGAAAGTTTTTACAACGCCAACATGAGCCGGTGAGCCGCTAATTTGTCAAATGTTTCAGCTTATCGGCGCCAGGCTATGAAATCTGAACGTTTGCCAAGCTTGTTTATGGTAGAGTGCAAGGCAGACAAAGTCCAACTGGAGTTAAACTGGTTCTATGCAGTTTCCCGAAGCTCCTCCTAAGATACTATTAAAAGAATATTAATTTCTATAGTTAAATTCTATACTAAAAACTAAATATGTATATATCTATAGCAACTACATTTAAATTGTTGGTTGTCTATAAAAAAGCATTTGTTTTAACAGTTAAGCAAATTCAAAATAGGCCGCGTTTGCTGCTTGCCAGTACAAATATTACACTGCTTGCTCTTTACTCTGTTTACTTTTGCACTGCTTGCTAAAAATTTAAACAGTAAGCGGTTCATTTAAGAAGCTTGTTCACTGCATGTGCACCCTGTTGAAAGCTGCTTGCTATGTTATTATTTTAACTGAATGGCGCCAATTATAAAATTTCCAACGATTGTAAAATATGATATATACTACTTGTGGACTTAAGACTAAAATTGATAAAGGCTGAATTTCACCAGTTAGCCGGTAAGTCCCCCAGCTCAATTGCTGTTACTAAACCAAAACGTTCGAAAATGCGCCAAGATAAGCAGAAAAGAGTAAAGTACTTGAGCACAGACTGAAAACCGCACCAAATGACCAATTGGCCTCAATGTTCTTGTTGGCGGCGATCGAATTGCCAACTGACGCAGAAAAAAACTTGCCGTAGAGTTGATAAGATAATAAGTTTGTATATACTCTGCCTGTTCTGCGCCTATGTTAGACTAAGTATAATAAAAAGTTAGGTGAACTTACCCTGAAGAATTTTCGATATGTTAAACAGGTTGTTTTTATAGGTATTTTGTGGAAACAAGTCTGTGAACAGCTGTAGAGCTAATGACATTTTTGGAATATTTTCGTTTTCACTTTGACATAAGACAAAATAATTGCTTGCTTTGAGAATTTTCTCAGTTAGCAAAAACATCAACAAACAACACCAACAGGCGACAATAATTTTTACCGGTAGATCTTCATGCTTTGGTGCCATTGTATTTGTCGGCCTAGACTAATTAAGAATTTATGCCGCCTGCATGTAAATAAAAAGCGAAATAATAAAGCGCAGCAACAAAAAGAATTATGACAATAATTTGCTGTAGAAAATGCGGCGAACTCTTCACACTCACACACACGCTGACACATACACAGTCACAGCTGCTAAATTGTGTGAGAGTGTGCAATCTAAATAATAAAGACAGAACAACAATAAGCAACAACAACAACAAGAACAATAACAAATTATAACTAAAACGGCGGAGTCGGCGCAGCAAAAGCAACGACAACAACTGAAGCAAACAGTTAGCAGTCGACAATAGCAATAACAACTACAGTATCGTGACAAAGAGAAAGAGGAAGAATCAGCACATTATACAGTGGGGCAAAACGTGTGATTTACAAAGAAAAAATTCAAGAATTCAGAAATGGAATATGGTAATATTATAGTCAGCAAAAAATTGCAATTATATATATAAATTCATTTCATAATATATGAATTGAATACATAGATTTTAAATAAAATAATATTATTTTTTGTAATTATATTTAGTAAGCTTGAATGAATATATTAATCTGTAGATAAACTATCCAAATGCATTCACAAAACGTTTGGAGATATATTGACTGACAAGTTAAATCAAATCTGAGTGTAAACATTTCTTTTTTGCATTTTTGCCCACTGTCATGTGAGAGCCGCCGACGGCGCACTTGCTGCAATGCGCGAATTTATTTTTTTATTTTATTTTATTGCAGTTGACAATCTCTAAGCAATTGGTAATTATTTTGTGGCAGTTATAAAACATTTTTAACACATTTTTTCACCTCCACAATATGCATAATTAAGTTTTGTCAAGTCATGAAAATCTGAGCGTAAAAAACTCCCTTCTTTATCTGCATAATACATTCATATCTGTCATTTGCTTTTATGATTATTGTAGTTTATTTTTGTGCCGGAAATTCGTAGAAACAGCTTTAAAAAGTAAAATCGATAGATTAGAGAAAGAGATAGCAAATAGTTTGTTTTTTGTGTTTGTTGCAAGAGCCGTAAGACATCTAATGCTAAGCACGTTGAATTAGACGCAACCAGTTTGGAGTCAAGAGTCAGATCGTAATTGAGTCTATAAATCTAAAAATAGAAAATGGGATAACCTAATGAAACAGCAACAGAATAATTGTTGAGCTTACCTGTAAAACTGTTCCGGTTGTTGCAGCTTATCAGTTGAATTATAAATTTTTTTTATCATTTTTTTGTAAAGGATATGACTCAGTGCTAGTAAAATAATAAAACTATATAATCTCTTGTGTATTCAGTGTAAAAATAACCTTGGTAATTACAACTTTATCATTTAATCCCATCCTGCTTAGAAGTAGACTTAAGTACGAGCGAGTATATAATAGATTGAAAACGTATCAAAAATTTGCCAAGAAATATATATTTAAAAACGTTTAAGCAGCAAATCGATTAATATTATTCAATGAATTGGATTTAGGCACCAACCAATCTAACCGATTACCGTTCAGGAACTTAGCTTTAATAGAATTCATTATATGACAAGTACTTAATGCCTATCAAGGTCTTAGTAAACAAGAAATAGTGAAAACTGGCAACAGCGCAAAGAAAAGTAACGGCAAATGCGCGTTCCCTAATATATTTGTGTATATATATATATTTGTAGAAATAGTGTAATCTAATTGTTTGGTTTTTCATTGAAGGGGAAAACCAGAATCATGCGAGTCCCACTTGTTGCGATAACAAAGCCAATGACTTACTACTAATAATACAATACCATTTGATTTATGGCATTTATGCATATTTCCAAAAAAAAAGTTGTAGAGCTTACATATAGTATTTCCCATTCGAAGTAATTACACACGAGCCCAAACGCAATTGAAAATTCAAGTTTTAGAAAATGGCAACAAAGTATGCGTCAAGTATTTAAGATAATTTCTTATCGATAGCATTGATAGATAAGAATTCAGGGTCCTCTACGTACTCGAAACAAAATTTGTGAGTTTTTTTAATTGCTGCGTACATCAAGTCAAGTGCAGACCCAGGTTTGATTGTCTACTGCACCCAGCTATCTAACTGCGCTCCTCCGCTCTGGGTAATCAAAGTCAATGTCAGCTATTATGCTCCGTACCTGTTTATTCATATGAATCAAAATAATTGCTGCCAACAATAATAAAAGTTTATAGGTCAATTATGGTTAATATAATTGGGCAGGTACATGTTGAATGATATCTTCAATTTTGACGATTTGGATCCGGAAATAGCAGAGCTGAAAAAAGAAAATATCTTTGAAAAGAAAACTCTTTACAAAGATTAAAAAAAAAGAAAAGGAGTATTAAAAATAACTACGTTATAGGTAGATCTAATGAACCATTTATCTTTCATTATGTTAACTACCAGGTCTTATTATAAATACATTCCTCCTATTTTTTAAAAAAATATTTTTTAGTTTGAATCTCTGCTTCTCAGTACTATTGTTTACTGATATTGTCATTACTATCATTATCATTATTATCATTATTATTACTCATATTTTATAATTCTTTCCATGATTCAACAAAACCCACTATTTGTAGATCATTCCTCAACTTCTTATATTGCTGCACTCCCCCCTCCTATACTATTTATGGTACATATTTTATACTAAGGTCCATTTACCTTTAAACGTGAGGGACCTTATGTAAAACCATTTGGCTCTGGCCAGCTAGGTTTTTCTGTGTCATTTCCTTCAGTACTGCGCTTGTCGCTGTTTAATCCGCAAATGGAGCAAACGCTTTTATCCTTGCGCAGCAAATGCTTGTCGAGAAAATGGGTGTTTTTGCGCCTATCTGGCGGGTTGGCAATGAAGTCCATGGCGCTGCATGCAGAGCACGAGGATGTGCGTGACTTTATCCTAGTGCAATTCTCAATCAGCGAACGACTGCGCGTGGCATCTCCTTGTCCCTGGGGCTTGACTTCCGGCAACAAATGAGGTTGCACAGTCGGCTCCATGGCATTGGCATTGGCGGGCGCCGATTTATTGCTGTTGTTGTTGGGCACATTTTTTGAATTCGATTTTGTTTGCACGTCCATGTTTAACTTGTAAATTTGACCTTGGCGATCCACGAAGCCGAGACGCAAGCTCTCCTCCAATGCACGATCCACCTCCTTTTGCAACTGGGGCAGGTCATTGAAGCGTATATTTTGCTGCTTGGCCACCTGTATGATGATGTCCTCCTTGGTACCGGGACCGGAAAGCGCTAGAAATGCCCCACATATGTTCAAGCGTTTCATAATTTTAATCTTAAAACAAATCTAAAACAGCAAATTTACGCTTATATTGATTATTCATAAAAAAATCTTTAACTTTTTGAATAAGTTTTGGTCAATACTTCTCAGACTCTTTATGTATCGAATGAATGAAAACGCCTGAAATATCGTTTAAACTTAAACTACAAATTCTCGGACTACTATTTTTGAAAAGTATAATTAATGATCAAGTTAGTAAGCCCAACGGAATCGAAAACAAGAATTCCAATTAATTTACTTTAAGCCAAACCAGCTGCATAAAATACTCATTCTCATTTCTTTTAATAATATGAATTTACAAAAGCTCTCAAGGCGCAGTTGCCTCTTATTAATTTTCTCCTACCTACTCATATATCGTATATTTTTCAATTGTACCTGAACACTTGAAATACCTTTGTTGTGGCTTGTAGCGGTATTGTTTTTCTGTTGGCCAGGTCTAAACGTCACACATAATTAACTACAGCAGATCGTGTGTGTTTGCAACTGTGTGACTATGCACACAGAGCTGACGGGGTTCACATTATTTTTGAACCCCTGATCGCTTGACGTCATTCGCAGTGTAAATAAATTATATTTTAGTTTTTAGCTAGTGCTCAGCAGACACATTTTAAGCAAATATTTGTGCGATTAACGGCAACTTTAACGAGTTAAGCACTTAAAAACATTGTGGAAATGCGAGAGAGTTTGCTATATATACATTTGTGTCTTTATCTTTAGCTGGAATTACAAGTCACTTGTGTATACACATTTTCAGGTATGCAAACAACAAACAGCGACTACAAAACAGAGTTGGAATTACTTATTTAATTAATATTATTGATTGAATGGCTTATCGATTTTGTTACCGATATGTTGTCGATAAACGTGTTATCAATATATTTAGAGATTTAAAATTGCTTAACTTATTTAAACTTGTAATTTCATTTACAAGAAAAAATCGATAATTATATATCGATAAGGCTGTCAATTATTATTATTATAGATACTAATCTATCGATAACTCCAGCAATTATAATCGTTATTCTGATGAACTAATACATATTCAACTTGTGTCTGTAAATCAAATTTATATTAAATCGATATCAATTATTATTTATTTCGATATATGTATATTGCTGTATTATGAATGTGTTCAGTAAATATTGTACATATAAAGATCGTTTATTATCGATTATTGTTGAAAAATGAACACTTTTTTGACATTCATTGCACTAATTATAAATAATGATCCTTAATTGCACAAACTAAAATTTAGTTACTTGTATGCTTAACGCTAATTATAAATTCTTTTGCGTTTTGTTTATTCGCATAGCTATAAGTATATATAATAGTGATTGCGTTGGTGTGTGTTTGTCTTAGACACACATATGTATATTATTTAATGCTATGCGATAAAACGCTTTAATCAAAAAATTTGCTTAAATTCTATATTTTTTCTTGTTTTCTTTCTTTTTTTTCAGCTGTTGACAGCCAACGCACGAGATACGAATACGTGTTTCGTAAATGCCAACAAACAAAACGAAGATAAAGACTTTTGTGTGTATATTTTTGGATATACAAGAACAGCAATATTGAAATTAAAATAAATGCTTAACTCAAGCTGAAACAAGTGGAATTGAAACGCATTTCAAGAACGCAAAAAGCAACAAAACGCGGGGCGTGTGAAATTTCTATAAGAAATGCAACAGAGTTAACTAGCTGAGAGAAGCAACAAAACAAAAGTCAAAGAGAGAGAGAGAGAGAGAGAGAGGAGTGAGAGAGAGCGAGTTTTAACGCTTTATTAGCAGCGTCAGAGAGCGTAGAGAGCTCGATAACCGTTATCAGGCCAACAGATGTCTACACACTCCCACTCACACACAATGGCCGACGAAGATCTCAGCCCGTTGCCGTTTCGACGGGAGCGCAACTTGAGCAATCGGAACTTCAACAAGCGTAACTCGCGACGTCGTAGCGGCCAGTCGTCGGAGCTGGAGCGCCACAGTAGTGCAGTGGACGCGGATTGCGGCGGACGACGCGACAGCAACGTGAGCAGCAGTTCGAGTTCCTTTCAGCTCTCCTACTCGGTCAACTCTGATACGGAGAGTGCGTTCAATCGACGCTCCATACTTAAAATGCGCGCCGCCAGCGAAGAGACGGCGGAGCCGTGCGAAGCTACTACACCACAGACACCCACCACTCCGGATCCAGCGTTTTTGGATGTGCGACAGAAAGTGCAGCGCTTCGAGACGCTAAAGACCACAATTAGCTATTTGCGCCAGGAGCGTCTTAGTCTAAAACTACTCGAGAATCGCCGCCATCCCAGCTTCTCGCAACACGATGAGCATACCCAACTTCGAACTCCACCCCCGCCGCGACGTATCGCTTTGCCAGGTCTAAGCTCCAGCAGCACTTCCAGATCCAGTGCCCATCTCAGCATTGACGAGGTGCGCTCCGAGGATGAAGTCGACCAGATATCCGACTTTGAAGCGGATCCCAAAGCACCGGTCGACTACGTGCTCAGCGAGAGCAGCTCCGCCGTATTGCCCGCCGCCACAGTTTCGGATGAAGTCCAGACCCAAGCGGTGCAGCGTTCTATAAGTGCGGATCCATCAAGCGGACTTGCTTCAATACTTAAGATGCGCCATGACAAGGACTTTCCAAGGTAAGATTTTACTTAGGAACTCTTATCAGTAGAAATCGACTGATAAATAATGGTCAGTGATATCGCTTATTGTGATAAGAACTTTATAACAGTGTTCGGCTAATTAAATACATTTTATAGCAGTTAAAATTGATTTCTTTCGGCCATCGAGAATTTTAGATTTGATTTTCATTTGTTGCCATTTTACAACACTGTTGATTTGACCTATAAAATATTCTATTTAGATACTTTATCGTTGGTTAGCTTTGAGATTAGACAAAAAAAATATGTTATCTGAAAGATATAATTGCAACTACAATGCTTTGTGTGTTTTTGAACTTTCTGCATTTATCGTTCGTTTAAGAATTTCACACTATTTGCTTTTTGTAATTTATGGGATACTCCTCGAAGTCTAGTTGGGTTTAAAATTATTGGTTGTTTTTTTAAAAAACTTTTGCTCTAGAGATAAGAAAACATTTTTCTAATATTAATTACTTCCATATTAGTTTACCATTTGCCAAACTGTTTAGCAACACCTGTTCGGTCTACTCGAAAACGACCTTTGCACACAGTTTGCTCGGTCATCGGGTGGTCCATTTTAGTAATTAGCAAAGTCGTAAGTCTAATTAAGCAACTTAGCCATAAAATTCAGATGGTATTTATCGCCTTGCTCAAACCCGAATTTAATTGGCAAGTGTTTGGTATTGAATAGTTGACTAAGCCCCTGCGAATTGCGTTAGAGATCGGATTTGTAACCGGTTGCGACTTGGCATCAACTGTCAACAATAATCTAGAGACAATTTAAACTTGATTGGAAAATGTAACAAAATTTGTAAAATGTATCTGTCGACCCCAAATGTTATAAATCAGCTTAAGCTAAAATATGGACGGCTCAAATCCCAATGATGGGCCCAGCGGCAGCAAACCGGACAATGAGGCAACGGATCAGAACGCTACAAGCCAGCATCACGTAACAATAAAGGATAAAATCTACGACGATGTAGAAGTCGCCGATGATCCTGGAACCGAAGGTCCTGCACCCTTGATGGTGACCAGGGGCAACAATACGGATCCAAAAAGGCGCAGCTCACTTCGTATGAAGAAATCAGTGCAGACAGAAAATGAAATAACTGTGGATATCACGTCTAGACAACCCGATTTAATATTGGAAAGCGAAGTGCCCATAAGCGACACAGAAAGTGTCCCATCATGGTCGGGCAGGCGGAAACCGGAGGCTAGTTCCTCGATATCTGACACCACTCAACGGCGAATGAGTTCGAACAGCTTTGGGGGCAGCGATTCGAATATCGATTACAGACCAGCTGCTCCCACTGAGCCCGAGTCAAACGCGAGCTTTGGCTCCTATAGGCCGGAGCGCCTAGTCGACGGGGTAGGTACTCAGCTCCGTCATTGTCGCATCGATATTACTTGCTAGCTTTGCAGTGTGTGTGTCTTACGTATTCTAGCTGATTGGCTTCGTAGTCACCGGCGTGTCGATGTTATTGCTGATCATGTTCTCCTGGTTCCTAATCTCTCAGCTCGACTTTTTCGTGAACTGCCTGAGAAAACTGGCGGTGGCCGTGCACAGTATCTTTGGCGGCTTAGATGTGTTTCAAGGCATGGATGATCACAAAAAGCATCTTAAGAACGTAAGCTTAGCCTCACTACATTTATTCGACGTAGTAGCAGTAGTAGTAGCAGCTGTTGTAGTTCCCCCGGCCTGAATCATAAAGTATACAGTATCTATAGACTAAATCCCTGTGTCCCATGAGCTCTTGCCTTGGCGTGGGTGGCGCTTATCAGCTGGCACTCAGACGCCCTGTGATTCATTCAGAGACGGGTTATGCCTTATCGCTGCGTAGTTTTTCATGTTCTTCTTATTGTTGTTTTCGTAACGTTCTTGGCTCCAAGTTTTATGATAAGTTCTATTAAAAGATTGCCGTGTTTGACCGCTTCAATTGCTCTTATCTTACACAGAAATTATCGTTCAACTCCGAGAAGGAAGACTGAAATCATTGCAACAACAAACCATCAGCTGGTTGACAAATTTCATTCCGTCTATCAGCCCAAAGAGGAGTAAGTGCATCTAAGATACAACTTTTATATATCAATAGAATCTAACCTAATATATTTTCAATTCTTCAGCGAGGATGAGATTGAGATTGAGCTGCGGGATAAGAGCGACAAGTGCGTGCATCCCATACTCGAGGAGCTCATCCATACCGAGGAGGCCTATGTGAAGAATCTGTTCAAGGGCCTAGAGAACTATGGCAACATATTTCAGCGCAAGGATCTGCCTCTGGGCCTGCGTGGCAAGAAGTACGATCTCTTTGGGAACATCGAGCAAATCGCCGAATTCCATCGCGATGAATTTTTGCCCATGCTGCAACGCAATCGTCGCGATCTGAAACGACTCTTCGATGAGTTTCTGGAATTTTTAGATGTAAGTTTTATATTTTTTCTTGCTCATAAAAATGGGAATAAATGTTTAATATCTATTTAACAGCAAAACTGTTTCTATGGCTATGTGATCTTCACGATGAACAAACAGAAATCCTTAAAGCTTTGCGATCTCTACAAGAACTATTTTACGGTAAGTAAAACTTAGGTTTAAAATTATATTCACTGATAGTGGTAATTACGTACTTTATAAGCTTTTCAATATTAAATTAGCTTATTCGTTACTGATTTTACAAACTACAAAATTTTTAGACTCTGTTCCCAAAGGGAAAAAGAGTCTATTGGATTTGTGCAATGTCCGTCTTGCTGTCTGTCCGTCTGTCCGTCTGTCCGTCTGTCCGTCTGTCCGTCTGTCCGTCTGTCCGACTGTCCGTCTGTCCGTCTGTCCGTCTGTCTGTATGAACGCGCAGCATTTGGACACTATAGAAGCTAGAGACTTGTAATTTGGAATATATACTCGTGTGTATCCGCGTCAGATCAAGTTTGAGTATTTTTCCGATACGCCCACAGGGGGCGTGGCAAATCGGGAAATGCTATATCTATTAAGACTAAAACCCTGTTATTTTAGTCAATATTGAAGTCTAAGAAATGGGATTTAGAATATATATTCGTGTACACCACGCGGACGTTTTAAGATATAGATTATATATCAACGCCCATTGTGGGCGTGGCAAATCGGATAAAACTATATCTTCTACAGTTTTGAAGCTAGAGCATCCAAATTTGGCATGTGGGTTACTGTTGACCTTCCCTTAAGTAAGATCAAAAAGTTATATACCCACGCCCCCTGTGGGCGTACCAAATCGGGAATATATATATAGCGATTTGTATAAATCTTATAATATTTTAAGCGTATTAAGAGCTAGAGACTTGAAATTTGGAATACATGTGCAAGTAGATCACTCGGAATCAAAAATATATATTATAGATATTTACGCCCATTAAGGGCGTGGCAAATCGGATAAAACTGTATCTCCTACAGTTTTGGAGCTAGAGCGTCCAAATTTTGCATGTGGGATACTGTTGATATCCTCTTAAGATAAATTAAAAGTTATGTATCCACGTCTTCTGGGGGCGTGGCAAATCGGGAATTACTATATCTTTTACTAAAACCGTGATAATTTCGGCAATATTTCCGTCAAAGAGTTGGGACTTGGAATATATATACTAGTATCCTACCTCTACCCAAAAATATATGTTATATATAGCTACGCCCATTTGGGGCTTGGCAAATAGGGTAAAACTGTATCTCCTACAGTCTTAGACGTAGAGCATAAAAATTTGACATGTGGGTTACTGTTCATGAAATTTAAATTTACGAAAAAAAAAAAATAATTTATTGAGCCTACACACCTTTAACAGGAACAGAGTCTGACGCAGTCGGTGGCGCCCGACTGCAACGTTCTTACTTGTTACCCTTAACCCATTGGAAATGGGTCAAAAGAAGGTGTGTCAGAGTCCGTAAAGTATATATATTCTTGATCAGGACGTCGTGCTGAGTCGATCTAGCCATGTCCGTCTGTTCGACCGTCTGTCCGTCCGTCTATCCACCTGTCCGTCCGTATGAACGAAGTGATCTCATAGGCTAAAACAGCTAAATATTTAAAATTTTAAATTTATATTCTTGTATAACATACGCGCTTTAAATATTTCCCTATGATAAAAGATGAAAGCTAGATTGTTTAAAACATCAACTTTGATTTGGTTCAGGGGATATCCTTGTCGGGCAGTCTCAACTAGACCCTTCCTACTTGTATTATTAATAATATATCTCTAATATTTTTTAATTACAGAGCATACGTCTGGAACGCGATGATAAGCTCGGTATCAATAGCTTCTTGGTGCAGCCCATTCAACGCATGGCGCGATATCCTTTGCTGCTTACCCAGTTCATCAATGTAAGTCTACTTATATGCACTTAAAATCTGCAATAACTAATTGTTATCTTAAATCTGACACCTCACAGACCTTCTTTAAGAATCGTGATATTGTGATGAAGCCATTGATTGAGTCCTGTTGTCGTCTGGAGAAGCGACTGCGCACGTTGCTAGTCATCACCAACGAATCGGAGATCATCAATGATATTGTGGACTGCAATGAGGTGGGTTACCTGTAAATACAAATATCAAATAGATTATGCTAATCTCGATTTCCCTTCCCATTGCAGTTCAATGTGTATTACCAGGGCAAGTTCCGTAAGGTTAGCGAGTTTCAGGTGCTGGATCACAAGCTGAAGCGCAGCTATCGTGCCAAGGTCTTCATATTCGACAAGTGCATCATTTATACGGAGATCAAGGGCAAGAATTTGGTATTCCATGGTCGCTATCCCTGCGAGCACATTGGCATCTCGGCCAAAACCAAATCATTTACGCTCTTCTATGAGCGGCGCAAGCAACAGGAGTGCGAGTTCACTGCGGATCCGGCACAGATTGCGCTCTGGTTGGATCTCATTCGGGACATGATCAACAACTATGCCAATGAGGAGCGGCAGAAGCTGCAGGAGCGCTACTGCCGCGAAAACGATCATTTGCATCGCAAGGCGCCGAGCCTCTCGCTCTACCGCGACTCGAATCGCTTTAGTTCGGATAGCGGCATTGGCAATATCTGGATAATGCCAAAGCCGGACGAGGACACCACAAGCAACCGCACCACTTGGTATGCGGCCACCTAAGCAGCCGGGGAGTTGGGGAGTGTGTCCCCCTTATCCTCTCTGAACTGGTATCCAAAAGACAAACTCTGGGAGTATTCGTGTGTCCATGTCCAAGTCGAGTTATGGAGCTATCTGCTCCTTCCGGGCAACTGACTGGACCTGAAAAGCCTGTGCAATAAGCCAACGTTTGTTAACGTGCCACAGTTAACAGTTGGCACATTTTTATTATTTACTAAATTTGTTATGATTAGTTACTATTCAAAAATACCAAAAAAAAAAAAAAACAAAATCTTAAAAAAAAACTGTTTAAGTCTAAGGCTAAAACACCAAATATTGTCAATTAAGTTAATTGTAGTATTTAAAAAAAAAACTTATATATTTCTGTTATCACAAGTAAAGAAAATTGTTAATTGTTAACACCTAAATTGTCTCTACTTAATTTTGGTTTAATAGGTTACGAAAGGCTAGTTTTTCGTCACGATATATATTTCTGTATATAATAATAGTTGCCAAAAGGAAATTTATTGAAAAATCAAAAATAAGGTAGAAAATTAAACTGTTATGAAAGAGATATGCACTGATTAATTTCAATAGAATTATTACTAATTATTATATTATATTAATGATATACTTCTTCAAGAATAATAGTTCTTATCATACATAAAAAATAGTATTCTGCACTTACATACACAGCATTGATGCTCAATTTATCAGTTACTGACCTATCCATTTTAGATGGCAGGTTAATATAAATAAGATTTCAAGCATCGAGTAGCTCAAAGTTAATAAGCTTGAATCGAAATATATCTTAAAATAGGAACTTATGGAAACTTTTGATAGATAGTTCTATTGGAAGTTAAATGATATAGGCTTTGATGTATTTGCAAACAAAGTAGACCAGATATTTATATTATTATATAGAGAATAATAGAGAATCATAATAAAGAAGGTAAAATGAAGGTTACTCTTCATTATATTGCTATTAATAATTAATACTTATAACAATGGCATTATAATAAAAGTATTATGCGATTAAACAAACTTCTCGGAGTACTCTTTATAACTTCTTCACAGATTTAGATAGAAATCCCATTCCTTCCAATATATATCAAAAATGTATACACACACACATTCTCTGGGCAATTCAGTCCAACATATTTATGAGCCAGTTTAAAAACCTTGACTAACCATACGAATGTCAAACATGAGAGGCAAACTAATTGACATGTAAAACATATACTAGCTATATTTTTCTTGTCTACCAAAATCAATGCCTCCCGCAACAGGCAAAAATATTTGTGGACGTCAAAACAATCAGATTTATCATGATAAGGTCGCACGCCATTGAAGAGCTGGAGATTTGTGCGTCTCTCCCGCTAAATTGGCCCCTAGCGATATTGTTAATAATACGACATAAAAAAACAAAAAATAACAACAACCAAGCGAATAACTTGTTTGGCACTCGAACAGCTTGTGACATCACTTTGAAAATGTATAAAAATAAACAATTGGCGCTTATGAAAAAAATCTCACGCAAAAAAGAGAAACAAAATATAAACATTTATGGCGCGCTTCATTTGGTTTTTTTTTCTTTTCTGTAATTTATGCAAAATGTTTGCAGACTGCTGTTCGAATCGTGGTGTGCAGCTCATCAATCGCGACGAGGCAATAATAATTGCCGATTCCTGGTATCTGCCGATTTCAATATGTCCACCAATTGTTGCCTCATCCCCAGCACGGAATTGGTGAGGGGCGTGTGAGCACATTGTCTAAAAAATACAAAAACAAAAATCAATTACAAATAATATAAATAAAATGAATTGTGAACAATTCAGTTGTGAAATTTGCAATGTTGACGACGACGACAATAAAGTATGTATTTAATTCTATATATACATATATATCTATATATAAAGCGCGACTGAGTGATCTCTGTGAGATCATCGCCATAAATTTGTTTGTACTGTGGACATTCAGCTAAGTGTTGTTAATATTTTAAGGAACGCTAAGCCCAAGCTGTGTAAACTTGGCTATCAAATAAAGCATGATTAAAGCACTACTGCAGCACTGCTTTTACGAAGTACTCTACTAAATAAGTTCAAGGCAAGCTAACTTTAAGACACGACAGCAACAAATTGTAGTCCAGCAGTAGTCATAATTACAGTTATGTTCATTAATCAAGCTCCCCTAGTTGCCATAAATGATCATTCATTAGTCGAAAAATGCAAATTCTTAATTTGTTTCGGCTAGACTAACGGGCAGAAAGCAAAAGTGTCGAATTATGAATACCAGCAGATATTTCAATATTTTTACACTTTTCAAAATTTTGTTTATAAACAAATACCTGACGCGTGCTGCCAAGAAACAGACAACCACAAAACGAGAGAGAGAGCAAGAGCGAGAGAGCGAAAGCTTTTGCTATAAAGTCTCACCGATCGCAGCGAAAGCTCACTGTGCGCGGCGAAGACTTGAATTTTATGGCAAGCTTTTGGCATTTGGAACAGTTGAATTTCGCATTTGCCACGCAGCGGTTCGTGCGGCTTAAAATGCGACGATCTTGTTTCAAATTCAAACGAGCGAATTGAGCATAAAATAGTCTACCAAGTGCTATCCCATGGCCTGTCATATCAATTAATATCCATCGAGTGCTACAGTTTGTGAAACAGTGCAAAATGTTTGAAATCAATTGGTTCGATGTGATATCCGTCGTGATCACATTTCTTGCCATTGCCTTTGTGCAACTGCTTAACGTCTATTTGCATATACTGAACGATGATAATACGACATCGAAAAATGCCGATATCTGTGGCACGGTCACCGAAACGGATTGCGCGATACCGGCGAATGGAGGAGCTGCGACTCCTACTACTACCAAAAGAATGTCCATATCGCCCAAGGCATCGAATGGAAAGTTAGAGAAGCAAGCGAGCATTTTGGACACCGACAGGTTGGTCTAAGTAATTCAGTTTTCCTCTAGATTCCCTTGAAATGCGAATGTTTTTAGTCGAAGCTTTTTAAACACTTTCCCCGACAGCCGTCCATCATTTCTCATGTCACAGTCGAAAATTATAAATGTTTTTATGTACCTTTGGCCTAACTCTTCAAATATTGTACAATGCTTAATGTCGCGTATACGTGATAACATAACGTATTCTTTAGTGTTTACTTAATGAGTTTAGCTTTGTTTTTACGCGATTTCCAGTGAATCGATTGTTCAGGTAGTCGGGAACGTACCCAGACGTGCCTTGCATAACAACATGCATATGATTCGGTAGTTGGGTTGCTTCAACTGTTATGTAATGTATAGTTGAAGCATGAGAAACAGTAATACTAGTGATAAGCATCGTATTATAAAGATTGCAGGCTTTAGTATGTCATATAGATTGTAATTGGACGTAGGCGCAAAACGGATGTGATACCTCATTGTACTATATTAAAGATTTATTGATCAATACGGGGAAGTATTTGCTCGTACGTAAGTGTGGGTATTAAATATATCTTTGTTGTTTGTTATAAATAATTTGTAAATTGACATTTCCTGCACACTTTAATGAGCTCGCAGTTAAAATTTTAAATTCAATTACAGAATATTATTTTTAGATATGAATCTATGTGCTGAGATCAGTTTATGAATGAATAGTAAATCGTGTAATCTTAAAAATTAATTAATTATTTATCGAGATATTTTTAGAGTATGCATATATCCAGCATTTGTAATCTTGACCCATTTCTCAGAAATTGAGCTAAAAAGCTCTTATCATCTACTATATGTTTTATCTACACACACCTGTGTTACTCATCTGTGTGCATCCATGTTTGTTCTGTGTTTACAGTGGCATTTCATTGAATTCAATCCACACAAGCACCACAACAATCCCAGCAGCAGCAGCAACAACACCTGGAACACCCTCAGCAACGAACTCATCTCCAACATACAACACACTTAACGGTTTCCACACACATACAGTCAGTTTCGAAACCCTGGGCGATGAGTAGTAAGTAACATAACTCCAGCCAACCCAAGAGACCCAGCCGATCCTCAGCAGAAAACCTTTTCCATTCATTGCTGTAAAGCTGCTAGTTGATAGAAATCTTGTTTGCTTTTTCAATGTAGCCACGAGGATGAGGACACGCTGTCGCTAGAGAATCTCTTTCCTTGCGATCAAACGGAAATCTATGCCTCCAAAAAGATTAGCTTCATTATCGACGAATTGATCCAGACGGAAGTCAACTATGTGAACAATCTGCGCAAAGGACTCACCAATTATGGGAAACTACACCAGTGCGAGGACTTGCCGGAAGGACTACGTGGTGAGCAGCGACAGCAGCTGCTCTTGGGCAACGTCTCAGAGATTCTCGAGCTGCACGACAAAGAGATTTTGCCCATGATGCTGCGCAATCAGCGCGACTTGAAAGGCCTCTTCGACGAGTTTGCAACGCACTTTGAGGTGAGTGGCATTTTTGACGTTTGGTATGTGGGCGCAATCATAAAAGCCGTCAACTCCATTAGCGTATCTGGTGGTAGCTATTTGGCCAGTTCTAAAACTCGACTCGAACAGGCCAATTGAACAGCTAACCGCCTGAACAAATTAAAATTTCAAATATTTGCCGATTGTTTTAAGTGTCAAAGTGTGGAATTAATACCCTAACGGAAGGTTTTATAGCATGAATATATCAGCATTGTTAAATTTAAAATAAAATAAATATTCTTTATAGCTGATGAATCACATTTAACTGAGCAAAAGTTGAGAAAGTTTGCGGTTTACTTCATAGAACTATTGCGAAATAGTTTTAAATCAGGATTATATTTATATAACTGTGTGTTATTCATGTCTCATATTTTTTAGACCGTTTTTTTTTGTGCAAAATTATTATTTTATTGTTTTTAACATTTTTTAAAAAGATAAATAAAATTTTTTAAATTTATATAAATTAAATAACATATTTAAAAGAAAAATTGTATTTGAATAAAAATATATATAATAATATTTAGCTAATAATATTTACTTGAGTCGTTTCGTAGATCAGTTAGAGTATCTAATTATTTATTACCCATTCATTTTCCCTTTTCCCAGTTATTTTTTCATCTTGCGACTATTTATTCACTCGACAACTGCAAAAATGTTGTGATTGACGTTTTCGCGTCTTTAGATTTCGTGCTTAAAGATTGAATTTTTATTATTTTTATTTTTTTTTACTGAATACTCGCGTGCATTTTTTATGTCGTTTTTCGCTAGCTGCTATTGTTTATGGACCGTTGTTTTTTTGTAGCCTCTGCTTTTGGTTATTTCTGAGTTGAGCAATTAATGCAAATTGACGAAGCCGACGACATCTGCAAGTGGGTTATAAATACCCAAAGAAAATAAGTTTTATATATGCTAAGCGCAACTCGACTCAACACTTGTCCCGGCAGCTCGTAAATTATAAATTCAATTTATACATTTGGTTTACCTTTAGTTTAAGCATTGTTAATAATGAGCTCTTCATTGACTTAAGCATATTTATTCACACCTGCTGACAACTGTGTCACGATTCTTTTGTTTTTTCTCGACCAAGACCTTCATTAATATGCTCAGAGTTGCGCAATTCTTAAATCTTTTAATTTTGAACATATGTTGAATTACCAAGGAAATGGTTCTACAACAGCTAAGAGTTGACTTTTGGGTGCCAGTAACAAGATACTTGGCTTAGGCCAAGCCCCGAAAAGAGTTCGTGCAATTATTCAGTCATACGCAATCATTGTCTAGACAAAGTTCGATAATAAAGCCAAGTAATGCCTACATGACATGAGCGTAAATTAGTAAGCGAGGATATAATGCCATACGCAGATATACCCTGTAGCTAATACTCAGTATTATTATATTTTGCATAATATTGGATTTATTGTAGTTAACAATTTTTATATATTTACGTTACAAGCATAAGCAACTGGGCTATAGTTTTGTGAATATATGTAAGCTTGCTTCTTCAAACGAATTTCTCAACATATTTGGTTCGAATTTGAAGGCCAAACACTAGTTATATAGTTTCCATCTTGCAGATATTATATATATATATATATATATATATATAATGATTACTATATACAAGTACTTTCATTCATCTAAATCAACTCTTACCATTTGCACTTAACAATATATATCCCACTTATAATACTTTTCGCAAGGGGTGCTCGAAAAAAGGCAAACAATACCAGTTAAATTTTAAGTACAAATTGATAAACAGCGAAACGTTGGCTATTTGCGACTCAACCAATTAGCGGGGCAACAACAAAACCCCAATGGGTATGACGAGTCCCAGTAAAGCCCCTCTGATAAGATTGAAAATAATCACAGAAATTGTGTACAAGAAACATTAGAGCGTAAATTTCAAGCAAAGAGACTCCCACAAAAAATGAAATCTTTTATGGGCGCAAATTTTCATAGCCGGCATTGCGAGTTGACGTCATCAAAATGTGGGGCTTGGAGCGGCTATATAAGCATGTGTCTATATATATATGTATGTATGTGGCTCGCTTTGTCAAATCACGAGAATAGCTCAATCTCTTGCTTTTATTACAAATGATAATGTCGCAATGGCAAAGCGCGAGCTTTGTGAGAGTATTTTTTATACTTTGATGATATTTATTGTTCTTTGTTTTTTGTTTTTGTGGGATCTGTGAGTGTAGCAAGTGTTTTCTATTGTGGCAACATGTGGCCAGGGACATCGGAAAGTATTGACAGTCAAACAATCAATTTGAATTGAAATCGCCAGACAGCCTTTATATAGTGGTTGTCTGTGTTTATGTACTATATATAAGCATAAGTAAAGTTATGTGATCTTATGTCATGTTGAGTTCCCAGAACGCAAAAGCAGTTGCCCAAATATTGGCAGCATACGCTTAGCAGGTAACATTCCCGAGATCCCAATTTCGAGGAACAGTTTTTTTTGGCTTTTAAGCCTCAGAGGATTTGCCAAGGCTTTGGCTTAATACGCGACAAACATGCGAACTGATTTATGTTCTCTTTATTTTTTCTAAATTTTTAGGCCAGTCTGGCTGAATCACAGCAGCGCAGAACATTTAGAGAGAGAGAAAGAGAGAGGGATAGTGAAATATTAAGAATAATATTCATCATAAAAGTTTGCAATTTGTTTATACATATGCTTTGGCATATTTTGGCAGAGCGTTCTGTAAACAATTATCCATATAGCTGGCTGATATGTATTTCCTTTCAGCATTGCGTCTAACGGATTAATGAGGCTTTTCAAATATAATTGGCTTGATGATAAGTTTTCCCATTTCAAACATTTCTTAAATTTATGATTTGTTTCGAACAAGTAGCTTTGATTTATATTTAATTTCTATTATTGGTATCTAACCAGTTGCTGGTTGTATGCTCACGAAACTCGTCTGGACAATTTTTGGGCATAAATCTTATAAAATACACACATCAAAAGCAGCCATAAAAAGCTTTATTTAATTTATAAATTGCCTTCAAATGGTGACAAGCTTGTAGATTTCACTGAATTTGTACAAACAGCTGAAATTGAGAACGCTGATTACCAAAGGAAAAACTGTCGAAATTGATATATATATATAAATGTAAAACTTAATTGGAGCTTAATTTCAAATAGAAGCCAATGTTAATTCGTAAGAAATTCCATGAAAACATAATATATATATTATAATACATACATATATTATGATATAATATATATATTTCCTTGTAAGATGTGATAGATGTATATTCTTCTGTCTATCTGTTACTTTGGACATTGATAAAACAATCTACAACTGTTGCCGATTTCGTCGGAACCAGTCCTATCATATCACTATTTCGTATAGCTGTCATAGGAATAATTGGGTTGTGCTGTTGTTCTTAATGACCTTCGCAAAAACTCGACCGAGTTTTATTCTGGATTCATTGTTTTATTGTTTTGATAATTATAATGATTTATGATTCAATTTGTATAACATTTTAAAGGGTATAACAAGAATTTTACAGAATTTGTAAAGTAATTGGATTTTTGACTACATATTTATATATATGTATGTGTATATGTATTATTAATCAGATCTAGAGTCAATTCGTACTTGTTTGTTTAATATATATTGATCACAATTTGGTATTTACGAGCTCAACAGTGGTCTCTTTATATAAACAAAATCTTAGCAAGAATGCACTATTTTATATGCATATTTAGCTTTACTACGTGGCTGATCTTAAATGTGATTTTTATTGCTAAGGCGACTAGAATATAACTGCTGATAAACAATAATTAGAAGGATCCATGAAGCTTCTCTAACTTCTCAAAAATTTTCTCTTATTTTTATCAATTTAAATATAATATTAATTAATAAATATTTTTTAAAAATTAATTTTAGAACATTGCTATATACAGAATATATATTTATTCTTAGATTCTTATATACATATATATAATAAATATAAAATCCCAAGTTGAGCTTAGCTTTTTATTTGACAATATGAATATTTGATTCGAGGCAGTGCCTTTTTCAATTCCGTTTTGACAACTTAAAACTACAAACTTCAAACGGAGCGGCCATTAAGAGTTCTTTAAGCCAACCCATGTTAACCTCACCTAACCCAAGAAATACTCGACTGTCACAATAATAATAAAGCTGTATATTGTTTTGTCAGCAAATACAGTTCACATGGCTCCACTTTCAAGTCTGGGCCTTAGCCAGCTCAGTATTAGTCGCCGTCTCAGCCTCACATAGAGGTATATACATATATATATATATATAAGTAAACCTTGCTTGTTTGGCGAAATCATAATTTTTGAGTATTTAAGTCACGTAATGCCACACCGCACACACGCACACACAATCGGAACCAAGTGCAAACCAACTGTGAACCTTGGCAAAGCCACTGAAAAATTGATATTCCACTCGCTGGGTGCCTTTTTCTCTCCTCCCTCAAAACTGGTTCAACATGCAAAATATAGATATATATTTATTTTGGCTTAGTGTAGTTTTTGATGCATTTAATTTGATTATCCGTTGGGCTGACTATTAAGCCACGCCCCCAACCTCTGGCAAATCAAAACCCATAATCAAATGGAATAATAATTATACGATTTGCTGACAGGCCACAGATAAGTTGGCTTAATTCGTTGCTGCTCTGTGGCAATATTTGCATTTTGCATTTTGTATTTTGCCTTTACTTCGGTCTGCATTTCTTGATACGTCTCGAGAAGCTGCCTCCTGGCTGTTGACTGCATTTGCATGTCAAATGTCTTCAATTATTGCATTAAACAATTGTCGTACGTGTCGCTCGGGCTAGCAAAAATAATATTCGTTTATTTTTGTATTTCTTGCTCAAACTACAACTTTTTCACACAGAGTATTTGTTGTATATGAGTTCGAAAGAAATTTTCTAAAGTTGAGTCATTTGCATGTCGACTAAATTGCTATCAAAAATGTTAATTTAAAATATATAGAATACCCTGTAGGGGAGACTCATAAGGAAATGTAGATTTATATGAATAAAAATAAAACATATTTTTTAAAAATTTATAAAATATTGAATAACATTTTTGCTTACAATTTATTGTACTTCAATTAATACAACTTTTAAGATTAAAATTTGCTATATATTTTAGTCAATTAAACAGCGTGTCTTATAGTCTACCACAATCTTTTGCATAATATAGTCGTTTATTTCTCTTTCATTTGCTTGACAAAATGCTTGCAAATTTGTAAAATAAATTTTAAGCAAATGTGTCAAAAAATGTTTTTAGATTTTATCTAAAGACATTTAAGATTTGTTTTTAGATTTTAACTAAAGAGATTTTGGGATTCTCGTACTAATATATTCATTGTATTACGTGTCGGTCAAAAGGATTGAAAAATTACTTTTAATATCTGTTCAAATGATTTTCATTAAATATTTCACTTTCATTATTTGCAGAAAAACAATTTCTATTGCTATGTGGGCTTTACCATGGGCAAGAAATCATCGATGCAGCTGCGCCAAGAGAATCGTGAATGGCTCCAAGTACGCAATAACAAAGTGAAAATAATGCTATAAGAAAATAGATTAATGTACTTTATTTATAGAGCTATCAAACGACAATAAAAGACAAACTGGGCATTGATAGTTTCTTAGTGCAGCCCATACAAAGACTGACCAGATATCCATTGCTGCTTCAGCAATTCATATCAGTAAGTGAACCGAGATAAGCCCATATATATAGTTAATAAAGTCAACTGTGCAATTCATAGGAATTCTATAAGAGTGGCATTAGCTGCAAGCCAGTGCTGAGCGCCGTATGTAAGCTGGAAACTCGCATGCGACGCCAGCTGGATGTGGTCAATCAGGCGGAGGAGATACCCAACATAGACGAGCTGAACGAGGTAAGCACAGATCTGCACCATTGCTTATAGAGGAGACTAAGTTCTAAATCCACTTTTAGCTCGATCTGCAGCAACAGGGTCGCTTTCGGCGCTCCACAGAGTTCGATGCACAGCATTTCCCCACCAAGAAGAAATACCGCGCCAAGATCTTTCTCTTCGATCGCTGTTTGGTCTGCACGGAGGTGCGCAAGCGGCGTCTAGCATATCGGCAGCATTACAGCTGGGAGCATGTGGAGCTGCAGCGTCCGCTGGAGCTGGCCACTGCGAATGCAAATAAGATCATCAATCTGCTGGTCAAGCAGCAGGACAAGGACAAGGCGAAGCGCGAGGAGTACTCCTTTGTGGCCACGGAGGCGTCTGTGGTCAAGCAGTGGCTGCTCGCCACTCACAAGATCATTGAGATAGCGCGGCATGAGCAATCACAGCGCGATACCTTCAGCCTGCCCATGGACCTGGTGCTGGGCGTGGTGCTGGCCATCTGGCTGATATGGCAGTACTTGTAGTTCTAATTATACTATACGTTTTAGTTGCTAAGACTTTAGAATAAAGAGCTAAGTTATTTGTACACTCTACTGGTCACATACAGCTGCCACATCCGGCCACTTCCTGACGCTTCCTGACGCTTCCTGCCTGCCCGAGCGTAAAATAAGTTTGCTGCAGTTGACAAATATTTATGATAAATTGCCTTTGCAGTGCCGCTGTTTTGTCCTTGCCCAAGCGCCCGAGCACCAGGCAAATGCAAAATGTAAATAGCTTTTCATCTTTTTGCTACACACACACACAAACACAGAGAGCTATTCACAAAAAGTAGCTGTCTCCTTGGGACATCCTTGCTGTGTTCTCTTACAGTGGCCACCAAAATTTTATGACAAATCTATTTGTTTAGAATTTATGACGGACTGCTGCAGCGCACCAAAGAAACCTGTCACGGAAGGCTGAGTTCTCGTAGAACGACTAATGAACCATGATCACGACTTGCAGAATGCCAAACAGAGTAGACGCTAAGGGTCATGTATTCAGCTAGTCTATGGATATAATAAAAAATATTTGAATTTATTGCTGAAACTTGAGTTGTATTGACTCTCTTATTGAAAAGGGTGAAAAAAAATATCATCTCCTTTTTTAATTTTAAATATTTAAATAAATAATAATTCTACAACAATTTATTGCTGTTCAATTTGACATTAACAAAAACTTAACTTAATGTTTGTTATCCTGAAATTTTTATTTACCAACTTTTATAAATCAATTCAAAAGTGGAATGGCAATACTTTTAAATATTTTCGTAACTTATACAAATATTAGAATATTGACTAAATCCCAAAAATGGCATTAGCAACTATATTTGGCATTTTTCTAAAATGTTTTATTATGAATTTTGTATTAAAAAACACATTTCTAAGAATACAACTTATTAATTAATCCTTTAAAGTGCATCGAAATATATTTAAAATGTTATTTTATTAATTTAAAATTTCTTAATTATCTTTTAAAATATGTTTACACTTCAAAAACTTTATATGCATATATTTTTTTCATATAATATATTATAAACTATATATATTTATATATTTTTTTTATATATCATTACATTTATTTACATATAAACAGTTAAAGTGTATTGTCCTGTTACATTTTGGGGTATATATTCTTCAAATTAATTCTACATAATACATAATAAATACATATACCACATCTGTTATACAGATACGAGCAGAATTTGGTACTCTTAAAAGTATACTGACTTAATATTCATTGAAGCCTAAGCGTATGCTATAAGGTATTTAAATAAAGAAGATATATCTTATGCAGTTTTTAGTGCAAGCAAATTTTTAGAGCTACATTTATTTTTTAAGATGACTATAAAGGGAAATCTTCGTCTTATTATAGTTCATCTCTGGAAAATCTGACCACTGTGCAGGCAACTATGTGAATCAAAGTCAAAGAACACGCTCTGATTATCCGGTCAAGCAATGACCAAAATAATAATCTATCTTGAGAAAAATTGCATGGCAAAGGCCACACCCAAAAGACCAGAAGACCCAAATGCACAAATTGCCCCCAGGCCAATCTAAGCTAAGGCAAAAACGCTAATGAAGTTAAATCAGCGTACGCCGAGAAGTATGCAATGCAAATTATTGAGCTGTCTTCTGAGAAGTTTGTGTGTGTGTGTGTTATATTTTTTATAGTGACAAAATTTGCACAAAAGCAATTTGTTAACAGCGCAAACACTCACAAAAAAAAATGAAAAGAGAGAAGCCAACGCGACTTACTTGACATGTGAGTGGTTCATATTAGGTTGAAACATGGTGGAGCAGTGAGTGTGGGTGTTGGTGTGGTCGTGTTGGTGGTGCTGTCTAACGGCATTTTGGTGCTGGCAGCTGATTTTTATGCATGCAGCAGCCAAGGTCCTGTGCTGTTGCCTTATTGTATTATGTCAGTTAAGTTGTCGCCGTTGTTTGCTTGAAGGATAAGGGATAATGCCGTGTCCTTTACCAGGCAGCTTAAGTGTATTAATGCCTGTCAAGCAGTTGTCGCAAAGCTGACGTGTATGTAAATGATTTGACATTTTTATGAGCTGGCTTAAAAGGCAAACGCACATACAGAAAAGCTAGCAAAAAGCCAGTCCAACAACCGCAAAATCAACCAATTGGCGTTCAAGTGGCAGCGGTTGAGGTTTTCTTAAAAGTTTGCACTGCAAGTCTTGATATCTTCTGCCCAGACTTGAGTAAATATTTAAATATTTTTTCAGGCCATTGGCAACTGTTTTTGGCACGCCTTTCACGTAGTCTCCCACATGCCACATGTACGTTTTCTCTTCCACTAACATTTTTCAGCTAAATGCATAATTTGTGGAGCCGAGGAGGAAGCAAACAAATCAAGCTTGTCTTCAGTCAAGTGTGTGTATGACGAAGAGATACCCAGTGCTCTTTTTCGATTTGCTGAATGTATTCAATATGTCAATAAGTTTATGAAATCAAAGAAAGATTCTATATCAATTTGCTAGATGAAGATTCGTTTGTTCTAGGCATGATAAGTTAAGGCTATGCATCTTATCTTTTTATCTATTTTATTTTATACTAGACTAGATTTTGACTAGACTTTGTTTGTCATGTCATAAACCTATAATGGTTTATATCATGTAGAACTTTTTTGAAAGAAAATATAAAGTTAGCACCGAATCATCCGATGTGTTCTTTAGTAATTTATACGAAAGTCTTCATATGAAATAAATATAGTATATCTATATTAAATTAATATATAGAGTCGAAGGCCCTAGCAGCTAGTGCCGGTTAAGCTATCATTAAGCTTAATATTAAGTACTAAACTTAATTTGTTAAATAAAATGAATAAAATGAAAATAAATATATGTATATACATGTAGTACATATAAGAAAGAATATATATTGAGACATATATATACAGCAATTTATCTATTTAAGATGCAGACAAATATATAATTCATAGTAATCTATCTATTCACGCACAATTGCACAACTCATACCCGTTTTCAACCATTTCACAGGATATAAAAACTTTCGTTCGCATTGGCACACAATTCACAATATTGCGCCTAAAAGCTGGCAATAGAATTGTAAAATGCCTTGAGGCATAATTTATTTGAATTTAACATGTGCGCGCACGTACTCTAGGCCAACGAGGGAAGGAGGAGCGCCGGAAGCATGGCCAAATATTTTTTGGCCCCACCCCGCCTGTGTAGGGGTTCGACTCCCACAACAAATTTGGCAAGTAATTGCGCAAATTATTGCACGTAGCATCGCAGCTAGGCGTAACATATGTCTGAGCTGTTGTCTAGGCGCCGCAGCTGGCACTCGATCACACCCATCGCTCACATACACACACACACACACACACACACACACACACACACTCGCACACCCATCACAGTTCACGCTACATTAAATTAACTTGACATATTCGACTGCGGCTCGCGCTGGCACGCAACTGTTGCTAATTTTTGCTTAATATGCCACACAAGCTCATCCCCCAACTCGGTTCGAAAAATGGTTATGCAACATTTTGGGGCACTGCTGTCCGTCTAGTTCATTGGATTTGTGCAGCACATGCTGCTCCAATGTTCATATATGCGTGTAGTATAAATTATCCAATTCACGCCTCAGCGCCGTTGTCGCCCCTGGGGCAGAAGGACATAAGGCCACAAATTGTATTACTTCGCATGTAAATGCAACACTTAGGCACGCATCGACTTCGGCTTCAACTCCAGCTACATTTCCATTACCATCTCTGTAGCTGTTGCTGCTACTGCTTCCATTTCCATTTCCATATTCAACTCGTTGTGCACTTGTATTTGTATTTTCAAGTGTATTCGTTTGTCTTTCGGTATTTGTGCTTGAAAAAGTTCCAATTTCTCCTGTCAAATGGCACGTGAAACAATGCGTTAGGCACAATTTGGGGTGATAAAGAGAGACAAGGTAAGAGCACAGTATGGCAAAACGAAAAAACATGTTAAGGAAAAAAAATTGTAAAATTTGGTAAAAATAAATATGCAAAAAAAGGTAAAAATAAGTAAAAATTAAAAATATAAATAAAATATTTATATATCTTTGAATATAGTATAAAATGATCAAATATATATATCTATCAAACATAAGCTATAGAAGTACATTTTTGTCTTTATTGATCTCGACTTGATATTAATTTGCTAAAATATTATATATATATTTAAATAAAAATTGTATTATAACAATAATAAATTTGTTTTCATTTCAATGATTTCTGAAGCACTGTGCAAGATTATACTGCTGCTCCTGTTGGCACAAATCAAGCAAAACGACAATGCCTATGCGAATGTGTGAATTTCAGGACGATGACAACTGATAATAGATCGAATTACACACGCTCAGCCCAAAAAGCGAAACAGGACTAGAGCATAGCCTAAGCCAGTGGATGGAGAGGGAAGAAGGTAAAAAGGAGCCGGTGGCCTGGGCAAATCTATGTTCCTGCTTGAGTGCGAGTCCCAAATGTTGTTGGGTGCAAATGTGAAAAATGTCTGGCAGGCACACAGGCAGTCGCACGTTTCACACTGGCACACACACACACACACACACACACGCTCACACACGTACACACAGTCGTTGGTGACACGACCCTTAAGACCTGAGCATTAGATAAAAAACAAAGGCATGTAATTTTGGGAGCATCGCCGTAAGCCACAAAACGAGCAAAGCGGCTGGAAATACGGACTCGGAATCGGAATCGGAAACGGAAACGCTTGATAATCGCAGTAAGCGAAAATGCAGCGTCAACTAGGCTCAGCGTGTGAGGTTAAGCACGTATCGAAAATGGTCCAGAGCGATGATGAAGACAGCGCTCTGATAATAATGACGATGACAATGATAATGCGCTGCGAGTGTGAAGACTCAAATCACGTTTACACGCATTGATAAATGCGCCCGGCTAAGTGGCATGTTTTGGGTTAAATGCGGTGTAAAATGTTCGAGCCCCAACCCAACTAATAGCATAATAATAATAACAGCTACATGGGGTGAGTGGGAGGGTGTGAGAGGGGACAGCTACTGCTGAGTGACAGTTCAGTTAGCTGCCAAGACGGTAACTGTCAGCGTGGGCGCTGTGACGCGTATAAATCGCCCAGTTGGCGGCGCACCTGGCGTGCCAACATATGCCACACGGTTGCGCTACGGACTTGTACATACATCTTGGTTACAGGCCAGCGCCAAATTGAAATTTAAAACGGAAAAACCAATAAAAAAAAAACAAGAACAAGTTGTAGACAACGAGAAAGGACGACGAAGGCGGCAATACAAATTGCAGCGACGACAGCTCAAAGGCGGCTCGGCCCCAGACCCAATCTTCGAATGCCACCAAATGCCCCATTCCCCAAATGCAATTCGCGCCCAGCCTGCATACAAATGCCGTGCAGCAAAGTCAGCCAAAGGATAATATAATGCACGTTGTTGAAGAATAATGGTTCTGCCAGAAGACAACAACGTCGCTGCCAATGTCTAAAGGACTAAGCATGTCTGCCAAGGACCCAGCCAAGCCCAAGCTAGCTCAGCTCTGCTCTGCTCTCTATCTGTTTGCTCTACTGTAGACGGACAATAACGATGCCAGGCAGCAATGACAGGCGATTTTAATAGAATCTACGGAGCTTACGGCAGAAGGACGCGAACCAAGTCAAGTGAGTGCGGGCGCAGTAATATTAATGCTTGGCCTATGACATCTCCTTGCCGTCATCGATTTGCCGAGCCAACGCCCAAAGGCATGTTATGAATATGTTAGTTATTCAATTGTCATTCAATTTAATTTGTTCGTTAACCTAACGACAACTATTTAAGTTGTACGACATTCACTTTGTGAAATGCACGAAATTGGAAATTTAGCTAAAGGCTTCATTATAGTATTGAATGAGTTGTCTCTGCCCTTAGGCTTAACTTATTTGAAAAAAATTTCATAGCTATTTGTATCCAAATCAGAATTTCCAGAATTCTTCCTGAAGTGCTAGTGACTTTGAGTTTTATCCCGCTGAGAGTTACTTAATTTCACACGTCAAGTCCTAACCACAGAAATTCTCTTCTTCAAATAAAAATCTGCATCATATCAACATTGATAAGTTAATCGTTTAAGATATATATGTATTTATAATGGGAAAAAACGTCAGTTTGCAACTACTATCAGACCCAGTTTAGTCTACTCTCAAATTTATCTTCTAATTCTAAAAATTTCTTCAAATCGTCATATCTTTTTTCTTCCACATCCATGCAGAATGAATACCGCTGCTTTCGAGAAACTTGCTTCCTATTGCAAATCGTTGCGCGACTCGGAACTGCGTACTGTCGCATTGCTCGGCTGTCCAATGAAGATTCGGAAGTCGCGACACTTCTTCCAGCTAGAGATTACGGTGCGCGGGCATGTCGATACTGAGATGTCGCCAGATGCTCGCATCAGTTGCAAGATGGTATTTATGTGCCCCAAATTTTATCCTCGTAGCCTGCCCGAGGTGCACATCAGATCGAAGAGGAACTTTCCAGACTATCTAGAGACCGTGATCTTTTCGGAATATGATCGTGTGACGGCTCAATATCGCGGCTCACAGTACATAGTACCCATGGTGAGCAGTGCCCTTTATATGATCGAGCGCGAGGAGCAGAAGAGAGCTGATCATGCCGTCGGCGAAAGTGAGTACAGTGAAAGCTAAGTAACAAACATCAATTTAGCTTCAGCTTTTGCAGATGAAACAAGAAACTTGTAGCTATACGGGTTGCACAGCGATTTGTTTGATGAAATGCATTTTCCACAAGCTGAGCTCGAACTGTTTTTAATAATTTTTTGTTTTTTTTTTTTTATTTTTAAATTTAATATGTGTGTTGGTCGACAACGTCCAAAGTAATCTCTTTTAGATAGGGAGCAATGGTTACCGAATGTACAACAATTTTATTGATTGTCAAATTACCTATGAATGGAGGCTTTTACATTTTTGGAACAACGGATTGTCAGCTATAAGAACCGAAGAAAAAAATTTAGTAAATGTACTACAAACACCATCTTAATAAATTTCATATGAGATGAAACATTTCTAAAAATAAAAACAATATAATTTATACATTGCCAATGCTAGTCGCGTTAAGTCTTTTATTGTACAAGGTACTTTTGAGGTTGTGTTATGCTAAAACCCATTTCAAAAACACGTTTCACACAAAAATCGCTGCAACTTCAAGGATTTCCATATAAACACAAGGGCAGTGCATAAAATGAACTATAAAAATATGAGTGTGGGCATTACAGTGAGTGCCAAAAGCATACATATATTCTATTTATGGCTCAGGCAAACCGACTGCAACTTTTACAATCCACACACGCACACATCCACACATACACACACTCGCATGCGTATAAAAATTTCAACACTCTTACACAAAAATTGCCAATTAAGCGCATTTATGACTGCAACGCGAGAAAATATGTGTTGCATGCAGCTAGGCGCTGGACTTGGGCCGCTGGACTCCGTTGGACTCCGCTGGGATGGGGCCATAAACATTCTTAATGTTGAGACGTGTGCACTCGTTCCGCACACAGCCGCTGCGGATTATTAAGAAACAATGAGACGAGGTGCGGGGGGACTGCTGCTAGTATGCAATAAAAGCGGACACATAATGCCAAGTTTATGGCGCAAGTTAAAACCGGAAACTAAATAGTTGACACCGCGCAAAATGAAGCGCAGACACTGTCCCAGGCTTAACATTTACTGCCCACTGTCAGAGCAGCCAACGTCGACCTCGGCTTCGCCCTCAATCTCACATATCGGCTGAGGGTTGGTCGCCTGCTCCGAGGGTAATGCTCTTTTTGGGGGTTGTCTCGTAAAGCGCACAAATGACAACATAATTTGTAATTTGAATTTGTTTCGTGTTCGAGCATAAGCAATGAGCTCGAGATGCCAGCAGACGGTAGTCATTGTGGCCGCCGCCAGATGGCGCTTTGATGGTCAACCTGACCCATCAAAAATTCAATTCGCGTTGTGATTTGCGCTTGGCCCTGCTGTATTATCAAATTCAGTTGAGATGTTTTCAACATTTCATCTTATTTGGCCTTTAAGCCGTGATTACTTAATTCTTATCTCCAACTGTAGAAACTACAGTTTTAATGACTGCAACTCGGATTAATGGAGTTCAAACATTAAAAGACGTACATTTTTTTAGCACGTACATACGTTTCCCTACTTAAAGGTCACAAAATATTTCAGGGGTTGCACAACGATTCTTATGAATACAATTACCGGACACGAAAAATCTTTCTGAACTATCAATGACTATAACTCGGATATTATATATTCTTTGCGTTGTACGGATCCCTAATGTACATTGGCAGTTAAAATATTCGAATTCTACATTGCACAAAACCGGTATACTCTATCCAATTCATGAACGAGTATAAGAACGAGCATGTAAACTGAATAATAAGCAATTTTTCCTATTAGGATATTCTTTCTTTAGCTATAATTCGCGAAAATCCTTAAGGATATTGGATGAATATATCATTCTCAACTCATGGAGAGCAGGACTTGGCATTCAAGGATTTCCAAAATTGCACCAAAAATTCGATCTCAAATTTTTTCAAAGGAAATGGTCAAAAAAATGTTAGCACCTATCGGGATGTTCTTTTGATGAAAGTATGTCCTTACAGCCCTAAGTTAGAAATAATACCAACGACTTGGACGAAAGTCCTTCAAACTGATGAGATTATATGACGATTTTTCACAAAAAAAATAGCATATAGCTCGGCTGTATCCTTAGATATCCTAACAAGAAATGTCTCAAACTAATTGGGGTCAAGGACTATCAACGGACTATAGCAAATTGCTCTTGTGCTTTCGGAGATGTTGGGGATTTTGCATCTTTTATATAATTTCCATGGGAGTTGCAGCTTTGCTGGAACCGAAGCTGTCCATTTGTCTTGTGCAAGGATATAATCGAGTTAAAGCTATTTTACTGTATGATTTTTTTGTTTACTTCATGCGCTTTAACTCATCCGCTTAAAAGTATGCAACAATTAATCAAAGTGTGAAAACGGGTTCGTGAAAAAACTTAACTTACTTTGCTTATGGGCAACTTAAGAACAAATTTTTATCAATATAAATAGCATAAATAAACAAGTGGATTTCACAAACGATTCGAAAGTAACTTCCACCCTGAATGGTTTCGGTTCTCTTCTGTTACTTAGCTAACTAAATGCAAGTGAATGGCATTTCATGTCACTTAGAGCGAGCGAGAATGAGCTGCAAATTAATTTCTTCATTGTGAAGAACAATGGGTATAGCATTTCCTTGCCCAGATGTGGCCTCCACAGTCTAAATAAAAATCCAGGACGGCAGTTGCATTACAAATAATTAAAATGTGGTTGGGCAATGGTTTGCAGTTAATTTTACGAGCTGAGTCAGCTGATAGCCAAGGGTTAAGGCGGCACGTCGGTGACTTAAAGAGCAGCCAGGTCTAGCCGGGAGTTGGGATTCGCAACCAGTCAGGACTAAGTATACTTCGGTCTTAGCTGATTTATGCGCTTATCACGCAAGCGTCGCCGTTTTTATGGCTTGTCTCCGGCGTTGTCTGCCTGGCGTCGTTTAGTTACCGGCCATAAATGTCCCGAATGTCCTGCCGCATTGGCGACGCACACAAATTTGCCATTTTAATGCCATGAGAAGCTCGTCGAGCGCTTTTCAATTTTGCAATACCTGCCACGGCTTAGCCCCACGCCAGCCATCTCCAGTTGTCGTCCTGTGCCCTGACAGTTTTTCATTACGCACAAATCCTTCGGGCATACAGTCGCCAATGTCGTCACAGCCGCATTAAAGATTGAAACCCAAAGAAATATCCCGAAATGTTTGCGGTTGACTTACAAGCTGCCAAAAATGATAATCCAAAAAGTAAAAAAAGGTGGTGAAATAAATTTAAAAGAGTGCACAGAAAATAGAGGACTGCTAGACGGGGAAGCATATTGAAACAAGCAATTTTATTTGAAGTATTGAGTTACTCGAGAATATTGTGATTTAATTAAGTTTTTCTTCTTTATATTTTATTTAGTACTTTATTTTATTTTAAAGTATTTTTTATTGTAGGTAAAAGAGATTACTCGACTAGTTATTGATTTAAATTAGGTTTTAATCTTTATATTATATATAGATATATATTATATTTAGTATTTTATTTGATTTTAAAGTATTTTTTGCTAGGTCAAAGAGAGTGTGTTTAACTAAAGAAAACATGTGTTTTTCAGTCAACCATGACTTACTCAACGAAAACATCGCACTATAAACTCTCAATAAATGGTCTCAATATTCCCCTTATAATTCCTATAAAAAATTGCTAGCAAGTTTATGTATATATATTAATGTATTTATTTTTCTATTATTAAATTTTTGTATTTTTGTGCCATTTTTCGGATTTCATGTGATTACTCCAACACTTTCTAAAAAAATTAAATTCTTTTCTTTCAAAATGCCACCTATTTTTGTAGTAAACAGCAAAGCGTATTTAGTGCCTGCTTTGGTACTATTCTATCTATACATAGCTATCAAAATACCTATTGACTTTAAGTTGAGCCAGGCAGCTCGTCCTTATGCTTATGCATACATGTCCTGTGTGTGCGATGCTTTTCGTTTTTTGCAATTTGGTTCTAAAAACTCTTTGAAAGTGACATTATGCAAGTTGTGAGCAACAACTGCAGCTATCTAAATTACCCAGAGACATCCGGCATTGGCAGCAAAAGGACTTTGACGCCGTCGTCGCCGCCAACGCTGCTGCACGCTTAAGGATAAACAGGATGCGCCCAAGGAAGCTGCTGCTGCTGCTGGGAATGTCTTTGCCATTTTTTGACTGGCAATTTCAGTGGCGCTGCTGCCGCGGCGACAACGGAAGGAAGTGTATCGAGGATGTGTGCATGTGCTAAGGACTAAGCGCAGTTAAAGCCTTCGCTTAGATAGCTATGGCAAGTGCTTTGGCATGTGCATAAAAGATAAGTTAATGCAATGCCCAATGCCCAATGCCCGGCTGGCCCGCCAATTAATGAGCAGTCGTCCCGGCACGTGTTAACATTCGGCCAAGTGTTGCACACTTCAAGCGGGGCCACTGGCCAAGTGCTGCGCCGCCAATGCCAGAAGTCACGTATCCTGCGTGAGTTACGGGCCACGGCAAAGCTTTCCACGGCAAACATGTTTGTGCACGTACATACAAGTTGATGCCCAGACAACAAGGACCCAACCACACCCTATAAATAGTTAGAACAGCAAAAGACACTCCACACATTTGACAGACCCCAAGCCCAGCTACAACGAATGAAAGAAGCAAATCGGAGCGTTGCTTTAATCATTCCTCAATTCGTCGTTCAGCAACATTTGCACCCGGGTCACCACCGGCACAATCATGTAAAGTCCCAGATGCTGCTCCAATGCCTTGGCGATCTCCAGGCGCAGTTTTAGGTCGAGTTCGATGCTCACATTACGCTTCTCGGCCAGATCGACGCGCGGTAGCTGCAGCGGATAGTTCACCGGGCAGGTGAAGATCAGCTGCAGCGCAATGCCAACCGCCTCGCCATCCTGGTAGTTGTAGGTGCTCAGCGGCACCTTGAGACGCAGCATGGGGCTGCGGCACATCACCAAATAGGGCAGTCCCAGGTAGTGCAGCGTTAGCACCTCGTTACTCTGCAGATTCCTATTGAGTCTGGCAACGTTCTGGAGCTTCGATTTGCGTTCCACCTCCTCGCACTCTGACATAGTATCTGATATATATTTTTTTTTTTTTTAGAAATTTTGTGAAATTTATTTGTTGACACGCTGTGTTTTCCAGAACTTATTTAAAATATGAAGCCAGGCTAAAGAAAACCGCAAACAAGCAGGAAATACAATTTCAAAAGCTCAAATTTGCATTAGAAAGAAAACAAGGTTATAACACGGCGGGCTTATCATAAGACTCTCCATTTGTGGGGCCAGCAAAAACTCTATTGGGGTATAAAAACGGAATGCTGAATTTGGAATACCCTGTCCAATTTATTTATTGAGACAACAATCCTCATATCGATCCTAACAAGAGTATCATTATGTAAATTATAGGTGAAGGCTTGAATCTAGGAATTAAGACTCTAAGAATTCTAAATTCTAAAGATATAATACATGACGTGCTAAAGCAGCCTTGATGCAGTTAACAACTAAATATCCGACAAAAAAGTGTACTCTCATATGATTAAATAAAATACTTTTTTTGTTTTTATTTAATTTTCTTTTATTTACAATAATTAAAAATATACATTTGTGTGACTTATATATTTTTTTTTTTGAAGAGTACAGAATTCAAAGTCTTTAAAGCTTGATTATAAATTTTGTTTAATATTTATACAAATATTCAAAATATTAAAAAATTAAAGAAAAAAATACAAAAATTGTAAATGTGCGTTTTATTTATTATGTTAAAAAACTACAATCAATTTAAGCTAATTTAAATAATATATTCTGATTTCTTTTTTTTTATATATTGTATGTCTAAACAAGTAAGAAAGCTCTAGTCGGGTCTGCCCGACTACGAGATCCCCTGAACAAAGTCCGAGGCGGTGTTTTAAACAATCTAGCTTATATCTTTTACCGGTACATATTACCCTCTGCGCGCACTCACACACGCACACATATACATACACATTTAGCGGCTACGCTTGGGCTGCATTCTGGGCAGCATTATGAGAAATTCATTGTTAAATAACTTCGGTTCTAGATCTACTTTCTTAATGAAATTTTCAGGACATAATATTGACATCTAGAGGTGTATATGTACGAAATCCCAACTCCCTAGTATTTGAAATACGTTTTTTCCACTTATGGGGCTAATGGGGGGAGGTATCCAAAATTTAAAGAGTTTATTATCTGTATTTACATCACAGCAACCTACATAGTCAATTTGGTGTCTCAAAGTCAAAATATCGATTGTTATCGATAAGGAAATAGGATGAGTTATCGAAAAAAAAAAATAAACTTGTACTGCGTATGGTATACAAGAACATATATCTAAAATCTCAAATCTCTAGCTTTACGGACAGACGGACGGACGGACGGACAGACGGACAGACGGACAGACGGACAGACGGAAATGGCTAGATCGACTCAGCTCGTCGTCCTGATCAAGAATATATATACTTTATGGGGTCTGCCACGCCTCCTTCTGCCTGTTACATACATTGTCACAAAAAAATTATACCCTGATTACCCATTTTCAATGGGTTCAGGGTATAAAAACTAAGTTCCAGAAATTTAGATCATTTCAGGCATTTTTAAAGTTTTTACAGGCATTTAAAGATCAACTTGATCAACATGTGTCCACACGTGCTCGGCGCTGTAGGTATTACATGAAATATATATTTTTCTGGGTATAAAATGACATGAAAATAAACTCGAAAAATGTTCAATATAATTTAGCTAGCCCTTACCTTATTTCAAATCTCCTCGGTAATACATTCTAATCTTTATGAAATTATTTCCTGTATACTTCTTAATATTAAATGAAAAAGTGATAATATACTTCAAATAAAGTATGATCATATATACATATATATATTAATATATATATCATCATCTATTGTGTTTATGTTATTTTCAAGCCTTTCACACCATCTTACTATTTTGTAAATTCAGGATTCACAGTAAACAAATTGCACGTTAAAGTTAACATAGTTTCAGCTAAGGAAGAGCATTCGAAATATATTTGTATATAAATGTATATAACTTGGTTTTATTTGTGCGTTTGGCTGATTTGATTAGCGTAGATTTCGTGTTCTGCTTCCATTTCACTTGCTATGCAAATTAGTTGTGTGATTATCGCGAAAATTGGCAAACTCAGGAGCTGCGACACAACCCTCAATTCCCACAGCCGCTGTCCACATGCAAGCAACCACCTACTTTGTAGTTTTTTTGTGTTGGGCGGCTCAGACGTGCGTGAGAGCTAAGAGCCTTGAGTTAGATCTTTGGCACGCATATGAGCCACATTCGTATTAGCGGCAAAATTTCCATTTTAAAGCAGTTTGGGTCACGTGAGACGCTCGTATGTGTGCCTCCCCTCACCCCTCCCCATGCCTAGAGCATCGCAATTTTCACTTTGATTTTACGCACTGACGCGTCCCGGCAACTAATGAGAAACAGAAGGGGAGGGAGGGAGTGGGGGAGAGAGAGCAAGACATGTAAACAGAATATTGCATTCAGCTCAGTTATGAGTTGCAAAGATTCATCTTCATTCATGCGGGCTGTCAATCAAATTTCAATCAACTCTTTGGGTCTCAAGCTGCCCTCAATCTTTATTATTATGAGTGGCACTGTCGAAGGTTTGGTCGCAAGGGCGGCTGGGTGGTGCAGGGGCCTCATTTGACACATTGCGCATACGTCACATGGGCGCAGGCTTCAAACTCACTCAAACATGTTGCGTTGCCCCTACAACTCCAACAACGAACTGCACGGGGTGGTGCTGCTGTTTGTTGGTGGAGGTGCTGGTGGTGGTGGTGTTGCTGCTGTTGGAGTTGTTGAACTGTAGTTGGAGGTGGCTGTCGCTCACTTCCGCATGGAGCCGAGAGTTTTTCGTTGTCGTTCTCGGCTCTTGGTTTGGCTGTCGGCCTGTCGACTGCCGCCTGTTGGTTGGCTGGCTGCGGCACGTGGGGCACCTACCCCTGCCGGCAACGCCCTGGAACGTGACCGAAATGAATTGTAGGCGTGCACCATGCCAGTCGGCGGAAGCATGCCAAGAAATCCGCATCGCTGCAATTGCTGTTGCTCCGGCTGCAGTTGAGTCGCTGCCTTTAAGATGAATTTCGCCAATTTCAGACGTCGCTGAGTATTGACTTTTGCCTGTTTTGGATTTTGCATTCTGATTGGCCGTCGCTTAGGGACTACTTGGGCGTAGGTTGCGGGCGGCTGGGCAGGCACTTCATACGATTTCTGGCTTTGTTTTAAGAGCTTCTGTCGTGCCACAAAAGTTTGAAGCACTTGTTTACGATTTCAAGTGCATTTGTTGGGCCTGTCATAATTTGGAGCTGCAGTCGCTTCGATTTGCAAGCACAAAGTTTTCCACTCGAGCCACTGGCGCAAATCTCAGCTGTTAAGTTCTTCACTTTAGTTATGCTAATGAGGCAAGTTTTGTCCTTGTTCACCCAAGTCGAATGCGCAATTCGAGAGCGATTCCCAAATTTATCAGTTTGTAGTTGGATCAAGTCCTTGAATTCACTTGAGCCTAAGGATTCAGGTAACTGAAAAGTAAGCTGCCTGAGTCCCTTTTCTTACCTTTGAGTATTAATTTAATTCGTATGTCTCCAAACTTTCACCTCAACAAATCAAAATCTCATAGCTTTTTAGTGTAACAGAAATAAATGAATGAAAAGAATAGAGAAACTTACCATCAGGGAAGTAAAAAAGTATTTTTATCAGTTATCTGTCCCTTGAAATACTTTCACTTCTCTCAGTATTGTTTTTTTTTTGCTCAACTCATTCCGAAAAAATAATATTGCTCTTACTGGGGTTCACTTGCGCCGTATGCGAAAACATTTCCATTATTATCGAAACATATTCAATTCAGTACATAGGCACACCCAACGGTAATAGCCACAGCCATGTTCAACAAGTAAATCATATTTTCACCCATATCTCGATAAGATATTGTCTACCATCACATGTTATAAAAGGCAAAATGCTCGGCACTAGCTCTGTGAAGCAATTGGAAGACGACGTTGAAGACGTTGGTCCAGCATGAAATTCGCGACTCTATTATTACTCGGGCTGCTGCTAGCCACAGTGCTGCTCAGCGAGGCCCAGAAGGAAGGTGGCAAGACGAAGTCCAAGTCCAAGTCAAAGAACAAGACGAAGACTACTGTAGCGCCACAGCTGGAGAGGCAGGCGCTGGTGAAAGCTGAGCCTTGCTCAGCGGCCAAATGCAAGTTGCCCGACTGCCGTTGCTCAGATGCGATATTGCCAAGACCCAAGTTCAAGGGCAAGGAACAGGAGATACCGCAGGTGAGTTGACTTAAATACTACAGGTATCTCAGATCATATATTGCTATAATCTGTGAGGGTTATATATTATATATTAATTATTTTGTTATAATTATTTCGAATAATTTTTCTCTATATTTTCACTTTCAGTTCGTTACCATCACCTTTGACGATGCTGTGAATGCCGTGAACTATGCCCAGTATGAGCTGCTCTTCGATGGTCTGGTGAATCCCGATGGCTGTCCCGCAACGGGCACCTTCTTCGTGTCGCACGAGTATACGGATTATGTGCGTGTGAATGCGCTGTACAATGCGGGTCACGAGATTGCACTGCACTCGGTGACCCATGGCGATGGCACCGATTACTGGCGCGAAGCGAATGTGGAGACCATTGAACGTGAGTTTGGCGCCCAGATGCAGATGCTGGAGACGTTTGCCAAGGTCGATGCCAAAAACGTGCAAGGCATGCGTCTGCCCTTCCTGCAGATCTCGGGCAACAACAGCTTTGAAGCGGTCAAGAATCTGGGTCTGACCTATGACAGCTCCTGGCCGACGCAGCAGCATAAGCAGCCCGCGATGTGGCCCTATACACTGGACTATTTGTCCATACAGGACTGCCAGATTGGTCCATGTCCGGATGCTGCTCTGCCCGGCGTCTGGGTTAATCCCATGGTCACATGGACGGATACCGAAGGATACAGCTGCTCAATGATCGATGCCTGTGCCTATCCACCGGCAGACAATGTGGATGCGCTATTCGAGTGGATGCTGGAGAACTTCAATCGTCACTACCAGGGAAACCGAGCACCATTCGGCATGTATCTGCATGCAGCTTGGTTTGGACGTGGTCGCAACTACTTTGCCGCCTTCAAAAAGTAAGTTAAGCCAGTTGAATTTCTGATATTGTATTTAATCCTTCAATGCTTAGATTCATGCATCATTTGGCCACCTATCCGGATGTGTATATGACGGGCATGTCCCGCATGCTGGAGTATGTTAAAAAACCAGTGCTTGGTGCCCCCTTCAAGAGCTGCCAGAAGAAGCCTAAGACTATTTGCCAACCGGTCCACTGCAATGTCCAGAAGATATCCACCGGCGAGACGCGCTATATGAGCGTTTGCGACAAGTGCCCAATTGTCTATCCCTGGCTAAATAATCCTTTGGGCCAGGATATGTAAATGTTGCACACCCAATAAACACAGCACGATATAATGAAGCCACCATGTTTTGTCTGGTTGCTGGCTGCCATTTGGCTGTTGCTACTCCCATGATCTAAGCCAATTTACATTTGCCGTCGTGTCCTCAGTCCGAAAATGTCACTGATAAATGACTTGAAATTATGCTACAGGCCGTGAGGCGCTTAATTAACTCATTCAGCGCAGCGTCCCCCAACTCTTTGGCCCTCACTCGAGCCACGTTTACGCCGAGACTTTGTCAATTTCGCTGGTGCTCGTGCTGTTGCCATATTTTATGGCCTGAATTAATATGCCACAAAACGCGCCCAGTGGGCCAAGTGTTGGCTCGCCTGCTGTCTGCTGGATGTCAATGCAGCTGCTACCTGTAAATGACGGGAACGTGGACAAGCGAGCTGCACGTAGCAGCACGTTGCTTGGACATGTGTCCGCCCGGGCGGTTGTCGCGTTGGCCGGTTGCATTTTTGGTTAATGGGCTTCTAACTAATGGCAGCCACTGTCTGCATATCACTCGAACGGGGCTGCTTTGAAGGGTTGGGCCCTGACCTTACCTTAGAGCCGGCTGCGGTCAAAAGTTATCTATGCCCAGATCCAACATAAATTAAGGCATCAACTGTGCTTCATAATGGCTCTAACAGTGGGTGATATAAGTATTTATATACGAAAATTGTCGTTTTACAAAGTCAGCTACAACGGCGTTTCATAATATGTCCAACAGTGGGTGATGATAGTTGGTTTCTAGTCTGATTTGAATGCTTTCTTTTTAATGAATATTCAGTTGGAAGTCAGAAAAACTATTTGAGAGTTGAAATCAGCAAGATTTGCAGACAAATTACTGCTGCCATATCTGCAGATATGTGAGTTGAATATTGATACTCGCTTCTTGGATGGCTCGGAAAATACTATATACTGTATATAAGGTGTTTTTTTTATTTACAATTATTTATTATTTATTTCCCATTGAGCATATCCCACAGTGGAAAAAGTACAACATTCTAACTTGCTTATAATAAAATATCTTTTCCCACATAAAAATGCCATAAAATAAATAAACATTTCGATAGTTATAAATGGGATTTCAGAAATGTTCAACGAAAATTTATTTAACTTTTCAGCTTTTCTTATCTCTATTCCATAGTAGCTGCCTCCCTCACGCGCTTATGACAGTGTTTATTAGCCAACACATAGCCCTGTGGGCAGTTGGCTTCCAGTATGTTGTAGGGTTTCACTTGCACTGTATCATTGTGGCTCCACTTTGGCGTTATCATCTCGGGCATGTGGCTGGTTGCACTTAACTTGGGATTGGTTTCGGCTTCAACAATTTCACTATCAGTGGCTGCAACGTGTTGGTAAAGTGACAGCAATATAATCAAATATATGACACCACGAAAGAATCCTTGCATCATTTTCAAACTGCTTTAATGCAAACTTAGGTCTATCGCACTTCTTCGACAACTGTTAAAAATCAACTGAGTCTATGTCAATTGAATTGTTTTCCTTTTACCACATTTGTGATCTCAAATGTTAGCCAATTTCGAAAGCAGTTGCGGCCTTTTAAGGCAGTTGGTTAAGAGCTCTTCGACATTAATAAAATATGTTGTTCAAGGTTAACTTTGCTTTAGAGTAGATCGAAGATAAGCCCAATCGTAATTGTAAAAATATTAAAATTATCACTGCTTAAATAATGAATAAAGATAAAATTAGATACACGGAAAGCAATCTTTAAGCAAATAGTTGTGCATGAAGTATTAATGTAATTTTATAATTTTTAACTATATAAGAAATCTACTCATTTATCATATCTAAGGCACTAAGCTTTATGTGACATAAGCATCTTTTTTATCCAGTTTTAACAATATAAATATTAGAATATATTTACAACTAATAATATTATGTTTACATTAATACAAAAAATTGGAAACAATATGATTTGAAGTTTTTAGTTTTTACCTAATATTCACAAATGGAGCCCAAGATATGGGTGAACTCACGACTTGCTTGAAACTGTAAACTGCATATCAGAAAATATATTTTCAAATTGCCATCTAAAACAAAAATGTACTGAGCATAATTAATAATTGTTAAGTAATTTAACAAAAATTAATCTAAAGCTTGAAATTTAATTTAGTCTTCACAAAAAATTCGATTGAATAGTCTAGTAACTGAAAAATCATGAATAATATATTTCACATTTATTCGTTTGTCATGGACACAATCAATGCCAACTGAGAAGCAGCTAAATTAAAGTTTGCTTTTATGAAAATGAAGAAAAAGCGCAACAAATGCTTCCGGGAATGCCAAGAAAATTGCAAATATTTACAGATTACTTTGGCAAAACGGCGCTGATTAACAGACGCATCCATTGTCCGCACTCAGAGACAAAAGATACCGACCTACCTCCCTTCTGTCTCAAGCGCCTCTCAGCAATTACCTGGTAAAGAGTGGCTCGTTTCCTCATAAAATATTCTTTCTATTGACTTGCGCATTTTATTTTGCATACATTTAGCTGTTCTTGTTGCTTTTTTTTTTGAGGCTGACATAAATAAAGGACTATACGACATCTTTCCGGGCAGAACCCCCCCTTAGTTGGTGTTTTGCATCAGCTGTGAGTGCGGCAAACACGCATTATTTTAATGTATTTTTATATACTTGCTGCGCAAAGTTTTTGCAGCATTTAACCCAGGGTTGTCAAGCCTTCAAAAATTATGCCATTTTTATGTTAGGCATTTTTTCTCTGCTCAAAGCTCCACGCGAAAATGTGTACATCTACTTAGGCGGCTGACATTTATGTAGTCACACGCGAGGGTGGTTCGCTGACTTTTAGGCCTAGAGCACTGACAATAGAATTGTCAAATTTATTTTCCCAAATAGCTGACATTTATTAGCAGTGGTTCAGGTTACCCCATAAAAATGCACTAAAAGAAGCCTGAAACCTGAACGCGAAATCTCTTGCGGATTGTTCTAGAAGCCGTACTGATAAGTATGAAGTAATGTAATTTTTTAACTTACAAATGTATTATTGTGTATCCATGTTAATATGTGTTTAATTATTTAAGTAGATTTTTATTTTAAATCTGACAATAGTCAATACCAAAATCAAGTAAGCACGACTAAAATACCGTGTCAAGCTTATTTTTCAAACTAGTAATAAAACTCACACACTCCCACAAATATATTATTAAATATATTATGCCAGCAGCTGGCTTCGTATGTCATCCTGTGGCTGATCTTCTACTTCCTAGCAGCCTCTTGAAAAAGAGTTGATTAGCCCATTTGGTTTTTTTTAACACATTGATCAACCTCACACTATACCAAGGGTTATCAAGAGAATGAAGGTATTAAGCCTTCTTCAGCTATGTCGAATATATAAAATTTTAAATTTTAAATAATTTACATGTACATATTTCTTCAATCTCAGATGATATAATATAGAGCAGGTTCAGCTCATTCAGTTTTTCTCCATAGTGACGCTTTTTGGCGGCATTCATCCACTTTGGTGCTGTTGCCAGATAAAGTAAAGTTTGTGTGTGGTTGCCATCAGGAAATACAAAGCCAAATATAAGTCGTAATCGCCAAGAGTAGTGCGTGTCCGAGTGCATCTTTCAAGTGCATTGTTTACTTGCTTACTCGCTCAAGCTGCCGCTGGGAGAGCGATCGGTAAAGCACTGAGCACTGGAGACTGACACGCATATAATGAAACAAAGATCTCACAGAGATAGTGGGAGATCTTCCAACATGACAGACAGAGAGTTGCGATTGCTTTCAAGCTTTCGTAGAGAACAATATAAACAAAAATTATAATACAATAGCAAAGTAAAAACGAAGCTGGCTCGCAATACGATTTCAAGCTGGAAAGTGGAAGTTTAAAAGCTCTTTTAGAGCAGCCCGCGTTGATCGTTGAAGTGTAAACAAAAGTTTAGTTGTAAAAGCTCTACAGTGCTCACTGTTTGCATATGTACAGACCCCCCCAAGTCAAGCTAGATTCATGCGATTTTAATATTAACCGTTTATTTAAGCCTCCTTGCGACAATGGTTGCCAAAAAGCTTAAAGCCATCCCCGCAGACGGGCAAAGTGTCGAGTGTGATGCGTGGTACGATTTCCAATATCTGTGGATCTTGTTTAAGTATTTCGGGCGACTTCTCATTGGGCTGTTCAGTTGCAGTATCGTTGCCTTTATTTCCGTTCTGTTCTTTGCGCTGCTTTTTAACATTATTTGTGGACTTTTCATCTTTTTGCGGCTTTGAGTTTTCATTCAAAGGATTCTGACTTGTCTCATTCTTCTCTGTTACGAAGTCTTTTGCCAGATTTAACTTCCCTCTCTCATTGCTGTTTTCCGTTGCTATGGATTTAATTTCCTTTGGATCGTTTTTGCGACTATCATGCAGCTTGCGTACTTCGCACAGTGCCAATGAGAAGTGCAGCCACAGCAGCAGCACGGGCAGGGCGAAGGCTAAAACTGGCCTTAATTGAATTGACATCACTTTAAAACACGTTTACTCTACGCAAATTCGAATTCAAGACTAACTGCTAAGAGAGTGAGCTTCAAGTTAGTTGCCCAGCTGCCAGATTTTGTTGTTGTCAGTTGTCTCTGGCGATAAGGGAAAACATGAAACACAAACTTGTATAATTGCATCCATAATGAGATTGCCTCGCGATTGTCTCAATTGCTTGAGAATCTGAAAAATGCACTTGAATTAATTGTAATAAATTTCAATTAGTCAACAGAACTTATTTTAATCAGGTATATAAAAGTCATACTATATCATTATTCAGCTAATCTGGTAACTACAGAAAGCTTACAACGTTTATTCAATTCATAGTTTAAGCTGTCTAGAAGTTCTCGCTACTCATCGACTAATTAAAACTTGCATAGGTTGGGAGTCAACTATCCAATCAGAGTGAGTCATATGCATTTGAAATGTCAAAATGTCTAACGACAGTTACAAAAGCAAAGATTCGAAAGAAGCCATTGAAATATCAATGAGTACAGCTGAGGGAAATAAAAGTAGATTATTAAATGGTATATATTTTTTGTCTTTTACGTATCCTGACTATCGATTGACAAATATCATTATTACAATATTTGATAAAAGTGGCAAGAGGTCACATTATCATCACATCTTTTGGCCAAACTCGAGCCATGTATTAAATTTTGACAGATTTTTGCACTTTCATCGATCCCTGTGTTCCGAAATATAAATATATATATAGGCTCAGTACATAAAAATGCTTGTTGAAATAAGTAAATAATATAGATTTAAGATTAAATAAGCTTTATGTCAATTATGTTATTAATTAAAATTCAATTTAGCTTATCAGGTATAACAGAGTTTTATTTTGGATCATCTACACATTTCACAACAACATAGACAATAAAAGTTTCGTTTTTCAATTATTATGACTAGATAGTGAGTGTGTTATTTTTATTATACCCTGAACCCATTGAAAATGGGATTTTAGGGTTTTTAATGGTTTTGTAACAATTTATGTAACAGGCAAGACGACGAGCTGAGCCGATCTAGCCATGTCCGTCTGTCCGTTCGTAATAACGCAGCGATCTCGTAAACCACAAAAACTAGAGATAATTTATCCTATTTCCTTATTATCGATAACAATAGATATTTTGACTTGGTTTTTAAGCTATAACTTAAAGGCCATAATAGCTAGAGACACCAAATAGACTATGTAGGTTTCTGTGATAAAAAAATACAGATAATAAAATTTTAAGATTTTGGATACTTCTCCCCGTTAGCCCCAAAAGTGAAAAAAAATAACGTATTTTAAATACTAGAGAGTTGGGATTTCGCATATACACACCTTTGGATGTCAATATTATGTCCTAAAAACCGAAGTTATTTAACAACCAATTTCTCATAGTTCTCCCCAGAATGCAGTCCGAGCTCAGCCGCTAAGTCATCTAAATAAGCGGCGCGCGTACTTGTGTGTGAATGTATACATATGTGCGCTTCTGTGTGTGCGCGCAGAGGGTAATATATATGGATAAAAGATGTAAGCTCGATTGTTTAAAACACCACCTCGGACTTGGTTCAATGGATTTCCTGGTCGGGCAGACCCGACTAGAGCTTTCTTGTTTATTCCTCTATATTTTGATTTTTTTTGCATGTAGCTTCTTGCAAGGTTTCAAGTTTAATTCACATTTCATAGTTAATACTGATGAGCCACAGCTTTAGTAAAAAATGATTGCCAATCGGATTGTCAATAGCAAAGGTTTTCAAGTAAATGTCGGGAGTACCAGGTTTGGGTTAATTTATACCTATACCAAGGGTTCTTTCGTGCGACATTTACTTTTTTGAGCTTATTTTGTTACCTTAAGTAAGCTATTTTGGAAACATAAAGTCTGTCTGATGGAATTTTATATGGTTATTTAATATTTCACAGTTGCAATTAAATGAAAGTAATTTTAATTTAAACGCTTTAAAAACCACACAATAATAACTAAGTCCTAAAATTGACTGAGATTTAGTTAGTTACAAAGAAAAGGATTTGTAGCTCTCTACAATTGTGACCGTGATTGCGATCTTATTTGTTGTTATGATTATGATTGTCTATTAGTCTTATATAAACTATATTATTTACATAAATATACGCAAAAAAACAATATTCTCCTTTACCCATGATTACGGGTGAAGCCTACAAAGAAGTTATATTATATTCCAAAGGGGCCACGGTAAATTTACATGCCTTAGCACTCACTCATATAAGACCATAAAATGACAAGTATAAGACATTATATAAACAGCCCTAATTCGATTAGTCTCAGTCTATAGTAAAAGCTATAAAAGCTTCGATTTACTGAAATATCCTCAGTTCGACTTCAACTTAATTATGAAATTATTACTGATTTTCCTGATTACAATCGCAGTCGCCTACGGCGGACGATTCTTGGAATTGATTGATCCGACTGATCAGGTAGCTGAGTACGAAGCTCTAAGTCGAAAAGCTGATTTGTTAAGGCGACACTATCGAAGCCCACAGGCCATAGCACAGGATGACCCGGAGGGCAACGAACATGAGCCCAAAGCTGAATCCCCACCACCCGCCTCCCCATAGGCTACAGACTAACGGCACGAAGCCCAGGCAGAAATAACTTTAAGCTTTTTGGAAACCATTGTCGCAGGGACGGCTAAATAATCGTTTAATAATAAAAGGCATGAAACAAGTTTGACTTTTCGTAGGTTCTGTACAGAAGTAAGAAAATTTGTAATGTTTTAGCGTCTAAACAAAATCTAATAACAATCGCTTCTTATCGAAGTTCTCTAAGAAAGTCTGCTCGAATCTTTGATCATATGTATCAAAGTTTAGACAGCTTAAGAAAATTAGCTATTAAAGTTAAATTAAGTTCACATGAAGTTAAAATTTAAATTTTTCACGATAGTAGGAAAATGACATGATATATAGAAATGTATGCTTCGTATGGTATACAATATTTTATATTTTAAATTTTAAATCTATAGCTAATCGTACGGACGGACAGACACAGAGAGACACAGACGATCAGGCAGACAGACGTATCAAATCAATTCATCGTCCTTTATTTACTTTATGGTTTCGTTTCGATTTCGATGTCATGGCAGTACAAAAAGCTATTGATGATTTGAAATAAACGGGAAAAATGTCAGGTCTGTATATATCAGAGGTAGTCAAAAGTATTAACACAAAACCATTTTGTAAATATTTTTGAAAAATGATAAACCTCAGTTCATTTTCTATAATTGAAGTCCTATAACATTATCTTGTTCAATTTTGCTCCAGGAAAGATCAAGCTCTGTAAAAAAAAATTTTGTGCAATTTATGACCAACAACCAAAACCATCTAAGGTGAAATATTAAAGAATATTCATTGTAAGACTATTTGAGTAAATACTTTTGACTACCTCTGTATACTATATGGCTGCAAAAAAACATAAGAATATATGTACCATTTTGGGATCCCCTTCTGCCTGTTACATTCATTTTAATGAACTCAGGCAAAAAATGTAGAGATTTACCATTGCTTTCAAGCGTAGAGATCAAGAAAAGTCAAGCTAGATTCATGCGATTTTATTATTAACCGTTTATTTAAGCCTTCTTGCGACAACGCCTGCCAATAAGTATATAGCCATCCCGGCAGACGGGCAGCGATTCGATTACGATGTGTCGTGGTTCGATGCCTTCCTTCTGACTTGCCTCAGTCTTCTGATTTAACTTCCCTCCCTCATTGCTATTTTCCGTTGAAAATACCAATGAGAAGTGCAGCCACAGCAGCAGCACGAAAGGTAAAACTGTCCTTAATTGAATTGACATCACTTTAAAACACGTTTACTCTACGCAAATTCCAATTCAAGACTAACTACTAAGAGCCACAAACTTGTATAATTGCATCCATCGTATGATATACATTTTATATATTAAATTTTAAATCTGTAGCTAATCGTACGGACGGACCAAATGCATCAAATCAATTCGTCGTCCTTTATTAACTTTATGGTTCAGTTTCGATTTCGATGACATGGCAGTGCAAAAAGGTGATTTGAAATAAACGGGAAACATTTCATGTCTGTAAATATATATATATATATACTATATGGCTGCAAAAAAAATTTATAATATATGTACTATTTTGGGATTGGGCATTCATTTCAATGGACTCAGGCAGAAAATGTAGAGATTTGCGATTGCTTTCAAGCGTAGAGAACAATATAAACAAAAATCAAAATATAAAAGCAAAGTAAAAACGAAGATGGCTAAAATTACGATTCCTCGCTGGAAAGATGAATTTTAAAAGTTTTTTTAAAGCAGCCTGCGTTGATCGTTAAAGATTAAACAAAAGTCTAGTTGTAAAAGCTCTACAGTGCTCACTGTTTGCATATGTACAGACCCCTCCAAAAGTCAAGCTAGGTTCATGCGATTTAATTATTAACCCTTTATTTAAGCCTTCTTACGACAAAGCATGCCAACAAGTATAAAACCATTCTGGCAGAAGGGCAGCGTGTCGATCATGATGTGTGGTACGATTTCCAATATCTGTGGATCTTGTTTAAGTATTTCGGGCGACTTCTCATTGGGCTGTTCAGTTGCAGTATCGTTGCCTTTATTTCCGTTCTGTTCTTTGCGCTGCTTTTTAATATTATTTGTGGACTTTTCATCTTTTTGCGGCTTTGAGTTTTAATTCAAAGGATTCTGACTTGTCTCATTCTTCTCTGTTACGAAGTCTTTTGCCAGATTTAACTTCCCTCTCTCATTGCTGTTTTCCGTTGCTATGGATTTAATTTCCTTTGGATCGTTTTTGCGACTATCATGCAGCTTGCGTACTTCGCACAGTGCCAATGAGAAGTGCAGCCACAGCAGCAGCACGGGCATTGCGAAGGCTAAAACTGGCCTTAATTGAATTGACATCACTTTAAAACCCGTTAATCCTACGCAAATTCGAATTCAAGACTAAATACTAAGAGAGTGAGCTTCAAGTTAGTTGCCCAGCTGCCAGATTTTGTTGTTGTCAGTTGTCTCCGGCGAGAAGGGAAAACCTGAGACACAAACTTATATAGCTGCATGTAGCTAATCGTACGGACGGACAGACACAGAGAGACACAGACGAGCAGGCAGACAGACGTATCAAATCAATTCGTCGTCCTTTATTTACTTTATGGTTCCGTTTCGATTTCGATGTCATGGCAGTACAAAAATCTATCGATGTTTTGAAATAAACGGAAAAAAATTCAGGTCTGTATATATCAGAGGTAGTCAAAAGTATTTATACAAAAACACTTTTTAAATAATTTTGAAAATTGATAAACCTCAGTTCATTTTCTATAATTGAAGTCCTATAACATTATCTTGTTCAATTTTGCTCCAGGAAAGATCAAGCTCTGTAAAAAATAACATTTTGTGCAATTTATGACCAACAACCAAAACCATCTAATGTGAAATGTTAAAGAATATTCATTGTAAGACTATTTGAGTAAATACTTTTGACTACCTCTGTATACTATATGGCTGCAAAAAAACATAAGAATATATGTACCATTTTGGGATCCCCTTCTGCCTGTTACATTCATTTTAATGAACTCAGGCAAAAAATGTAGCGATTTACCATTGCTTTCAAGCGTAGAGATCAAGAAAAGTCAAGCTAGATTCATGCAATTTTATTATTAACCGTTTATTTAAGCCTTCTTGCGACAACGCCTGCCAATAAGTATATAGCCATCCCGGCAGACGGGCAGCGATTCGATTACGATGTGTCGTGGTTCGATGCCTTCCTTCTGACTTGCCTCATTCTTCTGATTTAACTTCCCTCCCTCATTGCTATTTTCCGTTGAAAATACCAATGAGAAGTGCAGCCACAGCAGCAGCACGAAAGGTAAAACTGTCCTTAATTGAATTGACATCACTTTAAAACACGTTTACTCTACGCAAATTCCAATTCAAGACTAACTACTAAGAGCCACAAACTTGTATAATTGCATCCATCGTATGGTATACAACATTTTATATATTAAATTTTAAATCTGAAGCTAATCGTACGGACGGACCAAGTGGATCAAATCCATTCGTCGTCCTTTATTAACTTTATGGTTCAGTTTCGATTTCGATGACATGGCAGTGCAAAAAGCTATTGATGATTTGAAATAAATTGAAAAAATTTCAAGTCTGCAGATAATAGACGAACAGGCACACATGCAGACATATTGCTGCAAAAAAACATCAGAATATATGCACTATTTTGGGGTCGGACAGTCTCCTTCTACCTGTTGCATATATTTCCAATGGAACGAACACTTGTCTAAAATTATACAAGTTAAAACGTTCCAGTCGGGTGTGCCCGACTACCAGATCCCCTGAACCAAATCCGAGGTGATGTTTTAAACAACCTAGCTTACATCCTTTATCTATACATATTACCCTCTGCACGCACATACACACGCACACATATACATATATACACACAAGCACGATGCTTTTGCCAATTGACAAAATGTTTTCTTTAATAACTTCTGTGTTACTAAACGGATTTTGATCAAATTTTCAGAATTTAATGCTTTTAGTTTGTTAAAAATACTGTTTTACCAAAAAAATTTTAAAATATTAAATTGCGGCAAAAATTGATTTTTGAATAAATTGATTTTGTAAAACGTGGAGCCGGTATCCAAAATATAAAAAAATATAACATGTATTTTATTTACAAAAAGTTAAATGCAAAATTTGGTGACTTTAGCTAAAAAGTTGTAAAAGATATGCTTAACAAACTGAATCTCGATAACGTTTTTGATCAATATCATTGAAACGGGATAAGTTATCGAATATCTAAAACAAAATTGGTATGCCCGCTGTATACAAAGACCATCGTGACAAATTTGAAGTCTCTACCTCTTATAGGTTCTGAGATCGACGCGTTCATACATACGGACTTACGGACGGACGGATGGACGGACCAACGGACGGAAAGACAGGCGAACAGGGCTAAATCGACTCAGCTCGTCGTCCGGATATATATTTATTTTTTATATTTCCCATTTTCAATGGGTTCAGGGTATAATTAGAATAGTTTGAAGAAACAGTTGTTGTATTCTATTCAAAATCCGACATATTCAAAGACTATTTAAAATCAGAAAAGAGGCACTCGATTTCTTGATCTTCCTTGAACTGGTAGCAAAAATCAAGGCAACGAAGAAGTACAGATTGGACGATACTATAAGCTTCTTGGATTTATTAATCGCAATTCATAATAACTTTTTTCTGTACAAGTACGAACAGTAAGCACTGTAGAGCTTTGGAAGCTAGACTTTTGTTTACACTTCAATGAGCCAAAACGGGTCGTTTTAAGAGAGCTTTTTAACCTTCCAGTTTCCAGCTTGGAATCGTACTGCGAACCAGGTTCGTTTTTACTTCGCTATTGTGATTTTTTTTTATTTTTGTTTTTATTGTGCTCTACGAAAGCTAATAACAATCAATTCTTATCGCAACTGTGTCTGTCTCTACAGCATGTACGAAAATGTGCCACAATGTCTGCTCGGGCGATCTGCGATCCACTCCACGCGCCTTGCGAGTCAGTCTCCAAAGCTCAGTGGAAGCAGCCAAACGCGTTTTTTTTCGATCGCTCTCCCAGCGACAAAACAAGTAAACAATGCAGTTAAAAGCCGTACACACACTGCTCTTGGCCATTGTGGCTTGGAAGATCTTTGTTGTCCAGACGCGTTTGTGCGACGATCGCATAATTTTTCCAGACGATGACGACGAACCAACAACGTACTACTACAACCTGAACAGCACCACCAACAGCAGCAACTTGACCAGCACCACGGAGCTGCCCATGGGCAACAGTACCTTAGCTGGCAATAGTACCTTAGCTGGCAATAGCACCAATCTGGATGAGCTGCAGCCGTCGAACAGTAGCGCAACCACAACGGAGCTGCCCATAGTGGACAATCGCATTCTGGTGGACACCTTACCTGTGTGTCCCGCAGGACAAACTCTGCGAGCGGGTCGATGTCGGAAATCTGCTTAGGACACAGCTAAGATACATTGAAGTATATACATAATATATTTTTATATACAATTATTTATATAGTCATATAATGAGTACGTATGTGTAAGAAGTTAATTGCTTTGTATATGTTATCGTCACATTGAGTTATGTAATTACCTATTCTATTTCGGCAAAAACAAAAGGCAGTACTCAATGAGCTTCGGAAACAATTGTCAGTCTGTCAGAAACTGACTTTTAATTGACCCTACTTTTTGCCTAACTGAAACAATATAACTATATGCATGTATATATCAATCTTTTAAAATTTAAAATTAAATTTTTAAAATAAAACTTATCAGAAATGAATTAATTTTAAACATACAGGAATATACATACATACTCCCATAAGTATTATTACAGCTATATGTATGTTATTTTTATATTTTTAATTATAGGCATTATATTTGATTAAAATCAAATTAAAAACTAACCAAAGAGTATAAGCTATAAATTGTTTATATACCTGTACTGTATGGTAAAACCCACATATGTATATTACTCTAACAACTCACAAATCAGCTTTGCATACAAACAAAATTTGCAAAGTCAGTGGGGAGAGTGTTTTGGGCAGAGAAACTAACAAAATCTCTCTGCGAGCTGTAAAAACTCACATATGCAATTATAAAGGTACTCAGTCATCAATCAATATATAAATAAGTTACATGATTTCGTGCATCTTCCAACTATTAATCATATATTTATAAATATTTGTGTTGTTAGCTCATCTTTTTACATATATATCAAAGGTACAAAGCAGATTTAACCGATACGGGTGTAACTTCGAAATATCACTAATCTAGTAGAATAAGTCGAAACTAAAAATCAAAGGAACAAACATTTAAATGAGGAATGTTAGTTAGTTAAGTTGAGGACGTCTTTTAACTTAAAATAATATTGAATGGAATGTAGGCAAAATTAATTTTGAAATTTTAATAATAAATCACACATGATATATATTAAATTATTGAAAATAAATATAAGGCTAAAGCTTATCTTAAGTCCTGAGTTCAATCCGTTAACCGAACCTTGTATATTTTTGGGAATTGCCACCCTGACAAATACTCTTTAGGAGCTCTTATAATTAAAAGTCTACAATTTCTCTATGATTATAACACATATGTATGTGTATTTATAAGAGCTAACAGGCTTATAGGCTTATCAGTCCTAATGGAATCAGAATTGAAAACAATATTTTAAAAAATCTCTACAAGCTACACTCAGTCTCACTTTAGCAAACGACATCGACAGAAGCTCGAGTGCAACCTGTTCGTAAATATGACTTCTAAGCACGGTCTCTTATCGCTGGGATTACTGCTGATAGCACTGCTAAATGCGCAGCTTATGCAGGCTCATTCCCATCACCATGTTCATGAGCATCGGCATAGTGGTGAAAGAAGGGGTCATTCACAGCCACAGAGGTTCGTAGAAATAAAAGTAGTTGCTACATAACTGTCTGACTGATAATTGCATTAGACATTTTGGACGCGAACATCACTTGGATGATTATGATCTAGCGCACGGACATAGGCATAACCAGAACCACGATGCCAACTATCATCACCACGACACAACTGCTTCGGAAACCGATCACTCTCCCGGCTCAGACAGAGGTCCATATGGTAGGGGCCAATCCAGAGTACACCTAAACGTTGCACTTCCACGATTTCAGCCAGCCGGTAGACATCGTTGTGTGTGTAGAGATGGGCGACCGGGAACAGAAAGTGGTGGTCAAGGAGATTACGGTAACCCCGACGCCAGTGCTTTGGACACCGATCACCCTCCCGGCCTTGGCAGAGGTTCATATGGCGGAGGCCAATACAGAGGACAACCAGGTGTTGGGTTTCCGAGACACGAAGTAGATTCCGATATTCAGCCAGGCGGTGGAAATCGTTGTCTGTGTGGAGCTAGTCGACAGGAATCTGAAAATGGTGGTCAAGGTAGTTTCGGTAACCAAGCCTGGCCTCGATACCCAGGAGCCGTACCGTCCACACCCTTCCAGCCGCGTCCAGTTCAACCCCAAACTCTAGGCCACGACACATCAGACTTTGACTACCATCAACCTGGTTTTGCTATAAATCAGTTACAGCCACGTCCCAATCAAGGTGGCCAAGACGGATCGGACATTAACTACCAACAACCTGGTCTAACTGGAAATCCATTGCAGCCACGTCCCCATCCAGGCAGCCAAGGCACATCGGAGTCTAACAACCAACTACCTATTTTTACTGGAAATCCGTTACAGCCACGTCCCCACCAAGCTGGCCAAGACGGATCGGACATTAACTACCAACAAACTGGTTTTACTGGAACTCCACTGCAGCCACGTCCCCATCCAGGCAGCCAAGGCACATCGGACTTTGACTACCAACAACCTGGTCTAACTGGAAATCCATTGCAGCCACGTCCCCATCCAGGCAGCCAAGGCACATCGGAGTCTAACAACCAACTACCTATTTTTACTGGAAATCCGTTACATCCACGTCCCCACCAAGGTGGCCAAGACGGATCGGACATTAACTACCAACAACCTGGTTTTACTGCAAAACCATTGCAGCCACTTCCCCATTCAGGCAACCAAGGCACGCCAGACTTTAACTACCAACAACCTGGTCATACTGGGAATCCATTGCAGCCACGACCCCAGCCAGGTAGCCAAGACACCTCTGAGTCTAACTACCAACAGCCTGGTTTTTATGGAAATCCACTTCACCCTCGCCCTGAAGTAGCAACAAATGATTCTACGGTGCACCCCAAAGATTCTTTGAAGTTTGATTCGCAGCCTTCTGAAGAAGTAGCCAACCATAAACCCATTCAATCAGGAACAAAGCATCCAGTAGATCAGGCAACTGGCAGCACCTTCCAAGCCATTCCCACTTATCGTGACGCTCCCGATCAAGCGAATGATCCACATCGCATTGTGGATGATAATATTGCTTCAATTTTCAATCAAAATTTTATGTTACCCAACCAGAATGAGGGAAAGGCCGACCAGGGATCTAGATACGCAAAGGCCCAAGCTGTAGATAATCAACCGGAATCAATCGGACAACGCAACCTATTTGACACAAATCCTATATGCACCGACGGAACAGAGCTGCGGGGCGGACGCTGTCGCCAGAAGGCGTAAACACTGGAATAGTTTAGAGCTTGAATTTACATAGCGAACCTAAAATGTACTGTCTAATTGGACGCAATAATATAATTAATTTCCTTATATTTGATTTCCTAAACAATTTAAGAATATTTAAAATTTTACCCGTCATTAAAATTGGATATAAAATCGAAGTGGAATTCTTTCTTTAATATGCTAACAAAATATGAAATTAAATAATTTATTTTAAGTAAAAGATAAATTGCACAAGAGAAACAGCTGCGATACAGGAAAGGAGATGGTGGTTTATCTTTTAAATTTATTTCCACTAACTCTAAAAATGTTGTTAAATAGAATTTGAATGATTCAACTCGTTGTATCAATATATTCCTTATTATTTTAGACTATTAGCAACATAATGAAGATGGCGACAATCGATTTCTTTGTTGAGCAAATTTTAAAACCACCCAGACGTTCTCTTTGATAAAAGGTAATCGGACTTATAAATTAAGAAATATCAGAAAGAAAGCTGATACGTGACGATTGTTTCCTAATGGCTTTTGCTGGAGCGTAGATCAGTGTTCAGCTTACGGGACACTTCCGCAAAGTCAGTAGGGTCATAGCAGACCAGACAGGTAGGCAAAGGTCCATAATCAAAACGTATATATATATATAGTTATACAGTAAAACCTCGATTTAACAAATCTCGTTATAACGAAAAACTCAATTTTTTTGTTAAGCATTTTTTGTTAAGCCCCTTGAAAAAACCTCGTTTTTGCGAAGTTTTCCATACAAAAATGCACGGTATAACGAAGAATTTCTGAGCCTGAAAGCCTCTATATAGCGAAGCAATTATTCAAACACCTCTATACAACAAAATGCCAAAAAAGCAAAATAAAATTTGTTTCAAGCCGTTAAAGGCTCGTTATCAAAAACCTCAGGATAATATTGTCTTGCTTCAATTGTTTGTAAACAACGAAGTCAGAACAAAATAAAATAAGCCAATATTTTAAAAACTTTTATTAAAAAAAAGTATGTAACTGTTTATATTTTGTATACACCCCACTTAAGTGGATTTTTAGCATTATTTTAATTGTAACAGATGAAAACAATATTTATAACGAATTTTTTTCAGATTTCTTTAAAACTTCGCTATACTAATAAGTACCCTTAGCGAATCAATAGATATAACGAAGAATTTTATGATTCCCCTCACATTCGTTATATCTATGTTTTTATATAAATATATAAAAATATATATTCATATTAGTATAAAGAAACATTTATATATTTATTATAAATTGTAAATAAATATGTAAAAAAATTAAAATATTGGTAGTTTTTAAATATTGATAGTCAGAAAATGTTTTATAAATTAAATATACGATATTTTATCGGATGTTTAATCGATGTTTAAATCTTCCAACTGCTCATCACAAAATTGCACTGATCAAAAAAGTATCAGAATGATAATTTACTCATTTGGCACTGATAATTTAAATTTTTATATTATAGTTGTCTATATAATGGATGCACTGGCTGTATATTATAAGTCTCGATTCAGTTGGACATAACTTATTACAGCAAAGCTAAAGAATTACCTCAATTTCTCCTCAATATAAAAGAGTTAACTCAGCGAGAACGAAAGCATGAAGATAAACTTTAAGCCAGAGGTCTTATCGTTAAAGCTGATACTGGTAGCCCTCTGTGTAGCACAGGTAATTTATGCGCAGCAGCCGAATAATTTACATGTTAATCGTCTAAGCAATGACGTAGGCTTACAGCCACATAAATGAGTAAAGGGGCCTTTTAGTAAATTAGTATATTTAGTCACTTTCTAACTAAACTTTATATTAATCTCCATCAAAGGATTCCAAACATTGACAACCAATATGTAACCCCTCAGTCAAAACCCATCATTAAAGCCACATATGAAATGGGAAACCTCAATGCAGATAACGCAAATATGAGTTCTGAGAAAGATAATGGAATTTTAGATGCTACTAGAATAAAACGTTCAACAACTATCGCTCATAGTCCACAGATTACAATAACACAGCCCAGATGCAAAATGGGAATGGTATATGGTGCTGGACTGGACCGACTGATAGCTTAAAGAGTTTCTAAACACATTTATTGACTTTTCAGAATTATGTTAAATTTAAAATAGTTATTCATGAAATTGTAATAAACAAAAGAAAACAAATTAAGAAAAATAATACTATAATCCAAATTGAAAACAAATTCATTGTAATGTTTTTTGAAAACAAGTTTTTATCCGATTCACTTGTATCTACTATACTCTATAAATACTCTATGTTATACACATACTATTTTTATTATATATATTTACATATATATATATATATATATATATATATATATATGTGTATATATACATATTTATTTATATCAAAAATTTGAAGTTATGTCTAAAATCTTTTTATGAGTTCCGATTTTGTTATGGTAAAAAACATAAATTAATCAACATTCTGTTAGAAAGGTAATAAAAACATTCTGTTAGAAAGGTAATAAAAAATGTTTTTGTTTCCTTACCATCTTAATTAATAATTGTTCACGTTAAAATGTAAATTATTAATAATTTTTCTACTTCTACCAACTTTCTTTTAACAACCATTTAACAACCATTTAGAAAAAATAAATAAATAAAAATAATTGATGATTCTTTTATATACGAGATCTCTAGGTAACTCAGCTTATTCAACTGCCTAATGAGAGTCAGTAATTGTGTTCTAGGCTAGTCCATAGTTTGCGTTTAATAATTGATATCAACAAACACAAGAATACTAACTATCAAATTATATGTAAAAAGCAATAAGAGACCGAAAAGTGTAATTCAAGTAGTCTACAATTTTACTATGGCAAGTGAATCACTTTATAAAATTTGACAACTGCAGCTAAATTTTTCTAATGCATGACACATCCACAGACACTTGAAGCTCGAGTAATTCGATTTCCTAGAATAACATAAACATCGGAACTAGATAAAATTGTCCAATTGATTTATGCTGGAAGATACATTTTTGCATACGTCTCTAACTAGAACCCTTATCTGTTCCGGACGACCCTCTGCACCCTGCACCCAGAGTTTTTTCCGATTGAGACTATATCAAATGCGTCATTGAATAAATGTTCTAGCAAGAATACAGCCCTCTGTATAACTGTGACATCACAAGCTGCGGATTAGCAATACGTAGAATTAAGCAACTAAACTTGGAGTACCGAAGAGAAAATACTCTCACAGACATCATGAAGATGTGCACAATATATATTTTTTATACCCTGAACCCATTGAAAATGGGAAATCAGGGTATAATGGTTTTGCAAAAAGTATGTAACAGGCAGAAGGAGGCGTGGCAGACCCCACAAAGTATATATATTCTTGATCAGGGTGACGAGCTGAGTCGATTTAGCCCTGTCCGTCTGTCTGTCCGTCCGTCCGTCCGTCCGTCCGTCCGTCCGTCCGTCCGTCCGTCTGTCCGTATGTATGAACGCGTCGATCTCAGAACATATAAGAGCTAGAGAGTTCAAATTTTGCATGATGGTCTGTGTATACAGCGCGCATATCGAGTTTGTTTTAGATATTCGATAAATTTTTCCGTTTCAATGATATCGATTTAAAACGTTATCAAGATTCAGTTTTTTGACCATATCTTTTACATATTTTTAGCTACTGCTACCAAATTTTGTTTTTAGCTTTTTGTAATTAAAATACATTTTCTATTTTTTCATATTTTGGATACCAGCTCCACATTTCCCAAAAAAAAATTATTTAAAAAAAAAATTATCAAATCCACAATTTAATTTTTTTAAATTTTTAAGTGAAAACCGTATTTTCAATAAATTAATAGCACTCAATGCAGAAAATTGCATTTAAATCCGTTAAGTAATACAGAAGTTATTAAAGGAAACATTGTAAAAGCACGCGGCAGCAGCCTGTACGTGTGCACACATACATTCAAATCAACTACGCAGTAATCTGCGCGCGTTTCTGTGTGCATGGTATGTATATGTGTGCATGTGTATACAAATGTGTGCATGTGTATATGTGTGCATGTGTGTATGTGTGCATGTGTGTATGTGTGCATGCATATATGCGCGCAGAGGGTAATATATATAGATAAAAGATGTAAGCTAGGTTGTTTAAAACATCAGCTCGGACTTGGTTCAGGGGATCTCGTAGTCGGGCTGTGACTCGACTAGAGCTTTCTTACTTGTTTAAAATAAAGTAGACTCAAAAAAAAGTCATGAATGGATAGAGAAATCGAAATTTGCTGTGTTACCAACCGCATGACATAGCTTTTATACCCTCGGCCAGTTTTCAGTTAGATTAAAGTCGACCATCCCACGCGGGAATACTAGTACTTATTCAGCGCATGCTACGTAATTTGTTGATAGTAGTCCCAGCGGTATCGTGGCAATATAGTACATTTCTCTGAGTAGCACGAGTAACTAGGTTGTCTATATAAAAAGGGTTACGCGCAGAGTTCAGTTATTCAGTTAGAGTCAAGTCGTGCTCGTTTACTGTTGATATTTGTCCAACATGAAGCTAATCTCTGGTAAATACCTGTATCAGCTGCTCATACTGCTGGTATATCTGAGTGTAATGACCTCAGCGAGTCCAGTGAGCTCCAGAGCCGCAACAAAGTGCCCACCGCGTTTCAAATTGTATCTCGGACGTTGTCGACTGCCAGCCTAAGCACTCGAAATACTCGGACATTGCGTTCAGGTGCGGCGCGTTCTTCTACCGATATGTGAAGTATTTGCGGATATATCGTCATAATGCTCGAAACACTTGTGGGCACGTATCCCCAAGCTAGTCATAAGCTTTATAAATAAACTATTGTAGAACTATTTAATTGTAACAACCTTCGCTAATTATATGCATATGTACTTGTAATCGTGAACTTCTTTGAATATTGATTCACAGCTGTGGCTAATTAACTAGGCATTCACTTTGAAATTCTTTTTTGTTTTACTTTATTAATTTTCGATTCACAAAAACACATTTCCGGCAATCAGATAAAAATAAATAGTACTCAAAATCGTCTGCCTGTCGCTTTAGGCGATCTTTCGACAACGCGGTGGATCACCAGTCGGTTTGAAGCCCTCCCTACATATTTCGGGCAAGGTGAATATACTCTGCACAAAGTAATTCGTATTTGAGTTTCCGTTTTGGACCATTCCGTTATCCGTTGTCGTCTGCGGCTTAGACACCCTAGCGCTGTTTAAGTTTGGAGGCATACCATCGCTCTGCGGGCAGAACAAGCAGCAGAGCAAGAATCCAAGGCAGAGCACGAGAAGTGGACGATCGGCCAGCATATTGAAGATTATATGTAGGCTTACTTCACACCTGTTCAGAGTTGGTTGTGAAACTAAACGAAGCTCAGCCTGTTTGCACTCTCCAAACTCTTGATCGAGCCATAATTCAAGCTTTGCTACAATCACTACTCGCCTATAAACACATATATATTTATCTCTCTTAATTAAACAATGGCATGAGCATGGGCAACAGAGCTTTAGCAGCTGTTTGGAAAAGCTTTGGGAACACATGCTTTGGTAGAAAGCTTTCCAGTAACAATAAGACTTACATTGTCTTTAAAACTACTTAACTTAATTATTTCCAAATTTTGTTTTCTATATTTTTGTTTAATTTAATAAATTTAATAAATAAATTTAAGCAAACAAATTTATAATTATTATTGTAATCATTTTTTATGAATTTTTTGTCATTTTTAAATATTTGAAATACAAACAAACAATTATTTTTAATAGTGTTTAAAGCTACATAGACCATTTTCTCATTAAACTTCAATAAATTCATTATATATTTTATTTAAAAATTTTTATTTTACATATTTTATGAAATTTTTACATTTTTCCAATAACGTTTTTATGTTAAAGTATATTTAATCAAATGTATATATTGTTTTTGTAAATTGAAGAGAAAAACAAATTTTAATTAAAAGATTTTATTTATTACTTTTAAATTGTTTTATTAAATTTTTCCCATTTATATACAGGTTCCGAAACAATGTGCAAGAGATTTGTTGATCAATATTTTGCAAGCTTTTTAACTAACTCCCCGAGCTTTTTCTTCGCTGATAATTTTCACAGACTCTTAGCATATTCTATATAATAAATAATTAAATGCTAGCCAAATGGAATTTTACTAGATATAATTTTACATTTACTTGAATATTTCTTTGTTACATTCCTGCAGTCGCAGCCAAACACATTGTTTATATAATTCACAGATATTTAAGTTGTTGAATCAGATATCCATTAAGCATGTGAAACTATAAACAAAATGTAATTCAAAGTTTGCTGTTAGTCTTCGCTTTCGACTGCGGCCCGAATCTGTTCGTGCTGGATATTTGCAACGGCCGCCTTGTTAGGACTACTTGCACCTGGACTAATGGCGTTCCAGCCGATCCAGCAGACCGCGTGCACCACCAGCACCACAGCTGCAATGCGAACAGCTGGCCTGTGTATAAAGCTCTTTGCTCCGTGTTTACCGCTCTCCATTATTCCGACAACTGAACGCTCTGAATTCTTTGGACTATGGCAAAAGCTCGTTAGCAACGAGAGTTGGAAGAGATTGAGAGAGAAAAAGCTTCTTTTATGAACAGGGCTGCGATTTTTTGTAGTTTTGTAACTTTTAATTCAAAAATATTAACACGAATTCATATTTATTTCTCGGTTCTACAAAACTGAATAATGTCTAAATATATGATTTGACATTGGATGAAAAGTATTTTCAAGTATTTATTATTCAGATATGTATATGTCAGTAGTGTCTTTGCTTTAGCCTTTGTACTTTACAATTATAACACATATGTTCTGGCCTTCTTGGATCAACGATTACCCAGCTAGCTGGGTATGGATTTCGAGGACTCATTACCGATTGGTTCAAGCGGATGGTTAGGTATGTCAGAGTAATGAGCACCCCCATACGGGAAAGAGCTCAAAAAATCCTAGCACCACAAAGAAGTACAGTCCAGAAATATTATTTGCTGACATTTTGAAGTAACTTCAATCACAACTGGACAGCGAGAACAACGGAACTGATAGTGTGTTATGGATAGGTATCGTATTTAAGTTTTCGCAAACACCAATTAGTCACAGGTGTTGGTTCAACCTCGCATTAGGTAATGATACCCTTAGAAATAGTATAAGTATATGATGTATATTGAGAGTCTATTTTACAGAATTGCAACTTTTGTTTTATTTATCCTCCCTATATCTCTACAGTATTGAGCAAGATTAAGATTGCAAAAAGATTAGCTGTTAAAAAGAATTACATTTATATAATACTCCCTTTGCCTAAGTAGTTTTATTTGATTTATTTGCAGTAATTAAAAATAGATTTTTAAATTCTCTTTTTGGTTAAGCTGTAAACTTTAAACTTGAATATTTAGCGAACTCGAAGTTGGTCCTGTGGCATCTTCAACGACTGGAAATGCTTGTTTCACTGACCATTTCGGTGCTGCCACGCCCACTGGGGCATGCTGTAGCCTGTAACCGCAAAACTTTGCCACGGCGCAAACACAAAGCCAACTGGCTGCAAAGCGCAAATGTTCAACATCAAATGGCACACAAAACGCTCGTATTACGTATACGCCAAGTATGCGATCCCAAGGGAGAAAGCGGGGGGAAGGGAAGGCGGAGCGGGAGCGGCTCCTGTGGCAAGGTGTGGCTGAAGCTGATGCTGAAAGATTGAAGCTGCAGGCAACTGGAATTAGCATGTTATGTTTAACGCATTTTTGCACCTTCGACGTGTGTCTGTGCTTGGCTTTGCATAGCTTTTGCCATTGAGGTGGTGCTGTTTGTGGGTGTGAGTGTGGGTGGGGTTAAGGGGATGCTGTGGGACACATGTGCAAACAAGACGCTGCCTTAACCCATTGTGGTTTATCCTGCGGCATTTTCCACACATTTAATCGCATTTTGTTTTCTGTGGAGCATTGTTGAGAGTACACATGAATTTTAAAATGCGGTTTGCTCGAACGAGAGGAAAGTGGAGGGACGCAGGGCGCAGTGTAGTCAGAGTATAGGGTATATCTACCGACGGCTTAAGGTGAGCATTTGGCGTGAGTGCCATTGAATAATGCAGCGGCTGCAGCTGCAGCTGTAGTTGTTGCTGCTCGATTCGTACAAATGAAAATAGAATTTACGTTGCGACATTTAAAAATTTCACGAGTCACATCAACATCTTGTAAGGTGTGTGTGTGTGTGAGTAGTTAGGTGTGTGTGAGTGAGTGGGAATAGGAAGGAAAAGCATTTTGCCTTCGCTTGCAGGCTCATTAAATAGATGCCCGAAACGTGCTTCCATTTTGGGGCACATTTCATTAAGTGCACGTAAACGGCAGGCTGTCAACTAGCAGTGGGCGTGACACATCCTCCCACACTCACACTCACACGCACATACACATACACGGTTACTTATACAGTGCGGCACTTGGGTAATTCTCAACGTAAACACTTTGGAAACATGTCGCAAAGACATCAATTACAGCATCGATTCCCCTGCCCGGCCACAGTTACACGAACCGAGCCGTTTGCTGATGATAATGTTGATAATGATGATGTTTCAATGAATGTTTGCTGACAATGCTGCGGTTTTACTCTTGCCACATTTCAAATGTATTTTTATGTGAGTGCTCGAAACACTCACACTCCAGCCCAACTCCTATTCGTATTTGCTTTTCATTGCTTGAATATATTTCGACTACGTGTCTTGTCGGGGAGGTCCCATATGCAAACACAAATAACGATCAGGCAGAAAGCTATATAGGCATGAGAGTAGGCAACTCTTAATTGTTGTTGCGTGCGAAATGAAGGCAATTATTAGCGATAATAATTCACGTTTGCTTCTATGTACATTTTGGAATTGTGTTACAATTTTAACGGAACACACCATTTGAAAAAAGTTTTATATGTACTTTGAGCTCCACTTTTTTAATATATCATAAATTTCAAGTTAATTGATTGACATTTATTTCCATATTTTTTACTAATTAAATAATATCTTGGCGAGCGTGTCTTTTAATATATGTATAGCATATTTGCTAAGCTCCAAATTAAGCAGAAAGCACGTCCGGTCACACTCAAACAAGGGTTACCGTCATAAGCAGCGCTAAGTAATTAGAAAAGTGCCGCCGTTTTGCAATTAGCAAAAAAGTTGTCACAAATTTCAGTTTTTTATGAGAGCAACACAGCAAGAGAAGTGTTGGAATTATCTGTCCAGCAGCAGCACCTTAAGCACGAAGCACACTTGAACAACAATGTAAAATTCACACTTCACTAAATGTACCTAGGAATAATGTGAAAACCCTTCAAAGAGCAACTAACAATGACAAGTGCTTCAAAATGTTTTTAATTGCTCTTCTGCGCAAACCACTTAACACATACAGATTTTAAGTGAACACACTCTTAGCTTAGCTTCTCTGCCGATTTAAATTTATTCGTTAAAAATTGTTGAGAACCACTCAGAATTCGTTCTATTCGTGTTACCGAGCGATCATCGAAGCGCAATACCCACAATACGTATGACAAGTCATAACGCAAAAGGGCATCGCGCAAATCCTCACGCTGCCGAATAAAACGATTCACCTCATCAACGTGGGTACGGTACGCTTTCAGCTTGTGTGAAAGAAAGTGAAGACTGACTACAGAAATGATCCTGTGAAGTATAGTCTTAATTTCTCAATGCCCACCAAAATGCTCTACACACTGCACGACCAAGAACCAGTTGCGAATTCTAAGCGACAGTGAATCGAAAAGAAACCAACACACGGTGGTTGCTACGCAGTGCTCGCGAGTTGCGACGAGTTGCTGTTGTGTTGTTGCTTGTTCTGAGCGAGCTAGTAGTAAAAGTGGATGATCAGCGGGCAATTCCAAGTCGAACAGAATATTGTGATCTGAACAAACATTTGGAACTTATAATTAAAAAATAAAATAAAAAAGTCTTCACTTGGCAGCGGTGGGATTCGAACCCACGCCTCCGAGGAGACTGGTGCCTTAAACCAGCGCCTTAGACCGCTCGGCCACGCTACCATGTTTCGGTGCGCCGCCCAATAACGTAATAGTGTAAAGTCAGCTTTTTCGATTATAGGCAGACGTGCAAGAACTTTAATTTATTTGTATTAACATATTTGTGTAAGCTATGAACTAAATGAAATTCAATGAAATTCTTTGACTGCCTTAATTCTTACAATGCACACAAATTTTCTAACTTAATGCTGCCAGCTGAACTATTTTGTTAACTCATTTAGTTGACGCTCAACTTGAATTTCAATTGCGCCTGTTGTCTTTCGCCTGGAATGTGGCTGCAAGGCGCCTTTGTTCGAGTTCTTTGTCAATTGTTTGAAATTTAATTTGAGGCTCTCTCGGACATGTCGCAGGAAATTCATTGGATTCATTGGATGCCAGGTAATGCCCACAATTAACTCCATTAGCATTTCGCTCCGCTTGCTGCCCAATTGCAGCTGTGTACGTGATTTTTTGCCGTTTTACACGCGTCTGGCATTAAAAATTTACAGCTTTGCAATTATTTGCATGCCGAGCGCCTTAAATTTGTGCAAAAATTCACGTGTGTGGCAAAATATTTTGTATGCTGACGCGGCTGCGGCTGCTTTTTGCAGACCTTTGCTGGCATTTTAATGAAACCGCAAATGTTTCCCCCGCCCCGCCCACCTCTCACACCCCTTTCACTATTTCACTAGTCCGCCCAACGAACTGAGACTCCAACAGGAAAGGAAAACCGCAGACTTTGTTTTTGTTTTGCTTATCGCCCGTGCAAAGATTTTTATTGCAATTTTCTAATTTCATTGCGGATGTTCCGTCGACTGCCTTTTCCCCAAATAATTTCCATAGAGTTTTGTCTGTCGCCGGCTTCAGTTTATGGCTGCAACAACCGACAAGAAGAATAACAAAAGCGACGGCAAATTGTTGCTGCGGTTGCACATGTGAGAAGCTCGTTTCGCTTGCCCTTGCCGCTTCAACGTGCCCCTTTTACATCACGCATAAATTCGCATTTTCATTTGAATTTTAAACGCATTTCCAAGCCATGTCTAAGCAAAAACGCTGACAGTTTTGTAAAAATAATAATATACATTTTAATACAGAACTCTTCAATATAGCCAAGAATTGATTTCCTTCCATTGGCATTTTCCCCAATGAGCGCATTTATATGCGCCGCAGTGTGGCAAGCAAAATAAACTCAAGGTGTTGCCCCATGCGCCGCCCTTAAAAATAGTTGAACATCGAAATCGAAATATTACTGCGGCCTGTGTTACGTCATCGACCAACACGAGCAGAACAGCGAAGCAGAGAAAATTCCACTGAGCGAGCGCATGCTAAATGTTTGTACTCTTATTGCCATTCTCTGTTATACAGTATTTGACACGAAGTCGATAGATGGTAGCGTGGCCGAGCGGTCTAAGGCGCTGGTTTAAGGCACCAGTCTCCTCGGAGGCGTGGGTTCGAATCCCACCGCTGCCAAGTGAAAACTTTTTATTTTATTTTTTAATTATAATTTCCAAATGTTTGTTCAGATCACAATATTCTGTTCGAATTGGAATTGCCCGCTGATCATCCACTTTTACTACTAGCTCGCACAGAATAAGCAACAACAACACAACAGCAACACGTCATAGCACTCGTCGCAACTCGCGAGCACTGCGTAGCAACCACCGTGTGTTGGTTTCTTTACGATTCACTGTCGCTTAGAATTCGCAACTGGTTCTTGGTCGTGCAGTGTGTAGAGCATTTTGGTGGGCATTGAGAAATTAAGACTATACTTCACAGGATCATTTCTGTAGTCAGTCTTCACTTACTTTCACACAAACTGAAAGCGTACCGTACCCACGTTGATGAGGTGAATCGTTTTATTCGGCAGCGTGAGGATTTGCGTGATGCCCTTTTGCGTTATGACTTGTCATACGTATTGTGGGTATTGCGCTTCGATGATCGCTCGGTAACACGAATAGAACGAATTCTGAGTGGTTCTCAAAAATTTTTAACAAATAAATATAAACGTATGTAGTAAAAGTCGAATAAGGTAGCTACGCAGTACAAAATTGTGTTCTTCTATTTTGTATTAAGTTAGTCCGTTGAAACTTTTCTTATATTGAAAAATGCGCTTAGCATTAAGAAAAGTTTTTTACGTGAGGCTGGGCTGGTGCAGTCGGTGGTTCGCTTTCCCAATGTGTGTTATTGGCAATATTTTTTCATAGGTGGCTGTTGTGAACTCCCATCCCCAAGAAATAGAAACTGTTTACTCGTCTCTCTGCTGTTGTAGCCAGTGAAGAATTTGTATGCCGTTGTAACTTTCGGTTCAGAAGCAAGGGATAGCAGGGCGAGTTGAGGAAAGTCTCTTGGCACATAAGTTTTGTGCACGTTAAGTACTTTTTCATAAGCATCGCTTGTTGTTGCCTGGGCAGAGTAGGAACCTTTGCCCATGTTCCTATGCCTCCGGGGCATAATATGCACATGCAACAAGGGCAACAAATAATAGAGAATGGCAATAAAAGTACGATACATATTCGAGGGCCAGAAAAAAAGTGAAAAAACTTAAAACAGTTTCTAGCTAGTTTTTTTTCAGAGTTTGCAAATGGCGTACGCGATAGCGAGAGAAAATTGAGAGATGAAAAAGCGCAATGTTAAATTACTTTCTGTGAATTTTTAAGGGTTTCTTTTTGTGCAAAGTTTTGCGTACTAAATTAAGCGATTACAAAAATGTATTGTTGCAAGCACAAACTGATATCTTAAGTGTTATTGACCAGGTTGCTACTCTTTCATTATCTGAAACTTTTTAAACACTTTTTGTAGACTTTTAAAAATGTTGCACACATGAAAGAAACGTCAAATTCTTTATGAATATATATTTTACATATAAAAAAGTTTAAATATATGTGTGTATTAAAATGTCGTGTAGTATATGCTTTAAAGTATGCAGTGTATATATTTACTTAAAGGGAACAGTTGAGAAGTATGCAATGCTAAAATAACATTATGCCAGATATAAAGGAGATATAAGAAGCATATTTATACTATAAAATACTCATATAACTAAATAATTATATTTTTAGCCATAGTTAGAATTAATATCATTATATATTATATATACATATGTATATATATTCTCAATTCAATTCTCAAAGACCTCACCGTGGACAGTTTACACTAACTTGGAAATAAAGTTATCTATTTTATATAAAAAGTTTGATACCCACACATAGTTGTAAATAAGTACATACATGTGCCTATATATGTTTATTTGATTCCCAGTAAAAGCTCCTGTAGCAAAAAAAAAAAGAAAAAAAGGAAACTTCTTTTCTTTGGCATTTTTCCGTTGAACTTTGGCCTCCGGCAGCATGCGAAACGCTACTCGGAGCCACTTAGCTTGCATCGCACGTAGCGTCATTTTTGACATTTAATTATGGTTGCCTGCTACAGAGTACAGTTAGAATAGGACTGCGAGTACTCGCAGTGGCACTCACATTCGTATTTCTATTCGTTATCGTATTCGTATTCGTATTGTTGGGCCCCCGTGTGGGGCTAGTAGTAAGCTGTAAACTCGATTTCATGGCTCGTCTAAAAGGTGCTGCCACTGCGTCAGGTAACTTGACGCATTTCCAATGCGTGCTACGTGTGCATCTTCCACTACCTGGCGATGGACAGCTGCCCCGCTGCCCTGCACCGCCCTCCGGCTGGGACGTGCGTTGTCAAAACTGGCTCTTCATTTTTTTGCCATAAAAAAGATGCTCAGCTGCGCTGTCTTTCTTTGTGGAGACTCGGCAGCTGGACAAAGCTGTCCATGCTGGCGATTTATGGAAAAAATCGCAGGCACGTGACGTGAAACGGCAAAGCATTTTGGGTCCGAAGTGCACTGGACACTCGCTTTCTCTCTCTCTCTCTCTCTCTCTCTCTCGCTCTCTGCTTGACAGTTTGGCCAGTGGCTACTGGACAATTGCGTCTAAATTAATTATCAAGGATAACAGCGCATAAGGTTCGCATTGGGTCCAGCGTCTGCTGCTGCTTTGGCTAATTCAATTATGTGAGCCGGCGGGTAGCTGAGAAATTAAAAACGGCTTAGGCCAAGTTAATGCGGACTTAAGGGCGTTAATTAAAAGCCAGTTGATATGTTCATGTAACCATACTACCCTTCGTCTCGACATCAGCTGCAATTGCAGCCAGGCAGAGGTTTAGCCTCAACCCAACCCTGTCTAACTACGAAGGTCTTCAGCTGTGAGCCACCCGAGAGCAAGGCGCCGGGCAGTCGACCAATAAAATTGCCCTCTAAAATCACGAACTGCAAATCTCTTGAGAATAATTTGAAGCATAGAAAAAGCCAAAGATGCCGCCGCGGAATCCTCCACATTAAAATATGATGAGGTTGGAAAAACGGAAACGAACAAATGAAAAACAAAGTTCATAAAAATGTTATAAAGAAACGCGATGCGAATGCCAAGGTGTGCTAAGGTGGGCAAAGGGAAAAGAGAGATGAAGAGTAGCGGCGCAGCAGTCCAAAAAATAATCAACATAAAAAAGAACATAATTTGCAATATTATCAGAGACTGCAAAACATGCTATAAACAGTGGAGTGAATAGGAAGAGTAACTGAATAAAAATAGTTGAATGAAGCTGAAGGAAATGAAAGCAGCTAAGCAGAATAAAAGATGGAAATATATAAAAATGATATCATAGTAATTAGAAATTGTAAAAATATGGATATATAAAAAATGAAATATGAAAAATATTATTCAATTATATATATATATTTTTTAGTAGAAATATCAACCATTATTCTCCGATTCATACTCTTTTTCATACAGTGCGGAAAGAGTATCTGGATTATATGTTCATATATATATCTGTATATTGAGATAAGGAAAATTGCTTTGTTAACTTTAAAATATATACAATTTTGATATATCCTAACTACTAGACTGTTGAAACCTGGTATTCTACTGTTAACTTGTATTTGTACTTCTTTTACTTAGATTTCTCTAAATATATTTCTTAAAATATTCAAACAAATATTATATATTTTTTTATTTTTGTAATTTAAGTTGTTAAGAAGAGAGTCTTTAACCACGGTGCCCTGGCTTATAGTGCCCCACCGTGGTCCGCCAGCAGTTGAACAATCTCTGTTTCCCAGTTTTGGTTGGACAGTAATTGAAGTTTAGTCCGCTCTCAAACAAAATGCAAATTAAATTTTGTTTTAATCAAGCACACGATTCAAACCACAAAAAAAAAAAGCAAAAATCAAAGTAAAAAAAAATAAAGCAACAGCAAATATAATAACAAAAAAAAAAAACCAAAAAAAAAAGGTTTTTTCTAGCGGGGGTCGCTTCAGGGTCGCTTGAGTCAGCCGCTTGGCGCGTGGCCCCGGCGCAGAGGCAGAGGCAAATCAATTAAAGGGCCACATTTCAAACACAAAGCGCATTTTGTTGACCTCTAAGTCAAAAAATCAATTGACTGTTGTCCACTCGAAATAATGCATAGACAAAGCCAAAACGTGATCAAAAAGTCTCATCAATAGTTCAAGCTGTGTGCATCTGTGGGTCGCTAGAAACCGGTCGGCCGCATATGGTGTAGCCAGTGATTGGATTGACAGATCTGACTTGAGTAGAGATAGAAAGAGAGGGAGAGAGACGACAAGAAGTTGATGCGGGCAGATCAAGTTCAAAGTCATTTGGCAGCTTCCGTCGCCGCTGGCACTGACAGATCAGCGATCTTAACATTAACTATATAAAGAGTTGCACCGGACAACAGCCACAGCACACTGCGTCTGCCGATCGTAGCACAAACAACAAGACACCATGGTAGGCAGCCACACACACACTGGCACAGTGATTCCTCGATATAACATCTAATGCTTTGCCTTACAGAAATTCGTCATCATTGCCGTTGCCTTCCTGGCCTGCGCTCTCGCCGATGTCTCGGAGCTAGCCCAGCCTGGCTATGACTACCCACAGCCGGCACCACCCGCACCAGTGGAGACTTATATTCCGCCTGCACCACCCGCACCCGAGTATATTCCACCCGCACCACCAGCACCCGTGCCAGAGTACATCCCACCAGCACCTGTGGCTGCTCCTGTCGATGCCTACATCCCACCCGCCTCCGAGCCCGTGCTGGAGGAGATCGAGCAGCCCGCTCAGGATGGCTACCGCTACAAGACTGTGCGTCGTCGTGTCTTCCGTCACCGCAACTAAACTGATCTGAATTTCCGATTCGGAGAGAGTCTCGTTTGTTTTTTGTTGTTACCGCTGGACTCGAGTGTGTTGGACGCTAGCACAAAGCAAATTAAGATTGAAGAAGAGATTGTAACTGAAATACTGTTGTCCTGTGTTTTCTTTGATGTACATCAAAGGATCTGTGACAGGATAATGTAACTATAGTAGAAAAATACCATTAAAAAAATACAAAAATTAGAAAATTATTTGAATTTTATATTGAATCTTCTTCTTTTAAATATTGATCCTGATTGATACCAAGGACTAAGGAATATTGATTATAGCTTGAGTTAGGCTTACTTTCTTCTGTCTATCATGGTTAAGTTTTAAGTCCACTTTATCACAGATATTATTAGCTACATTTAATGGAGTTTTATTATATAAGTGTGGCGCAGCAGGAAGGTCATGAATATATCCTAAACATGGAACACTCCAATTGTATATTTAATGTCGACTAACTTCTGCTTCACATTTTGCAAAGATTTTAGTGTCAGCTCCATAAACAACTCAATTTTCCATTCATGGGGGAAAAGGCACTTCCTCTCACACCGCCCATCGTCGCCATGCCACTCCACACCCGCTGAGTGGCTGGCATCGATAAGTCGCCGCAGCATCCACATCTCCTTCTGGCCGTAGTTGTCGTTTATAAAACGCTTAACATTCGTGACATATTTCGCATTTGGCTGTGCGTCGTGCACAGAAATTTATAGACTTTATCCATTAGGAAAACAATTACGACTGCAAACAATGGCCCTGTTCGAGGCGCTGCTCCAGCTCCAGCTCCAAGTTCTGCTGCTGGCCAATGTCCAATGGTGGCAGCGACTCCCTGGTCCGAGCATATGTTGCAATTGCGATTGGGATGCGTCTCTTTCTCTCCGTCTCTCCATCTCCGTCTCCATCTCCATCTTGAACGTATTTTTCTTCGAAGTTCATTGTCCTTGTCGGCGCGCTAGAAAAAATATATATTTTCTTATTATTTTGCCGCAGAATATGCGACTTTCCTGGACGAGGTCGGGTCTCTGGCTTCTTGGCTTGCCTCCACTGCAACACAAATCCAATTACCTTCAAAATAATAAACTTATGTACATACCAAAAGCAAAAGCAAAATGCCAATGCTAAGCATAAGAATGAGCATGGGATAGCTTCCTCACACTTACACTCACACACACACAGACACACACACCACTCACATTTGCTTTATCAACTGTTGATAGACTCCATGGGGAATTTTCGTATGTCACACGATGGCGACAAAGGCGGCTGCTGCGGCTTGCAGCTCAAAGAGGCTGAGGTCTTGGCAAATGAGGAGCAGCGCCTGAGCAGGGGAAAGGTGGAGGGTATTGTCTGTCGCAGTTTTGATGGGTATAAGACACGACATATAAGGGTATACATTTTCAAGTTGCTCAAAGACAGTCTTTATTTTCTGTTTCAGCTGTATTTATTGGAGCGATATACGCGCGATATTTTTATAGCAAAGAAATCAAAAATTGCAAATATTTAGAAACTTAAACAACAGATATTTGTTGGGCTAAGCAAGTTTTGCTAATTACATATGTCAAGTTTTATTTTGAAAATGTCAAAATTGAAAGTAGGAAAAGTAATTATCAAACCCTAAAAGAAACTTTCCATATGCAAGTTGAATTTTTAATACAAAATCATATTAAGCTTAATTAGAGTAACTAATATAGCATGTATAAATAATTACAGCTTATGAGGCTAGAAATCGATTAAGTCTTTTATATGTTAATAAATCCAGAAAAAAAAATCTTTTAATTTTTAATTTTTAAATGTACGAAAAAGGTATGTGTATAATTAATAATATAACCCATAGAAGCTATACCCTGTTAAAAGATGTATATAAAAGGAAACAACATACATTTTAATAATCTTAAATTTATTAATTGAATTAACGATATTTGGTAATTAACTCTTTTGTAATTGCAGTTTTTGTGAACTCTGTTAATTTTTATAATTTTCACCAGAAATAGTTCAAAATCTGGTATATTTAGTTTTCTACTTTGAAAAATACAGAGAACTATTTAACTTAATAATAGTCGAATACCAAAAAAATTAAATCACATACGATAAGTTCAAGAATCGCTCGACGAAGACAAACTCTAGTCAGGCAATAGCTGCGAGTCGAAAATCGAACCATTAACAAGTTTTTTTGCTCTCGAATGACAACATAACTAGCAATTATTTCACACACTTTTTATTTAATGAGAATTTATATGCCCATCAATAAATTGGCTAATAAATTGGGGTATGCATAGGCACTAGTTACTGGGTGTCTGTTAGTCAAGAAGCCTTAAGATTTGTAGATTATTTGCTGGCGTTTTTGTTGGTTTGCAGTCTTTGATACCCATTGTCCTGCGACGTCCTGTCTGCCGATTTGCACAGCTTGTTTGCTGCTCATTATTCGCCTGGCAGCAAAATGCACGAGCGCAAAATAATTTCGCCACTTGCATGTCATCAGCATAAACTGGGTGCAAAATATGTGGCATCCATTGGCGACGCTCACAGCGAGGAGCTCGGCGTTGGCCAGAGGAAATTCGTTTTAGAGCAAAGTCAACAGCAATTGGCCAAATGACTTGTAAGGGTTTCAGCCATGTTCCAGCAGCACCGAGACAGACAGAGAGCGAGCGATTGAGACAGAGATAAAGAGAGAGAGAGAGTGAGTGGGAGAGAGTGCGGGTGGGTGGGAGCACAAGGATATGAACTGCGGCAGAAATAGCTGTCCTCACCATCGACCTCATGTCCTTTCCGGCTGGCGAGCAGTTTATTGAATTCGCATATTTTCCCATTTTGCATTATGGCCAACAAGTTGGCTCCTTTGTTTTTTAGCAAATTTTTGCCTCATGCTGTTTGATTTTGTAATCGAGGATTTGTTTGTTTTTTCTTGGGGTCCATGTTCTACTCTTTTTTGTGGCATTGAATGCTTTAGCCATCTTTCCTTTTTTTTTTTTGGCCAGCACAAATTGGTCTGGTCGTTGAATTGACCTTTTTACTGCACCGACGATAGAGACGACGGCGGTCTGAATGCCGGTGACATGTGTTTGGCCTTGAGCGGTTTGTTTAGGGTTTTTGTGCGGTAAACATATTGGATGGGCATGGCCATTGGGTATGGCAATGGGCTGTGGCATGTTAAGTGGAAGCAAACTAAGTTGAGTTGATTGCCAAAACTTACTAAGGGCTGACCTGTTGGATTGCTCAATATGTCTTCAAATCGATTTTGAATATAGACTTAAGAATGAGCTGTGTTTTTCTTTAAACTCAGTACCTTAAGTTTGGGAGTGTACTTATATGTAATCATCTTGTACAGAGAAAATATTATATTGAAGCATTTTAAATTCATGGAAGGTTTAAACAGACAGCTTATATTAAGCTTGAAGATAGTGATTAAAAAAGTGAGTAACTCTGTGCAAGAGCGGAGCCTTAATCTTTCTTAGAATTCTAACAAGCCTTAAAGGCACTGAGTTTCTACATTTACTAACATAAACACATACATACATGCAAATATTTTTATATGAAAATATACCATATAATAAGATAGAGTATGACTGCACCATCACAGCCAGTAGCAATCATGAAATTCTGAAAGATTTTCTTTGAATTCATGAGAATTCCATAGAAGGATGATTAGTAGAAATATCTTTTACCAGCGCGAAGATATACTTATACATATATAGAATATAAAATATACCTCTATATATGTACATTAAGAACTGAAATAACCGTCTTTAAAGGAAAAGAAACTCTTCTATTTGCTTTTAAAATATTTTTAAAGTTTATTACTTTACTTTACATACAAAAAATAGTACATTTTTTCAATAAAACATATCAGATATTTCTCTCCATGTCTTCTTTTATCACATTAGTCAACAAAGTTCGTGGGGTCTCCAGGTTAGCGCAGCTTAGTTGCGACGACGGAAGACGCGACGACGGACAGTCTTGTAGCGGTAGCCATCCTGAGCGGGCTGCTCGATCTCCTCGATGATGGGCTGCTCAGCCTGGATGGGCGCTGCTGGAGGTGGGATGTAGGTATTGACGGGAGCGGGTGGAGGGGGGATGTAGGTGTTCTTGGGTGCTGGTGGTGGTGGTGGAGGTGGGGGTGGGATGTAGGCCTTGGCAGGTGCAGCTGGGGGTGGGATATAAGCCTTAGCAGGAGCAGGAGGAGGAGGAATGTAGGTGTTCTTTGGTGCCGGTGGTGGTGGGGGAATGTAGGCAGGCGCTGGTGCTGGTGCTGCCGGCTGTGGATAGTCGTAGCCCTGCTCGGACAGTTCCGAAACATCTGCCAAGGCGCAGGCCAAAAAGGCAACGGCAATGATCAGGAATTTCTATGAATCAAGAGATTGAAGTTATTTTTTAGATGTGTTCGTAGTCCTTTAATGATCCGCTGCTGCAATTTACCATGTTGGATTGTCTTATTTCTGTGGTTGCTGCTTGGATCACACGTCGCTGTGTACTGCTGAACTCTAAACCCGCTGCGGTTTTTATAGCTCATAGATAAACCTCGGGTCAGCAGCAGCAGCAATAGCAGTCGCAGCGGCATCCGCTGCAGCCGCAAATTAATTGCGTGATGCCACGCTATCTGCGTGCCCTCAAGTGCCACGAGCTCTGCTTGAGATATGGCTCCGATTCGAGTCGAGTCGAGTCGAGTTGAGCTGAGTCGAGGAAGAGGGGTGCCCAATGCCAAGTGGTTGGACGGGTTTCGTACTCCGACACCTTCAGACAATGCAATGAGTGGGGTCAGCTTTTCGGACCGCAAGCTTCTTTAATTAGATCAAAACAAATTTTAACCATTTACATATGAATGTCGTTAGTTATTGCTTTTTTATTTTTGAGTGGGGTCTCTTTTTTTCCTTTTTGGCGCTTTGGGGCTCTTGAGTTTGATGTATGTTCATGGGCCACTCGCTCTATTAGCGATGTTTTTACTTATTCATTTTCATTTTGCTCACATATCTTTCTTGTTTTTGGCATAATGCCTTTGTTATGGTTATTAGTTGAATTATCTGCATAAAAAAGACAAAATAAATTGGCCATCTGCTCAGGAAATATGTGTCGAGTATCTCTTCCTGTCCTTAACTTTGTCAGCGAAGACGAATCGCTGAAGACTCTATAAGAAAAATTCTAAATCATTTTAAATGTATTTAAATTGTTTTTATATTTTTAGATAGAGGATATATAACAACTTCAATATTACTATCCCTGAAAAATGAATATGAAATATGTATCTTCAAATAATAACAAGACATTGTGAGAGAATATTTAAGGATTTTTCCTATAATTATCAGTACAATTTATAGCTGTTGTAGAAGGGTGTTTACTCTTCAACTTCAATGCACAAACTCTGTTTTAATGTTTTATTTTTATTATTATTTTATAGTGGCTTTAGTTTTCAATGTTTCTTGTGTTTTTTCTTGTTTTATTTCAGCTTGTTGCTATTTCCTTGTTTTCATATCTCATTGGTGATTTATGTGCAGCAAATGAACTTCTGGCCTATGGCATCTTTTTAAGTTAATGCCAAAATTAATAACAATTGGTTTCTTTTGTCTTTCTGTTTTTCTCTCACTTCATTGCTGCTGCTTCTTCTGAGTCAGTTAGTTAATTGCCGAGAATCGCATTTGCCTAATTTATTTTCGAAGCGAATGCTTGGCATATTAATCGGATTTTGGTTCCCAGCTGTTCGCATAAAATGACTATCAATTAGGATTTATTTCTTACATAATGAAAGTGTTAATATGCTGGCAACTATTCCGAAGCATAAATCGTGCATTTTCTAAATAAGGAAATAAAATGTGAATATGAGTAGGAAGACCTTAAGCAGCATAGTTGCGGAATTCGAGCTTCGTGTGAAGAATAATTTATGTATAACATCTAAAATTAAATAGTAGAAGGATTTCAACTTGATTCATTGAAGTACCAAAACCAAATTCTTCAGAGATGTTTTCTTATCTATTCCAGCAATCTTTTCCTTATATAAAAGTTGTACTAGAAACAATTTAGATATAATCATTAATTCTTACTAGCCAGTCAAATTCAATTTTTTCTGCCATAAACCTTTTAAGACCCTGTATAAATTAAAATAATTAAACATCTTCCTCACTACTAACTTGATATATTCATATATTCTTTATGATTATTCTAATATCTATCAGAATTCCGTGTCTATTTTAAAAACCTATACCTACAAAATTATTAGTAGACGCAGATCTTAATTTATTTATATGTTTTAATGATTCTAAATTTAGCTCTGAACTCTGAACTCTGACTGAATAATATCCGCATATTTCAAAGAGTAGGCCTTGATTTTAAGTCTTAATTATTCAAAGCTGAATAGCAAAGCTATTTGTAAGCACAGCAGTTATTTTGCTGTAATCGTTATTACAGGGTATCTAATAGTCTTCATCTGCATATCATTTTCTACTTATCTAAAGAAATAAAATCGTTTTTTTCAAACTTAATATTTTCTTTTATTTAATCAACTTCTTGTCGTCGCCGACAGTTTAGGAATCTCGATCACTGCTTAAAGGCGGCGACGGATCACACGACGCACGGTCTTGTAACGGTAGCCATCGGCAGAGATGGGCTCGATCTCCTCCAGAGGCTGGGGAGCGGGTGCAGCACGGATTGGAGCGGGAGCGGCAACTGGTGGGATGTACTGGTTGGTTGGGGCAGAGATTGGAGCTGGGGCAGGAGCAGCAACGCGGATGGGAGCTGGTGCGGGAGCCTCAACGTGCACGTGAGCGGGTGCTGCAGGGGGAATGTACTGGTTGACTGGAGCCGGAGCAATGTTGATTGGAGCTGGAGCCTGAACTGGAGCCTCAATGTTAATGGGAGCTGGGGCGGGCAGATTGACGGGTGCGGGTGGGATGTAGCTGTTCACTGGCAATGGTGCAGGAGCAGCCTTCACGGGCAAAGGAGCCGGTGCAAGAGGAGCTGGGGCTGGTGCCACCGGAGCGTAGTTGTAGCCTGACAGATGGGACACATCGGCGTGGGCAACGGCCAAAAGGGCAAAGGCGACAACAAGAAGTTTCTACAAGGTAAGAATTGAAAGGATTAGTCCTGACTCAGATACTTCAATCAGCTGATGCTCCTGTTGCTGTTGATCAAGCCAAGGCTTCACCTACCATTTTGGAGTATGTTACTTGGAACGTTTCGGTTGCTAGTATGTCTTGGTCAATCCGAGACTGGAGTATTTATATGAAATTGTGCGCGGTGTTCAGTCCGCAGACAAACGCGATGAAGAATTGCTCAAATTATAGGCTTTTAATATGCCAGAAACCAGAATTTTATTGTCAACAGCTGGTTACACAAAGACTAATGGAGTGTAGGGTATCAAATCGGGCTGGTGGGGTCACACGGTAGCGGTTATCAAATATGCTAATCAATATCATTTAAAATAATTCGGCTTCGATTGTTTCAAATTGAGCTCTTCACACAGTATATCTAGGGCAATGATAAGAGGTTGTATGTTTTTATTGATCAAGATAACAATTTATGTATCTGCATATTATTGTGTTCTTCATATATATATTTTATTTGGTAGCATTGATTGCATTTTGAAGATAAGTAAATACAATTATTCTTATAATATTTTCTTATATATTTTATCATATTTTCATTAAAATTTTTACTACCAAAAATTGTGCAATATTAAAAATATTTTTTTACAGATATGATAATAAAATGTTATATATTTTTTTTAAAATATGTGATTTTAATTACATTTTTTGCCTTAAAGCGATATTTTGCTTTTTTTCTGTAATTAATAGGCAGTGATATTTATATTTGCTTTTCAATATTTCATTTTTATTAATATTTTATATATTTTAAAGTTCAATATATATTTCTTATTAAGCTAAATTGAGCTATACTAAATTTCTAAAATTTTTTTTACTTCTCATTGAAGTGCGTTTCATAGTCGGCTACGGCCAACATCTTTTGTTATTCTCACTTGTTTGCCATTGCTTGAGTTTAAATGTAATTTGCATAAAACATAAATGCTTTATTTTCTATCAAAGTCAACTACCCACTGAGTTGGGCAGATGAGTTTGGTTTGAGCAGAGCTGCGTTTAGATGACTTGACTTGAGCTGAGTTGATGGGCAAGCCAAAAGTTGTTGTGATTAGTTTGCTTAATTAGATATGATAAGGCGGATCCGTGTCTTTTGGACAAAGAGATGAGATGTGTCTTGCTAAATTTGTCTCGCTACCAAGCGAGCGGCCCATTGTTGTCGATTGTTGTTGCTGCTGTGGTTTTATGGCTCAGAGTTGCTTTGTATTCGATAGATACGGATATATATACAGATATATATAAATGCGTAGTTGAATATGCGAGTGGCTTCAGGTCAAAAGTTGAGCGTGTCGCCAGTGCGACCGACGCCAATTTCTCGCCCCATGTGTCAGCATGAAAAACAAATTAGCAGCGAAATGTATGAGTGTGTGTGTGGTGGGCGAATGAGCTGTGTGTGTGTGTGAAGGACACACTTTTCTCGCTCTTTTAATTACACAAATTGCCAATGAGCGACTTTTTGGATTGTCAACGCTTCAGTTTTGCCAAAAAGCATTTGAGACATTTGGGCGTCTCTCTGTTTATTGTTGCCGTGGTCGTTGTTGTTATTGCTGCTGTGTCGCCATTGTGATTCGAATATATTTGCAGCTCGCTCCAAACAAAAACTACAAAAGCTATGCAAACAAGCACTTAACCCGCTTTTATTTTGACAATTCCATTATTTTCGTAGCTCCAATAAACTCAAACTGCGAAATGTTTCCAACCCACACGCACACACACACAGACACACTCGTCTCATAGCATGTCATGCAACATTGCGTATACGTAATTTAGTTGTTTGTCTGTTAATAGCAGAACTCGCAACGCATGCTGCACTGAAATGTATAAAAATTGACGGCACACAACTATTTCGGGGGGAAACGGTGGAAATGTTCAACAAAAATAACATTTGCCATATTGTATGGGAACGCAGTGCTTCAAAGAATAACAAAGCAATATTGTTGAAATTACAAATTGTGCGATGTAAAAAAGAGAAAAGAAGAAAAATTGAAATCATACTGCAATCGCACTGAATGGAATTGAAAATGTGAAATCAACAAAATGCAGACATTTATTAGGTACCATTTGTTGTGGCTTCTTAAATCGGATTAGTAAATTTGGCATAGAGCCCGTTCAAAGCAATTATTTTTTGATATTTTTTTTTAAAATTACTTTGAATTACTTTTAATTCCGATTTATTTATTTTATTTGACTTTCAGCTGTCATCAATGAATTTGACTTAACTTTGAGAAGTAATTCTAAAAAAAAATTGTATTTAAAAGTAGAATTAAAATCCAAAAGTATATTAAATAAATTTAAAAAAATATACTATTTTTTTTGCAACTCTCCACCTTTCTTATAATTTTTATTTAAATTTAATTAGTTATTTTTTTCATGCAAATATAAGAACTGGTTCATTTACACTAAAGAACAAGTTAGCTCTCTAATCATTTGGTTTCTTAATTGTTCCCTCCTTTGGTTGAATAAAAATTTATCTCTTATCAACTGTGAGTTCATTAACTAGTTCATTTACATATTCACGGCGCAGAGCTTAGTTTGATTAACGTCTTTAGCGATTAATTATTTGCTTTACTTCACAATCGAATGGGCTTAGCTATTTTTAGGCTTAGGCTTCGGTTTCCTGGTTTAGATCCAATTGAGTTTTAGGCAGCATCTGTAGACCTGTCGTCATTCAAGGTCTGCGTAATGAACCACTCTTACATGTGCCCTCTCACCTGTCGCATTTGAATACGGGATAGTTGGAAAGTTGATCAAATAAATATTTAAAATGCATTCAACTGGATAAAAATGTTTTGACCCAACAACGGCATACCGACTCTTCAACAGCTGACAACGCTTAACAATCGATTTTAACATTTTTTAATGCCCGACGACTGCCAGATCATAAATTCAGGCAACTCCACTCCCAACTGCGACCTGGGGCCGGTGTTGTATGCTCGTATTTCTGTATATTTCGCGAGATAAATCAACGCGCGACAAATTAATGCTGCAAATGAAGTGCAACTGCTGCAGAGGGTTGGCTCCGGTCGGCGGTGGGTAGGACGGATGGTGCAGGTGTAAAACGGGCATCGATATTCCGCACTTCGAATCGCCACCTCAATATGCAGTAACAGTAAAAATAAATGAAGGCAGTCAACGTTGCATATTTCAGTGGCCGTGCGGCTGCCACTGCTGATATAATTACGCAGATACTGTCAATATTGCGCGCGTGTGTGTGTGTAGTCGATATAGCCGTAAGCCATGCTTGCTGTAAGCCCATCTCCTGCCTCTTTCCCCTCATAGGCCTCATCAGTTTTTATATGCGCCGCATTCAAACTTTTTTTTTTCGTGTTCGCGTTGGATTCATTTCTTTTGCATACTTTTTGGCGGGACTGGCGCTTGTCTGCCTCGCGATTATTTTGTAATCCATGGCGCCTAAAGCATTGATTACACATTGCACACCTGGACAGCTCGCAGCGCTGCCTGGCTGGCTGGAAGGTGGGCAGCAGGTACGCCCTGGCCATAATGCGTGTTAATCAGCATCATTAACTGCTAATTAAGTGCGGTTGCAAATGCAGCCAACTGTCAATTGTTTCCAACCACCACCACTGTACCGCGATACTGTCGCACCACTGCACCACCTGTCGGCTGTGTCGTTTTTATTTGCTTGGCGCTGGCTTAGCTGGTGAGCGAAGTGCAATGAGGCTGAAAATTGCACATTGCTCGATTCCTGCCAGATTGTTATTCGGATTTAAGCTTCATTAATCGCTGCTGATGTTTAGGTGTCCAGTTTGTGTGTGTGTGTGTGCTGGATTTATGTGTTAGTATATATACTTTAAAAACTAGCTTTGCTTTCACATTGAAAAATATTTAAAAAGTACAAATATAATTAAATTAATTCAATTCAAAATAAATTAAATAAAATACTTATATTTATGAAATATTTGATTATTATATTTATTTTATATTGAATGATTTAATTCTTTATTATTATTAATATTTTTTAAAGATAACACTTTTTTTTTTGCATTCCTTCCTTTTTGGGAATCTAAAAAAAAGGCATTCAAATATGTTTCTATTATATTTATTTTCACTCAATCTTAAAATTACAATCTTACAATATATTATATAATTTATGTTTTCTATAGAAAAGTTCACTAAAAAGTCTAATTTTTTTTATACTTTTCAGAGTTGTGTTAGCCAACTTTCCTAGATTTGAATGCAAACATAAATATTTATGTACAAAAATTAATTTCGCTCAATATTTATTTCTAATCTTTTTAAAACAACCAACCGCACTGCACATTCCAGTAACAAATGCCAACTGATTAGTGTGGTCAAGTTCAATAGTCTATAAATTGTAATTGCCTGTCAAAATGAACCAATGCAATTTTCACAATATCCAGCAGCTCGTATATCCACGAATATATATGTATATGTATATATCGGGTTGTGCGCATCAAAGCGTAAACGCATTTTAATTCATTTAATTAAGCTGCCAATATTTGACCAAAATGCAATTAACAAAAGCCGGCTTGGACATGGGAGCTGGCTGTGCTCTGGCCCAGGTCCCACGTCCTTTGTCCTCTGTCCTGCTTGATGCGGTTGCTATGGCTAGGCAGAGCAAAAAATGATTTGTTTTAATTACGTAATTAATTTGGCAGCTTTTTGCTATTACACTCTGTATGTATAAATTGGGATATGATAAAGTGAAGCAAGGGTATGTAACAGACAGTAGTCAGATAATTAATGAAAATTATATAATCTTTAGACAATAAATTAAACTCGTAAATAGCATGCAGAAATCAATCAAATTGAATAAAATGAACAAAGATTAAAGTAAAAAAAAAACAATTTAATTTCATGCCTATAACAGGTTGTTGCCAGGGTATCTGCTAGTCGATCCGCTCTCAGCTTGTTTATCTTTTTAATTAGTATACGCCGTGTAATGTGTGTGGCTTCTGTGGCGGGGTTTTAAAGCCGAAACTGAAACTCTGCAGGCTGAATGAGGCCTGACCCTCGACAGCAGCTGGGTAGTTAAATCCAGTGGAGCCAACGCGCCGTTGCAGACATTTCCCTAATCAAATCGTAAAGACGTCGTCGTCGATGTCATCGCAGTTTCTTGTTAATTTTGCTCGGTCTGCGACCCGGCGATATCTTGGCGCCTGGTCCTCTGGCCAGCGTCCTGGCACTTGTTAGCGCAATTGCGGCAGTCGCAGCAGCCACAAGTGGTCAGTGGTCTGATGAGGCCAATGTGCACGTCGCCCCTTGCATTGGGCGTGGGCGTCGACGTGGGCGAAACTTTTGAATCTAACGAGAAAAATTTCCACATCATCAAAGCTCATTCCAGCCCATAAATTTCGTGATAAATGTGAGTGCATGCCGAATGCCGTGCGGCGACTCCTTGGGGAGCTCCTGCTGCTGCTCCTACTCCTGCAACTCCTTGACGGCCGCCTCTTGCTATCTGTCTGCTGATGGCGATTGCGATGCGGATACTAAGTTGATTTCTCTTTTCTCTCAAGCATGCATTTGGCTTTCATAAATTTCCAACTTAAATCGATGCTGTTCCCGGGAGCAACCAAAAGAGAGAGGGAGAGAGAGAGAGAGGCTTGCCATCGAGAGTCCACAAAGTTGGAGCTGCTGGCTGCAGCCGCTGATTGGGACTGTTGCTGATTGAGTGCGGCCTGGCTGGCATTTTGATTGGAAAACAATTTGGTAAAGTTTTAGTTTTTCTTTTATTTTATTGATATTCTATGGAAAATTCGTTAGGAAGCGTTGCGACTTAGGAGCTTGAAATTTACAAGCGGTTGCGACGATAGACGCGACGACGCACAGTCTTGTAGCGGTAGCCATCAGCAGAGGGTTGCTCGATCTGCTCGAGCGCCTGTTGCGACTCGAAGGACTGACCTTGGGAGGTGTACTGGACGGGAGCTGGTGCGGAGTACTGGACTGGAGCGGGAGCTGAGTACTGGACTGGAGCAGGAGCAGAGTACTGGACTGGAGCGGGAGCAGAGTACTGGACTGGAGCGGGAGCAGAGTACTGGACTGGAGCAGGAGCTGGCTGGTAGACAGGAGCTGGAGCAGGGATTGAGACTGGTGCAGGTGGGATGTAGCTGCTGACTGGAGCAGGTGCGGGTGCCTCGAAGTGGATTGGAGCTGGTGCAGGAGCCTCATAGTGCACTGGAGCAGGGGCTGGCTGGTAGACTGGAGCCGGAGCAGGGATCGACACTGGTGCTGGTGGCACATAGCTGTTCACTGGAGCGGGTGCCTCATACTGGACAGGTGCAGGTGCAGGCTGGTAAACTGGAGCAGGTGCTGGCTGGTAGACCGGAGCGGGTGCCTCATACTGGACAGGCGCAGGTGCAGGCTGGTAAACGGGAGCAGGTGCTGGCTGGTAGACCGGAGCTGGCGCTGGCTGGTAAACCGGAGCGGGCGCCTGGTAGTTGTAGCCCGAACTCAAGTGGGACACATCAGCACTGGCACAGGCCAGGAAGGCGACGGCGACGATCAAGAATTTCTAAGCGAAAAAATCACAATTTAACCAATTCTCGAGCATTGGGCTCCAGGTGGGCATCGTGGGCATCATGGCTTACCATTTCAGTGATTAGTTGACTCTTACTCCACAAGCGTTTGAACAGCTTCTGTCTGTTTGGGGCTCGTCCGTAACTATTTATACCATCTGCAGATGAGAGCGGACGATCAAATACTCTTGGCGAATGTGAAAAACCTGCCTCAAAACATCAGTTGTTTGCTTAGGTGTAGCCAAAATTGAATATTGAATATTGAGTATTCAATATGGTTATATGCTCATTAAGACTTGCTAACTAAAATGTGTCTTTGGGGGCCAATCAATTGACGGATGGGCTGCAATCTTGATCGCGTCTTGTTGGCCACAGAATTTATTGTGTGATTGTTAAATTTATGCCATTAAATTGATTTTTAATAACCCTATCAAATCTCATAAAGAACCATAGCTAACGGGAAATTTGCTACAAATTTATTTTATATATTTATTTTATTTATGTTTTATTTATTTGAATTTTTTGCGGAATTTATGTGAGTTGTTTGGTATTTTAAGCACATGTCTCGTGTCGAGCCGGAAATTTGCAAATTACATTTATCGTTTGCGTAGCTCATAGTAAACTGGTTTAATTAAATGTTTTATGAGCACTTTATAGTTCGTTGTTCTGCAAATATTTTGCTTCATTTCCATACGATCTCTGGATGGAACTTGTTTTATTAGTTATTTATGGCTTAGCGTAGACAGCTCTTAGCCTATCTTACCTTTCCATTCTGTTTTTATTTAATATGTTTTCTTTTTGCTAACCATTCGAAGTTCATCCCGCATATTTTTATGTTCTATATGTATACCAAGTGATTTGTTGTCTTAGGCCCTTGGTCATTTATATTTTGGTTCTGTTTAATTTTATTACCAAAAAACCAGTTCCATTTGCGGAATCGTGAATATGGGTCTTTCAACAGACGTGACTTCTTTAAATTGATTTGGGTGCCGCTTCTGACAGCTTCTTGAAGGTTGCTTGGCGCTAGGCCATTGTCTTAATCGCTGATGGAAAACATTTTTAGAAGAGAATCGCCTTCAGGAAGGAAGGCATTAATTACAATTAATTTTATTTATTTATATAAATATATAAATATATATACATCGAATTAGTTGTGCGCTTTGTTCAATTTAACAGTTGATTTAAATGCACTAATGAAGTTAATGAACACTATTTTCTGCTCAGTTATTCAAACGATTCGATCATGAACTGTGTGCTGTATTCTGTTCGGTCGTTTATGAACAGAACATATAGCTAAATTTTGATTCGGTCTGAGTTTAGCATGCAACTAATAGACTTATGCTATGATTACAAAAAGGCAAATACGAGAATTTAAACAACAAGCTATTTAAAACATCATCTAAAATATAAATACATCTCAAAACTGAGTGAAATAAATTATAGCTGTATAATGGAATATATCCAATTGTTCATGATCAACTGAAAAGTAACTAATTTAAAGATAGATTTAGATTTGAAATCATAAGGAAACACGTTAGCTGACTTTTGTTCTCCCACAGCTTTGTTATGCAAGTCTCAAATATCTGAGAGACAATAGGCTGTATTCTTCCGTATTTTAATTAAATCGATATACGCCCACAAAGACAATTTCTTTATTGTTTCGGTTTCGAAATTTCAATAAATATGATCAGTTGATAAGGAAGTTACAGCAAACACTTCAATATAATTTAAATTCTAAAATCAAAACTTAAACAGTTCTTAACGCCTTGGCTGTTGCCTGACTTATAAATTAGTTCCTCATAGTAAGTTAATGTGCAAATGCTCGGAAGAAGATTCAAATTATTTATGTTGATATTTTAATGTGCTGGGATGAGTTGTGTTGCGGATTAAATTGCAACTACAAATTAAATTTATCAAGTTGTTAATCATGAGCATTGCTGCTTAATTTTTGCGCTGTCCAAATATTGGCTAGTAGATTTATTATCTGGCTGGGATGGTCGCGGGGTTGGGCCGTGTCTCTCTCTCTCTCTCTCTGTCAGCGGTTGGATCATTCGCAAGCGAAGCGCAAACAAGAGACGCAACTCAAATAGTCAAACAGATTCATGGCCCAAGCGAATTCAAAAACTTGTTGTTAATTTTATGTGCAGCTACCAAATTTCAAATTTGAAATTTTCTGCGTTTTGTTTGCTTCCCATTTCTCGAACGAATCTGATATGTAAGTGTCCATTGTTTTGGCGGCCAATTTATGATCAACGATTTGCATGGCTTGGCTTCCGATCGACTCCAATCTAAGGCTTGTCCCACTTTTCACATAAGCAGTGTCTGCTGGCGTGTGCATAAAACTACTTATTCGCATTAACTCTGGCGCATAACTAATGCAATTATACCTCAATTTGACGCTCTTTTGTTTTAAGCATCGCAGACCAGCTAGTTTCATTTTCATTGCTATTATTTTTATTGTCTTTTTTTCTCCACATAATTCTTATGCATAATTTGATGGCTCGTTTTTGTGGTCGTTTGCTTAGCGCCACGAAGCGAGGGCTAATTATGCCTCATCCATTGGCCTTGACTTTGAAATTTAAATTTTTACTCAAGCATCTGTCTGGTAAGACTCTGTTTTTGGCATTTCCCTTTTCGGCTTCTGCTTCGCTTTCTTGGCCGGCTTGTTTTTGGCATTTAGTTCATTAGCTGTAATTAAGAGTCGCTTATGTATTCATGTAAATGCTAATTCACCAAAATGATAAACCATTAGTTCGTTTGAAACTTTACACTGAGCCAGTTTTCAGCTACTGCGCTTGCCGATTAACTTCTTGATATACTTTTGAGTATAATGAAAATCAATTTTTATTTTTATTTAATATTTGTCTCTATTATGCGATATGCACATTGTACGCTGATTTGCTTGGAGTTCACCTTAGCATATAAATGAGTTATGATTTATAGAGTTATAATTATGCTTATACATACAGATGGCACATTATAATTAAGTTTACACAACTGAAATGGCAAAATTTTTAGCTTCATTAGCACATGATGTCATCCACTTGGCCGTCGTTCATAAACGTCTTTATGTCATGGTAAAAAAGGGGCATACTGTTGTTTTCTTATAGGTAATTAAGTTAAGTTAATTTACCTATCTTGCGTAGAGTGATGGAGTGAACGTCAGCTTAGTTCGTAATTCTATATGAAAATTCTTAGTCAGCATCCGCCCTTTTATTGAATCATGTTGACCTTAGAGTGCGTAAGGGGACTTACCAAATGTCTAGTGTAAAATGTATATATTAAATATTTAAAAATATATGTATATGTTTTCTCAAAAAAACAGTTTTATATTAATGTCAAAAAAATTCTATAAATAGAAAATTTTTAAATTTTGTGTAAAAATAAACAATTAATTATATCTTACTAATTCTTGAAAGAAAAAATTAAATTTTTTTTTTAAATTTGTAGACATAAATTACATACATACATATGTGATAATAATTTATTTGTAAATGTTTGTAAAAATAAAAAAAACAGTCTTTAAACTACAAATGAAAACATAAACTTTATATACACACAGTCAAGCATACACACACTCACACAAACACTCGTAAATCAGCTTTAGAGACGCATAAAATGTGTAGTGCGTGCTGTGTACGGTAGGTGGAGCCACCTGTCAAAAAGCTGGGCCAGCCAACCAGATAAGCGCAAAATTCTTAATGAAACGACACGCATGCACAGTAAAATGTGCACTTGCTGAGGTCCCGAGTGCAGCTGTATATAGATGTTATGTACCTACAGTTACAGTTAGTCTCTTTAGCATTCAAAGCGACCCCCGAAAAAGAAATAACCAGAGCGAAGTGGAGCTGAGCGGAGTGAAGCGGCGTCGGGACGTCAAGAACTTCAGATTCGTAACGACTCGACGAAGTTGCCAGCTGCGAGCGAGGTGCAGCGCACAAAGGCAAACGGAAATGAAATCACGTACCAGGGGCGTTGTCATTCACAATGAGTGCGGCACCAGGCAGGACTAGAAGTAGTTGTTGCAGTTGTTGTTGCTGCTGTTGTAGTTGTTGTAGTTGTCAGCAGAGTCGCGGCAGCTGCCATTTTGTTCTGTCGTTGTGTGTACGTCTAATGTCCAATTTCAATTTGGACTGGATGGCTGACAGCAGCAAAGGCAAAGGCAAAGCTACCGCAAGTGCCAAACAATGCAAACACCCCCTCAAAGCCCCCATACATAACAAAAAAAAAACAGAAAAACACACACATGTGTGTGAGTCCCCCGTCTAGTATTTCACTTAAGTGTGGATACTTGCACAGATAGCTAAAGAGGCAGAGAGAGAGAGAAAGAGAGGGAGAGGGAACAGCAGGCAGAGAGATTCTGTAGAGAGGTAGAGCGAGCATACCCGCATAAGTTTATTTACTTTTAACACGAAATAATAAAGTTTACAAAAGAAAACGTGCGCCGTGCGGTATGCTGCACTTTTCCTATGTGTGTGTGCGTGTGTGTGTTTGTGTCGCTAACAGTACCCCACACCGCTCAAACGGCACTTTCTTTCTGCCCATTTGCTGTGACAATTTAAACGCCTCAAAGCGAATATTTAACAAACTCTTGAAAGCTGCCAATTTTTATCTTAAAGCCACAAGGAGCATACACTTTTCGAAATTTCTTAATATGTTGTTTGTCTATATTTGATGTAAACAAATTCTGTAAAAAAATAGCTTAAAATCATCTTTAGAATCATGAATAAAAATTACCCTCAACTCTCATCTTTATTGAGACGTTTGCTAGCTCCAAGGTTTGAGTTATATATGTCAAGAATCTGAATCTCGAGGCTGAGAGTAGCTTGAAACCGTAAACCAAACAATGGAAAATTAGTTTGCAGCCCTGGTAAGTCCTGGCGATAGAAATTGAAGAAAGTAGGAACAAAAAATATAAAAATAATCAAAAATACCTGATTAATTAAGCTACATTTGTGAAGACTAGAATAAGTATAGGGATACTTTTTTAAAATAAAATACAAGTATTCATATATTACACTGTAAATAATTCATTTTACTTATTCTATACCCTATCTACAGAACTTATACTCATTCTTAAACTAGATATTTATTAAATACTTTCATCAACTTCAGTGTCTGCCATAAAATACAATTAGGCAGGGTATCTCACATTTCAAACAGCTAAAAAAAAGAGGAAGAAGTGTAATTCAACGCATTGCAGCGAAACTCTCAACTTTCGTCACAGCTTCGAAAAAGGTAGAAAAGTAGAAAAATTAGCGACATGCTGTGACGTGACTCGACTGCATGAGCCATGAGTTACCCAGTACCCCATACTCTGTTACTTTACAGCCATGTTCTTTGTTTTTGGCGTGTTCCGCTGCTGTTAGCCATATGCCTGGGACGGGGTCTCATGGACAGCTTATGGATGCAGCCCGGCACTTAGAGCCAACTGAATTATTAAAAAAGACGCTAAGAGGAAAGCAACTGCGAATGTTGCCGCTTTGTGCAATTAAATGCGTTCTCAGCTCGTACGCACACATGCGACAATCGTTAGAAGGTCCGCACAGATGGTAATGACAATAATTATACGAACCCCGACCACATGTGCGTGTGTGTATGTGTGGTATGTTGGCCGTGCGTGTGCGCCTAATTACAATAAATTTGGCTAATTATTGTCTGGTATTTGCGGCCCCTGCGGCCCCTGTAAACTTTAAGTAGCTCTCTCTCTCAGCAAGAACAACAAGGAACACTGGAACAACAACATTGCACAGACAAAGTTTTTCCCATCGATATGGTCGAGAGCAGCCGCATCCACAATGTCGGAGACTGAGGCCAAAGTCTGGCTAATTGTCTTGTAAATTATGATAAGGAACTTTCACTCTCAACTTGAGAGCTGGTTAAAAGGGTCAGTTAGGTCACCTGCATATGGGAGGTACGAAAAGTGCGCACTGCTCGCACAGTCGATTTGACGTGGCACTTGGTCAGGAGTTGGAGTAATAGCATTATATAATATTCATATAACTATCTTTGTGAGAGGAATTTACAAAAGTGTTGTCTCGGAATTATATGCACTTTGCTGGTGCATGGAATGAGCACTTGGGCATTGTAAATTTATAATTTCAATTTTATAATCGTACAGCTTGGTTTATCAATGCTTCGGAAAAGCGCTTTTACAATGCCTTTAAATTACAATATTCAAGAAAATGTAAAAAAATGAAAAATTATAAATATTTATCAATTCAATAATTAAATGTTTCATACTGCTTAATAAAAACTTTTAGAGTCCTCTCTGCTAAATGGCAAATAATATTTTGTTGTAGAATTTGAAATCACAAATCAAAACTTGGCTTGAGCGCTTGAAATGTCGTGACATTTTAATACTTTCACAAGCCATCGCAGAGTATCTGTTATTACAATCCTCATCTGTCGTCGCTGATATTTTTAACAATCATTGCAAATCAAAACAAATGCCAAACGATTTGCTTTATGTGCAACTGCAGTGATTTGCCTAGGGAATGTGCCTGTCAAGCCTTTCATTTTTTATTGCCCCGCAGCGCTCAATACCCTGAGCCCTGCCCCTTTAAGCCGTTTGCCAGTTTGTTGCAACATATGGGCGCTTCATAAAGTGGGCGCTTCTCTTCTCTCTGCTACCCCCTCCCTTTCTCCCGTGGCCGTTGCAAGTAGCGAAATGCAGTCAACTCGTGCGCCAGCTGAGCGCGCAATTTAGCACAACAATACGATACGTATACGCCCCGTTGTAGCCCCTTAGTAAGTCATGTGTTGGCATGTCTTCTCCTGCTGGCTGACTAGCTGGCTGGCTGGCTGCTACTGCCATTTAGAAATGCCTTTGTCTTGGCCTCGGTCCCAGCTCCTCGCTGCCAGCGAGTGCCGTTTGTTTTTTGTCTTGCCAAATGCGCCATATTTCTGAGTTTATGTCTTCGTTTTCTAGCAAATATTTCCACAGACCAACATTGAGAGACTGCTGGGAGCGAAGTGGAGGGCAGACAGTAATGCATATGTTGGGCCTGTCGTCGTTTTGTTTTATTGCATATTTATATTTTATAGCGAAAGTAGCAAAATATACGAGTAAATCGTTATAACGCTCGCCAAACCCCCTATCGAAGACGGGCAGAAGTGAGGCCCATGATGGGTTCCCGAGACGTTGCAAAGGCACAATTCTTGGCCTTTTTGGCAAACATTCGATAAAAGTACTCATACATAAGCTCTGCCAGCCGCACATGTGTCCAAACACATTCACTCACACACATTTACTCACACACACTATCCCATACGGAAGCGAGACCGGAGAGTCTCTGCATTAAGTTCTCGTGCGCTTTTTGGGGGCGTTTTTGGATGCGCCACAAAATTCAATCATAAAAGTTTTTCAATAATCCGCTTTGCCCCGATTGCATTTCAATTTGCGCAACATTTTTGTGCAAAAACGTAATTTTCCACCAATTAGTTTTTTGGGCTATTCGATTGAGGGGCGTGAAGGATGCAGAAATACATAATTGATGTGTGTCCCCATCCTCCCAGAAAAAAAAGTTGGTAAGGAAATTTCATTGGACAATAAGCAGGGAATCAGTTTGACCTAGCATATACAATTGAATACAAATTGAAGCTGATTCCAAAAAAATACTTATATGAATGCTAAGGAAAGTTGTTATCTGAAAGGAAGCATTTTCGTAAAGAAGGGAGAAAAGAAAATTTATAAAAATTTCAATGCTAGTAGATGATTAGGAATTTTAAGAACCAATTCCAAGCTCTCTAGCTCTGATTGAATATTTGAAAAGTTTCAATCTAGTTAAAATCTCCCTATTTTGTATTACACTGCCAGTTAATAAAAGTAAACTAAATTGCATCTGATATTTTATATCTTAATGTATATAACTTAGGCCAGAGAGCACTAATCCGCATATTTTCTAGACACCAAGTACGACCTTAATCTTCATCCTAATGGCCATCGCATCATATGGCGCTCAAAAGCACATTCAGAATTTTTATTGATCCTTGGAGTATACACCTGCCAACCGATGCTGTATGGCGGCCATAGTGGAGCGCTGATAATGCTAATTTTATTCAAAGGTTATGCCGTTACAATCTATGGCAGACCCGGCCGAGCGCTGTCCGCCGGAGGACACGGAAAACCGTAGACGGATAGCGACGACGGCGACGAAGATAGAATGCAAGTACGTGTAGAAATTTACGAAAAATTACGAGAGACGCAGCGAAAGCTGCTGCACAAAATTGCAAATCGTGTCCAGGGTCGAGACTGAAACCAAGTCTAAGACACAAAGATCCCGGGCACACTGGCATCTGAGGCCAAGACGGAGAGCTGCTTTTCCCGGCCGGTTGCTTGCCCCCAAAACGTCGCCATGCAGCATTTATTGCCAACGAAGCGTATTTGGTGCATTTGATGCGCTGCATAATGGCGAACGCCATTAAATGTCCATTGACATGCCAACCGAAGAAGTCCAGTTCCCACAGTGGGCTGATTACATAAAGAAAATGCTACATTTTAGAGCCAACTAATTGCGAATAGACAACTAACGGACTAGCTTCAAGCAAACTAATTGAAAATTTAATTTTTTCCACTTTTTAAGAATTTTAAAAATATGATTTTAGGGATCTAAGCAGCTAAACCTTCAACAAATTTAATAATTTAAATAAAATTAAACTCTTGTTGATTATTTAAAACAATAATTACAAATTTTACACTGGCATATTCAACAATTAATTTTCACTTTCTTCTTCAATCAATTTTTTATTGTGTTTTGCTCCACTGTATCTGACGTTGGCAATAGCGCATCGCAAATCCAAATCGAATGCGAAACGAGCGTAAATCGTGACCTGCAAGGATCTGCTTAGTTTTCTTATTAGCTGCGATTACATTTGATGTTTGTTGTTCGGTCAACGTGGCGTATACTTACTTACATACATATACGTTATGCATGCCCATGCATGTGTCTGTATGTGTGTGTACTACATTTTGTATGCTTAAGCAGTGTTTGTTGTTGCAGTTGTTGGTGTAGTTGTTGTGGCTGTTGGTTTTCCACTTTGCTGCCAACGTTTTTGTACGTGGCCAAGTTGCAAAATGTCGAAAGTCTTCGTCGCCATTGCCGCATCAAATATGTTGAAAAGCAATTGGCAGCCATCACTGGCTGCCCTTGTCCCTCTCTCTCTCCCTAGCAGCCAGCTGCTGACCCTGCGGAGGGGCATGTCTGCTAATGCGCTGCTGTTGGAATTTCTTCATTGAGTACGTGCATTAAATTTCAAATCAAAAAACATTTCAACACACACAAAGCCAAAAATCGAAGAAAACGAAATGGAACACAAATATTTCCAATGCATTTTTCGTTGCATACTTGCAGGCGCGTTCAACTGTGCAGCAATTTATTTGAAAATGCCGAAGCAATTTGTTTGTTATTATTATTATCAACGGTGCATATTTTAATTGTTTTTCGCTTCATTAGCCAATATTGATTATGGTCCTAATAATTTCCCATTCTACGCTTGTCAATTTACATGCGATTCAATTTCCTGGATAGCAACGAAAAAATGGAAGCCGAACGCAATCAGACAATAAAAAATAAGAAAAAACCACCCCAGCCATGCATATCAATTGCTGTTGACAATTTCAAATAGAAAATGTCTCAGCATTGTAAAGAAAAATGAAAAATGAACAAGAAAAACAAACAATCGAAAGAGAAAAACAAATGAATAACAACAACAACAACATCAGTAACTGCTGTCAATGACAAGCTGCACAACAACGTTCTGAGAAAAAAGGCAAAAAAAAATGCAAAATAGAAATGTAACTGCAATTGAGTTTGGTTTTCCCCGCAGGCTGCGTTGCCTGTTGTTCTTCCTTCCAATTGTCAACTGTCAATGAGTTTTCAATTGCCGCCAAGTTGCATGTTTGAAGATTTGTGTCCCCAACTGCATTTTTCTAAGCCGCCAATTGGATTCGTTTCACTTTGCTTGCTTTTGACAGTCGCTTCTTTCATTGACTTGTCAGTGGCAGTCGCCGAACGTCCCATCTATCCCCTCTACTTAAACGGAAGCTAATTCGCCCGTTTGCGGTTGGCCAAATTGTTTTGTTTTTGGCAGTCAGCAAAAATGGCCTTAAAGCTTCATGCCTGTCGTTCAACTATCGTCTAGACTCGCCCAGATTTTCAATCCCATTTCCTCGGGTTTGTTTTTGGTTTCGTGTCAGCTCAGATGAATGGAGGTGTGCTATGCAATCGCGTGCTCAAAACTTTTTCTCACTATAACTAATGCAAAGTGTTGTAATTTCGATGGAGGCGTTTCGTAGAGACAAGAGACAAAGTTACGCCTATTTATATTTTCTTCTTATATATTTGTTGTTTCAATGGTGATTGAGAAAAATGAGCTCAAAAGGATAAACACGACATCGCCTCATAGTGAAATTTTCGTATTTAAAATAAAAGAAGTTTTGTTCATCCAATATATATTGTGGATACTAGATACTATATACTAAATGCTAGACACTATATACTTTATATGTAACCAAATATTCAAAATTAAGACTCAAGGTTAAATAATGGCTAAAAAAAATTGAATATGTTGTTAACAGAATTTTCGAAACGGTAGATAAAACGAATATACAGATTTTCAATTTGTCAATGAAATATAATTTAATATTGAAAACCGTTTGTGTTTTTAGAACCTGCTAACATTTTTATTACTTACAACTGGCAACTTAAAACAAGAATTAAAAAGCTTAAAAATTCTTTTTAATATGGTTTTCTGTTGTACATTTGAATTAGAAAATTACAAAAAATAAAATTTTCAAATAAATTCCACAAAAATTACAACCAAAAATATTTATAATTTTTTTTTCATTATACAAAAAATTTATAAAAGAAAATTTAAAAAAATTAAAGCCAAGAATATGTTTTAACCAACTCTTCCATTCTCTAAAACTTAAACTGGAGTCTTAAAAAAGTCGAAAGCGATAATAGAAGTAAGCTTGTCTGTTTCAATGTTTATAAGACTGCCTCATTCAAAGTTAAATAAAAACCCTAACTCGCATATCCAAAAGTAAACTTAGGTAATAGCAAACACAAATAGCAATCAGTAAATACATATCAAATGTAATTTGCAGCTGTACCATATTCCATATATGTATATATATATATCTACTGTGTACATTGATATATCCAAACAAATATTGTCGAAATTTTGCATAGATATTGCAAGGCAGCAGCTGCTGCTGTGCAAACTGTGGCAAAACATCTGTCGCTCGCCGTGCAGAGAAGAGGCCTACATTTGGAACCATTGTAACTGCTTATTGTTTGCTGCACTCGCAGTTCCAATTTCCAGCAATTTCGGAATATCCCCCTTGGCATACAAATGGTGAAAAGCCACCTTCCCTCTGTTTCATCCAGCGAATGTCACGTGAGTCGGCAACGGCCGTGCAAAAATTTCAATTGAAGCATTGATGAGTCTATATCTTTGCCTGATTCTTTTTTTTTTTTATTCTCAGTTGTTTTTTTTTGCGTGCATGTTTGTGGCAGCACTACCAGCGGGTGGCTTGACAATGGGCGAGGCAGGAGTCTGAGCCAGAGGTAGAGGCGGAGCCTGGGGTGCAAGGACGACAGCAGAGGCCGTGCCTCGTGCCGCGGCTTTTGTTGACATTCGCGGGTGTGTGTCGCCCACGTAAAAGCAATTAATTGGAAAAATGTGCAAATAGAGTTGTGCAGGTGGCGTCTGTTGACTTAACCTCCATTGCATAAGCCCGACTTTTCCAGTGCCTGAGTGGCCCTGCGCCACAGACAATCGTTAATCGCTGCTAATTGATCCGTGCTTGAACGTAACGAAATGAATTTTAGTAACTTAAGTTAACTCTACATTTTACATATATTGTATTTATACTTATCATATTTACAGAAAAAGTATATGTTTTCTGTTACCATTTGTGAAAACGTACATCTCAGATCTCTTATTCTAGATCTATATTGCATGTATTTAATATATTAATTTGGCATTCCTTACATGTCTTCTGATAGGTAACTTTTAATTATTTAACATTGATAGATCCTGAAAAATTTCTAAATATAATTTATAATACCTATGTCAAAATTCATTTTTTATTTTTTAAATCAATATTCCAAAAGTTGTATTCATCAGTTCTCCTTGTGATTGAAATATATATGAAAATTAAATATCTATGGTATACAAATAATACATTTTTTCTATAGTATTGTAGATTCAGTTCCATTTATTTCAGAATATACGAAATTCGGTTAACTGGAAAAATGGAAAGCTTTCATCTTTCGAGTATTTCGCCAACTTCTAGCGTCAAGTGAAAATGCAGTTGGGACAACTTTTAGTCGCTGTCAATGGCTTTTGTCTCGTGACGCAACGAAACTTTTCTAATTAAGTGGCAACGCCGTGGAGGCAAACTGGACAGAGGGTGGCCACTTGGCTTGGCCTATACGCCGACATTACAATAAACCGTTATGGGGCGCTTTTAATGACCAGTTGGCGCTGCATTTGCTTAGTTAGGGGGAGGGACGTGCGACGAGGGGGCAGGGCATGGAGGGGCGAGCCGGCGTGTTAATGGTTATCGTTGTTGTTGTTGCTGTTGTAGCTGCGGTTGCCCGGCATTAGTTACAAAATGTCGTTAGCCAAATTATTTGCCATGTTGGCGCAAAATTTTTTATGGTTTTATCATGAGAGCGGGCGGGACAAGAGACCGAAAGAGAGACAGATAGAGAAAGGGGGCGCAGAGAGAGAGACAGAGAAAACCGACTGCAGGACTAATTGCAGTTGAAATTTTGTTTTATGCGTGCGCGGCACATCAACTTTTATATGTTGTGTCGCATTCATGTAATGGGGCAGTGGGGCTGTGTGTAGGCGCACATAGAACTCTTAAGCGGCATAATTAACTTGAGCTGATTATGATAGTGCGCCAGTGCGATTCAAATACTGACCTTCTAAGTGCGGTAAATGCTGTCATCTAAATTTTTATGCAAGTTCAGAAGTTGCGCAGAATAATTAGAGTTTACTTAAAAAAATTGTGTCTGTGTCGTTTCTTTAAAGCATATATGGAATGAGCTAATTAAATCTGCTAAAAAAAGTAATTATTACTTAAAATTTTGGAAGATGTTGGTTATTTACATATGAAATATTTTTATAAAAACATTTACTATCTTACGTAGAGGCGGAATTTATGTAAGCATAAACTAGAGATAGTTTTGTTAAAATAAACATAGCACTTGATTGTGCTGCATTCAAAGGCATCATAAATTACTCCATTAATTCACATTCAAAGGCAGCTTCTCATCTCCCCAGCTGCCCATCTATAAAGGCTAGCTATTGTAGAAAAAGCCACAAGACTTTGCTAAGCATTTGCTTCAATAACAGAATACATAGAATACAAGCGCAGATCAACATGAAAACTGAAGATGTGAGCATATTACACTTTTCTATACCTTATATTTAGGTTAATCTAAAAAAATACTTTAATATTATAAATCATCAAGCAAATTGATGGATTTATTTGATTTATACATATTCAATTTTATTTTCCCTCAAAAAAATTGATTGTTGATTAATGAGTGTTGAAAATACACAGAAATTTTAATTATTATTCAAGCAACACATAATTTTTTATATTTTAAGTAAATGTTGTATAAAAGGTACTTTCAAATTTCTCAATTTCTTACTAAATACTAGATGCGTATTTCGTAGTCAAAGCTACTCTAGTCTACTCACAATTTGTTGTTTTTAGTATTTTTATTTTACCTCAACATTCGTTTCGATTAAAGTGCGGAGTGTTGGCGGGTACAATGCTGCTCCTGCTGCTGCTGATGTTGTTGTTGGGCTGCTGTTGCTGCTGCTGCTGGAATTTATATTATTGCATACCAGGGCCAGAGACTGACTGAAATGGGGCGCCGCAGTTAGGGTAGAAGGGTTTGAAGGGTCAGGGTCCAACAAGAGCTCGCAACATTAAGGCAACACGCTATATTTGCTTTTCTTTCCTTGTTTTTTTTTTTTTGGATTGATATTTGTGGTTGGCAATTGTTGCGCTCTAGTCTCGGAGTTTTGTGTGGCTGTGCCGCGATTTTCGAATTTGTATTGCATACTTTTTGGCATTGTTAACTTTTATGCTACGACTGCGGCTGTGTTGGCTGCTTGCCTGACTTATTTATGAGTTTTACTTCAGCTGGCCCTCGATTGTGTCTCACCTGTCCAGCCAACATTCTTCACCTGCCTACTTAAACATTTATTTACAGCTGAGCTTTATACAAGTAGGTGTGTGTGTGTGTGTCAGTTTCCTGGTTGACATTTGCAACGTGCACTTTTCAGCTTTTGGGCGCTTCGTTTCGATTTTTCAGCTTAAAAACTCATTCATCAATTAAATCGAGGCATTCATCAAAACAATTTCTCCCATGTCGATGTCAACATGGCTCCCAATGTGGTGACGCACGACAGGATCATGGCGTTGGCAGTGCGAGTCCTTGGCATGCTCTTGTTTTTTACTCTTGTTGTTGCGGCTGCTGTAGCATATGTGCTTTTTTATTTTTTTTCTTTTTTTTTGCCAGTTGCCTTTTCATTAGTTGACGTGAGGATTATGAAGCAAATTGTTGACACTTTTGAAGTCTGTTGGTTGGGTTGCTTAACTTACTGTTTTGTTGCAATAGTCATTTAATTTGCTTCTATGTAAAATATATAGTATAGAAGCCGTTGTCTTTTGTATGAAATATTATTATATTCTATATGTACATTCATAAGCATAGATATTATATATACTGTCTTTAGCTATATTTAAAAATTTATAAATTTTTTAATCATATTTTAATATTTGTAATATTGAAAACTCAAGCTGCGATCATTTGCTAGCATAATTCATTTTGGAGCTAGTCTCTTCACAGTTAAGCATCTTCAATTAGTGTCCTTCAGAGATATCTTTTTATTTTTGTCCATCTTTTACCATTAAGTTTTGTGTTCACATTTTCTCATAGACAACTAAACACTCAGCTCTTAATTGCTTTTTCATGCCACAAAGCATATTTAATACTCGACCATTGACAGGCCGCCACTGACAGCAGCTGTCAGCTGTGTTTTGGTATGCACGGCAATTTGACGGCCCTCGACAGTCACGCCTCCACGTCCACGATACGTTCACGTTCAGAGCCTGCAAATTGCTCATTTCAAGGCTAATTTGTCAGCATAAAGCAACAAGACCAAGCAAACACAAGGCGGACATTGGCAATAAGTCGAATTTGGGAGGAGCAGCTGCCTTGACGCCCCCAAGGCGAAGGCAACTGTCGTCAGGCTGAGACAGATGCAAATGCCCGACGCGCTCTTCAGCATGCACTTAATTACGCCTCAATGTCAGCTAAATAAATTTATTTACATAATTTTAATTAAACACAAAAGAGAGAACGAGATCAAAAAATAAAAGAAAGAGACAAGCCAAACTGTCAAAAGTTGAAATCAAAATCCAGCCAAAAGTCAGCCCGCCTGTCAGGGTCAAGGATGTGTCTGTCAAGGTGTCAGGCAGTCAGTCAGGCAGGCAGTCAGACAGGCAGGCAGCACCTGTGCCTGTTCGAGGGGTGTTGTCTCACCTTCCCCTGTTTATATGTGTGTGTGTGTGTGCTGTGCATTTTGGTGTGCTTAACGAGATAATTAGATTGTTATTGTGGGTGGGTGGCTGCCGCCCAGCATTTCTTTTGCACTGTGATTTTTTTTCCTTTCATTGTTGTTGTTGTTTTTACTGTGTGCGTCACCCTCGCTTTGAGTCTGGTCTGGGATTTTCAATATGCCAGGCAGGTTAAATATACAGCATAGAGCATCTAAAGCCGCCAGTGTGCCTTTGTTGTTGTGGTTTGAAGTTGCGGCAAATTGGGGTGACAAACCTCATTAATTACAAATGACTTCATTTCTTTTGTACATAGATATCGAGGGAGAGTCTCTGAGGTGTGATGTTTCCGCATCAGCAAGACACTTTTTTGTCAACTCCACAGGGTGTGGGGCACATGCATTAAAGTTCTACTTCCACAATGCCCAAGCACGCAAAAGAGAAATGGAGCCAATTATTTACTTAGACTTAGGAAATTAGGTGAAATTTGTTATTGCAACTGATTTAATAAACCCAACTTTCAGATTTAAAATGATTTCGAATTCAACTAGTATTGATAAATTTATGAATCCATTTATTGTATTATTCTTAAAATTCATAATTTTACCAAAATTAATTTCTAGGTAATATTGTAGGAAAAATATGACATACATATATAAAATTTCTTAATTTTAAATTAAAGATATGAGATACATTTGGGAGATATATTTTAGACATGGTTGGCAAGTGGTTTTACCAATTGAATAAAAATGGTTAGAGCTAGATGAATTTATGGTTCGGTTCATTGTGGGAAATGTAGGTGTTCGAACTGGCTTCATTCAACCCCTGTTTCCCTGAGCCAAATACAAATGCAAAACAATATAAAAACTAATTCAAGGCCAATCGCATTTAATATTTACATGCATTTTTATACCTGAAGTACTGCAAGTATATGTAACCCGTTACCAATACGATTAGTTCCAGTCTCCTAAATCAACTATAAAAGCAGATTTCAAACGCTGGTAAATTCTAATAAAAAACAATCATGAAGCTTCTCGTTGTTCTATTGACTGTACTTGTGGCGACCTTGGCCAGTGGATCACTACCTCCAGAGGCCGTTCCCAGAGTTGGCAAATAAATCAATACTTTGTTTGATATTATTGTTAAAAAATAAAGATGGTTTGCAATGCATAAGAAAACAAAAGAGAAATGGAGCTAATGATTTGCTTAGAATTAGGAAATTAGATGCATTTTTCAGACTTAAACTAAATGGTATTGGTAAATTTATGAATCCATTTATTGTTTTATTCGTTAAATTTCTGTTTATACCAAGACTCATTTCTAGGTAATAGAAAAAAAATGGCATGATACATTTGGGAGATACATTTAAGTTGTCAAGTGGATTAGCAATTTAATAAAATGGTTGAGTTTGGGAGAACTAGATTGGTTGATGGTTTCGTTCATTGTGGAAAGTGAATTGAAAGTCCTGGCTCAAATTGATTTGATTCAAAGCCAGTTTGAAATTAAAGAAACTTTTTTTTTGGTTTGTTGTGCCAATGTAAACTTTATATTAGTATACAAATGCAAAACAATATGATAACCAATTCAAGTTCAATCGCATTTAATATTTCCATGAATTTATGTAACTGAAAAACTATATGTAACCCGTTGCAAATACGATAAGTTCCAGTCTCCTAAATCAACTATAAGAACTGATTGCAAAACCAAAGTCAAATCAAAATTAAATTATGAAGCTTCTCGTTGTTCTATTGACTGTACCACCGCCAAAGGTTGTTCCGAAAGTTGGCAAATGAAACAATACTTTAGATAATATTATTTTTAAAATATAAAGATGGTTTATTAATCAGGACAGAAAGCTAATTGTGAATAATTTCTTTGAATAACGAGCTGTCCAACAAATTGGTAAATGGTCATTATACATATGTAATATAATACCGGTATACAATACGACATCTATATTTATATAAGTCTTGAAGTTTACTTTAGGAGCTTGTTATCTTGTTCCTGGCAACATAGTCAATAATTGATTTATTGACTTTCTCTCCTCCATTTTAATTTTTCGAATGATATCTGCAGTATTTGATTGCAGTTCAGTATGTTTTTAAAAACATATTTCTTTTATAAACTTTAATGCAATCGTATATTAAATATTAGCGCTTAACAACAGAATAAAACTTAAGTTTAGAAAATTCATGTTAATAAATATGTTTGTTTATTCATGTTTTCTACTCATTTAAATTGCTCTCAAAAGTAACTCATCCAGCTACATTACAAATACTTATATATATGTACTTAAAAACCTATTCATACTTTGAACCGATTGAAAATGGGAAATCTTTGAATATAGTTTTGTTAAAAATATGTAATGGGATATAGTTTTTAGACTATACATATCCCCTGGAAAAACTTGTGCTTGAATATTTGGTGGAATCTTGCAAAGCCTGGAGTGCCATTCGACAGTAATGCTCCCCTCGAGCTCAAAAAAGAAATAATGTGTTTTCTGGGCATTAGTTAAGTTGGTTAAGAAAATTAAGAATTGTTGAATTTTTTGACATATTTCGACCATTTTGGCACTTGTTTAAATATTAAGTCGAACTTTTAAGTAAGAGTTAGAGTTGTGTCATGATAGAAATGGTGGCTTTAAAACTTCAAGACTGTGGTTCGAGTCCCGTTGAGAAAAGCATTTTTAAGTTGTGGATATACGAGATACGATTTTCAAATTAAATTTTAATATTTTTTTATTTTACACCTATATCTTGTATGTGATAAAATAAATACATTAATCGCCACTCGCCAACAAAAAATTATTTTCTTAAGAATTTGAATTCTTTTTAGCAAATATTATTAAATTAACGTAAGTTGAAGTATTTAAAGTATGAATAAAAAATTTGTATTTATGTGATCAGACAGCTTTCTGTGTTCAAATCGGTGTGAATCGGCATGGAAGAAAATAAATAAGCTCGATCAAACGTTCAGACGACCTCGTAGTCAAGCAGTTCCAACTTGACCGTTCTTCTTTGTTTTATAAAGGACCTTCGCAGGATGCTGATTAAACTTTGGATTCATAGTCAATGACTGGGTGAAATTTAATTTAAGCCTATTAGCAATCAAAGAAACTATATTGTTAATTTGGCGTGTAAGGCCAACGTGTTATTTGTCTTATACAAAGGCGACGGCAATGCCTTAGCATGATAGTTTAATACTCTACTTTAATGTATATAAATGTATATAATGTAAATAGCTTATTTAAGCGAGGCTACACCTTAAGTTAAACTATTCTGTTATAGTGTATATAGCACGCTGATACCGAATAAACATATAATTAAAAAAAAAAAAAAAAAAACAATTACAAATACCAATGGAAAAGAATAAACCACACAATTCAAGGCACTTAATATTTCTGAGTACTTATGTAACTGAAGAATTATATATAAGCCGTTGTCAATGCGATTAGTTCCAGTCTCTTAAATCAAGTATAAAAGCTGCTTGCAAACACTGGTAAAATCAAATCAAAAAAAACCATGAAGCTTTTTGTTGTTGTTCTATTGACTATCATAGCGGTGTTGGCCACCCATCGGCCTGGACACCTCGCTGATGAAAAAAGCGAGTAGAGCAACACTTAAAATAAAATATTGTTCAATAATAAAGATGGTTTATTAAATCCTTATATGAAAGGAGTAAATAGAAGTTTTCATTTTTAAGCTGGCTGCAAATATTGGGGCTATAGCCAACAAATAGGAAATACATATCCGGTATATGGTGTTATGTACATATGATGCATATTCAAGTCTGAGCGCTAGCCTCGGTCATTGTTGTTCTCCTGCAGGAGTTATTATTAGTTCAGGGCTTATATGATAGGTTCATAGGAGTTTATCTATAGGTCTTGACTTTGTCTCTCTCTTTGCTTCTTAGTTCTTCTGCTCTTGTTTGTAGTTGAGCCATACTAGCTAGTTTGTTAATGGTCAAAATACATATTACACAAGGAATCTTATCCCCGTGCAGTGCAAAAGTTTTAATAATCTAGTCGATTTTTAAACAATTCATTTACTTGCGTTTACTACAGTCTGGAGGGGCGGAATACTGTTCCCTCTTGGCTCTTTTAGGGGTTTCGATGGCTTGGCTTTTGAATTGTCGTTTGGGCTGTGCTTTGGACAATGGGTTGAAGTCCCTAGTTGCTTATAAATTGCTCTATGACTGCCGCCGCCAAATACATTGCAAATGTGACAAATATGCATTTGGTAACAATAAATTTTATGACCGCAGTCACTGGCGGCAGCCACCAAAAATATTTCACAGCCCCAACGCAGTGGCAGCTGAAGGCGCAGACCCCGCCCTTGCTCCTAGTTCCACGTCCTTTGGGAATGATCCGCTGCTGGCTGCGCAGGCTGCTCGCCATATTCATATAAATATAAATTAGCATATTTTGTGGCGTCAGCGCGGCGGCTGCAACTTACACACACATACACGAATAAAACGCAGAAATGCAATCGTAATTAAATTGTCGCCAGCCAAAAGCTGCATGCCAATATAAACAAAATAGAAAATAAAGCAAAAAATATATAAAAAAAATATTTAAAAAATGTCGTTCGTTAGATTTTATTGCCGTTGTTTGTAATTTAATTTGCTGATTTATGCAGGCAGCTCAATCACAATTAAAAATGCCAACTGCGCTGATTAGTTGGCCTCGTTGGCGTCGCTTTGTTTATGCCAATTTATGACGCTCAGCCAATGCCTGATTATTGCCAATTAGCCGCAATTGTTTTTGCTCGTGTCGTCAACTGGTCCCGCGGCCCAGCCAAGGGTTAATATGCCCAATACTAAACCATCCCAAAGCCCAACTAAGCAATGAGTGAGTGAGTCAACTGCAAACTCTGTGGATTGGCATCGACTCCAGCGCATGCGCCAAAAGTATCCCATAACTGTGGTTGGAGGCTTCCGAAGTGGAGAAGTGCTCAAGAGCAGTTCAGTGGCGCTGAGTTTGAGTGGAAGCATTAAGAGTATATTTTGGAATAGCATTTAGATGACGTCACGTGCATATGAACTAGGCATTTTAATATTATTCCGTTAGACTTAAAACAATTAAGTAAAGAATAATATAATTTAAATTAGCAATGTAGAATGCAAATCAATTATAGAATTCCCATAACTAACTAATAACTAATATAATCAAAAATGTAAAAAACTATTATGTAAGAGAATTCACTTCATCTTCTTTTCATGTATCTCTACATCTCTATGTGGAACTCTTTTTGTCTAGGTATTTTATGGACACAAAAATATTTTATGTCTGTTTTAAGTTTACCTATTTATAAAAGGGTAAATTAGATGGTATATGTTTACATATATAAAAACTATGTCAAAAGCCAGCAAAAAACGTTGTGTGTTATATCAAAATGTCAAGGCAAGATCAGACCCAGAATATTTTAGATATATAGGAAAGAGTTTTCTAATAAGCTCTGCGCTGGACGAGGACCTGGATCATGTATTTATTATTAAAGTTGTTTGTAATTAAAAAGCTTTTTTAATAACAACCTTTTCCTGCCTGCAAGCTCAACAAAACAAGATTAATTACAGTTGAGTCGGATATTAATTGTGAATAAAAATAGTTTTTATATATTACCTTCATATATTTTAATACAAATAATGTTTTTCTTTGCTAATGTACAACATATAATGTTATGTTTTATATTATAAACTCTATTAGGATAAATTCAAAATTTGTTTTTATTGTTTTCTTAGATTCTTCGGATTTAATTTGTTTTGACTACCCTTAACAAAGTTTGCGGAACTGGAAACATTTATATTTTTAACAGAGACATACTAAATTTAAATATAGTACGCTTGTCTGTTTATATACAAACACGGAAATAGTGATTTAGATTTACTTTTAAATCATATTCTTTGTTTGATTTATTTTCATTATATGTTAGAGGTAATTGTAAAAAGTTACGCTAAGATTCACATATAAGAGAGGAGATAAGCCAAGGTCTGAACCAAGACTTTGCCAAATGGATGATTTAAAGCAGGTACATGAATGAAGTTGGTCCTAGTCATGAATCTTAGAGCCGATAGTTCTGATAGTTTCTCGAATGCGTCAATTATGTTTTTTGTTAACATTAGTCTTGCAAATCGAGCATGTAAACATACTTAGCTAATTACATTAAATATATTATCAATATAATGATTTTATGGATAAAATATTTTGCGGGCCTCGCAAGAGAATCGTTAAGGCGCCACAGGCAATAAAATAAAAAGGAAAATGCAATTAAAATGTTTGCAGACGATGTTGGCGACGCATTGAGACACTTGCAATGCGCCAAATGTTTCCCGTAATTGCTGCTGGCTCATTAAAGTCCAAGTTCTGGGTGCCTGCACTCAGTTCCCTCTCCTGCCTCCCACCTCCTTATCCTTTACTGCTCTTTGAGCGCAGCTGGCGTGCGAAAAGTGCCAAGCGGCGGGCTTAACAATGCGTTACATTCGCTTTGGCATTGGCATTCGCCTCTGTCCAGCGCGAAGTCCAAGACCAATGGACTCCCCATGGAAAACATTAAAAATCCATTGCACAAAGCTAGACGAATAGGTGCAGAGCATCTAAAGGGGTTGGCAGCTGGTGGCAGACAATTGCCGCTTTAGCGTTACGCATACGCCGCGTATTTCATTCCATTTAATGTCTCTCCTTTCGTCCGGCCAGCGAGTGGCTTGCTTAATTAATAAATTGATTGGATTGTTTTCACAGCACGCAGCATCACTCGGATTCTATGTTTTTGTTTTTATTCAGCTTGGTTTTCTTTTATATTTATGTTTTTTTTCTTTTTATTCGGCTGCATGCTGCATTGGTATAGAGTTGTTTGTGTGTTAATGTTTTTCATGTCATTCATTTAATCGCATTTTCTTGTACATATTTTATGTAATTCGTGCTTTGGTCTTTTGCTCTGTTTGTTTAGCGCTTTTGTCGCCTGCGCTCAACAAAAATAAGAGAAACTAATTTAAAATCCACTGTAAAAAAAGTGTTAGATAAAAATCTTACTTGAAACAAAAGAAATGTAATCGTATTTAATATTCGCTATTTTCAAATTCTGAATTTTTGCAATTTTAATTCAATTAAGAGGGAATTAAAATAAAAATACTCTATTAGTTAGCTACAGGTAAGGCCATACCCTTTTTCCACTTGTAATTCGTATTGGGGTGCAAAAGAAAAAAGTTTCTTTTACTTCATTTGCATTTATTCTGGTCACATGAACCTTGGCATGTGCCCACATTTCTCTGTTTGTCAGCATGTTGTTAGCTGCTATTAAGTTAGCCACAAGTTGCTACGCGACAGGCTCTGCCACAAACACAAACACACACACAAGCACTAACACTCACACACGGGGATATGCATGTTAGATGTGGCATGCCTTGTTATTATGACCAGCAATTCAACAGTTATCCTTTGGCTTGGCTTAGTTCAGCTCCTGTTTTTACGAGCGCCACTTGAACCCGTTTATTTTGCATGTGTGTTCCTTTTCTATTCCTTTTTTGTTTTTATATTTCAAGTGGTTTGGGGGCCAAACACATTTCACATGTCGCCATCGTCCTGCGCACTCATTTCCGCTTCCTGTTTTGCGGCCAAAACTTCAGCGCCGCAAAAAAGGATTGTCTGTCCCTGTCCCTGTGTCTTACGCTGTCTTCCTCATTCTATTACTCGCTCGTTCCCTGTTCTTCTACTTCGCGTTTCTGGGTTTTTACAACAATTTTCATTTGTAAGCCACGGCCTCGTAAATCATGCGCTGACATCGCTAGAGAAATTGTAGCTGCAGTTCATAATAAAAGATAAGAAAAAACTTACCAAATGCTGCGCCATTGGAATTCCAAGCGAAATGTCTCTCAACGTGGTTGCAGCAATGAAATTAATAAACCTCGTTGAAGACTGCCAGCTAGATGAGAATTCCCTGAATACATTGGGGACTTCCCAAGCAAGCAAATCGCAAGTTAATTGCGACAAGTTTTGTTATGAACATCAGGTAAATCCAACAAAATACTACAGATTGCATTCGAAAAATGAAAAGGGAGCGAGAGAAAGTCAAGAGCTTATTTATTGCGTCTGTTTCCGGTCCTGCACTAAAAACTCAAAAGCGAGGTCCCAGGTAAGAATTCAAGACTTAGATATGGATGTGTGCTGTATGGCCGAATTATCTTATCCTTTTGTCACACAAGAAAATGATACACCTGATTAAAACAACTTCTGTTTACTCCTCTTAAGGATTTAATAAGCCATCTTTATTTTTGAACAATATTTTATGTAAAGCATTGTTTTATTTCCCACTCTTAGGCCTTGGAGGTGGTCCGGCAGAGACCGCGGTCGCCACTAGCACAGTCAGTAGAACAACGAGAAGCTTCATGATCTTATTTGAATTGATTTAAACATGGTTTGCAATCAACTTTTATGCCTTGTTGAGGAGACTGCAACTAATCGATTTGGTAACGGGTTACATATAGTTCTTAAGTTACGTAAATGCATGGAAATATTAAATGCGATTGGCCTTGAATTTGGTTATGAATTGTTTTGCATTTGTATTTGTAGAAGATAAAGAACGTTGGTCTACAAAATACAATAGTTCTTAAGATTTCAATTCTTGAATAAAATCAAGTACTATGAATCCAAGCTTCAATCATCATCCTGTATACCACTTGAATAAATAGCAGTTGTATTCGAAGGTCATAGCTTGATGAGTTACCTCTGAGAGTTACCTATGAGGAGTATAAGTATATGCATAAACAAATATATTTATTAATATATCTCATAGATTTTCTCCATTAAGTTTAATTCCTACATGTAGTTATATATAATTAACGATAACTTTTAAGTTTATAAAATAAATATGTTTTGCAAAATATACTCCTCTCCCCTGTTACTCGCATCGTTCCCATTTGCTTTGATTT